>CM076578.1:1474402559-1475865483 GCA_034641835.2 Pinus albicaulis
CAACTGTGTCTGCTAATGTATTTAAATGTCTTGGAATATTTTGATATTCAATGTAATCAAATTCACGTTCCAAGAGACGAACTCTTAAAAATAACCGCAATAACACTGGATTTCTAATGGCATAAACCCTGTTTAATTGTAATACAACAAGTTCAGAATCCAACCTAACAATCAAACTCCGAATTCCAAATGATATGGATTCAGATAATAACTCAATCACTGCACTATACTGGGCAATGTTATTCGTTGTTTGACCAAGGCTTACCCCATGCATGGATACTAACTCGTCAGAGGGTGAATAGATAACCCAAGCTGCGGAAGAAATGTTCCGTGTACTATGACAAGCACCATAAGCCAAACCAATGTAGGTTTGAAGAGACGTCGACATCTGCGATATCAAGAGTAAAACTCAGATAAGCAGGAATAGTGATAAAAACACACTTCTAAACTAAGCACGCTTTTCTAATCTAAAACACACCAGCGGTAAGGAAATCTAATCTAATAAAAAATTTCCATACCAAGTTAAGCGTAGTATCGCTTCAGATAAAGTCCATTTCTGGGTTTATCTAAAGGGACATCGTCAAAATCTATCAGCTCATAGGCCCCCCTTTGCAAACTTTCGCTTGACAATGAAAGGGCGATCCACATGGGCACGAATTTCCCAGCTCCTAGCTTATCGTTGGCTTGATCATAAACTAAAAATAGGTCTCCTTCTGAAAAATTTCGAGGGGTAACACTTCTATGATACTGAGCTTTTAATCGTTTAACATGAGCCACGTTTGCTATTGCAGCATTTCGTCGATTCTCATCCAGCTGAGCTAAGTATAGGAAACGTTTCTCCTCCTTAGACGTAGCTGGGAGTAATTCTATGGCTAATTTCAGTGACAGAACTTCGCATTCAATCGGTAACACAACTTCCAAACCGTAAACGAGTTGAAAATGAGTGAAACCAGTTGATGTTTTTACTGAGGTTCGATATGCGCAAAGTGCTGAAAATAACATGGAATGCCAATTCGTTTTGTGAATACCAATAATTCGTCTAATCATGGTAACTAAAACTTTATTTATGGCTTCAACCAGACCATTGGCTTGCGGATAATACAGAGTGGAACTATCGTGGCACAAGCCAAGTTGATCTGTCAGTTCATTCATCATGACATTTCGAAAATGACTTCCATGATCTGTAATAATGGCTTGAGGAACACCGAACTTAGCAATTATGTGATTAAATAAGAAAGTTGCAGCAGTCTTGCCGTCAGCCGAAAATGTAGGCATCGCCTCGGCCCACTTAGTAAAATAATCTACTGCTAAGATAATATATGCATGCCCCCCGGCCGAGTGAGGGTTACATATAATAAAATCGATACCCCATTTCGCGAAGGGACCAATAGCAATTATGGGATGAAGAGGAGCGGGTGGCGCTCGCATCTTACGATCAAAAAGTTGACAATTGTGGCATTTCCGGACTGCATAAATACAATCTTTGAATAACGACGACCAGAAATAGCCAACGCGCAATATCTTTTGGGCTGTGGCATACCCAGACATAAGTCCGCCACATGCTCCAAAATGGCAGTCATTTAAAACCTTTTCAGCTTCTTCATGAACAAGATAGCGTCGGAAAACCGAATCCGCCCCACGACGATAAAGTGTATCACCAATGATATTACACTGTTGGGATTGGAAGCGTATTTTCCGTCGCTGAGATCGTGAGATTTCAGGCCAAAAATATTGGGTTTGGAGATAAACGATAATATCTCCATACCATGGATCGAGAGTACTGATAAGAAACAGAGATTCGTCCGCAATGGGCTCTTCTACCACAGTTTCAGTATCAGTAGAGGGAAAATCACACATCAGTGCCGCAAATACCAAATATTTCTTTGCCTTGGATTTCTTTGCAGGATGACTATCCATTTGGAATACTTGCCCCCTATCAATTGTTTGGTTAAAATATACATCATAGGGTTGCAATCAGAAATTACCGTGGTTTTACGTAACAAGATGTAGTGCCTAAATATTTGGACAGCTTGGACAGCTGCCAATGCCAATTTCTCCACATGTGTATATTTGATCTCGGTTGGATGCAGATTCCGACTAAGATAGTAAATCACATGTTTAGTGTGAGGTTCGTCTTCCTGAACTAACACCATCCCAATGGTGGAATGAGAAGCAGCTAGGTACAAAATGTAATCCTGGTTGTAGTTGGGAAGATGCAATAACGGTGCATGGGTTAACGCGTGTTTAAGTGCATCAAAAGATCGATTAGCGATCTCATCCCAAAAGAATGGAATGTTCTGTTTCAAAAACCGGGTGAAACCCTTTGTAAGCTCGGCATAGTTAGGAATGAACCGACATAAAAGTTAGCTTTCCCCTGCAAACTTTGGAGTTGGCGTAACGTCGAAGGAGGAGGTAATTTAACAATAGCTTCAACCTTCGACGGATCGATGCGAATGCCTGCTTTTGAGACAAAAAATCCCAGTAAACGACCCGACTCTACACAAAAAACACATTTGTGTGGATTCAACCTAATTTTATAATGCCGACACCTCATAAAGATAGCTCGTAAGTGTGTGAGATGGTCGGCCCTGCGTGATGAATGAGCAGGTAAATCATCGAGATACGGCTGCACAATGTGCTTAATGTCATGAAACGCATAGGACATTGCCCTTTGAAAAGTTGCTCCAGCGTTCTTCAATCCAAAGGGTAGCTTGCGATAAGCAAACATCCCCCACGGAAAAATAAAATTTGTTTTTGGTTGATCAGCAGGGAGTATGTTTATTTGATTATACCCGGAAAAGCCATCCATAAAGGAAAACATTTCGCTATTGGCACAATCATCAATTATTTGATCGATATAGGGGGTTGGATAATTGTATTTGGGACAAGCTCGATTAATATCCCTATAATCGATACATACTCATATCGTTCCTTGTTTTTTAGTCACCGAAACAATATTTGATACCCAATTCGTTAAGGGAATTAGATAAATAAAACCTGCACGAAGTAATTTTTCAACTTCTACTTTGATAGCAGCAACTTTTTTAGGATGTATCTGACGTAAACGTTGACGAACAAGTTTGGCATCTGGGTAAGTCTTGATTTGATGTACGACGATTGATGGATCAATTCTTGGCATTTCTTCATAGGACCAGGCAAACACATCACGAGATTCTTGAAATAGGGATTTATAAGCTTTAATTTCATCTTCAGTACAACAAGCACCTATATGAATGTTTTCAATTATTCTTGGTTTTACTGAAATATCAATTGGAACTGTTCAAGAAATATTTTCCAAATTTAATTCAGAATCAGGATTTTGCAATGGATTTTGGGGTTCTTCGACATATTCAGTAGTAAAAATTGAAGCGAAATCATCTTCAAAATGATCTAGTTCAGGTAAAAACGAAGATCGATGATGCAGATCTTCCCATGGTAAATCATCAACGAAAAAAAATACACGAATGTGCTCATCAGTATGAACAATATCAGGAAATTTCATTGTGGCTGAAATGGATATAGAAAGTGATTCCTCATGGATCCCATTCACTGGATCAATTTCGATTGAAGAGGGGTCGAAAAGTGACTATACAGCCTGGTATGCAATTTCAAATGGACTCAAAGGCATCATGCCATCAATTGAATCTAATTCGGAGTTGGAAGGTATGATCCAAGGATCATCAAACATAATAGTGTCTGACGAAATCATGTGAATAGTTGCAACAGAAGGCGATACGTTAGGAGGAGGAAAGGAAAAAGTTCCTAGTAAACCAGAATCTTTAATCAATCCTACTCCAACATCCTTATAAGGGATAGCCGCTTTACCAACGTGCTGGATTGTTTCTGTAGAGGCTGGGTCGGAAGAGAAATAAGTTAACTGATCTATTATAACGATCTTTCCTTGATATGGATTTTATGAGTCGAAAGACCGAAGAAACAACAACAGTCATAGCATAAGTCGAACTACGACCCAGGAGAAGGTTGTAATCTAGAGGGGCATCAACGACTTCCGCATCTAGATTTACTATTTTACCTTCGACCCCTATGGGTAAATCCTGCAAAATACCAAAAGGGTGGAAACCTCGACCATAAAAAGCCTTAAGAATCGTCGGACATTGGTTGAGTGTAGGAGAACCAAGCGATTTCCAACACTGAATCGACATAATACACGTTGAAGCTCCCTCATCAATCATAGTCCGATAGATCGGTCTGTTTTTGACTAACACTGGTATCTGGAAAGCCATTTGATGAGGTAGATGAGGTGTACTATTTTCTAAATTGATTATTATAAGATTAGAATCCTGAACATCTACAGCTCCTATAGCAGACAAAAGCAATTTACGCTGTGCTGGGCATGATTGCAGCACTTCCAAAGCTGACATTGCTGAAGGGGAAATAGCTAAGTCTTCAAAAATGTTGTAATTCTGAGCATCTCTCGCATGTGGATTGAAAGTTGATTTACGAAGAACACCTTTAGTAGGCGGTTTGATTATTAAGTCCGGATTTTGTTTCTCGATCTGTAGCGGACCATAAACAAGAGGAGGTGTAGTTGATGTATTTGCATTAGAAGATTATGCTTCTTTACCATCAATAGGATTCTTAGTACCATAATATTGCGATCGCGTCGCAATCCTTACATGAGACATCATCAAAATAGGTTCTTCTGAAGCAGTCGAAGTGGAACCAACCATCTTGCTATCTTGAGTCGGAAAAGGATCCTTCAAGACAGCAGGTTGTTGTGAACCTTTAACGAATTTTGCAACCTCTGCTCGATGTGGGCATTCCTTAGTAAAATGATCCTCGTCACAAATGTAACAAGGATAACGAGGTTTGCGTTTTTCGTCATTGGATTCATTTTTATCAGTTTTTTCTTTTGAATTCTTTTTGTTTTTATTCTTCCCTTTCTTTTTACCACCGGATTTAGATTTGGCCGTAGATGTCTCTACGACATGAATGTTGGCAGAAATTTCGGGGGAAGATTCTCCTTTCGGGGAATTTGGTAAAGTTATAATAGGAGAAGAATTCTTTGAAGATTTCTTCTTGCTTTTAGTATTGACTGTACCAATCATACCATCAGTGGCATGAGACCCTGAAGGAGCAGCAACTATTTGACCTTGTTTTGGAAGGTCGGGGATTTTTTCATGTAAAGTACCTGACTGCGTATAAACGAGGTCAAGGTACTGAGCTTGAGCAATTACTTGCTCTTCAGTAACAACACCAGCCTTAGCTACATCTTCAGTAATCTTGGGTAACAATGATTTAACAAACCATTCTGCCAAAATTTGATCCGGAATATAAACTTTCACCAAACGTCTTCTACGTCGCCATTCATGAATATGATCAGAAATATACGTAGACGTGGATTGTTTTAGTTAAGTTAACAGTTCCGTGCCATTGTCGTATCTGACAGGCAACTAAAAATGAGTCAAGAAGGTAGTTGCTAACTAACTGAAGTTATGAAACGAGCCTCGTGGTAACTCAATGTACCATTTGGCTGCAAGACCAATAAGAGTTCTTTGGAAAAGACGTAAGCAAATCGAATCATCAATGATTGAATTAGATGCACACCAGAGGTGATAAGTCATGACATGATTTGATGGATCCTCTCCTGACTTACCTTTGAATTTGGGTATATCACTGGGCAACTTATGTGCATTGGCGGCCAGTACGGATAATAGAAAATCGGATCATTCGTAAGGCGCATCAAATCAGGTAAATCAAAAGTTGCAATAAATGCTAACTAACGATTAGGGTCACGAAAACCTTGAGTAGCCAAAGAAGTTCCAGGAGGTGGATACCCAGGATAACTGGGAATCGGATTTGCGTTAGGAATTGTGTAACCTCCTGGAAAACCAGGATTAACCGGACTAAACTGGGGTTATTGAGGCTGCTGATAAGTATAGCCAGGGTACGGTTGATACTGATAACTTGGATTTTGTGAACCAGGACCGTATTGAGGATATCCCTGGTACGGTTGATACGTGAATTGTGGTTGACTTGTGACAATTGTACTTGTACCGACTTGTCCTACAGGCATCTGAACCGAAGTCTGAATTGAAGATCCTGACTGGGGTACAGAGACTTGAGGGATTTGCACGGATACAGGGATAGCCGAACTTGGAGTTACAGATACTATAGAAATAGGTGTTACAGGTTGAACAGACATTGCAGTAGTTTGAGGCGGAGTCTTAGGTGAACTAGGCCCAGCCTGCTGAACAGAACTAGGTGCAGAAGTTTGAATAGTTGGCTGGACAGGTTGCTGGGTTAAACCAGAAACCAAAGGCTGTCTAGGTTGATAAGGCAGCTGCACGTTAGGCTACATAGGCTGTTGATACTGGGATGGATCCCACACCATATTCATTCCGGGGTACTGTCCCGCAGAAGGTTGAACGTAAGGACCATAACCTGGTTGAACGTAGGGTTGACAAGTAAGTGGTAAATTTCTGGCTCCTTGAACAGATGACTGACCAGAAGGCTGTTGGTAACCTTGAATTGGGTACTGACCTTGAGGTTGATAACCCTGAGGCACGTACTGAAGCTGGGGTTGATAAGGACCCTGAGGAGCATATTGAGTTTGGGGTTGACCCTGTGGTATGTACTGTCCTGAAGGTTGATATCCTTGAGGTATGTACTGTCCTTGGGGTTGTCCCCCAAAATAATATGATTCCACAGTTTTTCCTGGGAAAAAGCTACCTTGAGGTTGCGCCCCAGGTGGTAACTGACTTCCCGAAGGTTGCCCCCCAGGCGGTAACTGACTACCTTGAGGTTGCCCCCCAGGCGGTAACGGATTTCACTGAGATTTCCCTCCAGGCAGTAACTGACTGCCTTGAGGTTGGGGATTTGGAATATTACCAGACATCATAAATATTTTCTCTGTGTTTGACGTTTCAGTTTTAATTCCACTTAAACCAGATGATAACACTTGTTCTATTGGTTGAGGAGCTACTCCGGAGAAAGTACCAGACAGAGCCTGATATCCCAAGGAACAGAAGGACCACCATGTAAAAATGCTTCCGGTGTTTGGGAAAACATGGATGAATCTCCTGCCATAATGGATGACGGATAATAACCTCTGGGTGTTGGATGAAATGGAATTCAAGGTGGAGAAAAAGCAAGACCCAGATTCTCTAAATTTTTTTTTAAGGATAAATACCAAGCAGTAGTTCGAATAGGGCTGTAGAAAATTGATTCACGTTCCCTAAGATTTAAAGACTCAGGATATTCGGGAAGAGATAACTCTTCGTCTGGATTAGTAAGTTCTTTAATAGAAATTAGTCCAGATGGAAGATCGTCAGTGACAGTATTTCGTACCCTAGGTGAACCAGGATCACTAGAAGTTGGGGTAATAAATCCTGAGGATGTTTCCAAAACAAAAGGTTCAGTTTCAGGTTCAGAGATTTCAGGTTCATGAGCCAGTTCACTGGTAGGAGAAATACTACCAGTAACTTCAGAAACCGAAATCGGCTCTTGAATGCATTCTGTTATGGGTGTTTGATAATTAGGATGAAATACTATGGATGAAGTTCCAACTTCTGTTGATTTAATCCTAACACTACTAGATGATACCAGAGCGCGAAGCCCTTCAAGCTGACTTGGTGTATATTCAGGGGGTTTCCCTTGTAGTCTCTGGGATTGTCTCGACAATTCCGCCACGATTAAATATTTAACCAATCACACGCAAACAAAGAAAATTTCAATAAAAACACCTAAAGTCTCTAAAGAAACAAACAGCTGAATCACACGCTTAAAAATCTAAGAGTTCAAACCACACACAAATAGTAACTTCCCGTACTAAAAACACTAGTTGGTGATGAAATCCAACTTAGTAGAAATTTAATACAGAAAGGGCGGTTGGAACAGTTACCCCAACAACCTGCTTAATGAAACAGACTGGCACAAGTTTCCTCACAGAACCATCTCGTGTGAAGAGAACCCCCCAGAGAGTCCAAGTGAGTCTAGTCGACGTCTGCTCCAGGTACAGTGAGATCTTTCCTTCACCATCACCTTAGGAAATAATCTTAAGCTTATGGACACTAAGGTTACCAACAGTAACAAATACAACTGGGGGAACAGTCTACGATCCGATTCCACGCGCAAGGGCAGAGTAACAAAGCTCAATCCCCTTGAAGGCTCCTCGACATGGTTAATCCGAGGTTTACCGACAAGTGACCCCAGGCTCCTCGACAATGGTTAATCCGAGGTTTACCGTTTGTAATGCGCACAAAATCTTCTATCTTCCCCAATGAAACAGAATTGATTGTCTCAAAGGTTCGGACATGATCTCGTGATTGACTTCTTTAAGAGAAGCTTCCCAGATTATACAAATTACAATTGGATTTATTTCCTACCACAAGATTTGTCTACTTGTTTGTTTTTACTACCTTGGAGAGTTAATTACTCCCTACTCCAAGATACTAGCCTAAGCTATGTTGGTGATAAGAGCCCTAGAAAATAAAAATATTGCTAGATGAATTTTAATTAAGCGTTACTTTTAAGAGTTGTTTCTTAATTCAATGGGTGTGGAAATGAAACTATGATGGTGTGAAGACTCGACTTCCAAAAAATACTAAAAATGCACCTAAAAATGATAATCAGATCGTTTTCTTTCAATGAAATTCTAATTAAGGAAGAGTTGGAGAATGCAATTCTTTTAATGAACAATTCCTTCTTTAAACATAATTGAAAAAAAACATTTTTGTCTTTTAAGAAATAACTCCAAATGAAACAAACTATCAAAGCTCATAAGAAAATCCTTTCACTTTCAAAAACTTGAAGCTACAAAACAAATTTCCTTCAAAGGAGATCTACAAAATTTTATAAAAACACTCAAAACTATAAAACTAATTCTGAGATCTACAAATTTTAATAATATACTTGAATAAAAGCTTTAAGAAATTTTTTTTGAAGAATGTTTTACTTAGTTATTTAGCAAACTAAGGATCTATTTGTTCAGAATAACAAACAGATCAAAAACACTCAATTATGTTTTTATAAAAAATGAAATTCAAAAACCAATAACAAAGTTTCTTTTCGAAGATTTGCAAAGAAACAGGTAACTCTATTTCTCAATAAAAGATGATTTCACAATCAGGTCGGATTCAGCAAAAATACAAAAGACCAATGTAATCTTAGGTACTTCAAACAGTCAATGCTTTGAATCGCTACAAAGACCAAGTGAAAAACAATCCAAAATGCAAAACTTCTAGAAAATCATCAAAACACCAATACTGCTAAGATTCATTCACAGAAAGCTTTTGATAGAAACAATCATCAATCTGGGCAGAAATCAAAAACTCTAAATCAAAATAAAGATAAACTAAAGAAATAAATCTAAAGGTTTTTCAAAATTTTAACAGGGTCCACAGGCTTGCAGAAGTAACAGGTGCGGTACTGCACTGTTTATTAAAGCAAAGATGCGAAACTGCCCGCACTGTGCAAAGAAGGCAAAGTGCGGTCCCAGGAAAAATTAGAGAAAAACATAAAAGATCTCAAAATTTTCAAAAACAGAGAAAACCTAAGCTACCCAGGCAGATGTCTATCAATCAAAAAACTAGGAAAAACGTTTCCTCAAATCAAAATAAAAGAGAACCAAAAACAACAAGTTCTTTTTCTAAGCATATATGATCTACAAAAATCTCTATAGAGGTGTTAAAGACTTACCGTTTGTCCAGCACTTGTTTGAAGTCGTTTTTGTCCCTCGTGCGCTTGAAGGAGTTTTCCTCGTAGACATGTAGTCACAAACAAACAGAATATTACATAGACCTGTATAGAAATAATCATAAACCATGCTTATCATAGTGATCAAGGAATCTATGAAATAAACCATTGATTGAAAGCTTATTGAGAAAAATGAGTATATTTGTATTAATTTCAAAAGAAGAAAATCCTTACAACCTGAGCCTTGATGTTGCACAGGACTTTCCGGGGTTCGAAGCAGGAGTATCCTTTACTTTGATAAGCTCTGCACTCCTCCAATCAAGACGAATAGAGGTATGTAATCTCTCCTCACAAAAGTCTTAATCAACTGAGTCTGATTCTCAACAGCTCTTAACTTCAAATATTCTAAAGCTTGAACCCCCTTTGAGGCTACCCAATGCCTCTTTTTATAGTAGAAAAGAGGAGGTTTCTTGTTCCAACTATGAAGGGATAGAATCCTCCTTCAATGGGATAAGCTCCTCACATCAAGGGGTTAGCTCCATAAGGTAAGGGATACATGCACCTCATAAGAGCGGTTCTATCACTGCAAGATAGTTTCTGGAAGCTTCTAGAATTCACTTTTATTGAGCTTTTTGGAAATTACTTGCGCCTTTTTAATCTTATAGGGGTCCGCACTTTTAACACAGATAAAGTGCGTTTAGGTACACAGGAAAGCTGAACATTAGGTGCGGGACCGCAGGAAAGATAGAGAGAAAGTGCGACACCAAAGTTTAGGAGATTTTTAGGAACTTTTCTCTGATTTTCAAGGCTTGACATGAGGAACTGATATATTAGACTTGCAAAGGGAGAACAATGAGTAATAATGAGCTCATACACATAGCAGAATGTCAGGATGACAATTTTCAGTGTAACATATTGCCCCCTAAAGTGCAAAGTCTGGAATAGATGATGCTGAAGTCTATCATATATGAAGAGTGCAGTACTTTATCATTTCAAGGATCATCCTGTGGTCACCCCAGTCGGAACCTGTAAAAACATTCAATGCAATATATATATATATATCATCGCTGAGGTAGGCATTCCAATACTCAGATCAAAACTAACTAATTCAAACTGTTCTGATACAGGAATGATTTTGAGTACATCACAGTATAGACATGTGTAGACACAGTATGGACGCAGCCATCTGTTTGTAAATAGTCTACTGTAAGATAACAAAATTCCTCGCAGCCTGGATGGTAGAAACTAGATCCAGGGTCTTGATTTCCGCATCTCGAACTAGTACGATTCTATCCATGTGAATGAATGTGTCGAAGTCGAACATGGTAGAAACCACTTGATTACTAATCAATGATGTAAACTATTAAAAAGTGTGAGAGTAACGACCAGTAATGTCAATGGCTCTCAAAGTACCCAGTACAATCCATGAAATGTGAATGAATGAGCTGAAGTCGAACATGTCACGGAATCATTCGATCGAAGGTCAATGATGTAACCTGTCATCGAAAGCGAGAAATCTGCCATTGAGGCATGTAGATTTCAAGGTACTGACGATTTCTAGATCAACTTCCTAGATAATGAGTTGTCGTCGATAGAAAGTGATTGGTCGTAGGCAAGCCCACAACGCGAAATCATAGATCAAGTTTTGAAAATATATTGGCAAGGACTGACTCAGGGATGGTCAATAACGGATGACAGATATTTTGCAGATGAATGGTTTATTTGAACTGTTCTCTTGAACACATAACGACACTACAGATGGCTTGGTAGCAATTGACCTAAAGCTAATACCCATAAACCGGATGAAGACTTTCAAATGAGGTTCGATTAACTGTTAGGCAAAGGATTTCCCAACCTAGGTGATTGAAAGTGTCGTGTTCAAGAGTGGTTAACTAGATTTTTGAAAAATCAAAATACAACAAACAAGTCATTTTTCTCTCTTTTCCCCCACCATTTCTGGCAAGTACCTCTTTATTTTTGACAAGCTTGAGGAGGATAACATTTGCTTGTTTATAAGTTCATCCTTCGGATGAGTCCAACTTAGTTTAAGATTCGAACCCTAAGAAGGAGTGGGTCGTTCCTGTTGAAAATTAAACAGGTCCTTTACTGTTAAATTTTAACGAGTCCAGTATATGAGAAACTCGGTGTTTTTCAATTTTAGGGAGTCAGAAGAAAAACTTAAGAAAACTCCATGTGTGTACTTTTTCGTAAATTTAGTCTCTCGAGCCTGAAAAATGATAAAATAATGCGGGAGAAAACTCTATTGACTGTAATTAGTCAACGTATACCATTTTCGTAAATAGTCCATTTCATTCCGTAAAAGGGGTAAACTTATACTGAAGGGACGATTATTCATTTACTTAAACGAGTTCGAACAATTAAGTACTCGAAAATATTTTCATATTTAGAGAGTCTGAAAAGAGCTTAAAAGAGAACTCCAATGTTTCGTTTTTTCGTGAATTTTTGAAAGAGTCCGAAAAAGTGATAAAAGTATGCTCTTTTGTTGAAAAATGATCAATTCTCCTGAAAAATCCAATTTCTGCACAAAAACTTGAAACATTACACATCCTGTTTAAAATAAGTAAAAATGCTTTCAAAATACCCTTTTTAAAGTGAAAAATAAATAAATTAAAAATTCATCTATTCGAAAAAACTTATAAAAAGGAATTTTCCAACTTCATTTTTACCGTTCAAGTTCAGAGTGAAAAGTAGAAGATTTTGGGTAAAAAAGTTCCTGTGAAGATTTCGAAAGATCCGTCTGACGAAATCGAGAACTGTCAGTCCCAGGTAATCCACAACCTCTTAATCTTGCTTTTCATCCGTTTACAATTCTTTTTAGGCTTTAGTTTTTATCTTTTAAGGGAAAAATATGTTTAAGAAACTGCCCACGAGGGTCCGCAGGCACAACACAGAGGACCTGCGGACCCCGACCTTTTTTCTATATAGAAAAAGGTCGTAAGTGCGCACTTTACCTACAGAACGTGTGCGTTCCTACGCACTCTGTATGAAGGAAAAGTGAGGTCCCCGCGCAATTGAATTCAAAATCAAAATTTTCATTTCCCGCCCAAAAATTTTCAAATTAGATTGTTATAACATATGTTTTTATGAATTGTAGGTTTATCAAGATGTTGATTTGGAGAGAACGTGAGCATGAGGATGTGGATGACGCCATGATGCTCCATTTGCCCACAATGCAGGCTTTAAGAGCATGCAGTTTGTATAAATTCTGGGCCATTCAGTGCATGAGGGGACATGTAGACCTCCTAACATGGATGGTAAACAGGTGGAACGTGCAGGACCAATGTTTCATTATTGGCGGCCACCGGCTCGAAATTGAGCTGGAGGATATTTATTTTCTGACTGGTTTGTCCAAGAGGGGCGAACAACTTTCCTTGTTTGGGACTAGGCCATGTGGCCAAACTGTCGCTAGTCTTCGACAAGAGTTCTGTAATGAAGAGGCAGACCTTAGGTACAAACGGATTGATATAAAAACTATCATCCGTCCCGAGCTGAAAGTGATTGCGTTTACTGTTACCAGACTGTGTGGGAGTGCCGCACTGCATGTGGCTACCGGTTCCCAGATGCGTATTGCCATGGACTGTTTTCGAGGCACCATTTTCAACTAGTGCGAAGCTGTGTTGGCCAATGTAAAAGGCCAATTGACTAGAGCGAAAAATGGCAAACTAAATAACTTTGGATATGGATCCATCATGGTCACTTTTTCTCTAGAGAGGGTACCCATGCTAGCTCCACAAAGTATTCCTGTTGATGCTGGTCGACCTCGAGAACCTAGGATGGTTCGTTGGGTTGCATTGATGGCTTGTCACGGTATTGAGGGCACTGAGATTGTTCGATTTCCTCCTTCATATTTTCGTTGGCTGGATCGCCAAATTTTTGTCATCGAGGAATTTCCAGACGTCGGGATAGATTTCCGCGACGACCGGGAGATGACTCTCCCAGCAGGGGAATAGTGGGATGAATCAGGTAAAATCATTTTCAACAAATTCGAAGTTCTATTTTTTTTTTTTTTTTGGATCGTTTTGTCAATTAATAACCAAAAAGTTTTTTATGAATGTAGATGTAGGCCCACGGCGACCAGCCCATCTCCAGCCCTATGACAGAAGACAACTAGTTGCAGCCGCACCAGCCCCAGTAGGCCAATCAGCGGAAATTTTGTCTGATTTAGAGCATCATCTAGAGCGTCTGACTCTAGATATTCCAGAGATGGACATAGATGAGATCCCACTCAGATTGCAGAGATGCGTGATTGGTGTTCCAGGAACTTTTAGAAGGTTCCTGTGTAGGGTGGCTCGGGCAGTGGTTTCTTATTGTGATCATGATCAGTGATGGGATGATCGTGTTGTAGACTCATATTTTTGACTTTTTGTGTTATCATTTTTCCGATCATAAGGTGTTTCCAACCTATGATCGAAGACGATGTATATTTTTTGAAAAACATTCTATACTATGATATATCACTATTTACCGGCTATCTGTGTTCATATTATGGATGTTGTTTTTTTTACTGTTTTGATCATTGCAAATGTCGATTTATCATACTAGAAGCAACTGTGTCTGCTAATGTATTTAAATGTCTTGGAATATGTTGATATTCAATGTAGTCAAATTCACGTTCCAAGAGACGAACTCTTAAAAATAACCGTAATAACACCGGATTTCTAATGGCATAAACCTTGTTAAGCTGTAATACAACAAGTTCAGAATCCAACCTAACAATCAAACTCCGAATTCCAAATGATATGGATTCAGATAATAACTCAATCACTGCACTATACTCGGCAATGTTATTCGTTGTTTGACCAAGGCTTACCCCATGCATGGATACTAACTGATCCGAGGGTGAATAAATAACCCAAGTTGCAGAAGAAATGTTCCGTGTACTACGACAAGCACCATCAACAAAACCAATGTAGGTTTGAAGAGACGTCGACATCTGCAATATCAAGAGTAAAAATCAGATAAGAACGAACAGTGATAAAAACACACTTCTAAACTAAGCACGCTTTTCTAATCTAAAACACACCAGCAGTAAAGAAATCTAATCTAATAAAAAATCTCCATACCAAGTTAAGCATAGTATCGCTTCAGATAAAGTCCATTTCTGGGTTTATCTAAAGGGACACCGTCAAAATCTATCAGCTCATAGGCCCCTTTAGCTAGCTTTCGCTTGACAATGAAAGGGCCATGCCACATGGGCACGAATTTCCCAGCTCCTAGCTTATCGTTGGCTTGATCATAAACTAAGACTAGGTCTCCTTCTGAAAAATTTCGAGGGGTAACACTTCTATCATACTAAGCTTTTACTCTTTTGACATGAGCCTCGTTTGCTATTGTAGCGTTTCTCCGATTTTCATCCAATTGAGCCAAGTACAAAAAACGTTTCTCCTCTTCAGACGTAGCTGGGAGTAACTCTATGGCTAATTTCAAAGATGGAATTTCGCATTCAATCGGCAACACAGCTTCCAAACCGTAAACAAGTTGAAAGGGAGTGAAACCAGTTGATGTTTTTACTGAGGTTCGATATGCCCAAAGTGCTGAAAATAACATGGAATGCCAATTCGTTTTGTGAATACCAATAATTCGTCTAATCATGGTAACTAAAACTTTATTTATGGCTTCAACCAGACCATTGGCTTACGGATAATACGGAGTGGAACTATCGTGGCACAGGCCAAGTTGATTTCTCAGTTCAGTCATCATGACATTTTGAAAATGACTTCCATGATCTTAATAATGGCTTGAGGAACACCAAACCTAGAAATTATGTGATTAAATAAGAAAGTTGCAGCAGTCTTGCCGTCAGCCAAAAATGTAGGCATCACCTCGGCCCACTTAGTAAAATAATCTACTGCTAAGATAATATATGCATTCCCCCCGGCCGAGTGAGGGTTACATGTAATAAAATCGATACCCCATTTCGCGAAGGGACCAATAGCAATTATGGGATGAAGAGGAGCGGGTGGCGCGCGCATCTTACGATAAGAAAGTTGACAATTGTGGCATTTCCGGACTGCATAAATACAATCTTTGAATAACGACGACCAGAAATAGCCAACACGCAATATCTTTTGGGCTGTGGCATGCCCAGACATATGGCCGCAACATGCTCCAGAATGGCAGTCATTTAAAACCTTTTCAGCTTTTTCATGAACAAGATAGCGTCGGAAAACCGAATCCGCCCCACGAAGATAAAGTGTATCACCAATAATATTATACTGTTGGGATTGGAAGCGTATTTTCTGTCGTTGAGATCATGATATTTCAGGCCAAAAAGATTGGGTTTGGAGATAAACAATATCTCCATACCATGGATCGAGAGTACTGATAAGAAATAGAGATTCATCCGCAATGGGCTCTTCTGCCACAATTTCAGTATCAGTAGAGGGAAAATCACACATCAGTGCCGCAAATACCAAAGATTTCTTTGCCTTGGATTTCTCAAACTCCAAGTCAAATTCCTGCAGGATGACTATCCATTTGGAATACTTGCCCCCTAGCAATTGTTTGGTTAAAATATACATCATAGGGTTGAAATCAGAAATTACCATGGTTTTACGTAACAAGATGTAGTGCCTAAATCTCTGGACAGCTTGGACAGCTGCCAATGCCAATTTCTCCACATGTGTATATTTGATCTCGGTCGGATGCAGATTCTGACTAAGATAGTAAATCACATGTTTAGTGTGAGGTTCGTCTTCCTGAACAAACACCATCCCAATGGTGGAATGAGAAGCAACGAGGTACAAAATGCAATCCTGGTTGTAGTTGGGAGGATGCAATAACGGTGCATGGGTTAACGCGTGTTTAAGTGCATCAAAATATCGATTAGCGATCTCATACCAAAAGAATGGAATGTTCTATTTCAACAACCGGGTGAAACCCTTTGTAAGCTCGGCATAGTTAGGAATGAACTGACGTAAAAAGTTTTCTTTCCCCTGCAAACTTTGGAGTTGGTGTAACGTCGAAGGAGGAGGTAATTTAACAATAGCTTCGACCTTCATCAGATCGACGCGAATGCCTGCTTTTGAGACAACAAATCCCAGTAAACGACCCGACTCTACACAAGAAACATATTTGTGTGGATTCAGCCTAATTTTATAATTCCTACACCTCATAAAGATAGCTCGTAAGTGTGTGAGATGGTCGGCCCTGCGTGATGAATGAGCAGGTAAATCATCGAGATACGGCTGCACAATGTGCTTAATGTCATGAAACACATAAGACATTTCCCTTTGAAAAGTTGCTCCAGCGTTCTTCAATCCAAAGGGTAGCTTGCGAGAAGCAAACATCCCCCACAGACAAATAAAAGCTGTTTTTGGTTGATCAACAGGGAGTATGTTTATTTGATTATACCCGGAAAAGCCATCCATAAAGGAAAACATTTCACTACCAGCACAATCATCAATTATTTGATCGATATAGGGAGTTGGATAATTGTCTTTGGGACAAGCTCGATTAATATCCCTATAATCGATACATACTCGTATCGTTCCTTGTTTTTTAGTCACCGGAACAATATTTGATACCCAATCCGTTAAGGGAATTGGATAAATAAAACTTGCACGAAGTAATTTTTCAACTTCTGCTTTGATAGAAGCAGCTTTTCTAGGATGTATCTGACGTAAACGTTGACGAACAGGTTTGGCATCCGGGTAAGTCTTGATTTCATGTACGACGATTGACGGATAAATTCCTGGCATTTCTTCATAGGACCAGGCAAACACATCACGAAATTCTTGAAATAGGGCTTTATAAGCTTTAATTTCATCTTCAGTATAGAAAGCACCTATATGAATGTTTTCAATTATTCCTGGTTTTACTGAAATTTCAATTGGGACTGTTCGAGAAATATTTTCCAAATTTAATTCAGAATCAGGATTTTGCAATGGATTTTGGGGTTCTTCGACATATTCAGTAGTAAAAATTGAAGCGAAATCATCTTCAAAATGATCTAGTTCAGGTAAAAATGAAGATCGTTGATGTAGATCTTCCCATGGTAAATCATCAACGGACAAAAATTCACGAATGTGCTCATCAGTATGAAAAATATCAAGTAATGTCATTGTGGCTGAACTGGATATAGAAAGTGATTCTTCATGGATCCCATTCATTGGATCAATTTCGGTTGAAGAGGGGTCGGAAAGTGACTGTACAGCCTGGTATGCAATTTCAAATGGACTCAAAGGCATCATGCCATCAATTGAATCTAACTCGGAGTCGGAAGGTACAATCCAAGGATCATCAAACATAATAGTGTCTGACGAAATCATGTGAATAGTTGCAACAGAAGGCGATACGTTAGGAGGAGGAAAGGAAAAAGTTCCTAGTAAACCAGAATCTTTAATGAATCCTACTCCAACATCCTTATAAGGGATAGCCGATTTACCAACGTGCTGGATTGTTTCTGTAGAGGCTGGGTCGGAAGAGAAATAAGTTAACTGATCTATTGTGACGATCTTTCCTTGATATGGAAATTTTATGAGTCGAAAGACCGAAGAAACAACAACAGTCATAGCATAAGTCCAACTACGACCTAGGAGAAGGCTATAATCTAGAGGGGCATCAACGACTTCCACATCTAGATTTACTATTTTACCTTCGACCCCTATGGGTAAATCCTGCAAAATATTAAAAGGGTGGAAACCTCGACCATCAAAAGCCTTAAGAATCGTCAGAAATTGGTTGAGTGTAAGAGAACCAAGCGATTTCCAACACTGAATCGACATAATACACGTTGAAGCTCCCTCATCAATCACAGTCTGATAGATCGGTCTGTTTTTGACTAACACTGGTATCTGGAAAGCCATTTGATGAGGTAGACAAGGTGTACTATTTTCTAAATCGAAGATTATAAGATTAGAATCCTGAACATCTACAGCTCCTATAGCAGACAAAAGAAATTTATGCTGTGCTGGGCATGATTGCAGCACTTCCAGAGCCGACATTGCTGAAGGGGAAATAGCTAAGTCTTCAACAATGTTGTAATTCTGAGCAGCTCTCGCATGTGGATTGAAAGCTGATTTACGAAGAACACCTTTAGCAAGCGGTTTGATTATTAAGTCTGGATTTTGTTTCTCGATCTGTAGCGGACCAGAAACAGGAGGAGGTGTAGTTGATGTATTTGCATTAGAAGATTCTTCTTCTTTACCATCAACAAGATTCTTAGTACCATAATCTTGCGATTGCGTCACAATCCTTACATGAGACATCATCAAAATACATTCTTCTGAAGCAGTCGAAGTGGAACCAACCATCTTGCTATCTTGAGTCGGAAAAGGATCCTTCAAGACAACAGGTTGTTGTGAACCTTTAACGAATTTTGCAACCTCTGCTCGATGTGGGAATTCCTTAGTAAAATGATCTTCGTCACAAATGTAACAAGGATAACGAGGTTTGCGTTTTTCGTCTTTGGATTCATTTTTGTCAGTTTTCTCTTTTGAATTCTTTTTGTTTTTATTTCTTCCCTTTCTTTTTACTACCGGATTTAGATTTAGTCATAGATGTCTCTACGACATGAATGTCGACAGAAATTTCAAGGGAAGATTCGCCTTTCGGGGGATTTGGTAAAGTTATAATAGGAGATGAATTCTTTGAAAATTTCTTCTTACTTTTCGTATTGACCGTACCAATCATACCATTAGCGGCATGAGACCCTGAAGGAGCAGCAACTATTTGACCTTGTTTTGGAAGGTCAAGGATTTTTTCGTGTAAAGTACCTGACTGCGTATAAACGAGGTCAAGGTACTGAGCTTGAGCAATCACTTGCTCTTCAGTAACAACACCATCCTTAGCTACATCTTCAGTAATCTTGGCTAACAATGATTTAACAAACCATTCTGCCAAAATTTGATCCGGAATATAAAATTTCACCAAATGTCTTTTACATCGCCATTCATGAATATGATCAGAAATATACGTAGACGTAGATTGCTTTAGTGAAGTTAATAATTCCGTGCCATTGTCGTATCTGACAGGAAACTGAAAATGAGTCAAGAAGGCAGTTTCTAACTGACTGAAGTTATTAAACGAGCCTCGTGGTAACTCAATGTACCATTTGGCTGCAAGACCAATAAGAGTTCTTTGGAAAAGACGTAAGCGAACCGAATTATCAATGATTGAATTAGACGCACACCAGAGGTGATAAGTCATGACGTGATTTGATGGATCCTCTCCTGACTTACCTTCGAATTTCGGTATATCACTGGGCAACTTATGCGGCATTAGCGACGAGTACGGATAATAGAAAATCGGATCATTCGTAAGGCGCGTCAAATCGGGTAAATCCAAAGTTGCAATAAATGGTAACTGATGGTTAGGGTCACGAAAAACTTGAGTAGCCAAAGAAGTTCGAGGAGGTGGATACCCAGGATCACTGGGAATCGGATTTGCATTAGGAATTGTGTAACCTCTTGGAAAACCAGGATTAACCGGACCAAACTGGGGTTGTTGAGGCTGCTGATAAGTGTAGCTAGGGTACGGTTGATACTGATAACTTGGATTTTGTGAACCGGGACCGAATTGAGGATATCCCTGGTACAGTTGATACGTGAATTGCGGTTGACGTGTGACAATTGTACTTGTACTAGCTTGTCCTGCAGGCATCTGAACCGAAGTCTGAACTGAAGATCCTGACTGGGGTACAGAGACTTGAGGGATTTGCATGGATACAGGGATAACCGAACTTGGAGTTACAGATACTCCAGAAATAGGTGTTACAGATTGAACATACATTGCAGCAGTTTGAGGCGGAGTCTTAGGTGAACTAGGCCCATCCTGCTTAACAGAACTAGGTGCAGAAATTTGAATAGTTGGCTAGACAGGTTGTTGGGTTAAACCAGAAACCAAAGGCTGTCTAGGTTGATAAGGCAGCTGCACATTAGGCTGCATAGGCTGTTGATACTGGGATGGATCCCACACAATATTAATTCCGGGGTACTGTCCTGCAAAAGGTTGAACGTAAGGACCATAACCTGGTTGAACGTAGGGTTGATAAGTAAGCGGTAAATTTCCGGCTCCTTGAACATATGACTGACTAGAAGGTTGTTGGTAACCTTGAATTAGGTACTGACCTTGAGGTTGATAACCCTAAGGCGCGTACTGAAGCTGGGGTTGATAAGGACCCTGAGGAGCATATTGAGTTTGGGGTTGACCCTGTGGTATGTACTGTCCTGAAGGTTGATATCCTTGAGGTATGTACTCTCCTTGGGGTTGTCCCCCAAAATAATATGATTCCACAGTTTTTCCTTGGAAAACGCTACCTTTAGGTTGCGCTCCAGGTGGTAACTGACTTCCTGAAGGTTGCTCCCTAGGCGGTAACTGACTACCTTGAGGTTGCCCCCCAAGCGGTAACGGATTTCCCTGAGATTGCCCTCCAGGAAGTAACTGACTGCCTTGAGGTTGAGGATTCGGAATATTACCAGACATCATAAAGATTTTCTCTGTGTTTGACGTTTCAATTTTAATTCCACTTAAACCAGATGATAACACTTGTTCTATTGGTTGAGGAGCTACTCCAGAGAAAGTACCCTATGTTAGAGTCAGCCTTTGCAGCCTTCCTTCAGTGATCAAACATGCTCTTACAAAGTGATTTTAAAGTGTCAAGGTCAAATTTTGTCATTTCAATGAGTCTTCAAGCAAAATTTGGTCACTAGGCATTAGGTCTAGGGGTTGCTTTTAATCCTGTCAAAGTTGTCCAAATGTCGGTCCATGTCATCATTCAGCTGAGTGTGCCATCATTCAGAGGGTTTTCATCATCATGTCAGGTTCCAAAGAGTCATTTTACACCTCGTTCATGCTTCAGTTGTGCCTAGGTAAGGTCCATTTCCCTCTCCTAGGGTTTTGGAGGTAATTTCTCTTGGATGGTCAAATCATTAGAAAAACTTGTATCCTGATGTTCATACACCTTCCCCTATCATTAATGTACCTTATTAAACACTTCCCATCACCGAGATCCCCCAAATTCCTCATTTTTCCACAAACCCTAGTTTCTTGCCACAACTTGGCAATTTTCTAGGCTAGGCCTGTGTTTTGCCCTTTTGGACCCCTTCCCCTCACTCAATCTCTGAGATTCCACTTTCCCCTGCTTCCTAACATCTCTCCCTACTTCCCAAAATTTCCCCAAGAATTTAGAAGCCCCTTATCCCCTTCATTTCGCTTCATTTCGACAAAATCCCTTGTTTCACACATCGGGATAAGTTTCACTCAAAAGATGTTTCAGAGCAATCAAAGATGAATTTTGGAAAACTGAGAGAGGTTTTTGTCCAAAACATGCCAAGGAAGAAAAACCTCCTTCACTTTTTACACAGGTGTCATGGTTTTAGAGAAATGTCAAAAATACCATTGCCTCAAGAGAATTGATGCACCTGCTGGGAGTAGTGTTGGGAGATTTGATTTTTGACAGGGAAAATGAGCTCCAAATTGGGAAATTCCACTTGGGTTGGATAGCCAACATCCAGAGATTTCCAACGAGCTATCATGAGCTCAATTTGGATGCCAGGAAGTACCTAAAAATCAGGTTGAAAGGCGCGCGACCCACTTGTTTCAGGGGTGAGACCCACTTAAATTTTTGGCTGAATTTTCAACTTCCAGCTCAGAGTTTCGGCCAGTTTGGACCAGTTTTGCTTGGGGATGAAATTTTTGAGTTATTATGATATAAATTTATGTTTGGCATGTAACTTTGGCTTATTTTTACCTATTCTAGAAGATTCACTCTCAAAAAAGTGAAAATCATGTAAATGAATCAGTTTCCACTCTTTTAGAGGCAAGTTGTTAGTTGCCTAGATTTTAGCTCCTTGATTAAAATTTGTTGGAACTGCTCCTAGAAGGAGGATTTAGACCCCTAGAGGTGTGGGAAGGGGTTAGGATGATCTATATGATGTAATTTCTCAATCATTTTCAGAGGTTGGAGAGGTTGGACTCTTGGGAAACTTTTGGCACCATTGTACATATTTTTTCATATTTTGGCTAAGGAAAGATCAGAGGTTTTGCGGCACCTGTTGGGATTCTTGTGGTGTTCTGTTCTTGATGGTTTTTTCTCTCTGTTTACTGTAAGTTTCTTCATGTTTAATGTATGCCATTTCTCACTGATGCTTCTTAAATTAAATGAATGAGTAGATGAGGTTGAATCCATTGTTCACAGTGCTCTGCCTTTGAATTCATTTAGTTTTACATGTTTTCGACTGTTTGGAGAGGATCCAAGTTCTTCTTTGCCCTCTTCAGCTCCTTATCGTTCTAATCCGTCCATATATCCAATCTAAAGCATCAAGACATTCACCTACCTCGCCCCAACTCGAAATCTGCAAAGGTCTGACCTTATCCCCGGACCCAAAATTTGTTTTTCCCATTTCTCCAACGAAAACCCAAAAATCAAAATCAAACATACCTATCTCTTTACTAGCCTAAAATCAGTTCCCATTGTAAGTCATCTCGCATCCTATTGCTCATTTTATCGAGATCAACGGAGAGAGCCCTCTCCTGTCCTCGTAGGGCTAGCTACGAGGCTAAGCGTGGTTTGATGTAGCCTTGAGTTTTATCTCATTTCAGCCTGAGGTAAATTTGAGCGCTAACACCCTACAGAGCCTGATATCCCGAAGGAACAGAAGGACCACCGTGTAAAAATTCTTCCGGTGTCTGGGAAAACATGGATGACTCTCCTGCCATAATGGATGATGGATAGTAACCTCTGGGTGTTGGATGAAATGGAATTCAAGGTGGAGAAAAAGAAAGACCCGAATTCTCTAAAAAATTCGTTAAGGATAAATACCAAGCAGTAGTTCGAATAGGGCTGTAGAAAATTGATTCACGTTCCATAAGATTTGAAGACTCAAAATATTCGGGAAGAGATAACTCTTCATCTGGATTAGTAAGTTATTCAATAGAAATTAGTCCAGATGGAAGATCGTCAGTGACAATATTTCTTACCTTAGGTGAACCAGGATCACTAGAAGTTGGGGTAATAAATCCTGAGGATGTTTCCAAAACAGAAGGTTCAGTTTTAGGTTCAGAGATTTCGGGTTCGTCAGCCAGTTCACTGGTAGGAGAAATACTACCAGTAACTTCAGAAACCGAAATCGACTCTTGAATGCATTCTGTTATGGGTGTTTGATAATTAGGATGAACTACTATGGATGAAGTTCCAACTTTTGTTGATTTAATCCTACCACTACTAGATGATACCAGAGCGCGAAGCCCTTCAAGCTGACCTGGTGTATATTCAGGGGGTTTCCCTTGTAGTCTTCGGGATTGTCTTGGCAATTCCACCATGATTAAATATTTAACCAATCACACGCAAACAAAGAAAATTTCAATAAAAAAACCTAAAGTCTCTAAAGAAACAAACAGCTGAATCACACGCTTAAAAATCTAAGAGTTCAAACCACACACAAATAGTAACTTCCCGTACTAAAAACACTAGTTGGTGATGAAATCCAACTTAGTAGAAATTTAATACAGAAAGGGCGGTTGGAACAGTTACCCCGACAACCTGCTTAATGAAACAGATTGGCACAAGTTTCCTCACAAAACCATCTTGTGTGAAGAGAACCCCCCAGAGAGTCCAAGTGAATCTAGTCGACGTTTGCTCCAGGTACAGTGAGATCTTTCCTTCACCGTCACCTTAGGAAATAATCTTAAGTTTTTGGATAGTAAGGTTACCAATAGTAACAAATATAACTGGGGGAATAGTCTACGATCCGATCCCACGCGCAAGGGCAGAGTAACAAAGCTTAATCCCCTTGAAGGCTCCTCGACATGGTTAATTCGAGGTTTACTGACAAGTGACCCCAGGCTCCTCAACAATGGTTAATCCGAGGTTTACCGTTTGTAATGCGCGCAAAATCTTCTATCTTCCCCAATGAAACTGAATTGATTGCCTCAAAGGTTCGGACATGATCTCGTGATTGACTTCTTTAAGAGAAGCTTCCCAGATTATACAAATTACAATTGGATTTATTTCCTACCGCAATATTTGTCTACTTGTTTGTTTTACTACCTTGGAGAGTTAATTACTCCCTACTCCAAGATACTAGCCTAAGCTATGTTGGTGATAAGAGCCCTAGAAAATAAAAAGATTGCTAGATGAATTTTAATTAAGCGTTACTTTTAAGAGTTGTTTCTTAAGTCAATGGGTGTGGAAATGAAACTCTGATGGTGTGAAGACTGGACTTCCAAAAAATACTGAAAATGCACCTAAAAATGATAATCAGATCGTTTTCTTTCAATGAAATTCTAATTAAGGAAGAGTTTGAGAATGCAATTCTTTTAATGAACAATTCCTTCTTTAAACATAATTGAAAGAAAATATTTTTGTCTTTTAAGCAATAACTCCAAATGAAACAAACTATCAAAGCTCATAAGAAAATCCTTTCACTTTCAAAAACTTGAAGCTACAAAACAAATTTCCTTGAAAGGAGATCTACAAAATTTTATAAAAACACTCAAAACTATAAAACTAATTATGATATCTACAAATTTTAATAATCTACTTGAATAAAAGCTTTAAGAATTTTTTTTTGAAGAATGTTTTAATTAGTTATTCAACAAACTAAGGATCTATTTGTTCAGAATAACAAACAGATAAAAAACACTCAATTATGTTTTTATAAAAAAATGAAATTCAAAAACCAATAGCAAAGTTTCTTTTCGAAGATTTGCAAAGAAACATGTAACTATATTTCTCAATAAAGGATGATTTCACAATCAGGTCGGATTCAACAAAAAGACAAAAGACCAATGCAATCTTAGGTACTTCAAACAGTCAATGCTTTGAATCGCTACAAAGACCTAGTGAAAAACAATCCAAAACGGAAAACTTCTAGAAAATCATCAAAACACCAATACTGCTAAGATTCATTCACAGAAAGCTTTTGATAGAAACAATCATCAATCTGGGCATAAATCAAAAAATATAAATCAAAATAAAGATAAACTAAAGAAAGAAATCTAAAGGTTTTTCAAAATTTTAACAGGGTCCGCAGGCTTGTAGAAGTAACAGGTGCGGTACCGCACTGTTTACTAAAGCAAAGATGCGAAACTGCTTGCACTGTGCAAAGAAGGCAAAGTGCGGTCCCAGGAAAAATTAGAGAAAAACATGAAAGATCTCAAAATTTTCAAAAACAGAGAAAACCTAAGCTACCCAGGAAGATGTCTATCAATCAAAAACTAGGAAAAACATTTCCTCAAATCAAAATAAAAGAGAACCAAAAACAACAAGTTCTTTCTCCAGCGGAGTCACCAATTTGTTGTGTGGATTAATCCGTCTTGCGGACAAGACCGATCTCTCTAGTACTAAAAGTATCTAGCAACAAACAGCCAAATAGAATAATCTTTCTTTAAGCATATATGATCTACGAAAAGCTCTATAGAGGTGTTAAAGACTTACCATTTGTCCAGCGCTTGTTTTAAGTTGTTGTTGTCCCTTGCGCACTTTAAGGAGTTTTCCTCGTAAACCTGTAGTCACAAACAAGCAGAATATTACATAGCACCTGTATAGAAATCATCATAAACCATGCTTATCATAGTGATCAAGGAATCTAATAAATAAACCATTGATTGAAAGCTTATTGAGAAAAATGAGTATATTTGTATTAATTTCAAAAGAAGAAAATCCTTACAACCTGAGCCTTGATGTTGCACAGGACTTTCCGGGGTTAATCCACCAAAACCGTTAACATAACCGCGTTGGGGTTTTGGGACATGTGTCCAAACCCTAACCGCCCATTTAATTTAACCGTTAAACTGGCGGTAAAATTGGAGCAGGTGTGAAATTTTGGATTTATGCCGAGTTTAACTGGAGTTAACTCCAATTCTCCACCTTTAGTGGAGCTTCTTTTGGGGACACTGGACAAAATTGGTTTTGGCTCTATCTTGAGCTAGGGTGAACCAATTTTGGAGGGCCAATAGTCAATTTTGACTATCTCCAAGATTCCAGACTTAATGGAGTAGGTTGCAGAGTCATCAAAGAGCTTCTAAGTAGGTTTTTGCATCAGTGAAATTCAAGGGGCCACTAGGACCACCAAGAGGCTTGCAACAGTTTGAGGCCTAGCCAGGGGAGCTAGAGGCCTTATTCAGAGATCCAATAGTCAATTTTGGATATTTCAGATGTTATGAATATGATGATATGGTTTTCAGAGCCTATAGAGAAATTTTGAAGGTTGAGAAGCTTCAGTAATGTTCCAGGTGCCATCAGTGCCAACTTTTGCCAGCAATAGTTTAAGGCTTAGCTAGAGCAGCTAGAGACCATATGAATCGAACCAGTAATCAATATTGTCTGAAAACAACATTATGAATACATTTATGGAGGTTTTAGAAGCTGTAGAGGACTTCTATATGTCGAAAACCCAGCAAAGAAGTTTTCAGTGAGCCTAGTGCCAAGGGGTGTTGACAGGTGTTGGAGGCGAAACTGGAGCAGCTAGAGGCCATTTTTTGCAAATGAATAGTATATATTGACTATTTAATACATTTTGAAACCAATTAAAGTGTTTTCAAATTTTTTTGAGAACTTCTAGAGCTCGAGAATCTGAAGTGAAGTTTTGGGCAGCCTTGGGAAAACCGTGGAGGAAGGCCTAGTTTGGGGATGCAGTGCTCGATTTGAGAAAATTATTACTCGATATTTGGTGTCTGATGTGTGATGGAGACAGTAGGTGTGGTTTCAGTGGAAGAAACAGAATTATGAAGGAGTTAGTTCCAAGGAGAAGCTTAGTATAGCTCAGTGCACCGACAGAAGGAATCGAGTCTAAGGGAGCCTAACGACTGTTTGTAGAGTGATGACAGCCATAAGAGGGATATAGATGGTATTATCAGCCCTTTGGATCAATTCAATATCCATTGGAGTTAAGTGTGGAACTTGTGAATTAAACCTTACCATAATCCCAAAAATCCAAGTCAAGATGACAAAGCTCAAAGCAGACGTAGCCCACAAGATTCGGGTGAACTCCAAGATTAATTTTGCTGTTGTGTGTGAAGTTTTTATTGCTGCATTATGTTGCTATTATTCATGTTAAATTTTTAGAATGAACAAATTAAATTAAGACACATAAACAATTAAAAATTATACACCACTTTCAAGTAATAATTCCGCATAATGTCAAGCACAAGCTATATTATTTATTTGTTTAGCCAAGTGGGAGGTTCTTGAAATACATAACAAGTTATCCAGACCATTTTTAGATCAGAAAATGATGATGGTGTATATAAATTATTCGTCTAAAAAACTTTATGCTCTAATATTTTGGAGAGATATAGATGTTAGTGAAGGAATTTCTATGTGATAATGTTGGTTGATATGATGCAATACAAATGGGTTACCAATTCGACTCTTCTGATGATAATTATTCAGATTGAGAATGTCCAAGTACCTTGTATGGATTATGAATACCTCCCTAGTTAAGAGGGAGTGTTGAAATATGTAACTAGGTTTGGTCTTCATAATGACATATGAAATCAAGATTTTATATTTAATGTAATGTGGAAGAATAAATGTATTTTTAGGTTTAGCTCCCTTTGTGAGATCCTACGACTTGACATTGAGTCTACAAGTCAAGAAATTCATTGTCATGTATGAATGACCAATTTGGGAATGTTACATATTGTAAGGAAAATTATTTAAGTCAAAGAAAGAGTCAAAAATACCCTCCAAGACCTTGTCAATGTGCTGTGATCAAGTCGACCTATCAAAAGGACATGTCGGCCTAAGAATGATGTCAAGCCGACCTAAAATCATGGGATAGGAGCCTATATATAGGAGGACTTGGCCTTACTCAAGAAACCATCGATCAATCATTCAAGACAAGAAAGAAAGTGTGAATAAGGAGTAAGAAGCCTCTTAGATAAGAAATAAAAGGATAAATAAGATCGAGAACTTTGGATCTGTTTTGGGATAAAATATCTGACACGTGCGAGGAGAATTAGGGCTCTCACTGCTGAAGGAAGATCGAATATTGTAGTCACTATAGAGGTACGAAATTGGGTGGGAAAAGGATCATTTTGAAGGCCAACTTGTTGAAGAATAATTATCTCACCTATCGAAGGAGAGGATAACTATTTCTCTATGTTCTTGCTCACACGCGCGACCTAGGGTTTTCACAGTTAGATCGAATTATACTCAAGAAATTGTAGGTTTGAAAAGGAGGTCAAAGGAGAGGCTACTGCTACTGGAAGGTGAGTTTGAATGAGGTTGGCTTTGTGAAATAAAAACTCATCAAGGAAATACATTGGCTTGGTCTTGGAGGGGTCTTGGTTAAGGGTCTAGGTATTGGAATTCATCAATTGAAGATTCTATAAGAAGAAGAATTCTTATGGGTTTTCCTCTTAGAGTTGGAGAGGTTTTTTCCCTGGCTGATCGCCTACATATTTTGTCCTTTGTATTCCTTTTTTGTATGGTTTGGTAGTTGTTTGATGAAGAAAAAACCTAATAATATCAAGTGAAATAAGAAGCTAATAAAGTAAAGTAAAAACACTCTACAAATAGTTATCAAAGAAGAAAAATCATCCTTATGTTGCTTCCCCAATATTTCTCAACACTAGGGTGGTTACCTGGCTCCTTAGTGGTCTGTAGTTCCTGAGGGATGTTGGTTTGTTGCTGATTTTTCGGCCCCACTTCCATAACTGGAATTTGGAGGATGGGTCATATCATAGTGACACTCAACTCATGTTTACCCCTGATAGCTTGTAAAAGTGGGTAAATGTGTGAGGAGGCGTTTAGAGTGGAAAAATTTGTTTACAAAGACAAAGAGACACATCATACATGTAATAAACATGGCACTCCCTGCTAGTGTCATATGACACACATGCCATGTTGTTAAACAATGTGAATGTCACCATTGGGACCATATTGAGGGTGAAATTTGAATTGGTTTTACGACATAGGTTAGTTGCATGGAGTTATAAGAGTTATACCTGCAGGTCATACAAAAGGGGATTTGATAACTAACTTAAAGTAATGAGGCGTGATGTGTGTTAAATTCTGTTGAAGCTCGAGAATCATGTCCAGACTCACAACTAAATGGATATATTTGGGGGGAATATTTTTAACTCACCCATATACACTTTCGCTCCAGAGGAAGAAGTAGAGCTAAATGATTCTCTAGATCCCTCGTCTTGTGCTCAAAATGACATAAGTGAACCATAAACAACTAAATCATGGGTAGATAAAGCTTGAGGTATTAGATGAATTTAATCCCAATTCATATTTGCAAATAATTTCCTAGAAAATATAGAGCTCATTTGATTTGTTGAACATATTGCATGGAGTTAATCCCCTTCATGTTACTTCACTCTCATTACTCCCCTACTTTTCTCGCTGTCATGCATACTGAAGACCTAGTGATTTATTTATTTCATATTTTGTCTTCACTATGCAAAAAAATCTGCTCATCCTATGCTTGAGACCCAGTTTCAAGTTACATTTATTTTTTTGGAATGTTTTTTGTGTTTTCAGGAACCTGCCCTATGATGCTATTGAATATTTTAACAAGGTTTTGACTATGTTAATAACAACGTGGGTTCCTTTGGTATAAAATGATACTCAATTCATAATACTTGTGCCTCATATGATATTGTACTTAGATTATCATATTCCTCCTTTGTACTCCTTCAAAGGCTACCTAGTCTAGTCGCTTGTGGTTTTTGTTTCACTTATTTATTTAGTGTAGTTTGTGGCCATGGATGACACAAAAATAGTAAATGATTGGCCTCCACTCATGATATATGATTCCTTATTAACTGGCATGAAAATATGTTGAAACTCACTACAGCTTGCATAAATTTTACTATGTTAAAATACATTCACTATCTGCTGTTACTGCATGCCTTGACGTGATATATATGTCAAGTATAATCCCTCAAATTTGACAAGAATTAGAATAAATTATGTGTACTTCAACATGATTGAGTTTAGAAGGTATACGAGCCTTTGTAGCCCTTCATAACACATATAATACTTTGGCCATAAAAAAAGGGTTCTAATATTCACACAACCAAGCTATGGACCACTTGTTGACTCACTTACATCATATGATATTGTACTCAGATTATCATAGTCCTCCTTTGTACTACTCCAAAGGCAACCCATTCGAGTTTCTTGTGTTTTTTTTTCACTTATTTATTTAGTGTAGTCTGTGGCCATGGATGACACAACACCAATAAATGACAGACCTCCACTCATGATATATGATTCCTTATTAACTGGCATGAAAATTTGTTGCACTTCACTACAACTTACGTACATTGGACCATTTTAAAAGCCATTCTCTATCTGTTGTCAATGGATGCATTTCCATCATATATATGCCAAATATAATCCCTCGGCTCTGACAAAAAATAGAATAAATTATATGTACTTCAACATAATTGGATTTAGAAGATATATGAACCTTTGTATCCCTTCATAACACATATAATCCTTTGTCCATTAAAAAAAGGGTTCTAATATTCACACAACCAAGTCATGGACCACTTGTTGGCTCACTTACATTATAGATAGTTTTCTCTTCTATATAATGTATCGAGCCATATGCCATACTTCCCACATATAGTCTCATTCATGTATTCTCATCCCACATAAAAAAGACCACAACATGCCAACTTAATCAGTTTTAGATTTGTCCTTATATGGTTTTGTCCACATGTAAAGCTCGGTCATACTAAAAGATGTAATGGATCTTACTCGTAAGCCTATTATTATCCTAGCCACATCCCACCATATGATAAAAAACATATAATAATTATGTAATTCAAAAGACATCTGACTTTATAATCCGTGCCACATGTATCCTTATCATGCGTTACTAAGTCTCAGTCGTGGGTGTGCTTTTCTATTATTATATATAATATAAGGTTACATTTGGTTTATACACACCCATCAATGTACACCATGACATTTATTGGTAGCACATCATGTAAATTCATAAAATATTTTTTTGGTTACAAGTTCGTCTGAATAAACTTATAGTTCGTTTCCCAAAAAATTCAAGAGACCAACATTTCAAGCTTGTCACACAAGCATATATTCATTCCATACTTACCATCTGTCTCCTCCTATGCTGTGATCATGTCTCATATTCCAACCATTTTCATAATCACTCGTACACTTTCTCATTATATATAGTCTTGTATATAAATGATCATTTACATTGATACTTTTGGCCATTATTATGAAGAAAAATAAAATAAAAACTAAGAACATTGTTATTAACTCTACTTGGTTGTGAACATTTTATGCATTTCATATTTCTTTTATATATCAACCTTGCTTCAATTTATGTCGTAAATAATGAAGACTAATTCCTTTTACTAACACATGAAAACACCTTACTAATTTCTCTTCCACACTATTCTATAATGTTTGACCAACAAATCATTTGGCAATGAAAATGTTTCATTCTTCCTGTCATATTCAATATATTGACATACATGTTCCTATTACACTTTTTTTAGTTGCATGCATGGACACTTCCTTTTCCATGTTACATATTTTGCCTGGTATATGAATGAAAAACACTCTAGCATGTATGTGAAACATGATTTTAACTAGTCTTTGTTTTGCTGATTATATATGCTCAACAAATTGATGGATGCATCAAATGTTTTCTTGATTTCCATACAATATGCATTTATTTAGCAGAATTTCATGGGGAAATAGAATATATGAAAATAAAAGAACTAATATGTCATGGAGGGAAAATAGGAATAAAATGATTATATTTCTATTCATTTTGATGCAGGCTATAAGGAGTTCAACCAGTTGATCCAAACTGGTCACTTATTCCTTGGATGTCCTCCTCCCCCTCCTTCTACCCAACATTATTTATAATATGTACCTCTCCACATACAAGTATAATGAAAATTCTATATTCTCATATACAACAAAAACAACCAGTTCAGAATGATGGTTGGAATCCAACCATGTCAGGCCTGGTTCTGGATTTGTACATTGACCTACCATTTCTCATCATTTAGTCCACCCTTTCATCATTCTTTCTTAGATACCCTTTGTTTTATATTAGGCTACTCCTTTTCATGCTCAATAGCCCCATGACTCCCCTGCGCACTTGGCATCAAGAAAATTCCATATGTTTGCTATGCCTGTACCCTCTCCCTTTAAGGCTACCTCATCTCATACTCATTTTTTAATTCCCATAGTTGAAGGAGGAGGGAGAAGAGAAATATCCTTCCAATACATGCACCCAGAGGTACAAGGAGAGAGGGAGGAGGAGGAAAAAGGGCCATATTACATGGCTGGCCCTACTAGGCCACTTGAGATGAATTGAGTTATTTCTTTGATATCATGGGTTTTTACTTTATTTCACTTGCAGTTATTTCATATTATGAAATTGCTATATTTTTGGGACAACATATGATTTTTGACTATGGTACTTATTTTAATAACATTTTGGTTCATGGGAGACACAAGGATGGTTTTACATGCTTTATTATATATGTTTGTGGATATTGGCATGTTTCATATGTGTGATTTTTATGATGGTTGTATTCTTGACGATGTCATAGTTTTATATGTTTTATTATGGGAGTTACAAGGTTAACAATTTTTTTTTTTGGAAATAGTTGGGGACCCCACCTACTAATATAAAATTAATTAATTTAAAAAAAGGACCCCTTCTAAATTCCTTCTCCTGAATTAAAACAAAAGAAGTTTAACATAACACAAACATTAGTTATGAAACAATTTTCCCCTCCAAATACCCAAGGGAATTATATAACTAAACAAAAGGCACAGAAGGGAGGAGGGAAAATACTAGTGAGGAGAGGCATGCATATGTTTTGAAAGGTGTCATTTTTATTTTGATTCATTTATTGTAGAGTACTAGAGCTTACTTGTTTTGGTGACAACATAAATCCTTCAAGGAGTGACGAGGAGAAAGTGAGATCATCAAATATATGGTTCTTTTATGAAGGTTGCAATTTGTTTCTTGCATTAATTAGTGTTGTTAGAAGGTTTAATATTCACTATATTGGTGCTAATTGGTGCATTTTTTGCAGAAAATATTTTTGAATCAATATTATCAAAAGAGTCAAATTTTCCCAACATTTTTTCTTTCCTATTATTTAGCATTCCCAGTGTCTATGTATGAGTTTTGTAACATCTTAAAAAAATTTGAATTTTATTTCTAATTCTGATTCTCACAAGAATAAACCAAAACAACATGCTATACTCATATTTTTTCAATAAAATCAGTGGTTGAGAGTTGATTTTCTTGGCATATTTCTCCAAAAAAGTCACTTTATTTCCTTAATATATTTAAAGCTGATTTTATGATATTATTGGCTGAAATCGTCAGCCAATTTGTATCAAATTTTATGACATACCCATGTGGTCTTATGGATGATAGGGTATGGTTTTAAAAATATTAATGTAACCTTATTTATCGGTTTTTTGTTAGTTTGTCTAAATTTGAATTTGTTCACTTTCAACATTGTATATGGTTGTTTAAATGGTATCTCTATTTATTTCGTTAATGTAAAAAATTTTCCTATATTTTATTGTACAAATATTCTATTAATAATTGTAATTTAATTTTGGGCATTATCTCACAAGACCAATGAGATTCAAGGGTGTTGGAAGAAAATCATAGGAAACTTTTCTCGTCAAAAAAAATATTGGTTGAAAAATGACCAACATGACTAAGTAGAAACCTTAGTGTTTAGAGCTAAAATCATTGGGAATTTAGGCCATAAAAGAAGGTCCAAAAACCCTTAAAATTTTCTTTTCGAGTGATAAAAACACTATTGAAAAAGAGGATTAACATTCCTCTATTTTGGTTTTTTATTCGATACTAAATTTTGATTAGAACGCCATTAACAATAAAGAAAAACCATAATAGTGGTGAAATAGTTAGGAATTTTTCAGTCTTTGAAACCATGTAGAGGTCACAAACATAAATAGGTGATTTAATAGAACCAAAACACCAATCCAAAAAATTACAGTAAAAAAATAAAATGTGTTTTTGTGTTGAACCAAAAGTGCACTAGAGAGAGAGTTTCCCTAGCATAAGTATGCTACCACAAGAGAAAATATGCCAACCACGAGAGAACACCAAAAATGTACTGCTTGCAGGTTTAAAGAATTTGTATTAGAGAGCCTAATTTAGTTTGATAATTAAGAAATAATTATTTACAAATGAAATTTGAGTATTGTATTTCTACCACTCAAGTCAGTAGGGAATCCTCCCAAGAGGGTTATGGGTCCACCTTGTAGGGAAAATCTTACTAATATGTTTATTGAGCCTACATATGAATGTTGATTAGATTGACATGATCCACAACCTATTGAAATAATAAATAAACATGGATGTAGCGATCATTAGAAATGCATTAATGATGCATATGAATGGGTCGTGGTCTCATACAAATTACACCAATATTTCTAAAAAAAATGAGGTTTTGATATTATTGGATATGTACATCATCCAATGTGTTACAATTAGAAGGCATGTTTAACTTTTCCCTTTCACATTCAACCTATCATGAGAATGGTGAAGGTAATCATGGAAGCCCTACATTAGGAAGTTCACATAGTTATTTTTAGAAAATATACATTATGTTACATCAAATTTGAAAGGTTTTCCATCAATAAAAGAATGTCATCCATAAAATTATAGACATACATACATTAAGAAAATGTTCACACTAGAATAAATTATAATATGTGTCACTTTCACCATTAAAAGTAAATGCTTGAACCACATGTTTCCATATCTGGATTTATTTGTTATAGTCTATTTGGATGATATGATGGTTTATAGTGCTACATGGGAGGAGCATACCACATAGTTTATGTAGGTGCTAGAGACTTCAAAGAAGCTCCAAATTTTGGCTAACCTCAAGAAATGTGAGTTTTCCAAATAGTATTTGGTGCATTTGGAGCATGTGATTAGTGGAGGGGAGCTCAAGATAGATCCCACAAATATGGAATCTATTATGAAGTGGTCAGTTCCTATAAATGTATCTAAAGTTAGGAGATTTTTTGGGACAAAAAATTATGTATGGAAGTTCATAGCTTCATTTTTAGCAATATTTGCATGACTCCATGCCATAATAGTGAGAAACAATATTTTTCAATGGGGGAAGAATCAACAAAAAGATTTTGATGAGATGCCAAAAGGAAATTCGGTTAAACACCAATTCTCATAGTACTAGACTTGTAGATTCCATTCGAAGTGTAGACAAATATAAGTGAGTATGCCATGGGAATAGTCTTGATGCAAAGAAAAAATCCTATATGCTATAATTATAAAAAATTTCATTGGGTAGTTCTCAACTACGATACTTTTGAAAACAAATTGTATCCTATGGTTGAAGTTTTGAAGAAGTGGAAAAACTATCTAATGAGCAAGGGGACCATCGTCCACATAGGTAATTGACTGCTACGATATTTCCAATCCTAGAGTAGCTACAAAAAACTATACATTAAAAGTGGATTTGGTTTTTTACAGTTGTTTCCTCTTGTTAGCAAATATAAGAAGGGAAACACATATAGGTTGATAGACATGCTTTCAAGGCCACCTACCTCCAAAATTATAGTTTTTGGAAATTTGTTGCACATGAAGCCTTTTAGTCACGATGCATACAAAAAGGAATACATAGAACATGATTAATTTAAGGTTTTTTATTAGATATAGGGCCAGAGTCATGTATAAGAGGGCAATATTTGACTACTTTATGATATATACAAGCTTTGTGTTTATAAAGGTGTCTGGATACAACTTATCGGAGAGTCTCACACTTCCAAATTTTCATAACCTGTTGGAACAAGGTCCCCTAGCTACGTTTTGATATGTTTCAACGCTATGTTTTTTATATATTTTTGTAGTAATTGGTCTTGTACAGGGGCTTTGGGGTGGGTCAAAGCCCCCAATGTATTGTAATGGGTCAAAGGGTAGACCTAGAGTCTGCAAACCACGGTTTGCGGACCACAGGATAGTGCAGGCTATGATGATATAAATAGATCGATAGTTTGAGTATAAGGGTATGTAAGTAAGATTGATGCTATGTATGAAATGTTGAGATCTGTTTTGGGTAGTTTTGGGTAAGGACTCTGCTGGCTGTGTGCGCGAAGATCCTCAGTCCTACTGTGTGCGGACCCCGCTGGTTGTGTGCGCGGGCTGTGACTTGGGTTTGTAACTTGGTTTTGGACGTTAATGAACACAAAATCTATTGAAGTATCTCTATGTTCTTTGAACTGGTTGTGTTTACTGCTGAGTACCTCTACGTTATTTAAATAAGCTGCGATTGTATATGTGATATATGAATTAGTTGTGATTGTGTTACCTTGTGATGATAATTGTTGATGCGCATGTGGATGTGAAGTGGTTGATAAGATCTACTTAATAATAGTAACTGTGTTTATGTTTACATGCTGGTTATACTGTTAATGGCTTGATAATAAGATTGTTTCTGTGCAAAACTGATATAACCCAACAAGATCTGCCTTAATTACCCTCTTTCTCCCAAGGTGCAGAAACCTGGTTCCAACACCCACCCATACTACTTTGGGTGAGATCTTGGCTTGCAAAAGTAGGTCATTACCGAAAGGGCCAGTAATATAGGGGTTTGTTGGAAAACCTTAAATATGAACCTGGGTCAGGACCCCTCAAGCCAAAAAATGGTTCCGTTACCGGGACCGGGAGCATGTTGAGAGAGAGATCAGGTAATGCCACAAGGCCGTTGGAGACCTGAGAAATTGGAGCTCAAAGACTAGTTCAAAAAACAGATTTAGGAATTTTCCATAAAATAGAATCGCAACTCAAAGCTGACAGCTGAGAAGTGGAAGAACAAATATATTTTCACAAAAGTATATGAGATTTTCTTTGTAAATTTTGTGCACGAACTCCAGGAGTGGCTAGCAAGGTTAGTATAATTCTAGACGTTTTGGAAAGACGACCAGGTTACGCAGTGGACTCCAGAATTGATTCAACAGCTAGAGAAGGATGACAACACAATCACCTAGAATATAGATCATTGGGTGGATAGTGTGCTAGGATGATTTGTAATATAATTTTCAGTCGATCAGTTTGTATCCTACTCTGAAACAGAGTGGAGGTTCTTCAAAGGATTCCAAGGTAAATTCTTGCGAAAATTGACACTACTAATTAAAATATTACTGTGCGAAAAAGGAATTTTGTGCAAGCACACAGAATGAATGACCTCTGATCAGGGTGAGAGTACGACACGAAGTAGTAAGTACTACCAAGTCAACCGAGAGGGGGATACATCTATCTACAGCCCCTTAAGAGAGCCATTTGCGCACGCAGGGACTAGTCCTCCGGTTACACCATCATCAAATCAACGTAAGGGAAAGAAATCCCCTACCCCTCCATATTGCTAGAAGAAGATATGGCCACAGTCATGAAGCTACCCATCTTCAAGGGTGTGGGAGACGAAGACATGGACTGATTTTGGTTTGTAGCGGAATCAATATGGATTGTGAAGAATGTTTCTAGTGATGCTATGAAAAGGGCGCAACTATCCCTTGCCTTTGAAGGAAGGGCCTTGGATTGTTTCATGGGGTACGTAGGCCAAAATGCGGATCCATCAATATAAGAAATTAAGGATGCTTTAAAACAACAGTTTCGGAAGCCTAAGTCTTACGCTTAACTAGTAGTTGACTTGAAAGACTTTAGACAGGGACCCACTAAGTCGGTATGGGAGGTTGATCAACGGCTAAATAATGTTATCAGAGATGGGGAATTTAAGTATGAGGATAGGAAACACAAGGAATGGTTCATTGCCATGCTATTACCTCACCTGCATGGGCCTATGGGGCAAAAAGCGATTGAAACACAAGAGAAGGCCTTGGAGATTTCCATGAAGCTAGAAGGTGCGCCAAGAGACGATGCCTATTTTGGGTTCCAATAGATCCAGAGACAATGGGAGGAAATGCACCTACAAATCCATAATTTGTGAAAGGAGCGAGGAAAAGAAGTTAGTCCAGACGTATGGTGCATAAGATGCAGGGTGGCAGGCCACACCAAGGATCAATGCCCTCTGTTGGTAGATTACATGCAGGTTGAGGGGCCCAACCCATTGCACCCTAAAGAGGCTGTGGGACCAAGAGGTCCTACGTTATGGTGCGCTGACTACCACGTAGCTGGACTACATGATACCAATCACTGCCCCCGTCTTGGTGCCTATGTTCCAGAGTTGAAACAACAATGGTGCCAATTTTGCTCATCCGTGGGACATGACAAGCACAACTGCTGGACATATGACTTAATGATAGATCGAGGAAACCTATATAGGGTACAGGCTAACCCTTCATCACTGCTATCTCCTTCGGGACGAGGAGATCCCCTGCCAGAGGCCGGGGGGGGGGAGAGAGGTGGAAGCGCAGGTCGGGAAAGAGGGCAGTTGATTTGTTATAATTGTGGGTAAGTAGGGCACTTCACAATGGGCTGTCCGAACCCTACGCGACAATCTTGTAGATATTGTAGACAATTAGATCATGTGAACGAAGATTGTCCCGTACTAATAGCAAAGATGCAGGAAAAACAATAAAATCCAATGTAGAATGTACAAAGGGTTAAGGAAGAACCATGTGATGAGGGACCCAGTATTAATGTCATTATGCACAACGGTATGGCTACTGGAGGAGCTGAGGAAAAAGCTGTGGCCGAACCCCTCATACGAAAAGCCGTTATCAAAAATGAAAGCTTGGACCTACAGAAAGAGAATGAAACCTTCCTAGAAGCTCGTAAAGACTTTACCAAGGATGAGGCATCTACTTCCAAGGCTCTAAAAAACTTAAAAGTGGACGAAGAAGTCAAACCATTCCTGCAAGCATGTATGAAGCTGCTACACAACCAGAAGGCAGTAGAAAATATTCAAGCACTAATAGACAGCTGCGCAGAAAAAACAGACCCTTCAACAGAAGTTAAATATGTTCACAAACTTTACAAGCATAAGAAATGCACTGGTCGGGAAATGCAGCTCACTGCGTAGACTAGTGATTATGAAATGGATCAAGTCATCCTAGATCTGGGATCTGATGCGAATGTCTTGCCCAAACAAACGTGGCAGAGGATGGGAGAACCTAAGCTGGAGTGGTCTACTATACAGTTGTGCATGGCTAACCAACAAAATATCATACCATTGGGGAGTCTATCAAAGATTATGGTAGATATCGCAGGGGTTAAGGTATACACGGATTTTTAGGTAATTCAAATTATAGAGGATGCAGACCCTTATCTTGCGCTCCTAGGACTGGATTGCGCTATAGACATGGGAGGAATTATCAACTTGAAGAAAAGGAGCATGGTGTTTGATAATGAGGGTATGAGAGTAATAGTTCCTCTAGACCCAGCAGGAGGAGAACGATATACAGAACCCATGCATGAAGAAGACAACGCGGATCATATCTATAAACTAACCGCCAGGGATGAGGATTAGATTAATCCTATGGCTGATGGCATTCTTTTCTGGGAGAAAGACAGTGAATTGCTCTCTGACTCTGACGGGGAGATCGAAAATTGGTAAAATCGGTTGCATGATATATCTGCGTTATGATGTATTAGGATCACAAAGAGCTTTCGATGTATCTCCTCAGAGGTAAGAGAGCTGCCTTAATTTGATAGTTATGGTAGTATTAGGGATTTTCTTAGAGAATTTGAAGTAGAATTCCCAAGGGAGCGAAGAATGTGGGTGCTTAACCTAGCCATGCGTGCGACCCCTGTGTGGTGGTGGGAAACTCATAAGGGGACATTTCAAGATTGGGCGGAATGTCACAAGATGATGATCCTACGATTTGAACCTCCGGTTCACTTACGCATAGAGACTTTCCTTGGCCAAGGGGACCCGCGCAAGCACTTGGCTGAATGGATGGAGGTGTGGTGCAAAAGGAATAGGGATGAATGGGTCCACCTGTTCATTCATGCCTTGGAGCCAATCTCCACCGCATGGTATTTGGATACAGAGCTACATCAACGCACTCGCCACTGGGAGACCATGAGGGACGATTTTGTGGAGACGTTCATATTGATAAGCGGAATTGAGAAATTAGACGAAGCCCTGCAAGAAATAGATGCCCTAGTATTTGATGAATCACACCCTCATGTAGAATATGGGGAACCAACTTGGGATATGCAGATGAAGAATATTGCTAACTATCGCAATCTATCAATGGAGGAATGTGATGAAGACTCGTGTAATATCACTATCTGAAAAACAGAGGGTGAACGAGCAGTTGCTGGACCCCTACTGCAGACTATTAATGTGACCAAGCCTCTTAATTAAGATAAGGGAAGTCAACATTGGAACATAAGAACAACCTAAGCTAGCGAGAATTGGGGATTATTGGGATGATGATACCATGGGGAAAGTCCCAGAACTTCTCACGGAGTACCAGGACCTGTTTCCTACAAAATTCTTAAAACTCAAAGGTATTACAGGGGACCTGGGCGTCATGCGAATCACTTTAAAACCTGATGCACACCCTGTCAAGCAGTGGTCTTACCGATTGAACCCCAAGTACAAGCAGAAAGTCAGGGAAGAAATTGACAAAATGCTAGCCGTAAGTATCATCGAACTAGTAGAACAGTCAGATTGGGTAAGCCCTATTGTGGTCCAAGAGAAAAATACTAAAGGAGAAATAAGAATCTACGTCGACCTGCGGAAGTTGAATGATGCCTGCGTACATGATCGCTTCCCTACACCATTCTCTGATGAAATCCTCGATAGTGTGGGAGGGAAGGAAGCATACTCGTTCATTGATGGGTTTTCGGGCTACCATCAGATCAGGATCACACTTAAAGATTGCAGCAAAACTACATTCGCCATGGAATGGGGATCCATCCAGTACACCGTCATGCCATTTGGGCTCAAAATGCCCCTGCCATATTTTCGCGGGTAGTGGCCGCAGTGTTCAAGGAGTTCATTCACAAGTTCTTGGAGGTATACTTTGATGATTGGACAGTATTTGGAATGGTAAAGAAGCATGTCTCCAACCTGCGCATGATGTTGGACGCCTGTAGAAAGTACCATATTTCCCTAAATATTAAGAAGTGAATATTCAATGTACCTTTCGAGATCTTGTTAGGCCACATAGTCTGTCGACAGGGACTGATGGTTGACCCCGCCAAGGTGGCAGTTATCATCAATTTAGCAGTCCCTACAAATGAGAAATAGATGTGCTCCATCCTCGGGCACGTGGGCTACTATAGGAAGTTTATTCAAGGGTACGAACTAATCACGACACCCATGGAAAAGTTTCTAAAGAAGGACATTTTGTTTTTTTGGGACGCGGAGTACCAGAAGAGTTTTGAGCTACTCAAGGAAAAGATGGTCTCTGCACCTATTCTCATATTTCTTGATTGGGTGAAGGTTTTCCATGTCCATGTGGATGCTTCAGGAATCTCCCTGGGAGCTGTACTTACGCAGCCTAGGGAGGGGGACAATATTGACCACCCGGTTGCGTTTGCTTGTAGAAAACTCTCTAGCGTGGAGCGTAAATACTCCACTACTAAATGCGAGGGGCTGGAAATGGTATACACTCTATAGAATTACCAGCATTATCTACTGGGAGGGCACTTCAAGATGTTCATGGATCACTTAGCTTTGAAGTACCTAGTCAATAAGCCTGTGTTGGGGGGGCATATTTGCCGATGTTTACTGCTATTTCAAGAATATGACTTTGAGATAATTGTGAAGCTGGGGAAACTAAATGCTGGACCAGACCACTTATCCTGAATCCAGAAAGGTGAAGAGACAACCAACTTAGAGGAAGGATTTCCCGATGCATAGCTATTTTCTATTAAGGTGGTTGATGCACACTTTGCCGATATTATTCAATTCTTAAACACGAGGATGACACTTGCAGAATATTCGGTACAACAGAAAAAAGAGATAGTAACCCGCGCAACATATTTTACCATCATCGCAGGCCACTTGTATAAGCTGGGAGCTGATGAGGTACTGTGAAGATACGTTCTAGAGCATGAAAGGCAAGCCATTTTAGTAGAAGCCCACGGAGGCGTAGCAGGAGGTCACTACGCAGGGAAAGCGACAATGCAGAAGATCTTAAGAGTTGGGTTGTGGTGGCCTACATTGCATAGTTACTCTTACGACTATTACAAAGCCTGTGACACATGCCAAAGGATAGAAAGACCGTCGTGCAGGGATGAAATGCCCTTGCAACCACAGTTGTCCCTGCAGGCATTTGATAAATGGGCCATAGACTTCGTTGGGCCCATCAACCCACTAGGGAAGATGACAGGTGCCCGCTACATCATCACTGCGAATCATTATGTAACCAAATGGGCCAAAGCACAAGCTATGAAGGATTGTACTGTAGATACCGTTGCACACTTTATTTTTGAGCATATTCTAACTAGGTTTGGCTGTTCGAAGATCTTGATGAGCGATAGAGGCACGCATTTAATTAATGACACAATACAAGCTTTGACTAAAGAGTTTCGAATCCACCATGCAAAAAGTACCCCATATCACTCGCAGGAAAATGGAATGGTAGAAGCTTTTAATAAAATTCTAGAGCAGGTGCTTACCAGGGTTTGTAATTTCGATCGAAGCGATTAGGGTGCATCCCATTGGTCCTTTGGGCTTATCGGACCACGTGCAAGAAATTGATTGGGAAAACACCGTTTAGGATGGTTTATGGAAAGGAGGCCATTATGCCCATGGAGTATATCGTTCCTAGATTGCGCATCGTAACTTTTACAAACATGGCGGAGCCCGATATCATGGAGGAATGCTTAGCACAGCTAGTCGCCTTGGAGGAAGACCGATTCATTGCTAAATTTCATCAGCAAGTTTAGAAGGCCCGTGAAAAATCCTGGCACGATAGGCATATCTGGTAGAAGTCGTTTAAAGAAGATGAGCTAGTATTATTATATGAGAGCCAGTTTGCGTGCCATCTAGGAAAATTCTACCAACATTGGCTGGGACTTTATATCGTAACATAAATTACGAATGGCGGTGCGGTGAAATTGGCTACGCTACGCGGGGACCCCCTGCCCAAATTAGTTAACGATAGCCGTTTCAAACCATACCAGACCAACTCGACACAGACCAAATGACTATATGGCCAGAGTAGCTGTATCGGGATGGATACGCGCAGGCGAGAGGAAAAATGCAGGTAGGCCCGTTATACATGCAAGGGTCGACCGCAGGTCAGAGAGCCCGGGAAGGTGCGCTAGGAGCGCAGGGGTAATACACAGCTGTGAAAACTAGGTGTCAAAACAGTACCGCTAGTTAAAAATCCAACTTTACCATTGGAAGGAGCGGGTAGTAGGAAATTAATGCGGCGATTTCCAAAGATTTTTTACCATTTTTCTTAATGGTAAGTTTCAGCTAAGTGTCATTCGACCGTTTCTCACTACTCAAAGCTATAAATGGAGGAGGAAAACTAAGAATTGGGTTCCATATTTCCTGAAAATATTGTGCTTTGCAAATTTCCATAACTATTATGCTCTATTCACGTCTAGGCATGCTATCCCCTCTAATAGTAGCAACCCCGAGTTCGTCTTCCAAGCAAGAATGAATATGACCAATCCTGTTGAATCATTGCAGACTAAGGCCTCTACTGAGAGAGCATCCGATGAAGTATTGGAGGTCACCCCTGAAGTTGAAGAAGTTGTGTCCACACCAACCAAGAGGAAGCAGGTGGAGAAAGAGAAGAGTAAGGGGAAAGGCCAGGAGCAAGGACAGGGGAGGGTTGCGAAATGGGTTGGGGGGAAGCCTTGCACCCCCCCTCGAAACGTGCAATCTCCTCGAGTGGTGCCTAAGGCATGCTCGCTTAACCCGGTGAAGCGACCTCTGTCTGCTCAGGATGAAGCTCGGCTCATTGCCCCAATCACTTGGCTACCACCCTATGTTCGGTCTCGAATGCCCTCGGTGCGCACGCCTAAGAATATTGAGGGTTTTCACTCCTATTTTAAAATTCTGCTAATTTAGGGTGAAGTCCCCATAATTGGAGAAGCATATGACAAGCTCTCCTCAATTAAGTTCGAAGATCATGACCTTGCCAACCTGGAGGCCTTCCTAGAATTGGCACCTGAGCTGTATCTCGAAAGAGTACTGGAGGTTGATGTGCTAAGGGTCTTTCCAATGTTGTGGGTGCACGGGTTAGAAGGATTTGGTTTACTAAACTTGCTACGGATACCCCACTTTGGCCGCTACAATGTAACCGATCAAGTTTTGCGATAGCTGCTAGCCCTGATCCATGATGGTAGCTTGTGGATCAAGGACCGCATTCCCATCGATGCCACTCTAATTCACCGCATTACTGGTTTCCCCATGGAGGGGCCGAATCCCATGGAGCGCGTCGGAAAGAAGTACGAGAAACATATCATCGACAAGGTGTGAGAAGAATACCATGTGGAGCGAAACACCAGAGGGTTCATAATCAACACCATTAATGACCCTGGAGTGCGCATGGGTACCTTGCTGCTGGCTTGTAAAATGATGCGCAAGTGCCAGGCCATTACTGTCCCCACCTATGTGATTCAACTTACTGGCCGCTGCGAAAAGGGGGTCTTCTTTAACTGGTCACAGTTCCTTTGGAACGAGTTTTTGGAAAACGTGCGCGAGGCCCAGGATCACGGCAGGGCGTTCTGTTACTCTTGGCTGTTACTCCTCATTGCATTGGTCGCATGGGAAGCCCTTGAAGGATCGGTCCTCCTTGAGATTGAACCAGACATGTGTGAAGGGGCGCGATACGCAAAATTATGGGACTCAAAATATGAGCAGCGTATTAAGGAAAAAAAATGTATTTTAGGTACTGTTTCAGAGTGCACTCGTAGCAGAAATTCACTCCCGGCCACGCTTGTCATCAACGGTCTACGAAAAATATAAGAGCATCATAGCATTCCAGGTCACAATACACAACGTGCAGATTCGGGGCCGTAAGCATCCAACTTGGATGTTGCTACCTTACATGGTCGCCAGTGAGGAAATCAATCGGCTCATCACCACTTGGCCACCGCACTGGAGATTGGGATTCAAATAAGCCACGAATGACACTGCTGGTACAAGCACAGTCCCAAAGACCCCCAGCCCACTTGATACCACCAAGAATTTAGAAGGCTGTGGCCCGGAAGGCTCCACTAGGCCGAAGGTTCCCCCAAATGCAGCGCAGGGCATGGAGAAGGAATCACAACAAGACATGGAAACTGAGGGTCTGGATACGCAGGGTACTGGGTCCCTGCATGACATGAAATAGACAGTCGAACCTCTCAAGGGCCAGCGAACGAAACGACGGGCTATGAGGCTCGGCAGGGAGATTGAGGTTACCTTATATGAGGAAGATTTTGAGAAAATCATGGATGTGGTCACCCTTGCTTCAGAAGACATATGGCTTGCCTTGGAAGAGCAACAAAAGGCTGCAGTCACTGCATTACAGTATGAGCTCCAAGATCTTCAGCTCAAGGCCGATACCCTGCAGACAAGCGTGGTTCAAGCGAGGTTTCCTCCAACAACCACCACTGAGTTGATCTCCACAACTGAGAGATGCCTCTTCCCCCTGCCAGGTGCATCAATCACTCTGAGTTCACCTGCCTTATGTGCGCAAGTCCAAACCTGCGCAGAAGTACATCTGGACTTGGCCCAGCTTCCGCACGAGCCGTTGCAGGTTCTCCACACATCCCTCTTTAAGGAAATCCAACACAGAGACTGCTAGGTGCAGCAACAGCTAAGTACAACTGAGAAGAAAAATGTAGAAAATACTATTGAGGCATCCCAGGCACAAACCGCATGCATCCTTGCTTTCGCTGTTGGAACAAGGTCCCCTAGCTGCATTTTGATATGTTCCAACACTCTATTTTCTATATATTTTTGCAGTAATTGGTCTTGCGTAAGGGATTTGGGGTAGGTAAAAGCCCCAATGTATTGTAATGGGTCAAAGGGTAGACGTAGAGTCCGCAAACCAAAGTTTGTAGACCACAGGATAACGCATGCTATGATGATATAAATAGATGGATAATTTGAGTCTAAGGGTAAGAAAGTAAGTAAGATTGATGCTACGTAAAAACTGTTGAGATATTTTTTGGGTATTTTTGGGTAAGGACTCCTACTGGCTGTGTGCGCAGAGATCCTCAGTCCTGCTGTGTGTGGATCCCGCTGGCTGTGTGTGCAGGTTGTGACTTGGGTTTGTAACTTGGTTTTGGATACTAATGAACATGAAATCTGTTATGTTATCTGAACTGGTTGTATTCAATACTGAATTACCTCTATATGATTTGAATTAGCTATGATTTTTTCTATGATATATGAATTAGATGCGATTGTGTTTATGATTGTGATATTTTGTGATGATAATTGCTGATGCGCATGTGGATGCAAAGGTATTAATCAGATCTTCTTAATAATAGTAGCTTTGTTGATATTTACATGTTGATTATACTGTTAAGGGCTTGATAATAGGCTTGTTTCTATGCAAACCTGATATAACTTGACAAGATTTTCCTTAATTACCCACTCTCTCCTAGGGTGTGGAAACCTGGTTCTAGCACCCACCCATACTATGGGTGAGACCTTGGCCTGCGAAAGTAGGTCATTGCCCAAAGGGCCAGTAGTATAGGGGTTTGTTGGCAAACCTTAAATCCGAACCTGGATCAGGACCCCTCAAGACAAAAAATGGTTCCGTTTCCGGGATCGGGAGCATTTTGAGAGAGAGATTGGGTAATGCCACGAGGCCATTGGAGACCTGAGAAATTGGAGTTTGAGGATTAGTTCGAAAAACGGATTCAAGAATTTTCAGTAAAAGAGAATTGCAGCTCAAAGCTAACAGATGAGAAGTGGAATAACAAGTATATTTTCATAGAAGTATATGATATTTTCTTTGTAACTTTTTCTCATGAGCTCCAGGAGTGGCTAGCAAGGCTAGTAGAATTCCAGACGTGTTGGAAAGATGATTAGGTTACACAATGGACTTAGGATTTGATTCAATAGTTGGAGAAGGCTGACAACACAATCACCTGGATTGTAGATCATTAGGTGGATAGTGCGCTAGGAGGATTCATAATAGAATTCGCAGTCGATCAGTTTGTATCCTACTCTGAAGTAGAGCAAAGGTTCTTCAAGGGATTCCGAGGTAAGTTCTTACGAACGTTGCTGCTACTAATTAAGATATTACTGTGCGAAAAGGGAATTTTGTGCAACCACACCGAATGAATGACCTCTGATCAGGGTGAGAGTACAACACGAAGTGGTAAGTACTACCGATTCAACCGAGAAGGGGATAGATCCGTCTACAGCCCATTAAGAGAGCCATTTGCGCACGTAGGAAATTGTCCTCCGAATACGCCATCGTCGAGCTTGCGCAAGGGAAAAAACTCCGCTACCCCTCCGCCACTACTCGAAGAAGATATTCCCACACACATGAAGCTACCCACCTTCAAGGGTGTGGGAGATCAAGACATGGACCGATTTTGGTTCATAGCGGAATAACTATGGACTGCGCATAATTTTGCTAGCGATGCTGTGAAAAGGGCGTAGCTATCCCTCACCTTTGAAGGAAGGGCCTTGGATTGGTTCATGGGGTACATAGGACAACATGTGGATCCATCAATACAAGAGATTAAGAATGCTTTAAAACAACAATTTCAGAAGCCTAAGTCCTATGCTCAACTGGTGGTTGACTTGAAAGACTTTAGACAAGGACCCATTGAGTCAGTATGGGAGGCTGATTAGCGGTTAATGAAGGTCATCAAAGATGGGGAATTTAAGTATTAGGATAGATAGCACAAGGAATGGTTCATCGCCATGCTATTACCTCACCTGCGGGGACCTATGGGTCAGCAAGCGATCTGAACGCAAGAGAAAGCCTTGGAGATTGCCATGAAGCTAGAAGTTGCGCCAAGGGACAATGCCCAGTTTGGCATCCAACAGATCCAGGGACAAATGGAGGCAATGCACCTTCAAATCTAGAATTTGTGAAAGGAACGAGGAAAAGAAGCTAGTCCAGACGTATGGTGCATAAGATGCAGGGTAGCAGACCACACCAAGGATTAGTGTCCTCTGCTGGTAGACTACATGCAGGTGGGGGGCCCAACCCATTGCACCCTAAAGAGGCTATGGGACCAACCAGTCCTACGTTACGCTGTGCTGACTGCCGTGTAGCTGGACTACATGATACCAACCACTGCCCCCATCTTGGTGCCTATGTTCCAGAGTTGAAATAACAATGGTGCCAATTCTGCTCATCCGTGGGACATGACGAGCACAATTGCCAGAAATATGACTTAATGATAGATCGAGGAAACCTGTACAAGGTATAGGCTGACCATTCATCACCTCTATCTCCTTCGGGACGAGGAGGCTCCCCTGACAGAGGCCGACGGGGGAGAGGCAGAAGCGCATGTCGGGGAAGAGGGTAGTTGATTTGTTATAATTGTGGGGAAGTAGGGCACTTCGCAAGGGAATATCCAAATCCCACACGACAATCTTGTAGATATTGTAGGCAATTGGATCATGTGATCGAAGATTATCTAGTACTGATTGCGAAGATGCAGGAGAAAAAAGGGACCCCAATGCAGAATGTACAAAGGGTTAAGGCAGAACCACGTGATGAGGGGCCTAGTATTAATGTCATTACGCGTAGCGGCATGGCTACTGGAGGAGTTGAGGAAAACGCTATGGCTGAACCCCTCATTCGAAAAGCTGCTGTAAAAAAGGAAAGCTTGGACCTATAGAAGGACAAAGAAACCTTCATAGAAGCTCGCAAAGACTTTACCAAGGATGAGGCATCTACTCCCAAGGCTCCAACAAACCTAAAAGTAGACGAATGAAGTTAAACCGTTCCTATAGGCATGTATGAAGTTTCTACGCAACCAGAGGTTAGTAGAAAATCTTCAAGCATTAATAGACAACTGCGCATAAAAAACTGACCCTCCAACAAAAGTTAGAGATGTTCATAAACTTTACAAGCATAAGAAACACATTAGTCAGGAAATGTGGCTAACTGCGTAGATTGGCGATTATGAAATGGATCAGGTCATACTGGATCTAGGATCCGATGCGAATGTCCTGCCCAAACAGACGTGGCAGAGGATGGGAGAACCTAAGCTGGAATGGTCTACTATACAACTACGCATGGCTAACCAGTAGAAGATCATACCATTGGGGAGACTATCAAAGATTATGGTAGATATCGCAAGGGTTAAGGTATACGCGGATTTTGAGGTAATTCAAATTGTAGAGGATGCAGACCCTTATCATGCACTCCTAGGACTGGATTGGGCCATAGACATGGGAGGCATTATCAACTTGAAGAAAAGGAGCACATTTTTTGAGAACAAGGGTACAAGAGTAATAGTCCCTAAAGACCTAGCGGAAGGAGAACGATATACAGAACTCGTGCGCAGAGAAGCCGACGTCGATCATATATATAAACTAACCTCTTGGGATGAGGATTAGATTAATCCTACGATTGATGGCATGCTTTTCTAGGAGAAAGACAGTGAATTCCTCTCTGACTCCAACAGGGAGATCGAAAATTGGCAGAATCGGTTACATGATGTATCTGCGCTATGGTGTCTTAGGGTTACGAAGAGCTTCCGGTGTATCTCCTCAAAAGTAAGAGAGCTGTCTTACTTTGATGGTTTTGGTAGTATTAGGGATTTTCTTAGAGAATTTGAAGCATAAGTCCCAAGAGAAAGAAGAATGTGGGCACTTAACCTAGCCATGCATGCAACCCCTGCGCGGTGGTGGGAAACTCATAAGGGGACGTTCCAGGATTGGGAGGAATGTCGCATGATGATGATCCTACAGTTTGAACCCCCTGTTCACTTACGCGTGGATACTTTCATTGGCCAAGGGGACCTGCACAAGCACTTGGCTGCATGGATGGAGGTGTGGTACGAAAGCACCGGGGACAAATGGGTCCACTTGTTCATTCATGCCTTGGGGCCAATCCCCACCGCATGGTATTTGGATGCAAAGCTACATCAGCGTACCCGCCATTGGGAGACCCTGAGGGACGATTTTGTGGGGACGTTCAGATTGATAGGCAGAACTAAGGCATTAGACAAAGCCCTGTAGGATATATATGCCCTAGTATTTGATGAATCATGCCCTCTTGTGGAGTATGGGGCACCAACTTGGGATACACAGATGCAGGATATTGCTAACTTCCGCAATCTATCAATGGAGGAATTTAAAGAAGACCCGTGAAATGTCACTATCCCAGCATCAGAGGGTGAACAAGCAGTTGCTGGACCCCCACTACAGTCCATCGATGTGACCAAGCCTCTTAAGCTAAGGGAAGTCAACATTGGAACATAAGAACAACCTAAGATAGCTAAGATTGGGGACTACTAGGATGACGATACTGTTGGAAAAGTCACAAAACTTCTCACAGAGTACCAGGACCTGGTTCCTACGAAATTCTCAGAACTCAAGGGTATTACAGGGGACTTGGGGGTCATGCGCATCACTTTAAAACCAAATGCACGCCCTGTCATGCAAAGACCTTACTGCTTGAACCCCAAGTATAAGTAGACAGTGAAGGAAGAAATTGACAAAATGCTAGCTGTAGGTATCATCGAACCAGTAGAACAGTCAGATTGAATAAGCCCTATGGTGGTCCAAGAGAAAAATACTAGAGGAGAAATAAGAATCTGCATTGACCTATGCAAGATGAATGATGCCTACACACATGATCCCTTCCCTACGCCATTCTCTGATGAAATCCTCGATAGTGTGGGAGGGTAGGAAGCATACTTGTTCATCGACGGGTTTTCGGGCTACCATAAGATCAAAATCGCAGCAAAATTATGTTCACATAGAATGGGGATCCTTCTAGTACACCATCATGATGTTTGGGCTCAAAAATGCCCCTGCCATATTTTCACAGGTAGTGGTCGTAGTATTCAAGGAGTTCATTCACAAGTTCTTGGAGGTATACTTTGATGATTGGACAGTGTTTGGATTGGTAAAGAAGCACGTCTCGAACCTCCACATGATGTTGGACGCCTGTAGAAAGCACTGGATTTACCTCAATATTAAGAAGTGCATATTCTGTGTACCTTTTGGGATCTTGTTGGGTCACATAATTTGTCGATAGGGGCTGATGGTTGACCCCAAAAAGGTGGAAATTATCATCAACTTAGTAGTCCCTACGAATGAGAAACAATTGCGCTCCATCCTCGGGAACACATGATACTATAGAAAGTTTATTCAAGGGTACACACTAATCATGACACCCATGGAAAAGTTGCTAAATAAGGACATTTCATTTTTTTAAGATGCGGAATGTCAGAAGAGCTTTGAGCTACTCAAGGAAAATATGGTCTTTGTACCTTTCCTCGTATTTCCTGATTGGGCAAAGGTTTTCCATGTCCATGTAGATGCTTCAGGGATCACCCTGGGAGCTGTCCTTATGCAACCTGGGGAGGGGGACATTGACCACCCGGTTGCGTTTGCTAGTAGAATACTCTCTATGGCGGAGTGTAACTACTCCACTACTGAAAGTGAGGGGCTGGAAATGGTGTATGCCCTGTAGAAATACCAACATTATCTACTGGGAGGGCACTTCAATATGTTCACGGATCACTCAACTTTGAATTACCTAGTTAATAAGCCTGTGTTGGGGGTGAAGATTTTCCGATGGTTACTGGTATTTCAAGAATACATCTTTGAGATAATTGTGAAACCAGGGAAATTAAATGCTGAACCAGACCACTTGTCCCAGATCGAGAGTGGTGAAGAACCAACTAACCTAGAGGAAGGATTTCCCGATGTGCAACTATTTTCTATTAAGGTGGTTGATGAGCACTTTGCCGATATTATTCAATTCTTAACTACGGGGATGGCACCTGTAGAATATTCGATACAACAAAAAAAAGAGCCGGTAACTCGCGCAACTGACTTTACCATCATTGCAGGCCACTTTTATAAGCTAGGATCTAATGAGATACTGCACAGATACGTACTGGAGCATGAAAGACAAGCCATTCTAGCAGAAGCCCACAAAGGAGTAGAAGGAGGTCACTGCGCAGGAAAATCAACGGCGCAAAATATCTTAAGAGCTAGGCTGTGGTGGCCCACACTGCATAGTGACTCTCATGACTATTGCAAAGCCTGTGACACGTGCCAAAGGACAGGAATATCGTCACGCAGAGATGAAATGCCATTACAACCACATATGGCCCTGCAGGTGTTTGATAAAGGGGCAATAGAATTCATTGGGCCCATCAACCAACTAGGCAAGAAGACAGGTGCCTGCTATATCATCGCTGTGAAAGCCTATGTAACCGGATGGGCAGAAGCGCAAGCAGTGAAGGATTGTACTGCGGATACCGCTGCACTTCATTTTCGAGCATATTCTAACCAATTTTGGCTGCCCAAAGATCTTTATGAGCAATACAGGTACACATTTCATTAATGATACAATAATAGCTTTGCCTGAGGAGTTTCGAATCCACCATGCAAAAAGTACCCCATATCACTATTGGTTCACAAAGGTGACTGTTATGGGCAACCTCTATGCTTCTCATTCAATTGTCAACCAAGGGTAAGTCTTATTATTTCAAGAGTGTAAGCACAGTATATGCAAGTGATATCAAGAACAACTAATCTATGTTATCATGAAGAATATTATCTAATTCTCGAAGTTCAATCAACTTAAAGAGAAATGGAAAAATTCCGCTAACTATTCTGTCTAAATAAGCTCAGCGAGTGCAACCTACGATTTGAACAACACACTGATGAATTGAACAACAGTCCTAATGAATTAAACAATAACTTCAATTAATTGAACAACAATTGCTTATCTAATTTTGCAATGGAATTCTCTTTGCAAACTAACTAGCTAACATTTATCTACATCAATCAACAACTAGACGTCTTACAGTACTGATGGAAGGATCTAATTCTTAGCGATGTATAGCATTGAACAGTAGTCATTCTAAATCTCATAAAATGAATGTAAATGTGTTGAAAAACGATGAAAGCATCTAACAACTAAGAAAACAATTACTGTAAGCCAGAAAGCATGAACAATAAAATATAATTAGTGATTAACGTACAACACAGATATTAGTGAAGAAACTCCCAGGGCTGGGCCCAAACCACCAGAAGTCTAAGATGACGGAAAACTCAGGAAATGACTATTCAAAACACCAAAATTCTTTATTAAATCGAAGGTTAAGACATGAATACACCTAGATAGTTATGTCCTGATACATCTATTAAAGAAGAGAATTCCTATTCAGCTCCCTCTTTCTCGTTCACCTTCGGCCTTTTTAAAGTCGATTTCACTCAGTGGAATGGTATTTTCCAAATGACAGCCTGCTGCTCGTGGCTGTAGTTTGAGTTCTTCTGCCAGTCCCTGAGGGGTCATTGTGATTTCATGCGTCTCTGTCTCTCAGCTGTCTTTTGGTCATCGTTGATTCAACTGCTTTGTTTTCCTGTGAATAAAGATGAAATAAGTCAAATTATTGTTATTTAAACATGATTTTTACCGTTAGTCCATTTGTCCTGATTTTACATTAATCCTCCTTTCCTTTACTGTTAAGATGAGGAAAAAATCGTAAAAGTGTATGATAATTCGAAGTAAAGGTAGGGTGAAAACGTGCCTTATTTCTGGCCCAACATGTTGATCAACGATTGTGATTGATGTCAATCCAAGCAGCACCAGGGGCTACCCCAATATTTCATGGGAATTTTTACCTACAAAACTACTATATTTTGGGTCAATAATTCTTTTGATGGTTTCTTCTTGTCGAGATTTTTTCGTTGATATATGGCACACCACGTAATTCTTCACAGTTTGAGAGATATTCATGTTTGAAGTTTGTAACCCCAGTTAGTGGGATAAAACCCCATGGGGTTGTGGCATGGGTCATTGAAAAGTAATAATTAATATTTTTTAAGCTCCTAAAATCCCTCCCACGTTCACTTGTTGAAGCCCCTCTCAACCTAAGCATTTATATAAATTTGGATCCTCATATCCTCCTTATGCAGGGATTTTGCTATCTGAAACAGGTCATCATGGAATTTTCACTCTAAATTTTTTTCTACAAAGTTTCAGAAGCTGAATTTTTTATGAGGTGAATCTGAAATCCTAAGGAAGCTTCTGTAAAAATTTCAGATCAAGGTGCACAATATTTTCAGAGATATGATCTGTGGAAGTCTGTGTTTTTGCAAGCTCCTAAAATTCATCTCAAAGAAGTGAGCTTGGGAAAATTGTCATAAATCTCTCTCTAAGTATCGGATTGGAATTTTGTAAAAAGTGAAAGATTTTGAACGGATTGTAGTTGTTTCTCTATCAATTTCAGAGCCGAATAAAGAAAAAGTGACACGTGGCATGCCGTACAAGTTTGATCTACTGAAGTAATCCACAATTAGGGCATTGTGAGAGATTGGGCATAACTCATTCTTGAAGAATAAAAATTGGGTCAAAGCTGTGGCATTGGAAAGAAGACTCAGAGGAATACTACAGGCCCAAAAATTACATATTGGGGATCTGAAATAATACAGATACACTAGATTCAATATCGAGATCCTAGAAGGCAAGAAAAATCTAGATCATGTGTTGTCAAGGGCTGCAAAGGACCAAAATTTCTAGGGAAGAAAAGCAAAGCAAGGTGCAGAAGAGGGTAGCATGACAAGATAATAAATAAAGGTGCATAATAGCAGCAAGAAGTTCATCACATGAAGTCTTCAAGTGGGCAGCACTGCATACAGTCACTGTAAAGGTATCATTGTACTAAGTCATTGTAAATACATTATTGTAAAAATTGTACTAGTGTCTGTCTACCAAGAGTTGAAGAGGCAGTGTCGGGAGGTCTAAGATCATCATTAGGTGGTTGTGTCATAGTTGGGGTTATGTTCTAGTGTGTCTTCTTCTTCTACATCATTCTATATCATTGTAAAGTGGACCATTTTCTCTGGTATGGGAGTCCATTCTTCTTTTATTCTTCTATAGGTTGGTAGGGTGGTGCTAGGGTGAGTTGTAGCTCATTGGGTGTTGGGGCATCCGTTCAGTTGACTACTGAAGAATCTAGGGCATTGGAGTGTCCATCCAGTGGGAGCTGGAGAAGAGTGCTTTTCTAGATTCTAGGAAGTTGAAGCTTTATTTTCAATTGGAGTTGAATATTAAAGAATTATTAGAAAAGCATTAGGTGGTTTTTGTCCCAGAATGGGTTTCCACCTTAAAAACTGTGTGCATTTGTGTTCCTTTTGTTTACTGCTATCATTGTACAAACACTGATAATAATTGAAGATTAAATAATGCTCTAATTGAAAGGAATACTGATTCACCCCCCTCTTAGTATTTCCAACACAACATACTCCCCCGCTTACCTATTTGTACGTCCTCTTGTAAAAAAATGATTGAGGTGTAACTGGGTCATATAATAGGGAGGGTCGACTTCTTCTTTGTATGCTATGAAACCTTGTTTCTGTCTAATTCTTGCAAAGGCAACGTTTGTGTGCCCTTCTGGAAGTTCGTAGTCATGATCATAACCCTCAGGGGGGTACCAGATGAGAGGGCATTTGTACTTGCACCCTATCCATGCAGGGCCCATGTTAAAGACCATATTGCTATATAAAAGGAATCTGGAGGCAACCGCTTTGAAGTTTCTGTAGCCAAATGGCTCCCTATTTTTCACATTGTTTGTGGAGGCCATCCACCTTTGTTTGGTTGCAGACAGAGCTGCTTCCTGAATGTCTTCGAAATACTCCTGCCCATGCTATATAATGTCTTTATGGATAGGTCCTAGCTTAATCCTTACTCCCTTTCTTCGCATGAAATTCTTGTGTTGGATGAACATCTGCAACGGTTTAGTAGGCTTCCCTCTAACCCATAGGTCTAGGCCATGTTCTCTCTTCTGGAAATGTTATAGGTTTTGGCCCACCGAATCTGGTTCTTAGAAGAAGAGTGGAAGGTCTGGAACTAAATATCTCTTATAAATGGACTAGGATTACTGTCCATGTCCTCCTCTAGGAATAAGTTGTGCATGTAGAGTTCACACAAAAGGCGTTGGACCTGTTCATCTTGATCATTGCAGCAATGGATAAATTCCTCTATGGTTTTGAAAGTTGTGGGCTTCCCTGCCCTGACGGCTTTGATATTCAGCAGTAAATACCGTTCAACTAGAAATAGGGCATAGTTGGTGGCTGGTGCCCTGCATGTTAGCGCATCAGAGTACAGAGAGAAAATCATAGTGATTTGTTTCTTGGCTTGTTCCACCTGGTCTTGTGCTCTTTTTACTTTTGCCTTCTCTTCTCTGATTTGAGAAAACGTTTCATCCTCTGTTGCAGAAAGGTTTTTGATTTTCTTTAACAGTGCTTGATACTCTTGTACGGGCACTACTTCCTTTTGTCATTGTGCTAACTCATGCCGTGTTCGAATTAATTCATCATGCCATTTTTTATTTACAACTCTTTAAACCAGAGGAGCACAGGCAGGGGCTTCCTTCGTTTGGGTTTCCTTTTCTTCTTTGAATGCCTGCCTAGTTTGTACAGAGGCTTCAGTAGTGTCCACTAGGTCTGTCTGTACCTCAATCTCATTGGTGCTTGCCAATTTAGTCTGTATTTCGGCCTCAACAGTGTTTTCTAAGTCAATATGCATCTCAGATTCAACAGTGTCTCCTAAGTCAGTCTGCATCTCACCTTTAGCAATGGCTATCAAATTGGTGACCAACTCTGTTTGGGTTTCTGCGGTGGTCAATTCTTTCTTAGGCTTCCAGGCCTTGCTTACCTCCTTCAACTGTTTCCTCAAATGTTTTACCATTTTCCTTAACCTTTTGCAGGTCCTTTTTAGTTTCTTAAACTTCTTTTCAACTAAATTTTCTTCTGGGCTGGTTTCAACAAGGGATGGAGGAGTAGCAACCACATTTTCAGGAATGGTGGTGTCAATTTTAGGATTGTCAGTGATGGTGTTTTCTACCTATACTTTGGAGTTTACTTCTGCATGAGTGTCCCGGCTGGGTGAGACATTATTCCCTTTAGGCGTTAGAGGGAACGTTTCCATGCTTTCATTTTGTTCCAAGGGGATGGTGTCTCCTGACTAGTTTTTAGATTCGAATACCCATTCTGCATGCTCTTCCCTATTCACTCCATCACTCTCGAGAGGAGACAAGGCCCTAAAATCTTGTGATTCCTCTTGGTGGGGTAATATCTCGGTGCAGCCAGAGCTGCTGGCAGTGGCAGATTGGTCTAACAATTCTTCTTGCTCTTCAACATGCTTAGATAGGCTTCTAGTTTCATGGGATGCCCTCATTTTCTCTAGGACTTGAGCCATCTCTTCCTCATAATCTTGTAAGGGTATGTTTTGAAAGCTTGTGTAATATAACAAAATGGAAATATCAGCAATACAAGACATAATAATGTAAAACATAGAAAATATGAACATGAAATAAGAGGGATCAATATACAACCATCATTTTATAAATATATCAGCAAAAATATCCAAAAATATCATGAGGGACAAGCCACTCAAGCAATAACAATAAGCCTCTAATGATCAAAACAATCAGCACATGAGTTGTTGCAACTGCATAGAATGCCGGAGAGCAGTGACAACGCTATCTATAATAGTGTAGCTACTACTGTAAACATACATGAATGAAATGTGGCTGATAGAAACAAAAGAAATGCCCAGGAAAGAAGATATGGGATCTAACACATGATTTCTAGCCAACCCGGAAAAGATTGCTAGAAATACCAAATATATACAATGTGAAAAATAACCCTGGGTTGAGATGTCACTGCAAAATGGATCTAAAGAGAATGAGGCTATGATAGATATAAAAGGATGATGTCATCCTCCAATGGTATTTCTAAATAGAAGGTTGATCCCTCTACTCAGAAATAGACCCTTCTGATGTGCTCAATGAACCCTCTTAGCAACTTTCTCTAAAAATAACGCAGATCTGGACTGAAACTGTGCTATGAGGGATAGTAGATGGTTGACCTGATGAAAAATATGTAGAAATATGCCCAAGAGCCCTCCTTGCTGATCCTCCAATGGATAGGATACCTCTCCACTGAAAAACAAGCCCAGAAATGGCTCTATGTGATCCTCCTTTGCTGCACCCTTCAACACAACCCAACTCTAAACATAAACTGCACTGTAGCTGAAGGAGGTACCTTGGCCAGAATTCCAGAATGAGGAAATTCAGCTCAAAGATCCTCTCTTTCCCTGAGGATGAGGTAGGGATTCCCGATCAGGAACACCCTTATGCTACACAGCACAACAACCCTACTAAACAACAAGAGGAAGAAAAATTCTAAACATACCAATATTAAATGATAATCTAAAAAAATCCCTAAAAATGGTTGCCATCCCCCCATATATAGTGTGTGAGCCTTCTCACATTGGGTCCCATCCATACTTAACACTAAGCTCATTCAATTTTTCCTCCACTAAAAATGTGTTGTCTCATCATAAATGCCACTCCTCCATGACAATGCTGTTGACTTGGTCAAAGTTGACTGAATCAACATGATCCAACCCCCGTTCACACCGAAAGGTGCTTAATCCAGTTTCTTATTCTTCCTCATTCCACATTAGGAGTGTTATTATTCCTTTTAAAGGGGTTTATGGGCCTCCCTACCCACTTATTCATCTACCTAGTGATAAAACAAACTATAATATTCCATTTATATGTAGGCTAAATTTTTGGAATATTACAGTCCTCCCCTCCAAAATGTTGCTTGTCCTCAAGCAACTGTAAATGTGGAGAAAAATTCCTCCCCACCTCTTCTTGTGGCCACCTTATCAATGGTCCCCACCACTTCTCAAAATAATTTGCAATAAAACTGCCCTCCAATGGTTCCTTCCAAGTATGCAAACCCAAATTTCCCACATCATGAAAAAGTGGAAGGTGTAAGTGGAAACCTTCTTGCTGTCCAATGGCCTTCTCAAGGTAGGAGTGATGATAAACATAGGGAATATCATCCCAAATTAGAGACTCCCCTACCCATGCTATCATCCAAATTAAATGATCCATTCTAGGTAGCTCATAAAAGAAATCATCAACCCTAGGTTTATGCAATGTATTAGGGCTGCATGGAGAGATTAGATTTTTCCACCCAAGTTGTTTCTCTCTCCATTTATAGTAAGTATGGGGCTGTTGCTGATCTTGGGCTGAAATTTCATGGCCTCCAAGAATGGCCCAAGTTGAGATTCAACAAGATGACCAGCTTAGTGAAAAGAGTCGCCTTCACTAAGTGGGTCTGCAGGCTATTTTTGGCACAAGTCTATTTTTAGACTATGTCTATTTTTAGACATGATGATCATATTTCAAAAGTTGTAGGATGCTATTTGTGGATGGTTGATCAATTTTGAAAAATAGATGAAATTCTATTTTTATAATATTGGGCGAAGTCTATTTATAGATCGTTGATCTAAAAAAAGATGCATGTCGATTATTATTAGCTCTTAATAATAATCAGACTCTAAACAACAACTTATTCTCTTGGAGCACTTTGTTTCAGTGCACATATGTGGAACATCAGTGGACTGAGGGAATTACACAATTCCCAAGGGTTTACTAGAGCTAATGCATGTACGACTTAGTTAGAACTCAAGTGGCAGAGTTATGACACAGTTGGAAGAGTAGTTATGGAGGTGTATTTAGTTTAACTCAGTTAGACTCAGTTGAGCTAGTTGTATCTAGTCTAACTAAATGATACACTAGTGAGAGTGGAGTGAATTAATTAGTTAATTAATTCAAAAATAATAACTCATTAATCAACTGAACAATACAACAGTTAACTATAGTGCATGGAAGTTTCAGTGGAGACCCAGTGGAGAGATAGGTGAAAGGGAAAGATGGACTATCTGTTGTGACTATAGTGATGCATCGATTGCATCAAACACACATTGGAGTTGCCAATGAGGATTGCGCAGTCAAGGCAAGATTAATTCGAATTCATTCAGATCTATTCTTTAGCATGGATTGCGCAGTGGAGGTAGGCTAGTAGGGGGAAGAGATCGGTGCATGGATTTGCAAGATTGTTCCTGATTAGTGTATGACGATTGTACTGTACTGAGAGCTTGATAATATTTGTATGAGGATTGTCATATTCTATCCATGTTACATAATATATAGTTGGGGTTTTCAGCTTTAGGCTTTCCCGGTTAAAAACAACTGTGTTATGTGCGATTATTTTTATTTATGCTTTACATGTGTGTGCAATTAATTTTCTGCAAAAGATTAACAAGTGGAATGATTCAATATTTTGCATAAAGTTAAATAGTGTGAGATCAGGTGAATCTAGGACATATGCATGCTTAGTGCATATAATTTCTACATGGTATCGGAGCATTGTTAATTGAAGATTGCAATTGTAAAGTGAGTTTGTGCTGGTGGACAATTCGAATTTGCTACAGAAGATTCTTGGTGCAGAAGTTGAGTATACATTGAAATGGATTTCAATGGGTTGCGATTGGAGTATTCCCTTGATGGGAGATCGAATTATATAGCCTTGAAGGACAAGATGGAGGCAATGCTGGAGGATAATGGACTGAAGGATTTCATTGATAGTGATGTTCCTAAGCCGGAATCTAGCGATGCTGCATTACTTGACGCATGGAAAAAGAAGACAGCAAAGACGAGAAGGATTCTGTTGGAAGGTGTGAAGGACCATATTGTGTCCAGCCTTCACGGGAAATCCACTCCATTCTTAATGTGGAAGGATTTGACAGATTTGTTCCAAAGCAGAAGTGACCAGAGGAAGTTGGCGCTTAAAGACAAGCTCGGAAAAATAAAAATGGAGGAAGGTTACAGTATTCCAAAATACCTTACGAAGTTTGTCCATTGCAAGGATGAACTGGGAAGTGTGGGGGTTACTGTTGATGATGAAGACTTGGTGAGCTTGGCTCTCCTTGGGCTTTCGAAGAGTTTGCATAGCTACGAAGACTCTATCAATGGACGGGAGAAACTGCCGGGATGGGAGCGACTTTGGTCAGATCTTGTGCAGGAGAAGATAAGGCAGGGTACCAGGGATGGATCTTCATCGAAGAATTAAGATGAAGAGAATTTTTCTTTGGCTGCCAAAGCAAGGAAAGGGAAGGGGAAGAAACATCCTTCAAAATCCGATGCTAAAGGCAAGAAGCAGGATTTGTCCAAAGTGAAGTGTTTTCACTGTCACGAACATGGGCATTTTGCCACTAACTGTCCACAGAAGAAGAATAACAAGAAGGCTGTTGGATCTGCAGCTGGAGAGGACTTAGCCTCACAATTTGAACTTGATTTCTCTTTGATAGAATGTTTGGTTTCAAGCTGTATGGGATCGGTGTGGTATCTTGATAGTGGTGCGTCTTTCCATATGATAGGAGACAAGGAGTTGTTTAGTGACTTGGAGGAGAAGGACCTCCAGATGCATATAGAGATGGGCGATGATGGTCAGTATAGTGCGACTAGCATTGGGACCATTACCTTTGAGAGGGAGTCTGGTAATCCATTCTTGTTGAAGAATGTTATGCATGTTCCAGGTCTGAAGAAGAACTTGGTCTTGGTCGCAATACTGGAAGACAAAGGTTATGATGTTGTTTTCAGTGAGGGAAAAGCCTTCCTTCAACATAAAACAACAGGTCAAACCAAGAAGATAGGGGTTCAAATTAATAATCTCTACAAGCTGGAGGTAGATGGCTGCGCTGCAATGGTGGGAAAAGCAGAAGAAGTGGTGAGCCGGGATGAGGGAGAATTATGGCACAGGAGATTGGGCCATCTTCACCATGGCGCTTTGACGATTTTGTAGCAGATTTCTACTGGACTTCCCAAGGGTACTCTTGCGTAGTCAGATTAGTGCAAGGGATGTAATATGGGTAAGTTTGTGAAGACCACCTTTCATGAGAAGGAGAACCGTGCTTCTGTGATCTTGGAGAGAATTCACATAGACGTGTGTGGACCTTTCTCGGTTGCTTCAACAGCAAAACACAGGTATTATGTTATATCTGTTGATGACTATTCTCATAGATGCTGGATCTTCTTCATGCAGAAGAAGAGTGAAACGTTCTCAAAGTTCTGTGAGTTCAAGGCATTGGTGGAGAAGGAGTCGGGGAAGTAAGTGAAATCTCTACAGAGAAATAATCGTGGTGAATACATGTCGGGAAAATTCAAAGACTTCTGTAGCAAAGAAGGAATTCGAAGAGAACTCATAGCGCCTCATAACCCACAGTAGAATGGGGTCACGGAGAGGAAGAACAAAATGATCGTGGGTGCTGCACGAGCGATGCTGCATGACCAGGGCCTATCGATGCACTTGTGGGCGAAAGCATGCAACATTGCGGTTTATGTGCAAAACCGTTGTCCTCATAGAGTACTTGGCATGAGTACACCTGAAGAAGCTTTTACTAGTAAGAAGCCTGATATTTCTCATTTGAAGTTTTTTGGCTCACCTGTTTACATTCATGTGACAAAGGATGCCAGGAAGAAGATGGAGCCGACTGCAGAAGTTGGGATATTTGTGGGGTACACAGAAAACCCCATAATTATCGTGTGTATTTTCCAGACAGTCGAATGACTGTTGTGCGACGGGATATAAAATTCAATGACGTGAAAGCCATGAAGTTGTCGCTTGAGAGGGAGCAAAACTTGCATGTGGAAGAGGAACTTCTTGTTCCCGAAGATGAGCCTCTAGATGTGGATCAGCCACAAGAGGAGATTCATGGAGTGGAGGAATCCACTCATGCAAAACCAAACATAAGACAAGGAAGAAAGTGTACCACAGAAGCTGAGAGACTGAAGCTTGATGCAGCACAGAATGTAGGAGTCCCTACATCACAACGCAGACAGAGATAGTCACCTGATCGATTTACTGGATACATGGCTCTTATGAGCAAGTGTATTGTGACAGAGCCATCTTCTTTTGAATAAGCAGTGTAGGAGCCCACATGGGTAGATGCCATGGTGGAGGAGTATGACTCCATTGTTAGAAAATGTGCTTGGGAAATTTTTCCAAGGCCGTTGGGAAAATCAGTTGTAGGATCAAGATGGATCTACAAGGTAAAGCAAGCTACTGATGGGAGCGTTGAGAAGTATAAGGCAAGATTTTTTTCCTGGGGCTTCTCAAAGATCGAGGGGATTGACTATGAAGAAACCTTTGCACCTATCGCACGGTATTCTTCCATACGGAACATCCTTGCTCTCTCAGCGTAGATGGGTTGGCACATTCATCAGATGGATGTGAAGACTGCGTTCCTTAATGGGATCATTGAGGAAGAGGTGTACATTGAGCAGCCTGAAGGATTTGTGATATTTAGCAGCGAGTCGCATGTGTGCAGGCTCAAAAGAGCATTGTATGGGCTGAAACAAGCACCACATGCTTGGTACACTCGGATCCATAGCTATTTCACTGGACTTGGCTTCACCAAGAGTGAGGCGGATGCAAACCTGTACCAGATTATGGTGGAGGGTAAGCTTTTAATCATTTTACTTTATGTTGATGATTTAATACTAACAGGTGATGAGCAGTTGATACACTCATGCAAGGCAGATCTTGCAAAGGAGTTTGAGATGAAGGATTTGGGCCTCCTTCATTATTTCCTTGGATTGGAAATATGGCAGCGGGAAGGTGAAATGTTTGTGTCTCAAGGCAAGTATGCCTGGGAGATACTGGAGAAGTTTCACATGCAAGGCTGCAAGCCTATTGACACTCCTCTTCTAGGAAATTGGAAGAAAGAGGATGCTACATCGGCAGAGGCAGTGGATGCCACTGTTTATCGACAATTGGTGGGTTCGCTCATGTATTTAGTCAATACAATACCAGACATATGCTATGCGGTGAAACATCTTTCACAAGCAATGGTTAAGCCTACCAAGCTCTTTTGGAAGGCAGGCAAGCATGTCCTGAGATAGCTCAGGGGCACATCTGAGTATGGTTTATGGTACAGGCAGACGGATGAGGTGAAGTTGCATGGCTTCACGGATGCAGATTGGGCAGGAAGCCCAACAGACAGAAAGAGCACATCAGGAGGGATTTTCAGTATTGGATCTACGACAGTTTCTTGGTAAACAGGAAAAAAATATCTGTGGCACTCAGTTCAGTGGAAGCGGAATACATGGCAGAAATTCAAGCTGCATGTGAGGCTATCTGGATGAGGAAGATCCTGGTTGGTTTGTTCGGTTCACATTTAGATCCCACAGTGATACATTGTGATAATCAGAGTTGCATTAAACTCTCTATTAATCCTGTGTTTCATGATAGATCTAAACATATTGATATCCGGTATCATCATATCAGGTATTTTGTGCAGCGGAAGATCATGTTGCTTCAGTACATTCCTACGGAGGATCAGCATGCAGATATTCTGACGAAGGCACTCACCAGGAGAAAATTCAAATACCATAGAGGCAGGATCGGGGTGAAGGATAATCCCTATCTTGTTGAGAGGGATTGTTGAGATTCAACAAGATGATGAGCTTAGTGAAAAGAGTCGCCTTCACTAAGTGGGCTCGTAGGCTATTTTTGGCGCAAGTCTATTTTTAGACTATGTCTATTTTTAGACATGATGATCATATTTCAGAAGTTGCAGGATGCTATTTGTGGATGGTTGATCAAGTTGGAAAAATAGATGAAATTATATTTTTAGAATATTGGGCGAAGTTTATTTATAGATCGCTGATCTAAAAATAGATGCATGTCGATTATTATTAGCTCTTAATAATAATCAGACACTAAACAACAACTTATTCTCTTGGAGCACTTCAGTTCAGTGCACAGATGTGGCACATCAGTGGACTGAGGGAATTACACAATTCCCAAGGGTTTACTGGAGCTAATGCATGGAGGACTCAATTAGAACTCAAGTGGTAGAGTTATGACACAGTTGGAAGAAGTAGTTATGGAGTTGTATTCAGTTTAACTCAGTTAGACTCAGTTGAGCTAGTTGTATCTAGTCTAACTGATTGATACACTAGTGAGAGAGGAGTGAATTAATTAGTTAATTAATTCACAAATAATAACTCATTAATCAATTGAACAATACAGCAGTTAACTGAGCAAGTAGCATATGGGGTTTTATAGAGTGGTGGAGAGATAGGTGAAAGGGAAAGATGGACTATCTGTTGTGACTATAGTGATGCATTGATTGCATCACACACACATTGGACTTGCCAATGAGGATTGCACAGTCAAGGCAAGATTAATTCTAATTCATTCAAAGCTATTCTTCAGCAGGGATTGCGCAGTGGAGGTAGGCTAGCAAGGGGCAGAGATCGGTGCATGGATTTGCAAGATTGTTCCTGATTAGTGTATGACGATTGTATTGTACTGAGAGCTTGATAAGCTTTGTATGAGGATTGTCATATGATATCCATGTTACATAATATATATTTTGGGTTTTCAGCTTCAGGCTTTCCCGGTTAAAAACAACTGTGTTATGTGTGATTATTTTTATTTATGCTTTACATGTGTGTGCAATTAATTTTCCGCAAAAGATTAACAAGTGGAATGATTCAGTATTTTGCATAAATTTAAATAGTGTGAGATCAGGTGAATCTAGGACATATGCATGCTTAGTGCATATAATTTCTACACAGGTTACCCCACCAAACAAATCAACCATGAAGTGCCTCCTCTAAGAACTCAAGTTCTCCAAATGGCTCCTCCCACATGAAGAAAAGAGATGTAGTGTGGCAATCATAGTTTTCCAATTGTTTCTCCTAAAAAATACATATATAAAATAGGGAGAATCACACTCCCAATGGGCACCTCCAACCCTTGTGCCACTCTCCAAACAAAGCTTCCCATAAACATAATAACATCATCAATATATGGAAGCAAAAACAAATGAAAACAAGTTGCCATATGACAACCGGAAAGTGGATCATAGTTCCACACATGGAACTAGCGCAGTGCATCCCTTGCCTCCCTCAAAACAAAGAATAACAAGTGTATTTCTAGCCACTTGTTTTCTGCCACAATCATCCTGCAAGATAGGATCATGAAAGGAAAATGTGGTGCCAATGGTGCACACCAAGAATCATGTGGCCTCCCCCACAAACCACCAATATCATGGCCAACATCAATGCTGCAAATGGCCTCAAGTAAATCAAAATATAATATACAATAAGGGATAATCCTCCTTGGTACAAAATGTTGCTCATATAAAGTAAAGAAGTACAAATCATAATGCAAAAATGTACCTACTATGTACTTTGGTCATTGAGCTGGAATGGCTCAACTGAAAGTTCTCCCTCACTCTCCATGAGTAGGGAAGTGGCCGTGACAACCTTCCCATCACCATCCGGGCTCCCTATATATCTCCATATGCTGATATATATCCTGCTGGATGCCCTCCCAAGTGAACTCCTCTATCAAAGAATGAAATGCATCAAAGTGCATGGTAAGAAAGTCCACATGTGCTGCATGTAGTAGCTTCCTCTTGAGTTCAGAAAATCTAGTCAAGAAGACTCTACCATAAGAATAGATGACCTCATCAACCACCATGTATCTATCATCTCCCTCTGGGTCATCAAGAATCATGAAAGCACCAAGATCCTTGGAGTAATCTACCAAAATTTGAGACCTCCAATATGGATCAACCCTCCTAAGAGACGGCGCTGAAGATCTGAAATGTAAAGCTCCCCACATGCTGCTGTCTTTTCCTTTGACATCCCTCATGCCAAATCCATCCTCAAAATTTCTTCCATGCCCATCATGCAGCTGCTCATGCTCAAATATAAGTGGTGACCTTTGGAAGTTGGCCTCCCATGAGAAGCTACCATCCAAAAAGAACCTCCTGATCTTGGCCAATGTAAGCATGAGTGGCCTCCATCTACTCCAATGTATGGAGGATTCCTTCCTCAAAGGAAGTACCCTCTGTTTCTCATAATCCATGGAGCATCTCTCTTGCACCATGAAGGTGGCATCCTCCATCACTGTAACAACTTCTGTCAGCGCAGTATATGTAGTGAGAGTGGGTAATGCTGAAAGTGGGAGAATCTCTCCCTCCTCCTTGAGTCTACCCCAAACTCTCTGTGCTATACTAGAGCCCTCCAAAGTATCCATCTCTCCGGGATCTAAGAGTGGTGAACCAAATGGTAAGATGTCTCCCACGAACTCTAGATCTAGTGGCGTCCCAGGTGGAATTCCCCCATGTAGTGAGACATCAAAATCTGAAGTGGACTGTATGTATGAGTGGAATGATTTGTCCCTCCTTTCACTGTGCAATAAAGTGTCCTTATTTGGTGTAGAAACCTCCTGAAATAGATAAGGGTGGATGCTTATCATCCCTTGATGCTGATCCTTCCTTTCTTCTCCTTCCATATCACAAGATTCACAATCCACAATAACTGATACATGCTGCTTCGGAATTGTGTTTTGGTTCCCACATGTTAAATCATTTGGAATTCCTTGCAAAGATACAAGGACTCCTCTAATGGAAACAATGTCTCCCTTCCCATCTCCATGTGGTGATGGATCTTCTCCTAATGGTACAGTGCTTTTAGCTCTTCTTTGCTTATCCTCTTCGTCAATATTTGAGAATGCCTCATCATCAATGAGAGACCCTTGATCTTGGTATTCTCTTTAAGGAGGAACCTCCATGTCTTCATCTATAGAAGAGGGCTCTTCAAGAAGTGGGGATATTTCCCTTGGCAAGGTATCATGCATGTTTTTATCGCCTTCGACAGAAATATGGAGTGGAGTTGGAAAAATAGATCTCTCCAACTCATGCAAAGGTTCTGAGTTTTTGGGTTCAACAAGAGATGTTTCATAATGTTTAAGATAAAATATTTTCAATAATTTCTTAGTGAACCCTGCATAAGTGTTTAAATTTTCATGAAAAAATTAAGTAGAACTATAAAACCTCCAATCATGGGCCATACCTTTGAGGTGCAGAGCTGCTACTCTAATGGCCTCCTTTTCTGAAATTTGGTGTAGCTGAAAATAGGAATCTAGCTCCTCCACCCAAGCTTTGGCTGTGCAATTTGTTGATCCATCAAAGTTAGATAGAAATATTATACCTCTCTTGATTCTATTATGGTGGCTGGATCTTCTGTCTTCCTTGAGTTGGAAAAACCCTTGGAAGTCCAAGTGCTCTTTGAATCTCCATGATTGAGACTCATACTTCTGAAGATCATCACTCAAGGTCTCGTCCCTTGGTGCATCTCCCTCCTTCATCCTTCTTGCAGTGAATGTCTGAAATAAAATGCACTGTGGATCTACATATGTGGCTAAATTTCCACACCCATCATGTGAATACCTAGGGCTTGCTTCACTTTCAAACCCTCTTGAATTTTTTCTACACCTCTCCCCTTTCATCTCCTTGAGATCTTCTTTGATGTTCTTCACAGTTTGGAAAAGAAGCTGAGAGATCCTCTCTTCCTTCATTTCTCCAAATAATGGAGTCATGCCTTTTTTTATTCTGTACAACTTCTCTTTTATGTGAGAAGAAGTTTCTCCTTCTAATGTCATAATTTCTTGAATGCGCAGGCGGAGCCAAGATTATGCTCTGATACCACTATAATATTCCAAAATGGAAATAACAAGACATAATAATGTAAAACACAACAAATCTGAACATGACATAAGAGGGATAAATATACAACCATAATTTTATTAATATATCAAAAAAAATATAGAAAAATATCATGAGGGACAAGCCACTCAAGCAATAAGAATAAGCCTCCAATGATCAGAACAATCAGCACATGAGTTGCTGCAAATGTATAGAATACCGAAGAGCAGTGACAACGCTGTCTATATCAGTGTAGATGCTTCTTTAAACATAAATGAATGAAATATTGTTGATAGAAACAAAATAAATTCCCAGGAAATAAGATATGGGCTCTAACGCATGATTTCTAGCCAACCCGGAAAAGATTGCTAGAAATACCAAGAAATATACAATATGAAAAATAACCCTAGGTTGAGATGTCACTGCAAAATGGATCTAAAGAGAATGAGGCTATGAAAGATCTGAAATGATGATGTCCTCCTCCAATGGTATTTCTAAATAGAAGGCTGATCCCTCTACTCAGAAATAGACCCTCCTGACGAGCTCAATGAACCCTCCCAGCAACTGCCTTTAAAAATAACGCAGATCTAGACCGAAACTGCACTGTGAGGGATGGTAGATGGTTGGTATGATGCCAAATATGTAGAAATATGCCCAAGATCCCTCCTTTCTGATCCTCCAATGGATAGGCTACCTCTCCACTGAAAAACAAGCCCAGAAATGGCTCTATGTGATCTTCCTTTGCTGCACCCTGCAACACAACCCAACTCTAAACAGAAACTGCGCTGTAACAATGGATGCCATCCCCTCCATATATAGTGTGTGAGCCTTCTCACATTGGGTCCCATCCATACTTGCCACTAAGCTCATGCAAGTTTTCCTCCACTAAAATTGCGTTGTCTCATCATAAATGCCACTCCTCCATGACAACGCTGTTGAATTGGTCAAAGTTGACTGAATCAACATGATCCAACCCCTGTTCACACCGAAAGGTGCTTAATCCAGTTTCTTATTCTTCCTCCTTCCACATTAGGAGTGTTATTATTCCTTCTAAAGGGGTTTATGGGCCTCCCTACCCACTTATTCATCTACCTAGTGATAAAACAAACTATAATATTCCATTTAGATGTAGGCTACATTTTTGGAATATTATAGCTTGAGGGTAGTGAGTGGGATGGCCCCTCCTCCTCTAGGAATTCTGAGGTTTCTTGTTGTAAATGAATTATTTTGGACCTCCTTCTCTTGCTTGGTTCTGACGTCAAGGCATGTGTCCTTTTCCTTCTAGGTATGTTCATTCTAGGGAGCTCAATTTCGGTCCTGACAGGGTTTTCCTCAAATGCCTGCACGACAGGGTTAACAAATTTGTCCCAGGATATCTGCTGCTTGCCTAACTCATGCATGGTGATTAATTTGATTAAACCATGGTGACTGAAGACTGCTTGAGGGTTTTTTTCTTTTCTCATTCGAACAACAGTGTTGTGTAATATAGAATTTAAGAAAACAGGCAGATTAACTGAAATGTTTTGTTTAAGAACAACTAATAATTTGAGTTGACGGGGTTTTACCACGTCTTGGTGTCCAAGCCATGTGATGAATCTATAGATGAATGCTACCAATTCTTACCACGGTTGATGTAGAGAGGTAGGGTTAATCCATTTTCCTTTTTGCTCCAATGGTTCTTCTTGATCCTAGTATACTGCGATTGCCTCTCGTAAGAGAAGGTGCTTTTCGGTCCATCTCTCTCCCTCTGTTGGTATTCTGGAGACTTCAGCAATAATATCTTTTGTGACCAGTATAATCCTTCCCCTGAGCCTGGTTTGTCCCTCCTGTAGGTTCTGCAGGAATTCAATTGCTATCTCTGTATCAAATCCTTGCAATTTGTGTAAGTATGGCAGCCAGCCAACTTGCTGGAGGATGGTGCGAGCTGCGTATGATATTGGGAAGGTCGTAGGTTCATTCCGGAGAGAGTTTCCTCCCATGGATGATGCGTTTTCTTGAGCTAATTTCTCCTTCTGTCTGTGTCCTCTTTCATCCCCGTTGGTTAAAATGAACACTATAAAAAAAATAAATTGCAGCCTTCTGTCGTAAGTGTAGGTAACTTCATGTCTTAATTGCAATGATCCTTTGGTCTTATCAGCGTATCCAATGGAATTTGTGCAGGAAATTCACATGCTTAATATTTATGGATAATTACACCTCCTCTCTCGAAGTAAGGGCATCCACGTCCTCAAGTACAAGAGAGATTTGATCAATCATGAATGCATACGGGGGATATGTCAGGGTCCAGTAATCATAGTCTGTACGCAATAACGATGTCCCTGGCCTTAGAGCTCAAGGGAAGAGGAGTGATTGAGTGATTATGAGTGCATGCAGTGCAAGAGGTCAGAATTGGAATTTATCATAAGTGTATATCATGTGGAATTGACTAGAGAGGGGAAGAAAGAAGTATAGAAATTATTATGATAGGATGTCCTTCTTTAATGGTAAGGTGTGACAGAAGCATGACTGTGATAGATAATGATTGGTGCCATCATCCTGAAGTTCAAACATGCAAGCATAGCTCATTTATAGTTACTTATGTGGTAAAATAGTATTATCACTAACTCGAGTAGTGGGTTTATGCTAATAATGGAAGAAAATAGGAGATAAGGTATATGTAAGAGTAATTGGCTATCGTTGAAACATACTGTCATACCATAAGAAGAGCCATTGCTACCAGAAAGTGTTCATAGCCTCGAAAAGGTTGCTATTTTAACTCGAAAAAGGAGCCAGAATCATTTATGTAAAAGTATTTATTCTGCCAATTTTGTGGAGAGATCACCGTGCTAGTGTGGTGGCCAGATAGTCACAGTGCCAGTCACTAGAGTTGTAGCAGAGTGATCAGGCCGGCTCGTGATGAGACCTCCTTTCCTTCAAGCAGTTGAGAAGGTCATTACCCTGGTGTGATGGTCATTGTTGGCATGTCACCTGCTAAACTCTTATGAACATGGTAGGCTGGCTCGTGATGAGACTGTAATATTCCAAATTGGAAATAGTAGCAATATAGCTCATAAAAATGTAAAACACAGCAAATATGAATATGACATAGGAGAGATCAATATGCATCCATAATTTTATTAAGATATCAGCAGAAATATACAAAAATATAATGAGGGAGAAGCCACTCAAGCAATGGGAACAAGTCTCCAATGATCAAAACAATCAACACATGAGTTGCTGCAACTGTATAGAATGCCGGAGAGTAGTGATAGCACTGTCTATATTAGTGTAGCTACTTCTGAATACATATATAAATGAAATGTGGCTGATATAAACAAAATAAATTCCCAACAAAGAAGATGTGGGTTCTAATACAATATTTCTAGCCAATCCGGAAAAGATTACTAGAAATGCCAAGAAATGTACAATGTGAAAAATAACCCTGGGGTTGAGATGTCACTGCAAAATGGATCTGAATAGAATGAAGCTATGAAATATCTTAAATGATTATTTCCTCCTACAATGGTATTTCTAATTAGAAGGCTGACCCCTCTACTCAAAAATAGACCCTCCTGATGAGTTCAATGAACCCTCCCAGCAAATGCCTTAAAAAATAACGTAGTTTAGAATTGTCACTATGCTGTGAGGGATGGTAGATGGTTTGCCTAATTCCAAAAATGATAAAATATTCCCATGATCCCTCCTTGTTGATCCTCCAATGGATAGGCTACCTCTCCACTGAAAAACAAGCCCATAAACAGCTCTATGTGATCCTTCGTTGCTGCACCCTGCAACACAACCCAGCCCTAAACAGAAACTGAACAGTAGCTGAAGGAGGTAGCTTGGAAATAATTTCAGAATGAGGAAATGAAGCTCAAATAACCTCTCCTTCCCTGAGGATGAGGTAGGGATTCTCGATTAGGAACACTTGTGCTAAACAACACAGCAACCCTGCTAAACAACAAGAGGAAGCTAGTCTAAGCAGACCAATATCAAAATGATAAACTAAAACATGAATCACAATGGTTTCTATCCCATCCATATATATCATGAGAGCCTCATCACATTGGGTCCCATCCATACTTTCCACCAAGCTCATGCAAGTTGTCCTCCACCAAAACTGCGTTGTCTCATCATAAAGGCCACTCCTCCATGACATCGCTGTTGATTTGGTCAAAGTTGACTGAATCAACATGATCCAATCCCTATTCACACCCAAAGGTGCTTAATCCAGCTACTTATTCTTCCTCCTTTCACATTAGGAGTGTTATTATTCCTTCTAAAGGGATTTTATGAGTCTCCCCACCCATTTATTCATCTACCTAGTGATAAAACAAATATAATATTCCATTTAGATGAAGTCTAAATTTTTGGAATATTACAGTCCTCCCCTCAAAAATGTTGCGTGTCCTCAAGAAACTGTAAAGGTGGAGAAAAATTCCTCCCTTCCTCTTCTTGTGGCCTCCTCATCAATAGTTCCCACCACAGCTCAACATAATCTGCAATAAATCTGTCCTCCAATGGTTCCTCCCAAGTATGCAAAACCAAATGGTGTACATCATGAGAAAGTGGAAGGTGTGAGTGGAAACCTTCTTGTTGTCCAATGGCCTCCCCAAGGTAGGAGTGATGATAAACATAGAGAATATCATCCCCAATGAGAGTCTCCCATACCCATGCTATCATCCAAATGAAATGAGCCATCCTAGGTAGCTCATCAAAAGAATCTTCAACCCCTGGTCTATGCAATGTGTTGGGGTTTCCTGGAGAGTTTAGATTTTCCCATCCAAGTTGTTTCTCTCTCCATTTATGGTAAGTATGGGGTTGTTGCTGATCTTGGGCTGAAATTACATGGCCTCCAAGAATGGCCCAAGCTACCCCACCAAACAATTCAACCATGAAGTGCCTCCTCCATGAACTCAAGTTCTCCAAATGGCTCCTCCCACATGAAGAAAAGAGATGTAGTATGGAAATAATGGTTTGCCCATTGTTTCTCCTGAAACATACAACATGTAAATTAGGGATAATAATACTCCCAATGGGAACTTCCAACCTTTGTCCCACTCTCCAAAAAAATCTCCCCATGAATATAAAAATATCAGCAATATATGGAAGAAAAAACCAATGAAAACAAGCTGCCATATGACAACATAAAAGTGGATCATAGTTCCACACATGGAACTAGCGTAGTGCATCCCTTGCCTACCTCAAATCAAAGAAAAACAAGTGCTTTTCCAGCCACTTTTTTGCTGCCACAATCATCCTACAAGATAGGATCATGAAAGTAAGATGTGGTGCCAATGGTGCACACCAAGAATCATGTGGCTTCCCCCACAAACCACCAAAAGGATAGCCAATATCAATGCTACATTTGGCCTCAAGTACATCATAATATAATTTATAATAAGGAATGGCCCTCCTTAATACAACATGATGCTCATAAAAATTAAAGAAGTACAAATAATAATGAAAAATTGTACCTTCTCCACCATGTACTTTGGTCCTTGAGCTGAAATGGCTCAACTGGAAATTCTCCCTCACTCTCAATGAGTAGGGAAGTGGTTGTGCCAACCTCTCCATCAGAATCTAGGCTATTCATCTCTCCATATGTTGAAATATATCATGCTCTATGCCCTCCCAAGTGAACTCCTCCATCAAATAATGATATGCATCAAAGTGCATAGAAAGGAAGTCCTCATGTGCCGCATGTAGCAGCTTCTCCTTGAGCTCAGAAGCTTTAGTCAAGAAGACTCTGCCATAAAAATAGATGACCACATCATACACCACATATCTATCATCTCCATCTGGGTCATCAAGAACCATGCAAACACCAATATCCTTGGAGTACTCTACCAAGAGTTGAGATCTCCATTGTGGATCAATCCTCCTAAGAGACATCACTGAAGATATGAAATGTGAAGGTCCCCACATGCTTCTGTCTTCTCCTTTGAAATCCCTCATGCCGAATTCCTCCTCCAAATTTCTGCCATGCCCATCATGCAGCTGCTCATGCTCAAATAGAAGTGGTGACTTTTGGAAGTTGGCCTCCCATGAGAAGCTACCATAAAAAAAGAACCTCCTGATCTTGACCAATGTAAGCATGAGTGGCCTCCATCTACCCCAATGTATGGAGGATTCCTTCCTCAAAGGAATTACCCTCTGTCTCTCTAAACCCATGGATCAAATCCCTTGCACCATGAAGGTGCTATCCTCCATTACTGCAACAACTTTTGTCAGCGCAATACATATAGTGAGAGTGGGTGATGCTGAAAATGGGAAAATGCCTCCCTCCTCCTTCAGTCTATCCCAAACTCTCTGCATTGTACCAGACCCCTCCAAAGTATCCACCTCTCTAGGATCTAAGAGTGGTGAACCAAATGGTAAGATATCTCCCACCAACTCTAGATCTAGTGGCCTCCCAGGTGGAATTCCCCCATGTAGTGAGACATCAAAGTCTGAAGTGGACTGTATGTATGAGTGGACTGATTTGTCCCTCCTTTCACTATGCAATACAGTCTCCTTCTTTGGTGCAGAGGACCCCTGAAATAGATAAGGGTGAATTCTCATCATCCCTTGATGCTAATCCTCCATCTCACAATCCACAAAAACTAATACATGCTGCTCCAGAATTGTGCCTTGGTTCCCACATGTTGGATCATTTAGAACTCCTTGCAAAGACACAAGGGCTCCTCTAATGGAAGAAAAGGCTCCCTTCCCATCTCCATGTGGTGATGCATCTCCTCTTGATGGTATAGTGCTTAGCTCTTCTTTTATCATCCTCTTCATCAATATGTGAGAATGCCTCATCATCAATGAGAGACCCTTGATCTTGGTCATCCCTTGAAGGAGGAACCTTCATGTCTTCATCTAGAGAAGAGGGCTCTTCAAGAAGTGGGGATCTTTCCCTTGGCAAGGTATCATGCATGTTTCCATACCCTTCAACAAAATTATGGAGTGGAGTTGGCAAAATAATTCTTTCCAACTCATGCAAAGGTTTTGAGTTTTTGGGTTCATTAAGAGATGTTTTACAATTTTTAAGATCAAATATCCTCACTAATTTCTTAGTGAACCCTGCATAAGTGTTTACATTTGCATGATAAAATGAAGCAGAACTATAAAACCACCAATCATGGTCCATACCTTTGAGGTGCAGCGCTGCTACTCTAATGGACTCCTTTTCTGAAACTTGCTGTAGCTGGAAATAGGAATCTAGCTCCTCCACCCAAGCTCTGGATGTGCATTTTACTGATCCATAAAATTTAGATAGAAAGATTCTACCTTTCTTTCTTCTATTATGGTTTCTGGATCTTTTGTCTTCCTTGAGTTGGAAAAACCCTTGGAATTCCAAGTTCTCTTTGAATCTCCATGATTGAGACTCATACTCCTGAAGATAGTCACTCAAGGTCTCCTCCCTTGGTGCGTCTTCTTCCTCCATCATTCTTGCAGTAAATGTGGACAGTAAACTATGCTATGGATCTTCATGTGTGGCTGAATGTCCACACCCATCATGTGAATACCTAAGGCTTGCTTCACTCTCAAACCTTCTTGGAAATTTTCTACATCACTCCACTTTTATTTCCTTGATATCTTCCTTCATATTCTTCATAGTTTGGAAAAGAAGCTGGGAGATCCTCTCTTCCTCCATTTATCCAAATAATGGAGTCTTACCTTTGTTTATTCTGAACATCTTCTCTTTTCTATGAGAATATTATCCTCCTAATGGCATACGGTCTTGGATTCATAGGCTGAGCCAATATTATGCTCTGATACCACTGTAATATTCCAAATTGGAAATAACATCAATATAGCTCATAAAAATGTAAAACACAGCAAATATGAATATAACATAGGAGAGATAAATATGCAACCATCATGTTATTAATATATCAGCATAAATATACAAAAATATCATGAGGGACAAGCCACTCAAGCAATGGGAACAAGTCTCCAATGATCAAAACAATCAGAACATGAGTTGCTGCAACTGTATAGAATGCCGGAAAGCAGTGAAAATGTTGTCTATATCAGTGTAGCTACTGTTGAATACATATATAAATGAAATGTGGCTGATAGAAAAAAAATAAATTCCTAGCAAAGAATATGTGGGCTCTAATACAAGATTTCTAGCCAATCTGGAAAAGATTACTAGAAATGCCAAGAAATGTACAATGTGACAAATAACCCTGGGGTTGAGATGTCACTGCAAACTGGATCTGAATAGAATGAGGCTATGATAGATCTGAAATTATGATTTCCTCCTCTAATGGTATTTCTAATTATAAGGCTGATCCCTCTACTCAGAAATAGACCCTCCTGATGAGCTCAATGAACCCTCCCAGCAAATGCCTCCAAAAATAACGCAGTTCAGAATTGTGACTGCACTGTGAGGGATGGTAGATGGTTGGCCTGATGAAAAAGATGAGAAAATATGCCCAGGAAACCTCCTTTTTGATCCTCCAATGGATAGGCTACCTCTCCACTGAAAAACAAGCCCATAAACAACTCTATGTGATCCTCCGTTGCTGCACTTTGCAACACAACCCATCTCTAAACAAAAACTGCGTTGTAGCTGAAGAAGGTAGCTTGGCCAGAATTCCAGATTGAGGAAATGCAGCTCAAAGAACCTCTCCTTCCCTGAGGATGAGGTAAGGATTCCAGATCAGGAGCACCCTTGTGCCAAACAACACAACAACCCTGCTAAACAGCAAGAGGAAGCTAATATAAACAGACCAATATCAAAATGATAAACTAAAACATGAATCACAATGGTTGCTATCCCCTCCATATATAGCATGAAAGCCTCATCACATTAGGTCCCATCCATACTTGCCACCAAGCTCATGCAAGTTGTCCTGCACCAAAACTGCGTTGTCTCATCATAAAGGCCACTCCTCCATGACAGTGTTGTTGATTTGGTCAAAGTTGATTGAATCAACATGATCCAATCCCTGTTAACACTTAAAGGTGCTTAATTTGGCTGCTTATTCTTCCTCCTTTCACATTGGGAGTGTTATTATTCCTTCTAAAGGGGTTTTATGAGTCTCCCCACCCATTTGTTCATCTACCTAGTGATAAAACAAATATAATATTCCATTTAGATGAAGTCTAAATTTTTGGAATATTACATAGACCCCCTATCCTCTCTTAAAAATTTGCATATAAACATAGTACTTCTTTTTTAAAAGTAGGAATTTTGCTTTACGAAGAGACCACTGTGCTGTTGTAATGGCCAGATAGTCACAGTGCCATTCACTGGGATTGTAACAGAGTGATCAGGCCGACTCTTGATGATACCTTTTATCCTTCAAGTAGTTGAGAAGGTCATTACCCTGGTGTGATGGCCATTGTGGGCATGTCACTTGATAAACCCTTATGATCATGGTAGGCTGGCTCGTGATGAGACCCCCTATCCTCTTTTAAATTTTTTTTCATGTAGACATAATAGTTAATCTTTATACATGAAGGGAGGCTCATTAACTCCTTAAGAGTTAGGGATGGTTTGAGAAGTAAGAAGAATGCCAATACAATTAATATCCCTTATTCCTATTTCTTTATGTCAAAGGGAAATACTACTCGAGAGTGTAGAAAGATATACCATTATAGGACTTATATGTATTGTGTGATAACATACTTGAACAGGGAATGACTTAGCCCTTCATTACATAGATGTACCATGTCAACTTCCGGGTTAGAGATTTCCATTATAGTGTCAAAGGATCATCATATTAGTGATTTTATTGCTTTCTTATTCTTCAGGTGATAATTCCTACTCAGAGATGTATTTTATGGAATGAGGAGATATTATCGTCAAAAGAAAGAATGATCGTGTTTCTTTAAAGAGAGGAAAAAAATCAACTGTTCAATCCATTTGAACAACATCTGTTCAATTAGGAAGCCATTCAAAGATTCGAACAGTAAAAGAAAAAACGCAAAAACATCGTTGTTCAATCCAATTTGAATAGAAGTTGTTCAATTGGACTAAACATCAGCCATTCAAAGATTTGAACAATAGAGAAATAAAAACGCAAAAACACTGCTGTTTAGTCCGATCGAACAGTAGCTGCTCAATGGGAATGAACAACAGCCGTTCAAAGAATTTGAACAGCAAAGAGCTAAAGACGCAAAAACACGGCTATTTAGTCTGATTGAACAACAACTATTCAATTGGATTGAACAACAACCATTCAAAGAATTTTAATAGCAAAGAAATAAAAACACAAAAACATAGTTGTTCAGTCTGATTGAACATCAACTATTCAATTGGATTGAACAACATCCGTTCAAAGAATTTGAACAACAAAGAAAATAAATATGCAAAAACATGGTTGTTCAGTCCGATTGAACAACAAATTTTCAATTGGATTGAACAACAGCCGTTCAAATAATTTTAATAGCAAAAATAATGTCGGATGATGAAAAAAGCATGTACAACGAAGTAAGAAACTAGGAATTGCAAAGAGATTATATACAATATTTACAAATGAAGGTAGCAAATTCTCATGTACTTGAGGTTGTGGGGTTATCACCCCTTTCTGCCACAACTTGGATGGTAGGATCATTTCATATTTGCTGGAAGAAAGAATCTTTTGTGAGAGGTTTGTGATAGAGGCGCACTCTGTGTCCGTTGACTCGAAATGTAGAACCAGACCCGCCTATGGAGGTCAAGGTGAGGATACCGTTGTTGTGTACTTCTTGAATCTCGTATGGACCGAGCCACCTTGTTTGAAATTTTCCCAGAAAATCTTGGAATCTGGAGTCATAGAGAAGTGTCCAATCTCCTTTCTGGAATGTCTTCTTTTTTATGAGGTTGTAATGCCACTTATCTCGCTGTTTTTGTATGATTTCTATGTGCTGCAGAGCGAGTAGCCATATTTCATCTAGTTCATTTATTTGCTGGAGTCTTTTAATCTGGGCCTCCGTCAAGTCCAATCCTACTTCCTGGGCTGTCCTTAGAGTCTTGAATTTGAATTCAATAGGGAAAATAGGCTCTCTTCCAAATACTAGATGATATGGAGAATATCCAGTGGTGTTTCGCCATGTTATGCGATAAGCCCATAAGGCCTCTGGTAGTCTAGTGGCCCAGTCCCGACGATGTGTTGATGATGTTTTAGTAAGAATTGCCTCAAGGTATTTGTTGGTGCTTTCGACCTGCCCATTCACTTGCGGGTGGTAAGGAGATGTGACTCTGTGGATGATATGGTGATTCTTTAGAGTGGCTGTAATTTTATTACCCAAAAACTGTGCCCCTCCATCGGTTATCACTTCTCGTGGTAAGCCATATTGCACAAATAGCTCAAAAATAAATTTAATCACAGATTCTTCTGTGGCTCTTGATAATGCCACTGTTTCTGCCCACTTTGTTATGTAATCCATGGCAACCAGTATGTAGATTTTCTAGTTTGATGGCGGGTTGAATGGCCCAACGAAGTCCAGTGCCCATTGTTCGAACGGTTCTACTACAAATTGTGGTTGTAGTGGAATTTCGTCAGTTTGGCCTGGACAACCCATTCTTTGGTAACTATCGCAGGCTTGGACATATTTTTTTGCATCTTTGAAAATCTTAGGCCAATAATAACCCAATTGTAATACTTTGGGACCTGTTCTGCGATCTGCGAAATGGCCACCACAAGGTTCATCGTGATAGGCCCGTAGGATATCATAAATCTCGTCTTCCCGGATGCATTTGCATATAGGCATGTCATCCTCTGTGTGGAAGAGGTATCCACCGATCTAGGAGAATCTAGCACTGCATTGTACAATCAGTTTCCATTCCCTTGATTTTAAATGCTTGGGCAACTTTCCTACTGCCAAGTAGTTTGCTATGTCTGCGTACCATGGCGTTTTCACTGCTACAGCAAACAGATGTTCATCAGGAAACTGATCGTCGATTGCTAGTATGTCAGCTGTCTTTGGAACCCTTGATAGGAAGTCTGCGACCACATTATCTTTTCTTCGGCGGTCCTCGATGGTTATGTCGAATTCCTGCAAAAGAAACAACCAACGAGTTATTCTTCCATTTGTGATTGGTTTATTGGCTAAATATTTAATGACAGAGTGATTAGTATAGAGGAGTACTTGATAGTCAGTTATATAGTGTCTAAAATTTTTAATAGCATAAATAACAACCAAGAATCGTTTTTCAGTCACTGTGTAGTTTAATTAAGCAAGAGTGAGATTTTTGCTGATATAATAAATAGCATAGGGCTTTTGTCTTCTTCTTGACCAAGAACTTCCCCTATCATTGTGTCGTATACATCTGAAGAAATGTGAAAAGGTAGCTCCCAGTTAGGCCCACGTAAGATTGGTGCCGTTGAGACCAGTTTCTTTAAATCTACAAAAGCAGTGTCACATTTATCAGACCAATGGAATTCAACGTTTCCAGTAAATGCATACAAGGGTGCAACAATTTGTGAGAAATTATTTATAAACCTCCGATAATACCCTGCATATCCTAGAAAAATACGTACCTCTGTTTGCGTACAAAGTGTGGCTAATAAAAGGATTACCTCTATTTTTTCCAGGTCTACCTGTATTCCAGCTGTAGAGATGTAGTGTCCTAGGATTACCCCCTCGGTCATCATCACGTGGCACTTTTTAGTGCTTCAACATAACCTGGTAGAAATACATCGTTCCAATACCTTTTCTAGCATTTCTAATGCTTGATCAAATTCATCACCATATGGAGTGAATTCATCCATGTAAATTTCAAGCCCCTCATTTATTAAATTAGAAAAAATGCTGAGTATGGATCTTTAGAAGGTTGTTGGGGCATTGCATAGTCCAAACGGTAGTACCCTGTAGGAAAATGTACCCCATGGGAAGGTAAAAGTTGTGTTATCCTAGTATTCAGGGGCTATTTGGATTTGATTGTAACCACTAAACCTGTCAAGAAAGGAAAAGAACCGCTTCCCTGCCAATGTATCAAGGACCTGGTCAATAACAGGGAGGGAGAAGTGGTCCTTCTGCATTGCTTTATTTAGTTCTCTGTAATCCACACAGATTCTCCATTTCCCATTATTTTTAGGAACAACTACCAGAGGGGAGACCCATTTGCTGTTTGAAATAGGATAAATGAAATTTACATCCAATAATTTTTGTAGCTCCTCTTTTACAATATCTTTTAGATGTGGGTTTAACCTACATTGAGGTTGTCGAATAGGCCGAGCCTCCTTGTCAGTATAGATGTGATGGGTGCATAACTGAGGGTCTATGCCGTTCATGTTTGGGTAGTCCCAAGCAAATTCTCCCTGATACTTTTGTAAAACCTTTATGAGCCTCTGCCTTTGGTTACTATCCAGATTTCCATTGATATTCAAAATTTTTCTTGGCTCAATATCAACGGGTATGCTGTTGTGTACAATGGTTGTGGGTATATGCTGATCATCAGGGTCTACCAAGGGATCCTCTTGAGTTTCGTCTTCAAGAGATGTTTTTAACATTTGAAATTTTAATTTTCCAGACGTAGATGGCTGATTCATAAAGTTATTGATTACATCCTGTTCAGTTTGATCCTTAAATTCAAGAGCTTCAACTAATATCAGGGGTGGACGAATGTTTTGCTCCCAATATGTATGCGAATGCTTGTGAATGTTTACCGTGGGTAAAATTGGTTTGGTAGGTGGGTAAATGATAATGTTATTTATGGAATCTCCCCTAGCAATGGTCATGCTTCCTGTTCGAAATCCTATGTAAGCATCGGCTATTGCCAACCAAGGTCGCCCAAGAATCAATGTGTGTCTTTCCATCCGATTCTTTGGGTTAATAACTAAAAAATCAGCTGGATACTCCCATGAGTCCACAAAAACAGGATGTCCGATAATATTCATTCTGGCCTGATAACATACCTGTCAGCAAGTTCCAACAGGGTAGCTATGGGTTCTAAAGCTGATATACCTATCTTCTCGCATGTTCCTGTAGTCAAGATATTAATGGCTGCCCCTAAGTCAACCAATGTGTTTGGAAAGGAGTGGCTAGAGATTTAAACAGTTACTATGGGATTCCCTGGGTCATCATATTTCATGGGGGTTTCCTTACCCAACAATAAGTCAGGGAGTGCTCCCACCACATGAAAAATGGGTATAGTTTTTGTTCTTTTTTCTTGCTTCTTTCCACACAGTTCTTTAATTGTCTTGGCATAGATGGGAATGTCTTGTATGGCCTACAGAAGAGGGATTTTGATGCAAAGGTTTCTAAATTTCCCCAGGATATCAAAATATGGAGAGACCATTGGTCTAGGCAGCATTAACCTTTCAGGGAATGGAGGTGGAGAAATCCTAAGATTTTCCGACTTCCCTTGGTTAACAATTTACTTTTCTTGCTCTACCTTTGTTTCAATTATATTTGTTTGTCTCATCTCTATAGGAGTTCCAGATTCAAATTGCGGTGGGGTCGTACCTTCTGCTGGTGAGATAATATGCCCTAACCTTAACATTAGTTCATTGCATTGCTTCTATTCGGTTTCAGGGTTTGGATTTTCTACAATCTAAATTAGCTGAACCGACCTATTGTTGGGGTTAGGATTGGGTTGGGCCGGTAATTGAGGACGTATGATAGGCTGAGGGTTGTGCTAGACTGGGTATGGAGTTGGAAGTGTAGGTTGATTTTGAATCCTTGTTGCCATTGGTAGGTTGGTCATTCCTAGAGGTCGTTGCCAATTCTGGGGGAAATTTGTGGTTTGAGAAGGGGAGGTTGGCCACTGGGCTTGATATGGGGTGTTTTTACAATAAGGAGGAGAACAAGGAAAGCTTGGCCAACTATTTGCTGAGGAGGGTTTTGTTGGCCAAGGTGGTATAGGAAAGGATTGATATGGCCAAGTAGAAAAATGTGGTTGATTTTTCGAAGCTGCTATAGGGTTTTGTTGGTTAAATTACAGAGAAGAAAAGAACAAAGGTAGGTCTTGAGGCATACCTGGTTGTGCTTGCCATTGTCAACGCTGGTTCATTAGGTAGACTGGTTCTGTTTCTTCTTCTGCTTCCTTGTAACTTCTTTCAGCCCCGGAAGTGAACGGAAATGGTCTGTGGCATGATCCTTAGTGCATATAGCACATGCTTGAATCGTTTCTAAGGGGCATTCACTTTGGTTGTGCTTCTTCCTAAAGCGTGGGAAAAAGATTACCAAATTATGTTCTGTTATACCTTGCTTCTGCTTGGCTTGTAGGACATCAAGAAGTGTTTTCAAAGTACCCAAAATGTCAGTTTTAAAATCTTCCAAAATATTACCAAACTCTGCTCTAGTTACGTTGCCACCAGACTGCTTAAAATATTTTTTTGTTAAGTCTCGTCCAATTGGCTTATTTCGCGTACTACCCCGAGAGGAATTGATACACAATGACATAATCTCATCATATTCTTCTTGGTAGATGTCCCCTTTTCCCATTATATTAAGTGTTTCAACCCATTCCTCTTTCATTCCATTAACCATTGTTGCTTTTAAGATGTCTTTGGATAATGCAGTATATGGAGACCTTTGTAGATTATATTGAAATGTTTCGCCATATTCTTCTAATTTCTCATTGTCTTTTGCAGACATATTGAAGATATCATATTTTAATTCTCAAGTCCGGCAATAATCTTGATATTTATTTAGAAAAGTGTTATTCATTTGGTCCCAGTTATTGATGGTTCCTCCACTGAGTCCCATGAACCAACGTAATGTTGTCCCCTTCAAATTAGAGGGGAAAAATTTCAGTTTCTCCGGGTCAGTGGTGTAGTCATACCCCCTACATAAGACATCAAATTCAAATAGAAATGCATCAGGATCTTCCGAGGTCAACCCATGGAAGGTGGGGATGTTTTGTAAGGGAATGAATTTCATAGGGGCGTTAGCAACATGGTCAACAATGGGATACTCCAATGTTAATGTCTTCCTCCACTTCTGGTTTTGGTTATTTGCCATTTGATCAAATATATGCTAGTAATATTCGGGGATTTCTTGTTTTGGAGGAGTTATCTTAGCGGGATTGGGTGGCGAATGTGGAAGAAGATTTACAACACTTCCTCAATCTGGGATATTTAGGCTCTGGAGCTTCTACTTGTATTGCACCTCTAGTTCTCCTTCCCCTTATTGTAAATTGCAAGAACCTCCCTCTCTCGAAGGGTCAGTACTTATGTGATCAATAGTCTGAAGGCTTTGTTTAGACCCTTCTGTTTCACTATGAATCTCGGCGTGGGGTGCAGATGGTGAGGTTGCCGCCTGAGGGAGTACAATAGGACTTTGAATAGGAATGGTTCTGGGTCCTATGGATGCCTGGGATTCAACTTTCTTAATTATTTTGTCTATATATGTTGTTCTACCAAGGATCACTAGTCCTTTCGGTTTCGTAGACTTTTGTGGATGATTTTGATTTGTTTATATCCTTTTCTTCATAGTCATAAAACAAGAGCAGCTATTCTACTAGCCTGTGCACAATTGCTGAGAAGTGGGTTAGAGAGCAAGCGTTTTTCTTGCCAGTACGCAGGTTCTTACCTCTCATTTTTAATACCCAATTATTCGCAGCAACAGAGAAAAAGAAATGAAGGACATCACTCTTAAACACTCTCCCCAGAAACGACGCCAAAAATGTTGGTTCACAAAGGTGACTGTTATGGGAAACCTCTATGCTTCTCATTCAATTGTCAACCCAGGGTAAGTCTTCTTATTTCAAGAGTGTAAACACAGTATATGCAAGCGATATCAAGAAAAAATACTCTATGTTATTATGAAGAAGATTATCTAATTCTTGAAGTTCAATCAACTTAAAGAGAAATGGAAAAATGTCGCTAACTATTCTGTCTAAATAAGCTCAGCGAGTGCAACCTACGATTTAAATAGAACACTGATGAATTGAACAACAGTCCTACTGAATTGAACAACAACTTCAATTAATTGAACAACAATTGCTTATCTAATTTTGCAATGGAATTCTCTTTTCAAACTAACTAGCTAACATTTCTCTACATCAATCAACAACTAGACGTCTTACAGTACTGATGGAAGGATCTAATTCTTAGCGATGTATAGCATTGAACAGTAGTCGTTCTAAATCTCATAAAACGAATGTAAATGTGTTGAAAAACGATGAAAGCATCTAACAACTAAGAAAACAATTACTGTAAGCCAGAAAGCATGAACGATAAACTATCTTAATGAAACTGCAACATCATAGATTTATAGATTAACAAGTAGAAAGATATCTCACAGAATGCATCAGATAACTAAACATAAATTCCGTAATTAACGTACAACACAGATATTAGCGAAGAAACTCCCAGGGCTGGGCCCAAACCACCAGAAGTCTAACGTGACGGAAAACTCAAGAAATGACTATCAAAACACCAAAATTATTTATTATATCGAAGGTTAAGACATGAATACAACTAGACAGTTCTATCCTGATATGTCTATTAAAGAAGAGAATTCCTATTCAGATCCCCCTTTCTCATTCATCTTCGGCCTTTTTAAAGGAAATTTCACTTAGTGGAATGGTCTTTTCCAAATGATAGCCCACTGCTCATGGCTGTCGTTTGAGTTCTTCGGACATGGATCTGTCATTCCATCTTCTGCCGGTCCTTGGGGGGTCATTGTGATTTCGTGCGTCTCTCTCTGTCAATTGTCTTTTGGTCATCGTCGATTTAGCTGCTTTGTTTTCCTATGAATAAAGATGAAATAAGTTAAATTCTTATTGTTTAAACATCCTTTTTATCATTAGTCCATTTGTCCTGATTTTACATTAATCCTCCTTTCCTTTACTGTTAAGATGAGGAAAAAATCCTAAAAGTGTATGATAATTCGAAGTAAAGGTAGGGTGAAAACATACCTTATTTCCGGCCAAGAATGACCCACAGGAAAATGGAATGGTAGAAGCTTTTGATAAAATTCTGGAATAGGTGCTTACCAAGGTCTGTAATGTTGATCGAAGTGATTGGGATGTGCACATCCCATTGGTCCTTTGGGCCTATTGGACCACGTGCAAGAAATTGACTGGGAAAACACCATTTCGGATGGTTTATGGAAAGGATGCCATTATGGCCATGGAGTATATCATTCCTAGCTTGCGCATCGTAGCCTTTACGAACATGGTGGAGCCTGATATCATGGGGGAATGCTTAACGCAGCTATTTGCCTTGGAAGAAGACTGATTCATTGCTAACTTTCATCAGCAAGTTCAGAAAGCCTGGGAAAAAGCCTACACGATAGGAATATCTAGCAGAATTTTTTTAAAGAAGGTGAAATCGTATTATTATATGACAACCAGTTTGCGTGCCACCCTTGTAAATTCCGCCAACATTGGTTGGGACCCTATATCGTAACAAAAATTATGAATGGCGGTGCGGTGAGATTGGCTACATTGCGCGGGGATCTCCTGCCAAGCTATGTTAATGGTAGCCATCTTAAACCATATTGGACCAAATGACTATATGTCTAGAGTAGCTGTCTTGGGATGGATACGTGCAGGCAAGAGGAGAAACGCAGGCAGGCCCGTAGTACGCACAGGGGTTGATTGCAGGTCAGGAAGCCCGGGGAGGTGCGCTAGGAGCACATGGGTCGAACGTAGGTCAGGTAGCCCGAGGAGGTGCGCTAGGAGCGTAAGAGTAATACACAACTGTAAAAACTAGCCATTCGAATAGTACCGCTGGTTAAAAATCCAACTTTACCGTTGGAAGGAGTGGGCAATAGGCAATTAATGCGGCCATTTATGAAGATTTTTTACAATTTCCTTGATGGTAAGTTTCATCTAAGCGTCATACGACCATTAATTACTAGTAAAATCTATAAATGGAGGAGGGAAGCTCCGAATTGGGTTCCGCATATCGTGAAAATATCATGCCTTGCAAATTTCTGAAACTATTGTGCTATGTTCATGTCTGGGACTGCTACCCCCTCTGATAGTAGTAAACCTGAGTTCGTCTTCCGAGCAAGAATGACTATGACCAATCTTGCTGAATCATCATAGACCATGGCCTCCACTAAGAGAACATCTAATGAAGTATTGGAGGTCACCCCTGAAGTCGAAGAAGTCGTGTCCACACCAACCAAGGGGAAGCAAGTGGAGAAAAATAAAATTAAGGGGAAAGGCTAGGAGTAAGGGGAGGGGAGGGCTACGAAATGGGCTGGGGGGAAGCCGCACACCTCCCCTCAAAACATGCAATCTCCCCGAGCGGTGCCTAAGGCATGCTTTCCTAACCCGATGAAGCAACCTCTGTCTGCTCAGGACGAAGCTCAACTCGTTGCCCCAATCACTTGACTACCACCCTATGTTCAGCCCCGAAGGCCCTCGGTGTGCACGCCTAAGAATATCGAGGGTATGCACTCCTATATGCAAATGCCGCTAATTTCGGGTGAATTCCCCATAATTGGAGAAGCATACAACAAGCTCTCCTCAATTAAGTTCAACGTTCACGACCTTCCCAATCTGGAGGCCTTCCCAGAATTGGCACCTGAGCTGTACCTCGAAAGAGTACTGTAGGATGAAATACTAAGGGTCATACCAATGCCATGTGCACGTGGGTTAGAAGGATCTGGATTACTAAACTTGCTGTGAATACCCCACATTGGCTGCTACAATGTAACCGATCAAGTTGTGCGACAGCTGCTAGTGCTGATCCATGACGATAGCTTATGGATCTAGGACTGCATTCCCATTGATGCCGCCCTAATTCACTGCATTACTGGTGTCCCCATGGAGGGGCCAAATCCCATGGAGCGCGTCGGCAAGAAGTACGAGCAATATATTACCGACAAGGTATGAGAAGACTATCGTGTCGAGAAAAACACCAGAGGGTTCATAATCAACACCATTAACGACTCTGGAGTGCGCATGGGCACCTTGCTGCTGGCTTGTAAAATGATGCGCAAGTGCTAGGACACGACTATCCCCACCTATGTGATTCAGCTTGCTGGCCGCTACGAAAAGGGGGTCTGCTTTAACTGGTCGTAGTTCCTTTGCAACGAGTTTTTGGAAAACGTGCCCGAGGCCTAGGATCATGTGAGGGTGTTTTGTTACTCTTGGCTGCTGATCCTCATTGCATTGGTCTCATGGGAAGCCCCTAAAGGATTGATCCTCCCTGAGCTTGAACTAGACATGTGTGAAGGGGTGCGATACATGAACTTATGGGACTCAAAATATGAGCAGCGTATTAACGAAAAAAAAAGTATTTTGGGTACCATTTCAGAGCACACTCATAGCAGCAATTCACTCCTGGCCATGCTTGTCACCAACGGTCTACGAAAAATACAAGAGCATCACAGCATTCCAGGTCACGATGCATAACATGCAGATTCAGGGACATAAGGATCTAGCTTGGATCTCACTGCCTTACATGGTCGTCGATGAGGAAATCGATCGGATCATCACCAATTGGCCACCGCACTGGAGATTGGGATTCAAATCGGCCATGGATGACACCGCTGGTACAAGCACTACCTCGAAGACCCCCACCCCACTTGATACCGCCAAGAATTCAGAAGGCCGTGGCCCGGAAGGCTCCACTAGGACGAAAGTTCCCGCCGACGCAACACAGGGCATGGAGCAAGAATTGCAGCAGGACATGGAAACAGAGGGTCTGGATGCATAGGGTGCTAGTTCCCCATGTGGCACGAAACATACAACCGAACCTCTCAAGGGCCAGCGAATGAAACAGAAGGCTACGAGGCCCATTAGGGAGATCGAGGTTACCTTAACCGAGGAAGATTTGGAACAAATCGTAGATGCAATCACCCTCACTTCAGAAGATAGTTGGCTTGCCTTGGAAGAGCAACAGAAGGCCGCAGTCACCGCATTACAGTTTGAGCTCCAAGCTTTGTAGCTCAAGGTTGATACCCTGCAAAGGAGTGTGGTTCAAGCAAGGTTTCCTCAAGCAACCAGCATTGAGTTGATCTCCATGATTGAGAGTCGTCTCTGCCCCTTTCCAGGCGCAAAAATCACCCTCAGTCCACCTACCTTATGCTCGCAAGTCTAGGCCTCGGCAGAAGTACATTTGGACTTGGCCCTGCTTTTGCACGAGCTGTTGTAGTTTCTCCACACATCCCTCTTTGAGGAAATATAGCACAGAGACCGCTGGGTGCAGTAGCGGCTAAGTACAGCCGAGCAGACAATCGTAGAAAAGACTACCGAGACGTCCCAGGCACAGACTGTGTGCATCCTTGTCGCCACACAACAAACTGAGTTGGAGTGTCTGATCAGCAAACTGTGCGCAGATGTGACTGAAGACATTCCAGCCTCTGCCACCCCCAAGGCTAAGATTGAGGGACTCGTCGCAGCCGTGAAGGCTTCTCAGATCGAGATCCAGAATGTCAAGACCGAGATGGAGCAGCAGATTGCTGCATTGCAGGCTGAGTTGCAGTAGAAAAATCCTCTTGAGGTACGCACCCAGAGAGTTGCGCTGGTCACAGAAGCCACGAACACCATTACAACTCAGATCACTCAGGGTGCCAAATTGCTTGAGACAACTATGCAACTGTGGTCCAATGTGTAGTGCGACTCTCTCCTGCGCAAGTTTACCCAAGAACTTCGCCAGAAGGAATAATAATTCAAGCAATTGGAGGCTACCATGGCCACTCTGATCCCCGCTCAACACCTGGCATGTCTGTAAGCCAGCCATGCACTCAGAGATGACCTGGAAGAGATTTTCCACAAGAAGAAGGTATCGAGTGACCACCTCAAGCCATGGGTCGATGAAGCCCTCAAGATATCTCAGGACCTAGATATTGTGGTCAAACAACTGAATCAGTCCATGGAAAGTGTCATCGCTGTTAGTGAAGGCCCAACTTCGCAGAAGTTGGTTGACATTGCACAGAATGTTGTCGCGCAGAGTGAAGGAGTGTTTCCCCCTCTGGTTGATGCCATTAAGCAAATCTAGGTGAAGATGCAGACCCTACGGCCGCTGTGACTCAAGACAAGTCACAATATTGTGTCGGGGGCCTGTTGGAACAAGGTCCCCTAGCTGCGTTTTGATATGTTCCAACGCTGCATTTTTGATATATTTTTGTAGTAATTGGTCTTGCGCAGGGGCTTTGGGATGGGTCAAAGCCCCAATGTATTGTAATGGGTCAAAGGGTAGGCCTAGAGTCTGCAAACCACGGTTTGCGGACCACAAGATAACGAAAACTATGATGATATAAATAGATGGATAGTTTGAGTCTAAGGGTAAGAAAGTAAGTAATATTGATGCTACGTACAAACTATTGAGATCTGTTTTGGGTAGTTTTGGGTAAGGACTCTTACTGGTTGTGTGTGCGAAGATCCTTAGTCCTGCTGTGTGCAGACCCCGCTGGTTGTGTTCATGGGTTGTGACTTGGGTTTGTAACTTGGTTTTGGATACTAATGAACACGAAATTTGTTATTTTATCTGAACTGGTTGTATTCACTACTGAAGTACCTTTGTGTGATTTTAATTAGCTGCGATTGTGTCTATGATATATGAATTAGTTGTGATTGTGTCTATGATTGTGATATTCTGTGATGATAATTGCTGATGTGCATGTGGATATGAAGGTGTTAATCAAATCTGCTTAATAATAATAGCTTTATTTATATTTACATGCTAATTATACTGTTAAGGGCTCGATAATAGGATGGTTTCTGTCAAACCTAATAGAACTCGACAAGATTTGTCTTAATTACCCACTCTCTCCTAGGGTGCGGAAACCTGGTTCTAGCACCCACCCATACTACTTCAGGTGAGACCTTGGCCTGTGAAACTAGGTCATTGTTGAAAGGGCCAGTAGTATAGGGGTTTTTTGGCAAACCTTAAATCCAAACTTGGGTCAAAACTCTTCTAGCCAAAAGACGCGCAACAAACCGAGTTGGAATGTCTGATCAATAGACTATACATAGATGTGACTGAAGACATTTCAGCATCTACCACCCCCAGGCTAATATTGAGGGACTCGTCACAGCCCTGAAGGCTTCTCGAACCGAGATCCATAACGTCAAGACCGAGATGGAGTAGCAGATTGTTGTGTTGCAGCCAGAAACTCCTCTTGAGGTACGCACCTAGAGAGCTGCTTTGGTCACAGAAGCCACAAAGAACATTACAGCTCAGATCGCTTAGGGCACTGAATTTATTGAGATAGCTTTGCAGCTGTGGTCTAAGGTGCAATGCAACCCTCTCCTGCGCGAGTTTACCCAAGAAATGTGCCAGAAGGAATAAGAATTTGAGCAACTGGAGGCTACCTTGCCCACTCTGATCCCCGCTCAACACCTGACACGTCTGTGAGCCATCCATGCACTCAGAGATGACCTGGAAGAACTTCGCCACAAGAAGAAGGTTCTGAGTGACCACCTCAAGCCATGGGCTGACAAAGCCCTCAAGATATCTTAGGACTTGGATATTGCAATCAAACAACTGAATCAGACCCTAGAAAGTGTCACCATTGCCACTGAAGGCCCAACTTCACAGAATTTGGTGGACATTGCACAGAATGCTGCCATGCAGAGTGAAGGAGTGTTGCCCCCTCTGGTCGATGCCATTAAGCAGCTCCAAGAAAAGATGCAAACCCCACGGCCGCTATGACTCAGGATGAGTCACAAGATTGTGTTGGAGGCATGTTGGAACAAGGTCCTCTAACTGCATTTTGATATGTTCCAACGCTGTGTTTTTTATATATTTTTGTAGTAATTAGTCTTTTGTAGGGGCTTTGAGGCGGGTCAAAGCCCCCAATGTATTGTAATGGGTCAAAGGGTAGACCTAGAGTCCACAAACCACGGTTTGCGGACCACAGGATAACACAAGCTATGATGATATAAATAAATGGATAGTTTGAGTCTAAGGGTAAGTAAGTAAGATTGATGCTATGTATGAAATGTTGAGATCTATTTTGGGTAGATTTGGGTAAGGACTCCTGCTGGCTATGTGCGCAGAGATCCTTAGTCCTACTGTGTGCGGACCCCGCTGGTTGTGTGCGCGAGCTGTGACTTGGGTTTGTAACTTGGTTTTGGATGTTAATGAACATAGAATATATTGAAGTATCTCTATGTTCTCCGAACTGGTTGTGTTTACTGCTGAGTACCTCTACGTTATTTGAATAAGCTGCGATTGTATCCGTGATATATGAATTAGCGGCGATTGTGTTACCTTGTGATGATAATTGCTGATGCACACGTGGATGCGAAGGTGTTGATAAGATCTGCTTAATAATAGTAGTTGTGTTCATGTTTACATGTTGGTTATACTGTTAAGGGCTTGATAATAAGCTTGTTTCTATGCGAACCTGATATAACCCAACAAGATCTGCCTTAATTACCCTCTTTCTTCCAAGGTGCAGAAACCTGGTTCCAGCACCCACCCATACTACTTCAGGTGAGACCTTGGCCTGCAAAAGTAGGTCATTGTTGAAAGGGCTAGTAGTATAGGGGTTTTTTGGAAAACCTTAAATCCGAACCTGGGTCAGGACCCCTCAAGCCAACATAACCTTTTGGTGTTGATATTATATTTTCCAAATTACAGAGGTATGTGTATTGGCCCATAATGTAAGAAGATGTAGCATGGCACATTATGTTGATATTGTAGCTTGGAAGATGATTCTGCATGGATCAGGTACCATGACATGTAGAAAATCACCTTAATTATCTCCTATGATAGTTTAGTAATGAATTTACTAAGTGAAGACTTATATGAAAATTTAATTTAATTGCAGGGTGCATTTTTTTTTTTATAAAAGGGAAAATAATTCAACGATAAATTAAGTCATAGCCATTGATATCGGTATAGTGAGATCTAATTGACGGGCCTCCAAATTAGACAAAAATTAAGGCCCATCTAACCTTTCCTAGGCACATAAAGGCTATATTAAATCTCTCCTTTTACACTTAATAATGTTTTTTTAGCTTTAATATGTTCTTAGGAAGGTTTAGAGATAATTGCATATTATGTGCCTAATATTATTTATTTTTGTAGAATATTGAGAGAATATGGAGCAAATTCTGAATGAGATAATATAGGGAATTTCTCTCTACTATAGGGTGGACCAATATTGGATAATAAATGAACTTAATATCATGAAATTATTGACATATTTTGGAGCTCCATTGATTGAGAAAATATAGGGATGTGTTCCCTGTCATTTAATGAAGATTCATAGTGTTGGGAACCAGATCCACTTTTTGAGGGATTTTGGAGGGGAAAGTTGCCTCCTTTCAAGGATAAGTCTTCCTCATCTATTTTTATAAGTACCAATTCAAATTTTCCTCTAGGGCCATGTATTTCTTAGTATTCTTGTGGAGAAAACTTGTTATTTAGCAGCTCCACTTTCATTTCTAGAAGGGATGTAATTGGATTGATTCAAATAATGAATTTTGGTGCCATTTTTAGCTTCTAAATATTTCTTTCCTCCATAGGAATATGATTTTTTTGGGCTTGTCCATAATAGGAACCTAAGAGCCCTCTTGTACAATTTCTTTATTTCCTTTGAATGTCTTTCTCACTTGTATCTCTTATTTCCGCATTTACTATTCATGCTTCTTTTGTTGTAGGTAATATTGGTTAAATGATTGAAGTGAGTTTTTTTGAAGGTTATCTGTAGAGTCAAAAGAATGATGCATCCTTATAAAGTATTTTAAAATTCATATTTTTCATTGAGCTACTTGGATTGGTTTACTAGTTCACAAATCTAGAATTTCTGGAAGTCCCTTGTAGTAGAATAGTAGTAATTTTCTGCTATGTTTTAGAATGTGTTGATGAGATTCATTTGAGTTTATTACACTTGTATTGGGTAATTAAAAAAATCAAGTTAATAACAAAATTACCCCATAGAATTTTCACTTTATTAGGTTAGGCATTTGGTAGGTTAACTAGCTCACTAGTTCTTGAATTTCCAGTTTTTAGAGTAGTATTTTTCTGCTATTTTTTAGCACATGTTAATAGGGGTATTTTGGAGTGATTTCACTTGGAACAGAGTCCTAGGAAATAATAATTATTAATAAAAAAATTCCCATCTCATTTTCATTTTATTTACTTGGGCATTTGACAAGTTATCTCACTCTTGTAGCAAAACAAGGCCTCCTGTAGCACCTCCTGGAGAACTCTTGTATCACGTGTAAACTTGACTAGATCTGCTCCAAAAGATTAGCTTTTGTCTCTTAGGATTTAATCATGACCCCTAGGCTCTAAATCCATTATTTTGTAAGAACAAAATACCTCTTAATCCTTGCCTATTCTTTATTTCCATTCACCTTTGTAGTTTGTACTAGTGGACAAATTCATGAATTGAAGAGCATAATGAAAGTTTCATGATTACTTTATGAAGCACCCTGTGAACTCTATTGAAAAAATATATCTTGAGGGAATTGATTAAAGAATTATTTCATTTTTTTTTCATACATATTAAGCTATGGTTTCCATTTCCAATATTATTATTTCGATTGCATACACTAGGCCTCCTTTTGATGTACCATAGGTTAATGCTTACATTTCTACAAATAGGATTAACATTTAAATTCATGCAAAGTAGAATAACCTTTCCTTTCTACAAAAGTAACTAGGATTTCATCCCTACAGTAGTAATTAGGTTTCCTTTCTACAAATAGAGTAAAATTTCAATTTCTACAATTAGTTTAGGCTTAGATTTCATGGCATTCACTTCATTGCATTAGATTAATGAAAGAATGACACATTGCATGTTGCACATATAATGTCGACACCTCTTAAGTTTGTACAAACCCTGGGTTGATAATTTAAGTTGGTAGCCTTGGGAGTTGCAACATTCTTGTTTCAATATTGGAGCTCATCACTAATCTCAACCTTTGAGATTAGGGTTTGACAATTTTGATAGGATATTTGAGTAAAAGGAGATGCACATTCAATTTGGATCGGGTTGGGATTCAGTGGAGTGAAATATTTGGTAGCAAGAGAGAGAAAATTATAGATTGATATAGCTAGATCAATATCAGGGGATGCAAGATCAACAAAAAGTCGAGTTCTTTTGTATGCAGAAGTATTCCGTTGGGCCACACGTGTGGGTTGTCCAAGATCTGAGTGAGAGAAAGAGGGTCAAGACCTTTTGATGGTTGTAAAAGAGCCAAGTGAGAGTAAGAGGGTTGAGAACTTTTGATAGGTATTTACCAAAGAAAACTATTGTGTAACTGTTGTAAAAACAATTTCTCCTAAAGATGAATAAGAAACCCAACATTTGTTGGTTTACCGCACACTGGGGTTTTGAGGGTATATATGTGTTATTTATGATTGCATGTGATTGCATACGATAGGTTTCGAGTATTTTTTCTTATGATGTTTTTTTGATTTAAAAACTAGAATATTTATTGTTACAAATTATAATATATCTATGATTATTATTTTAGACAATAATTTTTTAACTAGGTTTAAATAAATTAACATGTATTAGAGCTCTAAGCTCTAAATACAAAGCCCAAGATATTTGACATAGGTTTTAGGACAAAAAAAATTCATATTACAATTTTTAATCTCTTCAAGGGTTTTATTCTCCAATGGCTACCATTGTTGTATATGAGGACAAAATTGAGTGTTCTTTGAACTATTTTCAATGGAAGGTTCAAATATCAGCTGTTCTCAAGGAGACTAAGTTGTGAAATTTTGTTAATACAATAGTGGTTCTGAAAGTGAATGATCCAATTTCTCTTGATTTACATGAGGTTAAGGAGGAAAAGGCACAAAGAATGATTATTTATGGGGTCAAATATCATCTCATACCCCATCTACCAGATAAGGATACTAAAAAAAATATGTGGGATGCACTTACGAAATTATATGAAAGAAACTATCATAGTCAAAATATGATGCTCAAGGATAATTTAAATTGCACAAGAATTTCCAAGGGAGAGAGCGTGACATATTATTTTGTCTAGGATGACACAAATTAGGGAAAAATTGGCTACTATTAGAGAGATGATTTCTAAGGAGGTGTTAGTGCACATAGCCTTAAATGGGTTTTTGAAGCAATGAGAGGTATTTTTCAAGTGTGTTATGGGTTGGGATCAACTTGATTGGATGAGAATTTAGGATTATTTCATTCAGGAGGAGATTTGAGGAAGTGGTCAAGGAGGATATCAAAGGAAGATATTTGAAGAAGAGGAGAACCTTTCTTTGGAAAGAAAGGGTAAGCAGAAGGCCAAGAAAGGGCCAAGTGAGGAGTCCTCTTCCAAGGGTAGGAAGAAGAGGGATCCAAGAAAGGTTAATTTTTTTACTTTCCATTAGTTGGGCTACTGCACTAGCCAGTGTTTGAATAAGAAGGAAAATCATAAGAAGAAGGTTGTTGCTACCACATAGGTGGACAAGTTTGTAGCATGGTTCGAGAATGAGTTTTCTCTCATTGCATGTATCTCGAGTTTTGTTGCCACCAATGTGTGGTACATTGACAATGAGGCTTTTTGCTACAAGATATGAGTCAAAGAGTATATCATCAATTTGAAGGAGGATTCATATTTCTATATAGAACTTGGAGACGATGCCAAGTACCATCCAACTAGTATTTGCACTGTCAAGTTTTAGAGGGAGTCTGTCAAGCCCTTTTTGGTGGAGGATGTGTTGTATTTTCTAGGTATGACAAATAACCTGATCTAAATTTCTACCTTGGAGGACAAGGGTTATATTGTTACCTTTAAGGAGGGTAAAGTGTATATTCAACCCAAGAACTCTAAGACAACAAAAGTAATAAGGATTAGGAAGGAAAAATTGTTTCGATTGCAATTTGAGCCAACATATGGATTAGTAAGTTGTATCAAAGGGCTCAGAAAATTATGGCATAGGAGGATGGCTCATCTTCGTCATGAGCACTTAATGTGCTCAAGGTGATAGTGATGGGACTTCCAGAACTGAAGGTCCAACAACATGAGGTGTTGATCCAGGTGGATATTGGTGGAAAATCACCTATTCCACTTGGAACGCAAAAAATATTTCCTTTCAATTTCCTAATTTTGATCACAATTTCCTATTTCGACAATTTTCTATTTTTGGCAGTTTTTGGGTATTGAACTTTCAGAGTTGTTTTAAGGCCCTAAACAACGTTTTTTTGGGAAATTGGAAATCATTTTTCTCACAAATTGTTTTGCATAAAAGTTATTTTTCCTCGGATAGAACTTTCTAATGGACTATCGTGGGTGCCAAACAAAGATCGTATGCCAAAGTTACGACCCTGGGAAGTTGACGCTCCAAATAACCCTAGCGAGGCATACAAGATTTTGGCACTTCATGCCCTATGGTTAATTTTTTGGAGGTTTATGGTTTTCAATTATTTATTGATGATAAAAATGCCTGAGAGCCTCATTTTAACTCAGTTTAGAAAGCATGTAGTCGTCACATCTCTTCTCAGAGATAAGCTACCATCACCTATGCTAGTTTGTTTCCTTCTTACATGTAAACATTTTTAGCAGTTTCTATTTATTAATTGATGTTTTTTTTTTATATATCTCTATGTTTTTGTTTAAATATGTATTTCATTTTGTTCCTTCATAAACTTAGATCAGTGGTATTAAAGTGGTCTTCTCTTTCTTTGTTTTTCTATGCATGTCTATAATGAGGTTAGGGTATAAGGATTTAGGACTTGAACTAACGAACCCTTGCAAGAATAACATCGCCGACACCGAAAAACTCCCATTGCAGAAGAAAAGAAAGAAAAGGGAGAAGGAGATCCTTTCAAGTTATTGTTTAAAGAGGCCCTCAAGTGACAAAGAACTGAGATGATGGATACTTTTTCCCAGATCCTTCGATGGGTATCAGCGGGTGAAGCATCTTCATCCAACAGTCACTTCGGAGGTGCCACCCCATTTAAGGTACAAGTTAACTTTGAAATTCCTATATTTGAAGGCCATATAGATGCAAATGCTCTTAGATAAATGGTTAAAATTTTTATAAGGATAAATTTCGGTCCATAAGTTTTCCAATAGGGAGAAGATTTCTTTTGAAACCCTCAAAGTTTCCCCCCATGTGAAGGACTGGTGGGACATTTACAATGAGCATAGGGACAAGGAGGAACCCTCACTATTTTCAAACACACCCTATTGGAATTATTTCCAAGATTCCGTCAAGGAATACTATTACCTTGTCGGAAGCTATGAAGATAAGTACCTAAAATGGACCATACTATGACTGGAAAGGGGCCAAGATGTGCCGAAGTTCACAAATATTTTTAATACCCTATGCACGAAGTTGGGTATCGAGGACTTTGAGCGAAATCTAGTACTAAAGTACTGTGGCTATCTACACAAATACATCCAAGAAGAAGTGGAGTTCCAAGAGATATCCTCGCTTGGTGTAACATACCGATATGTTGTCAAGTTCAAGTAGAAATTTAAACAAAATAAGCAAGACTTTGGATCTGCAAATCTGAAGCAAGGAAAAGGCACCTCCAAACCATAGAATAAAGGACATAGCCAAGGTGGAGTGACCTAGGACAACCCATCGAAGCCAAAAATAAAGGATAACACCAAAAATATGAAGGACACAAGAAAGTGGTGTGAGTTCCACACGAGCCCCACCCACAACACAAATGAGTGTCGCACCAAGCAGTCACTGATGGCCAAGCTAAAAGCTTCAGATTCAGATGCATGTTGCATTAGAGAACTTTTGAGGTCTAAAATGGAACTCCTAAGAAAAACATACAACCAAAATAAACTTTATAAGAACCAATAGGGTTGAAGATGATGGTGTCAACCATGGGGGATGATTCGCCATTTTTTGGGTAAAAAAGTAAAAAAATTAAAAAATAATAAAATACTAAAGCTGCTTTTTCAAATTGTGTTTTCAACTTATCTCCCTAAGCTTTTACTCAAATTTTGAGAGAGGGTACTCATTTGATGAAAAATGTAATTCCTCATCCAAGGAGTACCCATGTTGCATATTTTCAATGGACCCTACTACACAAAATGAGAAATACATGAAAAACCATGATTGCAATCACATTTTTCATGTAGCAGGGTCCATCAAAAGTATGAAACATGGGTACTCCTTGGATGATGAATTAAATTTTTCATCCAACGAGTACTCCTGCTCGAAATTTGAGTAAAACCTTAGGAAGATAAGTTGAAAATAAAATTTGAAAAAAAATAATTTTTTTACTTTTTTACCCCAAAAATGGTGAATCATCCCCCATGGTTGACATCATCATCTTGAAACCTATTGGTTCTTATAAAGTTTATTTTGGTTGTATATTATTCTTAGGAGGCCCATTTTAGACCTCAAAATTTCTCTAATGAAACATGCATATGAGTTTGAAGCTTTTAGCTTGGCCATCAGTGAGTGCTTTGTGCGACACTCATTTGTGTTGTGGGTGGGGCTTGTGTGGAACTCACATAAATTTCTTGTGTCCTTATCTTTTTGGTGTTGAATTTTTAGGTCTAAATGGGCCTCCTAAGGAAATTTTAAAATAATAGTGGAAATAATAAAATAATATTATATTACATCATCAAACTTTAGAGGGAAAAAAGAAAGAAATACTTTTACAACTCATATTTTCAACTTATCTTCCTATGGGTTTACTCAAATTTCAAGCGAGAACACTTTGGATGCAAAATTTGATTCCTCATCCAAAAAGTACCCATGTTGCATATTTTTAATGGACCCTACTACATGAAAAATGAGAAATACATGAAAAACCGTGATTACAATCGCATTTTTCATGTATTTCTCATTTTTCGTGTAAAAGGGTCCATCGAAAGTATGCAACATGGGTACTCCTTGAATGAGGAATCAAATTCTAAATCCAACAAGTGTTATTTCTCAAAATTTGAGTAAATCCATAGGGATATAAGTTGAAAATACAAGTTGATTTTTTTTTCTTTTTTCCCTCTAAAATTTGATGATGTAATCTAAAATTATTATATTATTTCCGCTATTATTTTATAATTTCCTTAGGAGGCCCATTTTAGACCTAAAAATTCCCCTAATGTGACTCTAATATAGAACCTGAGAAGGGGAATGACAAGGGGAAGTATATTACTGATGCAGAACCCAATGCCACTATTCCCACCACCAAGGTTCAGAAGATTGAGCCTACAGATCGAGAGGAGGGGGAGTGTCTATTTCACTCACATATGTGGGTGTAGGGTTCTTCGCTACAGTTCATTGTCGTTGGAGCTAGAAGTAACTCATATCAACAAAGGTCATTAAGGGTTTGGAACTGCTAACCACACCACACCTGTAACCATACACCATCAAGTGGATCCACTAAGGATGATATCTTTGCATCATCCAACAATGTTTCCTCCCCTAAAACATCAAGCCCTTCACATACGAGGTACTATGTGATGTTGATCCTCTTGACGTTTGTGATGTTTTATTAGGCCAACCATACTTGTGGAAGTGTCATGCTGTGTGTGAGTCCAAATATCACATTTTTATTACTACTTTGGGTAGAAAACTATATAGGATACTAGAGGTAGCCCCACCTATCACCATTTCTTTGATCTTTGCTAAGCACTACAGTAAGATCATCTCCCAGACCGATATTTTTTTTTCTTTCTTTCAGATTCACTCTCAAAGTAAGGGGAAGATCATGGCCACATTCATGGCCCCCAAAAATGGTTCCTACGCGCAATAGAAAAAAGTGGATAAGGTTGTGGAAGAGTACATGGACATATTCTCCTTACCCATAGGGGTACCTTTGCACTGTCAAGTGAAGCTTTTTATTGATTTGACACTCGTAGCACCTCTACCCAATTGGACAATATACCATTGATCTCTTCTAGAAAATAATGGAATCAAGCGACAAATACATGATTGATACAAAAAGGGCACATATGACCAAGTTACTCACCTTGTGCGAGCCCAATTGTACTCGTACAAAAAAGTATGGGACCTAGAGACTCTGAATTGATTATCAGACACTAAATAAAATCACTCTTAGGAACATGTATCTAATCCCATGGATTGATGACCTTCTTTAACAACTCAATGGGGCCAAGTACTTTAACAATATTGATTTGAATTTTGGATATCACCAAGTTCAATATAATCCACATATGTATGGAAGACCACCTTCAAATACAAGGAGGGCCTTTTTGAGTGGTTAGTCATGCCCTTCAGGTTGAAAAATTCCCCTGGAAAATTTATGAGGTTGATGGATGACATCTTGCTTTATTTCACCAATGTTTTAGTGATTGTATATATGCATTACATCCTCATCCTCAACAAGAGTTTGGGAGAGAACTTGAAACATATTCGATAGGTCCTTCAAACCTTGTGACAACACAAACTATGTTCCAACTTGGACAAAATACACCTTTGGCATGAATCAGACCTAATATATGGGATACATAATTTATGAACAAGGTGTGCACATGGATTAGACTAAGATCCAAGTCATTAGGGATTGGCCAACTCCAAAAACTCTAATAGAGATTCACAAATTTTTTGGCCTTTCCAATTTCTATCTAAGGTTCATATTGGGATTCTGTCATATCACTTGGATTTTGAGTCAAGTTAACAAGGTTGGAGCGAAATGAATTTTTTTATGGTTTGCATCCCAACAAAAGGAATTCGTTGAGTTGAAACACCACCTTTCCTCTACACCAATATTCACATTGCAAAACCTGCAACATCCATTTGAAATTGAGACAAATTCCTTTGAATATGTTATTGTTGTAGTTTTCACTAAGCAAGGGCATCCAATTTCTTATCACAGTGAGACACTGTCAGATATAATTTGGAAATTACCCACCTAAAATAAGGAAATGTATTCCATCGTGCAGGATTGCTGACATTGGAAACATTACATTCTCGAGAAGGAGATGGTCATCCACACAGATCACAAGGGAAGTTGTAAAATAATTCCATAATAAATGGTTCACATATTTGCAACAATTTCATTTGAACATTAAATACAATAAGGGAAACACCAATAACGTTGTAATTTCCTTAGTCATCCCCCGGTTGTGGCATCGACCATTTTTCTCAAATCTTGTGGGCACGATACTTTTGGATGGCTGAAGTTGTACACAAATGATCTAGATTTCACCATCACATACTAGATGCTGATGGACAGAAAGTAGGTACTAGAATTCCACCTCTAGGACACATTGTTATGCTACTCGGGCCTCCCTTATTCATGCAAGTGTGCCAAGATGATTTGGGAAGCACACTACAATTAGGTCTTAGGCCATTTTGGTCTGGAAAAAGTAGTGGTAGTATTGAAAAAGTATTTTAATGAGAAAAACTTAGAAATGATGTTGGAAAATATATCATATCCTGTACTGCCTGTGCCATCACCAAGACAACCAATAAGAACTAAGGCCTATACATGGCTATACCTTCTCCTAGCCAACATTGGGAATCCATCTCCATGGATTATATTTCTGGGCTTCCTTATACCATGCATGGTAATGACTAATTATTTTTGGTCGTTGACAGATTTTCTAAGATGGCTATATTGGATGCTTGCAAGAAGAATATCACAATAGAAGACATTGCCAAGCTCTTCTTAGAATGAGTATGGGTGAATTTTTGGATCCCATAGATGATTATATTAGATTAGGACAACAAGTTCCTGAGCGAATTCTAGTCGAGCGTATGGTCATTTTTGGACACCAAACTCGCAAAGTCAACGACTTTCCACCCCCAGACTGATGGCCAAACATAGGTCGTCAACAAGATGATAGTGCATATTATATGCATGTTCAACTCCAAGCATACATAGACATGGGATGAGAGTCTTCCCTATGTGCAACAAAACTATAATAGAGCTCTCCATAGATCGATTGGCCACAAACCCTTCAAGTGGGTCTGGGATTTCAACCATTGTGCTTGATTGATGTTGCCATGCCTCTAGTGACTACACAAGAAGAATATGCACTTGTATAGTCCGAATATGATAAAGACACCAGGTTTATTGAACACATCCAACACATCAACCATCAGGTTCATGATATCCTAGATAAAGCTAATTCCAAGTATAAACAACATCATGATCAAAATTGAGTGCGATAAGTTTGAAGTGGGCGACAAGGTGTGGTTGCATCTACAGAAGTAACTCCTTATCAGAGCCCATCAGAAGCTTCAACCACTTTGATACAAGACTTAAACCATCACTAAGACTGTGGGTAACAATGATTTCGAGCTAAGTATCCCTCCATTCCTTAGACTTCGCCCCATTCAATCTGGAGCGCCTTCGACCATGCTTCCCACCATTGTTGGACACATCAGACATTGTTGAGTAGTTAACATCAACATAGCTCAATCCAAATTGCATCGAATAAGCCACAATTGATTAAATAATGGAAAAAAGGTTAAAAACACTCACCAATAGAGGATCTAGCTATATCGGGTTGTCAAAGCTAGCCAGCTCCTGCACCAAGGCCAATGGCTCACTAGGGACCAAATTCAACAGAAGTTTCCGCATCTCATGGAGGCACTCAAAGCAATGGAGAAAACCATTACTTCCTAAGGGGGGAGGATTGATTCGGTTGGATATTGGTTTCCACTTTCCTATTCCTCTTATACCCCAAACATTGTTTCCTTTCAGTTTCCTAATTTACAAAAAAATTTCCTATTTTAGTAGCTTTCTATTTTTGGTAGTTTTTTAGGTCGTAAACTTTTGGAGCCATTTTGAGGCCCTAAATGACATTTTTTGGGAAAATGGGAAAAATTTTAGCCATAGGTGGGCAATTAGAGTCAAAATTTGTTTTCCTCGGATAAAAATTTCTAAGTGGCTATCGTGCATGCCAAACGGAGATTGTATGCCAAAGTTATGACCCTTCGAAGTTGATGTTCCAACTAACCCCACCGGGGCCCACAAGATTTTCACGCTTCATCTCCTAGGGTTTGCTTTTTGGATGTTTAGGGTTTTCCATTGTTTCTTGATGATAAAAAACCTCGAGAACCTCATTGTAACTCAGTTCAAAATTCATGTTCCCGTCACATCTCTTCTCAGAGATAAGCCACCATCGCTCGAGCTAGTTTGTTTCCTTCCTACATGTAAACAATTTTCAGCAGTTGTTATTTATTAATTGAAGTTTGGTTTTGATGTATCTCTATGTTTTTGTTTAAATCTATATTAATTTTTTTCTTCATAAATCTGGATGAGGTGTGCAAGGTTTGAACACTAGGTAAATATGAAAAGGCTAGTTTTTCAAGTAACGACATTTGGTACAAAGAGATTTTAGATCTATTACACTTAGATGTGTGTGGGCCCATGTAAACAATATCCGTGAGTTTTTACTAGTATTATGTGAAATTCATTGATGAATTCTCTACGAGGACCTAGATCCATTTCATGAAAAGTAAGGATGAGGTATTCAACAAATTCAATGAGTTCAAGGATCTAGTTGAGAATCACACAGGGAGGAAGATCAAGACACTAAAGTCAGAGGTTGGAGGAGAGTTATTTCGAGTGACTTCACTGAATTATATGCTTAGGGAGGTATAAAAAATGCGTGATTTTTCCATACAACCCTCAATAAAATGGGGTTGCAGACTTGAAAAAATAGGGCCATATTTTGAGTAGCCAAGGCCATTCTCCAAGACTAGGATTTTCCTTTGATTCTATGGGAATACGATTGAAACACTACTATATAATTTCATAATAGAAACCACAATTTTTTTTTGGAATATTAACACCAGAGAAGATGTTTATAGGGAATAAACTAGATTTGGGACACATTCACATCTTTGGGTACTTTGTGTATATCCAAGTTCCCAAGGAGTAAAGGACCAAGTTGGATGATACTGTAGAGAAATGTATCCTTGTGGGATACAACGAGACTTAGGAAGCCTATATTATTTTCATTCCTACTCTTAGGAACACAATAGTGTGTAGGGATGTGAATTTTGAATTAGAGAGGGATATTCAGAAGTATGGTAGCATGATTTCTTCTACATTTGAGGTTCAAGAGGAGAAATAACTAAAGGTTAAGTTGTTGAATATTCCTATGACTACAATTATGCCGATTGGTGAGCAGGTGAGAAGGCCAAGCAAAGAGATCAGGATGAGTAATAAGGGATTCCTCAAACCCAACTTCAAAATATAGGCATAGGGATGAAGCAAGCCAAGTGGGTAGAGTAGACATTGAGATAGGCCTAGGAGTATGTTGGCGCTCTGAGATATTCAGTTAGACAGAGAAAGACTCCTCAATGCTATTCTAGGTATATGGTGTTGGTGAGTGAACTAATTTAGGTACCTGCCAACTTTCTAGAGGCATCTAAGCATCAGGTGTAGATGGATGCTATGGTGGAAAAATATTCTTCCATCATGAAGAAAATATTATGGGAGGTTTTTCCATGGATAGTGGGAAAGTTAGTAATTGGCTCTAGATGAGCATACAAGATCAAGCATGTTGTAGATGAAAATGTGGAGAAGTTCAGAGATGTTTTTGTGGCTAAGGGATTTTTGCAATAGGAAGGGATTGATTATGATGAGACCTTTACTCTAGTAGCTAGATAATCATCCACCAGGGCTATCATTCTATAAAAACAAATATGGGTTGGAGGATTCATTGGATGGACATGAAGATGTCCTTCCTCAATGGTATAATTAAGGAAGAGATCTACATATAATATCCATAGGGTTTTGAGGTGCATGGGAGTGCTTCTCATGTGTGAAAGTTGAAGAGAGAATTATATGGGCTCAAGAAAGTTCCTCGAGATGGGTATGCATGGATTGATAATTATTTGTAAGGCATATGGCTCACTAGATGTGAGGTAGAACCAAACTTGTACTACATTTAGCTGAAGGGTGAGCCTCTCATATTGGTGTTGTATGTTGATGACATGTTTATCACGGGGTTTGAGGATCTCCTAGCGCATTGCAAGCAAGATATTCTAAAAGAGTTCAAGATGAGGGATTTAGGGATGATGAACTAATTTCTGGGGTTGGAGGTGTGGCAAAGTGAGGGATATATTTTCCTTGGACAAGGGAAATAAACAATTAAAATATTGAAGTGTTTTAGGATAGAGGATTGCAGACCCATGGCTACAAAAATTGTGACCAACTGGAAGAAGAATGATACTTCCATATTTGAGGTAGTGGACCCTACATTGTATATACATTTTATTTGATCTATAATTTATCTGGTTAATACCATGCCAAGCATTTTTTTTCTAGTGAACACATTTAGTTAGTTTATCTAGAGCTTAAGTGAGTGTAGTGATAGTTAAACACATGTTTTAAGATATATCCAAGGCACAATTGAGTGTGTATTGAGGTACATTCAGTAGTATGGAGTGAATATGGAGGGGTAAATTGATGAAGATTGGGTAGGTAGTACAACTAACAGGAAGAACAATTTTGGGTGTAGTTTTAGTTAGGGATCAAGAGTAGTCTCTTGGTACAACATGAAATAGATGTTAGTGGCAGTGAGTTATGTAGAGGCTGAGTAAATTGTTGCTAGTATGGTTTCATGTGATGATATGTGACTTCAAAAACTCCTTGTTGGGAGATTTGATCAGGAACTATATCCAACTTCCATTCACTGTGATAATTAGAGTTGTATTAAACTCTTTGAGAATATAGTATTCCATGAAAAGTAAAAGCATATTTAGATCAAGAACCACTTAATTAGGGGTTGTGTGTAGAAGGGGATGGTAAAGCTGCAGTACATTCCCAAATATGAGTAGGTAGCAGACATCTTGGCTAAATCCTTGATGAAGGGAAATTTTTTATTCTTCAGGGATAAGTTGGGTGTTGTGCAGAACACCTCCCTCGTTAAAAGGGAGTGTTGATATTGTAGCTTGGAAGGTGTTTCTTCATGGATTAGGTGCCATGACAAGCAACAATTCACCTTAATTATCTCCTACAACAATTTATTAATGAATTTACTAAAATTTAATTTAATTTTTAGGTTATTTTTTTTTAAAAGGGAAAATAAGTCAATGATATAATAAGTCACAACCATTTATATTGGTAAAGAGAGATCTAATCTAAATCATCAAGATTAAGGATTTCAATTGAGATTAGGGTTTGATGTTTTTAATAGGAGATTCAAGCCAAAAGAGATGCACATTCTATTTAGCATGAGTTGGGATGTAGTGGAGCACAATATTTAGTTGTGAGAGCGAGAAAATGCTAGATCAAGCTAGCTAAAGTGAGATTAGGGAAGGTGAGATCAATTAAGTGGTCTATTTTTCTCTTTGGAAGTGAGGCCAAATTTCTTTGAACGCTTAAGTTTTCTGCTGGTGTAATATTCCCGAATGGGGAAGCAGCAATACATGAACACAATAATGGAAAGAACAATGAATAAATCAACACATCATGATATGAGAAAAATGTACATCCATATTATTAAACATATCAGCAAATAATAGGCACAAGATCTTGAGGATCAAGTCACTCAAGCAATACAAAACAAGCCTCTACAAGCAAAATATTCCATCACATGAGAAATAGTTGCCATACAAATGCCCTGAGCTAAGACAACACAGTTTTAGGGCATAAATTGCTGAAAAAATATAGATCAATGTATATCTATTGTTATATAGCTCAAATAATTCTAGGAGTGAAGATCTAGCCTCCTAGACACCTTTCCAAGAGAACCCGGGAAGGGTTTCCAGAAACACACCCAAATACAAATAGTGATCTATAGCCCTAGGAATGAAGAGTCACTGAAAACTGAAGCTTAGGAAATAGAAGGCTGAAATAATATGGATCTTATGTAGATATCCTCAAGGGTATCCTCCAATGAAAGGCTGAACCCTTCACTTACAGGAAAACATTCTAAAAGAACCAATATATCCTCCTCTGAAACTGCCTCCAAAACAACGCAATTCCCAGCTAAAACTACGTTGTTAATGATGGGGATAGGTTTTCCTACTGAGAAATATTTGAAATGAGCTCAATAACCCTCCTTTTTGATCTCCCAAGAGAAGGAATCCTCCCTCCTATGGAAAACTAGCTTAGAAAGTGGGTTTCTCAACCCTCCATTGCAACACCCTGTAACACAACACAAATATGAACAAAAAATATGTTGTAGTTGAAGACTGTAGCTTGGCCAGAATTTCAGATGTTTGGAAATGATAGATCAATACCCTCATAAGAGGCCTCTCAAGGGAATAGGTGGGATCCCCGCTCGGGAACACCCTGTTCTAAACAACACTGCAATCTTAGCTAAACAGCTAAAGAGAGCAACAAATTCTAAAAAGACATATCAAAATAATAATCATCAGCTAACCCCATATGGATGCCATCCTCTTCCTTATAAGAAATGTGAGCCTTCTCACCTTGGGTACCACTCATTAGGTTTTCCATCATCATGCAATCAATCTCCCTCCAAAACTACGCTATCCCACCATTAATGCCACTCCTCCATAACAACGCTATTTGATTTGGTCAAAGTTGACCAAGTCTTTATGATACAATCCATTTTCACACATAAGGGTCTTCAATCTAGCTTTTAGATGACCTCCATTCACACTAGGAGTGTCTTTTATTCCTACTAAGGAGATTTATGGATCAACCTACTGTCTTATTCCCCTATCTAAGAGCAAAATCAAAATTTAATATTCCAATGAGCCATGTGCTAATTTAGGAATATTATAGTCCTCCCCTCCCAAATGTTGCTTGTACTCAAGAAACTATAAGGATAGAATTGAAGAGCCTCTCCTCTACCTCCTTTAACATATTCATGTGATAAGCTCCCCCAATGAACAAGATGTTGTTTCATCAATAAGTTTCCAAGTTGCTCCTCCCAAGTGTATAAGATTTCCTTTGGTGAAAAATCCAAAGGGCTCTCATCATGAACAAGTAGAATATCCATGGAAGAAACTATGCGTGGTCTATATGCCTTCTTGAGGCATGGAATTTGAAATATATTGGGAACTATCATTCCCATGTGAAGCCTCCATCCCCAAGCTATCATCCACAAGAAGTGAGTCACCCTCCAACATGGCAACTCATGAAACATCTCCTCCACCTTAGGCTCCTGCAAAGAAGGTGTGTTGCATCGCTGAACATGATGGACCAAATTTTCCATCCCACGTTGTCTCTCTCTACACTTATGATAAGTGTAGAGCTGCTGCTAAATATGGGCTGCAATAATGTTTCCTTCATGAAGCAAAAAGGCAATAGGATCCTCAAAGATCCACTCTTTGGTTCTTGCCCAAATCATCCCATATAAAATTAATCCAAATGACATTATCACTATATGGAATCCAAATGAGAGAATTAATGAAGGTTTTATATAGTGCTGGAAGGTCCCAACAGCTTCTCAAGTATTCATAACATAGTTTTACCAACTACAGTTTCAGAACATGATGTGGCAAGTTGTCTCCCAACAAATTTCTAGTTGTGGATGTCATCACATCTACTAGTAAATATTAAATGGCATTGTATATAAGTTGAGAATATAGGAAATAGTACAACACTTACCCAAAGCCATACAAGAAATGGATTTCTCCATCATAGATGTTGGTCCCAAAATGACCATGAAGCCCAAATAGAGGCTTACCCCCTTGTGGAGCAATGCACTGTATAAAGATGGTAAGAGAATGCAAATACTGTGTTAGATAATCAATAAGTGAAAAAAATATATTCTTACCATGTACTGAGAGTAATATGATAATAAGATCCATGAATGAGCCCTCCATAGTGGCATGATATACTCATATGAAGAGGAATGAACTATGTGTTGCATGTAGATCTTTCTTCTCATGCTTGAAAATCCAAGTCAAGAAGATCATATCATGGTAATAGATGTATCCATCCACTACTCCATCACTCTCATATCCTACTTGTCCATCAAGTGAATCATATGTGAAGTGATCCTGGGGACACTCCATCAACAAACCCAAGCTCCCAAGTGACAATGTTGTTGACTTTTGTAATAAGGCTCCTGTGATCTCATAGCTCCATTCTTTGACATACCACATGTCAAAGCCATTGATCGTAATGATTCTATATATGGGAGATTCCCTCCAAAATGGAAGTACCTCCTAATCCTCCAAGGCTAAGGAGTAGCCCATTTGCACCATGATAGTGCCATCACCCTTTCCTTCAACATCATGCAAAGCATGGGAGAAAATCAGCCCATATCCTCCCAAGAACATCCAAAGTAGCAACAAATCTTGTTGCCTCCCCACACCATCACCATATAAAATATGGAGCAACAACATGATGGTTGACATGAAAGATATCACATCACCCCAATACACCCAAACTCCTTGCTGCCATATGATGCAAGTGCCATGCCAAGTTTCATCCACCAACACACCCTTTGAAGAAGGATATGTCACATGATGGACAAACTCTTTCAAGAGTAGCCTCCTGCTACCCTACCTCTTGCTGCCCTGTGTCATAGATCTGCAAGTGGCTTTCCAACCTCTTTCTCATCAACATCACCCATCCAACCAATGGTGAGTGTCTATCATCATGCTCAGAATTGGTATCCCTCCAATAGAGAATACCATCCTCCCAAATCATATTTCTATCTTTGCATTTCATGGGATGTTGAAATGCAATCTCTTGGAGATCTCCAAATGAAGACCACTCATAAATGACCAAATTGAATCCATAAGGATCCAAATAAGATGTAGGCAGAAAATTCTCATCAATATGTGAAGTGCTCATCAAGAAGTGTCCATCATAATAATGGAAGATGTAATCCCTCATAAGATGCCCTCCATCAACAATCTACCTATCCTCTACTATACATGTAGAAAGGTCATTGAAATACTCCAATAATGGTTGGGCCCCCAACTCATTACTGCTGCTCAATGACAGTGCTGCTAATCTCCATAATGGTGCATCTACTGTCTCAAGATCATGCTCAATGCTAAACACATAGTTCTACATTGCTCTACTTAGGACTATGTTAATCCCATCCTCCAAAATTCTACACTCCAACCCCAAGAGTTGTGTGCAGCTCCACAATGATACACTAGGATGACTGTATATCTCCTCCTTGAACAAATCAAAGCTTCTCAACGCAGTGATAGTTTGCTACTCCAAATCAACAATGTACTTTGACCCTAGGTCATGCAGTATTACATTCCCACAATCCTCCATATGATGTGCTGAAATAATAGAAAGTGGAAACATGTGCATACCTTGGTAAAGCTTGGGAACATCTTGTACTGCTACAAAGGTTCCTCCTTCTGGTGTGATGGCTTACCCAACTACTAATGATGATGGCTTCTCTTCTATGGCTACATTAATGCTAGTACAAGTCTCCTCCTCCTCATGCATCTCCAAAATAGTGCATGGGACTCTAAGTGTCAAGAGATCAAGACCACTTTGTAAAGGTGCAAGCATTCTTTCTCCTGATGCAAGTGCTCCTGCAACAAATGGTGGTGAAGGTCTCTTCTCCTCTGATTTCTTCTTGTCAAACTTCTTGATCAACCTTTGATTAAAATCTGCATATTCAGTCATTCTTACATGACTCAAATGGTTGAACCACTAATTGTTTGCTTCACCCTCAAGGTGCAGGGCTGCAATATCAATAGCTTCTTCCTCTACTAATGGATGTAGTAGGAAAAATGCATCCAACCTCATTCCCCAAGCCCTTGTTGTGCATGAGGATGACCCATCAAAGGTAGACAATAGAAATTTATTTCCCTTTATTCTTCTATTGCTGCAAGGTCTCCTTTCTTCTTTGAGCTGAATGAACTGTGGGAGAGTTAGATTCTCCTTGAAAGCTCTAAGTGAGACTTATATTTTGCAAGATACTCACTTAGAATCTCATGATCTAAGTGTCCTCCATCTCCATACCTCTTGTCTCCTTCTTCAAAAGAAAAGGGCATAGCATGTTTCTTTGGAGCTCTATGCAATACTGGTTCTTCTTTTTGCAGATAGGAAGTACATGGACCTTCCTCATCTTGAAACCCTAGTGTGGTTTCACTAATTTTCTCCATTTTCCTTTTCTTGATATCCTTGGTGAGGTCCTTCTTAGATATAAAAAGAGAAGAGATAAAAATTATTCTTTCCACCATTCTGGTCTCTTTCTCTTTCTTATTATTTTTCTGATAGCATAATGGCTGAGATCCACAGGCTGAGCCAAGATTATGCTCTGATACCACTGTAATATTCCCGAATGGGGAAGCAACAATACATGAACACAATAATGGAAATAACAGTGAATAAATCAACACATCATGATATGAGACAAATGTACAACCATATTATTAAACATATCAGCAAATAATAGGCACAATATCTTGAGGATCAAGTCACTCAAGCAATACAAAACAAGCCTCTACAAGAAAAATATGCCATCACATGAGAAATAGCTGCATACAAATGCCCTGAGCTAAGAAAACATAGTTTTAGGGCATAAAATGCTGCAAAAATATAGATCAATGTAGATCTACTGTTATATAGCTCAAATAATGCTAGGAGTGAAGATCTAGCCTCCTAGACACCTTTCCAAGAGAACTCGGGAAGGGTAATCAGAAATACACCCAAATACAAATGGTGATCTACAACCCTAGGACTAAAGAGTCACTGCAAACTGAAGCTTAGGAAATAGAAGGCTAAAATAATATGGATCTGATGTAGATCTCCTCAAGGGTCTCCTCCAATGAAAGGCTGAACCCTTCACCTACAGGAAAACACTCTAAAAGAACCAATATAACCTCCTCTGAAAATTCCCTCCAAAATAATGAAATTCCCAGCTGAAACTGCGCTGTGAATGATGGGGATAGGTTGGCCTAGTGCCAAAGATCTAAAATGAGCTCAAGAACCCTCCTTTCTGATCTCTCAAGAGAAGGAATCCTTCCTCCTATGGAAAACTAGCTCAAAAAGTGGGTTTCTCAACCCTCCACTACAACACCCTGCAACACAACACAAATCTGAACAGAAACTGTGATGTAGCTGAAGACTAAATCTTGGCCAGAATTCCATATGTGTGGAAATGATATATCAATACCCTCCCAAGAGGCCTCTCAAGGGAAGAGGTGGGATCCCCGCTTGGGAACACCCTGTGCTAAACAACACTGCAATCTTAGCTAAACAGCTGAAGAGAGCAACAAAGTCTAAACAAACATATCAAAATAATAATCATTAGCTAACCCAATATGGCTGCCATCCTCTTCCTTATAAGAAATGTGAGCCTTCTCACCCTGGGTCCCACTCATTAGGGTTTCCATCATCATGCAATCAATCTCCCTCCAAAACTGCGTTGTCCCACCATTAATGCCACTCCCCCATAACAACGTTGTTTGATTTGGTCAAAGTTGACCAAGTCTTTATGATCCAGTCCCTTTTCACACCCAAGGGTATTCAATCCATCTTTTAGATGATCTCCATTCATACTAGGAGTGTCTTTTATTCCTACTAAGGAGATTTATGGGTCTCCCTACCCTCTTATTCCCCTATCTAAGAGAAAAATAAAAATTTAATATTCAAATTAGCTATGTGCTAATTTAGGAATATTACAGCTGGGTCACTCGTGTGGGTCATATAAGAGTTGAGTGAGAGAAAGAGGGATGCGATATTTTGTTGGGTATTTGCTAGAGAAAGTTCTTTTGTAGCTGCTATAAGAAAATGTTTCTCTTGAAGATGAATAAGAAGCCCAAAATTTGCTGGTTTTTCCCACATTGGTTTCGAGGTGTATCTGTGTTATTTTCTATTGCATGTGATTGGTTTTGAGTATTTTTTCTTATGTTGTTTATTTGGTTAAAAATCCAGAATATTTATTATGACAAATCATATTAAATTTGTGATTATTTGCTTAGAAAATAAATTTGTAAATGGGTTTAAGAAATTAACACATTAGAGGATGTATACTTGCTTTACTGGAAAGCCTAGAAAAAGGAAGAAAGGTCTATACCATATCTTAAATGTACTCACTCATCTTTGGGAAAGTATTTCCATGGAATTTGTGAGAGGAATACCAAAAAATAGGAGGGGACATGTATACCTATCATAGTAGTTGACAAGTTCAACAAGATGTGCATTCACATGCCTTATAGAAAGACCATCAACAACCAATAAGCAGCAAAATTGTTCTTTGAGAAATTTTGGGTCCAATTTGGAATACCAAGAAGGATCATCTTAAACAGGGATACTAGATTTCTTAGTTCATTTTAGACCATGTTGCGGGAGAACATGGACATAAATTTGAAGAGGTATACAACATTGTATCTACAAACACATGGGGAAATAGAATTATTCAATGCGAATTGGGTGTAGCTTTTGACAGGTTACAATTAGAAGCATTTGAATACTTAGTGTGAAAATTTGATCTATATACAACAGTCTTATAATAAGTAGTTCACATCTCTACTGGTAAGTCACCTTTAAAACCTACTTTGGATATTTTCCACCTTCATCCTTGGATTTTGTATATGGAAAGTAAATAGGAGTGAGGGAGGAAATCATAGGAATATATTGTTGAGAAAAATGGTTGATAATATTAGAAAGATCCATTTGAAAATACGAGAGACACCAAAGAAGTTATAAGAAAGGTAAATTAAGGTTGGAAATGATCAACATAGAATAAAGAAATCATTAAAAGTGGGAGATATAGTTTAGTTATAACTAAACAAGGAAAGACTATAGGGTCTTGGTAAGAATATCAAGCATCTATAGTATGGTCCTTTTGATATTTTTGAAAATTTTGGAGATAACTGTAATATTCCCAATTAGCCACTGCTACTTGGAATGTTATAACTGCTCCATTTTTGAATTAAAAGGGTAGGGAGGACAATAAAACATATCCCAGTGTGAAAAGGGATTAGATTAGGAGGAAAAATAAAGCCACTTTGGTGTGAAAGAGGGGCAAATCATTGAGCTAGATCCAATTGACCAAGTCAACAACACTATTACAAGAGGAGGGAAACCAACTAGGGCAACACAATTTTGAAAGGGGAATCTTCTCAAGGAAGTCACATCATCAATGAGTGGGGTCTGGGGTGAGGAAGCTCACAAAGGATAAGAAGGAGGAGATAGCAGCAAGGAAGGCATTCAGTAATCATCTTTGTTTGGAATTTTGACTGATTGCAAGCTCCAGCTATTTAGCTGTTGTTGCAGCACTGTTTAGTGCAAAGAATTCTCATGCGGGAATTCCATCTTCACCTTTGGTCTAGCTGATTGGGAGATATAAGGGGAAGGTCCTGAGCTCAATTTTCATCATCTATCTTGAGGATATCCATTCTGCATCATATACATCGCAGTCACTCCTAGTAACTACGTCATTTCTGTAGTAGCAGCAGCTGCTGGGTCATACCCTCCTATTTTGTGCTTGTCTCAGAGGAGGAGGTGTCTATTTCACTCTGGGAGGTCTATTGAAGAAGGCCTTGGGAAAATTTCTGTATTATTCATCTATTTCAGATCAAATTTAGTATTTTCTAATATACAGTTTCTGGGTACAACGTTATTTTCTGCAGTGCTACATTGTATGTTGTTATTTTGCTGGAAACCCTTGCCGGGATGTTCTGATGTGCTTGTAAAAGAGGTCAAACCTCTCATTTTTGATTCTATGATTAATGAAAGCTCCAGATATGTATGAAATCATATTTTTTTGTATTTTCCCTAATAAAAATTACGCTGTTGCAGTCTTCAACAATTCTATTTTGTGAAGTTGTGGGATTGGGGTGTTTTTGAGCATATATGAGCTGGGGAGATCTGTTTAGTGTATCTAGAATGATTTGTTTCTGATTCCATTTAATATTTAAGCTACATAAAACATATATAAGAGGATCCAAGTCCTTTTGTGCATTTTTATTGCATGGTTTTCCTTATACAATGTCCTCATTGAAGATATTGCAGAAATTCCTGAAAAGGAATATTACAATAACATCTACAAAGTCAATATACCTCCATACATGAAATTTCACTCAATAGTGAATTTTTATAATATAAAACTCTATGAGCCTTTTATGTTTTATTAGGAAGGATAGGTCATACCTTCCATAGAAGAATTAGCACTAGATGCTTAGGTATCGTTGGAATAGGACACAATTTTTCACAAGGTCTATAACTATGAGATAGGGGAAACATGGCCTTGGTATATTAAGTTAAAAGAATAACTTCCAGGATGGTACTCAAAGGAGAAGGTAGAGAAAAAAATTCCTCACCTCATTTAGTAAAAATTTTGGGGACCATTATCCTCCTTAAATGGGGAGTTATGATCCATATTGGATCATTCTATTATTTTTCATCCTTAAAGATGATTTTAGGTTAGAATAATTTTTTATATTTGTCAAGTGGTTTGAGTTCTCAAGATATTACATCAATATTGACCTATGGCTTGAGAAACCACAACCCAGGGGCATGTAAGTTTTCAAAATCACCCGAGATCGCACCCCGCCTAGGCCACACCAACCCTTAACATGGCTGAATTTTTTCCCATAGAGTTTTGAATCGATGACCTTCAAATCACAAAGTGACTTAATAATATACCCCATCATCATCTATTCTATGTCATGTGGGCTAGAGTTGAATCATTTTAACCACAAGTCCTTTTTTATAAAATTGGGGTTTGAAACTTTTGGAGCCATTTTGAGGCATAAAATGGAATTTTTAGGGAAAACACTTTCTTTGCTTATGTAAGGACCCCTTGACACTAACATACACTCAAAAACCTTTCCAATGATGCAATAACCACATTAATAAAATATTATATGCACAAATTATTCCACTCACAAGTTGAACTATTGTGTTGACCACCATGGTATGTGTGAACTATTAAGAAATATCTTAAAAGGTCCAAAACCATAAATATTTAAAGGTTGAAGAGGTGAAAACATTACCTCTATATGGATATTAGACACTATTAAATATTGGGATACTAGGAGGAGAAGGGGTTCCATTTTATGCCATTGTATTTGCTCCATGATTGAGTAGAGCATATAGGAGTGAGAAGCTAGAGAGTAGCAAAATAAGGATAATATCTTGTAGTAGCCTTATAGACCATAGGTATTTTGTAACTCTAGAGAGAGTACCTATTTATTTTTAATTTAATATTCTATGCTGAAAGAAAAAGGAGTAAAGGAGAATGGAGTGTCTACTATAGGATATTCTCCCTATTCTCCTTATTTTTCATAGTGCTAAAATAGGAGTCATGTTAGGCGCTTGGAATTCCATATCAATAGGATAGACACACTGTTTATCATGATAAAGATCATCAATACCACTTTTATCATGAGGATCACACTTATATGGTCAAATCCTCTTCACTTAAACCAACACAATCTCCTACTAGAAAATATCCTGTTAACAAAGTCAGTTTGAGCCAATGCATTTCTTTGTGTTTGGTTTTCCCTGTCAAACTAGATAACCTCACTAATTCCGTACCACATGATATGGTTCCCCTTCTTCAAGAATTTTTATCATGTTTTATTGAACACACAATCGATCTTATTCATGGTGATTCTTTTCCAAATTACCCATCCTGTCACTCTCCTCAAGAGGCAACTGAGGGAGAATGTCATCTTCCAAAATTGTTGACATTAGGCCATATTCAACCTTCATCATCCCCATGTGAATCTCTTGCTTCCATTAATCCCAAAAAGGATGACTCAGAATGATATATTATTTTTCCCTTAATAAAGCTACCATTAAAAATTTCCATCCCCTATCCTAGATTGAGGATTTGTTGGACCACTTACAAGGGGCTTGTTTCTTCAAAAATATGCATTTTACATCTCGCTACCATCAAGTTCGCATGCATGTATTAGACACATGGAAGACCACTTTCAATAAAATTTTTGGGGTATTTGAATGGTTGGTCATTGGGTTAAAAAATACGATGACCACATTTATGAGATTAATTAATGATTTGTTTAGGCCACACTTGGGTAAATTTGTGGTAATTTATCTTAAATATATTTTTGTATTCAGTACATTTTTGGCAAGATATCTACAACATGTCTGTAACACACTAGAGCTAGTATGGGCACATCAACTTCAGGTAAAAGATAATGTTGGAACAGGGTCCTCCAAAGGCTGCGAATTGGGATAGTTTTGAGTATTTTTGGCATATTTTAGTCTAACGCAGGGGTTTTGGGGTGGGTCAAAGCCCCAAAAGCATTGCAACGGGTCAAAGGGTAGAGCTAGAGTCCGCAAACCACAGTTTGGGGAAGACAGGAAAGCTTAGGCTAAATCATTATAAATAGATGAACATTTTGAGTCTTATGGGGGAGACAAATTGGAATCGATGCTAGGTGAAAACTATTAGATTTGTCTAGGGTTGGTTTGGGTAGGACTCTTACTACTATGTGCGTGGAGATCCTCAGTCTTGCTGTGTGCGGACCCTGCTAGGCTGTGTGCGCGGGTTGGTTTTGGGTATTGTAAGTAGATCTTAAAGACTAATGAATGCGAAAGTATTTTTAGAGTATCTGAATCTGTTGGAAATTGTTGTTGAGGTGAATTTGTGATATCTTCTTATGCTATATATGCTCTTGTGTTACTAACTTAAGCTACGAAAAGTGATTATGTTATTTTCTTAAGCTGTGAATTGTCTGTATTTATGATCTGTAATTATGATTAGCTGTGAATCTGTTGTTCTATTCTGATAATTGGCAAGATGCACATGGATGAAATCTCTTGAATAAGATCTGTACTTGATAACAACTTATTTGGGATAAGTTTCACATTGTATTGTTTTTGTTGCGAACCTGTCCGTGAATAGGTCTGTTTGGTACAAACCTCTAGGGTTACAAACTTGACTTACCTACTCTCTCTCAGGGTGCGGAAACCTGGTTCCAGCACCCTCCCATACTGCTTCGGGTGATACTTTGGCCTACGAAAGTAGGTCACTGCCGAAAGGGCCAGTAGTATAGGGGTTTGTTGGCAAACCTTAACCTCTGAACTTGGGTCAAGACCCCTCGAGCCAAAAGATAATAAATCCCATTTTTGACAAACATCACTTTAATATTTGGGATTCATAATTGATTAAAAAGGAGTTCAACTAGATCCCTCTCAATTATAGGATTTGGAACAATGGATAACACCTTCCAATGCTCATGAATTCAAGAGTTTCACGCGAGGCATTAATTTCTACAGAAAATTTGTCTCTCATTTTTCCTATTTGGCCCACCCTTAACACCAATTATCCAATCAAGAAAAATTTCTTTGGGATGTAAAGGACGGGTTCCATTTTTATAATCTTAAGAATGCCTTATGCTCTACTCGTTTTCTCCATTTTTTAAATATGTGCCAACCATTTGAAATAGAAAATGATGCCTCTCATTTTTCCATTGGGGTTTTTCTTAAATAGGGAGGTCATCATGTAACATACCATTCTGATAATCTTGCAGAAGCCAAGCTAATGTACAACACCTATGACAAGTAATTGTACAAATTAGTGCAAGCATTGAAGTAATGGCACCATTATTATATTCTTGGAAAAGAAACCATACTTTATATTGATCATCATCCATTGATCTTCATTAACTCACAAAACAAGATTCGAGAGAAATGCCATCTGAAGTGTGACGCTTACATTCAATAGTTACATATTGTGATTAAATATAAGAAGGGTACAAATCATATAATGAATGATTTTTTAAGTCAAACACCTACTCCAATCCAACACATTCTAGAGGTCCATTTTTCCACTTTTGGTGCCTAGAAATACATGTATGCAACAAATCCAGTATTTAGTGAGATATGGGAATATTTGTAAGAACCTAAAATTATCAACCAAACTCCCTTTATTGACTATACCATTCATGATGGTTGGTTATATAAACTTAAATATTTATGTGTGCCACAATCTGATGATCATCAGGGAAAATTTTAGGGTTTAATATTCACAAGTGGGCTAATTTTCTATGTTTTTTTCCAAAAAAAAATATTCGCCAATTTCAATTTTTTTCTAAAACTGATTCGCCCAAATTTTATAGTATAAAATTATTTTACCTTAAGAATCGCCACAATTTCATATAAATACTATATAAAATTATTAGAAAATTTAATATTTTTATGAAAATATTGCCAATCATTTTATAGATTGCAAATTAAAGGCTAGTGAGATTCGCCAAGGTTTCTAAACTTTGAGATAAATTTCCATACTTAAAATTTTCCATGATGGTCATCTCCTTCTTATTTGTGAGCCACATGCCTTTTCATGTCATGGAAATTTTGGCACAGTCAAGACCATTCTCAATCTCCAATGCCACTTCTAATAGCCTACCTTATTCAAGCAAGCAGAAAAAATCATTTGAGAATGTTCACTCTATTCATAAAGAAATCCATCAAAACATAAGAGTGGTCTATACCAAACTTTACCTATACCCTCTCACCCTTGGGAATTCATTTCCATGGATTTTCTAAGAGGTCTTCCTACTAATTTCTGCAAACATGATGCTATTTGGGTAGTGGGTTGTTGTTTTTCTAATACGACTATATTTGTTCCCTATTGTAAGACTACCTGTGCTACTTAGAACACAAGTCTCTCTGTTTGTCATATTTGGACACACTTTGGATTACTGAGTAGCATTATTTTTTGTTAAGATTATCATTTTCTCAATATATTTTGGGTATTTTCTGGTCTATGCTATGTTTCCAATCTCGTCTCTCCACCTCACTTCACTCAAAAATAGATGGAAAAATTGAGGTTATTATAATACTCTGGTTCACTCCCTTTGAAACTAATTTTCCAAGAACAAACAACAAGATTTATATTTGCACATTATTTAACATAGTTTCAATAGGGCCACACACTCCTCTACTGGGTTCTCACCTTTCAAAGTTTGTTTTGGGTGTCATCCAAGAGTGTGCTGACATGCCGTTGACTACACCCCTTATGGTTTTTCACATTGGAAAAAAGAACAAAAATCATCTTAGTGTTTTATACACTTCATATTGTTGGCGGGAAAAGTTCCCTAAGGTAAGGGTTGACAACCTCAATAGAGTGAAATAAGATAATAAACAAGAAGCACTCATCAAACATGCCAAACACATGAACTAATAAAGTTGGGTTTAGAGGAGTACTCGAAGATCCTAAGTTTGATGTCGATCCCATAGGGTCCAAACCCTTTGCTTCCTGTAGAATGAGAAGGCCCGCAAATCAATTCAGAGAAGCATATACATAAAAATTAATTCAATGTGCATACATAATAGACATGTTAGATCATTACATATAAACATATAAACCATGAATCATGATACCATAACATATTAGAAATGTGACAGAGCTTCTTTATTTATTAACATCATATAGTAGTAGAAAGGTACAACTTGATCCAATCCATGGCACAGATGAAACCTTCCTCCAGATCCATCCAACCCAAGCCTCAAAGACCACCTCTATAGCAAGTGAAAAATGATTCCATATAAGGATTAATGATCATCTATGCAAGGAAACATGGGTTTCCTTTAAACTAGGAGTGTAAGAGGCACAAGAAAAATCAGACTTGATCTCGGGATCAAAATTTCTATAATGTTGATATCCTACCGCTTTTTGTAATTAGGACTACCCATGAGGTGTATAAATACCACCTAAAATTGGTTAATTCGGTTAGGCCACAGGCTCCTGTAGGTGGGATTTCGGTGAAACCCATAAACCCCGCCTGAAAAATAGGATATTATTTTATTTTTTCATATTTTTATGAGTATATGCGGGTTCAGTATTGTGATACCCATGTGTGTATGCACTTTTTTGTGGGAAGAGTCTCATATGGAAATTAATTTTTTTTTTTTTAATATAATATCAAGTTTTCATGGGAAAGGGTCGTCCAAGGTCATATATGAGCATCAGATATACATGAGTGTTGAATGATGCTATAACATATTCCCCCTAATACATGAGGTCAAAAGGGGTACATGATGGCCAAAATGTATTAAGTATAAAGAGATGAGTCATTTGAGAACCTGAGAGGAGATCACTAGATTCCAACCCACTGAATACCCATGGAAGGAGTCAGAAAGAAGACTCATGTATGAGGCGGGCATACCCATGCTCAAAGATAGTAAAGCATGTCTGTTCATGAAGTATAAAGCAGATCCAAAATGTATACATAAGTGTACAAAAAGAGATAAATAATACATAGTGGATCATCATATCATATCCACAAAGGAACACATCGGAGCTATGTCTCAATATCACATATAGAAGGAAGTTCGATCAAAGATGCTAGAAGACTGTCTGATCAATGATGTTGCATAATTGATCCTCATAAAATTACTAAGTCATATAGATGAAATAGTGGTATTGCATAAACTCGAGTGCCAACATATAATATGTTGATATGATGAACCACAGCATATAAAGGTGGAAGGTGTCACTGGAAGAAAACTAAAGGAGATGTCAAGCAAACCAAGATGCTGACACAACTCGAGGTCTTCGCCGACCACAGATGGTACATTCCTACACTATGGGAATAGATGAGCTGAAGTCAACCATGTGAGAAATAATTTGATTACCAATCATTGATTTCTATCGTTAACAAAAGCGAGACAACTCACTGATAATGATGATGAGTGTCAAGGTACCCCAGTACAATTTAACAATTGCGAATAAATGCGTTGAAGTTGAACAATAGAAATAATATACCAATCATGAGACATTTATGTATTGTCATTGTCGACAACAAAGGAGTCTGCCATTGATGATTGAAAACCCTAAGGTACTGAAAAATGACTCTAGATATTGTTCTCAGAGAAATGAGTTGGAGTCGATGGGAAAATATCTGCTGGAAGGAAGGCATTAAAGAATCCCACATTAACTAGCATGAGTGTAACCCATAGGCCAATAATTTGGAATAAATAAGATGAAAAAGAGACGAAGTAACAATTCCGAAGTACATTTCCACTATACACAAGATGTGGATAGCACACAACATAAATCCTCTAAACCAACCAATAATGAAAGCTAACAAAAAGGAAAGGAATCCACCAATAGGGTCAAATGGAAACCAAGGTACTAAATGAATCCCTATGTGTGATAATGTAATTTGATGTCAAACACAAGGGGAACCACTCATTAAAATACCCATGATAATGATCGATGTTGAGCACAAGGCCACCTATCAATGATGTAAACAGGGCTAGGGTGCTACCCTAGGTATACTCTCAGAGAAATTTGTCAGATTCAATAAGAGCACACCTGCTAGTAAGAAGTCAATGGAGACCTTCTTAACTGACACGAGAAAAGGACTAAATAGTTGATGTGATACTAAAGATAACTTGATAGATCGGGTATAAATGACTGAAAATGACTTAAGAGACACCGCAGAATGGCTGAAACAGGTTTACTTCCCTTGAACAAAAGCATGACATGATGTGACTCTATGGCAACATAAAATAAATTTGTATGAGTTTACAATGTAGGAGGAATAAAAAAACTCTCCATATGATTAGGAGAGATAACCAACCAGAGGAGGACTGACTCAACAACAAGGTTAAGGCTTCCCTAAAGTCAAAATAAGTCCCATCTCAAATGGAGGAAAGAATCATTTTAAGTGCTTTGTTCAAGGACAACATAAATGACACTTGCTGCCATCAAATATTGAAGAAATTTCCCATTCCTGCTCTTTTTTGGAATATTTTTTTTTTTGTCTTTTTCATATTTAAAGCCTGAAAAGGAATGCCTATAGTATAGTGGAAATAAAGAGTTTTAAGGTTGAGCGCACTAGTTCTTGGGACTAGAAAATTCCTATGCTCAATGAAAGGTGGAAAATACTAGTCATCATCACTCAAGGGATGTTCTTTCCATGGATAAAGGGTGTCAAGTCGCAGAGGCTAATGAATGCATGGTTTGAACTTGTAGAAAAATCATGGTCAAAATTGGATTATACATGAGTCCAAATGAATTTGGATTAATTACAAAAGGTTCAAGTAGTAAATATGCAATGTAGTAATACAACTCAACACATGGGAGCCTCTAGGGTATAAATATAGAAAGGTAACGAAGAATAATAAGGATGAGGCTTCAACGCAAAGTCACTGCGGGACTAAAGAGGACTCCTGAGCCTACACCATACTTCAAGGATGGGAAACATATGTTAGAGAGGATCTAACTAGGAAGCCTATGGAAGGAGTGTCTTTACCATTATGTTACGAATTTATAATATGACAAGTGATAGTGGTTTAAAAATCCCAACATAATGGGGTCGACCCTCTGCAAAAATATCACAATATGAGGTCAATATGCATAATGCAATGAAAAAGCGATGTATTAACCTATATGCTAGTTACAAAAATGATACTTTCCATGATAGGTCAGCGATCGTGGAGTCGAAGGGGCGGAAAAACATCACTAAGTATTTTTTTACCTTGAAAAAAAACCTCTCCCAACACTTCAAGCAAAAAGTCAACAAGTTCAAAAAATTATAAGGTCAAAATAATGAACTTTATAAAAGTGGGTTTTCAAATTTTGATTATAAAAGAGCTTTTAGAACCACCCCAAATTCATTTTGACCTTTCCAATTGTTGAGAAGAGGGCTCTGGAGAAAATTGAGAATGTCGATCCAATCAAATCCACAACGAATTCATCAACCATGGTCTCAAGGTAATTATAATCCCTAAGCTTGTCCATTTGATCAAAAAATTTAAGGATTTATTTGATTTCAATGGGGAGATTTTTTTGTTTTAAAAAACACTTGGTGTGTTCGTGGGTAAATACTTTGAAAACCACGCGTAGAAAGCCCTACAAGCGAGTTTCAAAAGGGAAAGATGCATGTATACGTGATTGTCTTTTAGAAAATTAGCGTACGTGCATAGTAAGTTTGAAAAAATTAAATTCTAACGGATGAAACCTACCTATTTTGTAGGATGTCAATAATTTATAGAGAGAGAGCACAATGATGTTGATAGTGAGGTTTTGAATGATCAAGAATCGTTGGATGCACTAACAAATTGTGGATTGCTCAAATTTTTCATGATGCCCAACATGTAAACAAAAAATCGACTGTTGGAAATGCTAATTCATTATTGGGACCAAGATAAATATATTTTTATGATTTGATCATATGTCCTTACATATCGAAGTAGAGGATATCTACTTCATAATAGGACTTTCTTGAAGGGGAGAAGAATTTGACCTAAGAGGGAGGGCCTGTGGAGGCCTTAACATTGCATATTATATAGTTATGTACCGTACACCAGAGACTGACAAGTTCAAATCACATGTTTCGATAAAAAACATCATAATATTTCCAATCAAAATCATCCTCTTCATTGTTTCCAGGTTAGCAGGTTCAACCTCATTTCATCAGGCTTCACAACCTGTTATGTTATTGGCAGTAGAGTGCCTAGGACTAGTAGTCTATGATTGGTGTACAACGCTCTTGATCAATGTGAAGAAGCAATTGACATCAGTTAGATAAGGTAAAACAAAGAACTTTGGATATGGAAGCATCCTTTGCACATTCTTCTTGGAGTATATTCCAACACTTCGAGCTAGAGTATCTAGTGCCATCAATAGTCCCACAGATCCTAGGATGGCCAGATGGGAAAATTTGATCAAGTGACTTGGTGGAGGTGAAGTCACTCGAGCGGCCTTTGATGAAAAATTATTCCTCTGGTGGGAGAAACAAGTCATGGCCATAGATGATTACCCCTATGCATGTTTATACTTCCAAGAAGACCCAAAGCTAGTACTTCTAGCAGGAGCTACATGGGGAAACATGGGCACAAAAATATGATTTTTATCTTATTTATTTTTGTTTGTATTTTTAAATATGATCATAAGAAATTCAATTTTTTTTAGTGAAACAAAAATCTTACAATATTAAATGATCATGATGCAGATGTTGGACCCATGGGACTTGAGGGTCTACCAAGACACATGCGTCGTGGGAGAGACGTGGAGAGAGAAGCAACTGAGTCTGAGAGAGTCCTTCATGTCGTTTAGAGGAGCTTGGAGAGTTTAACTCACCAAGTACCCATGACAACAATAGAGGATCTCCCTGAGGCTATATAGAGATGAGTGGTAGGAGTACCATGTGAGTGGGTGCGGCTCTTCCGACGAGTGGAAAATTCCATTTTCTTCTTCTGAGATGCTCTTCCAGAGAAAGTCCCACAAAATTAGATTTAGATGATTGATATTTTTTGACATATGGACATGATCGGGCTTAACCCCTAATTTTGTAGGAAAATTTTCCACATTTTGTAATATTTTGACATACTATTCCTATTTATATACAAATATTTCATGACAGTTTGATCATATATACAAATGAATTTATGATATTTTGATTTTAATGCGATGAATGGTTAATAAGCCAATCCAATGCTTGGTTAGCTAAAGAGTCAACAAATTCATTTTATGATCATGGAATATGAATGCAAATAATAAAATTAAAATATATTTGTAATAATCTCACTCTCAGAAATTGGAAATGTAATAAGGGATCCCTCACACGATAAATGTTATTCAATTGAGACACAACCAATTCTGAATCTAAATAAACCACTAATGATTCAATACCATAATATATTTCTTTAGATAGTAAATTGATGATAGCACTGTATTCGACCATATTATTGGAAGCAAGAGCAATACATATTCCTCTTGAGACTAAAAACTAACTATATGGATAATATATTACCCAAGTGGCATAAGCTAAGTTCCGAGTATGTCTACTAGCACCATCGACGAATCCTAAGTACACCAAATCACCCATTGAAGCCTTCCAAAGCAGATAAACTTATATCATCATCACCACGAGACCCATAGACAGAAAAAAGAAACTATATACAATATTTACAAAATGAATCAAATGATAGGAAAAATCCTAAGCATAATACTTCTTAAGATAGAGCCAATTGTTGGGCTCTGAAAACACATTTCCCTCAAATTCAACCAATTCATATGCACCCTTCTTTAAGAAATTTTTAATGATAAAAGGACCGTACCACATGGGTTTTAACTTACCTTCCCCCAATGTGCCTTTATCTTGGTCATAGAAAAAGGCAGGGTCACCTTAAGAGAAAACCCTAGGTTGTACAATCTTGTCATACTAGGATTTTACTCTCCTTTTATGAGCTTCATTCATTGTGGTTGCATCTAGACACTGCTCATCGAGGTGTTCCAAATGAATAAGGCATTATTCAAGACTTGAGGTGTCTAGAAGATGTTGGATTTCTAATTTGAGAGATGGAATATCACATTCCATAGGGAATACTGATTCCAAATCATAAACTAACTGAAAAGGAGTAAAATCTGTAGCGATATTGACGGACATTTGGTATGCCCAGAGTGAATGATATAACATGATGTACCAGTTGGACTTAGCTTTATTTATCATCCTTTGTAGGATAGTCTTAAGGGATTTATTGACGGCTTCTACTTGACCATTAGCTTGGGGGTAATAAGGAGACGAACTCTCCTACCGAAATACAAGTTTCAAAGCCAACTCAAACGTCATGTTATTCTGAAAATGACTGCCATGATCACTGAAAATATCTTTAGGAACACTGAAGCATGAAAGTGATTTGATTACTCAAGAAAAGAGTTGTTGTCTCACCATTTTTATTGAAAGTAGGCATAGCTTTCATCCACTTGGTGAAGTAGTCTACTGCTATGATAATATACTTATGGCCCTTAGACGAACCCGGTTTGAAATTAGTAAAATAAATACCCCACTTAGTGAATGGACCAATAGTGATGACAGGAAAAATCAGAGCTATATGAATGTGCATTTTTCGAGTATACACTTGACACGAATGGCATTCCTTGACTGCGTCAATACAATATTTGAAAATGGAAGGCCAAAAATAGCCTACACACAATTTTTTTTAAGTTGTAGCAAGACTGGATAGATGAACGCCATAAGGGCGACTGTGGAAATCACTAAAAATAGACTCAACTTCTTCTAAGGTTAGACAACGTCTAAGGATTGAGTCAATCCCACGATGATATAAGGTATCACCGATAATACGATATTTTTTTATCTAGGTGACGCAATTTCCTACGTTCATCCTTAGAAAAGGTATCAGGGAACTTCAAAGTCTAGGGATATACAATGATGTATCCATACCAAGGATCCTATGAGGAGTTGAGAAAAATATGTTCGTCGGGAAATGAATCTCCAATATTAACATCTCCTTCATAATGCAATTTTGAAATCAATTTTGCAAATACTAAATATTTTTTCGACTTATATGACACAAACTAGAGATCAAACTCTTGCAAATGACATTACACTTATTATATTTTCCGCCCAATCACTCGCCCATTAAGAAGAAATTGAAATGGGTTGATGTCAGCCAATACAAAGGTTTTTCTCAGCAAAATGTAGTGACAGAGCCACTGGACAACATGCACTTCTGCCAAATCCAATTCCTTGATGTGATAATAACCAAGTTTAGGACCGACCAAGCCATGAATTAGATAATAAATCACATGCTCCCTAAAAGCATTGTCTTCCTGAACCAGAACCATACCAATGGTTGATTCTGTTGCTGTGAGATACAAGAGTAAATCCCTGCTATAGTCGGGTGGACTCAAAAGAAGAGCAGAGGTTAATGCCTTTTTCAAAGCATCGAACAAGCGCTAATCAAAATCATCCCAAACAAATGGAACTCCTTTCTTCAATAAACACATAAATCCTTTTGTAATCTTAGCATAGTTTACGATAAATCTCCTTAAAAAAATTGGCTTTTCCTTGAAGACTTTGAAGTTTACGGATACTCAATAGGGGAGGCAATTGAAGTATTCCCTCAACCTTGAATGCGTATACATGAACCATTCATTAGACAAGATGAATCCCAATAATCAACCATATGTAACTGTGAAAACACATTTATTAGGGTTCAACTGGATTTTATAGTGACGACATCACTCAAAAGATAAACGAAGGTGCTTTGTATGTTCCATTCTCTGTTGAGAATGAGCAGCTAAATCACCCAAATATGCTTCAATTATGTGCTTGATGTCATGGAAAGAATAGGACATGGTGCATTGAAAAGTAACTCTAGCATTTTTTAGGCCAAAAGGAATTTTATTGTATGAAAATGTAGCCAAGGGGCAAATAAATGTTGTCTTATGGTGATATTTAGGACATATATTTATTTGATTGTATCCAGAAAATCTATCCATGAAGGAAATATTTTATTTCAAACACACTCATAAATGATCAGATCGATAAATGGAGTAGGGAAATTATCTTTAGGAAAATATTTATTCAAATTCCTAAAGTCGATGCATACTCGAATCACTCCTTGATTTTTATCAACATGTACTATATTTGAAACCCATTTAGTCATAGGAACAGGGTATATGACTTAAGGAGTTTTTCTACCTCAGCCTTAATAACTGGAACTTTCCTAGGATTAAATGGTCGAAGCTTTTGTTGTACAAGATTTTTATTTTCGTATGTCTTGATCTCATGTTGAACTATTGAAGGATCAATAACAGGAATTTCTTCATAAGACCAAGCGAATACATCTCAAAACTCTTTTAAGAGATTGGTATAGATTTTTGTTTCTTCCGGGGAGAATTTAGCTCTAATGAAGATATTCTCAATAGTATTGGGATTCCTGGAAATTTTCAATGGAATGGTTTTCAAACTATTATACATGTTACCTTAAGAAAAAATATGTGATGGAGCCAAAGGGTTTAAACTTTTATGAACACTTCCATTCGAAGAAGGACTAGATAAATTCGACTCAACTTCATGCAAATCGGGGAGAAAATAAGAATGATCATGCAAATCATCCCACAATATTTCTACACCAATCATTTCTTCTAAAATTTCCTCTTCGGATGGTAAAACAATATAAATGCAATCCATAGCTGAAGTAGAATAAACTTTCCAGACCAGAGCCACGTCACTATCCATATCATCTGATGGGGGAGGAATGGGGTCATAATTTGCAAAATTCACAATAGATTGATAGGAAATTTCCATTGTAGATATAGGATAGGCCATTCCACCTACTTACCTTTCCTCTAATGTGGAAGTGGGAGGGGGCAAGGGCCAAGGATAAAAAAATTAGTGAGTTATGAAAGAATATTTTTGAGGATCTATCCTAGAGGATGAAATGGAATTAACATGAGAAATATGAGATGGAAGATCAAAAGTACCCATTAAAGAGGAATACATTCCAACTCCCAAGTTCTCAACAAGATTCTTGGTATTCTTCACCAAAGGAACAACAAAGTCAATAGATGCATTGGGATCATTGGGAGAATAATCCATCTGATCAATCATAACAATTATCCCTTCATGAGAAAAGAATAGGTATCCTGTACAACTTATTGCCCAAAGTGACAATAAAAATGCGAGGCCTAGACTCATACACAACATGTCACTTCCACAAGTATGGTTAGCCTAATAATACATCAAAAAAATCAAGAGGCATATTCAGGAGTTGCTGCAAAAAGGTCACATCCGACTAAGTTCATTGCCCCTATGAGAGCCCGATCATGTTGGTGCAGAAGAAGGTTGGGACTTGGAGACTCTATATTGACTATCAGGTACTGAACAAGATAATTGTCTAGAATAGGTATTCGATCCCATAGATTGATGACCTTCTAGAACAAATCAAGGGGGGAAATATTTCAGCAAGATCGACTTGAAGTTTGGGTATCACCATGTACCAATCGAACCATCCCGTGTGTGGAAGATTGCCTTGAAAGCCAAGGGGGGCCTTTTTGAATGGCTAGTCATGCCCTTCAAGTTGATGAATGCTCCTGCAACCTTCATGGGGCTGGTGGAAGACATCTTGCGACCATTCACCAACTCATTCGTTGTGGTGTATTTGGATGAAATCCTGATCTTCAACCAGAGTTGGGAAGAGCACCTCCACCACATTCGACATGTCCTCCAAACACCGTGGCAACTCAAGTTGTGTGCCAATTTGAAGAAATTCACTTTTTTCATGACCTAGGTTCAATATCTAGGATACATTATTGATGAGTGGGGGGTGCATGTGGACCCAACCAAGATCAAGGTCATTCAGGATTGACCAACCCCAACCAATCTAAAAATTCTCCACAAATTTCTGGGTCTTACCAATTTCTATCACAAGTTCATGTTGGGATTCTCTAATATCACTTGGAATTTGAGTCAAGTCACAGAGGGAGAAGAAAAATAAAAATTAACTTTGTCTGAATCTCAACAGAAGGCATTTGCATATTTGAAGCATTTTCTCTGCTTTGAACCAGTGCAAACATTACCATACTTGCAACAACCATTTGAGATCGAGACAGATGCCTCTGAATATGCTATTGGGACAATACTTACTCAGTAGGGGAATCCATTGGCATACCACAATGAGACACTTTCAGACATAGTATAAAATTATCCCACCTATAACAAAGAAATGTATTCCATTGTGCAGACTTGTCGATAATGGAAGCATTACATTTTGGGAAAGGAAATGATCATCCACACAGATCACCAACCTATGTAGTTCATACAGACACAAGGGAATTTTCAGAATGATTGCCATCATAAATGGCCCACATACCTACAAAAATTCCATTTGAACATCAAGTACAAGAAGGGAAACACCAATAACGTTGCATATTGCCTCAGCCGACCGCTGATTGTGGCGCTAACCACTATGCTCGACTCTTGTGGGTACGATACTTCAGGTTGGCCACATCTCTACAAAAGTGATGCATAATTCGGCAACACATACCAAACACTCTTGGAGGGTAAGAAAGTTCCAATTTTTCACCTCCAAGATGCACTGTTATGCCACCTGGGACACCTCTGTGTTCCTTTAAGTGAGCGTGCCACGATGATTTTGGAAGTGCACTATAGTCGGGTCATTGGAAATTTTGGGGTCGAGAAAATAGTGGCAATACTGCAGAAGTATTTATATTGGCCAAAATTCGACATGATTTTGGGAAGTACATCAGATACTACACTACCTAAACCATTTCCAAACCACCATCAAGATGCAGGGGCTATATACTCCGCTGCATACCACTAGTCGACCCTGGGAGTCCATATCCATGGATTACATGTCAGACCTTCCTTCTACCAAGCATGGAAATGAATACATTTTTGTGGTCATCGATAGTTTATCTAAAATGGTCGTTATGGAAGCTTGCAAGAAGAATATCACGGCAGAAGCCACTGCTAAACGTTTCTTTGAATGAGTGTGGGTACACTTTGGGGTCCCACAGTCCATTATCTCAAATCAGGATAGCAGGTTCCTTAGTACATTTTTGTCAACTCTCTGGTCGATGCTGGACACCAAGCTCACTAAGTCCACAAATTTCCACCCCGAAACTAATGGCCAAACATAAGTTGTCAATATGATGATCGTAAAAATTTTGTGCTACAACTCGAAGAATCCATGCACATAGGATGAAAGCCTCCACTATGTCCAACAAAACGATAACCGGGCTCTCCATAGCTCAACTGGCCACAACCTTTTTCAGGTGGGCTTGGGATTCCAGCTACTGAGGTAGATTCGGCTCATCTCTAGTTTGAAGCTGACAAGGCGAGCAACTTCATTGAGAACATTCAGAACATTTTCCAACAGGTTCATGATATATTGGAAAGAACCAATGCTAAATACAAGCAGCGACATGATCAACATCGGGTGCCACACAAGTTCCAGTTGGGTGACAAAGTTTGGCTACATTTGCAGAAAAAGCGTCTCGCTGAGCCCCACTGCAAGTTGCGCTCGCTCTGATATGGGACATACACCATCACCAAGGCAGTAGCGGAAAATTCCTTCAAGCTCAATATTCCCCCATTCCTTGTTCTGCACCCATTTTTCAATGTGGACCACCTTCAACCCTACTTTCCACCATTGTTGGACACACATCACATTGCAGAACAACTAACACCAACAAAGTTAAACCCATACTACATGGAACAAGCCATAACTGATCAGATCATGGAAAAATAGATTAATAAAAACCACCAGCAAAAGATACAACTATGTCGAGTTGTCAAAGTAGTCCAACACCTTCACCAGGGAAAGTGGTTCACTAGGGACCAAATTCAATAGAAATTGCCTCATCTCATGGAGTAAATCAATGCAATTGGGGCCATTGCTTCCTAATGGGGGAGGATTGATCCAGATGGATATTTTTGGCCACCCGCCTATTCCACTAGGACACCCACCATTGTTTCTTTCAGTTTTTTAGTTTCCTTAATTGTAGCACAATTTACTATTTTTGGTAGTTTTTTCAGGTCGTGAACTTCTAGAGCCGTTTTGAGGCCCTAAACGACGTTTTTTGGGAAAACCATGACCAACATGGTTATTTGGCCAATTTTGGTCGCTTCAAAGTTTATTCCTCAGATATATATTTCTAACGAGGTATCGTGTGCGTCAAACAGAGATTGTATGCCAAAGTTACATCCCCGGGAAGTTGATGTAACAATTTACCCAAACAGGGCCCATATTTTTTGTGCTTCATCTCCTAGGGTTAGGCTTTTGGATGCTTAGGGTTTTCCCATTTTGTTCAATAATAAAAATTCCCTTGAGCCTCATTGTAACATAGTTTAGAGGCATGTAGCCGCCACATCTCTTCTGAGAGATAAGCTACCATCGCTCGAGCTAGTTTATTTTCCATTTTGTCTGTAAGCATTTTTCAGTATTTGATATTAATGAAATGAAGTGTTATTCCTATTGCATCTTTGCGTTTATGTTTATTTCCATATTTTATTGTATTATTGCATAATTCTGGATCACTTCATGAGGAAATAATAGGATGCCAAATAATGATGAAGCAATGACATCTATTGCATAAACCCAATTGCGACCCAATAAAATATTATAATCAATATTTGCATCAACTATCTGTACCTCGACATTGACAACCTTTTCCCGAACATAGATGGGGAAGGTAGGAAGAATCCCATGAGGCTTATGAGAATGACCATCGAATGCAGTTAGGAGAGTAGGTGAGAAAACAACTTCTGGGGACTTGATAGCTTTCCAACATGACATAGACATGACACATGTGGAAGCCCTTCATCAAATACAGTTTGAAATATGATCTTTTTCTTATATGTATATTTAATATAGAAATCCATATGATGAGGGAGTCTCTTTTTAATATCTGACATATCAAATGGTATCACCAAATATTTTTTTGGGTATAACGCTCCAATCGTAGTGAGAAAATAACTCCTTTACATGAGACACGAGTAGAGTACCACTAACTTTGACATAGCACAAGGGATTTGAGCCAAATATTCAAAAGTAAAATTGTTCCAAAAAACCATAGCATTGGGATTATAAGTTGAACGTTTTGAGGATCCTTTCAACATCCGAGGTATAGGCTTAGCTATGGGCCTCTCTATATGGAGAGGGTTTGGAATATATGAGGTAGCTTTAGCCTTGGAAGGTTCTAGATCTCGATATTCATGTGCTCTAGTTGCAACATCAACATGAGACTCCACCATATATACATTCGATGTTGATAATCCATCCTGGCTCCCCCCTGTGGGGGTTCTAGTACTAGCGTTAGCACCAAAAAGTAATTTCTTCCATTGGGGAAAAGGGTTAGTATGCAAAACCTAGGAACTAGAAGAACCCTTCTGAGCTAACAAGCGCAGAGCATCTTGAATCTTGGGGAAAATATGGGTAAGATGATCCCCACGACATAACTTGCATGGGAATTTAACTTTCTTTTTTGATTCCTTCTTTCCCTGACTAATATCATTACTGGGTTTATTTGCATTTCCCTTCCTACCCTTATCTTTCTTCTTACTATGTCATTTCTTCTTCCCATCAGATTGTTGATTTCCCTTGGGATTTTAAGATCTAACAACATTGATTGCTAAAGGTTTAGAAGGAACAAACACTGACGAGGTAGTCTGTGCTGCACAAGTAGATTGTAATGACAACTACTGAGATTGATTCAAGAGACTAGTCGTATTGCTATCGATTGACCCTACAATCCCGTTGCCATGGGGGTGTGGTTTGGTTTAGCTAGATCGATATTCTATTGAGGAGCATCAAGAAAAATATTATAAAGGACTTCAAAATGAGAATAAATAAGTTCTAGCTACTGGGCTCTAAAGTTAGCCCTTTCTTCAGTTAAAACCCTAAAAAGTGACACGTCCTTAGAAATATCCAGCTGCAAATATTTCAGAAACCATTCCAGAAGGAAATCATTAGGGCTATTCCTTCTGTGCCACTCTTGAATGTGTTCATAAATATGAGTAGTCTTTTCCTACTCAAATTTGGCTATAATATTAGTTCCAACATCATAACAGACATGCAAATGGAAGTGGTTTAGAAACATTGTAGTTAATTCACCAAACGTGGAAAATGTACCCCCCCTTAACTCAATATACCATTTATCCATATTTCTAGTTAAGTTGTGTTGGAAAAGTCTCAACCTGATTGAATCATTGATCAAGAAGTTAGAAGAGCACCATAAATGGAATGTGGTTATATGATCTATCAGATCCTCACCAATCTTCCCTTCAAATTTTGGAATGTCAGATGGAAGTCTAGTGGGGACCAGAGGCCAATTCAGATTGTAGCAGATCAAATCATTCATTAATTTTGAAACATATGGAAAATTTAAAGTTTCTAGGAACGTTAATCATGGAGGAATGGGAGAATTCCACCCTCCAAGAGTATCCTAGACTTTGAGAGGCATGAGCTATCGCAGGTTATGCGTAGAAGGACCTGAACCATAAGGAAAACATTGTGGCCTATAGGTAATTAGAGGGTATCCACCCCCTGCTACAGGACCTTATGGTCCAGAGGTAATTGGAGGGTATCCACCCCATACTGTAGGATGACCAGTCATAGGAAAGTTTCCTCCTGTAGAAACATTATATGAATGGGAGAGCCCCTGATAAAGATTCCATGCAGTAGCTAAAGGAGGAAAAACCTGTGAGGCATTGGTAGTAGGGAAGGGCATACTCCCCTGCTGAAAAAATAGATGTGAAAATTTCCCAGACTCAAAACCACTAACAAAAGGATTTTCCCATCACTGGTTCCCTTGAAAAGGATTAATATTTTGAGTTTGAACATATAATAGTATTGATCGTAAGTTCAAATATGGAATGGAAGGATGAAAATGTCCACTTCCAAAAGCGAAACATTAAAAATATGTTGAACCACTAGGAATTGAAGTCATAGATGTGGAAACAACAGAAGGAAAGGTTGAGGGAAATGGAGGAATCCCACTGGATGGAATCCCAAAAGGATAAGCATCATTGAAAGGAGCAGAAGGTTGGATGCCCCCACTCGAACCTGGAATGGAGGTAGAGCCAAAAAATCATGTACTATGTGTAATAATAGAGATAGGAATGGTACCCCCTCCTACAACTATAGGAGGAGTATGTACACTAATAGTACAAGTAACCACACTTGCGCTACTAAAATTGGCCACTAGAAAAAAGGAGAGTGAACAGAGCTAGCCGACCTATGAGTTAGGGTACCCATGTATGACAATACGTAAGAAATATCAGAAGGAAGAGGTTACGAAGGAATCACAAGAGACTTAGGAATGTCTTCAATTTGAATTTAATCTTCTGATTGGAAGAGTGCCTTAGCAAGGACCTGAGAGTTTATGTCTGGATTCTAGACTAAACTAGGTTCACCCTGTGAAATGAGAGCCCTTGGAGAAGGATCTGTCTCCATTGTGTTAGCTAATACTGGTTCAAAAGAACCATCATAATTGATCCTACTCCATCTAGGTAAAGGCTTGACACTCGCAGGTGAAAGCCCATGAAGCCTTCTAGACCGAAAAATTGGTCGATCAACCACTTTTAAATATTAATATAAATTTAAAGGCTCAAAACACCTATGGAAATATAGGAGCACAAATAACTCACTAAAAATATCCTAAAGATACAACCAAGCAAACAACTTCCAGGTGTTTCTGCTTCGGGTGATTAGGACCACACACCAAAATACAAGAAATCTAAGATAAATACCTTTAGAAGATAGTTTGGGATGATGAGGGCCCAAGCCTACCAACGAAGGTATCATAAACAATTACGTTGACCTCCAGGAAATAGAATTTTCCGGTGCAAGTACCCGAGCTTCGCAAGGGAAACCTCTAGAAGTACTATGAAAATGATGCAACAACTATGTCAGGTACCACAGGCATTCCCCCCTGCAGTCACTTGTGTGGTCCTTAGGATAGGAAACTAAGGTCACCAGCTCATAATCAGAGGCCGGGCGAAACAGTCGTGGGTGCGTGATCCAACAAGTAGGAGATGGGGTATTTCTCTTTCCTTATCTTCGCACATACTCGTGCTTGACTCCTGTGTTAGAGGAGCTTTCTTAGAAAACCTAACGATACTGGATTCGCAATCTTCAATCAACTTGTATACTTTCAATTTTGAGTGGCCTTGGAGATTTTACTCTCCACACACCTGTTCCAAGTCCGCAAATGCCCTAGACTAGTTGATGTATCTATGAGAAAAATAAAAATCTAGTTCATTTAAGATTTAAGTGTGGATTTTAATTGGTTGTTATTTAGGTCAAAGCTAGCGGAAGTGAAACTTATAATGTTCTGACACAAAGAAATCAATAGAAAACTAGGCTACATGCAAATGTAACCTCTTTTTTAATGAAATGTGATTTTTACAGGGTTCTACGAGAAAGCTAACAAAACAAAAAATATTTTCTTTTTCCTTTTAAGCACTCACACATTCAACATCTAGTAAAAATACTATAAATTCCTAAAATTAAAACTACCCTAATGCACACTAGAATTCCATAATGAAAGATTCTAAGAAATTATCAAAACAAACAAATGCGATCTTTAAAAGAAAAAACCAAAATTTACAAGCAAAGAGAAACAACAATCAAAGAAAAGAAGACTCCTCTAAGCAAATAAAATATTAGCCTCAAAACAAGAATTCACACATTTGTTAAAAGACCAAAAAGACCAAATAGTAAAAAAACCAAAGTAAATAAATTCCAAAACAAATGTTTTTCTTTTTCTTTTAAGGATTAAATACCAAAAAGTTTCAGCAACGAAAAACAAGTATCAATTCAAGATCAACAACAAGAAAAAGAGGCTGAAATCCCACTAGTCATAAATGATCATAAAGGTGAAATGAATAATGTGAATGAGAGATTAAAATACCTTGAATGATTTGATCTAAAAGACACAAAAGATTCTGGAAAACAGAAAGAATTTAGAGAACTGAAATCCTTCGCTAATCTAAGAATTGCAAACACCTTTCTCAAACAAACAAGAAGAAACAAAAATGAGGCAACTTCATGGATGTAAAAAGAAGGAATAAAAAATCTGTGCTATAAATAAGTTGAAGAACAAGGAAATGTCCCAAAATTACAGAACATTCAGACACTTGAAGAAGTTTTGAAACCCAACTTTCAATACAAAAGGCTTCAAAAATCACAAACCCTAGGTTGACACAATAATTTTTGCAAAAGAGATGGAAAAAACTGATGACATCAAAAAACAAGACCATTCTAGAATTTAAATCACTTCAACAAACCACATGCAACAAGGTCAAACCCCCAACACAAGCCAAAAATGAAAAAATTCAAATTTTCATATATGTATGCAACAGTGTGACTACAGAAACGCAAGTATACACGATTGTGTCTGAAAAACATAGCATATACACATGATTATTTGGAAGAAAACACATATATACACCTTTTTATACAATAAAATTGCGTGTAAATGGAAAATTAGGGAAAAAAATAAAAATATATACCTTATCTAAAAGATTGGATTGATTGAACAGAATTCCAATGAGTCAAGAAGACTGGAAAAATAGAAAAACAACAAACAAAAACCCAGATCAATGGAAAACAACCTTTCTAGGAAATACTTGATGGTATTCCCCAAAGGAGTCGCCAGTTTTGTTGGCGAGAAAATTTCCCTAAGGTAAGGGTTGACAAACTCAACAGAGCAGAAGAAGACAATCAACAAGAAGCACTCATACAAGCATGCCAAACACGTGAACTACTAAAGTTGGGTTTAGAGGAGTACCCGAAGGTCCTACATTTGATGTTGATCCCGTAGGGTCCAAACCCTCAGCTTCCTTCAGAATGAGTAGACCTGCAATTCAATTTAGAGAAGCATATACATAACAAGTAATTTAATGTGCATACATAATAGACATCTTAGATCATTACATATAAACATATAAACCATGAATCATGAGACCATAAAATATTAGAAATGAGGCAGAGCTTCTTTATTTATTAATAGGAGATAATAGTGGAAAGGTACAACCTAATCCAATCCACAACATCGACGAAACCTTCCTCTAGATCTTTCCAACTCAAGCCTCAAAGACCACCACTCTAACAAGTGAAAAATGATGCCATATAAGGATGAATGAGAATCTATGCAAGGAAACAATGGTTTCCTATAAAGTGGGAATGCAAGAGGCACAGGGAAAAATCAGACTTTATCTGGGGATGAAATGGCTATAATGTTGATATCCTATCTTTTGTTGTAATTAGGCATACTCATGAGGTGTATAAATACCACCTGAAATTGGTTAATTCAGTTAGGCCATATGCTCCTGTAGGTGGGATTTCGGTGAATCTCGTAAACCCTGCCTGAAAATAGGATATTATTTTATTTTTTCATATTTTTATGAGTATACATGGGTTCAGTATTGTGGTATTTGCGTGTGTATGCTCTTTTGTGTGGGCATAGTATGAAAATTAAACTATTGTTTTTTAATATAAGATTAAATCTGCATGGGAAAGGGTTGCCCAAGGCCATACAAGAGCATCATATCTACAAAAGTGCTAAATGATGATATAACACATATCTTAGTGCCATACAGAGGTAATTGTTGCTTTGCAAATTGCCCAAAATCCTACCAAACAAAGGCATGGAAAACATCACAAAACCCTGTCATTTCAACCAGGAGATCATGTATGGCTCTTGTTCGACAAGAAATGCTTCAAGGGCCAACACCATAAGCTGCATCCTCTAAGATATGGTCCCTATAATGTTTTAGAACGCTTTGGAGAAAATACATATCGCTTGGGCTGGCCTTCCTAACTAGGCGTCCACAATGTGCTTAATGTTAACAATCTGAAGCTCTCTGGACCAACTTTGCTTGAGGAATCAATTACAGTTCAACATTCCATGGATAATATTCCTAATTTTTAGCCTCCCCTGCTAAAGGATATAATTCTTAATTCCAAGATGAGGACATCTTGCCAACGTATGCATATCATACCTTGTAGCTCAAAAGGGACACACACCGACGTAGGAAAAATGAATGACTGCACAAACATTGCAACACAACTTTCCTAATTTGGTGGTGGAAGCAGGGATGCTTTTGGCTCTAAATAGGGATGAATTGGGGAGCCAAGAAAGACATACCCCTTTTGGGGCAACTCATAATGAGGAAGGACACATCTAAAATATGTATTTTTTTTTCTCATGTAAACTAATTGGGAAAGCTAAAATAATGAAAGTAATATCTAAATAATGTTTTGTTGTTTCCATACAAAACTATTTATAATCAAGTTAATAAAAAATACCTACTTATATGGTGATATTCTTTTCAGAATCTTATTGTTTATATCTTTATTGTTTCATTATGTCGTGCATAATTAATATTTTTTAAATATGCATATAGATCATAAAAACCTATTCCTTCTCTTGTGTTAAATTAGAGTCAACAATAGAAAGACAAGATTACTCATGAGTAACCATAAGTGTAAAAAAAATTAAAAGTAAATACATAAAAGACACGATGAACATCGTTTTCAAAATAGTCAAACTATATGTTTTTTTCTCATTTATTCATCCTAAGAGATTTTACTCAAGTTGATAAGTACTATCAAATCATTGACTACTTATACTAGTTTTTTTTTTTTGGTTGCATTTCTTTTTATTGATGCACTTTTATTTTTCATTCTAAGGGAGAAGATTATAACAATGCTTAAGCTACGATACTTGTGAAAGAGTTGATTATTTACACTTTAAAGTGGAACAATCTCCTAATACAACTAACTCTCAAAGTTTTGCAATAAATTGATCCTAACTCACAAAGTTTTGCAATAAATTTCCACAATGACAAATTCTGTTCACTAAGAATAAAAGGGTTAGGCAATATAAAAGTAACCTTGTTATGAGGTTGTGCTAGAATTACATGATTATCCTACAAATAAATATTTAATAATCATGAAGTTTGCCATTAGTAATAAGCAACCAAGTATCTTCTATAAATGTTTGTGAATTCCAAATTATTCTTAATTATTAAATTTCTTTTTCCAGGTTGAAGGAACGAATCTTTTGCGTTATAAGTAGAAGTAATATTTCACTTTTTAATAAACTAGAGAAAAATAACTAATAATTCAAAAGATATAATTTTTATTTTCTAACATTAAAAATAAAATAAAATAATATTGAATCTTTATCTACATTTATTTGGAAATATTGATCATTATATTAAAAACAAAATATTAAGAGTGATACATTTTTTTAACGAAGTTATTAATTTAATGAAAATATAAAGTCAAAACAAGATTTTTAGTAAAAAAAAAAACATCTATTTTTACAAAAAATACATGAAAAATGTTCCAACATAAAAAAATGCTGATGCCACATCACTTTTTCTAAGATTAAAATTTCAACATTTTTCATCCATGATATTAAAAATCAAAACTATGATTATAGAAAACTTTAAAATCTCAATTTTCAACCATGTGTTAATGACCAAATATCATGAGCATGAAAAACCTTAAATTCTGATATTTTCAACGATAGTATTAAAACCAAATATCACAAGTACAAAGAACCTTAAAATTTCAACATTTTTTAATCATGACATTAAAAGCCAAATATTACAAGTACAAAAATCTCTAAAATTCAATATCTAAATTATATAGTGTTCTAATAAGAGAATATTTTTTTGGTAAGGTTCAAATTAAAATACATTTGAAATCTTAACACCAACCTAGATTTATCTTAACTCCAAATCTATCAAGCGTTGGGAGGGATCAAATCTCTCAAGATGCAAACCTCTTTTTTTAATGCAAAACTTGAAGAAAGGTTTGCATCTTGAGAGATTTGATCCCTCTCAGTGATTGATAGATCCAAAGTTAAGGTGGATCTAACCTGGTTATATATATATATATATATATATATATATATATATATATATATATATATTTCTTCTTATCACTGAAACCATTTTATTTCAATTATCATTCATTAATTTAATTTTTTATTTATTTTATTTAAATTATTGAGAAATGTTTACATAATATAATATAATATCACATTACAACATTTCTTCCATACTTAATTGTAGAGTGACTTTTGGTACAATAAGAAGGCTCTTTTTCAATGAGGCACTAAAATTGCAATAAGTATACACAAAATCATGAAATAATACATTAAAAAAAGTTAAACATACAATTTTTTAGTTTTTAAACCAAAAATGTATGTCTTCTCTAGTGGTACTTCCTAAGATTTATAAAGGCATGTGTGATAAAGGTAATATCCTGGGTCTGAACCCTGTCCATCCAACCAACGAGGCTGAGGCTACTAAGCGGAATCGACTCTTGTTCGTTCAACAAACCCCTTCCTCGACACAACCAGAAAGCTAGCTTGTGAGTGTGTCGAACCCCTTAAGATGCACCCGACACAAATCCAGGCCCCTTCATTACCCATCTCACATACCAATAAGTACACACAACCACATAAAAGGAAAAACTCACAAACTCCTACTCGATCCTACAACCTACTACTGGCAACTAAGATTCTTTGATCAATTGATCGAGTAGCACATGGAGTATAGAAGATTGAATCTTAGCTCGACTGTTGGCAGACTGATGGTTTTTGAATTGGATAAGGATGAGCCACGTATGCGATTGTCTATTGCTTTTCAGGTCCCAGTTACCATAAGGAATTGGATTAGAAATAAATGTATTATTGACGAAGGTTCCTCTACACGCATTATGTTCGTACATGACTTCAACATCCATCTATAACCCTCTCCAAATCTGACCTTCAGATCCTGTTGATATTCCTTTGAGATGAAAAAATGAACAAGACTCTCTGAAATATGGTTCGCTTAAACATGTTCTTAAAAAAATGTAAAGTTGATGTTTTTGTCTGATGCAATTCTAAGTGTTGTGTATATCAAACATATATGTCCATCTCACGTTTAAAAAAAAAATAATCATGAAATGTGGTATGGCCACATTCCTTCAGTAAGGCATCTCAGGATTTTTGGTTCCACATGATATGCCTTGATTCCTAAGGAATAAAGAAGAAACATTGATGAAAGGATTCAAAAGTGCATCTTCTTGGGGTACTCAAATGCCACCAAAGAATATAATATCTATGGTGAGGTAAATAAGAAGTTTATATTGTCTAGAGATGTAATTTTTCCTGAAACTTTCAAGACTGTACCATTTTGTTGACAATTGTAAGGAACAATAGTTTATGTTGAATCCCATATTGGAAAATATATTTTTCAAATTCATTAGAAGTATACTCTTTTCCATTATCAATACGAAGAGAGCCAATATGTGATTGTGCATCATTTTCAATCCATGCATGAAAATTTTTGAAAGTTTCAAAAGATTTTGATTTACTTTTCAAAAAATATATCTAACACATTCTAGTGTAATCATAGATACAATTCATCGTATATTTATTTCCATTTACATAAGGAATGGGAATAAGGCCACACAAATCAGAATGAATCAGTGCCAGCTTTTATGTTCTATAGAAGAATAATCATGAAATAGTTTTTTGTTATGTTTTTCTAGGATATAATCATCACATTGCTTCAATTTCCTCGAAATAGTTGGAAAAACAGAAATGCCATTTATTTTCAACAAACGAAGGTTTTCATAATTAACATGTACAAATATTTCATGCCATAGAATACTGGATGGAAATTTACCTTCATTTCACTAAGAACTATATGAAGAGTTATTTACACAAGAAGATGTTCTTTGTAGCTTCAGCTATCTTTCCTCCTCTATTCCAGGCGTGACAACTGAATTATATGATTATTGTCTTATCTCAACTTTTCCATAAAACATATGAATTGAGTGCCCTTGTTGGAAAATGTGAACAAGGGACAACAAGTTTCTCCATAGTTCTAGGAGGTAGAGTACATCATGCAGAAGAAAAATAGGAAGTATAGGAAATTTAATCTTGATGGTACCATATCTATATGGCTTAAAATTTTACTTATCTAAAAAGTAAACTACTCCATCTACATTTTCATTGGGGTATCCAAAGAAGTCTTTCTGGAATATCATATGCTAGGTTTATCTTATGTCAATCAACCATGCATCCTCTCAAGAAGTAAATGAATTTGAAGTTTTTAACCTTGTACATAAAATACCTACAAACAAATCCTTAAAAACATAGAAAATGCATAATGGCGAGAACGAAAAATAGACATATATATTTCTCTCCTATAACCCAAAACTAGGAAAACTAGATTTATTTTTCATTATATTCCTTTCAACCTTAAAATACATTATATACATGTCAAAGCATTCATAAACCCCCAATCCATGAACCCTATATTAGAAAATAACCATAGTTCCATTAATATACAAAATACCATGGGAAAAACCATCATGTGCAAAACCATGAGCAAGTCGACCCAAACATGAGAGGGTCCTCCTAAAAAAAATTAGGGTGTTGTCTCGAACCCATGCAGGGGGGATATTTCCCCCCTACGACTCCCCGCTGCATGTGGAAATAGTATGAAATAGATATTCAGTTACTCCAATTTTGCAATGGGAAACAGTGTAATGAGCATATTCAAGTGCTTTAACTTTCATTATATCTGGTATTTTACCTTTGTCTTCTATGTGTTCTTTCTTGATTCTTTCCCAATATATTTTTCATGTGGATGCATCATGTACATATCTATCACAATGAATGCAGTGGATATCATACATTTCTCCTTGATGGTGTTTACCCCCTACCTTTGTGATTATTTCTTCTACATCGTCTTCTACTACCTCTTCCTTTAGGAGAATCTAGTGATTGATTATTCTCCTTTTGTAAAATTCACACTGCTTATTTAGGGGACAAAGAAGTTATCTTCCTCTTCCCAAAATCCTTCCCCCTTCCTACAAAATTTTCCACAATAATGTCAAAATTTATGTCCTTGAGTTAGACACTAAATTGTAAGGATTCAAGATAGTGAGAGTATATAGGATAGAGGGACTTGAAAAAGGCTATGAGAGGAATTTCCATTTTAACTCCATTGTCTTCTACATCATGCATGATGGCTCTAATTTTTGAGGCTAGGGCCAAGGGGTCATCATCCTTCAACACCAAGTTCAAGATTTTAATCCTCAACTACATTACTTAAATTTTGAGTGTGATTCATATAAATATTTCAATTTATTCAGCATGTCATAAGAATTTGTAATTGGAATAATATGACGACTCACCTCTTCACTTACAAAAGAAGCAATTCAGGCACAAAGCATGTTGTACTTGTTCTCCAAAATGGCTAGCTCCTTATCTAATGTGGGCTTAATCGGTGCAATTTTGCCTTCTCCTTCACATATGTATTTCCATAAGTCACTAAAGATAAAGGTGTGCCTTATATTTTTCAACTATTCTTCGTAGTTTTCATTTCAATTCAGCACCACACCAACAATGGAGATAAGGGAATGAATTTTAAAAAAGCTTTGAGCTGGAAATATATTAAATTTTTTATAGAACCCTTAAATATTGAGCGCTTGCAAACATCAAGAAACATCAAGAATTCTCTTAAGCTTCCTAAACTAGACATTACTTCCACAACAAGTTGGATGTTGAGTTATAACTGCTACAAAAGTTTTTATTTTTCTTTTGAGGAAATAATGTGCATATTTTTCATGTAATTATACAAAAATTACCATAATAGAATTATATTTTGAACCCTATGACAATATTCCAAACTAAGAATGAAGGATCTTGAGACAAAGCTAATGAAAATGTATGCTTTGTCCTTGTATTTTCCAAGAGTTGCTTCACCTCTTGCAGGACTTATTCTTTGGCACTTTTTTTGTTGAAGGGAAAGTGGGTTGGATATATTTGAGCATAATGGTAACCCTCTTCATATGGATGGCCCACAATTTGGTGTCCTCAAATAGACCCATGAGATATGTTTTTGTCGCTTCTTGCAATGCCACCACAATTGATATTGGAATCTCAGGTTCATCTTAAAATCTTCGACTAGCATGCACGATGTGATATATATCATGCACAATCACATAACAAACATAAGGTTATATACAACATGAACAATGTGAAAACCGCTTTGGATGTGGCTCATTGAAATATTTTCTTAATGTGTGCATCTAACAATGCTAGTGAATGTCCCACCGTGACATACCTTAGTTGTCCATGTGTGGAAATAAGCACTAGCCTCGACATCAAGAAAATTTGAAACCATACTAGCCTTGGATCTGAGAGTTGCTAGGGAAACAAGGAAACGATCATGCCTGAGTTGATTATGATATATGAACGCAACAAGGAAATGGTCCTTCCTAAGTGAAACAATATTTCCCGAGCCATGCAACAAGGAAATGGTCCTACCTAAGTGAAATAATATTTCCCGAGCCATGTAACAAGGACAGGGAAGAATTGATAAGAATTAACAAGAAAAACTAAGATATGGGAGGACTAATAACATGACAATAATCGCATAGGATTTACTGAGAAAGATAGAAATTTGGCTCCTAAACTTGGCTCTAATACCATGTCAGGCTACGGAATGAATCCCGAATGCGTATTTGCATTAATGTAAACATGAATATATAGGATGAGGAGCTCTAACATTTGGAATTCATATCCCAATATTTCTTCCTATTTTAACTCTTTTATTTTCCTTAATTTACATATTTACATATTTCTCACCCAATCCTTTAGGATTAGGTGTCCAACAGAATGCTTATTTTTTAATTGTTTTTCAAAGTTGTTGAACTTTTTTATTTTATTTTTTGGGGATTAAAATTACCATTTAATTGACATTACGACCTTTATCATTAGTAAAGAAATAATTTTTTAAAATTAAGGGAAAAACATTTTTTTTTAGAAAAAAAACATTAAAATACAAAATTTAAGGAAAAAAATTATGAAAAAAAAAACTACAAAATTAAATTAAATAATAATAAATAAAACACTTGCAAAAACAAAATACATAATTTTAAATTAAAAAATTAATAATAATAATTTAAAAATATATATTAATATATTTTTTTAATTATAAAATAAAATTTAATTTTATAAAAATTAAAAATAAAAATAAAACAAACACAAAATAGCATTTAACAACACCAAACATCAACGAACGGCTTGTAGCTGCCCCATAGCCCAAGCGCGAGTTTTGATATATATATATATATATATATATAGCACCTAAATGTGTGGTGCGCATATATATTATAGAATTTTTAATTATTTTTTGAAAATCTATTATATTTCAGTTATTTATAATATTGTTTAAATTTGTTTTAAAATTTTGTCGTTTTTTATTGAGTTTTTAAATATACTGGAAAAATGTTTTTTTTTAGGATTGAAATATTCTTACATTACTAAATTGAGTAGATGTTGTTTGTCCTTTTAGCTGAGAGGAAAATAGTAGAGAATTTACTCCATATCAACCTGAAGTTGGAAATAGAATACCCTCTATTTTGAAATAGAATGACTGGTATAAGGCCTTTTATCTTATCATAGAGACTATAAAAACCTATCAGTCAAGCTTAGCCCAACTCGGAAGTAAGCTTCTCATTAGAAAAAAATCTAAGTTCAGTAGTATTTTTGAAATGCATGTTATCAGCTACTTTAGAACCAGATTATGATCTGAGGAATTGGCACTAAATGGTCAGTTGACTTTACTTTTTCCTAGATTCATGAATTTTCCAATGCGAGAGATGTACTCGAATTGGTTACCCGCCCTCTACGACGTAACAAAAATTTAGATAACTTGGATCGGACCACCCTGGTCTGAAATGCTATTAGAGCCTATTAAATTACTTTAAACAGAATCTAATAGGTAACTACCTTATAATGGATTCCATATGTAATCTGAGCAAAGGTCATACCCTTGTTATGATTCACTCTACCACAAAAGAAGGATTCGTCGGAAATAGAATACCCTCTATTTTGAAATAGAATGATTGGTATAAGGCCTTTTATCTTATCATAGAGACTATAACAACCTATCAGTCAAGCTTAGCTCAACTCAAAAGTAAGCTTCTTATTAGAAAAACAGCTAAGTTCAGCAATATTTTTGAAATGCATGTACTCGAAGATGTACTTGAATTAGTTACCTGCCCTCTACGACGTAACAAAAATTTAGATAACTTGGATCGGACCACCCTGGTCTAAAATGCTATTAGAGCCTATTAAATTACTTTAAACCGAATCTAATGGGTAACTTCCTTATAATAGATTCCATATGTAATCTGAGCAAAGGTCATACCCTTGTTATGATTCACTCTACCACAAAAGAAGGATTCGTCGGAAGACCACATTAAGAAGTAGTTTTTATTGCTTCGATTGATGAACTTACACATATTGTATATAAAATCTAATTTATAGGACAAATAACTCTTGTATTTCCATCCAATGCCTTAATAAATAATTTCACAAGCGAATATTGACTCTTCCAATATTTTCTCCGCACTATGTATTTTCTCAGAAATGAAGAGGTTATTCTCATGAACGAGGGCCATAACTGAGGTTTGAAAATGGATGAGTTCCATAGATACGGAAATGAAGATAGCTCTTGGAAACAATGCTTTTTATATCACTCTTTTGTAAGGAATGTCTTTACACAATTTCTCATGATCATTATTTGGATCAATGACTGGTATAAGGCCTTTTATCTTATCATAGAGACTATAACAACCTATCAGTCAAGCTTAGCTCAACTCAAAAGTAAGCTTCTCATCAGAAAAACAGCTAAGTTCAACAGTATTTTTGAAATGCATGTTATCATCTAGTTTAGAACCAGATTTGAACGAATGTGCTTGCTATTTGGATTTATTTTATGGTCGAATTTCACACTTTAGGGATGAAAAGGGCCCAGTTGCGGGTCTCAGAGTCCCTCCACCGCGTCGCGACATTCCCAGATTGAATTTTACTTCAATGGTTTGCTTGGATAGTCGGGAATTGCCACTCTGCCTCTTCCGGATCACAGTCGGGACTGGGGTGGTCTCCCTGCCCTGTTAGGGGTCCAACTTGGATTCATGCTTGCTACCCTACCCATCACCGATATTGATGGTAAGGGGACCCTAGTCCCGTGGATGCAGAGGAGACAGAGATGAAGCAAAGAAGGAAGGCTGCAGGAGTTGAAGAAACTAAAGAAGCAGGGAGAGCTAATGAGCCAATGGTTGAAGGGAAGAGGTTTTATGCTAGAAGGGAGTAGTTAATTGAAAGGAATTAGTGGCATTTTCTATTTGTGTTTTCTTTAACGCAGTAGAAAGAATCTATTTATGAGCCCTCCATTTCCATAATGATAAGAAAGCAGTAATATAATCAGCCAACAGTAACAATTGATCATTAATTCGCAAGTAACGAAGCAAGTAATGTTCAACCAGTCACGAACTAAAAGCCAACAAAAATAAACCATGCCATTCCCCAACAAATTAAACCATTCCAGAAATGACTGAATGATTGAATATAAGCTATGATTGGCTATCGGGTAAATGATTGTTGCTTCTGGGCTCTGAATGTAGTATGATCCTCAAAAGGTGAATCCATATCTAGCAAGCATTGGTCACGTCCGCAATGTTTTGGATGTGAACTCTCGGATGAGAGTTTATTAATTTTTAATCGAAAATCGACACAATGTTTTGGACGAGAGTTCTGTATAAATACTCTTGTTTGAAATATTAATTCCATGCACCATTCTGAACCAGCGAAAATTGAAAAGGTGCGAGGGTCCAAAAATTGCGAAGGTGTGAGGGTTCGAATTCTTTTTCTACCAAGGTGTGAATATTTTCTAGGTGCAAAATTCTTTTTGGCAAAATATATATATTTTTTAGTTTTTTTGGGTGCGAAATATTTTTGGGGAATTTTTTTTTTGAAGTTATTTTGGGTGCATGGATGCATGAAGTATTTTTGAAAAATGTCTCTATGAAGACATGAAGTATTTTTGCAAAATGTCTCTATGAAGACATGAAGTATTTTTGCAAAATTTCTTGATGAAGGCATGAAGTAATTTTGCAAAATTTCTTTCATTTATTTATTTAATTTTCTCTCTTATTGAAAGCATGAAGTACTTATTCTGAAGTCTTTATGTTTTGTTGGGTATTTGGTCCAAATAGAATTGGATTTTAGGTTTCCAATTTTGTGAACATGGGAAACCAAAGGAATTTCCTATCAAGGCATGATTGGAAAAGAACTGATTCAACGGATAAAAATGAGAGGTTACAAAAAAAAATGTGAGAGGAAAGGGAAAGATTAAGCCATGAAATAAATGTGGAGGTAGAGCATCGTGAAAGAGATGTAGAGGTGCATGACAATGACAAGGAAATGAGAAATGTTGAGGAACTTGTCAACGAGAATATTGAAAACACAAATGTCCAAGAGAATATTGATATCGATCTCACTGGTGATTCAATAGTTTCTTCAATTTGAATTTTGTATTTTTTTTAAAAAACATTGTAGTTCAAGATAGTTTTAAAATTAAAAATATGTATATGTCAATTTCAAATTAGAAGTTAATATTGTTTTCTATGGAGGGACAACATCAGAACCACAAGAAGATACTACCACACCTAGAATTTCATTGCAATTAATTGGAAGTTCCAAGAATGTTGTATACAACTACAACTTTCTAGAAAATATGGATCCAACTAAAATTGAAGAATTGGGACCACCAATGGTTGAAAGGACAGTTCGAAATAAAATAAAGTGGGGGTTGAAACCTATTTTTGAAGGTAAATGTATCATAGCACAAGCTCAGTTGTTATGTAGATTTTTAAAGCACAAATCTCTCAGAAATTCTATGGAATTATTGGGCATTAAAAGTGAGAAAGATGTTTTAGCAAATGAAATGGTATCAAAAAATGTGACGTCGACGCTTGCCACACTAGCCAAAAAGTGATCTCAAGTTGAAAATAATGCTCGTATAGCACTTTTAACAGGTGTAGTCACGAAAAAAACTTCATCAAGTCAGTTGATGTCAGCAACTTCAACATTTTTTAAAACATCAAGAAATTTTTTATGGAGGCATACAAAATTTAGAATTCAATTAGATGAGAATGATGAACTTGCATGTTGGGCTAATATATGCAGGCGTCCATATCATGATAGAATTCCTGATGGTGTGAGGGATAGGTTAAAAGAGTTTTGGGATTTGAATTCTCGTATGTCTCCAAATGAAAAGGATTTTGTGCAATGCCGTATATCTAAGGGAGATTATGAATGTCATGCCAAACATATAACATAGGTTATTCAAGTAGAATTATTCTAGAGATTTATGGAGAGTAATACTGATGTGAAGGTTTCCCTTAGCACATTTTTGAAGATTAAACCATGGTATGTCAGGCCTATCACTGTTCGAGACACATGTTGTTGTCGATACCATGTATAATTCAAATTATTTTATGAGACATTTGTAAATTTTGGCATAAAATACTGGTCAAATGACCCCCCTCCTTCAAGTGTTCGTGAATTTTTATCGAAGATATTATGTGCATGAGAGAATAATGAATTATTTTATAAAAAATAATGTTTTGGTGGAAGAAAATGCCCAGATTGTTTTCATTTGGCACTCTACGATGCAAAGTATCCCATTGATCCTAATGATTCCAGAATGTCAAATCTCAGTCTGAATTGGAAGCGATATGTAAATGTTACTTACACTCCTGTTGCATATTCAAGCACAACATCAAAAAAGATCACTTTACTTGACGATGAAATTTCAGTGACATATTTTATGGAGAAGTTCAGCGTGCAAATATACAAATATATTAAGCATTTTCATATATCACGATGGCAGGATTTACAGTTCAGGAAATCACGTGATGTGTTCCAAAAAGGAACAATATTATCAGTGGTTGATTTCGCTGAGAATTACACGTTTAGTCCACAAAAGGATATAAAAAGTGAGTATTATCATTCAGACCAAGTATATATATTTGTGCATATTTTGTATAGACATGCAAAGCTTGCTATCGATGGTTTTGATAGTGATGAAAATAATCGTGGGGTGAATAAGGAGTACCATTTCTACATCATTGATGATCGAACACATGATACATGTTTTGTTCAACATTGTTTTAATGTTATTTATAATTAATTATTGAAATGAAGGGTCTCTTTTAAAGAAAATTGGGTATGGTCAGATGGTTGTGCTGGTCAATTTAAATCAGCAAGATCATTCTTTTGGTTGTCTCATCTTCATAAGATAACCAAAATTCGACATACATGGAATTTCTTTGAGACAGGGCATGGAAAAGGAGAGCATGATGGTGTTGGGGCATGCATAAAACGTGCACTTAGGAGGCATCAATTGAATCACTTAGCTTCCCGACTTGCAAATTCTTTAGATGTTGTTAATTTGTGCAAAGACAATTTAAGTCATGTATCGAACCCAAGGAGGGATGATGTGTACAAGTAAGAATACACATTTAAATAACAATATATTATACATGTCTAGAGATGTATGTGTATACATATATGTGTGTATTTTGTTATCAAACAAATATGAAATATTGCTCAAAATTTGACTCATACATGTGTGTGTTTTTCTCAAGCAGGTACTTTTGGAATATTGCAATGGGTGATGTTGATGGATCGTTGCCATTTAATTGCCTTGGAATCCCTCAAACAAGAAGTTTACACTCAGTTAGGAGTAAGAACATGACAAATGTACATTTCATTAAGAAACGAAAGTGCTCTTGATTTTTTTCTGCATGTATTGATCAAACAGAGTCCATCAATGACTGTGAAAACAAAATTAAGAAATTTGTTAAACAATGGAAACACGAAGAATTGACACCAGTGGCCCCATTTGGAAACGTGACTGACAAGGAAATGGACAATGAAGTGGTTATGATTGACAATGATTATGATCGTGTTTCTGATATGGTTAGAGAAGGTGATGTATTCACTTTCATTGCACCAGAAAATAATCAAGAAAAAGTGCATTATTATTTATTACAATGCACTATGTCTAAATCCACGTTGCTGCAAGAGTATAATGATCCATCAAATTATACATACCCAATCAGTTCAATGGTGTTAATGGGACATTTCTTTGAAGAAGTAAAGAAATGTAAATATCATATTATTTTTCAAGATTACTAGCCAGAGGTTATTTATACCCAATATAGTCACTTGGTCATAGCAACTCGGTTGCAGTTGAAGCAAGTGAAGAGTAGAAAAAAACAACAACAATGGAGGTTATCGATAGATGATCATGATGCCATTCTGGAAAATTTGCCACTAGCACATTTCATATGAGTGGAACACATTGTTCAAGATGAACAATGAACATTGATTCTAGGGTTAGAACATATAGTTGCTACAACGCATTGGAATTTATATAGTTTAAGACTATATTGTGGATTGCTTTCAAATAAATGGACATGTGGATGGTTAGATGTGTGTTGGTACGAACAATATATTATGATCTACTGGATAAGGGTGCTTTGCTAGATAATTAAGTCATGGTGATTTAATGTGTCCATGATGTTTACTCCTGGATGATCTTAACTCGCCCCTTTTTTTGCATGGATATGATGGTGATGAATGAATATTTAATATATTATTGTATCGTTAGTTTAGTTTTGATATCAAATTTCATCATATTTGCATCTCTTTATTAGTTTAGATTAGTTTATATTTTATGTGGCTAATCTCTTCATTATTTTCCCTTCTCATGATGGAGGTCTCCTACTTTTATTTTCTATTGACATGTTTCTATTTTCCATGTGCTTGGAAAATATTGTTCACAACATGGAATAGATCCTACAAAGGAACATTCAAGAATACAAAACTATTCATAAAGGTGTGTTTAAAGCTATGAATTAATTCTTATGTTAGAAAGTTTCGCTAGTAATGAATTTCACACTTTCATATTAAGAGATAGGTATCCCACCCCTTGTAGCAATAAATCCAAAAGTGTTTAGATGAAATTATTATTTCCAAAGGAAAACAACTCAACTCTCATCAATGTTTCAATATAGATGAAGAGAAATGGTTTGGTAAATTTTCAAATTTAAGGAGAAAATTTATTCAAACTAGTTTATAACTCGCATATTGATAGCTTCAACAAAGTATCATACAAATGTCAAATGTCAAATGTTTCTATGTTCATTTGACATGTTTCTATTTTCCATGTGCTTGGAAAATATTTTTCACAACATGGAATAGATCCTACAAAGGAACATTTAGTAAATACAAAACTATTCATAAAGGTGTGTTTAGTTATGAATTAATTCTTATGTTAGAAAGTTTCGATAGTAATGGATTTCATACTTTTATATTAAGAGATAGGTATCCCACCCCTTGTAGCAATAAACCCAAAAGTGTTTAGATGAAATTATTATTTCCAAAGGAGAACAACTCAACTCTCATCAATGTTTCAATATAGATGAAGAGAAATGGCTTGGTAAATTTCAAATTTAAGGAGAAAATTTATTCAAACTAGTTTATAGAGCATATTGAGAGCTTCAACAAAGTATCCTACAAATGTCAAATTTCAATTGTTTCTATGTTCATTTGACATGTTTCTATTTTCCATGTGCTTGGAAAATATTGTTCACAACATGGAATAGATCCTACAAAGGAACATTCAAGATACCGCTAATTTTTAAAATTGGAAGAAGGATTAGCTTTATTCTTTTATATTTTATTGATGGAGCATAAAATTGGAATCATAAAAAATAGAGGCATATGCACTTTGAAAAGGGTTTAAAATCACCAAAGGAATAAAAATGAATTCAATCATAATGATTAATGACTCAAGGATCATTACCATTCATATGATTAAACAACCATTACCCATAGGAAACTTTCTAGCATCAATTCCAGATTGATGTAGACAAAAATAAGGCATATATTCACCAAAATTCAATACTACCATGTCTTGCAAGAACATAATCAAGAGGAAAATTGGTGAGAAAATTAAGATTTAGAATAAAATTAGGGGCAAATTAAGGTTAATGGTGTATTATTCCACCAATTTATCCCCTAATTATTGTATATTTGAAACATATTTTGTTGGTACTGTAACATATGGTTTAAAATCACTAAAGGAATAAGAATGAATTTAATGTGAAATGTCAAATTTTTCTATGTTTAAATCATAGAAACATGTCAAATGTGTTGAAAGGGTTTGGCCTCAACCACTAAATAGAATGCCATTCCTTTGCAACATTTTTTAGGGACTGTGCTAAAATATGATTCAAAAAAGTATTATAAACCATAAAAAATGTGTTGTATGTCAAAGGCCAACATGTTAATGAAATTGATGATAGTGAGAGTAATGGTAGGAACACATAAATACATGTTGATAGCAGAAAGGGCCAATACGAGATGCAACATGTTGTAATTGTTACTAAATACTTGGTAAAATTTAATAATTGTTTCAAAACATAAATTAATGTTCAAGAAGAATTAAATATATAGTCATATGTTATGGACCTAAACTTTCAAAAAGTTTAGCAGCAAGATCTGTGAACAAGAATTTGCAATACCATATAATCAAACCAAGCATTAGCTATCATGCAACTTGCAAGTGACTTAAAGAATCAAACAAGAATCAGTCCAAAGAAATGTATTTGGAAGCACCAGAAAATTATGCAAAAACTGACGAAAATCAAAAAGATTCCTTATAATGAGACCCCAACATGCCAGGTTTTGCACATGAGAACCCTTTTCCAGGAATGCACCCACCCTAACCCCTTCGGCTTTGACATAATGACAGATTTTGGGCATCAAATGGCATGCACACCTGATTAAGGGACATAACCAAACATCTTTGGCATAAATATTCCTCATATCCCTGGAGAAGCACAGGATTCTACCCTTAGGGTAGCTTCAAAATTTGATACATGAATAGCAAGAATTCTTCCTCTGATAATGATATTAATAAAATGACATTAAGACACAGTAAATGATGGACATGATCTTTGGAGACCTTGTTTGCTACTAGTGTTTGATTCACCATTTCTATATTCCTAATGAGAAAGGTTAAATAAAAGTTAAAATTAAATTTAAAGCAAATTATCAACAACCAAGGATATTGATAAGCAAAAAAACATTTAAACCAACATTTTCCAGAACATATCACTTGCCTCTTATGAAATATTATATCATTAATTGGAATCTATATAGCTTGGTGGAGAAATATTACAAAATTAAATTTCATTAGTGCTATAATAACACTTGAAATTATTCTCTTGATGACAAACATAAGACTCATATTTTGAAATTTCTTTCAGCTCGGGAAACTAGACTACATCCGAGCTTCCACAAAAATAGTAAATAATTGTAAGTTTGATTGCAAGGTCAAATAAAGTACTCATGTTGAACCTAAAATATATTTTATAGCATGTGGACATAGAGTATACACAATGCATGCAAGAATACTTGACTATGTAAATCTCTCTGACTCTAGGAAAATGAAGTGTTCCCTCCATCGCCGACATATCATAGGTCACTTAAAATGTTAAATATGAGAGGTAAAAATTGACTGTTTGGTCATCTTCATCATCTTCCAACCAATCAGTTTCAAGAAGATTTACTGCCTTCTCAGAAATTTCATTATTGTGATGACTTTGCAGGTTCTCAATCTTCTCAAGTCCTTCAACATCATCAATATACTATGCATAGATATTTACACCTCTAGTGTTGCCTAGAACCTTCTCTGCTTCCCCAACTTTCAAAATATTCCCTAGCCCTTCAAGACAAACAGTTACAATTCTTGGGTCTGGACAGACTAGAAGATCACATAGAGGCTCAATGCATCCTTGATTCACAATATATCTGCAACCAAAAGCAGGGATCAATAGTTTGTCTCATTGTATCAACTGACACAAATTCTTGAACATTTGTACATCACGCTGACTATTATCATCAAACACATCTCATTACATTACATCTTGTAAGTTGACCCTTTTATTCATTACTAGACAACCCATTTTAGAAATATGCTTGTGTTGATCGTATATATTCATTAAATACATACTTGATTTGATCATGTGTACCAGCAAAAGTAGCATTAGATATTGCCCATGCTGCTTCTTTCTTGATATCAAGCTCAACAATTTGCAGGAATTGTACAAGAGGAGGAATAATGTTTGCGTCAATCACAGCTTGTAAACAAATCCAAACTCAGGATATATGAACTTAAACAACATTTTACAAGGAATAAGACATTCAATGAAGTGTCATTGTTAATCTATAAAGCAGTATAGCTAAAAAACCTGTATTTGATCTTTATTTCCTACAGTTATGTTTGAGATGGTCCAGCATGATTCCTTCTTGATACTTTTCTTATGATTATGGGTCAACAATGCCAAGAGGTAGGGAAGTTCCTGATTGTTCATAGGATATTATACTTGGAATCTGAGAAATCAGATTATTTAATCTATTTTCTTCATTGATTGAAATGAATAAAGGCCCAAATCCTAATTAATAAAAAATTATACTATGCACAATTTCTAAGAGTAATGGTTTCTTGCACATTTATAGATTTATGGGTGTAGAAAGAATAGATAAAATTTAATATGAGGACCAGAAGTATGGAGGATTCACAAGAGCGTATAGCCATGAAGAGGAAGTAAAATATTTAAATATCAATTCGAGTAATGCATAAAATGATTACAATGTGAATAGAAGCATAATGGAGCTAGTAAAGTTGGTCGGAAAATTCCACGTTGAAAACAGAAGTGAAGATTTGTTATACTAAATGCAACCTTAATAAGGTTTCAAGAAGAACACAGTCAAATAAATACTCAACTACTAAATGGTTAGAAGAATTTGTAGGGGGGGAATCAGGAGTAACTCTAATGCAAGAAATCTAAAAGAGCGTAGACCTCGCGATTGAAGGAATGGTCACAGAGGATAAAGGCAGTCAAGAAGTGATTGTAGGAATTATCATTCACCTAGGCATTCAATGAGAAGAGCCTATGCATTCTTATAGCTAGAGAGCATCACAACTTTGTCTCCTATTAGGAATTAAAAGAGATGGGATGACTCAGATTATTTGAAAGGAGAGCACAAGAATATTAAACCACCAAATTTTTATGGAAAGGATAAGAAATGTGAATATTTTGAAGCATTATTTTAATACCCTTACACTGTTTCTTATTATAGCTAACATATGCCTACATACAATTTTCAGATTCCAAAGTTTCTTAATTTAGCATGAATTCTCTTGAATAAAAGTGAATTTATTGTTTTTTTTACTAGGATGAGATTACCCAATGTTATCCCTGTAACTGTTATGATAAATGAAATTTTATATTGACCATTTATTGACATAATACTCTGTTGATACTATTGGCCAAATGAGGAAATATGAAATGTGAATAGACGATGACTTATAAGAGAATTGACAAACCTCTCACATCTTTTCAATTTGTTCTTTGCAACCTCCAACATCATTGTAAGTAACATCTAGCTTTTCTTCAATAGTCATCATTGTCACACTGGGATCAAAATTAGGAGGCAAAGGGGTCTAAATCTGATACTTATTGTGATCAACCCTACGTAAAGAAAGAAGACCATCAATCACTACATTCCTGACAAAACCCACAAGGTGTGACCTGAAGCAATCTCTAAATTTTTTGATGACATTAATGCAAACAACATAAAACATTAGAGTTGAAAACATAGTAATGCTTCACTAAGAAGTAATTTGATATCTCACGTGTCAGTGACACTTAGAATTGATGGATAATATCACACTCAACTCTAAAGGAAACAAACTCCCTAGAAGACAAAGTGAACATAAAAGGATGGTTTTGCAAAGGGGATTTTTTAATAACTGACCTGACACGCATGCCTTCTTCAATACCAGTAGGGGAGACTTTATCACCTAGTCCAACCACAAACTGCATTCCCAAGAGACAACTTTGTAAATACTACATGCAAGTCAATGTGGCTTTCGGGAAACATTGGGTTTTGAATTCATAAGTTTTGCTGCGAGAAAACGACTAATCACTGTAGCTATAGTTTTAGTGTAAGAGTAAAGTAGAAGTTTTGATTCTTGCTGCACCTCTAAGAGAATAATGACTTTACTGTATGATCACAACACAACCTAGATAAATAGGCATACCTTGGCAATTTATTTAAAATTTATGACATACTTGGAATCATCAGTGTTTGGATTAATGATCTTCGTGCACCTCACTACCTGGATGAAGAAAAAAAACATATTCAGATCAATTAGATGTGACAGAGACTGATATGCTTGACCATTTCTACAAAAAAAAAAACATTATGATTGATAAAAAATAATGACAACTGATTTGTTTAACAATTTTTTTGGGTAAATAAAAATCAATTAACACAAACATGACATGCATCAAAGATTGCCACATATATTTCTTGGGAAAATCCAATCCTGGGTCTAATGTTCAAAATTTGACCCTCAGACTAAGCTACTCTGAAGCAGGTCTAGTATTTAAATGTTCGACACCTTAGATGAATCTAATGAAAAATGTAAACTATAGTAAAAATATAGGCTTGAGCCATAAAAGATGTTACATTAAGAATCCATCTTGACCATTTTATTGTTTTCAAGGATGGGTAGCTTGCTTCTCATTGTTGGACCAAAAGATCGTGCAGTCCATTGCACTACTTTTCTTTTCCTTTCTCCTTTTAATTTATACCATCCATTCTCAGAGGATACCGAAATAGGCTGCATTGAAACTGAAGTGGCCCTATTTGATCAACCACAACCAACTTGTCTACAAAAAACATTTCCCTTTAATAGGTCCATCTTCTCCCCCTTCTAACACTCCCCAAGAGAGTTCTCAGGGAAGGAGGTAATCAGATGAGAGGGTGGCTCCTTTCCAAAATATGGGATAGCATCCCCACTCCCATCTTCAGAAATGTCAACACCAGGAAAAGTTTCAGCTGGATCATGGTCATTTCAACCTATCGCCAGGACCACACACATTTGGTCCTTCCTCGAGTCTTTGCAACTAGGGGGGTTTACAGTGCTTGCTTTTTTAAGAAAAAAAATCTAAATTTTTCTTCAGGAAAAAAGCAGCCAATGTCTTCAATCGAAACAGACCCTCCAACAGAAAGCAACATGTTCAAAATCCAACACTTGGGTCGAGCTGCTATTCTCATAATCCATCAATTTAATACCCTTATATAATGAAAAATAATATACCTTTGTGTTTCTTTTGGAACAACAAGGATGAAAAACTTTGGCTTGAACTCCAAGGCTTTGTTAATAAATTTGTTTGCAAGAGCAACTTTAACACCAAATGGAGGATTCAACCCCATAATTTGCAAATAAATTCAAGAAAAAACAACACAGATTACAAGGAATTTTATTGAAGGGCACAATTTGCAATTACAGGATTCCTCCCTATAACCACCCACAGATTCAATCTGCACAACTAAAAAAATCAAGGCCAACAAAAATTATTTCTAGTTAATAGCGACTTTTCCATCTTTTTTAAACATAAGAATGTGTGAAATCATACTTACCAATCTGGTATCGGTTGGTAATTCATCTTTACTAACAATTAGCCAATCTCGTTTTTCAAACTCAAAATCATTCTGTAAATGTCACAGAAATGCATCCACGTCAAACTAACTATGATAATGACTTCAAAAACGAATTTCGTATTTTTGTCGAGCACCAAAATATACATGCTCTCAAAAAATACTCAAAAGAAAAACACTTGAACAACAAATGCAGTTCATTCCCAAATTTACCTTGGCAAGGAAAGCACCTGACATAATTATTGAGATAAGAGACACCTCCAAATTATGTTCTCTTAAAGGGTCATTGGCATTCACAGGGTGATATTTTCCTATGTGTTAAGTCCCTATATTAATAGTGTAGTCCCTTATTATGTTAGTGTAGCCCTCCTTATTGTTGTTTTTGTACCCCTGTAACCCCCATATTTTTATTATTGTGCCCTTACATTATTATTTTTAGGTCGGCTAGGATTACATTGTGGCCCACTAGGATTACATTATGGCCACATGGACTCCTATATAGAAAGGAGGTTTTGTAAATTGTATCATCCAAGAATTGTTCATTTATGTAATGTATTGGAGGTTGTCCCCTCGAGGTGGCTTATTTATAAGGTGTTGATATCTCTTTTCTTCTATTTTTGGAGCTTGTTTCACAACATTTGGTATCAGAGCTTTGGATTCTAGGGTTTCGCTACTCCAAACAGGTCATCGTGGAATTTTCGCTATAACTTGTTTTCTACGAAGTTTCAAGCTGAAATTGTTAGAGCGCGCAACCGAAATATTGAGGATCATTGTCGCAAATTTTTAGAGGCTGTCCGTAATATTTTTGGAGATATGATTTGTGGAAAGTTAGGTCTTTTCAAGCTCCCCAAATTTCATCTCAAAGAGGTGATCATGGGGAAAAAAACGCTACAACTCTCTCTATGAGCGCGCATTGAGATTCTATAAAAATTAATAACATATACTTGACTTAATTGTCCTATATCAATTTCGTGAAATGAAAGAAGAAACAAAGGACACGTGGAAAGTGGGGAAAGTTGCAAGGTTCATTTACCTAAAACAATCCATAATTAGGTCATCACAGGAGATTGGCATATCTTTGTCTTCAAGAATCAAAATCAAAGGACCGGTGGCTATTCAAAGAAGATTCGTGAGGGATAATTCAGTACAAATTTCAGATATTGAAGATCCGAAATCATAGAGATAATTCAGTTTCAAAATCGAGCTTCTCAAAAGCAAGAAAAAGTTGTGTATTTGATTTTTAAAATTGCATAACGTTTGTTTGAAAAAGCAGTTTGAAGTGATTCCAAGGGCATATTTTAGAATTTTTATCCATATTGGGTTCTATAATGCCTCCAAAAAATAATTCCATACCCATTAAGCCCTCAAAAAACTATACTATGACGTATGAAGAGGAAGAATTGCAGTATGAGATATCAAAATTACGGTACCAAGTGCAACAAATTTCGATCTTATGAAGAGCAACCGAAGATGACATAAATGGTTTAAAAGCAGAAATGGAGGCTAAGTTGGATGGTTTGAAGAATCAAATAATAGCTAATATGGATGATAAATTAGTGGAAGATCACATCGAGCATCAACAACAAGTTCTCCAACTCTCAAAGGATAACCTAACTTTGGTGCAGAATCTAATGAAACAACAGGAAGATCAACATCACATTGAAAGAAGTTCTGAAGCAATCAAAAAAACAATAACTTGACGAGTACGATCAATTTCAGAGTATCTCAGCAAGTGGAAGAACTTTCCTGTAGAAGATTCCACATGGGAGGATGAGAATTTTATACAAAAGAATCAAGAAATAATCAATGTTGGGTATGTGTTATATTCTTTCCACCAATAGTCACAAATGAGGGGGTGATAACCCCCGTATGTTGCACCTGCAAGTAGGGGATCTCAGTGGGCAGCAAGCCACTTCGGAAAATTTTTCAGGACCTTATTTTCATGGGCGGACTCGCCATGGTTTGTGCATGGCTCACATGGTTTTGGGGCATGATGGTTTTCGGCCCCTGGTATTTTGTAGATCCGGTCAAGGGAACTACGATTATGTTCTAATCCAGGGTTAATGGATTGGGGTTTATGTATGCTTCAACATGTATATATATGTGTTGTAACACTAAAAGTAATATAATGAAAATTCAAGCTGGTCGTCTCGATTTGGGATCCAGGGGAAAATATATGTGTTTATTTGTTTTATGTTTTATGCTCTTTCTATTGTTTATTTTATGTTTTTAAGATTCGTTTGCAGATAATTTTTGTACAGGGTTAAAACCTACATTTGGTATCAGAGCAGTTTCGGCTTCAAGGGGACGCCTTTGCTGCTGAGGGGTTTTTTGCTCTGGCCTGAGGTAGACCCTGTTCAGTGGGAGATCTGTGGGATCAATTCTTGCGGTGAAAGAAGATGGTGAGCGGTGGGAATATAGAGATCGATAAATTTAATGGTCAGAGTTTTGAGTTGTGGAAGCTCAAGATGGAGGATCTATTGGTGGATAAAGATCAATGGATTGCGGTAGATCCGGGTAGTAAACCAAAAAAAAAGTCAGATGAAGATTGGAAGAAGCTAGATCGGAAGGAAAAGAGCACAATATGGTTGTGTGTCTCAGATTCAGTATTGTTGAATGTATCTGGGGAAGCTATGGTGAAGACCTTGTGGGACAAACTTAGGACTTTGTACCAATCTAAGTCTCTGGTGAATAAATTGTTCCTGCGGAAAAATTTGTATAACCTAAGGATGAAGGATGGAGACTCGGTGACAAAGCATCTGAACGCCTTCAATACTGTGGTAAGTCAGCTGTCATCTGTTGATATTAAAATCTCAGATGAAGATAAGTGCATCAGTTTTTTGTGTTCTCTACCAGACTCGTGGGACAATCTGGTTATTGTAATAGGTATAAATACAATTACCTTGAATTTTGATGACATTGTCACAGCCTTGCTGTCGGAGGAAATGAGATGGAGAAATATGGAGGGTCAGAATGGAGATGCCTTATCTATACAAGGAAGGTTCCAGAATAGAAACAAGAATAAGGTTTCGAGTGGGAGATCTAAATCTAGAGCGAGATCTAAATCTCCTGGAAAGTTTGTAAAGTTGTGTTGGAAATGTGGAAAGGAAGGGCACTACAAAAAGGACTGTGGATCTAAAGCTCCTGAGAAAGGAAAGGGATCTGATGATGCTCCTTCTGCAGAGGCAAAAACCAACTCGGATGAAGGTGGGGATGTGTATTTGGCTTCTTCTTCAAATACACATGTAGATCATGAGTCATGGTTGATTGACTCAGGTGCATCCTTTCACTTCACTCCCCATAGGGAGTGGTTCTACGAATATGAGAAATATGATGGCAGAGATGTCTTCCTAGGGGATGATAGGAAGGCCATAATCATCAGACGTGGAAAATTCAAGTTGAAGCTGCAAGGTGGAAGGATTAGAACACTTCCTCGTGTTCTGCACATTCTTGCATTAGCCAAAAATATGATTTCTGTAAGCAAGATGGATGATGCAGGTGTAAAAACAGTGTTCGAGAAAGATACATGTAAGATGGTTCGGTGAGTACTGGTATTAATGCTGGGAGTTCGGATTGGAACTCTATACAAGCTTCGGGGCAGCATTGTTATTGATGGGTGCAACAGTTCTATGGTTCTCGAAAGTGGAGCGGAAAGCCTAGCGGTCTCTGGAGGAAATACCATGCTATGGCATCAAAGGCTTGGACATATTGGAGAGAAGGGCCTTCAGATACTGCATGGAAATGGTATGGTAGAAATTGTGTCTAGTAAATCTATGGATTTCGATTTATGTGAACATTGTGTGTATGGGAAGCAAAATCAAGTGAGTTTTCCTTTTGGTGCTAAGAGGGCGAACACGATATTAGAGCTTGTGAACAATGATGTGTTTGGACCTGTGTCGGTTCCATCACTGGGTAAGTCTATGTACTATGTTTCATTCATAGATGACTTCTAAAGGAATACATGGACATATTTATTGAGGAAGAAATCTGAAGTCTTTGATAGATTTAAAGAATTTAAGGCTCTGGTGGAAAACTAGACAGAAAAGAAGATAAAGGTGCTGAGGACAGATAATGGTGGGGAGTTCTGTAAGAAGGAATTCAAAGAGTTCTATAAGAAGTGTGGTATAGCACGACAGAAGACTACTCCATACACACCTCATAAAAAACGAAGTTGTAGAAAGAATGAACAAAACGCTGATGGAAAAGGAAAGAAGCATGCTCATTTATACCGGGTTAGGACAAGAATTCTGGGCATAGGCAGTGGAGACTACATGTTACTTGGTTAATAAATCATCTTCATCAGTGTTGGAGGATAACACTCCACATGCGGTATGGACTGGTAAGAAACCCTCTCTTTCACATCTGAGGGTATTTGGATGTGATGCATATGTACATGTTCCAAAGGAGAAAAGGACCAAGTTGGATAATAAATCTGAAAGGTGCATCTTTATTGGGTATAAGGATGGTTTAAAGGGTTACAAGCTTTGGAACCCAGAAACAAGGAAGGTTGTGTACAACCGAGATGTGGTGTTTAGAGAGGTGAAAGATGTTGTTAAACATGAGGTCCTACCAAAGGAACCTGAGAAGATAGAGTTTTAGCTAAAGGAGGAAGAATCAGACTCTACAACAGAAGAAGACTTTGAAGAGGAAGAGCCACAAACTCCAGCTATGAGAAGATCATTTCGGGAAAGAAGACAACCAGAAAGGTATATTCCATCTGCTTTTTGTTCAAATTTTTCTTTAACTATAACTGATGATGATCCCTGAACTGTCAGGGAGGAAATAGATTTAGAGGATGGAAAACTATGGAAGGAGGCCATGGTTGATGAAATGGCATCCTTGCATAAAAATGAGGCATGGGATTTGCTGGAGTTGCCGGCTGGAAGGAAGCCCATTGGGAGAAAATGGGTGTTTAAGAAGAAGATTAATGTAGAAGGCAAGGTGGAGAAATACAAAGCTTGGTTGGTAGCAAAAGGATATTCCCAGGTGTCGAGAATTGATTTTGGTGATATTTTTGCTCCTGTTGCCAAAGTTACTTCTATTAGATTACTTTTATCTGTTGCTGCTGCATTTGATTTTGAGGTAGAACAGATGGATGTGAAGACAACATTTCTTCATGGGGATCTGGAAGAGCAGATCTACATGAAACGGCCTGAAGGCTTTATGGTGAAGGGGAAGAAAGAACTGGTATGCAGGTTAAAGAAGTCTCTGTATGCATTAAAACAGTCACCAAGGATGTGGTATCAGAAATTTGATACCTATATACGGGGACTTGGCTTCACCAGAATCAAGGAGGATCACTATGTTTATTTTAAATTAATTGGTTACCATGTTATTTATCTGGTCTTGTATGTGGATGATATGTTGTTTATTGGAAATGACAAAGAAATTATCCAAGATTTGAAGACCCAATTGTTCTCCAAATTCGACATGAAGGATATTGGTGCTGCAAACTATATTTTGGGCATGGAAATTAAGAGAGATTGAGCAAAGAGGAAGCTCTGGTTAAACCAGAGGAAGTATGTCGAGACTATATTGCAAAGGTTCAATATGCGGGATAGTAAACTGATGAATGTTCCTATTCCTGTAGGTGTAAATTTGTTTGCTGAGTAGTGTCCCAAGACACAAGAAGAAGATGAGAATATGTCCTGTGTTCCATATGCAAGTGTAGTGGGTAGCCTAATGTATGTAATGGTATGTACTAGACCAGACATTGGACATGCAGTGGGAGTATTGAGCAGGTTTATGTCAAACCCGGGGAAGGAGCATTGGACGACAGTGAAGCGGGTTTTCAAATATTTACATGGCACTAGTGATTATGGCTTGTCTTTGAGGGGAAGATAGGATTGGTAAGTGTTGGACATTTGTGGTTTTGTTGATACGGGCTTGAAATTTGGAGATCTGGACAAGAGATCTACAAGTGGGTATGTGTTTAGCCCATTGGAGAATGCAGTCGGTTGGATGAGTAAAAGACGATCTGACAGTGGCTCTTTCAACTACGGAGCGGGAATACCGCCTTTGACCACTCATGTAAGCAAGAGACGGTTTGGTTGCGAGAGATATGTTCAGAGAAGTATGGGGTTGGTGAGCAAGCTATAGATTAGTTGTGACTGTAATTGGAAATTTCTTGCTTAAGACCACATCCATTAAGAGGCCAAAGCACATTGTGTCAGTATACTTGTGGAATATATATTTTGAGGTGGCCAAAAGGTATATTCTAAGTCGTTTTCGAAATGTTGCAGATGCATTAACAAAGTCTGTGAGCACTCAGAAGTTCTCTTAGTGTAGAGAAACAATGGGTGTTGCAAAGCTGGGCTAATGACTCAGCTCTCCTGTGGCCCCCTATGGAAAGGAAACAACAAGTGGGAGAATGATTGGTATGTGTTATATTCTTTCCACGACTAGTCACGCGTGGGGGGGTTACAGGGGGGTGGGAGCCTCCCCTGTCAGGGTTCGGGGTAGTGCCCCGGGAAAAAAATTTTGGACCTTATTTTCCAGTGGGTGGACCCGCCCATGGTTTTGTGCATGGGCTTGCACATGGTTTTGGGGCATGATGGTTTTCAGCCCCTGGTATTCTATAGATCCAGTCAAGGGAACTATGGTTATGTTCTAATCCAGGGTTAATGGATTGGGGTTTATGTATGCTTCGACATGTATATATATGTGTTGTAACACTAAAAGGAATATAATGAAAAATCAAGTTGGTTGTCTTGATTTTGGATCGAGGGGAAAATCTCTGTGTTTATCTGTTTTATGTTTTATGCTCTTTCTATTGTTTATTTTCTATTTTTAAGATTCGTTTGCAGATAATTTATGTACAGGGTTAAAACCTACAATCAAGCATTGAGGACAACACTTGTTTGAAGGAGAGGGGCATGTTAAGTCCCTATATTAATAGTGTAGTCCCTTATTATATTAGTGTAGCCCCCCTTATTGTTATTGTTGTACTCCTGTAACCCCCATATTTTTATTATTGTGCCCTTACATTATTATTGCTAGGTCGGCTAGGATTACATTGTGGCCCCATATACTCCTATATATAGAAATGAGGTTCTGTCATTTGTATCATCCAAGAATTGTTCATTCATATAATGTATTGGAGGTTTCCCCCTTGAAGTGGCTTATTTCTAAGGCGTTGATATCTCTTTTCTTCTATTTTTGGAGTTGGTTTCACAACACATGTTAAGTCCCTATATTAATAGTGTAGTCCCTTATTATGTTAGTGTATCCCCCCTTATTGTTATTTTTGTACCCCTGTAACCCCCATATTGTTATTTTTGTACCCCTATAACCCCCATATTGTTATTATTGTTAGGTCGGCTAGGATTACATTGTGGCCCCATGGACTCCTATATATAGAAAGAGGTTTTTTCATTTGTATCATCCAAGAATTGTTCATTCATGTAATGTATTGGAGGTTTCCCCCTCGAAGTGGCTTATTTCTAAGGCGTTGATAACTCTTTTCTTCTATTTTTGGAGCTGGTTTCACAACATTTGGTATCAGAGCTTTGGATTCTAGGGTTTTCTCTGCTCCAAACAGGTCATCATGGAATTTTCACTATAACGTTTTTTTACGAAGGTTCATAAGCTGAAATTTTTAGAGGGTGAAGCCGAAATCCTGAGGAACATTGTCACAAAGTTTGAGATCTTGGTTCGCAATATTTTCAGAGATATGATCTGTGCAAGTTAGGGATTGTTGAAGGCTCCTGAATTTAACCTAAACAGGTCATCGTGGAATTTTTGCTATAACATTTTTTATACGAGGGTACATAAGCTGAAATTTTCACAGAGCGAAGCCACAATTCGGAGGAACATTGTTGCAAAATTTCAGAGCTTGGTTCGCAATATTTGCAGAGATATGATCTATGGAAGTTAGGGATTTTTCAGGCTCCTGAATTTCAACTCAAAGAGGTGATCGTGGGAAAATATTCATAACTCTCTTTCTAAGCATCAGATTGGAATTCTATAAAAAGTGGCTGAAAGTACATGGAATTTAGTTTCTTGTCTATCAATTCAGAGCTGAAGGAGAAAAAGGTGACACATGGAAATTCGTACAAGTTCGCTCTACTGAACTAGTCCATAATTAGGTCATTGTGGGAGATTGGACATAAATTTGACTTGAAGAATCCAAATTAGGTCATACCTATGGCATTCGAAAGAGGATTCAGAGGGCTATCTCGAAAGAGGATTCAGAGGGCTATCTTAGAGATAAATTTTAGATATTTAAGGTTTGAAATCACAAAGATAATTCAGTTTCAATTTCAAGCTCCTCAAAAGCAAGAAAAAGGTGTGTATTTGTTTCTGAATTGCATAAGTTTTGTGTAAAAAAAATAAGTTTGAAGTGATTCCATTGAGCATATATTTCAGTATTGGGTTCTGAAATTCATCCTAAAAAGAATTCAACACCCATTAAGACCTCAAAAATCTATACTATGATGCATGAAGAGGAAGAATTGCAGTATGAGATATCAAAATTATGGTACCAAGTGCAACAAATTTCGATCTTACGAAGAGCAACTGAAGATGACATAGATGGTTTAAAAGCATAAATGGAGGCTAAGTTGGATTGTTTGAAGGATCAAATAATAGCTAATATGGATGATAAATTAGTGGAAGATCACATCGAGCATCAACAACAAGTTCTCCAACTCTCAAAGGATAACCTAACTTTGGTGCAGAATCTAATGAAACAACATGAAGATCAACATCACATCGGAAGAAGTTATGAAGAATTCACAGAAACAAGAACTCGACAAGTATGTTCAATTTCAGAGTATCTCAGCAAGTGGAAGAAATTTCCTGTAGAAGATTCCACATGGGAGGATGAGAATTTTATACAGAAGCATCAAGAAATAATCAAGCATTGAGGACAACACTTGTTTGAAGGAGAGGGGCATGTTAAGTCCCTATATTAATAGTGTAGTCCCTTAATATGTTAGTTTAGCCCCCCTTATTTTTATTGTTGTACCCCTGTAACCCCCATTTGTTATTATTGTGCCCTTACATTATTACTTTTAGGCTGGCTAGGATTACATTGTGGCCCCATGGACTCCTATATATAGAAAGGAGGTTTTGTCATTTGTATCATCCAAGAATTTTTCATTCATGTAATGTATTGGAGGTTGCCCCCTCGAAGTGGCTTATTTATAAGGCGTTGATATCTCTTTTCTTCTATTTTTGGAGCTGGTTTCACAACACTATGGGTCTGCATCTCACACCCATCTTGGGTGCTTAGGTGGGCTTGGAAAATTCCAAAAGAGTCCCTGAAACATTACTGGAAATGACCAAGGCCCAAAACTCCTTGGAAACACCACTGGCCATACCACACAACATTTTCAATACTAAAGTGATATTCCTCAAATAGCAATCCCCTATCTCTGTTTTGCCTTAAATGATCATTTTCATGCATACGCCAATAATTTCATATGGTTCCCGCGAATAATTTCATATGTTGCCCTAAGTTGCACAATATGGACTCCCAAGGTCCATAACCATCCCAGGTTCCTTAATTTTACATGCTCATTCTGGGGGTAGACTTTCCCTGTGGCGAAGGCATGCAATCTACGAGGAAAAAGTGCATGAAGAAGTAGGGGTTCACAGGTGGTGGCACCAAAGGTTTCTAAGGTGGTGGAACCAAAGGTCTCAATCAGTATTGCGTCTACAAAATTTCCTTAATGCATGGTTGTATTATTCAACTATTATAGTCTATTGTAAATAAATCAAATTTTCAATTGTCAAAGTAGGGAAATTAAGTTGTGAACTCAGGATTTTTCTTACACAGTCAGATACTTGGGTCCCCCTTGCACCTTGGGAAGCCTCTATGAGCCATAGTATTATTCTTACCTCCTTCGGTGGTGCCCACAACCCTACACCTTCTCCTCTCCAACTTTAAATTCATTTACGCTCAACATTACATGGTGTTTACACCATTAAAGCTCCTTCCTGTTGGACATGGCTATATCCATTTGAAGTCTTCAACTTTGTGCATACCCATACTCGATTACTCCCCTGCTTGACAACTCCTATGCCACGAAAAAGAGCCAAATCCTGTTGAGTGTCCTCTTCTCAAGTAGAAGGGAGCACTCAAGGCACACTTCAAGCTCATAAGGAAGCACACAGATATCATTCCCAAACCCCTGCTCCTATACAACAGGAAATCAACTATGTTGATATTGAATTTCATTTTGAACATGATGAGAAAGTTGATGAGGAGGTCTTGGCCTCTATGGTTGAGTGGGTGATTGATTCAGGCCATACTTTAGGGGGAAAAAACTAATATCTATGTATAATCTAGATATACTAGAACATGAAATCACTCCCCAAAAATGTCTTACTAGAGCATAATGAAGCTCGCAGGGAGATATTATTACAGATTGATGAACTGCAAATGGAGCACAAGGATCCCATTTTGCAACACTATGACATCTATACCAAGTTGGCCCTTCAAATTTAATAGATGGGACAGAGAAAAAATCCGAGAACTAAATATCACTCTTCCCGGGGGTTGCATGGTAATAGAATGGGTTGTCACTGTTCATGTCGTGGACAATGAAACTAAGAACTTGTTGTGAAAACTTGTGCCTAGATTGAGCATACAGTGTTTAAGTATTGGCATGAAGGATTAAGTCCTTAATGAGATCACAACTTTGTCATTATGAATAAACCTTCAAGCCAGTTTCTTCACTGAAATATTCTCATTGCGATTCATTATGCAAGTGCACCTAACACTACACCGGGCAATTGTGATCATGCCTCTTGGAGGATAGTTAGTATGTCGATAGAATGGATCTTGGTTTTATTTTTGCTAAATTAGTAAGTTTGTATTTGGGCCGACAATTATAAGATTCCGGTTGATTCTGACATACGAAGGAGGCATAAGTCTACACTACATATTACTGCTTCAGAACTGTTCAAACATGAGATTTGAGACCATTTTCAGAGAGGCATCTTCCATAGTGTACTTTCTCTATATGTTTATTGATTACTACTGATTAATGTTTGGATCTTCTATCAGAAATGCATGAGTTACACCTTTTTGGCCATGGTCCTAAAGTTGGATGCTTTCTCTAGTAAAGCCCTTATGATGTTTTCTTTCTTTGTTGATTTTTTCTTTTGCAGGCGTTGTGTAAACCTAATTATTTTTCTTTTAAAGGGTTGGGTGTTCCTCTTCTTCAGTGCATCTACCTTTATATCTTCCAAAAAAATCATTCATAAGAATTTTTTAATCAACAATATGTCTGTATTTACTGTTGTCATCAACAGATATGAAAAAATGTGGTTCTCCCCTGAGTTTGGTTTCATAAGATTCAGAGCAAGTGCTAGTTTACTATACCTTTGTTCAGACATGAGATATGAGACCATTTTCAAAGATTCTTCTTCCATAGTTCACTTTATCTATAAGTTTACTGATTACTGTTGTGATTTTTATCAAAAATTCATGAATTACACCCTTTTGACTATGGCCATTAAGCTGGACACTCTCCCCACTAATGCTCTTATGACACTTTCTTTCTATGTTGAATTTCTCTCTTTCATGTGCCATATAAATATTTTTTTGGGTTGTGCGTTCCTATCCTTCAATGCCTCTATTGCGCCTTGTTATAACAGTCAAGAAAGTACAAGTCATCCAAGAGATGAGCTCACAAATCTGCTACATGTGGACTAAAAATAGTGATGTAGTTGATGGTATTTCGTGTGGGTTTACAATCTATGATGTTTTCAAACATGTGCATGTAGTTATGCTTGATGAAAAGGGATTTTTACACATTTCCAACTTTTGGAAAGTTGGGATCACTGTGCTACTTTGAAAATGTGAAGAAAATCACATGTGCAGTCCCTTTTCATTGGTGGACAACACTTGGTTCCAACTTGGGGACCTGTTCTTCTTAGAAGTGCATGAGAGCCTCAGAATCATTTAATGCACATATGAAACTAGCCTCCACGTTCAAAAATATCATCACTACATCAATGGTTGGCCCTTATAAAGCGAAGCACAAGACATTAAAGCCTATGAATCTAAGAATTGAAGGCTGCTGCTCAAAAGAGCTTATTCTACTCTAAACTATTGCTCAGTAGAGCTTATTCATTTCCTATCCTATTGTAGCATGTGCCAAAATAAGGCTACCAGTTGAAATTAGTGAATTAATGTAGCCACCTCATGGATACAATGGTCCTTTCCTCTGTGCTTAGTCATCATGCAAAACTAGGAAACCTTGAAACCAAAATGTTTGCAAGATGGAATATTGTCATTGCTGGGCTACAATGGAACCTGGGTACTTGCAAATGAAAAATGTCATCAATTTTGATGCAACAGTGGACATGATCTGCCACAATATATGTGTAGTTGTCCTGAAGAGGATTGTTGTGAACTCTTTCAAACCACATACTGCCCCCTTTTCTTGAATTCCCATTTTTCCATCACATGAGAGCACATACTATTGTCCAAATGATTGTTGTTAAAGGTCTGTATTGGATAGATGAAAACTTGTCACAAGGGAAGCACGATTTGAAATTATGTCTTTTAAGGAATATTGATTCCATAGTCTTCCATAACCATTATTAGGCCACCACAAGCGCTAGTAATGCAACCCATCTGGAAGTTCTGCACCTAAGGCTCTAAGTGATAGGCCTATAAATAGTTGGGGAATGCAGTCCAATGTCATAGCTACAGAGTTTCCCCTGAGAGATCACATCCACATTATTACAGGAAAACAATCTTGAAGCAGTAATATGTAGCGTAGAGCACTCCTTGTTGGTTATTATGGAGTAGCAAGGCCACCAGACCAAATTCTTCCAACCCTAGGTCACTGACTCTACTAATTCTTATGTTTCAGTAGGGGTAATGTCTTCCTCGTGTTCTAGGATTTCTTTTTCCCTTAATTATTTTTTTGGAGTAGCAGGGGTTTGTGTGGTGGTAGGAATGTATCGTGTCCTCTTATTTCCTGGAACATAGGGGGGGCTATTTTGATGCCCTCTCATTCTCTCGGTGGTTGGTTTGCTACTAATTATCTCAACGTCAATATCACTTTCTTTCTATGGTGTAATAGAATTTGTCTCTTCTTCCTTAATATGAATTACTAGGTACTTTGTAGCCAAGGGATTCATGACAATATATTCTTCCTCCTTCGCAATTGCAATGGGTGGAGTCACACAACATTGGGCTCATTTAGTGAAGTTGCAACCATTGGAGTTACAATGACTTCTTCCCACGATTTTCTTGCTTTTTTTAGAGCTTGTACCATGAGTAACTTGATAAGGCCATGGTGAGAGATGAAATATCTTGGTATGTTTGCTTTTTTTGCATGGGCTTCCTTATTTTGCAGGAACTTGAGTAGGAAGTACGACATATTGGCATTGAGACAGTGTCTGAGATGGTCAAGGAAACAAATGTGCATATTCCTCTAAGCCAGATGAAGCACCTATACTATTAGTAACCTAGTGAATTGACTATGGCTCTAAGTTTTTACTGAAAATTAAATATTAGTTTTAGCATTCACTGGATACATAAAGGAATCTCTCAACTGTCTATAAATTCACTAGATAGTCGGTTTATAATGTGGCAATGATACCAACGAAGAAATGTTAAGAGGTTACCATGGTTTAATGTAGACTCTTTGACCTAGAGCCTACACAATCTCCTTGAGGCTCAGTTTGCATCATCTCAATATTATCTGTAGCCTGAAAAGTAGAAACCAAAGTTAATAGAAAATTTTGAGAAAATAAATATAACAAAAATTATAAATATGCTTAACGAAAAGTATAGATACTTGTGTCACGACTAGAACCTGAGAAGGAATAATCTCTTCAGGTAGCCCTTGATGTGTAGCACTAACCTAAAAATTCCATAATGTTAAGACTCATACCATATAAAATTATGTGACATAAATTCAATTTCAATTTGACGTACAAGAATATAGATAGATAGTAATGAATTTGGCACCTGTACATGATCATGTCCATGATCTACATAATGAGGATCAGGGGCAAGGCAATGTTGTTTTAAGAATGTTGTAAACCGCATAAGTTAAATAAATATATTGGTGTAATTTTTTGGAGACTAAATGTATATACACCAAAAAAACATGTTACATGCACTCTATCTCATCTTATAAATGTATATTTTAAAATAGATCAAAAAATGCTTGTACATTTCTTGCCCATGGTGTGCATTTTTTGTCTAATGGATTGCTCATGGAGGTCTCTACATGAGGATGCATACTCCATAAGCTCATCTCGCTCCATCTCCCTCAACACGCCATTTGTAATACTCACAAATGAACGAACTCTTGCATTAGATGAAGGTTGGCTTGTCCCTAAGCCGACTTCCACCCCTCCTAAAGCAGCTGCAATATGTTCTTGTATCTTCTCCCTCATTTGTGATGCAGCACTGTAGATAAAGGCTAACTCCTCTAGAAGTGTAACTACCCTAGGTGGTCGAGGTGTTGAACGAGGTGCTGGAGGCTTAAACCCAACATCTCGCATAGCATCAGGTCGTTCATATGTACGACCTTTTCTAGCTCCATAGGATTTGGACCCAGTATCTGTATAGTTAGGGTCCATGTGCTCTCAGAATTGAGAAAACAACATCCTAACAAAATATTGCGGCACCTCATCATTATTTGGAAACTTCCCGTATGCATACAGGAACTTCTCATAAATATAAGGTGCAATATTGGGATCATTGAATCTTGCAATCTTCAGATGTTTTTTTCTTCAGGCCGCAAGTCAAATAGTGACAAGGCCATTTCTTTAGTGACCCTACTTTTAGATTCATTGTAGGAGTGGATACCAATCACTGACGCTCTCCTCCTATGCATCATGTCAAAAAAAATTTGGTTTATGGTCCAACCCCACGATAAGTCTCTATCAAACTCTCCAAATTGTGCAAAACAATTTGGAGACAATTTCGACTAGGGGTAGAGAGATTGCAACTTTGAAATTCATTGTGCAATATCGTGGAATTCTCCCTCATCCCATCAACAGTAAGTAAGGAGATGGTATCTTCCCAAGGCATCTTCTCAGGAATATCATCAGGATGGGTGTAAAGGGGATCATAGCTGGGATTTTGAGCAAACTCATGAACCCTACCACCTCTCCCTCTTGGAGGGAAACGACCACCACCTGTAACATGTTAAATTATTGCACATATTAAAAATTAAATAATTTATAAGGAAAATTTGTATTTAAAAAACTTGTCTGGTCATTTGAAAATACCTCGTGGAAAAACTATCTCATCCTCTTCGCTCATACTAGGATTTTTCCCTTCCGAGGAATGAACGTCTCTACCACCCACTGTACAAAACATTAAATTTTTTTATAACACAAGTACATGAGATGCACAATAAGTTTCACATTAAACATAAATCAAACAATAAATTTTCCTTTAGATTTTACCTGAAGGAGAATTATCCAAGTGTGGGATGGATGCCACGGGCTGAGACATTGTTCTCCTTTGCCCCTCACCAGCAATAGGGCCAACCCCAACTCCTACATTTTCACCTATGGAGCATAATTTTTTCACATTAAACACATGTCATTTGAAAAAAAAAATTCACCTGTTCAACATTGAATATAACGTAAACTTGAACATTTTAACTAGCAATTGATCTAATGTGTACCTATACCGTGTATAATATACCCCTCAGAATGGGCTCTATGAAATTGGGGACGAATGAGAACAAGTCTATGGGGCTCCTCTTGTTCAATTTCATGTTTGGGTGCATGAGTCATATGAGTGCGTCCACCTATGCAGGATAAAATTTTTTTCACATTAATCAATTTTTCACAACGAAATATAAACATAACCTACTTGAAAACATGACATAAATAAACAGCAAATGTACCTGATAATCCTCCTCTCATGGAGGGGTCTCTGGAGGGCTCGCCTGATGCCATTGTTGCTATATTATCAAATCAAATTTCTACCCCTCATAAAAAAATTAGAAAAAAAATTATCAATCGACAGTCATGTCATCAACCAATGGATAACAGGTACTATAGCTCCAACATTTTGAAGCCAAAAACAATATTAGTTATATAGTATAAAAAGTATGGTAAGCATTTTTCAATGTCCGGAATTTTGTTAGCAATCTCATATAAAAATTTAATGTTAATACTTTTTTATATCTATTTCCTATATCCTAAAATTTTAGTTATTAACCTCAAAATTTCCAGATTTGATTTACAATACTAATTAAAACCTCTCCTATTTTCCTTTGCAATAAGTTAAAGTGTCTCTATGAGGACATGCTTTGTGTCAAAGCACAAGGTTACAAGGTTGAGGTTACAGGGACGTAAGGACATATAGGAACACATGCTTAGGTTACGATGACAAGGGTCAAATATTACAATTATGTGGTGTTGAGGTGGAGCAAGCTATGGACATTAGCATACGAATGCCAGCCAAGTTTACAAAAACATACATGGACACGGGTCAAGGCTACAGTGACTCACCAAGTTATGGGACCGAGGTTACATGACATACAAGGAAGTAACCAACGTTCCTCTGCTCAACATGGCTTCTCTCTAACTATGGATGATTAAGATTTTCATGTATGTTCATTGATAGAAATTATTTCTCATATGTTTTTATTGATATTGATATTATCATTTTATGTTTTCTGTGTTATAATATGTATGTGTGAACCCAATGGAAAACCTCATAAAAACTTCATCATAATATTTAAATTTAAATCAAACTTAATCATTTACGAACTCAAATTTGAACCCAAACCATGTGACATAGACGTACATGACTATATATTTGTTTAATTAATATTTTCACATTTTATATTATTTTGGTAAATTGGTTCAAAAAAACAAGACAATGCAAGCCAATTTTTTATTCTAGTTTCGTTAGACCCTCACCTGGTTCATTCTGGTTCTAGTTTTCAAAACAGGGTATCAACATACCAAATGTTGAAAATACTCTTGAACCTACTAATAATGGATGAAATCCTATATTTATTAATCTTAAACTTGGCATGGATGGTTGGGGCCTAACCCCAAAGGACTAGGATGACGCACCACCTAATGCTAGGATTTTTAGTCTGGAATAACACTTAGTTAGTAGTCGAGGGAAAATTAAACCATGATGAGGTTTACTATGGAGATCTAGAAATTATAAAGAAAATGAAAACCCTTATTGAGAAATATAAATCAGAAAAAGGTTAGCCATAAAGAGATGCAAGCTAAGATAGAGAAAAGGAGAGAGATTGCATAGAAATGTAGCCATAATTTTCAAGGTTCAAGGTTCCTCCTCTAACTCTATAATTGTTAGGGAACACTTTAGACATGTTTCTCCCATTCATGAAAAGCATCCCACAATTTCACTTTCAATTCCACAAATGAGAGAGTATTGTTGGTTTTCTTCCACCTTCCTCCACCACTACTAGTTGCACTCAACCCACCATTGAAACCATTGGAATAAGTACAAGGAATATGCTTATGAGTACATGGCCAAATTGTGGTATGATGAAGATATGCCCTTCAATAGTTCCTACTTAGCTTATTATCAATCTACTCTAGATTTCATAGTTGTTCTTAGTAAGAGCTTCAAAGGTCATTTTTATAGATTACAAATAAAAAATGTTTAATCCATAAATGACTAGTTTATAGAGATTGAAAAATCATGGGGAAAAAAGGAGATTTTTTCTCAAATGGATGGAATGATGGAAAGTCTATTACCATGATTAATTTCCTTTTTTATTTTCACACAAGGATCCTTGTTTTTTAGATCAATAAATGCATCTAACTGGGTGAAATATGCAAACTTGTTATTTCACCTACGGAATGTGATTGTCCTCAAGGTGGGTGTGGAGAATGTTTTTTAGGTTATCACTGATAATGCCTCTAACTATGTTGTTGTTGGTAATAAGTTGGGTGGAAAAAATCCCAAGCACACTACAAAATCCATGCACTGCAACTACCTAAACTTTGCATATTTGGTGTCTAATTATTTGGATTTACATTCAAGTCCATGAATATGTATTTTTTAATTATTTTTTTAATATTTTATGTTGTTTTTAGTAAATTGGTTCAAAAACTAGTCTATATGGACCACTTTCTTGTTTTGGTTTGGTAGAATCCTTAACTAGTTGATTTTGGTTGTGGTTTTCAAAAAATTGGTCTCACCATACCAAAAGCCAATAAGCCTGTTGGACCTACTAATCAAGGATGGGAACCAATTATTGTTATCCCTAAAATTGTTGTGGATGATTGGGGCCTAACCCCCAAGGGCCATGGTGATCCACCACCCAATGTTGCTTTATATTTATCCCAAACCTTGAGCCATTACACTTTCACATACTATACGTTTTGAAGGATTTGGTAAATATTGTTATTGTTTAAGGGGTGTTGGATAGCCACTTGTGGGAAATTTTCTTTAAGCCTAATCAATTTTGATTTTTGACAATGCTAGTGGCAATGACACACCACTTAAAAAATTCATTAACACATCAGAGGTTGAGCTCTGATATCCACGACCACAGATTCAAGTCCACTGACAACATCAGCCCTCATTACATCAGAGTTACCCAACCTATAGACACTCTTGGAAATGTATTTATGTAACATCGAGGATGTAATTCCCAACACACTATAGTTTCTCATTGACTTTATGTAATTTTCAAAACATGCTTTTTCACTCTAGGTGTTATTAAAGGATTTAATTTATTTTATATATAGAAATAATTCTCCCTTGAGCACCATTTTGTACATTTCAAGATTGAGATAGATGGAAACTAAGATTGAGGAGAATAGTTGCTAGGATTGAGGAGATTAGTTATCTTCTCTCAAAGAATAAAAAGGACAAGATATAAGAGTTCGGTCACACCTCATAAAGGAGCAAGAGAATAAGAGAAGGGAAGAGCGCATTCAAGGAGAAGATGAGCATATCATTGAAGTGACTAGAAAGCACATTAGACTATAGACTATTGTATCAATATCTTCCATGCACAGACCATACATATTCAAATTTGCAGGGCATACTTCATCTTTTGTGATTACTCGAGTGTATTCAATTATTAGATAATAGGAAGATGAATCTACTATTTAGAACAAGCAAAAAAGGGTAGGTCATATTGTTCTATCGTACTATGTAGCTATTTAAAAAAAATCAAGCTATCCTAAAATATTCTTTAAATCCACAATAAAAGAAAAACACAAACAAAGAATGAAACCCTAAACATAAATCCATTATTTTTTAAACTCATTATATTCAATACAACATTTTTATGTTTGCAGATGTGAATTTTATCGCAATACTATTCAGATCCCTGGTCTCGGAGTGAAATCACCAGCTGCTGCCACCGCTGCTAGGGTTTGTTACAGTTAGAATTTGTTATAGTAGACAATGGACTCAACAGACGTAGATATGAGTCCCGTGCCCTCTGGCAAGGGTTCCAGCTCTCAAGACGGACCAAGCACTTCCACCAAGAAGGCCAAAAGTTTCGAAATCAAGAAGTGGAATGATGTGGCCCTTTGGGTGTGGGATATTGTGGTTGAAAATTGTGCAATTTTGCAGAAATCACATTATGGACCTCTGTATTGAGTGTGGCGAGGGTTCCAGCTCTCAAGCCAGACCAAACACTTCCACCAAGAAGGCCAAATGTTTCGAAATCAAGAAGTGGAATGTTGTGGCCCTTTGGGCGTGGGATATTGTAGTTGACAATTGTGAAATTTGCAGAAATCACATTATGGACCTCTGTATTGAGTGTCAGGAAAATAAAGAAAGTGCAACAAGTGAAGAATGTACCGTTGCATGGGGTGTTTGCAATCATGCGTTTGATTTTTGAAAAAAATAAAAATCATAAACCTTCCTTCGATATCTTCAAGGAAAAAGGTGGACTCTTGCCGAAAAGAGACTTACTTGGCTAGAAGAATCATGATGGCTCGAATGCTCCAGCGAAAACGACAACTCCAGTCCAAAACGACAACTCCAGTCCAGCGAGAACGACAGCTCCAGAATGAAAACGACAGTGCAAAATGTCGGGCGAGACAGGAATTTTCGGGCTTTTTTATAAGAATAAAACTCTCGGACAAGAGTTAAAAAAACTCTATGGCGAGAGTTTTACAACTCTCGCTTGAGAGTTTTACAACTCTCGTCTGAGAGTTTACTCGAGAGTTTATGTCAATAAAACTCTGAGACGAGAAAATACTTAACTCTCGTCCGAGAGTAGATTAACTCCGGTCAAGCCCAATCAAAATCTCAAGTGAAACATTAAAAAACTCTCGAACACTTGAGTTTTAAAAGCTCTCGGTCGAGAAATTGAGTTGACTATTTTATCAGACGAGAAATTAAAAATTTCACCCAAATTCTAGCCATCCACCAAAAAGTGTTTCCCAACTTCAGGATTTCACCCACTGACAATATTTTTGAGTGACAACTTGACCGTTTGGATAGATTCATTCATGCAAAAAATTATCATGAATTTGATATTGAGATTCAAAATATTGAAAGGGGGATCCCTATACTAGATTTATCTATGGAGTCTACTTCTCAAGCACTATCTCACCCTTATAAATTTTAGGTCACTTCAAATTAGGAAGACCCTTTAAGTGATGTGATTGAGAGGATTGGAAGGCTAAATATTGATGCAACCCCATTTCAATAAACAAAGTAACCCGAACCATAATAGAAAGGTCTCCAAAAATGGCTCATCAAAACAATTGAAGTGTTCACCGTGATGATATTAGAAAGACATGAACTAGAAGTTCCACTATAAAAAATTGAGGTGATGTAGAAAACTTTGATTCTCCTTATTTTCCTTATCTCCTTCTTCTGCATAGTTCTAAAACAATAAAACATAAACGAAAAATAAAACTAAAGATACAAATATGCATACATGCCTATTTTTCAGAATCCTTAGATTTGACATGAATAGGCTCCTTGTTATTACCCGGAGAGAAACTAGGATCAAGAGGAGGTCCCATTTTCATTCAATTCTTGGAAGCCTATGGTCCTTTGTCACTATAAGAAATTGCAGTTGTTTAAAAGATAATATGTGATTGTTATTGAGCTCATTACCATCTAAAAGCACTCTATCAAAGAGGAACTTGAGGTGCCAATAGATATCCACTATGTACATATAATGATTGCATTTGCCCCTTGTATGATTAGCATTAGGAACCCAATATGTAGCCTCATCCTACACCTTAGTGCCTGCAAGATTACATCACTTGTTGGAGATATCTCATTTTATTCTTGAATAGGCTGAGGGGTTAGGTTTTGGTAGTGAGCGATATCAATCTCAACATAAATTTGAGCTATAAAGTGGCCTCACTCTTGATAGTAGGATAATCCTCTTTCAACTCCAGCTTGTTGTCTAGGCATGGTGGCCAGTGAAGATGATGAGTGATTGGATATAGGCACACTTAAATCGAAAAACGTAGTGGGTTCCCAACAAAGCCACAATACTTTAACTAGGCCTCCTAATGGTTGAAAAAATGCATTGTTGGAACCATCTGTGGAAGAGTAGTTAGGACCAAGCTAAGATTAATATTAAAAATGAAAACAAAATGAATAAAAACATTCTTAGGCCCAAATGTATGACTGGGATTTGAAGGGAACTCCCTAGGAGGTTGTCACTGCACTATAGACTTGGCCTAATGGGAGGAGTGGTGTCCCAAAATATGAGAAAATGAATGAATTAATTGAAATTCAATTTTCCATGAAAATGAGAACCATGCTTGGTCTAGGAAGAGGAAACAACATGGATGGTCTAGTGTTTCTGTCTTGGAGGAGGGGCTAGTAAAGCTTAGTGAGTGAAAAATAAATGAAACCTAGCACTAATTTTATTGCTTATGATGTGTTGCAACTGGTTGAGAAAGAGGGAGGCTCAGATGAAGAGGTTGGAATGTGAATTTCTTAGGAGACTCATTAATAATATTCTGCACACCAATGTCTGTAGTGATAATCCCTGTGTGGCATGTAGAATCCCGACGTGATGGCCAATCATTGCTTGTTTGAGTTTTGAAATGGTTGCATTGATTAAGCCAATTCATGAGAGCTATATTGTTATCCATGTAAAACCTCTGAAAATATCCTAGAATGGCTTTTCACACAAATAATTAGACATGGTAATGAATGCATAGCAAGCCCACCGAGTGGTGCATCGTGATGAACATTGACATATCATGCAATAATTTTCCAAGGGGGGTCATGTTTCCACATATTTCTATCTCGTGGGAGGGAAGGGTGGTGGAAACATGCTCCACACGTCCCTCCCTTTTTTCATCTTGGTCACCTCATTCGGGGTGAGTGGGTCTAATGGTTACGAACACGTGCTTCCTCGTAAAAGGTTATAGTTTCAAATCTAGAGTGGGGTAAAGTCTGTACACCTTTATTTACAAATAATGGGGTTTGATGCACTTCAGTCAATGGTGGGTCCCTTTTCCCATGAATAATGGGGTCTCATACACCATTTTAATGGTTGTCTTGGCAGTGACCTTAAAAATAGATTATTATTGTTACTAACTACTTCAAACAATTTTAATAATTAAAATTAACTATAATGAAATTAATGAGTCACTTATGAATATTAACATTATTATTTGGAATGATTATATCATTAAAATAGTGAACATTATCATTGAAAATAATTCCATATTTATGTTGTCAATGTAATTAGTGAATATTATAAGAATAAATTCATCTCAAAACATTAAAAATATATTAAAAAATTTAAAACAAATATATACTTACTTTTATGATATAGAATTTTTTCCACATTTAATTTTTAATACCCTAAACTAAACACATATATCTATTTTATACATAACACTCATGAAATCTTCCAAAACAAATGGTTGAATCTATAAATTTTCTTGCTCTCTAAAACTATACCTATTCTATAGGTAAACCTAGTACTATCTTCTAAGAAAATGTTGAAGTTTTAAATATTCTTGCTTTCTAAATCTTCCCTCTACATATTATCCTTCGAATGTAAAGAATCTAATCATTTAAGAATATATTTTTCCAAAGGATTTAAGGTCTCTATAAATGGTTAATATTAACATATTTGTGCAATCTATTTGTAAGAACCTATGTAATACCCTCAGGGATGTGCACCCTAGTCATCTAGGATGAGGCAAGCGAAGTTGTGGAGGTGAAATGACATTGAAAAATTTGTGACGTTGGAAGCAATTTTTGGGGTTTAATAGCGGATTTGTCACATCTTGCGAAAAAGTGATTTCATGCATAGAATGAAGCAAGATGTGGCCAGGAAGGGAACATAATATGGGTGATTCATGACAGCTGAGATAGGTGTGACTAGGAGAGGGAATTCAAGATGGGTGACTAGGCGAGTCCATGTGAGATGGGAATATGAAAAAAATAAGTTGTCTTGGGCACACACACAAAATAGTTGGTTTGGGCATGCATGGAACGAGTCCACTCAGGTGGAATGAAGTGGAATGACCAATGGAGTTGGGATTGTGCTAGCCTATTAGGGGAATTTTGAGGTCTAAAATGGGCCTCCTAAGAAAAATGTACAACCAAAATAAACCTTATAAGAACCAATAGGATTTAAGATGATGATGTCAACCATGGGGGTTGATTCACCATTTTTTAAGTAAAAGGGTAAAAAGATAATAAAATAATAAAATAATAAAACTACTTTTTCAACTTGTATTTTCAACTTATCTCCTAAAAGTTTTACTCAAATTTCGAGTGGGTGTACTCGTTGGATGAAAAATTTTATTCCTCATCCAAGGAGTACCCATGTTGCATACTTTTGATGATCGTGCTACACGAAAAATGAGAAATACATGAAAAATGTGATTGCAATCACGTTTTTCATGTATTTCTCATTTTTCGTGAAGATCCATCAAAATTATTCAACATGGGTACTCCTTGGATGAAGAATTAAATTTTGCATCCAACGAATACTCCCACTCAAAATTTGAGTAAAAAAATTGAGAGATAAGTTGAAAATACGAGTTGAAAAAGTAGCTTTTTATTTTTTCCCTCTAAAATTTGATGTTGTAATCAAATATTATTTTATTATTTCCACTATTATTTTATAATTTCTTTATGATGCCCATTTAGACCTCAAAATTCCCCTAATGGTTGTTCCAAATGAACCAACAACCAATGCACCCCTCTACATGATCACATGATGATATAAATGAAAAAAATGGTTGGAATGATGGACCAACCAATCAACAACCAAATTAAACAGAACATGAGACACAACCAAGAAGAAAAAAAAGAACCTAAATGAATAGGGAAATGTGAACTGAGACAAAATGGAAAGAATGAGTTGGGCCCGGATAAGAAGGAAGATTGTTGGAATGGAATGAGTTTGGGTAGAGGTTTTAGAATGGGTTTTGGGAACATTGGGTCTCTTATGAGTTGTGCAGGGTAAGAAAATCATGCAAGCATGATGAGGAAATTGTGCAAGAAGGGAGAGACTATGGCATGACCTTCCTTGAGGGTGCACGAAGGCACAGGAGGAATCATATGTGTTGCACAGAGTGAAACAATTGTGCAGGAAGGATGAGACTTTGACATGACTGTGCCTTGAGGGTGCATGAAGAATTAGTTTGGTTGGACTATGCAGGTTGGTTGAGAGATTTGTGGCATGATCACAAGTGACACATATTGGATTGTGTATGTTGTTCAGGTAATATAGGAGGGCTATGACACGATTTTTGGTTTGTTGTACATGAAAGTAAGCGAAGGATGAAATTTGTGGGTGTTGTAACATTGAAAAATTGTTGAGTTTTATAATTTTAAGGCGGGAACCAATGAGGTTACCCTTGTACTTGTATAATTTGGTGCACATTGTACATTGATTTTTATGTAGCTTTGTGACATTATAGTATGACATATTATTGTAGCATATATTTATATGTGGATGATTGTATACTTGTGAAGTAGAAGTGAAGTGAAGTAAAAATGCATTATACTTGGGTTAAGATTTGATGTTAATTTCATAAACATAATAAATATAACTCGTAATAGAAGTGCAACTGTTAGAGGCATAGTCCAGGTGTAATTCGTTGTAAGTTGGTCAAGCCATTACAACAAAACACACTGGTGATGCATGTCTAGAGGTCTCAACATGCCTTAAATCAAGGGATACTCTGGGGAATGACAGTTGGTATTAGTCCTGATTTGACCGAAGAAGGTATCGGTCATGGAGGTCACTCAACATAACTTCAATGAGGAGTTGGATTTCTTAGAATATCAATTGGGTTTCTTGGAAGAGAGTGTTCGAGGGTTAGCCATGGGAGATTCAAAAACCCAAGAACAAGTGAATTCCATGAGTAAATTCTACACCAAAGGGATGTACAAATTTGAAAGGATTTCCAGAGTTCTTGAGAAGGACTATGGTGAAGAATATTTTTATAATAGATTGAGATGGTTGGAAGAGAATATTGAGAGTCTTAATCTAGCTATGTAAATGATGACATGGACATTTATAGTTTTGAGAAAGGTATTCGAGAAGATTTTTTCTTGTGATTTAGTAAGGGTGAAGTTGAAAGAACCAGAATCATATGACGGTACAAGAAGTATGCAAGTTCTTGGGAATTTATGTTGGAATGTAGAGTAGTACTTAGATCAATTGGGAGAGTGCTCATATGAGGTTAAGGTGAAAGTTGTTACCTAATTCTTAACAAGGAATGCAAAGATGTGGTGGAGAAGGAAAAAGAAGGTTGCATTGAGTCAGATGTAGGATGACCTTACCACATGACCAAAGTTGAAGGAAGAATTTTATTATCAATTTGGATCAAAGGATAAAACTTGGGAAGTAATAATAAAGTTGAAATTTTTGAGGTAGACAAGAAGAGTACATGCTTACATTCGAGAGTATTCAAGTCTTATGTTGGATATTTTGGATATGGATGAGAAGGACATGTTGCTTTATTTTTTGATAGGTCTAAAACCTTAGGCTTAGATGGAAGTGAAGAGATAGAATGTACAAACTCTTGAAGAATTTGTCGTTGTTGCAGACAAGCTTCTGGATCTATGTGCATATTGAAACCCAAAAGGGAAGGAGCATCTACTATACAATATTTCATTGCTATGAGCTTAAGATATTTACATTGATTCTTTGTGAATTGAAGAGGGTATTAAAAATCATGCAAAAATTTTACAGTGTCTTTATACCAATTTGATAATAATTGTTTTTCATTAATATGCAAAGGAAGTGGTACTGGTACTGAACTGGGAGAAGGTTCTTGTGAATTCTTCTCCTATGAAGTAGAAGAAGGTTGTTGTGGATTCTTCTCCTCTGAAACCTGTATGATTGAGTTGATGCCAAAAAATTTTCAATTTGATTCTACCAACAACTTAACAAGACCTTTCCATTTAACCAATTTTGTTGGTTTGATATCTAGATCAAGCTCTATGATCTTAGCAATCCATTTCCCCCCTTTTCCATCTGTATCAGGATGAGTCAACATTGTCTTTACTGCATTATTAGGTACATAATAAATTATAGGAGAATGCAAGACATAGATTCTAAATGCTTTAAGAGCTTGTACTAAAGCATAAGTCTGTTTTTCTATTATGTCATATTTTAGTTCTGCATCCCTCATGACTTTGTTGAAGAAAGAAATTTGCTGCTCATGTTGGTATTCATTTCTCTACAACAAAGCTACTATAATAGTGGTGTCTGAAGAAAATGAGAAAATGCTAAAGAGTTTTGAATAATCAGGACTACGAAGTACTAGTGCTTCTGAAATTACTTTATTAATTTGAGAAAATGAAAATCTAGTTTTTTGGGTCCATTTGACATCATTATATTTCTTGAGCATATCAGTAATTTCTTTAATAATCTCAGCATAATTCGGTATGAACCTTCTTAAAAAAATTATTTTCCCCAAGAATGATTGAATTTCTTTATCATTTATAGGTAGGATAATTAACTAAATAGCTAAAACTCTTTTAGGATCAATTGTGACTCCCTCCTTTGAAATGATATGTCCTAACAATTTCCCTTCCATTATGGAAAATAATGATTTTTTGGGATTAAGAGAAATCCCAAATTTTCTACATTTGTGAAAGGATTTTTTCACATGTTTGATATGTTTTGCATCAGCCTCTGAAAATACTGTCAAATCATGAAGGTAAAAAACTATGAATTTATTTACCTTGCCAGCAAATTCCAAAACCATTTCCCTCTTAAATGTTGCACCAAAATTAATTAGACTGAAAATAATTTTAGCATACATGAAAGTACCCCAGGGTGTTATGAAAGATGTCTTATATTTGTATTCTTGGCCAACTAAAATCTGATTATATCCAAAAAATTCACATCACATTGAAATCCTATCAGAACCTGTTACTATTTGAAGTCATTGATCCATCTTTGGTAGTGGATAATTATCATTCAATGACAATTTATCAAGTTTCTAAAATAAACACACAATATTATTTCTCCATTATTTTTCCTATAAGGAACTAGATTAGCTATCCATTTATAATATCTGAAAGGAATGATTTTTTTTGCATCTAAGAACTTAGTTATTTCTCAATAATGAGAAACATAACTAGATTAATTCTTCTCATTTTTTGCTGAAATGGATTAGCTCCTGGTTTCAAAGGAATTTTGTGTTAAATAATAGTTGTATAATAAGTTTTGAGATATTCATATGACCATGCAAATGCATATGTGTATTCTTTAAATAAGTTAACATATTTTTCTCTGATATCCCGTGGAATAATTTTTGAGATTTTTACATTTTTGATTTCTTTTGCAGTACTAATATTGCAATCATGTATGTTTTCTTGTTATGAATTTTACAATGAAGATTTTTCTACATCATTTTTACAAAACAAATTTTCAATAAGGACTGATCCTTTAGGAATAAAATTGTTAGGCAAATGTATAATATCATGATCAACTATTTTATGTTTTATATTTGTATATAAATCATGAATATTTTATTTTATCACATCATTGTTTTCTTCTTCAACATGTAAGCAATAAAACTCATCAATGGTTTGCAAAAAAATATTCAATTGATCGCCATATTCAAAGATATGCCAATGTGTTAAAATTATTCAAAATATAAGGTTTATACTTCAATTTGATATTGTAGATGTAATGAATCTAAAATTTTGGAAGTGCTTGCAGAAACTGCTAAGGAATCTGCATGAATGTTATCTTCTCTTGGAATAGTTGAAATTTTGAAAGCTTGAAAATAATTCTCCACACAATCCCATAATTTTTGTAATCTCTCAGACTAGGATGTTTTTCTTGACAAATATTCTTAACCTGTTTCACTATCAATTATGAATCACCAAATACTTCCAGATTTTGCACTTTCAAATTTTTAGCTAACTCTAATCCCAAAATTAAATCCTCATATTCTACCACATTGTTAGTGACTTCAAAATGTATTTAAAGGATTGAGTAATTATTTTCTTTTAAGGTGAAATCAAAACAATCCCTACACTAGCTCCATCTCTAGAAAAGGCTCCATCAAAACACATTTTCCAAACATCAATGTTTGAAACTTGAGGGACATTTATAGTGTCTTCAATTCTGTTTTGTGGATTGCACTGATCATTTGTATCCAAGATAAAACCACGTAAGGTCATGACATGTAAGGATGATTCTTGCGTGCCTGTCATAAGATCTGCTATAAAACCTTAAATGTTCACCTCCATAAACAAGGATGGTAGCGTAGGAGATATCTATTTGTAAGATTCCTCCAAGCTTAGCACAAAATGATATTGATAATAGCACACCAAACTTAGGAGGCATATATGTCACTAGTATATCCATTACTATGGTTTTGACATGAATTTGGGAAAGGGTAACAACTAGATCTTTGATTAACCCCAAGCATCGTACCTTCTTTGAATAAAATGCGTACAAGCCATGATAAGGCCTAGTAATTTGCAACTAAAGTTGATCCATAATAACTTTAGGCATTAAATTGTGACATGCACCATAATCAAGCATAAAATTGTACAAAGGAAAAAAATGATCTTTTAATGTGACATAGAAAGGTAGCACACTTTCATCTATCATGTCCAAACTAGGCCCAAAAACTACTAAAGGCTTATCATCATGTAGGCTAATCACATCCCCTTCAACAACACTTGAATACTGTATCCATTTCGAAACATGTTACTTATAACCTGGATTCCTTGAAATTTTAGATAAGGAAGTTGTAATTTTTACCCTCTCTAATTACTTTTCCACATTAAAAATAAGACGCACATATTTTTTTGTAGTTGATTGGTCTTGTCGCTGACTTTGAAGTTGAATAAATGAAGTTTCAACATATTTATCTTGTGGAACATCAAAGGTAACCTTTTTTGCAGGTCTACCAAGGCCTTGTCTGGGTCTCAAGTCATATATTTTATTCAGTTCAACAATAAAATTTTTAGAAAAATCTTAGTATTTGGAAATTTCAGCAGATTCTTTATTTTGAACAGGATAATGAATTTGATTGAGAGGAAAAATAGAATTTTGAGATGGTTTCTCATCAAAATAATTTATACTACTGGTCACAACTGGCATTATTTCATCATGATCTTGGTCATCAATCATTAATGGAGGTTGAATTTGTTGGTCATTATTTGGCCTCTCTCTCTGTAAAATTTGTGGATGAAAAGGTATTATTTATTGTGTTGGAGGTCTATTTACATTTTGTATAGATACTTTCAGTTGAGTTTCCATTCTTGAAATTCTATTATAAAAAATTATTAATAATGAAGTTATCTCATCAATTTTGTGTTCCTCTTGTTATTCTTTAATGATGAACTACTCTCTTCTTTAGCCTTCAATTTCCTTTGTGCCTTTTCTGCATTTACTTTCAATTTACCCGATGCTTCCCTATTTTCTTCTACCTCAATTGCATTGGTTTGTATATTTTCTAAGGTTTCAAATTTCCTTTCCCTTCACATTAAAACAAAATAATCATCAAATGCTTTAGAAAATCTAAATTTAGCTACAATTACTAGAGGTTTACAATTTGGCGACATCTTATTGTAGATATTATTAAAAATTTTAATAAATTCTACAACAGGTTCATCAAGATTCCTTTTCAAATCTTCAAATTCTATCGGATAATAAATATGATCCTTTTTAATTCCCCATTGATTTATGAATATATTTGTTAATTTTTTCCATGAATTTATAAAATTTTCACGTAATTGTATGAACCAAATTCTGGCATTTCCCTCTAATGATTGAATAAACAGTCTCATATAAATATCTTAATGTTATAAGTTCATATTATCTGCAAAGTAAAGGAATTTAGATACATGATCCCCTGCTGATGGTACTTCTTCTCCATTAAATATGGATATATGTTTGAAATATCCTTTAAGAAAGTCATGAATTTCTGGTGGAAGTACTAGTTTTGCATACCAAGCTGTTACAATTGGCCTAAATCTAACCATCTGATGTTGTGGAAAAACTGTCTATCTAGGAGATAAGAATTTAGAATAAGGCGACTGATCTAGAACTATGGGATTTTTTAGAAACTAAGGATGAACAACTAGCTTTTGGACTTCACGGACAATATTTTCTTGATCTTCAAGAGATAAATAATTGGTATATATTTTAAGTTCCTATTCAACCTTGGCGAAAGTACAAGGATATGGATGTATGACAGAGGAAATAAAATCAACAGGTTTAAGTTCAAGAAACTCAGTTTCAATCTTTTATTCTGTATCATATGCTTCTGAAAGGGAGAAAGGAAGCTCAAAGGATTCAAGTTGATGAGATAATAAATTATATTGTAGGTATACTCCCTTAGAAAGGAGTTGTAAGACTTTAGGTGGTAAATCTGATAATTCAACGGGGATTGGAATTGATTGGAAGGGCTTAGACTAAAAATTAGTTTCAAGAGGAATAGGGGTAGAAGTAGAAACTTCAAGTCTACTCCTAAGAGAGTCAATTCTAACAAGTCTTTTTGGATTTGATAATGGAGTGAAAATTTGAGGATCAAAGTGAGATATAGTATGCTTGCGTGAAGCCCAATTTAATTTATGAAGTCACGAGGTGAAATAATTTTAGCCTACTAAAATCTTATTCACCATTAAAAGGTAAGTATTATCGTTGTCCCAGGGAAATAAACTTCAAACTCTGTTCCCAGAAACAACGCTAATATGATGTTGTCTGTTTGAAGAAAATTCTAGGCTTGGGAACTGTGCCTAATTATCCAAGTAAGGGTTTTAATTTAATTGGATGACTAATAAATCAAAACATTAACACTTGTATAATCCAAAACCTTTTGATATTTTCAAAGTGCCGATTTTCATTCCTCATAACATACAATCCTTCAATTGATTTTGAAAGGGGAAAGAAGAAGATATATGATAATTAGACATTCATCCTGGATACTTAATCAATCAAATATAGTATATGCATGTAGATAAGCTTCTACAACCAAACACATATATATTCAAGAGATGAAAGAAGGAAACAATTAAATAATGGAGAGGTACTAATTAAACATATTGTTCAATTAGCTATTCTCCATTATGATGATAACTTTGCAGTGGGATTTCAAGGAAGTTAATATTTTAACTTGAACATATGATTAAAAACATAGATGAATATACCAAAAACTCACATGAACATGTAAGTGTTGTTAAAATTTAAGCTAGAATCCTTTGATTATCTTCAAAAAAATTCAGAAAAGTACAATGATGTATTTTGGCTATCATAAATATTCAACCCCTCTTACTTCATATTAAAAAATATTTATAGAGTGTAATTCAAAAATATCTTATCTAATACAATATTTTACAAAATAAAATTTTATCCAAATAATTTGGATATATCTAATTAATACATTACAAAAGTAGATTTTCTGAAACTGTTTTTCATATTCAACACACTATTTGAGGGTGTTGTTTGTAACTGCTGCCTTGAAACATGTCTTCTACTCTTTGTAATCCTTCTTTTGTTGTACTGACACCTAAAATTATGTATTCAACTCTTGTTTTTCCTATGCTCCTGCCTATAATTCTGCATTTAGTTTACTCAGTAAGTTCATGTAACTTGTCCCATTTTTCATCATTTGGAATTGAAAATTTAATTACCCTCTTGTAGAATTAATCTAATTCTATATAATTTTCAAAGGTTGGCCTAGTAATAAATAAATGTTGGATCTCGTGCTGGATAAATAGATCATATTCTAGACCCTCTAGAAAATATTTACCACTTATGACTCCCTTTACCTCGAAAAATTTTGATCTATCTGCTGCTATGTCATGTAATTTATACTGGTATTTTTCTAGTGGAATCAATTGGCCACTAGAATCTCTCAAATATGGAAGTCCTTTTTGGTGGAGGATATAAAATTTTCTATGAAATTTATTAATTTGTGTTTCTAAGTTTTGACATTTATTCTCCAAATGTAACATCAAGTTTATCTTAATCAAAACTTTTCTAATTTCCAGGACTGTATCTTTCATGTCTTCAATTCCCAAATCTTTGAGCTCATCTTTAGTCTTTGCATTCAACACCTTGATAATTATTTGTTCTTCTCTTGGATTATGATCCAATTCTTCTTTGATTTTTTTTATGGCTACTTTGGAATTTTATACCAGTTATTCCTATTCAAATATTATCTCAATGGATGTCCAGAGCTCTAAAATTGTTGAATTTATCTCAACCTAGATCTTTTCCTTTGCCTTAGATAATGTTTGTACAATAAGTGATTCATCTGAGTATTTTTCAAGCTATTTGGTTAGTTTGAAATTCTTCTGGATTTCAGCTATATATTCATTGTCTACCTTTATTTTTTTCTCTTCCATCCTCTGTAGTGCTGCTTTCAATTTTTCTATTTCAACATTTCTTAAAGATAAATCTCCCATGGCCTTTGATAATATTTTAGTAGCTTCTTCACTAGTTGACTCTGTTTGCATTGTAGAGGTTCCTACACTTGTCTGTCCTTCTTTCTCTTTCAAGAGGATTTCCATATTAGGTTCCATTTTCTGAATTTTAATATTCTACTCCACAATCATCCTCAACATATTATCTTTTTACTTTTCTAGATTCACTACTTCTTTATTTTGTGGGTGTTGTTGGGCCAAGAAAAAGGTATGTTTCACCCCCATATTTACCATGATTTGTATACCACGATTTGTCATACACTTTTATATATTTTCCCTTCATCTTAGAAATAAAGTAAAGGAAAATAATGCAAAAGTGAGGCAGAATGGATTAGTGATAAAATGAGTGTTTGATAACGTAAAATTTGATTTGTCACTACCTTTATTGATAAGGAAGAAAAACAGCCAAACTTCTGACCGGATGACCAAAAGACAGTAGACAAGGAAGGCGGATGGAATCATATCGGCTCCTATGAATCGGCTGAAGATGGAAAGGTACGACCATGCTTGGAGTACTCAATCGATAGCCATGAAGCAGAAGAGTCCCATAATGAGAAATATCCATTACTACTCTTTAATTCGCCTTTAAGCTATAAAAGGCCGAAGCATGAACAAGAAAAGCAGTTCCTGTAATATAATCTTTTTGTAATAAACGTATTAAGTCATAATATTCAAGTTTTGTACTAATGTATTGTTCGGTGGATTAATGAAGAATTTGGCATTTTTGGAATAGACAACTTCTGAGTATTCCTTAGCAGTAGGCTTCTAGTGGCTTTGGGCCCAACCCTGGGTATTCTTCTGCTACTTCTGTGCTTATTTACAGAATTTGAGTTCCCAAGTTATCTATTGCATTTCATAATATATCGTTTGAATTGGTTAATTGCAAGCATGAGATGCTATATCTTCCTTTTTACTAGACTAGTTTACCATTCAAGTTCTTTTATCGGAATTCAATGCTTTTACAATTGTTAGGTTAGTTACAACACGATTGTTGTTCAATTCTGCATATAGTTGACATTTGATCTTTTCATCATCATTGTGAGCGTTTGGCTTATGTTTAATTCATAAGGATGTTATTAGTTGATTAAAAGAGAATGCCATTGCAAAATCTAGAATAATTGATTGTTGTTCAATTTATTAGAATTGTCGTTAAATTCATTAATGTTGTTGTTCAATTCATCAAAGATTGCTATTAAATTGCATTTTATTCTTTTCAGTCTTAAGTAGTTATTTCTACATAGGCTTAGAACAGAGTTATCTCCCTTGAAGAGTAAGAATCATTTCATAATTCACTTCCAAGTTGATTTGATTGAACTTCGAGAATTAGAAAATATTCCTTATGACAATTTAGAGTAGTCAACCTCCGATGTCACTTGCATATATTTTTCTTACACTCTTGAAATAACAAGACTTGATCGGGTTTGATAATTAATGAAGAGCAGTGAGGTTGCCTTTAAACAACCACCTTTATGACCCAACATTTTGGCATCGTTTTCGGGGAGAGTGTTTAAGAGTGATGTCCCTTATTTATTTTTCCTTTTGCTGTGAAAGAATTGGGTATTGAAAACGAGATGTAAGAACCTACGTACCAGCAAGAAAAACACTTTCTCTCCAACCCACTTCTCAACAATTGTGTAGAGGTTAGTAGGATAGTTGTCCTTGTTTTATGACTAGGAAAAAAAATATAGATCAAAACCCCCCACTTAAATCCACAAAACCCAAAGGATCAGTGGTCCTTATCAGAACAACATATATAAATGAAATAATTAAGAAGGTTGAATCCCAGGCATCCGTAGGACCCAAAACCATTCCCACTCAGAGTCCTACTAAATTCCCTCAGGCAGAAGCCTCACCATCTGCATCCCACGCTGAGATTCACAGTGAAACCGAAGGGTCTAAACAAAGCCTTCAGACTGTTGAACATATAATTCCTAACCCTTCGAGAGAGGGAAATTCTTGCAATTTGCAGGAAGGAGAGGGAGAAACCAATAGTGTTGTACAAGTAAAAACTCCAGAGCCTAGATCCCCTAAGAGAGTGGTTGAGATAGAGACACCTAGTATCCTAGATCGGGGAAGTGTTGTAAGGCTTCCTCCAAATGCACTCCCTAATTACACTCAAATTATTCCCATTCGGTAATATTTTAGAATATTTTAAAACTGATATCTTAGGCACCCGAACAAGACAACTAGATGTCCTACAAGCCAAGAAGAAACAAGCTATAGCAGAACAAAACTTGGTTGTTTTTTGTCCATGTTGTCGGAAGAAGCACAACCAGCGGGAATGTCCATTAGACATGGTGCAGACATGTGCTATTTGTACCAAGGACCACGCCACTGACCATTTCCCTTCACTTTCGGGGTTAAAATCAGTCTTCAAAGAGGCAGAAGAAGAGAGAAAACCAGTCTACCTAATGAAAACATGACCAGGTATGCCACAAGACTTGCCTCAGTTCTTTTCTTCTCCACATTTTAATCAACAGAACTCTGCAACAGGATGGAAAAACTAATCACCTTTTTCTACCTGGCCATCCCAATCATTTTCCATGCCTCCTTGGCTAACACAACGATCTTTAGGTAATAATTGGTTAATTTTTCCTTGTTCTCCCCTTACTACCAAAATAATCCATATGAGTCCCAGTGGCCTGCCTCTACAAATTGGTCTCAAAATTGGCAACAACCCCTGGGAATGGCCAATCTACCAATGGGGATAGGGGCTCAGAATTAACCTATGTTACCAGCTCCATACCCAGTCCAACACAATCCTCAACCTATCATGCATCCTCAACTGCCAGCTCAGCCCAATCCTAATACCAATAACAGACTGGTTCAGCTAATCCAGATTGTCAAAAACTCAAACCCCGAAACTGAACAGAGGAAATGCAATAAAATTAGGCTAAGATCAGGACATGTGATTTCACCTAAAGAAGATATGACCCTACCACAACTTGAGTTTGAAATTCTGACAGCACCTAAACAATCAACTATGACAGAAACATAGGTAAAGCAGGGTAGGGATACAGTTGACCAAAAAGAAATTGAAAACCTTATTATGTCATCCCCTTCATCCCCTGAGAGATTAATATTGCCTAAACCGCTAGTCTCTTCATATTTTTATCTCTTAGAAGAATTAAAAAAACTTTGCATTAAAATTCCTCTTTTGTAGGCTATACAAGACATTCCTATCTATGCCAAGACAATTAGAGAGCTGTGCGGAAAAAAATAGCTGAGGAAAGAAAAAACCATACCAACTGTTCATGTGGTGGGAGCACTGTCAGCTTACTCTTGGGTAAAGAAACACTAGTAAAATATGAGGATCTAGGGAACCCCATAATTACTGTACAAATCTCTGGCCACTCCTTTTCAAACACATTGGTTGACTTAGGGGTGTCCATAAAAATCTTAACCACAGAAACCTATGAGAAGTTAGGTATAACAACGTTAGAACCACATATACCTTGCTGGAACTTGCTGACAGATCTGTTATCAAACTAGAAGGAATATTACAGGACATCCTAGTTTCTCTAGAATCATGGGAGTATCTGACAGAATTTTTAGTTATCAACCCAAAAAGTAGGTTAGATGGACAGCCCCTGATACTGGGATGACCTTGGTTAGCAACATTCGATGCTTATATAGGCTACCGGGTAGGTAGCATGACCATTGCTAGAGGTGACGCCATAAAAAATATTGCCATATACCCACATGCCAAACCAAGTCTTCTCACTGCAAATATTCACAAACAACCACATACATATTGGGAACAAAACATATTTTCACCACTGACTATAGTTGAAGCACTCGAATCAAAGATCAAACTAAAGATGATGTAATCAATAACTTCATGAATCAGTTATCTACTTCTAAAAATTTAAAATGCCAAATGTTAAAGGCAGTTCTTGATAATAAAGCACAGGAAGACACCTTGGCAGACATTGATAATCAACACATACCCACGACTGTTGTTTGCAACAACATACCAATTGAAATTGAGCCAGGAAAGGTTTTAAATATCAATGGCAGTCTGGATAGTAACCAACAACAAAATCCACTCATTAAGGTTTTACAGAAATATAAGGGAGAATTTTCTTGGTACTACCTAGACATGAAGGGTATATATCCTCAGCTATGCACACATCACATTTATAATGAAAAGGATGCTCGGCCTATTCGAAAGCCTTATCGGAAGTTAAACCCGCATCTAAAAGACATTGTAAAGAATGAGTTGCAAAATCTACTAGATGTAAACTTCATTTATCCTATTTCAGACAGCAAATGGGTCTCTCCTTTAGTAGTTGTTCCTAAGAAAAATGGGAAGTGGAGAATCTGTGTGGATTACGGAGAACTGAATAAAGCAACACAGAAAGACTACTTCCCCCTCTGTTTCATTGATCAGGTCCTTGATACATTACCAGGAAATAGGTTCTTCTCTTTCCTTGATGGTTTCAGTGGTTACAATCAAATCTAGATAGCCCCTGAAGATCAGGATAAAATGACCTTTACCTGCCCATGGGGTACATTTTCCTATAGTGTGTTACTGTTCGGGTTATGCAATGCCCCTGCAACGTTTCAAATAGCCATACTCAACATTTTTTTTGATTTAATAAATGAAGGACTCGAAATTTACATGGACAACTTTACCCCATATGGAGATTATTTTGATCAAGCACTGGAAACACTAGAAAAATTATTGGAATGATGTATTTCTACCAGATTGTGTTTGAGCAATGAGAAATTTCACATGATGATGATCGAAGGAGTAATCCTAGGGCACTACATCTCTGCAGCTGGAATACAAGTAGAACCGAAAAATATAGAGGTAATCCTTTTACTAGCCACATCTTGTACTCAGACAGAGTTACATAGTTTCCTTTGGGTATGCAGGGTACTACTGTAGGTTTATAAATAATTTCTCACAAATTGTTGTGCCCTTGTATGCATTAATTGGAAATGTTGAATTCCATTGGCCTGATAAATATGACACTTCTTTTTCAGATTTAAAGAAACTGGTCTCAACTGCACCAATATTACGCGGCCCCAATTGGGAGCTTCCCTTTCACATTTCCTCAGATGCATCCGAAACAATGATAGGGGAAATTCTCGGTCAAGAAGAAGATAAAAAGCCCTATGCTATTTATTATATCAGCAAGAATCTCACTCCTGCCGAATTAAACTATATAGTGACTGAAAAGGATTTCTTGGATGTCATTTATGCTATTAATAAATTAAGGCATTATATAACTGGCTATCAAGTATTCCTATATACTGATCACTTCGCCATTATATATTTAGCTGATAAACCTATTACAAATAGAAGAGTGACTCGTTGGTTGTTGCTTTTACAGGAGTTTGACATAACTATCAAAGACCGCCCAGGGAAGGAGAACGTAGTTGCATATTTCCTGTCTAGAGTTCCAAAGTCAGATGACCCACTAGCGGTGGACAATCAGTTCCCTTATGAGAATTTGTTCATTGTAGCAGTAAAAACACCATGGTACACAGATGTAGTGAATTATCTGGCAGTAGGAAATTTTCTAAGACACTTGACATCAAAGGAACAGAAGTTGATTGTTCAGCATAGTGTTATATTCTCCTGGATCAATGAATATATTTTTCATACAGGAGATGATATGCATATACGCAAATGCATCCAAGAAGATGAGATTTATGACATCCTAAGGGCCTATCATGATGAGCCATGTGGTGGCCATTTTGCAGATCGCAGGACGGGGTACAGAGTATTGCAAATGGGTTATTATTGGCCTATAATTTTTAAATATGCCAATAAATATGTCCAAGCCTGCGATAGTTGCCAAAGAATGGGCTGCCTTGGCCAAGCTGACGAAAAGCCATCAAAGCCATAGTTAGTAGTGGAACCTTTCGAACGATGGGCACTGGACTTTTTTGGACCATTCAATCCGCCATCAAATCAGAAGACCTACATACTAGTGGCCGTAGATTATGTGACGAAGTGGGTAGAAACTGTGATCAATTTTTCTTTTGAGTTATTTGTGCAATATGGCTTACCCTGGGAAGTGATAACTGATGGAGGGGCATAGTTTGTGGGGAATAAAATTATAGCCACTATGAATAACCACCATATCACCCATAGAGTCACCTATCCCTACCACCCGTAGGTGAATGGGCAGGTTGAAAGCACAAAAAAATTCCTCGAGGAAATTCTCACTAAAACAGTCTCAACACATCGTCGGGATTGGGCTACTAGACTACCAGAGGCCTTGTGGGCTTTACCACATGACATGGTGAAAAACCACTAGATATTATCCGTACCATTTGGTATTTGGAAGGGAACAAATTTTTCCTATCGAATTTGAAATAAAGATCTAAGAACAGCCCAGGAAGTGGGGTTGGATTTGACAGAGGCCCAAATTAGAAGACTCCAGCAAATAAATGAATTGAATGAAACATGGCTACTAGCTCTGCAACGCACTGCAATTATTCAACAACAATGAGCTAAGTGGCATGAAAACCTCATAAAAGAGAATACATTCTAGAAAGGAGATTGGGCACTTATCTACGAATCCAAATTCCAAGACTTCCTGGGTAAGTTACAAACAAGGTGGCTCGGTCCATACGAAATTCAGGAAGTACACAGAAATGGTACCATCACCTTGACTACCATAGATGGGACTGGCTCCACCTTTCGAGTCAATGGACATCGGGTGCGCCTCTGTCATAAACCACTTACAAAAGAGTCTTTCTGCCAGCAGGTACGTGACGATCCCACCATCCAAATTTTAGCTCCAGGGGGTGATGGCCCCGCAACTTTAAGTTCATGAAAATTTTTTATTTCCTCTTGTAAATATTGTATATATGTCCCTTGAAATTTATAGTTTTTCTCATTGTTGTACATTCCATCTCTTCTTCATGCTCACAACTGCATTCTTTTTCTCTTATCCTTTCTTTTGTGTTTGCTATTCAAACCTTTGAATGACTGTTGTTCAATCCAATTGAACAACTGCTATTCAATCCAATTGAACAATTGTTGTTCAATTCAATTGAATGACCATGTTTTTGTATGTTTATTTTGTTGTTCAAACCTTTGAATGACTATTGTTCAATCCAATTTAATAACTACTGTTCAATCAAATTGAACAGATATTGTTCAATTGAATTGAACAACTGTTGTTCAATTCAATTGAATGATTGTGTCTTTGTGTGATTTTATTTTTTCTGTTCAATCGAATGGAACAACTGGTTTCTTCTCTAAGCATTTTTTTTTCTTTTTTTTGTGTGTGATGATCTCTTTTCGAATATCCACTCCCCTTTACACACCCTTGCCATAAAAGCCATTTTTGGAAGGGGATTGGCACCTGAAGAGGAGAAAAGCAGTGATATTACTAATATGGTGATCCTTTGAAACTGTAATGGAAATATCTATTTTGAAATATGACATGTTATTATCTATGCAATGAAGGGCTGTACATGTCCTGTTAACATATTATCACACAATTCATTTTCATAGTCTTATGTTGGTATATCTTTCCACACTCTCAAGTATTTATTCTCCTTGACATGAGGATATAGGAATATATAGTATTAATTGTATTGGCATTCTTTTACTTCTCATACCATCCCTAACTATTAAGGAGTTAATGAACCTCCCTTCATGTATAAAGAACAAGAAAATATTATGTCTATGTGCAATTTTAAGAGAGAATAGGGGGTCTCATCACAAGCCAACCTACCATGATCATAAGGGTTTAACAAGTGACATGCCCACAATGGCCAACACACCAGGGTAGTGACCTTCTCAACAACTCAAACTGCTTGAAGGATAGGAGGTCTCATCACGAGCCAGCCTGATCACTCTGTTACAATCCCCGTGAATGGCACTATGATTATCTGGCCACCACACCAGCACAGTGGTCTCTCCATAAAACAAGAAAAATGCCTACTTCTCAAAAAGAAAATATTATGTATATATGCAGATTTTTAAGAGAGAATAGGGGGTCTCATCACGAGCCAGCCTACCATTATCATAAGGGTTTAACAGGTGACATGCCCACAATGGCCAATGCACCAGGGTAGTGACCTTCTCAACAGCTTAAACTATTTGAAGGATAGGAGGTCTCATCACGAGTCGGCCTAATCACACTGTTACAATCCCAGTGAGTGGCACATTTACTATTTGGCCACCACACCAGCACAGTGATCTCTCCATAAAATAAGCAAAATGTCTACTTTTACATAGAGGATTATCGCTCATTTCTGGGTTAAAATAGAAACCCTATCGAGGCTATGAACACCTGCTGGCAGTAGTGGCTCTGCTTGTGGTACGGAAGTATTTTTATAACAATATTCAATTATTTTTATATGCCTTATTTCCTATTAACCCATTTCTGAGATAAATACACTACTTGAATAAGTGTTATCACTATCTACCCACATAATTAACCATGAATGAATTATATTTTAATGTTTGAATTAAGGGATGGCAGCATCAATCATAATCCGTCATTTGTCGTGCTTCCATCATGCTACACCATCAAAATAGGACACCCTGTCATAATAATTGCCATTCCGCTTTTATTCCTTTCTTCTATCATTTCCACCTGATGTACAACTACGATGATTATTAACTTCTGACCTTTGCCTCGTATGCATTCATGATTGTTGCAATATTTCCTCTTTTCTTGAGCTCCAAGGCCATGGACGCCCTTCTCTCGTATAGTTGTGATGATTACCTATTTATGACCTTTGCCTTGTGCGCATTCATGATTGTTGCAATCTTTTCCCTTCTCTTAAGCTTAAGGTCGTAGATGCCCTTCTCCGAATGGAGGGGGTAAAAATATCCATAATTAATAAGCATGTGAATTACCCATGCAACTCCCTTCGTATACACTGATGGGGCTAAGATATCATTACATTTACAATATAAGGTTGCATTTTTATAATATATGTGGAAAAAATTCATGCAGTGTGTTGTTTTAACCAACAGGGTCGAAAGAGACACAGACATAAGAAGAAACCAGTTCGGATAACACATTATCCATGGGGGGGAATTCTCTCCACAATTAATCCACAACCTTCCAAGTCTTAGAATCAGCTTTCACCATTCTCCAACAAGTTGGATGGATTCCATATCCACAAATACTTCAGGGGTTTAACACAGAGATAACAGTTGAGTTCCTGCGAAACCTGCGGGAAGGGCACAACACAGTTAGAGGAAGAATCATACTGGTTTCTGAGGAAACCATCGCTGAGGTCTCTGGACTACCAATGGAGGGAGAAAGATGGACCAAAAAACATGTCCTTCTACAAGAAGAAATCTTAGTGTACCAGGACCCAGTCAAACCATTAGAACAAAAAGGGAAGGGTATTAATCCTATGCCCTTGTAGCAGCCTTGGAAATAATTGACAGTTTTCATTCAAAGATATATCACATGTGATGGATGCCAAGATGTGGTAAAGTCCCACCAACTTAAACTATTAGTAGTTCTCAAGCGAAAAATTTCAGTTAACTTGCCTTTTTTTCTAAATTCTGTATTGCACAATATTGTTGTTCGAATTAGAAAAACAAAAAATTCCCCTAGCAGTTGTCAGCCACCATGGCCTGAATAAATTAATCATCATTAATGAGCTAGATAAACACCAGATAACTTGGGAAAAATTTGTTAATCCTGCCCTACCTGCCCTTGAAGAAAACCATGTTAGAGCAGAGATTGAACTCCCTAGAATAACCATACCCAGGAGAGAAAGAGGGAAGAGGGCCCATGTTTTGACCTCAGACTCAGGGAAGCAAAGATGGTCCGAAAGGTTGCAACTACGGAAAGACACCTCTGAATTTCTAGATGAGGTGAGACCATCCCATACACCACCTTCAAGTCCTTAAAATATGTCCTTATAAGACTATGAAGAAGAAATGGCTCAAGTTCTTGCGAAAATGAGAGCATCTCATGAAATTGGAAGCCCATATGAACAATATGAGGGGTAGAGGGACCTGTTGAACCAGTCTACCACTGCCAGCAACTCTGGCCACACTGAAATCTTACCTCACCATGATGAATTGCATGCTTCTAGGGTCTTACCCCCCTATGATAATGAATGGGTGAGTAGGGAAGAAATGACAGAAGGAATAACTGAATCTGGAAATCAATCAAGAGACACTATTCTATTAGAATGAAATACAAGAATTGAGATAGTTCCCCTGACGCCTGAAGGAAATAGTATTTCACCCAGCCATGACGTTAATGTTGAAATAAACTCTTGGACGTGTGAAAAAAATGCCATTGCTGATAACCTTAGAACTGACACAACCATTTTTGAAACCGAAGCCACTTCTCCTCCTTCTCTTGCCAAAAATTTTCCAAAAGAAAAATCAACTGAGATTAAGTTCAGGAAAATGAGCAGGAAGTGCAAGAGATTGAGAAAAATGATAAAACATCTAAGGAAACAGTTGAAAGAAGCAAACAAGGCTCGGAAGCCTGAGAAGGAATTGGCTACCATGGGAACCCAAACAGATTTTGTTACCCAAATGGTAGATACTACTGAAATTTCTGTACAGACTGACATAATGGACAAAGCTGAAGCCTCTGTACAAACCAATTTAATAGATACTACTGAATTTTCTGTACAGACTGAGTTAATGAATAAGGTTGAAGCCTCTGTACAAACAGATTTGATACACACTACCGAAGCCTCTGTGTAGACTAATATGGAACTTACAGAAGATAAGGGGACTCAAACAGAAGTGACACCTTCCTACACTCCCCTAGTTGAAAAGGCTGCTAATCAGAAGTTGCACAATGAATTAATTCAAGTCCAACATGAATTGGCACAGTGCAGAAAGGAAGTAGTACCCTTACAGGAACATCAGGCACTACTGAAGCGGTTTAAAGACCTTTCTTCAACTGAGGACGAAACATTTTCCCAAATCAGGGAAGAAAGGACAAAATTAAAGAAAGCATAGGACCAAGTGGAACAAGCTAAAGAGAAAACCAGTATGGTTTTCTCTCTTTACTCAAATGTATTAACTTGCAGTGCACCAACCACTAACTATGCTTTATTATTAGTGGAACGATATTTATTGTTGAAAGTCAAGGCTCTCAGGGCAAGGAAGCCCACCACTTTTAAGACCATTGAGGAATTTTTCCAGTGTTGCAATGAGCAGGATGAGCAGGTCCAACATATTTTATGTGAATTATATTTACACAATTTCTTTCTAGAGGACGATAGGGACAGTAATCCCAGCCCCTCCAGAGGGGACTTTCATCTCCAGGCCTTCCTATCTTTTGCTAAAAACCAAAATCAATGGGCTAAGACCTACAACACCTTTAAGAAAAGAGAGCATGGCCTACACCTATGGGTCAGAGGGGAACCTACTAAACCCCTGTACCTGTTTACCCAACATAAGAAATTCATGCAGCGGAAGGGAGTGATATCCAAATTGGGACCAATTCACAGAGATATTGTGAAGAAGAATTAGCAGCAACCAAACAAAGATGGCTAGCCTCTACAAATGGTGTGAAGAACAAAGAGCCATTTGGTTACAAGAACCTCAAAGATGATGCCTCCAAGTTCTTTGTGTACAAAAATCTAATTTTGAACATGGGTCCTACATGGATAGGATGTAGATACAGATGCAGATACAGATGCCCCCTCATTTGGTACCCCCATGAAGACTATCATCATGATTATGAGTTACCAAAGGGGCACACAAACTCACCATTTGCAAAGATCAAACAAAGGCATGGCTTCAAACTTTACAAAGAAGAGGTATACCATGCATATTATTTAACCCAGCTACACCTAAACCATTTGTTTGCATGAGGACTACAAAAAGGTAAGAAGGGGAGTATTTTGGGCCAGGAAAAAGGTATGTTTCACCCCCATATTTACCACAATTTTTCATGCACTTTTATATATTATCCCTTCATCTTAGAAATAAAGTAAAGGAAAATAATGCAAAAGTGAGGCAGAATGGATTAGTGATAAAAGGAGTGTTTGATAATGTAAAAACTAATTTCACTACCTTAATTGATAGAGAAGAAAAACAAAAAATACTACGGACCGAATGACCGAAATACATTAGACAAGGAAGGCAAACGGAATCATATCAACTCTTACAAATCGACATAAGATGGAGAGGTATGACCATGCTTGGAGTACTCAATCGATAGCCACGAAGCAGTAGGGTCCCATAATGAGAAAGATCCGTTGCTACTCTTGAATTTTCCTTTAAGCTATAAAAGGCCAAAGAATGAACAAGAAAAATAGTTCCTTGAATATAATATTTCTGTAATAAACGTATTCGGACAGAATCGTCAAGTTTTGTCCTAATGTATTGCTTGGTGGATTAATGAAGAGTTTGGCGTATTTTGAATAGACAACTTCTCAGTATTCCTTAGTAGTAAGCTTCTAGTGGCTTTGGGCCCAACCCTGGGGGTTCTTCTGCTACTTCTGTGCTTTATGTTTATTTACAGAATTTTCGTTCCCAAGTTATCCATTGCATTTCCTAATATATCGTTTGAATTGGTTAATTACGAGCATTAGATGTTATATCTTCATTTTTACTAGACTAGTTTACCATTCATGTTCTTTTATCAGAATTTAATGCTTTTAAATTTTTTAGGTTAGTTCCAACACGATTGTTGTTCAATTCTACATATAGTTTACATTTGATATTTTCATCATCATTGTGAACATTTGGTTGATGTTTAATTCAGAAGGATGTTATTAGTCGATTAAAAGAGAATTCCATTGCAAAATATGTTAGGTCCCTATATTACTAGTATAGTCCCTTATTGTTTTTATGTAACCCCCTTTTTGTTATTATTGTACCCCTATAACCCCCATATTGTTATTATTGTGCCCTTAAATTATTATTTTTAGGTCGGCTAGGATTACATTGTGGCCCCACTAGGATTACATTGTGGCCCCATGGACTCCTATATATATAAAGGAGGTTTTGTAATTTGTATCATCTAAGAATTGTTCATTCATGTAATGTATTGGAGGTTGCCCCCTCGAAGTGGCTTATTTATAAGGCATTGATATCTCTTTTCTTCTATTTTTGGAGCTGGTTTCACAACATTTGGTGTCAAAGCTTTGGATTCTAGGGTTTCACTACTCCAAACAGGTCATCGTGGAATTTGCGCTATAATTGTTTTGATACGAAGGTTCAAAAGTTGAAAGTTTTAGAGTGCGAAGCCGAAATCCTGAGGAACATCGTCGCAAAATTTCAGAGCTTGGTTCACAATATTTTTGGAGATATGATATGTGGAAGTTAGGTCTTTTTGTAGGCTCCTGAATTTCACTTAAAAAGGTCATCACAGAATTTTCGCTATAACTTTTTTTCTACGAAGGTTCAGAAGCTGAAAGTTTTAGAGTGCAAAGCTGAAATCTGGAGAAACATCTTCGAAAAATTTCAGATCTTTTTTCGCAACAGTTTTAGAGATATGATCTGTGGAAGTTAGGTCTTTTTCAGGCTCCCAAATTTCATCTCAAAGAGGTGATTGTGGGAAAAGCTTCATAACTCTCTCTCTGAGCATCAGATTGGAATTCTGTAAAAAGTGACTAGAATCACACAAACTGTAGTTTCTCTTCTATACATTTCAAAGCCAAAGGAGCAAACAATGAAATGTGCCAAGTCGTACAAGTTTGCTCTACTAAACTAGTCCATAATTAGGTCATTGTGGGAGATTGAACATAACTTTTCCTTGAAGAATCCAAATCAAGTCAGAACTGTGGCATTTGAAAGAAGATTCAGAGGACTACTACAGGGTTGAATTTCAAATATTTAGGATCTGAAAGTATATAGATAAGTCAATTTCAATATCTAGCTCCTAAAAATCAAGTAAAAGGTATGCACTTCTTTTTTCCGAATTGCATAAGTCTTTTTTGAAGAATCATGTTGAATTGATTCCAAGGGCATATTATAGAATAGATATCTGTATTGGATTCTCAAATGGAACCAAAAAAGAATTCAACACCCATTAAGCCTTTAGAAGGCTCTACTATGACTCATGAAGACGAAGAATGGCAACATGACATATCAAAATTACAAGAGCAAGTGCAACAAATTCTCTCACAAAGAGCTAAAAAAAATTGCATGGAAGTTTTGAAGAAAGATGTGGAAACTAAGATGGATGGTTTGAAGAAAGGCATGGATGGTTTGAATAATAACATGGAAGCTAAGATGGATGGCATGGAAGCTGGCATGGAATCTAAGATGGATGACATGGAAGCTAAGATGGAAAACATGAAGAATGATCTAAAAACAAACATGGAAGGTTTGACAAAGTTGATACAAGAAATGTTTCCTAATGGTGAAAAGATAGTAGAGGAAACTCATGATGAGAAAAAATAAATGTTAATCGTGATTTCATAAACTCTAATGTTGGAGGGAAGAACCACCATATTCCAAAAATGGATATGAGGAAGTTTGATGGAAAGGATCCTATAACATGGATACTACAGATGGAGCAATATTTTGATCTCAATAATATGAAAAACACACAAAAGGTACGCATTGCAACTTTACATTTAGAACAAAATCCATTTGTATGGTATCGATGGCTTTGCTCCCATAAAAAAATTGTCACTTGGTCAATTTTTACGGAGGAAATGATAGCACATTATGAGCAACACTTTTTTTATCCAATTGATAAATCTCAAACAAAAGTGTTTAGTGGGGGAGCATATTGAGGACTTCCAAAAATTGAATATAAGGGTAACTAATATTTTAGAGGAACACAATATTGATCTCTTCATAGGTACTTTAAAGGATAACATCCAACATGAAGTTCACGTTTTGGAACCAGATTCATTGGAGAAGGCATTCAGGCTGGCAAGAATAATTGAATGTAAAATTATGGCGACAAGGAAGCCTACCACTCACTTCTATAAAGATGGAAGTGTTGCTACTCCTAGATTTCCACAACCCACAAGGTTGACACCACAACAATTGGAAGAAAAAAGAGAAAAAGGGCTTTGCTACAGTTGTGATAGAAAATACACTAAAGGTCATAAGTGTGCTGAGAAGAAATTATTTTACATAGATTGTGAAGAGGAAGAAGAAAATGAACAAGAATAGGATATACACCAGGAACCAACCCTAGAAGAGGAAGAAATGAATCCGACCATATCGTGTAATGCACTAGCAGGAATTAACACTCCTCAAACTCTCAATATAGAAGGACATATCAAGAAGAAAAAGGTAATAGTGTTGATTGATTCAGGTAGCACCCATAATTTTATTCATTGTAAGGTAGCCAAGGAATTAAATTTGTTTCCTATACCCAGCACCAGAATGTCAAGTGATGGTTGCAAATGGAGGAACTATAAATTGCTCTGGAAAATGCCATAATATCAAGCTAACCATAGGGGAATATGTATTGACTAGTCCAATGCTTGCCATTCCTATGGGAGGTGCTGATGTTGTACTAGGAGTACAATGGTTACAATCTTTGGGGACGGTAGCTTTTAATTTTCAAGAACTTTTCTTGAAATTTTTTTCAGAAGGAAAGGAAGTCGAATTAAGGGGTATTGCGGGGAAGCCAGGAAGGATAATAAGCTCTAATGTCATGACAAAGCTTCTAAAGAAAGAACAGCGAGGCGTAATTGCACAATTATGGTCACTAGAAGTTCCAACATCAAAATCATCTATTTCTGCAGATCTCCAACAAGTCTTGGACAATCATTCCAAGGTGTTTGAAACTCCCAAAGGGCTCCCACCTATTCGTGATCATGATCATGCTATTCATTTGATTCCAGGAAGTGTTCCTCCAAACATCAGGCCTTATAGATATCCTTATGTCCAAAAGAGCGAAATTGAACGTATGATTGAAGAAATGTTAGAGGCGGGTATAATTCAACCTAGTCAAAGTTCTTTCTTTGCTCCTTTAGTATTGGTACACAAGAAGGATGGATCATGGCGCATGTGTCCGGATTATAGGGAGCTCAATAAGCTCACCATTAAAGATAAATTTCCCATTCCTTTGATTGATGAATTATTGGATGAATTACATGGAGCAATTTATTTTACCAAGTTGGATCTTCATTCAGGATATCATCAAATTAGAATGAAGACTGAAGATATCCCGAAAACAACATTTTGAACTCATGCGGGTCATTATGAATTTTTGGTCATGCCTTTTGGCCTTACTAATGCACCTTCTACATTTCAAGGGTTGATGAATTCCATTTTCAAACCCTTCCTTAGAAAATTTGTGCTAGTATTTTTCGATGATATACTAATCTACAATAGGTCTTGGAAGGATCATGTTCGACATGTTGACAAGGTTCTCAAACTATTGCAGGAGAAACAATTATATGCAAAAACATCCAAACATTTCTTTGGAGTACAAGAGGTGGAATATCTGGGTCATATTGTATCTCACGAGGGTGTTAAGGTAGACCCTAACAAAATTAAAGCCATTAAGGAATGGAAAGTGCCCACAACCATAAAGAAGTTGCGAGGATTTCTCAGGTTAACAAGGTATTATAGAAAGTTTGTTAAGAATTATGGGAGAATAGCAGCACCTTTAACAACATTATTGAAGAAAGATGCATTTTCATGGACTCCTGAAGCAACTAAGGCCTTTGAACATATTAAAGAGGCAATGTGCCTAGCACCGGTCTTAGTTATGCCAGACTTCACAAAAACATTTATTGTGGAATGTGATGCCTCAGGAAATGGAATTGGTGTTGTTTTAATGCAAGAAGGAAGACCCATTGCTTCTGAAAGTCGTCCAATCAAAGGAAAGTATTTATAGAAACCTATTTATGAGAAGGAAATGTTAGCAATACTGCATGCACTAAAGAAATGGATAACTTACCTAATGGGAAGACACTTCAAGGTAAAAACTGATCATGATAGTCTTAAACACTTTTTGGAACAAAGAATATCTTCAGAAGAGCAGCAAAAATGGGTCACAAAGATGCTGTGTTATGAATTTGAAATAATATACAAAAAAGGGAAGCTAAATGTTTGTTGCAGATGCACTCTCAAGAAAGAATGAAAAGGTGGAAGCATTGTTTTGTGCCATTTTTATTATCCAACCAGATTGGATAACCGAAGCAAGAGATGAATGGAAGAAGGACGAAGAAGTGTGGACACTCATTCAAAATTTGCAGCAAGATCCTAGTAAATCTGATACATTTAGTTGGAAAAATGACTCCTTATGGTACAAAGATCGCTTATATCTTTGTAAGAATTCCCAACTAAAACAAAATATTCTTTTGGTGGCCTTAAATCTGATATTCAAAAGTTTGTGGTGGAATGTTTGGTTTTCCAGCAGAATAAAGTTGAGACAACTAAGACCTTGGGTCTTCTACAACCTTTATCCATTCCAAGTCAACGTTGGGAGGAGATTTCAATGGATTTTATCACAGGATTACCTAAATCCGAAGGAAAGAGTGTCATCATGGTGGTAGTTGATAGACTTACCAAGTATGCACACTTTTGTGCATTATCTCATCCATTTAAAGCAAGTACAGTTGCTACTACATTTGTGGACACAATTCAAAAGCTACATGGGAACCCAAGGTTATCAGGAGCTGCATGTAGATCCCATCTTTACTAGAAATTTTCGACTTAAGTTATTTTCTTGTTTTTGGGTACTCAATTAGGCTCATAGCTCATCTTATCATCCTCAATCCTCGATGGCCAAACCGAGATAGTAAATAAATTTTTGGAAGGACATCTTCATTGTTTTGTATCCTGGACAAACAAACACTTCCTTCCCATACCGTAGCAAAAATGACCCCATTTATGGCACTTTATGGATATCATCCACCATCCATCACATCATCTTTAAGGGAAAATTCGAAGGTTCAAGCAGTGGAAGATCACATCGAGCATCAGCAAGAAGTTCTCCAACTCTTAAAGGATAACCTGAATTTAGCACAAAATCGAATGAAACAACAGGCAGATCAACATCGCAGCGAGAGAAGTTTTGATGTAGGAGATTGGGTATTTTTACGGCTACAACCATACAAACAAATTTCTCTCAAGCAAGCTAAGAAGGATAATAAATTATCGCCAAAGTACTATGGTCCTTACAAGGTGTTGCAAAAGATTGGTACTATGGCATACAAATTGGAGCTTCCTGCTTCTTCACGAGTGCATCCAATTTTTCATGTTTCATGCTTAAAGAAGGTTATAGGTGAAAATATTCCAGCTCAAACAATATTTCCAGAACTTGATGAGGAAGGAAAAATCATATTGGAACTTGAAGCGGTCATGGAAACAAGAACTCGATAGCTATGTAATCGATCAATTTCATAGTATCTCATCAAGTGGAAGAACTTACCCACTGAAGATTCTACATGGGAGGATGAAAATTTTATACAAAAGCACCCAGAGCTACTCAAGCGTTGAGAACAACACTTTTTTGAAGGAGAGGGGCATGTTAGGTCCCTATATTACTAGTATAGTCCCTTATTGTTGTTAGTGTAACCCCCTTATTGTTATTATTGTACCCTTGTAGCCCCCATATTGTTATTATTGTGCCCTTAAATTATTATTGTTAGGTCGGCTAGGATTACATCGTGGCCCCACTAGGATTACATTGTGGCCCCATGGACTCCTATATATAGAAAGGAGGTTTTGTAATTTGTATCATCCAAGAATTTTTCATTCATGTAATGTATTGGACATTTCCCCCTCAAAGTGGCTTATTTCTAAGGTGTTTATATCTCTTTTCTTCTATTTTTGGAGCTAGTTTCACAACAAAATATAGAATAATTGATTGTTGTTCAATTTTATTAGAATTGTAGTTCAATTCATTAAGGTTGTTGTTAAACTCATCAAAGCATGTTGTTCAATTGCAGTTTATTCTTTTCAGTCTTAAGGAGTTATTTCTGCATAGGCTTAGAAGAGAGTTAGCTCCCTTGAAGGGTTAGAAGCATTTCATAATTCACCTCCAAGTTGATTTGATTGAACTTCGAGAATTAGACAATCTTCCTTATGACAATTTAGAGTAGTCAGCCTCTAATGTCACTTGCATATATTGTTCTTACACCCTTGAAATAACAAGACTTTCCTTGGGTTGATAATTAATGAAGAGCATTGAGGTTACCTTTAAAGATTTCACTTTATGACCCAACAGGTGCTATGTTGTAGGTAATTTTAGCTAGTTTCTTAGTACTTGGATTTATGCATTTATGTTCTCGACTATTTCTTCAGCAACATTGAAATCATTAGGATCTAATCCTAAATTTATTACCAAATATTCCAATCCTTTTATTCTAGTATGGCTTGAGCTCAGAATGAATATTGTTTAAGGAAACTTGCAATTTTGGTGTTGCCATATTTGATCATGTTAGTGAGTAATAAATCATCTCACCTACTTGTTTATGAAGATCAATCTCATCTATTGGATGTATCTGATTGGTATCAAAAGAAAACACAAAATTATTATAGTCATCTGCACTTTTAGGAACCGAGACTTTTGGCTAAAGGAATACTAATTGAAATTTCCCTTTGTCAGGGTCTAGTGAAGATAAGAGTCTGTGTTGAGTAGTGGAGGATTATTTCAAAAACTAAGAATAGGTAGAATTTTTCAATGCCTCATTCTTTTTCTCCATTTCTCTGAATCTGGGAAAAAATATTTGCTATCCCGAAGAAGGGGAAGGAGGAGAAGTAGGAAAATCGTTGGATGTTTCTTTAGCTTGTTGTAAAGACAATATAGGATTGCCCGATAGAAATACTGTAGTAGTTCCTTCTAAATTTCTAACTGTTGATGATTCTTCTTCTACATTCATCGATTTCCTCCTTTAGAAAACTTTGAATCCAATTTCTTTAAGCCCTAAACTTGTAGGCGACATACTTTCTCTTGGTATTTTCAGTTCCTTTTCTTTTAATCTTGGAGTTTCTAAAGATTTCTGACTGGAAATTTGTTCTTCAACTTATTGCGTTGTATTTTCCTCCCATTCCTCTTAATTTGCACACTGCTCAATCTCTAGTTTTTCTACATGAACATAAGGTGCTGAATTTTTTTCGTATCTCATGGATGAAATTATTCCTAGCGAGTCATTAGGCAAACTGAAGCTTAATTTGAATTTCATTTGTTTGAGTAAAATATCAATTTCCTTCTTTTCTACTATGGTATTAACAATAAATGGAACAATTTGTGCTTTCAATTTAAACCGAGCTTTCCGTTTCCTAGACATAAAATGAATTTTAATCAATATTCATCCTTTGTCTAATGAATTCTAAAGAAAAATCCTTCATAGGTAGGAAAATTGGTAGTTTATATGAAGGTATCTCACAACCATAGACTCTAATTTCTATAAAATTTTGATAAATATACCAATCTCCAACTTTTGATTGCTCACTGAGATGGAGGATCCTTTTAATTTCAGTGGATATTCTAGTAACTGCATCGTTTCTAAAAAGACATAATTCCATATGTAAAAACTGATTGACAAAATCACTGAAAGAGTATTCCTCTGTGTCTTTCCTAACCAAATAATTCCAATGGATAAATGACTGCAATCTTCCCAGTGGATCCAACTTTTGCAATGGAAATTTGAATCTCTTTGACTGATGGTAGAAAAAAGATATACCAAAATAGACTGATGCTTGAAATACCCCTCAACACTAAATATTAGAAATTGTTCATGGATGACATCTTATAAAAAACTAACTAAAATTGAACAGGACTATAGGGTTTTTTCCATATGAGAATACTAGCATAAATATGAAAAATGACTTCATCCACCCATTGATAATTTTGAGACCCTAAAATACAAGAAACCATGGAAACATATTGTCTTGACATTTATAGAAAATTACAGAAGAGTATGGTGGATTGGTTCGGGGCAATTCTAAATTTTCGGGAAGAAAAGACTCGAAAACATGAGCTCTCTACTGAAAGGTAATTTTTTGGTAAATTTCCATGAGGGAATCTGTTGAAAAAGGATGAAGAGGACCTTGAGGATTTATCTATAGAGCTTGGAAAATTGACTCAAAGGTTATAGAAAAAAAAATATCATTGTTTCAAGAAAATATAACTCTTTGACTGGGTAAGTATCGACTTTCGTACCAGATGATGAATTTGGGGAATTGATGGCTTTGAAGGAAACAAAATTGAGGCAAAATTGAATCCCAGAAGTAGAAATCATCACTAACATTGTCAAATTTATGGTATGCACAATTATGGAGCTCATAAAGATCAAATTCACACTGTGTTTCAGTAATTTTGAACTGGGTATCAATCAGAAAAATTTCATCGAAGTTAATTACAAGAGGTAAGGTTGGACTTTCGGCAACTAATTTGTATTTCCCTTTCTAAATCACCATTTCATAAATTAAAAGAATAGAGGATGAGTAAATAAATTACCCATTGAATCTGCAACCGGTAGCACTAATAATTGTTGTAATTGGTTGATTTGGTGTCATAGAGTGTTTTTGCTAAGGATGGAATACATACGATCAATAGATTAATAATAGTGATTGAAGTTTATCATGCCTTTTCAACTATTTTATTTTGATAACCTTTATTGATTTGGTTTCAATTAATACTTCAAACGTCTGCAAGAGTGATTTTAATAATTTAACAATCAAACTATTAAATTATTGGGTGATTTTGCGATGGTTACTTTTGAAGAATGGTTGGCGGAAGGATAAAATAGCAGGAATATTGGTGGAGGGAAAAGGTGGTTTGCAAGGGGGTGGGGGGGGGGTTAATGGTAAGTGGTAAATGGAGGAGGGGGTTCCACAATTTCTATGAGGGAGGCACGTATTCTTGGGTGGTAGAGTTAAAACCATTTTTATGACCCCCCCGCCCCCCCGATTTTGTTAACCGTCGAGAGTGAGGGGGGTCCCACAATCACTTAATAGCCATTGATCGGATGAGAATAAATATGGAACATCGAAAGTAGCTCAAAATTTAGCTTCTTCGACGATAATGAGTATTTAAATAAAAATAAATATTTAAATACTATTCAATTGTGCTAAAATAAAATATAAAGCGGCTTTTAGTCTAGCATGCTTTATTACAAAGTGCATATTAAATTTTTTTTTTTTTTTTTTGAAAGATTGCAATTTACAAATAAATGCATAGAGAAAAATAAGCTACAACATGAGTGATGCAGGTTTTGGGTGCAACTTATCTGAAGGAAGCTACTCCAAAACATGATGTGAAGTGGAATAAGTTTCACTATGTGAATATTGATGTGAATGGGAGTCAGTTTATGGTTATGGTAGATAGTGGGGCTACCCATAAATTTATGAGGGAAGATGTGGCTATGATATTGGGCTTGTAGATTTTTCCAGCCTGTGCATCTTTCAAAGTAGTAAATTTTGAGGGCATGAAAGTTCTTGGAAGAGTTTGTAGTTTTCTAGTACATATTAGCAGTTGGAAGGGAATGACTTGACTTCATGATTATTAGGATGGATAACTATGAGATTGTATTGAGCATCAAGTTTATGTTTTGAAAAAGAGTTGTAACAACACCTCATAAGGGGATTTCTCATTCTTTAAGGAGAGGAATCAATGGTTTTTCTAATTGTTGGAGCCATGGTAGATGGATGTAGGATGATAACTCTGTATGGAGGGAGGAAACTTGGATGATGAGATTTGTGAGATATTAGATTGTTTGGATCCCATACTCATGCAAAATTCAAGGATTTTCAAAGATACATTAAATTTTTTATTCAAAGACTTCTATGATTGAGTACAAGAAGGTTGATGTTGATACTTTTACAATTGATGATGGTTGAGATATCGGATATGTAGATAATGTTGAGGATGTTGATGCTTGAATTATGAGCATGCGTGAAGACATAGACAAAGGGAATGGATATTGCAATATTACATCTGTGGATGAGGTTTAGTATGATTTTAAATGGCATAGAAAAACTATAAAAGAGTTTGAGGAGTCTAGTGGGACTGTGGAGACAGGTGGTTGTCCTGATGATATAGATTTGGTGAGATTAATTGAGGAGAGTGAGCGTAATATTAGTTCCCATCCTTCTTTGTTGAGATACATTGAAAACATGTATGGAGGTTTTATATTGTTTAGAAGACTACAAGTTGGTTTTCATTTGATGTCAAGCATGGTCCTCATTAAAAAATTTAGGCCTTTCTTCAAATAATTTTCGTGTAAAATAATATAATGAATTTTACAGGGCATATATCCTAAATTTTATCTATCCAAGTTCTAAAATATAAACTAGAAACTTAGTGGGAGTTCCCCTTACTATGGTTCAATTTTCAACCTCTGGAACCTCCCAGATTAAAATTTATAAGAGAAATTACAACATGACATGTTTGATGCGAATTATTATGAGCATTAACGAAGCTCAAATTTCTTTGGTAATATCTCCTAAAATTTTGTGACCCAAGATCTGAAAGTTGGACTAGATGATCAACGAGATTTCCCCTCACTATGGACCAATTTTCAACTTCTATAACCTCACAGAAGAAACAATATAGCAAAATTTCCTACATGAACTATTTGAATATACATTTAGGAAGCCCAAATTCATATGATCACATTTCCTGAAATTCCATAACCTAAGATATGAAAATTGGGCTAGAGGATAAACATGATTTCTCCTCATCATGGTCTAAGTTTTAGATTCTGGAACCTCCCATAAGAAAATATGTATTATAAATTCCGACCGTAACTGATTGCTACATTATTTTAAAAGCATTTAGGAAGCTCAAATTCCTCTGGTCATATCTCCTAAAATATCATGACCCAAGATCTGAAATTGGACCAGATGATTAGCGAGATTCCTCTCAATATATCCCAAGTTTCAACTTATGGAACCTCATAGAAGAAAATATATAATATAAATTCCAACATGACCTATTTAAATATGCATTTATGAAGCCCAACCTCCTTTTATCGTATTTCCTAAAATTTCGTGACCCAAGATCTGAAAATTGGACCAAAGGATTAATAGGATTTCCCCTCACCATGGCCCAAGTTTTAGCTTCTGGAACCTTCCAGACTAAAATTTATAGTATAAATATGAGTAATTGTAATCTTGGAGCCAATTAATAACACTTATTTAGATCTAACAATGGCTAAAAATGAAGGCGGGGCTTTGATTTTCCACCCAACCATAGACTAGCTTCAACTTATATTTCTTACAACAATCACCCCCTAGCTAGATCCATGATTCAAGGGGATTTTTCAAGCAAAATCAGTTGGAAATCATGTTCACAAATTTTTTATACTTGCCAATAATCCAGTTCTTTCCTCAAACTTATTTCATTCCACCAAAAGCCAACCAAATTTTGTTGTTAAAATGTCATTTTATCCTTTTTTCTTGTCCGTCTCTTCATGTTCCTCATGTAACATTCTTCAATATATTTCTTTCTAGTTTCACATTTGATTAAGAAACAGAGCTAGCAAACACCATTCAGGTTCTTCGTCCTTTTCCCCCACAGATCATGGATGCCTATCCCACTCTTCATGCCATAAAAATTAAATTTATAATAATTTATAATAAGAGTACAACAACATTAAAAAAATCATAGGGAGTATACCAAGGGTGTTACAAATAAAAATAGAAACAATATTAAAAAATGGTCAGAATATTTCATGGAAATCTATACTTTCCACCTGAGAGAACCCTTTTGTGACTACTCTAGCTTGATGTCTTTTGACTTTACCATCAAATATTTTTTCAGTTTGTAGATCCACTGATACCCAACAAACTTCTTATATTTAGGAAGTTCTACCAGGTCCAAAGTTTTATTTTTCTCTGAGGCATCCATCTCTTCTTTCATTTTCATCTCCCATTTAGTATCATATCATTTTTAGCTTTGCAGTAAGGTTCCCTATCATCAGAAATGAAATCAATACATGAAAAAAAATAGATATAGTGTTTAGGAGGATTTTTGTCCCATGTAGATATTCTTAGTGATGGTTGTGGATTTTCCACATCTTCCTTAATGTTTTCAACATCCACATATTCTTCATCATTAAAAACTTCTTTCTTCTTCCTAGTTTCTATATATGGTTGCATATCCAATTGAATTTGTTTATTTAGTGGCCTTTGTTTCTATTTCAAATCAACTTTTACAATATGTGATGTAATGAGGGGAAATTCATCTAATATTACATCTTTGCTTATAATGATTTTGTGGGAAGCAAGCTTCTATAATATATATCCCTTATATACATCATCATGACCAAAAAATGCATATTTATTTGATATAAATTCTAACTTAGAATGATAATTTTTTGGATTAAGAGCATAATCTTCACAACCAAAATTTTTTAAATCCGAATAATCATGATGTCCTATCTATGTCTCTTCAAGAATATTACAATCTAATTCATTTCTTGATGATTGATTTACAAGAAATTAGTGGTGACTAATTCTACCCACAACTCTTGTTGAAAATTTGCATTTCTTAGCATGCTTCTTGCTCTTTCTAGAAAAGCCTTATTCATACATTCTACTATGCCAATTCATCGGGGAGTATATATAGTGATTTATGTTCCTTTTGACCCCCACTTCTTTGCAATATTTTTTGAATTATAAAGATGTGAACTCTCCACCATTATATTTTATCAAACATTTGATTTTCCTACCAATTCTCTTATCTAACATAACTCTAAATTGTTTATATTTGAAACACATCACATTTTATTTTAAGGACATATGCCCACACTTTTCTAGAGAAATCATTTGTAAATCTTAAAAATTGTGATGACCATTTGAAAGAAATTTTAGGGGATAGCCCCAAACTTCTGAATGGATATAATCAAGAATATATTTACTAATGTGATTGATTGATTTAAAATTACATCTACATTGTAAAAGTATAATGTTTGCAGGTATTCAAGTTCAAGAAATTTAAAGTTGAAAATACTTTGTGGTTTATGAATATTTGTAGCCTTGTCTCATTCATATGACCTAGTCATTAATGCCATAAATAACTATATTCATTTTCCTCCTTAGATGAAACCCTTGCTTCATTGATTTGAGTACTTCATTCTAGATTATAAATGTTTCTATTAATTTTTTCTTTCATATCCACTATAACACCCTTTGACACCTTCAATGCTCCACCTTGAATTGTAAATTTGTAACCTCCAGAATCCAAAGCTCAAAAATAAAATTGATTCTTCTTCAGTTTAAGCACATGTTTAACCTCTGTGGATTTCCTTATAATACCATTAAACATTTTAATATTGATGCTTTCATCCCCAACAATATTAAAAGAAACATTTTTTCACATAAGAAAAATACCATCACCAATAGCTTTATCTAAAGAAAACCAACTCATTTGTGGAAAATAACAAATAAATGACTTTATCAACCATACTTGGATTGGATTCAATCATTTTTTAAAATTTTTTGGGAGTCTTCCTTATATTCCCGCTTCTTCCAACCATATATCTTGAGATGTCTTGAATTATTATAGTACCATCATTTGAGTTTACTCTTTTTTCATTTTGACTTTGATCTAGATGTACCTATTTACTTCTCACTTATTTCTCTAGATCAACCTCTAGCAGCCATTTCTTCAAGCATGGAGGTTTTAATACTAGATTTCATGTGCATCTCTTCAAACGACAATGCTCCCACAATAAAACCATATTCAAGAGTATCATTTGTACTAAATTTAATGGAAGTGATTAAATGATCCCATGATTTAGGTAATGAACAAAATAATGTAAGTAACTTATATTCATCATTGATTTTAACATCCATAATAGTCATTTAGCATATAAGAGTATCAAATACCTTTAATTGATTTGAGATTTTTGTACCTTCTTTCACTTTTAGATTGTATAGTTTCCTCTTCAATTAGATTATGTATGTTAATAGTTTCATCATATAAAGGATTTCCATCCGATTACATAGACATGATGTTATTTCTTCTCCAATAATATTAAATAGAAAATTATTTGCAAGACATAACCAAATGTTATTGATATCTCTTGCATCTAGGTCTTCCCATTCTTTATCATTCATACTCACGAGTTCCTTTCTCTTTCCATCTAATGCCTTATTCAATCCTTGTTGTATTAAAAATTATCACATCTTTAGCTTCCATGATTCAAAGTTATTTTTACCGTTAAACTTATCCACGTTGAACTTGACATTGATCATCTTTGCCATTATTGTCTGCACAGACGCTCCCTCTAAATCAAAATATTTTTAAAAATATGTCAATTTGGAAATTATGGAATTATATATAGACACACATACATAGATACTTCCACCAAGAAGACTGAATCCCGTGGCCTTCACCAAACTCAACTTCTTTAAAAAAAGCTAAATGTCTCTACTAGATTTGTGTATGTGTGTGCATATCTTCACTGAAAAATGACTACATTTATTTTTTAATATATATATATATATATACACTTTACTGCTAAACTCAATGGTCAATTTTACCTTTGTAAAACCTTGAATTTCTATGTGGACTTAACTTATTTTCAATGACTATTAGGGATCCTCGTGGCTCCATGGGCTATTATTGTGCTTGGAATTCCCTCTCAACAAAGCTCACATATAGCTTGGCTACACTTCACGAGACTTTTCTTTGCACAAATGAATTGTCATTTTCATGGTTGATAACTCAGAATTTTCATTTTACTAACATTGGCCAAACTCCCCTCTATGTGATTATATGATGACAATGAATAGGCTATGAATGGCTACTAGGATTTCAAAATACATGAACACTAATCCTCTATTGTGTCTTCCAACAAAATGGGTTGACTCACAATCTCATGATGTTCACCAAAATGAGTAGAAAAATATATTATTCTACCTTTTGCATGGATAGACACATACGATCCATAGCTCTTCCTCTACACACGATTATAATTTGGCCTCTAGAATCCAACACCTAAATAGGCCATTCTATGAAATTTTATCCTCTTTGATGACTCCTTTCTTGGTGGATGTGTTAGTGGCTCCAACACACAATTAGATTCTCTCTATGGCTCCAACTTTGCAAACATGCAAAATTTTGTAGATATATTTATTACATATGGTTTGTGTTATCTATAATACCAGTTGTTGGTATTTACAAAAACCAATTTGGCAATCAATCTAAGAGAAAAATAAATTAAGACAATATGGAAGCACACAAACAACACAAGTTTTACATAGAAAAACCCTAAAAGTGTATCAATGAAACATCCTTGAAGAAAGATAAGGTTTTTTATTCAAGAAAAATAATACAATTAAGCTTAAAAACACCCTCAATCTTTCGAGCTACAAATATATATGTATTTTTTAATTATTAAATATATTATAAAATTACCACTTGTTTTCTAAACCAATACTATTATAGAAACTGCAAAAATTTATATGAAATAAATTTTGGGTTTTACAGTTATATTAATTAATTGTTGTCAATAATTCTATCAATATTCTATTAAAATAAATTTAAATAAATCCCAAAAAACTAATTAAAAAATAAAAACACATCAATGAAAAAAAAAATTGAATCATATTTAAAAGAGGTCAATGGCTTACTAAGCCATCAACACTTTTCTATGGTTCACCATTGTGGAAAAAAAAACATTCCATCAAGGTAAACCAAAAGATTCCAATACATGCTTTAAAATATGTTATTGGGAAGAAATAAAAAATACCATTAGAAGGAAACCAAATATTTTGTATGATCCTTAAAAGATCCTCCTTTCAAATATTACCATGAAGGTCAAACAAAAGATTCCGTTAAGTAAATCCAAATATGTCATTGTGGGTTTTCAAAGATGTCATCAAGAAGAAATATAAATATATCATTAATAATAAACAAAATATTTTGAATGAAAAGAGACCTAATGGCTAAGTCATCAAGCACTCTTTCATACCACCATGGAGGGAAAACAAAAAAACTCATAAGGATAAATTCAATGATGTAATGGGATTTTAAAAGAAGTTAAAAGAGGAAAACCATAAAATATGTTATCAAGAGTTAAACCAACATGAAATTTGATTTCAAAAATGCCAAATAGCCATAAATTAAATATTAAACATTTCAAAGGATGTTTCAAATAAGTTGATAAGCCATTTAACACATTTCCAATATTTCCATTGTGAAAGGTAAAATTAAAGATTTTAATTAGGGAGTTTTTTTAAATGTTATTTGTAAAAGTACACAATGCCATTTACCAATTAACATCTTTAAAAAACTCCCTAACATCTTTATAATGAATTGATAATTTGTTGGAGTAATATAAACAATGTTTAAGATCAAACTTTTTAGCTACCAATGTAACACCAAGAGTATATACAACAACCTACAAGCCATATATACCAATATAACTTATGACTTATCAAGAGCTGAGATGTACCAACCCCACCAGAGTGGACTCTTCCCAAGTGCACTTACTTTTAGAGCCTTATCACAATAGACCAACATGTCTATCTATAGGAATTTAAAAAGTGTGGAAAGTATAACAAACCATTTTCCCAACCGCCCAGGTTAAGTCATTGGGAAATTTTCCAATATTACCATTAAGGTAAGTCCAAACAAACATTAGGGGTTTTAATATATTTTATTGATAGAAAATGAAAAATTATAATTATTTGAGCACTTTTCAAGATTATGATTAGGGTAAAACAATATATTCCATTGGGAAAAATAATCTTTAAAATATTTTTTTATGTACAAGGCCATGTTATTACTCAACAATTTTTTTTTGGATGTAATAGAAAACTCCCTAAGGTAACCTTTTCAAACCAAGCTTGTATATTGAAGCCTATCCCCTTCAATCTAGAGAGCGATGTCTATGCCAACCTAATCACTAAGCTTAGAAACTAGCTATATATTCAAACAATGGCTAGATATTTAGTATGGTTTTTGGATTTTGAGTGTGGCAGTTGGGATGAAGAAATTAACCCATTGGGAAATGGGGTCAACAAATCAATTTCAGATATAGCTACCAAGATCTTGATTGTATGAATCAAGAGGGACAAAGGCATGAGAGATGGAAAACTCTAGACATATCAAACATGATATGAATGGTATTAGAAGGAGAAAACAATTCACTATATTAGGACATGAAACATGAATCCTACCAGCTTTTGGAGAAATAGTGCAAATGTATAAATCATATGAACCTGTGCATTAAACTAATGAATTATGTCACATAATCTAATTTAAACACCAGAAGATAAAAAATAAATAATATCACATATAATTGAAATTATCAAAGAAGAAAAATGACTGAGCATACCATCACATGAATCTCTGTATCATAAACATAATATCATAGTCCTCTTAGCACTTGAAAATATGAATAATTTGATCACACAGAAAGAAAAATAATACTTTGTTTCAAATTCCAACTTCTCTTCCTTATTTTTCATTAATTATGTAAGAAAAATACATAAATCTGAGATCCACAATGTTTGGGAAATTATTAATTACAATAACCATCAAGATCCAAAATAAATGGATCTGAAAAAACTGTTCACCCATACGCCTTCAGTTGTTGACTTGGCATTTTTATATGAAACATAATTTTGAAAATATCGCAAATTTTTGAAAAATAGGCTTCAAAGAGGCATTTGGATATCTCAAACAATGATATTTTTGTAAAAAATGAAAGAGGTTTGTACAAATTCATCTCCATATGTTTGAAAACTGCATTTGAAAATAATGACTAAAACATGAAAATAACATAATTACAAAATCTGGAAAAATAGGCCTCAATTATTCCTTTGTTTCCAAACCATGATGTTTCGGTAAAATATGGAGTTTTTTGTAAATCACCCCATTCCCAACAAAAATCTCTTTGGGTTTTTAAAAATTCAGCACCACCTCTTTGAAATGTATGTTTGTACATAATGACTAAAACAAGAAAAATGTTGGAAACTACCATTTTAGGGCAAATTTCCTTGTTAGGATTTAATTTAAAATCCCTCTCTTAGGCTTGGAAACTCTTCCAAATATAATATCAAGGTTTAATAAGGGTAAATATGGTTTAAAATGGCTTCGATACTTGAAAAGAAGTTTGGAAACTCATATTTTTAAATTTTTGTAGTGCGCTAAACTTTATTTCACCCTTCTATACAATTTTTTCATAGTACATTACATAATCCTTTGCATAATGAATTAATAATCATAATCTTTGGACCTTTAAGAAAGGTACAAACTTGGTGCTAATAGGCCATACACCAATAATGCTAATAGCCATTACAATAATATATTCATTATTAACTTAACATGTCATTAGTGTGAATTAAATATGAGTGGGGAGAATAACAATCACTTCTCCCAACCATCATAAACAATTTCTCCTTAATCGTTATATCTATCTTGAATGATACAGATAAGACAAGCCATTGGAGCACACCCATGAATGGAATGGACTCACAACTTCTAATCAATACAATTAAGAGCTTCGTACCATAATCTCTTCAACGATTGATACTTGTGATTCTTCCTATGGTCTCACATGATACTAGTTAATTTTGCATGCATACATTTTTTCCAAGGTGCCACTTGGTACCACAAAAATTTGAACTAAAATGGATTAGAAATCTAGTAACAAAACTGTGGAATATGAAAATAGGACTCTTGATTAATGATGAAAAGTGTCCCTATGGCGGAAGGTGAGCCTTTGTTAGCCATATTGTTGCAACATAAATATGTTGACACAAAAAATAATGTAACTCAAATGATAACAAAAATCAAATTCACCTGATAATATTTTGAAGATACAAATCTTTTGGAAGAGAGCCTATACCTAGGTGTTAACTAATAATTCTATAATCCCAATGATGGTAATGGTGGGAAATTTTCAAGCATGAGCCAACAATAATCCATGAAGAAGCACATAATTATCAACATAATTGTTTGATATAGATCCTAATCCCTAAGAATAAGTTGATTTTGTTGATCCATCAGGGAAAATAATTACCCCCACCCCCTCCTCCTGCCACCCTTAAAGAAGAACATAAGTATCAACCTAATTGTTTGATATAGATCCTAATCCTTAAGAATAAGTTGATTTTGTTGATCCATCAGGGAAAATAATTACCCCCAACCCCTCCTCCTGCCACCCCTAAATAGGGAAAGATTTTATATAAGTAAAAGAAAATACAATCATAAAAAATCATTAATACAATTTATGAATACAATGATTTTTTTTTGTATATATAATTTATATAAAAGTATTTTATTTATATTACCAAATATGAATTTGATGTGTAATTAAAATGTATTAAATTTAGGCGAGAGGGTAACAAACAGTACTCTTAACCACCTTAAATAAATCCAAGTCATATATATATATATATTAGCAAAATTAACTATTTTTTAAATGTTTATAAACAAACATTTGAAATAAGTTTCCCACATTTCTCTAATCACAACACAATGTAAACAAAAAAACACTTCATACTAATTAGAAAACTAAAATTACATTCTCACCATTCTTTTACTTAAACTGCAATCCCATATTTAACAAATTATTCCATATCTATAAGATAAATGATACAATATTAATGAAAAAAAATCAAAATATGGATGATAATATATATATATATATATATATAATTTGTTTAATGAAATAATAATTATTTATTATATGGGATGGTTAAGGAAAACATAGGTGGAGGGAGGCATAAACTGCACCTCACCGTGCAATGATGGGGAGGACATGCCACACCATCCCTTGGCCACATGATATGATTGCCATCACCTCATTGTATACTAGCTTAATGCAAAGGATTAATTTAGGTACTATTTCTCTCATGCAGATCCAATACTAAGATCCTACTCTAACCAACTTCATAATACAACTCTTTGCATCCCTGTAATCAACACTGATGGATCTCCATTTATGTTTTATACTCCCTACCTTCACAAAAATCATTCCCACTCAGCTTTTCCCTCCCTATTTCTCTACTTTTGTTCTTAGAAGCTTCCTTCCCCTCTTCAGTCTTCAAAATAGGTTGACTAAGCTATATATGTCATCTTATTCATTTAACCATCTCTTTGATTCCTCCTACTCTGCACCCATGACATCTCTTGGGTAGCTCTTATTCCTGACTACTCCTCTCCTATTTCCTTTTCCATGCCCAAGCAACCTGCAATGCCACCACCACCCTTTGAATTACTACCTATCCCATTTTAATTCCCCTATCCATGCATTGGCTCACTATCAAGATAAAATCCATTGGGAGGTGGTAGCCAAAGAATTTTTGGTGTCTCACATGCCTATTTCAAAGTAGAATCTTCCACTAGATTGTTTCACACTCAAATTCCTCATGAAATATAGTCATAAATTTGGGAGGTAGAGATAAAATATTCAAAAAAAAGGGATTGTTTATTTGAATACGACATTCTCAATGATGTTGCTAAATGAGTTCCTAACATGGGCCACGCTAAATGATGTCACAATGAATATCTTCACAAAATTGGCCTCTATTGGAATCTAAAAAAATTTACCAACAAGGTTCTCCTGGATAGAAATGATTCCAAGGATGAAGTTATGTTAATGATTAATGAAATGTAGCTTCAAATGAATACCATGCATAAAATAATGGGATGCATAGAGGACCACTTGGCATTGAAGTCTAGGCTTGGAGAAAATACTACATCCACTACATACCCTATTAAGGTGTAAAACACTTCTTCATAGGATTCATGATAGTTTGGAAGCATATAAATCTCTAGATTTTTAATTTTCATATATATTTTATAGCCTATCATCCCATGTATGGTAGTCTAATATAAAATTTTATGTTATGGATCAAGTAGATAGTTATTTTCATTTTTTTTAATTTTAAAATCCTCAAGAAAATTTTAATGTTGATTAATTTTCATGTCTCGCCTTTAATTTATAATTTATCCTTTACGGAGAACCCTCTTTTATTTCTTCCCATCCACTAATCCATTATATGTTCATATTTTCTATGTTTCAAAAGGGTTCTTGAAGTTCCTCATACTTGTTGTTTTTAAAACTTGCAGTGAGATCCATTCTTTCAAAACTATGCTCTGCACTCTAGCTAGCCTACCCCTTTGCACTAATACTTTTATTTTGTCATTTAACATTGTTCTGTGAAGAACCTCCCACCTTCCATTCCTCCACACATTTTTCACCTCTACACATCAAATATTACTCTTTTTTCGCATAATATAACTACTCAAGATCAATTTCTCTCTATTGGGTTCTATACTTGTGGGATTTTCAGAAATATTATGTGCTTTGTGCACCTTTCAAGTGTAATTCATGACACATTAGAGGAGTCCTGATATAAAAGGAAAAAGGTGGCGATATGATGTAAGGTGAATCAAATATCTCATGTTTCTATGAAAGTCATGTATTTTTCAATTAAATTCCAATTATGATTTTTTCATATCCTAAAGAAAAAATTATGTGATGAAGTGATGTTTGTGTAAATGAAATTCATGAATTGATATTTTAAACAATTAAAACCATTGTATTGTAGGACTAAACGTGTCATGTATATCTAAGTGCACTAGAATAATATGAAACATGGAAAATAAAATAAAGAAAGATACATTATGTGGGGATGTTGTCGATTTCCTCTTTAGCATCCCTCATGTTTCCATTGTTTTTGTAATGTTAAAATTGTGACACTAGCATGGAGGCCATGGATGGATAAGACATTATGTGTAAACATCAAATAAATTAAATGTGAATTTTAATTGGTTGGTGTGATTGGAGGGACATACATATCTAAAGTTCTTAGAGAAGGGATGTTGAGTACGTGTTGCGTGTCTGGAGGGTTGCAGTGAGCTTATTGTGTGCATGTTAATTTTCCTATGGTGTGCTGAGAGCATGCCATACCAACCACCCCTAATTTTCACAACTACCCAACTCATCATGGAATAACCTACATTAACTACTGTTGAAGTCATGGAATGGGTAGCTTGAGTGGAGGATGGTTCTATACCATCCCCTCTACTCATGAAATATGGAGAGAAATGGGTTATGAACCAAAAGGATGTCATGGTGAGCGAATATATAGGAGGACCATAATTCATTCTTAACTGATCTTCTAATAGTTATGGAGAAAAAAAATGGGGATTGGTGTAGAAGTTACATAGAGAACACGAAGAACACCAAATTTCGTTGAACAAGGGAATTCTAGGTGAAGATGCTAGATAGGAACTCTATTTGAAGCTATTGATGTGAATAATAGAAGGAGAAAGACATGTGTGAATTGAACTTGTGCTCTGTAGATTGGGAAAGTGTTCCCTGTAATTGTGTTGAGGCCATTGGATGATATGTCTACGCCTAATTAATTAATGAGGAGCACGGTGGAAAAATGGATCACTATGGTGCTTTCGTTGGGGCTATGAAATGGAACATGTTGGTTTCCTAGCTGTTAAACCAATGGGAAAGGGAAATCCGGGTCACTATTGTGCTTTCCCTGGGCTGTGAAATCACCTAGAGATTGGGTCGTGATCCCTTGTTTTAATTTCCATGAGAAGTGGTAGTTAGACCACTAAAAGCAATTATTCCACCTCATAGAACTGAGATAGAACTCATTTGATATTGGGTGAAGTTTTGTGATTTAACTAAATAGAAGGTGAGTCGCTGTGGTGCTTTCCTTGGGGAAATGAAGCCACCCAGATAATGGAATCCTCCTCTTAATTGTGTGAATCAAGCCTTGGGTGTGAATGTCACTAGATATGCATCACCTCAGATTTTGTATCTAGCTTAGGAGTGGTTGGATGTAAGAAATAATTGCAATGTGGTTTTCCTATTGTTGGGTGGTGAGTTGAAGTCCATCCTTAAATTTCTATCAATATTCAATCACACATATAAGTTTAAGTTGATTGTGCATACTCTCTTATGGGTTTTGACGAATTGGTATTTTTATATATGGTGCAAAAATTGTTTGTTATAAATTTTAATTAATGTCTAAGCTATGAGGATCATTGTTATGCTCATTATTGCAATGATATCTTGTGTGTTCATGAATCTTAATAAATTCCTAGATGATCTTATTTATTATTATGTTCGTGTTGGAATTGAAAAAATTGTGTGTTTGTGTTCATCCCATTGATTGTTAAGATATTTAAAAATATGTATAGCTAAATATGTCCCTTGTACTAGTTATCATGCCAAAGCTAAGGTTTTGGAGTCTCAGGCCCTTGAGATATAAGCCTCAATATGTGGGCATAGAATGGTCTCCATTCTGATTTCATAAACCCAGCTGGTTGAACTCATTATGATATATGCATATGTTGTTGGGACCTCATATGGAAGATCTCAAATTTATATGGGTGTGAGAGAAGATGACACCAACAGGTTTGGAGTGGAACCAGGAATGACAAAACTCTACCCACTAGTCCACCACCCACCACCCATAACCAGTTATTTTTATTGCATTATAGACATGATATGAGCGTGCTAACAATGTTTATTGATACAATCATAGTTCTCAATGCAAAACGCTATCACTACCCACCATTTGTGACCTAGTGTGTTATGAATGTGATATGAGTGCACCAGTGGAGAGGGATCAATTCAACCATGGTTCTAGGATGGAGAATTTTTAGAAATGATTTTAATTGATGTAAAAGGTGTTTACATTAGATGAAAAATATCATTGAGATTGTTATAAATATGGTTTAGTTGATGCCAAAGTTAGTCTCATGGAGATTGTTAGAAAGTAGTGTCACAAGTGGATTGTCAAGCATGTCAAAGATGTTGATAAAGGTGGATAAGGTTAGCATAGAATATTTTATCATATGCTCATGCAAGTAGCATGGATGGATAGGGCTTGAGAAGACATTTATAATGTATATTTAAGTCTTAAAAATCCCTCGAGGATCAAAATATATCACTAGTCAAAGTTTGCATGCAAAAAGGTAAAGGTTCAATGCCTCAGGGCCCAAATTTCGTGTTAGTTTTGGATGCTCTCCAAATCTAGAAAAAATTTGGAGTTTCCTCAAACTTGGTAGTAAAAGGCATAAGGTTTTAGGCATATTGGTTATGATATGATCAAAATGGTGGGCTCCACCCTTGTTAAACTTCAAATACATAGGGGGTCCACATTTTAATCATGGTTATTTGTTTGATCCATGACTAGTCAACCTGTGTCATAGATTAATGTTCAGTTGTGAAGGGGAAAGGGGTTTATCATTCACAAATGACAAATAATGGATCCCCCCTCCATTAACGTTAAATTAATGAAGTGGGTACACATTTTGATTTTGGTCGTCCAATCAACCATCTGAAAAATGCTCAACGAATTAGATCTACATGCCTAGCCAAACATACTTGATTTTTGTAGCTAGAAAAGTGGCGTGGCCATAATGACATGGATGAAACAAAACTACACATGGTAGGAAAAATGGAATATGGTGAGGTGACAACCATGGTGGTGAGACCACATCAACAATGATGGTGGCCAGAAGACTTTAGCATTGGGTGACACCGACCAATCAACAAAGGACACATGGCATGATATATTTTATATAAAAATATGACATGGAAGCACATGTGAAGCCATAATGATATAATGATGTAAGCATGACATAATCTCAATGAGACGTGGCTCTCCATACGTGAGACGTGTGGCATGTGATTTTAGTGTTTTTAGGTGGCCATAAGGGCCAATTTTAAGTGACACATGGAACATTATGGGGAGGCCACATGGTATGATGTTGTAAGCATGATGTCATCATCCAAGTCATCTACTTCGTAGGTTGGCCAATTGGAAGCACACAAGATTCCTCGACCTTATAAGCCCCTGGCCTCATTAAGGAATGATCACAACCCTGGGTTGTATGGGTGAAGGGGGCATCAGACAGGTCTTAGCCATTCAACAAGGAAATTAATGAAGTTAGTGGAGTTTTTTTCAGTGTGTGCCATATTTATAAGTTAAAAAATAATTAGTGGCAAGTTTAACCACAGTTAAGTGGTACTTGGTAACTTGGAAGAAAACTAATATAATCGACATAGAATTTGGATATAATTCCATATCTAGTAGTGAACTAAAGTTAGAAATAGAGAGAAACCATCTGTTAAAACATGTAAATGCACTAGAATTGAAGAAATAAACTAAAGAATCAGAGATTGAGACTAAGAAAATAGTTCTGAGAGTGAAGACCATTAGTATACATCAATATGAGTTGAAAATAGTGGGACACAAGTGCCAAAAAATAAGTCAAGATAAAGATTTTTCGAGTTGAAGATAACCAAATAAATATCATAAAATTATTAGCTCAAATTATTTATAATAATAATTTGAATAAAAGGGAAGTAGGAGTTTTTTCTATTATTGTTGTTGGTATATCGATCAAAGATCAAATATTAGATAAGGAAATTGCAGAAGGTGTTGAATGTGTATTATGGTGATTTTATGAGCAAAGATTGAGAATAATTAAATGTGCAAGAGAATGCGTGTGTGTAAATTTGATGTGAGTATCATAAAGGTGAATTAGAATTGGTTTCCGAGAGGTGTGCAAGAATGCACAAAATGCATTGGTGATATTGGTTATTGAAATAAGTGGTTGAGGTGTGTTAAAGATAGAGGGAGAATAATGTTTGAAGAAGGGAAGTCTTGTTGGTTTGAGTTTGAAAATAGAATGAAAGATGGATCAACATGGCCAACAAGTTGGACCTTGCATTACATGGGTTGTAGCTCCTTCTACTAGTGGATAATAAATAATCATGGGTTGTATCTCTTTTCAATATAAGCTAATAAATAATGGGTAGTATATCCTTAGTGTGGAGTTTATAAATCAAGGAGTAGAAGCTTTTTTTCATTGGTAGATGATAAATCAGGGAGTAGGAGCTTCCTTTCAGTGATAGTTGATAAATTAGAGGTGGTAGATACTTTCAATGGTAGTTGATAAATCAAGGAGTGGTAGCTTCCTTCAAGTGGCAAACTGAGAAACTTTCAAGTAGAAGCTTGCAGCTAGATTGATGTACTACAAGTTGTAGCTTATAAGTCCCATCATAACTTTGGTGGTTTTCCCAGTTATATTGTTGTGTAATGATTTTTTAGGTCCCTGTATTACTATTATAGTCCCTTATTGTTGTTAGTGTAACCCCCTTATTGTTATTATTGTACCCTTATAACCCCCATATTGTTATTATTGTGCCCTTAAATTATTATTGTTAGGTCAGCTAGGATTACATTATGGCCCCATGGACTCCTATATATAGAAAGGAGGTTTTGTAATTTGAATCATCCAAGAAATTTTCATTCATGTAATGTATTGCAGGTTTCCCCGTCAAAGTGGCTTATTTCTAAGGCGTTGATATCTCTTTTCTTCTCTTTTTGTAGCTAGTTTCACAACATTTGGTATCAGATCTTTGAGATTCTAGGGTTTCGTTGCTCCAAACAAGTCGTCGTGGAATTTTCGCTATAAATTTTTTTCTACAAAGTTTGAGAATCTAAAATTTTTAGAGTGTGAAGCCAAAATCCTGAGGAACATCGTCACAAAATTTCAGAGCTTGGTTTGCAATATTTTTGAATATATGATTTGTGCAAGTTAGGTCATTTTGCAGGCTCCTGAATTTAACCTAAATAGGTCATCGTGGTATTTTCGTAATAAATTTTCTTCTAGGAAGGTTCATAAGCTGAAATTTTTAGAGTGCGAAGCTGCAATCCTGAGGAACATCATCGCAAAATTTCAGATATTGGTTCGCAATATTTTCGGAGATATGATCTGTGGAAGTTAGGGCTTTTTGAGGCTTTTGAATTTCATCTCAAAGATGTGATCGTGGGAAAATCTTCATAGCTCTCTCTCTGAGCATCAGATTGGAATGCTGTAAAAAGTGGCTGCAATTAAACGGACTGTATTTTTCGGGCTATCAATTTCAGAGACAAAGGAGGAAACAATGACACGTGGCAAGTCATAAAATTTCGCTCTACTGAACCAGTCCAAAATTGGGTCATTGTGGGAGATTGGGCATAAATTTTCCTTGAAGAATCCAAATCAGATCAGAACTATGGCATTTGAAAGAAGCTTCAGAGGGCTACTATAGGGCTTAATTTCAGATATTAGGGATCCGAAATTATAGAGATAATTCAATTTCAATATCGAGCTCCTCAAAAGCAAGTAAAAGGTGTGTATTTTTTTCCGAATTGCATAAGTCTTGTTTGAAGAATAAATTTGAATTGATTCCAAGGGCATATTGTAGAATAGATATCAATATTCAATTCTAAAATGGCCCCTAAAAAGAATTCAACACCCATTAAGCCTTTAGAAATCTCTACTATGACTCATGAAGACGAAGAATGGCAACATGACATATCAAAATTACAAGAGCAAGTGCAACAAATTTCGCTCTCGCAAAGAGCAACAAAAAATGACATGGAAGTTTTGAAGAAAGGCATGGAAACTAATATTGATGGTTTGAAGAAAGGCGTGGAATCTAAGATGGATGGTTTGAAGAATGGCATGGAATCTAAGATAAATGGCATGGAATCTAAGATAGATGGCATGGAAGCTGGCATGGAATCTAAGATGGATGACATGGAAGAGAAAATGGAAAACATGAAGAATGATCTAAAAGAAGACATGGAAGGTTTGACAAAGTTGATACAAGAAATGTTTCCTAATGGTGAAAATATAGTAGAGGATACTCATGATGAGAACAAAATAAATGTTAGTCGTGATTTCATAAAATCTAATGTTGGCGGGAAGAACCACCATATTCCAAAAATGGATATGAGGAAGTTTGATGGAAAGGATCCTGTAACATGGATACTACAGATGGAGCAATATTTTGATCTCCATAATGTGCAAAACTCACAAAAGGTACGCATTGCAACTTTACATTTAGAACAAAATACATTTGTATGGTATCGATGGCTTTGCTCCCGTAAAAAAATTGTCACTTGGTCAATTTTTACGGAGGGAATGATAGCACATTATGAGGATACAAAGAGCAACACCTTCTTTAGCCAATTGATAAATCTCAAACAAAAGGGTTTAATGGGGGAGCACATTGAGGACTTCCAAAAATTGAATATAAGGGTAACTGATATTCCAGAGGAACACGGGATTGATCTCTTCATAGGTACTTTAAAGGATAACATCCAACATGAAGTTCGTGTGTTGGAACCTGATTCATTAGAGAAGGCATTCAGGTTGGCAAGAAAAGTTGAATGTAAAATTATGGCGACAAGGAAGCCTACCACTCAATTCTATAAAGAAGGAAGTGTTGCTACGCCTAGATTTCCACAACGTACAAGGTTGACACCACAAAAATTGGAAGAAAAAAGAGCAAAAGGGATTTGCTACAGTTGTGATAGCAAATACACTAAAGGTCATAAGTGTGCTGAGAAGAAATTATTTTACATAGATTGTTAAGAGGAAGAAGAAAATGAACAAGAAGAGGATACACACCAGGAACCAACCCAAGAAGAGGAAGAAATGAGTCCGACCATATCGTGTAATTCATTGGAAGGAATTACCACTCCTCAAACTCTCAAGATAGAAGGAAATATCAAGAAGAAAAAGGTAATAGTGCTGATTGATTCAGTTAGTACCCATAATTTTATTCATTGTAAGGTAGCCAAGGAATTGAATTGTTTCCTATACCTAGCACCAGAATGTCAAGTGATGGTTGCAAATGGAGGAACTATAAATTGCTCTAGAAAATGCCATAATATAAAGCCAACCATGGGGGAATATGTATTGAATAGTCCAATGCTTTCCATTCCTATGGGAGGTGTTGTTGTTGTACTAGGAGTACAATGGTTACAATCTTTGGGGACAGTAGCTTTTAATTTTCAAGGACTTTTCTTGAATTTTTTTCAAAAGGAAAGGAAGTCAAATTACGAGGTATTGCAGGGAAGCCAGAAAAGATAATAAGCTCTAATGTCATGACAAAGCTTCTAAAGAAAGAACAATGAGGCATAATTTCACAATTATGCTCACTAGAAGTTCCAACATCAAAATCATCTATTTCTGCAGATCTCCAAAAAGTCTTGGACAATCATTCCAAGGTTTTTGAAACTCCAAAAGGACTCCCACCTATTCATGATCATGATCATGCTATTCATTTGATTCCAGGAAGTGTTCCTCAAAACATCAGGCCTTATAGATATCCTTATGTCCAAAAGAGTGAAATTGAACGTATGATTGCAGAAATGTTAGAGGCGGGTATAATTCAACCTAGTCAAAGTTCTTTCTCTGCTCTTGTAGTATTGGTACACAAGAAGGATGGATCATGGTGCATGTGTCTGGATTATAGGGAGCTCAATAAGCTCACCATAAAAGATAAATCTCCCATTCCTGTGATTGATGAATTACATGGAGCAATTTATTTTACCAAATTGGATCTTCATTTAGGGTATCATCAAATTAGAATGAAGATTGAAGATATTTTGAAAACAACATTTCGAACTCATGAGGGTCATTATGAATTTTTGGTCATGCCTTTTGGCCTTACCAATGCACCTTCTACATTTCAAGGGTTGATGAATTCCATTTTCAAACCCTTCCTTAGAAAATTTGTACTAGTATTTTTTGATGATATACTAATCTACAATAGGTCTTGGAAGGATCATGTTCAACATGTTGACAGGGTGCTCAAACTATTGCAGGAGAAACAATTATATGAAAAAACATCCAAATGTTTCTTTGGAGTACAAGAGGTGGAATATCTGGGTCATATTGTATCTCACGAGGGTGTTAAGGTAGACCCTAACAAAATTAAAGCTATTAAGGAATGGAAAGTCCCCACAACCATAAAGTAGTTGCGAGGATTTCTCGGGTTAACAGGGTATTATCGCAAGTTTGTTAAGAATTATGGGAGAATAGCAGCACCTCTAACAACATTATTGAAGAAAGATGCATTTTCATGGACTCCTGAAGCAACTAAGGCCTTTGAACTTCTTAAAGAGGCAATGTGCCTAGCACCGGTCTTAGCTATGCCAGACTTCACAAAAACCTTTATTGTGGAATGTGATGCCTCAGGAAATGGAATTGGTGTTGTTTTAATGCAAGAAGGAAGACCCATTGCTTTTGAAAGTCGTCCAATCAAAGGAAAGCATTTACAGAAACCTATTTATGAGAAGGAAATGTTAGCAATACTGCATGCACTAAAGAAATGGAGAACTTACCTAATGGGAAGACACTTCAAGGTAAAAGCTAATCATGATAGTCTTAAACACTTTTTGGAACAAAGAATATCTTCAGAAGATCAGCAAAAATGGGTCACAAAGATGTTGGGTTATGACTTTGAAATAATATACAAAAAAGGGAAGCTAAATGTTGTTGGAAATGCACTCTCAAGAAAGAATGAAGAGGTGGAAGCATTGCTTTGTGCCATTTCTATTATCCAACCATATTGGATAACCGAAGCAAGAGATGAATGGAAGAAGGCCGAAGAAGTGTGGACACTCATTCAAAAGTTGCAGCAAGATCCTAGTACATCTGATACATTTAGTTGGAAAAATGATTCCTTATGGTACAAAGATTGCTTATATCTTTGTAAGAATTCCCAACTAAAACAAAAGATTCTTCTGGAATTGCACACTTCTCCTTTAGGAGGACACTCAGAATTTTTAAAAACTTACCACAGGGTGAAGAAAGAATTTTTTTGGGATGGCCTTAAATCTGATATTCAAAAGTTTGTGGCGGAATGTTTGGTTTTCCAGCAGAACAAAGTTGAGACAATTAAGACCCCGAGACTTCTACAACCTTTATCCATTCCAAGTCAACGTTGGGAGGAGATTTCAATGGATTTTATCACAGGTTTACCTAAGTCTGAAGGAAAGAGTGTCATCATGGTGGTAGTTGATAGACTTACTAAGTATGCACACTTTTGTGCATTATCTCATCCATTTAAAGCAAGTACAGTTGCTACTACATTTATGGACACAATTCAAAAGCTACATGGAAGCCCAAGGGTTATTGTGAGCGACAGAGATCCCATTTTTACTGGAAATTTTTGGACGGATTTATTTTCTTGTTTGGGTACTCAATTAGCTCATAGCTCATCTTATCATCCTCAATTCGATGGTCAAACTGAGATAGTAAATAAATGTTTGGAAGGATATCTTCATTGTTTTGTATCTGATAAAAAAACACATTGGGTCAAGTGGTTACCTCTATCTGAATGGTGGTATAACACTTCCTTCCATACTGCAGCAAAAATGACCCCATTTATGGAACTTTATGGATATCATCCACCATCCATCACATCATCTTTAAGAGAAAATTCGAAGGTTCAAGCAGTGGAAGATAACATCGAGCATCAACAAGAAGTTCTCCAACTCTTAAAGGAAAACCTAAATTTGGCACAAAATCAAATGAAACAACAGGCAGATCAACATCGTAGCGAGAGAAGTTTTGATGTAGGAGACTAGGTATTTTTACGGCTACAACCATACAAACAAATGTCCCTTAAGCAAGCTAAGAAGGATAATAAATTATCGCCAAAGCACTATGGTCCTTAAAAGGTGTTGCAAAAGATTGGTACTATGGCATACAAATTGGAGCTTCCTGCTTCTTCATGAGTGCATCCAATTTTCCATGTTTCATGCTTAAACAAGGTTATAGGTGAAAATCTTCCAGTTCAAACAATATTGCCAGAACCTGATGAGGAAGGAAAAATCATATTGGAACCTGAAGCGGTCACGGAAAGAAGAACTCGACAGCTACGGAATTGATCAATTTCAGAGTATCTCATCAAGTTGAAGAACTTACCCACTGAATATTCTACATGGGAGGATGAGAATTTTATACAGAAGCACCCAGAGCTACTCAAGTGTTGAGGAAAACACTTTTTTGAAGGAGAGGGGCATGTTAGGTCCCTATATTACTAGTATAGTCCCTTATTGTTGTTAGTGTAACCTCCTTATTTTTATTATTGTACCCCTGTAACCCCGATATTGTTATTATTGTGCTCTTAAATTATTATTGTTAGGTCGGCTAGGATTACATTGTGGCCCCACTAGGATTACATTGTGGCCCCATGGACTCTTATATATAGAAAGGAGGTTATGTAATTTGAATCATCCAAGAATTGTTCATTCATGTAATGTATTGGAGGTTTCCCCTTCGAAGTGGATTATTTCTAAGGCGTTGATATCTCTTTTCTTCTCTTTTTGGAGTTGGTTTCACAACATGATTTATGAAATGGTGTGCATATTCTTATTTGTTCAAGAATGATTTACTTTGATAAAAAAGTTTTAAATTGGAAATAGTTATATAATTTTGTCATAATACAGATTCACCCCCTCCTCTTAGTATTGTCTTGGTTTGTCACAATTGATATAAGATCGAATGCCTTAAGGATTATTCTAATAGCAGGAAGAAAGATTAGGCAACATGAAAAAATAGGGTTGGATTACCTTATATGGAGTTCCATATTTGAATGGGTTGAATTATAAAACTTGGAAGGTAAGAATGTAAATCTAACTACAAGATATTGATTTTGATATATGGTTATATATAGAGAATGAAATAAAATGCAATGAATTTAATGCACACAATAATGAGGAAATCTTGAAAGGATTATCTTAGTCAGAAGTTGATAAAGTGATTTTTTTTTAGACTGCAAAGTTATATGGGATAAGTTGCAGTCCATATATGTTGAAGGTACTCAAGATGAAAGTGAAGTCAATAAGATCTCTCTAAAGTATGGAACACACAAAGATAATGAATCAGAACAAGAAGATAATTCCCCTAGACAAGTTGCTATGATCTACAAGTAAGTTGATGTTCTTTTCTTATTGTAGAAGAATTTTCCATCTATATTTTTGTTGTCTACAAGAAATTTTTGATGAAATAAGTAGTGAAGAAGGAACTATGCTGATAACAACAGCAGATCTAGATATTTCTCAAGATTATAATTGGTGCATCTCTTATAGAGAGGAAGATAGAATATCTCATGTGTCTATGGAATAATCCCTATATTCGACAAGGGAGGAAGATATTGAAGAAACTGAAAGTGAAATAGACACTAGTTGTGAATATAGAAGCTCTAAATTAGAAGATCTTAAGGAAGACATCTCTTGTAGAATGAAACTTATATTGGAATTTGATGATATCAAGAGGCTTAAAGACACAAATCAGAACATGGAAGCTGATATTATTTCATTAATTACTAGTTGTCTCAATATTAGAAGCATAACAAGAGTTTTGAAGCTTTGGATAAGATTCGAAGTAGTCAAATTCGCCCTCTTGTTGATACTAATTTTCTAGAAGAATCAAGTAAAACAACAACTAAACAACATAGATTCCAAATTAAGATTCAGATGAGATCCAATTCCCCTCAAGGATCAGACGACGTTACTACTACATTGAATGATAAATCCAAAGGTAGGAAACCCGTGAGGTGTTTCTATTATGATGAAGCAGGACATTATGCTTCCAAGTGTCTATAAAAGAAAAATAGGAAGAAAAAGAGGAAAAGCTATAAAAAAATGAATTATCAAGAAGGACACACAAGAGATCATCAAAAGTCCATTCCCCTAAAAAAAAAGGAATGAAGGAATATGAATCTCTTCTTCTTAAAAGAAAAATACGCCTAGGAATCAAATATTTTCAATAGTCATTGATTTTTCTTGTAATATCTGTGGTCATAAGTTTGTCCATTGTAAATAATATGGAAATCATACTATAAATTAGTCTTAATAACCCTCAATACTTAGGGATGGTAGACATGTGAATTTTCATCATTGTGTGCCACATTTAGAAGTTAAAAAAACATTAATGTAAATTTTAACAACAACTAAGTGGTACTCGGTAAGTTGGAAGAAAAATAATATATTTGGAAAAAAATTTGTATATAATGCCATATTTAGTAGCTAACTAAAGTTAGAACTAGAGATAAACCTCTTTTAAAGATGTAAATGCAATAGAGTTGAAGAAATGAACTGAAGAATCAAAGGTTGATATTAGGAAAATAGTTCAGAGAGTGAAGACCATTAGTATACGTCAAGATGAGTTGAAAAAAGAGGAACACAAGTGCAAAAAAGAAAGTCAAGATAAGGATTCGTTGAGTTGAATATAACCAAATAAAGATCCTAAAATTATTATCTCAAATTATTTGTAAGAATAAATTGAATCAAAGGGAAGTAGGACTTTTTTCTATTATTGTTGTTGGTATATCGATCAAAGATCAAAGATTAGATAAGGAAATTGTTGAAGGCATTGAATGTGTATTATGGTGATTTTATGAGAAAATATTGAGCATAATTAAATGTGCAAGAGAATGCATGTATATATTGATGTGCATATCATAAAGGTGAATTAGAATGGGTGTTTGAGAGGTGTGCAAGAATTCAAGAAATGCATTGGTGATATTGGTGATTGAAATAAGTGGTTGAGGCATGTTAAAGAGAGAGGGGGAATCATGTTTGAAGAAAGGAAGTCTTGTTGGTCTGAGTTTGAAAATAAGATGAAAGATGGATCAACATGGTCAACAAGTTGGACCTTGAATTACAGGGGTTGTAGCTTCTTCTAGTATTGGATAATAAATAATAATGGGCTGTAGCTCTTTTCAATATAAACTAATAAATCATGGGTAGTAGCTCCTTAGTGTGGAGTCGATAAATCAAGGAGTAGAATCTTTGTTTCAATGGTAGATAATAAATTAGGGAGTAGGAGCTTCCTTTCATTCATAGTTGATAAATTAGAGGTGGTATATCCTTTCAATGGTAGTTGATAAATCAGGGATTGGTAGCTTCCTTCAAGTGGTAGCCTGAGAAAATTGCAAGTAGAATATTGTAGGTACATTGATGTAATACAAGTTGTAGCTTATAAATTCCATCATAATTTTGGTGGTTTCCCAATTATATTTTTGTGTAATGATTTATTAAATGGTGTGCTTATGATTATTGGTTCAAGAATTATTTACTTGATAAAAAAGTTTTAAATTGGAAATAGTTATATAATTTGGTCATAATACAGATTCACCCCCTCCTCTTAGTATTGTCCTAGTTTCTAAAAATTGGTATAAGAGCCAATGCCTTAAGGATTATTCTAATAGAAGGAAGAAATATTAGGGAACATGAAAAAATAGGTTAGGATTACCTTATATGGAGCTCCATATTTGAATGGGTCGAATTATACAACTTAGAATGCAAGAATGTAAATCTACCTACATGTTATTGATTTTGATATATGTCTATATATAGAGAAGGAAATAAAAGACAAAGAATTTCATGTGCACAATAATGAGGAACTCTTGAAAGGATTGTCTAAGTCAGATGTTGATAAAGTGATTTTTTATGAGACTGCAAAGTGATATGGGATAAGTTGCAGTCCATCTATGTTGAAGGTACTCAATATGCAAGTGAAGTCAATAAGATCCCTCTAAAGTATGGAACACACAAAGATAATGAATCAGAACAAGAAGATAATTCCCATAGACAAGATGCTATGCAATCTACAAGTATGTTGATGTTCTTTTCTTATTGTATAAGAATATGCCATCTATATTTGTGTTGTCTACAAGCAATTTTTTATGAAAGAAGTAGTGAAGAAGGATCTGCATTGATAACAATAGAAGATCTAGATATTTCTCAAGATTTTAAATGGAGCATCTTTTATAGAGAGGAAGGTAGAATATCTCATGTGTCTATGGAATAATCCCTAGATTCGACAAGGGAGGAATATATTGAAGAAAATGAAAGTGAAATAGACACTATTTGTGAATATAGAAGCTCTAAATTAGAAGATCTTAAGGAAGATATCTATTGTAGAATGAAACTTATGTTGGAATTTGACGATATCAAGAGGCTTAAAGACACAAATCAGAACATGGAAGCTAATATTATTTCATTAATTACTAGTTGTCTCAATATTAGAAGCATAAAATTATTTTGGAAGATTTGGATAAGATTCAAAGTAGTCAAAGTCACCCTCTTGCTCATACTACTTTTCAAGAAGAATCAAGTAAAAAAACGACTAAAAAACATAGATTTCAAATTAAGAGTCAGATGGGATCCAATTCCCCTCAAGGATCAGACGGTGTTACTACTATAGTGAATGAGAAGTCCAAAGGTAAGAAACCCCTCAGGTGTTTCTATTGTGGTCAAGCAGGACATTATGCTTCCAAGTGTCTAGAAAAGAAAAATCGGAAGGAAAAGAGGAAAATGTATAACAAATTGAATTATCAAGAAGGACACACAAGAGATCATCAAAAGTTCATTCCCCTCCAAGAAAAAAATATGAAGGAATAGTAAGCTCTTCTTATTAAAAGAAAAATACTCCTAGGAATCAAATATTTTTCAATAGCCATTGTTTTTCTTGTAATATCTTTGGTCATAAGGTTGTACATTGTAAATACTATGGAAATCATGCTATAAATGACTCTTATTAGCCCTCAATACTTAGGGATGGTAGATATGCAAATTTTCATCATTGTGTGCCACATTTAGAAGTTCAAAAAAATTAATGGCAAGTTTAACCACAACTATGTTGAACCCTTAGTTAAACTGAGAGGGGGTGGGGGGGGGGGTGAATCAGTTTAACACATTCATGGTTTTTTGAAGCTTTTCATTAAAACTTATTTACCCTTCATTTCATGTCCAACTTAATATGTGAGTAATCTTAGAATGTGAGTAGCACGTATTAATATAATATAACAATAGACTTTAATATGAGAGCAGCAGGTATTAAGCAGATGATATAAATCAGATCAACACATAAATATCATGCACAGAGACACCAGATATAAGTGGAAACCCATAAAGGGAGAAAACCACATCTTATTATTGTTGTGATGCAAAGGCAAGCTCCAACTCCCTCTCACCACAATTTTTCTGCAGGCACCAACCTATAGGAGGATTTAATCCTCAATTCTGCAAGCTACAACTTGCAAGGAAGCACCAACTCCCTTCAATTTTTTGCAGGCACCAACCTACAGGAGGCTCTAACCTCAGTCGGCTACAACTAACAGCTATCAAGCTGCAACTTGATAGGGAAGCTCCAACTTCCTCAATTTATCAAACTGAATGTTTGCTGATTTATCTCAGATATCAGCTCTGTTCTATAGCTTCTCTTCCTGCTTTTATTTTCTTAATCTTCTCTGCCTCACTCTTCTATACTATTCCTTCTCTATATTTACTCTCTCTCACACCCTTATGCATATCCAGTTGATATTATTTATAGAGTTCCTCACATGACTGTTTGTATTTCACAAGAAATTTTGAGTGAACAGTCATGACTCTTTGGCTTCTGTCTTCTCATTCCTTTATCCAACTCAATTTAGAAAATATAACTGTAGGTATCAATTTAACATTACAGTGGGATATTTTTTCTCTTCCGGAGACTTGCCAATGCATCACAAACAATAAAAAAATTAATTACAACATTTACATTTTCAGTTACACACTTCAATTTCACTCAGCTTCTTTTCTAGATTTTGGCTTGACTGGATTTGTCTTTTCTACTGTTGTTTCTCTCTCTTTCGTTCTTGTAGGATCTCTTCTTCATTGAAATTTGTATAACTGTTGTACATATAACTGTCTTTTAATATCACTGCTGGGAAATCTCAATACTTTTAATTTCTGCAGTGGCAACCTTTACATGCTGAATCTTTGTCAATACACTTGTAAGGATTTAGGTCAACCTTCGACCTTTATAATAAATTTCAACCTCTATGTAAAATACATTCAAATTTCTTTGCCCAACCAACCCATAATTCAAATAGTTCAATATCCTGGTTCATTCTTTTAATTCAATAAGGGAGCCTTCTTGATCCTATCTTCAGGTTCAATTATCGAATTCATAGAATTAGATTAAGGAATGTGTTGACAGGCTTAGTACCGATTGATATAATAGACAACCCTTATGTGACCCAATACCTTTGATATTTAAATAAACCTGACAGTTATGATTTCATTTCGAGGGCTTCCTTCACACCTCATAACTAAATGTTCGAACCTTATAACTATGACCCCAAAGATTAATAAATCCGCAAATCTTAAAAATAATCAACACATTTGTATGCATGGGCCCCACCATACAATCGACAGAATCAATCAAATACACATGCCCGTACCTTAAGTTAACCTTCGTGCATCTTCCCAATATGATCACCGTCAGATCGCTTCCCTCCAGATCGATGGCTTGTATCGATATCGCACGGGGTCCTCATTCGAGAGTTAATGTGCGATGGCACGCAGTGAGAGTGGTTTTGCCAACTTGCTCTGGGACACGCATCGTCCGTCCTGTGGAATCGCTCCCAACTCCTCAAATACCATCCACCGTGTAAAGGTGGTGCGATGAAAACCATAAACCTCCATCACTGTTCATCTGGTCATGGTTCTGCCCTTTTGGCTCAGGGTTCCACCTAACTCGCGTTCCGCTACTGGGTTCCGTCTTCCGAGTTCCGCTTAGCTTTCGCGTACAACACTAACTCGTGGTTCCAATACAGTTCAATGATACTACACAACTGTTATCATTATAATGAATCTCTATTGTAGTTAAATCTCATTCATAGCAATCGGACTACGTCGTCGATCTAATTTCACGATCTCTGCAATGTGATACTCCAAGAACGCTACGCATACGTTGAAATTTTCATCTACTCACTTCCACAGTAATGTACATTCACCATAAAATACATAATTTATTCATAAAATATATTATATGAATCCAACCCAAATTCGTAACATATCAATTCAATTTAATACTTCAACCCAGAAGTTTTAAACTTGACTTCACCAATATCGACCACAAAACCTCTACACAGAAATTCATTTAGAGCATTTCCCATACAATTATTACTGTGCCATCACCTGATTTCACAGTTTCCTTTGCGGGTTCACTGTGTTATGACTGTAATTTCCTTAGTATATATATAACCTCACACACTATACTCCACAGTAAATCCATGTACAGAGTTAATCATAATTTCACATAGGAGCCATTTATACTTCGAATTACAGAGTCTCACCATACCCATGTAATGCTAAACACTTAAAGATACCCACTCTGCACCTTGAATAGTTTTCTGCTTCTTTTCTATCCTCTGCTCCTTGATTGATGCTTCTCCTTACTTCTCTTTTTGCTATCTCCTTTGCCTTTCTTTTGTTATCTCTCTTTGTCTCTGTTTCCTCTGATGTCTCTGCTGCCTTTCTGCCCCTTGAATGATGTTTCAGGTGCTCCTCCTTTGTCATCTCCTTTGCCATCAATGAAAAAAATTCCAACAGTCTCCCCCTTTGGCATTGATGGCAACACATCCACCAATAATCCAATGCTTCCTCTGCCTATCTGATTTTCCTCCCCCTTTGACATCAATGGCAAAGGGTTGCACATTTCCTAGTTTGCTTTCTTCATTTCCTCTCTCTGAGATCTTTTGACTTTGTACCCTGCTGCTCCAAACTTTGGATTAAATCTAAAATTCTGATCCTTTAGCCTTTTCATTGACTCCTGTATGCTGGATGTATTCTTTCCATAAGCCTTTGATCCTGAGGACCTGTTTCATGGTTTCCTTGTTGGTTGATCTCCCCCTGGAATGATATTTTCGTTTCTGTTCTCCCCCTGAAACTGTGCTTTCTCTTTATATCAGAGAGTAGCATCTACAGATACTACCCCTAGTCTGTCTCTCAAATATTCAAATGGTTCTCTAGCAAGAGGTTTGGTAAATATATCTGTTGTTTGTTCTTTTTTTGGAACATACTCCAGTTTTACTATCTTCTGAGCCACTTGTTCTCGAAGAAAATGATACTTGATTTGGATATGCTTAGTTTTTGAGTGAAGCACAGGATTTTTAGATATACTTATAACACTTGTATTATCACATTTGATTGAGATAGGTTCATCAATGCTTACCTTCATGTCTTGGATAGTTTGCTTCATCCACATGACTTGTGTACAACATGCTGCTGTTGCTATATATTCTGCTTCTGCTGTAGATAGAGAGATAGATGTTTGTTTCTTGCTTAACCATGCCACCAGACTTTCTCCTAGATAGAATGCACCTCCACTTGTGCTTTTCCTGTCATCTACACAGTTGGCCCAATCTACATCTATGTATGCTGTCAAAGTGAAGTTTTTTCTTTTAGGATACCAAAGTCCATATTGTGTTGTTCCTTGTAGATATATGAATATTCTTTTTACTGCCAGAATATGGTTTTGTTTAGGTGTTGCTTGATATCTAGCCACTAGTCCTACTGCTAGCATGATGTCTGGTCTTGATGCAGTCAGATACAATAGACTTCCTATCATGGATCTGTAGAGTTTTTGATCTATATCAACAGACCCATCATCAGCACACATCTTGCATCCCATAATCATGGGAGTTAACACAGGTTTGCAGTCCTCCATTTTGAACTTTTTCAACATTTATTTTAAGTATTTTTCCTGTGATATGAATGTGCCTGTGTTCTTTTGCTGAATTTGAAGTCCTAAGTAGAAACTGAGTTCTCCAATCATGGACATCTCAAACTCTGATTTCATCTCCTCAGCAAACCCTTTTGCAAGTTCATCTCTGTTGCTTCCAAACATAATGTCATCAACACATACTATAACAATCAGGAGTTCATTTTCATGGGCTTTTATGTATAGATTGTTGTCTACTCCACCTCTCTTAAAGCCTTGTTTTTGAAAATATTTATCTAGTCTTAAGTACCAAGCACGAGGAGCCTGTTTCAGTCCATAAAGAGCCTTTTTCAGTCTACATACATAGTCTTCTTTGTCTATTAGTGAGAAGCCTTCTGGTTGTTCCATGTAGAATTCTTCTTCTAAGTCTCCATTCAGAAATGGAGATTTTACATCCATTTGATATACCTTGAAGTTTTGGTAGCATGCAAATGCTAGGAACATTCTGATAGCTTCCATTCTGGCTACAGGGGCAAATGTTTCATCCTAATCAAGTCCTTCGATTTGTGAGTATCCTTTGCAGACCAGTCTGGCTTTATTCTTGATTACTTGTCCTTGATCATTCATTTTATTTTTGAATACCCATTTTGAGCCTATTACATTTTTCTCAGTGGGTATAGGAACTAATTCCCAGGTATTGTTTTTCTCAATTTGGTCCAATTCTTCATTCATAGCATTTACCCAAGACTTGTCCTTGCTGGCTTCTTCAAATTTCTTTGGCTCTATTTGTGACAACATGGCAATGTATACCTCTTTAGTTTGTTCTATTAGCCGCCTTCTTGTTTGGACCCCTACTCTCTTGTCACCAATGATCTGATCTTCAGGATGGTTTTTCTGAGTATATCTTGAGGGAGCTTTAGAACTCAGCTCTGTATCTTTTGTTGTCTTGCTTGTTTCCTCATCATCTTGGTTTTCTTCTTCATGGTTTTCTGATGGACTGCAGTAGTCTGTATCTCTTGTATTGTTTGTAAGTTCTTCATCAAATCTCACATCAATGCTTTCTACTATTTTTCGAAGAGTCTTGTTGTAGCACCTATACCCTTTTCTTTTGGATGCATATCCTAGAAATATCCCTTAATTTTCTCTAGCATCAAATTTTCCAAGATTTTCATCATTATTCTTTATGTAACACTTGCTTCCAAAGATTCTAAAATGTTTGATTGAAGCTGGTTTCCCATGCTAAAGTTCATAGGGAGTCTTGTCACTGCTTGGCCTTAAGTGAGCTTTATTAAGGATATGCACCGCTGTGTGTATCGCTTCTGCCCAGAAGGTTTGAGGAATATTATTCTCCTGCATCATAGCTCTGGAAATTTTTTGAACAGATCTGTTTTGTCTCTCTGCTACTCCATTCTGCTGAGGTGTCCCTGAAATAGTAAATTGTTGTTTTATGCCATATTCATTACATAGATCTGCAAAGTCATAATCTGTGAATTCACCTCCTTTGTCTGATCTGATGCATTTTAGCTTACATCTTGTCTGGTTTTCAGCTAATGCTTTGAATATTTTGAATTTTTCCAGAGCTTCCGATTTATTCTTGAGAAATGCAACCCATGTCATTATGGAGAAATCATCGATTATTAGCATGAAGTAGGATTCTCCACTTGGTGTTTTAGTTCTTGCAGGTCCACACAGATCCATGTGCACAAGCTGGAGTGGTCTACTTGTTGATAACTCATCTTTGGCCTTAAATGATGTACGGGTCTGTTTACCCGATTGACATGATTTGAATATGGTATTAGAAGGCCTTTTTATTTCTGGCATGTCTCTGACTGCTTTCTTTTTGCTCAGTCTGATAATATGATCGAAGCTGAGATGTCCCAATCTCCTATGCCATAACCATGACTCCTCAAGTTTTCTAAGATTGCATGCTTCATCTTTCTCCTTCACGATGTAAACATTGCTCTCTGTTCGAACACCTTTGAGTAGATTCTTACTTGTGGTGCTTGATCTGACTTCATAGTCTTGTGCTCTGAAAATAACTTCGCAACCTTTATCACACATTTGACTGACACTCAACAAATTTTCTTTCAGCCCATCTACAAATAGCACATCTTGGGCCTTACCTCTGCCATTATCTAAGCTGTCTAAGCCCTTTCCCTTGATTTTTCCTGATTTATCATTGCCAAAAGTAACATTACCAGTTTTCTTTTCATCAAAATTTATAAAATTGCTTCTGTCTCCAGTGATGTGTTTAGAGCAGCCACTGTCCAAATACCACTGGCTTTTCATTTCTTGAGCAGTTAGAGCCAAGTCACATTTATTCACCTTCTTTATCCACTGGAGGCACCCTTTTGTTTGGTATCTTTTGTGAGGTGATGAACTACATCTTCTTAGAGGACATTTGGAAGGTATATGTCCAACTTGATTGCATACACAACATTCGATCATAATTTTTGTAGAATTATGAGTATGAACAGAATTTATTTGATTCATAAACCTCCTTGAGGTGTTAAACATCAATCTTTGTCCATACTTTCTACACTCAATGATTTTATGGCCAAATTCCTTACAATAAAAACAGTAACCATAGAAACCATTTGCATACCTGATGTAAGGTTGTCTCTTCCATTTGTTTGCTTGAGGCAATCTCTTCAATGTTTGCATCTTTTGCTGGTTTGAATTACTCCTCCTTGCATGACAATATGCAGCAATGTGTACCAGCTTGTGGCAAGAATAACAGGTGGAATTCTTCATAGGAGGGAATAATCTCCTTTGATGGTTTCCAAATTTTACATACTCAGGAGTCTTAGTATTTATTACATTCTTTGCTACTAATGGTTTCTTCTGATTTCTATCTTCCTTATTACAGGTTTCTTCTTTTGTAGGAATTGTTTGAGTTGCTTCATCATTCTTCCTTGATTTTACAAAAATAATCTCTCTGTCAACTTTTTCTTTGCCTTTACTTGATTCTCCTTCATAGCCTACTCCAGTTTTTATCAAAGGCGATCTTTGAGCAACCAGAATTTCATTCAACTTACTAGAGCTTGTTGTTTGAGAAGAGTTTATAACCAATTTCCTTTGAGCATTTTCTAAATTCTTCCTGAGACATACTACTTCTTCTTCCAACTTTTCTTGTTCTTGAGTTTGTTCTTTGATTTGCTTAAGTAATATGTCCTCTATCTTCTTGGCTTCTTCAAGCTCTATCTTTAGCTGCATCAAGATTTCTGAATTCTGTTCTTCTCGTACAAACTTGAGGAGAATGTCCTTTTGTTTTTTGCATTTCAGCTTGAGTCTATCAATCTCTTCCAGAGCACTTCTTAGCTCCCCCTCAAGGTCGACTTCACCTTCTTCTTCTTCATCTTCTAGCAGGAGACCTTCAAGTTCTTCTATAGCCATCAATAAAAATTCAGAGGTTCCATCTTCACTTGAGAGTTCATCTGGATCTTCAGATGTACTGCTGTCTTGTTGAGCATAGAAGGATTTTCTGCTGAACTTCTTTCCTTTATGCCAGTTCTTTGATGTATTTCTCTCTGGCTCTTGAGCCTGATTCCTTACTTTCTTGTGAGGACACTTAGCATAATAGTGTCCAACTCTTCCACAGTTAAAGCATTTTAAAGGAAGTTTACCTTTGTATTTACCTGAGCCTCTATCCAATTTCTTGAAAAATTTTGCCTCTTCTTCATCTGAGCAAGAGCATATGTCTTCCTCTTCTTCTTTCTTCTTTTCTGTTTTAAAGGCTGCTGCTCTCGTACTTGGCTTCTTCTGTGGGAGCCTCATCTCGTATGCTGTTAAATTTCCAAGTAGCTGGTTCATGGTCAAGGTCTCCCAATCAGCTGTTTCTTCTATTGCAGACACCTTGGGATTAAACCTGGATGGAAGAGATCTTAGAATATTTTTCACAATTATAATTTATAGCATGGTTTCTCCAAGAGCTTTCATATTGTTAACAATTTCTACAACTTTTAGGAAGAAACTGTCAATGTCTTCATCATCATTCATTTTTAAATTCTCAAACTGGGCTCTATAGACTTGAAGTTTGGCAGTTTTTACTTTCTTGTCTCCTTCATGGATGTTCTCCAGAGTATCCCACATCTCTTTGGCAGTGTCTTTGTGCATTACTTTGATAAATTCTGCTTCACACAATCCATTCAAGATAGCATTCATGGCTTTTGCATTAGCTACAAAATCTTGTTTGGATTCTTTCTCTGAGTCAGTTGACTTTGGGGCATATCCTAATTCCACAGCACTGCAGACTTCTATTCCTAGAGACATTATGTATGTCCTCATCCTAATTTTCTAGAAGGCATAATTTACACCTGTAAATAAAGGGGCTTTATTGGTTGAGCATCCTTCTTTACTAGCCATTCTTAGAACCTAGAATCTCCTTTCAGTTGTTAAACTGGTACAAAGGAACCTTGCTCTGATACCAATTGTTGAACCCTTAGTTAAACTGAGAGGGGGGGGGGTGAATCAGTTTAACACATTCATATTTTTTTGAAGCTTTTCATTAAAACTTATTTACCCTTCATTTCATGTCCAACTTAATATGTGAGTAATCTTAGAATGTGAGCAGCAAGTATTAATATAATATAACAGTAGACTTTAATATGAGAGCAACAGGTATTAAGCCGATGATATAAATCAGATCAACACATAAATATCATGCATAGAGACACCAGATATAAGTGGAAACCCATAAAGGGAGAAAACCACATCTTATTATTGTTGTGATGCAAAGGCAAGCTCCAACTCCCTCTCACCATTGTTTTTCTGCAGGCACCACCCTACAGGAGGATTCAATCCTCAATTCTGTAAGCTACAACTTGCAAGGAAGCACCAACTCCCTTCAATTTTCTGCAGGCACCAACCTACAAGAGGCTCCAACCTCAGTCAGCTACAACTGATAGCTATTAAGCTGCAACTTGAGAGGGAAGCTCCAACTTCCTCAATTTATCAAACTGAATGTTTGCTGATTTATCTCAGATATCAGCTCTGTTCTGTAGCTTCTCTGCCTGCTTTTCTTTTCCTAATCTTCTTTGCCTCACTGCTCTATACTCTACCTTCTCTACATTTACTCTCTCTCACACCCTTATGCATATCCAGTTGATATTATTTATAGAGTTCCTCACACGACTGTTTGTATTTCACAAGGAATTTTGAGTGAACAGTCATGACTCTTTGGCTTCTGTCTTCTCATTCCTTTATCCAACTCAATTTAGAAAATATAACTGTAAGTATCAATTTAACATTAAAGTGGGATATTTTTTCTCTTCCAGAGACTTGCCAATGCATCACAAACAATAAAAAATTTAATTACAACATTTACATTTTCAGTTACACTCTTCAATTTTACTCAGCTTCTTTTCTGGATTTTGGCTTGACTGGATTTGTCTTTTCTGCTGTTGTTTCTCTCTCTTTCATTCTTGTAGGCTCTCTTCTTCATTGCAATTTGTATAACTGTTGCACATATAACTGTCTTTTAATATCACTGCTGGGCAATTTCAGTACTTTTAATTTCTGCAGTGGCAACCTTTACATGCTGAATATTTGTCAATACACTTGTAAGGATTCAGGTCAACCTTAAACCTTTATAATAAATTTCAACCTCTGTGTAAAATACATTCAAAATTATTTGCCCAACCAACCCATAATTTGAATAGTTCAATATCCTGGTTCGTTCTTTTAATTCAATAAGGGAGCCTTCTTGATCCTTTCTTCAGGTTCAATTATCGAATTCATAGAATTAGATTAAGGAATGTGTTGACGGGCTTAGTACCAACTGATATAATAGACAACCCTTATGTGACCCAATACCTTTGATATTTAAATAAACCCGACAGTTATTATTTCATTTCGGGGGCTTCCTTCACACCTCATAACTAAATGTTCGAACCTTATAACTATGACCCCAAAGATTAATAAATCCGAAAATCTTAACAATAATCAACACATTCGTATGCATGGGCCCCACCATACAATCGACGGAATCAATCAAATACACACGACCATACCTTAAGTTAACCTTCGCGCATCTTTCCAATATGATCACCGTTAGATCGCTTCCCTCCAGATCGATGGCTTGTATCGATATCACACGGGGTCCTCGGTCAAGAGTTAATGCGCGATGGCACGTAGTGAGAGTGGTTTTTCCAACTTTCTCTGGGACACGCATCGTCCGTCCTGTGGAATCGCTCCCAACTCCTCAAATACCGCCCACCGTGTAAAGGTGGTGCAATGAAAACCATAAACCGTCATCACTGTTCATATGGTCATGGTTCCACCCTTTTGGCTTGGGGTTTCGCCTAACTCCGCGTTCCGCTATCGGGTTTCGTCTTCCGAGTTTCACTTAGCTTTCGCGTACAACACTAACTCGTTGTTCCAATACGGTTCAATGATACTACTCAATTGTTATCATTATAACGAATCTCTATTGTAGTTAAATCTCATTCATAGCAATCAGACTACGTCGTCGATCTAATTTCATGATCTCTGCAATGTGATACTCCAAGAACGCTATGCACACATTGAAATTTTCATCTACTCACTTCCACAGTAATGTACATTCACCATAAAATACATAATTTCTTCATAAGATAGATTATATGAATCCAGCCCAAATTCGTAACATATCAATTCAATTTAATACTTCAACCCAGAAGTTTTAAACTTGACTTCACTAATATCGACCACAAAACCTGTACACATAAATTCATTCAGAGCATTTCCCATACAATTATTACTAATGCCATCACCTGATTTCACAGTTTCCTTTGCGGGTTCACTGTGTTATGACTGTAATTTCCTTAGTATATATATAACCTCACACACTATACTCCACAGTAAATCCATGTACAGAGTTAATCATAATTTCACATAGGAGCCATTTATACTTCGAATTACAGAGTCTCACCATACCCATGCAATGCTGAACACTTAAAGATACCCACTCTGCACCTTGAATAATTTTCTACTTCTTTGCTATCCTCTATTCCTTGACTGATGCTTCTCCTTACTTCTCTTTTTTCTATCTCCTTTGCCTTTCTTTTGCTATCTCTCTTTGTCTCTGTTTCCTCTGATGTCTCTTCTGCCTTTCTGCCCCTTTAATGATGTTTTAGGTGCTCCTCCTTTGTCATCTCCTTTGCCATCAATGACAACAATTCCAACAAACTAAGTGGTACTTGGTAAGTTGGAAGAAAAATAATATAATTAATAAAGAATTGGTATATAATGCCATATTTAGTAGATAACTAAAGTTAGAACTAGAGAGAAACCTCTGTTAAAACATGTAAATGAAATAGAATTGAAGAAATGAACTGAAGAAGCAAAGATTGATATTAGGAAATAGTTCATAGAGTGAAGACCATTAGTATACATCAATATGAGTTGAAAAAAGTGGAACACAATCGAAAAAATGAAAGCCAAGATAAGGATTTGTTGAGTTGAAGATAACCAAATAAAGATCCTAAAATTATTAGCTCAAATTATTTATAAGAATAAATTGAATCAAAGGGAAGTAGGACCTTTTTTTATTATTGTTTTTGGTATATCGATCAAAGATCAAATATTAGATAAAGAAATTGTTGAATGTGTTGAATGTGTATTATGGTGATTTTATGATAAAATCTTGAGTATAATTAAATGTGCAAGAGAATGCATGTATACATCGATGTGTGTATCATAGATGTGAATTATAATTGGTGTCTGAGAGGTGTGCAAGAATTCACAAAATGCATTGTTGATATTGGTGATTGAAATAAGTGGTTAAGGTGTGTTAAAGAGAGAGGGGGAATCATGTTTAAAGAAAGGAAGTATTTTTTATCTGAGTTTGAAAATAGAATGAAAGATGGATCAACATGGCCAACAATTTGGACCTTGAATTACAGGGGTTGTAGCTTCTTCTAATAGTGGCTAATAAATAATAATGGGTTGTATCTCCTTTCAATATAAACTAATAAATCATGGGTAGTAGCTCCTTAGTGTGGAGTCGATAAATCAAGGAGTAGAATCTTTGTTTCAATGGTAGCTAATATATTAGGGATTAGGAGCTTCCTTTCAGTCATAGTTGATAAATTATAGGTGGTATATCCTTTCAATGGTAGTTGATAAATCAGGGAGTGGTAGCTTCCTTCAAGTGGCAGCCTGAGAAACTTGCAAGTAGAATATTGTAGGTACATTGATGTAATACAAGTTGTAGCTTATAAACTCCATCATAATTTTGGTGGTTTCCCAGTTATATTTTAGTGTAATGATTTATTAAATGGCATTCTTATGATTATTGGTTCAAGAATGATTTACTTGATAAAAAAGTTTTAATTTGGAAATAGTTATATAATTTGGTCATAATACAAATTCACCACCTCCTCTTAGTATTGTCCTAGTTTCTAACAATTGGTATAAGAGCCAATGCCTTAAGGATTATTATAATAGAAGGAAAAAAGATTAGGGAACATTAAAAAATAGGTTAGGATTACCTTATATGGAGTTCCATATTTGAATGGGTCGAATTATACAACTTGGAAGGCAAGAATGTAAATCTACCCACATGCTATTGATTTTGATATATGTCTATATATAGAGAATGAAATAAAATACAATGAATTTAATGCATGCAATAATGATGAAATCTTGAAAGGATTGTCTAAGTCATATGTTAATAAAGTGATTTGTTATGAGACTGCAAAGTGATATGGGATAAGTTTCAGTCCATCTATGTTAAAGGTACTCAAGATGCAAGTGAATTCATGAACATCTCTCTAAAGTATGGAGCACAAAAAGATAATGAATTAGAACAAGAAGAGAAGTCCTCTAGATAAGATGCTATGCAATCTGCAAGTAATTTGATGTTCTTTTCTTATTGTAGAAGAATATGCCATCTATATTTTTGTTGTCCACAAGCAATTTTTGATGAAATAAGTAGTGAAGAAGGAACTACGTTGATAGAAATAGCATATCTAGATATTTCTCAAGATTATAATGGGTGCATATCTTATAGAGAGGAAGGTAGAATATCTCATGTGTCTATGGAAGAATCCCTATATTCGACAAGGGAGAAAGATACTAAAGAAACTAAAATTGAAATAGACACTAGTTGTGAATCTAGTAGCTTCAAATTAGAAGATCTTAAGGAATTTATACATCTATTTTATAATGAAACTTATATTAGAGTTTTAGGATATAAAGAGGCTTAAAGACACAAATTAGAACATGGAAGCTGATAATATTTCATTTATTACTAGTTGTCTCAATATTAGAAGCATAAAAATAGCTTTTAAGCTTTGGTTAAGATTTGAAGTAGTCAAAGTCCCCCTCTTTCTCATACTAATTTTCAAGAAGAATCAAGTAAAACAACAACTAGACAACATAGAGTTCAAATTAAGGTTCAGATGAGATCCAATTCCCTTCAAGGATCATACAACATTACTACTACAGTGAATGATAAATCCAAAGGTAAGCAAGCCCTCAGGTGTTTCTATTATGGTGAAGCGGTACATTAGGCTTCCTAGTGTCTAGAAAAGAAAAATCGAAAGAAAAAGAGGGAAATATATAACAACTTGAATTATCAAGAAGGACACATAAGAGATCATCAAAAGTTTAGTCCCCCTCCAAGAAAAAGGCATGAAGGAATAAGAATCTATTCTTCTCAAAAGAAAAATACTCCTAGGAATCAAATATTTTTCAATAGCTATTATTTTTCTTGTAATATATTTGGTCATAAGGTTGTCCATTGTAAATATTATGGAAATCATGCTATAGATGAGTCTTATTATCCCTCAATACTTAGGGATGGTAGATATGTTAATTTTCATTGGACTACTCTCGGAAGTAATAACCCTTCTGCTCCTTTGCTCAAATACAATGAATTTTATCATTGTAAGAACCACAGGTACTGCGCAATTAAGTGTAGACATAGTAAGAACAAAAATACCTCTTAGAAAAATGAAGGCAGAGATACATATCATGTTAAGTACCAATGAGGATAATTTTACCTTAGAAATAAGAGGAGCATTCTGAAAAGGAGAAGGAAAGCATTAGATAACTAAGTTTTATCATAAAGTCATCATATTGGAGTTTGATATTCTTATGGTGGATCTCACGGATATTATTAACTGTATCTTAGTTAGCCCTCTAACACAACATAAGAAAAAAAAAATCTCAAAGAAAGGAGAACTACATGATATATTCACATTAGATTTAATTGGTAATAAAAAAGAAGGACAAGTCCTAAGTCTTCTGAAGAATTTGTGTGCCTTGCACAAAAAGAGAAGAATCATGCACAAGGTTCTTCTAGAGGAAGAGGCGGTCAAAGAGAAAGAGGAAGGAATAATTTTAGAGGAAAGGGGGCATACATTTACAAGGAGAAAGGTATGATCTTCATTGCATATGATGCAATAGAGATGGACATGATGCATCCACATGTACTTTTCCTTGGGACAGAATTGAGCAGGAAAGAAATGAAGGAAAAGGTAAAACACTTGACAAGGAAAAGGTAAAGCACCTGAAGCTGCTCATTCTGTTGTGGCACATTGAAACATTGGAGTGAATGAAGACTTATTCAATTCTTCACTTTATTCATGGAAATATGTTTGGTTTCTTGACTAAGGAGAAACTTGCCACATGACTTTCAGAAGAAATTTCTTTGAATAATTCACTGACAATGTTGATGGAGTAGTATACTTTGCAGACAAGTTAAAACTCAAGCTATCAGGGCAACATCTTCCATAAATGACACTCCATTCATATATCTGATGGCAAGGTCGAGGTTATAAAAGCATCAAATCACCCACTTATCATGTCTGGGGTAGAAGAATAAAGACTTATGAAGCTACAAGGAACCTCTTCTCTTGCACATAAATTTTCATACATTTCTCACTATGATGAAGGTAAATTTCCATAAATTATTTTATGGAATGCTATATTTGGACACTTGAACTATGAAAGCCTCTGTTTGTTGAAGAAAAATGGTTTTACTGGTTTGCCTACAATTCCTAAGAAACTTAAGCAATGTGATGATTGTATCTTAGGAAAACACAACAAACAATCTTTTCATGATTATGACTTCAGAGCACATAAAAAAATTGAACTCATTCATTCTAATTTATGTGGCCCAATTTTTTTTCCTTTTACAAATAGTAATAAATATATGATGGCATTTTTTGATGACTACACTAGAATGTGTTGGGTTTATTTATTGAAGAACAACTATGAAGTTTTTGAAACATTCCATAACGTTCATGCATTAATTGAAAATGATGCATAATATCATATTGAATCTATTCATACTGATGATGGAAAAGAGTATATATCAAATGAATTTTAAAACTATATTTTCCAACATGGGATCAAACATCAAACAACTATGTCTTATAATCCCCAACAAAATGGATTAGATGAAATAATGAATAGGACAATCTTAAATACATTATGTTCCATGATGTTTCTCAATAATTTTAAATTTATGTAGTTCTATCTGTTGTGTATATAAATAATAGGTTTCCATCTAATGCTATAAAAAAAATACTCCCTATGAAATGTGGTATGGCCACATTATTCGACGAGGCATCTCAGGGTTTTTGGTTCCACCTGATATGCCTTGTTACCTAAGGAACATAGAAACAAACTCGGTGTAAGGAGTCACAAATGTATCTTCTTGGGGTACTCAAATACCTCCAAAGGATGCCATTTCTATGATGAAGTGAATAAGAAGTTTATAATATATAGAGATGTGATCTTTCTAGAATCTTCTACGACCAAAAATTTTCTTGAGTGACAACTTGATCGCTTGGACAGATTTGGACACGCAACGTATTTTCGAGAGTTTGATTTGAGATTCCACATCTTGAAGGGGGGATCCCGATACTGGATCAATCTATGGAATATTCTTCTAAAGCACTCTCCCCCCACATGAAGCTCCAACCACTGATGACAATTTGAGTGATGTGATTGACATCATTGAGAGACTAAATATTGATTCAACCCCATATTAGTCAAATGAGTAGTCTGGGCCATCTCAGAAAGGTCCTCCAAAATGGATGACAAAAACACTTGAAAGTGTATGTCTTGATGAGGTTGGAAAGACTTGAAATAGAAGCTTAACTAGAAAAAACAGAGGTGATGTAGACGATCCTAATTCACCTGTTGTTGTGGATGTTTCTTATGATTGTGAACTTAATTTTTCTACAGATTTCGAACCAAATTCCTTCAAAGAAGTCACTTCTCAATATGAATGGAAAGAAGCGATGCAGAAAGAATATGATGCTTTGATAAAGAATGACACCTAAAATTTGGTTGATCCTCCATTGGGAATCAAACCAATAGGCTGCAAGTGGGTCTTCAAGAATAAGTATAAAGTAGATGGCTCACTTGAAAATCATAAAGGCAGGCTTGTGGAAAAATCATTTGCACAGAAAGAAGGGGTCGATTATGAGGAGACCTTTTTTCCCCAAAAGAAAATGGGCTACCATCTAAACACTCTTTTCCTTGGCAACTTAGAATGGTTGGAAAGTCCATAAAATGGATGTAAAAACTTCTTTCTTGAATGGAGATATGAAAAATATTTTTTTTATTTACCAACAAGATGGATTTGTTGTGAAGAGACAAGAAGATAAAGTATGCAAGCTTATAAAATCCTTGTGTCCTGAAGCAAGCACCATGATCTTGGTACGAGAAATTAATTGAGCATATTTTGAAACTCAACTTCCAACGTTATGATCTTGATGATGCAACTTTGTTTATCAAAAAATTTGGTAAAAAATTGTATATCTTGTGGTGTATGTAGATGATATTATAATGACAGGTAATAATGAGAGCTACATTGCATCCACAAAGAAAGAAATGAGCTGGAAAGGTTTTGAAATGAAAAAATTGGGCTATGTTCACTACTATCTTGGTATTGAAGTAACTCAACATCCAAAGTTTGAATTCCTTTCTCAAAATAAGTACATTGGAGATCTTTTGAATGAGTTTGGCATGGCTAAGTGCAATCCTTTGAATAATCCCATGGAACAGAACTTAAAGCTCACATCCACTGAAGAAAAATAATTTTAGGATGCAACAAAGTATATACAACTCGTAGGAAGTCTCAACTACCTAACTACTACTAGACCAAAGATTTAAGTTGTTGTTGAAATCCTCTCCAGGTTTATGCAAATTACTTGTGAGAGTCATTGGTCCAATGAAAAAAGAGTTATAAATTACTTGAAGGGAACTCAATACTTTGGACTCAAGTATACTCAAGTGGATGACTTCAGCTTGATTGGATACTCTGATTCATATTTTGATGGAGATAAATAAACTGGAGTATCTACTTCAATTTATGTTATGAGTCTTGGATCAGGAGTTGTTGCCTGGAGGTCACACAAGCAATCTGCTCGAAAAGATTCCACAACTTAGGAATGAAGTAGCTGAAGAAACATAGGAAATTGTGTGGCTCTTGAAAATTATGGAATATTTGCAAGAGAAACAAGTGCATTCAACTCCTATTTTGATTGACAACACTTCTACAATAAAGTTGGCCAAGAACCCAAAGTTCCATCATCGAATGAAGCACATAAATACAAAATACCATCTGATTCGACATCATGTTGAGGCCAAAAAAATCCACCTACGACATTGTTCCACAAATGAGAAAATTGTAGACATCTTCACCAAAGTTCTTGGAAGGGAAAGGTTTGAAAGATTTAGAATGATGCTTCGACTCACAAACATCCCTTCAGATTAAGGGGGGGATGTTGACACCAAATCTTTGGGATTATGTAAACTAATGTAAATATTATAAATAGTAAAAATAAAAGGATGTTGTAAGACAAAGAGACATTGGGAGATGAAACCCAACAGTCTCCCTCTCCATGTATATAGTCATATGCTATCTTAATGAAAATTCAACAAGTTATTCATGGAGTTACTCCTGACCTAACAGAGGGAGCATGATCATAGGGGAAAATACTTAATTAAAAATTGGTATGAAAGTTATTAATAATTGGTATCAATTGTATATTTTTTCTAAGAATAAGTGTGGAAGACAAATGTTGATGGTATTGTTGTTGCATATTAATATTTCTTGATCGATGAGTTATATGTTGTTTTAGTTTCCTTTTCATGTGTGAAGGTTGTTGTGATTAGATGAGAAAGTTCATGACTGTGAGATGCCATGTATTATGAGGTCATGCATAAAGTATTCGAGAGGCAAAGTGATGAGTATTGGAGCAAGATGAGTGCCCCTATATTGTCGTTGATTTCTAATAATGTGTTTGCAAGAAAAATATGAACATATGGATGGCATACTTGAGGTCATTCACGATGTTATTGATCTTTTTTTTAGTATACTATATGGCGATGTTTGTATGAGTTTTCTTCCATTATGGTTTTATTAGAGTGAATTATCATGTTGAGATGATGTATTGATATATGGATAAGAAAAGGTGTTGGTGACTTAGAGTATGTTGTCACTAGTTAGTTTTTGTTTGAACTGACGTGCTAGGGTTTGTAGCAGAATTTGTATTGTTAATCTAATGGGTAGAGAATTGTTAAAACAACCATGATCGATTTAGTTGTATCAACCATTACTTGGTTTGGTGATTCAGAATCCCTTGTATTAGCTATCACTACAAGGAAAAGACCCTCTAATAGAGGTTTTTGCGGAAGCCCCTATAAAAATAGCCCAAAAATCTGTTTGTAGTGGAGGTGGGCGAGTGGATGTTTTACAAGATGTTTTTTAACAATGTGTATATAATATACAAATGCATCGGTGCTTTAATATACACTTAAGCATTGATACTTAATAGAACATGGTGCACCATCACAGATTTTTTTAAAGAAAAAAAATGGTGCGCTAAATAACAAAGAGTATTGGTGCATATACTACTTGATAGCACCAGAAAAGGGTTAAATTTAAAAAAATGTCAATCATAAAATTCAATTTTCCTAGTCGAGTGCTATACTGTGATGAGAACCCGATGCTAAACTAGTACTCTAACGCCCCAGTGCGTACACAGTATAGCACACTGCCCAAGCGTTATTTAAAACAATGGTTCACCATCTACACTAGTAGATAACACCAAATAAAGGTTAAATTTAAAAAAAAATGTCGGTACTAAAATTATTTTCACCATATAGGTGCTATATCCACATGAAGAACCGATGTTGTTCTTGTATAAAAACACCCCGATGCGTCTTAACAAAAGCACCACTATAGAGTTTTTATTTTTTTAAAGATTGCAATACTATCTTCCCATGAAGCATCAGTGTTGCTCATGTATTAAAACACATCGATGAATCTTATAAAGAGAACCACAAGGTGATTTTTATTTTTAAAAAATACGGTGCTATACTCCCACAAAGCACTGGTGTGGTTCATGTATTAAAATGCCTTGGTGCATCTTAGAAAGAGTAGCGCTAGGTGATTTTTATTTAAAAAAAATGTGGTGCTATATTCCCACGAAGAACCAATGCAGTTCATGTATTGAAACACTATGATGTGTCATAATAAGAGCACCACTATTAGGTTTCTATTTAAAAACAAAAGTGGTGCTCTTAGACATAGTACACACTAGTGTGGTTATAATAATGCATCAAAATAGGGTCAAATAAAAAAAAACCTACCGGATGTAAATTCCATTTTTACCATCTACAATGTTGTAGAGATTTGAAGCACTGATTCCACCCTTGTCTTACACAATAACCCTGCCATCGGTGCTTCTCTTTCTCACCATCCTTCCATACTGTGATCAGTGCATGGCTTTCCAATTTTCTCAAATGATGGTGGAATTTGTTTTTATCAATTGTGTGTCAACAATGCCTCCCTGATGACCAAATGTCCAGGTAATATCTATGTTTCTCTTTAATTTAATTTTTTAGTGGATCAGAATTGAAAAATAGGCCAAAAAATCCACTATTTTTTTTCCTTCGATGTGTGTTTGACAGCTTCATCTCACACCAATAGTGGTGCACACTGTAAATTTACAGGGTGCACCACAGTTCGGTGCTAACACACCACAGTATTTTTGCTGCATTTTGTAAATTAAAACGCATTGGGAAAATCTATAAATTGTATATTAGTGTGTAAGTTTTTAGGTTATGCCAAGTGCGTTCATATTTATGAAACACACTTCCCACATAATATTAAAAAAATATGGCTAGATGCATTTGATAACCTGAATGTTCTGTGCCAATACAAAAAGGTTATACATACACACCATGTTAATGTAGAAATTTTAATAAAATTATGTATTTCCTGGATTCTCCTTATTTAACAATTATATGCCACTATTAAATACATAATCCTTCTACTTAAATCTTTTCGGAAATTTAATCGCCAATTGAAAACACATGAAGAAAGATCAATCACACATAACACAAATGTTTTTACCAGGAAAGCACAAAGCTAAAAACCCAACTATCATATATTATGTATATATCATGGATCATGAAACAATCTCATACAAAACTCTAATCCAGGAGCTCTTAGTACAATATACAATCATCTCACACTATCATACAAAAATTGGCAAATACATGCGCCAATTTACTGCCTCCTGACAGCGTGCCTCCACTGTGCAATCACTACTGATCACAATCCCTGAATGAATTTGATCCTGCCTTGCCTTGACTACAAAATCCTCATTTGCATCTCCAATGTGTGTTTGGTTGCAAGTTTGCACCCACTAATGTCACAACTGATAGTCAAACTATCCCTTTCACCTATCTCTCAACCGAGTCTCCACTGGATTTGGCATGCATGTAGTTAACAATAGTAAATCTTCAGTTGCATGTGATATCACTCCATGTGAATTAATTTAATATTTAATTCACTGATCTCTCACTAGTTTATCTTTAGTTACAACTAGTTAAAACTAGCACAACTGAGTTTAACTCACCTAACTGAGTTAAACTACTTTACAACTCACATAACTACACATCCAACTCTGTTACAACTTTGTATCACTCAGTTACAACGAAATCCACTTGCATTTCCCACCAACCAACCTTAGAACTTGTAATTCCTTCAGCCAATTGATTTTCCACATTATTTAACTGAAATCAAGTGCTTCATGAGAATAGATTATTATTTATTGTCTAATTATTATTAAGAGATAATAATAATCAACATGAATTCTATTTTTAGACATGCGATCTACGAATAGAATTCACACATGCATTCCAAAAATATAGCTCCATCCATAAATAGAATTTTCGCAACCATCTATAAATAGACTGCCACTATAAATAGAATTTTCTCACCATTCTAAAAATAGACATACACCTAAAAATAGCATGCGGGCCCCAACTAGTGTAGGTGCTTAATTTTCACTAGGATCATCATCTTGTTGAATCTCAACAAGAAAGGGATTATCCTTTACCCTGATCCTATCTCTATGGTATTCAAATTTTCTCTTGGTGAGCGCCTTCGTCAAAATATCTGCATCCTAATCTTCTGTAGGAATGTACTAAAGCAACATGATCTTCCGCTGCACACAATCTCTGATATGATGATACCAAATATCTATATGCTTAGATCTATTATGAAACAAAGGATTAATCGAGAGTTTAATGCAGCTCTGATTATCACAACAAATCACTGTAGGATCTAAATGAAAACCAAACAAACCGACCAGGATCTTCCTCATCCAGATAGCCTCACATGCAGCTTGACTTGCTGCCATGTATTCCGCTTCCATTGAACTGAGTGCCACGGATCTCTGTTTCCTTATGTACCAAGAAACAACTGTAGATACGATACTGAAGACCCTACCTGATGTAATCTTTCTTTCTGTTGGGATGCCCGCCCAATTTGCATCCATGAAGCCATGCAACTTCACCTCATCCGTCTGTCTATACCATAAGCCATACTCAGATGTGCCCCTGATATATCTCAGGACATGCTTGCCCGCCTTCCAAAAGAGCTTAGTAGGCTTAACCATCGCTTGACTAAGTTGGTTCACCGCATAGCATATGTCTGGTCCTATATTAACTAGATACATGAGCGAACCCACCAACTTTCGGTAGACAGTAGCATCCACTACCTCTCTATATGTAGCGTCATCTTTCCTCTAGTTTCATGGAAGAGGAGTATCCATGGGTTTGCAGCCCTCCATGTGAAACTTACCAAGTATCTCCCTTGCATACTTGTCTTGAGACAAAAAAATTTCACCTTTCTCGATACCATATTTCCAATCCAAGGAAATAGTGAAGGAGGCCCATATCCTTCATCTCAAACTCCTTTGCAAGGTCCTCCTTGCATGAGTGCATAAGCTGCTCATCACCAGTCAATATTAAATCATCAACATAAAGAAAAATGATTCAAATCTTACCCTCCACCACAATTTGGTATAGGTTTTCATCCGCCTCACTCTTGGTGAAGTCAAGTCTGGTGAACTAGTTGTCGATCCGAGTGTACCAAGCATGGGGTGCTTGCTTCAGCCCATATAGTGCTCTTTTGAGTCTGCACACATGCGACTCGCTGCTGAATATCTCAAATCATTAAGGCTGCTCAATGTACACTTCTTCCTCAATGATCCCATTAAGGAACACAGTCTTCACATCCATATGATGAATGTGCCAACCCATCTACGCTGAGAGAGCAAGGATGGTCCTTATGGAATAATACCGTGTGATAGGTACAAAGGTTTCTTCATAATCAATCCCCTCGATATGTGAGAAGTTCTGGGCAACATATCTGGCCTTGTGTTTCTCAAAACTCCCATCAACAACTTGCTTTACCTTATAGATCCATCTTGAACCTACCACTGATTTATCAACCGACCTTGGAACAATTTCCCAAGCACTGTTTCTAAAAATGGAGTCATACTTATCCACCATTTCATCTACCCAAGTGGCCTCTTGCACTACTTCCTGAAAGGAAGATGGCTCAGTCACAATACATTTTCTCATGAGAGCCATGTATCCAGTGAATCGGCCAGGAGACTCTCTCTATATGCACTGTGAAGTAGGGACTCCTACATTCTGTGCCGCATCAAGCTTCAGCCTCTCAACTTCTGTGGTACACCTTTTTCTAGTTCTGATGTTTGGCTCTGCGTGAGTGGACTCATCCACTCCATGAACCTCCTCCTATTTTTGATGCACATCTAGAGACTCATCTTTGGGAACCAAAATTTCCTCCCCTGCATGTAAGTCTAGCTCCCTCTCATGCGACAACTTCATGGATTTCTCCTCATTTAATTTTATATCCCGTCGCACCACATTCATTCGACTGTTTGGAAAATACACACAATAATTATGGGGTGTTTCTATGTACCCCACAAATATCCCAAATTCAGCAGTCGGCTCCAAATTCTTCCTGGAGTTCTTGGTCACATGCACATAAATAGATGAGCCAAAAATATTAAAGTGAGAAACACCCGGTTTCTTACCAGTAAAATATTCTTTAGGTGTACTCATGCCAAGTACTCTATGAGGACAATGGTTTTGTACATAAACCACAGTGTTGCATGCTTCGGTCCACAAATGCATTGGTAGGACCTAATCATGTAGCATAGCTCGTGCAACACCCACGATCATTCTGTTCTTCCTCTCCGCAACCCCATTTTGCTGTGGGTTATAAGGCGTTATGAGTTCTCTTTGAATTCCTTCTTTGCTATAGAAATATTTGAATTCATTTGAGATGTATTCTCCACCATTATTGCTTCGAAGAGCCTTCACTTGCTTCCTAGACTCTTTCTCAACCAATGCCTTAAGCTCATAGACCTTTGAGAATGTTTGACCCTTCTTTTGCATGAAGACAATCCAACATCTACGAGAAAATTCATCAACAAAAATAACATAATACATGTGTTTTGATGTTGAAGCAACCAAGAATGGCCCACATACGTCTATGTGAACTCTCTCCAGGATCACCGAAGCACAGTTCTCCTTTTCATGAAAGGTGTACTTTACAAACTTACCCATAGTACATCCCTTTCACTGATCTAACTACGCAAGTGTACCCTTGGGAAGTCCAGTATAAATCTACTAAAATTTTTTTAGGGCGCCTTGGTGAAGATGGCCCAATTTCCTGTGTCGTAATTCACCCTCATCCTGGCTCACCACTTCTTCTTCTTTGCCCTCCATTGCAGCTCAGCCATCTACCTCTAGCTTGTAGTGATTCTTAACTCAAATCCCTATCCTCTTGGCTTGAACCATTGTTTTATGTCACATGGAAGATTTTCCATCATTGAAAAAAACGTCATAGCCTCCGTCCTCCAACATCATGACTGAGACCAATTTTTTCTTCAAACCTAGAACATGCATAACATCTTTCAACATAAATGGTTTACTTGAATCCCTCTCAAAGGTAATGGTACCAATTCCGGTCGCACTGTATCTTCCATCGTCGCCCATCTCTATATGCATCTGGAGATCTTTCTCCTCCAAGTCACTGAAAAGCTCCTTATCTCCTGTAATATGGAAGGAAGCACCACTATCAAGATACCACACCGATCCCATTGTGCTTAAAACCAAGCATGCGATCGAGGAGAGATCAAGTTCAAATTGTGAGGCAAGGGCCTCACCATATGAAGCTCCAGCAACCTTCTTGTTCTTCTTTTTCTGTGGGAAGTTAGTGGCGAGATTCCCATGTTCATGACAGTGAAAACACTTCACCTTGGACAAATCCAGCTTCTTGCCTTTAGACTCAGATTTTGAATGGGATTTCTTCCCCTTCCCTTTCCTTTCCTTGGCAGCCAAATCACAATCCTCTTCATCATCATGCTTTGATGAAGAGCCATCTCTGGTGTTCCGCCTGAACTCCTCCTACACTAGATCCGACCACAGTCGTTTCCAATCCAGCAGTTTTTCCCGTCCGTTGACAAAGTCTTGATAACTGTGCCATCTCTTAGGAAGTCCCAAGAGAGCCAAACTCACCAAATCATAATTAGAAACCATGATTCCCACACTCCCCAATTCATCTCGACATTGGAAAAACTTTGTGAGATACTGAGGAATATTTTCTCCCTTCTCCATCTTGATCTTTCTGAGTTTATCCTTCAGCACCAATTTCCTATGGTCGCTACTGCTTTGGAAAATATTCGTCAAAGCCTTCTACATTGCAAATGGAGTGACTTTCCCATGAAGGATTGAGACAATATGGTCTCTCACACCTTCCAACAGAATCATTCTCATCTTCACAACTTTCCTTTTCCAGGCATCAAGTAACGCAGCATCTGTCGAAGTGTGCTTAGGAACATCAATGTTGATGAATTCCTTCAACCCATTATCTTCGAGCACCGCCTCCATCCTATCCTTCCATGTAATGTAGTTCGAGCTGCCCTCGATTGCATACTCTAACCAAAAACCATTGAAATCCATTTTGATGTTTACTCAACTGTCACACCAATAAATTCTTGCAACAAATTCGAATTGTTTCCACCAACAATCTGGGCTACTACTTCAATATTGTAATCTTCTTTGCTCCAATTCCATGTAGAAATTTTAATACAATTATGTATTTCCTGGATTATCCTGATATAACAATTATATTCCACTATTAAATATAGAATCCTTCTACTTAAATCTTTGCGGAAATTTAATCGTCAATCGCAAACACATGAAGAAAGATCAATCACACATAACACAGATGTTTTTACCGGGAAAGCATAAAGCTAAAACCCCATTATCATATATTAATTATATATCATGGATCATGAAAAAATATCATACAATAATCTAATCCAAGAGCTCTCAGTACAATATACAATCGTCTCACACTGTCATACAAAAATTGGCAAATACATGTGCCAATTTACTGCCTCCTAACAACTTGCCTCCACTGTACAATCCCTGCTGATCACAATCCCTGAATGAATTCAATCCTGCCTTACCTTGACTGCGCAATCCTCATTGGAATCTCCAATGTGTGTTTGGTTGCAAGTGTGCACCCACTAATGTCACAACTGATAGTCAAATTGTCCCTTTCACCTATCTCTTAACTGGGTCTCCACTAGATCTGACATGCATGTAGTTAACAATAGTAAATATGTGAGATCACTCCATGTGAATTAATTTAATATTTAATTCATTGATCTCTCACTAGTGTATCTTTATTTACAACTAGTTACAATTAGCACAACTGAATTTAACTCACTTAACTGAGTTAAAATACTTTACAACTCACATAACTACACATCCAACTCTGTTACAACTTTGTATCACTCAATTACAATGAAGTCCAATTGCATGTCTCACTAACCAACCTTAGAATTTGTAATTCCTTCATTCAACTGGTTTGCTACATCAGTTAACTAAAATCAAGTGCTTCAAGAGAATAGATTATTATTTATTGTCTAATTATTATTAAGAGATAATAATAATTGACATGCATTCTATTCTTAGACATGCAATCTACGAACGGACTTCACACATTCATTCCAAAAATAAAACTCCATCCATAAATAGAATTTTCTCAACCATCTATAAATAGACCCCCGCTATAAATAGAATTTTCTCACCATTCTAAAAATAGACATACACCTAAAAATAGCCTGTGGGCCCCACCTAGTGTAGGTGCTTAATTTTCACTAGGATCATCGTCTTGTTGAATCTCAACGGTTAATACTCCACTAGTTCTCGAATGTTGAAAATGAGATCATCAAAGGTAACCATAGACCACTTTTACCTAGTAGCTACCCCTACTAGGCTGAGAGGGCTCTCTCAATGAGATCACAACCAAGGATTTACTGTAACATGAAAGATATTAGGCTAGGTATGTTTAGATCAGGGTTTGGTTGATTTGATGGTTTTGTGCTAGATGGTGGCTTAGGTCTAGGAGGACTAGGTTTGGGCTTTGAAAATCAGATTTGCAGAGATGTAATGGGGAAAGGTAGGCACATAATTTAGCACTTTAGAGATATATTTGTGTATAGGGTAGATTGGTAAGGTTTCAAAACGAGCATGAATCTCATGAATTTGTTTATATCAGAAGAATATGAACAAAAAATGTGATATACTCTCCAAAACAAAGCATTGTATCAATTAATTATGTTTATTATCTTAGAAAACAAAACACATGAATCATGGAAATGGAAATGAAAGGTACAATACATTCAAACATATTATCACAGAAGGAAAAAAATTTCTAAAGCACATACGACAATAATCCCACTACAATAGCTGCAAATTCTATCTATTACTTCCTACCAAATTCACAAGTACACTAGTATCCACAAGGTTGAATTCCACAACATCCAACCTTTGAAAATGTTTACAAAGTGCCTCATATAGTCACTAAGATTGAAATCCTCCCTTGGAGGTCGAATTTACAACAAGAAAAACCAAATTCATGCACCTATCCAATGTCTATTACATACAAGGGAGGTTACTCAACCATTTCCTCTTTTTTATGATCATTATGAGACATTTCCTCAAAGAATTAAATGGAGGATAAGACACCTAAGCAACCCTATTTTTACCGATTTACATTTACTTTGACTCCTTACATTCATTTAATTTTACCTCTTAACTTTACCAAAATCAAACTGTGAATTGCCAAAATTTACATAGTGGAATTTCATGAAAATTTATCAATAATTTGCAAATGTGAAACGAGATCTTGGAGGCCACTTTTACGTGCCTTTATGAAGTCCAAATCCAAATATGAGACCTATTCTGGAAATCTAGGAGATTTTATTTGTATCTATAGTATTTAAGAATTCAAAATGACCATTTCTAGGCTGAGATATGGCCATTTTCCCCAAGTGTCTCTAGGTGTGCAGCAAAAGTGAAAAAGAGAAGCAAAATGGTGTTTTGACCCCTTTTCGGTTTTTTCTCAAAATTTGTGCCCTGCACCAGAAAACAGAGCAAATGGGTTTTGAGAGGAGGCCACAAGCTTTCCAAAAATGTATATTTTTTTCCATTTGGAGGCCTAGGGTGTTGAGATTGCAACAACATGATGAGCTTAGTGGAAAGGAGTCGCCTTCACTAAGTGGGCCCGCAGGCTATTTTTGGCGCAAAGTCTATTTTTAGACATATGGATCATGTTCTATAAGTTGCGGGATCCTATTTGTGGATGGTTGGTCAAGTCAGAAAAATAGATGGACTTCTATTTTTAGACATATTGGGCGGAATCTATTTTTAGATTTCCAGTCTAAAAATATATATGTCGAATATTATTAGCTCTTAATAATATTTAGACTCTAAAAATTGTCTTATTCCCTTGGAGCACTTCAGTTAAGTGCACAGATGTGGAACAAGAGCTGACAGAAGGAATTACGCTATTCCCGAGGGTTATGTGGAGCTATTTCATGGATACTTCAGTTAGAACTCATGTGACAGAGTTTGGTGGAGTTGATTGATGAAGTTAGTGGAGTTGTATTCGGTTTAACTAATCTAAACATAGTTGAGCTATTTGTATTCAGTTTAACTAATTGATGCAATTAGTGAGAGTGGTGTGAATTAATTATTAATTAATTCACTAATTATAAACTCATTAATCAACTAAAGAATGCATCAGTTAACTTCAGTGCATGGACAGTTTCAGTGGAGACCAGTGTAGAAATAGGTGAAAGAGCAGGTTAACTATCAGTTGTGACTATATTGTTGCTATTTGCAACACACAAATAGGTGGAGAAGCCCATGAGGATTGCGCAGTACAAGCCAGGTGGTTTATCTATTTAATGAAGCCATCCCATAGCATTGAGAACGCAATAGAGGCTGGCTATCAAGTGGCAAAAGATTGGAGCATGTGTTTTGCTAGATCTAGCTTGATAGTGTGTAGCAATTGGAGGTGGTGCTGAGAGCTTGTGAGGAGCTTTGTACTATGATTGTTACATGATCTCCATGAGATATAATATACAGATAGTTGGGGTTTTCAGCTTTAAGCTTTCCCATTAAATACTGTGTTCATATGTGTGATTGTTTGTGGTTTTAATGTGTGCATGCAATTGATTTTATTTCCGCATGTGATGATCAATGGTAGAAGAGATTATGTATTATGCATGAAGCTAAAATGGTGTGTGATCAGGAGAATCTCGGTGAATAATATCTCAGTTATTCAAATTTCTACATGGTATCAGAGCGATATTGATCATTGGGGAAATTGCAAAACATTGAAGCGGTTGAGTTTTGTGCTGGTGGAATTCGAATTTGCAGCAGTGTTTTCTTGGTGTCGAAGTTGAAATGTCTTTCAACGGATTGCGATTGGAGTATTCCCTTGAGGGAATCTCGAATTATATTGCATGGAAGGACAGGATGGAGGCGGTGCTGGATGACAATGGGTTGAAGGAGTTCATAGATGCAGAAATTCCAAAGCCTACTTCTAGTGATGCTGTCGTACTTGACGCATGGCAAAATAAGACAGCAAAGTGTCGAAGGATTCTGTGGAGGGAGTGAAGGATCACATAGTATCCAGCCTTCATGTTAAGGCTTCTCCATTCTTGATTTGGAAAGCCTTGACATATTTATTCCAAATCAAGAGCGACCAGAGGAATTTGGCGCTCAAAGATAGACTCAGAAACATAAAGATGGACAAAGGCGACAGTATGCCCAAGTACCTCACGAAGTTCATCCAATGCAGGGATGAGCTGGGAAGTGTGGGGGTGATTGTTGATGATGAGCACTTGGTGAGCTTGGATCTCCTTGGGCTTCCAAAGAGTTTGCACTCCTATCAGGACTCTGTCAATGGTCAGGAGAAATTTCGAGGATGGGAGCGACTTTGGTCGGATCTTGTGCAAGAGGAGATAAGGCGAAATACCAGGGACAGATCTTCATCAAAGAACTCTAATGAAGAGAATTGCGCTTTGGCTGCCAAAGCAAAGAAGGGGAAGAAAAAGAAAGATTTTCAATCCGGTGTGAAAGGCAAGAAGCAGGACATGTCCAAGGTGAAGTGCTTTCACTATCACCAACACGGACATTACGCCACTAATTGTCCACAGAAGAAGAAAAATAAGCAAGCTGCTAGAACTACAGCTGGAGAGGCCTTAGCCTCGCAGTTTGAGCTGGATTTTTTGTTGATCGCATGCTTGGTTTCAAGTGTGATGGGTTCAGTGTGGTTTATGGACAGTGGTGCATCTTTTCACATGACAGGAGATCGAGATTTGTTTACTGATCTGGATGAGAAAGATATTGGAGTGCACATCGAGATGGGTGATGATGGTAGATACAGTGCGACCTGTATCGGTACCATTTCCCTTGAGAGGGAGTCTGGTAAACCCTTTAGATTGAAGGAAGTGATGCATGTTCCAGGATTGAAGAAGAATCTTAGCTCCGTGGCGATGTTAGAAGACAAGGGATATGATGTTGTCTTTAGCGAGGGAAAGGCTTTCCTGCGCAGTAAGGCAACTGGTGAGACCCGGAGGATAGGGGTTCGAGTTAAGAACCTTTATCAATTACAGGTAGATGGATGTGCAACAATGGCAGGCAAGGCAGAAGGAGTGGTGAGCCGGGATGATGGCGAGTTGTGGCACCGGAGATTGGGCCACCTTCACCATGGAGCTTTGAAGATACTACAGCAGATTTCTACTAGGCTTCCTAAAGGCACTCTTGCGCAGTCAGATCAGTGCAAGGGGTGTACCTTGGGAAAATTTGTGAAAGCCACCTTTCACGAGAAAGATAGTCTCGCCATGACGATCCTTGAGATAATTCACATAGACGTGTGTGGACCTTTCTCAGTAGCTTCGACAGCAAAGCACAGTTATTATGTGATATTTGTTGATGATTTTTCTCGTAAGTGCTGGATCTTCTTCATGCAGAAGAAGAGCGAGACATACTCAAATTTCTGTGAGTTCAAGGCACTGGCTGAGAATGAATCGGGGAAGCAGATGAAGGCTCTAAGGAGCGACAATGGTGGTGAATTCATCTCTGGTGAATTCAAGTACTTTTGCAGCGCAGAATGAATTCGAAGAGAGCTCATAGCACCTCATAACCCACAGCAGAACGGGGTTGTTGAGCGGAAGAACATAACGATCGTGGGTGCTGCACGGGTTATGTTGCATGATCAGGGCCTTCCCATACACTTGTGGGATGAGGCATGCAATACTGTAGTATATGTGCAGAGCCGTTGTCCTCGCAAGATACTTGGCATGAGTACACCCGAGGAGGCGTTTTCTGGTAAGAAGCCTGATATTTCCCATTTGAGGATTTTTGGTTCACCTGTTTACATTAATGTGATGAAGGATGCTAGGAAGAAGCTGGAGCCGACTGCAGAGGTTGGTATATTTGTGGGGTACACTGATACGCCCCATAACTATCATGTGTATTTTCCAGACAGTTGCAAGACTATTGTGCGACGGGATATCAAATTTCAAGAGGAGAAATCCATGAAGTGTTCGCTTGAGCGGGAGCCACACTTGCATGCAGATGAGGAGCTATTAGTTCCTAAGGATGAGTCTCAGGATGTGGATCAGCCACAAGATGAGGTTCATGGAGTGGAAGAGACCACTCAGGCAGCGCCAACCATCAGAGGGCGGAAGCGCACTACAAAAGTTGAGTGACTGGCTCAAGATGCAGAGAAGGTTGTGGGAGCACCTACATGAGAGCCGTGCATGGAGACAGGCCGTCACCCCATCCGTACACCCGGATACATGGCTCTTGTGAGCAAGTGTATTGTGACAGAGCCATCCTCTTTCGAGGAAGCTGTGGAGGATCCTGCATGGGTAGATGCCATGGTGGAAGAGTATGATTCGATTGTCAGAAACAGTGCATGGGAGATTGTCCCAAGGCCGGAAGGGAAATCAGTGGTAGGTTCGATATGGATCTACAAAGTGAAGCAAGCAGCTGACGGGAGTGTGGAGAAGTACAAAATTTGTTGTCTCGAGGCTTCGCGTATAGAGGGGATCGACTTCAAAGAGACCTTGCACCGTCACAAGGTATTCTTCCACACAACGACGATTCTCGTCCTCTCAACATGAGATGGGTGCATGATTCCATCGATGGATGTGAAGACTGTGTTCCTCAACGGAGTCATTGAGGAGGAGGTGTACATAGAGCAGCCCAAAGGTTTCGAGATCTTCAGCAGCGAGTCGCATGTGTGCAGGCTCAAGAGAGCGTTGTATGGGTTGAAACAATCACCTCGTGCTTGGTACACACGGATAGATAGTTATTTCACCGGACTTGGATTCTCCAAGAGTGAGGTGTATCCGAACCTATACTAGATTGTGGTGGAGGGTAAGTTGCTGATCATTGTACTTTATGTAGATGATTTGATTTTGATAGGTGATGAGCTGTTGATACACTCATACAAGGATGATCTTGCAAAAGAGTTTGAGATGAAGGACTTGGGCCTCCTTCGTTATTTCCTGGGATTGGAAATTTGGCAGCGCAGTGGTGGACTGTTTGTTTCTCAGGGTAAGTATGCCCAGGAGATACTGGAGAAGTTCAACATGCATGGTTGTGCCTGACACTTTCCGGTGGTTGAGGAAGGAGGATGCTACTTCAAATAGCAGGCAGTGGATGCCACCTTATCGATAGTTGGTGGGGTTGCTTATGTATCTGGTCAATACACGACCCGACATATGCTATGCAGTTGACCAACTTTCACAAGCTATGGTTAAGCCTACCAAGCTCTACTGGAAGGCAGGCAAGCATGTATTGAGATATCTCAGAGGCACATCGGGATATGGATTGTGGTACAGACAGTCGGATGAGGTGAAGCTATGTGGGTTCACGAATGCAGATTGGGCAGGGAGCCCAACGGATAGAAAGAGCACATCTGGAGGGATTTTCAGTATCGGGTCGACAACAGTTTCTTGGTACAGCAAGAAGCAGATATCCATGGCACTCAGTTCAGCAGAGGCCGAGTATATGGTAGCGAGTTTGGCTGCATGCGAGGCTATATGGATGAGGAAGATCCTGGTCGGGTTGTTCGGTTCACACTTAGAGCCTACTGTGATTTATTGTGATAATCAGAGTTGCATCAAACTCTCGGTTAATCCAATATTTCATGATAGATCTAAACACATTGACATCCAGTATCATCATATCAGAGATTGTGTGCAGCGGAGAATCATGTTACTTTCATACATTCCTACGGAGGATCAAGATGTTGATATCTTGACGAAGGCGCTCACCAGGAGCAAATTCGAATACCACAGAGGCAGGATAGGGGTTGCAGATAATCCATATCTTGTTGAGAGGGAGTGTTGAGATTTCAACAAGATGATGAGCTTAGTGGAAAGAAGTCGCCTTCACTAAGTGGGCCCGCAGGCTATTTTTTGCGCAAAGTCTATTTTTAGACTATGTCTATTTTTAGACATATGGATCATGTTCTATGAGTTGCAGGATGCTATTTGTGGATGGTTGGTCAAGTCGGAAAAAATAGATGGACTTCTATTTTTAAACATATTGGGCGGAATCTATTTTTAGATTGCCAGTCTAAAAATAGATATGTCGAATATTATTAGCTCTTAATAATATTTGGACTATAAACATTATCTTATTCTCTTGGAGCACTTCAGTTAAGTGCACAGATGTGGCACAGGAGCTGACAGAAGGAATTACGCTATTCCTGAGGGTTATGTGGAGCTATTGCATGGATAATTCAATTAGAACTCATGTGACAGAGTTTGGTGGAGTTGATTGAGGAAGTTAGTGGAGTTGTATTCAGTTTAACTAATCTAAACATAGTTGAGCTATTTGTATTCAGTTTAACTAATTGATACAATTAGTGAGAGTGGTGTGATTTAATTATTAATTAATTCACTAATTATAAACTCATAAATCAACTAAAGAATGCATCATTTAACTTCAGTGCATGGACAGTTTCAGTGGAGACCAGTGCAGAAATAGGTGAAAGAGCAGGTTAACTATCAGTTGTGACTATACAGTTGCTATTTGCAACACACAGATAGGTGGAGTAGCCCATGAGGATTGCGCAGTTCAATCCAGGTGGTTTATCTATTTAATGAAGCCATCCCATAGCATTAATTATGCAATAGAGGCTGGCTATCAAGTGGCAAAATATTGGAGCATGTGTTTTGCTAGATCTAGCTTGATAGTGTGTAGCAATTGAGGGTGTGCATGAGAGCTTGTGAGGATATTTTGTACTATGATTGTTACATGATCTCCATGACATATAATATACAGATAGTTGGGGTTTTCAGCTTTAAGCTTTCCCATTAAATACCGTGTTCATATGTGTGATTGTTTGTGGTTTTAATGTATGCATGCAATTGATTTTATTTCCGCATGTGATGATCAATGGTAGAAGAGATTCTGTATTATGCATGAAGCTAAAATAGTGTGTGATCAGGATAATCTCGGTGAATAATATCTCAGTTATTCAAATTTCTACATAGGGAAGAAGCACGACATGAGGTCGCTACACTTCTAGACCTAGTCAAAATTGCTAAAATCCCCAAAAATGCACCAAATTTCACCAAAATGAAAAAATTTCTTCAAATTTCTCAAAATTGGTCTAGAGATTCCAAATAAGGTGTGTTATGCTATCATGGATGCATCAACAAGTAGGTCCAACTAAACCTTCTCCTTTTGACTAACTAGGGTTTCCTTTAATTCAACTTGTAACTGTTTGACTTTGACATCACAAATTTGATTTCTTGCATAGTAATGGTAAGCCATGTGGTTATGTATCATTTTATCCTTGTTGGCATTTTCAAGGATATTACCAAAGTGGATTTTGACTTTCTCAAGCCAAAACTCCCTATTTTCATTGATATCATTGGCTATCCTGTCTTCAAAACTCAACTCTGCATCTAATGGATTTTGCTCTCTTTCCTTCTGCAATGATATTTTGAGACCCATGGTCCTTGTCCTCTTCCTTACCTTTTATTCATGTTCATAATGATCATCATAATATTCTATGTCAACCACTTCATTTCATTTCACGTCATGCATGCTTGCCTCAAACTGACTTTTCTCAAAGACAATTATTTTGCCTTCAGCTAATGGTTTTCTTGCTCTAGGAAGGAAATGATGAAATTTTCCCTTGCCAAGTTGTCTTAGAGATATTTGATTTGATCATATTTGTCTTTGATAATCCTCTCTAGGTTTTCATGCTCATTACTAGCCTCCAAGTATACTAGGTAAAAATCATGCTCTTCCACATGCATAGATGTCTCATGTTGTAATGGTGTTCCCTGCTCTACTGATGTGGGTTGGCCCCTTCCTCAATTTGAGGAGAAAACACAAGCCTTCTGCCTCTGTGATATTTCTAAGTGATCTCATCCCTAATTTTCTTTTCCACTGATTCTTTGGGTGATTGAGCTTCCACCTTGTTTGATGAACCCACCTCCTGCATGGTTGGTGACATGGTTTGTTGCTAGCTTGGTGTAGTAATTATGGGCATTTGCAAAGCTGCCTCAATGAAGGAATCCCATGTAATATTATTTTCTTCTAACTGATGGAGAATTATAACCTTTACAAAAATATGAAGAAAAAGGATAGGATGATTCTTTATTCCTTTCACTTGCACCCTTTCAGACATTTTAATCATGCTCCTATACAAAAAATTGCACAAATTAAGAGATTTAGCAGCTGTGAAGTGCATGAGTAATCTAATGTGGTATTGATACATCCTTGAAAATATGCCCTCACATGTAAAAAACTTCATGAAAACCTTCATTAATGGTGCATATCTCTCCAAAAAATATCTAAATGGGAAAACATGTGCATGAGCTCCTTTGTATTGTGATTTCAAGTAGGTCTTGTATTCTTCAAGGTCTAGTTTCATGCCTTTGAACCAATTCTCACCATGATTTGGTATTCTTATACCATGAGATATGACATCTACTGAAAATATGAAATCAATCCTTGATATAGTATCCTTTTCTCCTTTCAAAGTGATGGTAAAAATATTTGTGAGATGCTCATTATATCCCACTTCCTGCACTCTTTGACAAAGCCCTAAACAATTCACATCTTTAAAGCACTTGATAAATGGAGAGGATGTGATTTCATTGCAATTGGAGGGGTAAAACCTCAATATTTTTCTCCCTTTTTTATACTTCCTTTTCTTTGATGGTGATGAGTCATCTTCCATACTTTCAAACCCTAGGTGGAAGGCAAGAAAAACAATGGATTTTGCAGCTATGAGTGGATGAAGTGATAAGATGGGTTTGGGAGTTTCCTAAAATTTTGAGAAAATTTAGGAGGGTAAGGATTGATGTTAGTGAGTAGGGGAAAATGGAAATTTGGGAAATGAGTGATGGGAGGGGGTGGTAGAGAAAAAAACACAGTCCTACCCTAGAAGGACATAGGGTAGACTAGGGTTTACAGGGAAAATTATAGAAATGAAGGGTTGAGGATGTGTAGTGTATGGAGGTAGTCTATCAACTACAAATAGGGGTGTAGTGGAAATAAAACTATGGTTTTGAATGCAATTCATCATTTGGAAACTAAAACCATGAAATGCAAATAAACCCTAGGAGAAGAAGTTTTTTACTTAATTTCTTGGTAAATAGTGCAAGGGAGGGTATGAAGTGCTTTGAATTAATTTTGGTAGAGGTTGTAATTACTAAAGAGAATCTTTGAAAAAAAAATTTGGTAGCTAAATACCACTTGTAAAAAACTCTTCCAGATGCACAACGTATTATCCATGTGTACATTGTTGTTCTCAGATGCGCAACATAGTCTCCCTATGTGCAACACCCTCAAGTTTTTGCTAGTGATATGTAAAAAAACGATTTTTATTGCCAATGTGAGAGGGGAGCTCAATGGTAGGAGGATATAAGAGTGAAAATGAGTTTCCCTTCTATCTTTTATAGATTTCTTTGGATTCATTTCATCAATGAGGTAGGATGGCCCACCTCATGAATCTCACTTTCTTTTTAGAACCTTGTAGCCTTAGAATCTTTAATTGCAACTTTAGAACTTAGTAACTTATTACATAATAGAAAAAATAAATTAAATTTTGAAATCAAACTTTATTGAACAAACCTTCCTAGTACCACTCCTCCATTTGTTGTATTTTATGTATTAAATGACAGATTTGGTGACCTTGAAACCCTAATGACTTAATGGAGACACTGAACTGAATGAAATCATGATGGTGATGACTAGAATGATGATACACTCAGTTGACTGATGACAAGCACCATCATGTGAATTTTTTTGGAAGGAGTGGAAATAGTCCTAGACATAATACCCAGTGACCAATGTTTTACTTGAAAACCTAATGAAATGACAAAAAATTGACTATGAGACCCTAACAAGACATGATAAGAGAACATTTGATCACTCGTGACAGGTTGTATAGACTAAAAATAGCACGCCTCATTGAAAATGTATGTATGTGAACCAAAGGGGGTGTCATATGTATGTACGCATTGTTCCAGGTATTGTTATGTTTGATAACGCATCGTAGTTGGTGCATGACTTTTTTTTAGGCGCACCGGGGATTTTTTTTTTTTTTTTAAGTTGAAAGTTATATTTCCATATTTATAAATACATTTTTCATTTAATAAAAAAAATTATGTTTTATGTATTACGCTAATTTATTTTTTATGTAAATCATGTAGTAGAGATATCAACGAAGGGAGTAGGAGCAGGATCATGAGAAAATGGCAGACCAATATATTGTGGTCCAACCATGGGAGGTGTTAGCACTCCTTAGTTTCCCAAGGCCGAGAAAGGAAACCAAAGATGTAACCACATACCAACTTTTGACTTAATATCTAGCCCTGCCAAATCAGAGAGGGCTCTCTCAAAATCAACCTCACAACCAATGAAGAGACTGGAGAATATTAGGGTTTTAGGCTAGTTATCAGCTCAGTAGGGTTTTGATTAGGGTTTGTTGGATAAAGAAGCACTAGGTTTAGGAACTAGGCTAGGTATTCCAAAAGATCAGTTGCAGACATAGAATGAGGAAAGGTAGGTGTAATCAGCAACACAAATTGATCTTTCATTGTAGTGTGGTGAGGAGAAAATCATATAGAAGGAATTAAGTGAGCATAATGACTTCACTTGTTCAGAGGATGAAAACACTTATGTGATAATCTAAAAAAAACAGAGCATATGAGGAAATGTATTTTGTTTAAAACTTAAGATATAATAATGAGAAGAAATGTAGATGGCTGCTAGAAACATATGATAATCAAATGTGTAAAAAATACTGAGGAAAACAAGTGTCACTAACCATAGCACATGAATTCCATAAAAATAGCTACAACTGCCTATATTATTTCTACCAAAATCAAGTACACAAGTTCCAAAAGTATGAGCTTCAAGTATCCAAATTTCTTTTAGATTTGTTTCTGATTACATATAGAAGACAAACAAGATTTCCCCTCTAAGAGTTCAAATATTGATCCATAGCAACTGACTCATGCACCTATTTACTCATTTCCATATTCTAGGGAAGTTAGAAACAAATTTCCCTTTTTTTAGCTAACTAATTGAGATTATCTCTTATAGCATTGATTACAAGAATCTTTACAATGTCGATAATCATTTAAAAACCCATTTAACATTAGATAAACTCATGAGACAACTATTTACATCAACCTAATTCAACTTTTAACCTTTACGTGCAATAAAAATTCTTCATACACAAAAACAGATCAAATAACCCAAAAAAATAGCAAATATTTGACTTAATATTTTGATGACTTTGAAAAGGTTATAAGCTTTGTTGAAGACCTGTGAAGAAATTTTGGGATGTCCAATACATTGTGGAGTCTTTGAACCATCCAAAAACATGATTTTGACCTCTTGAAACTTGATCCCAAAACTAATTGTCCAAAAACGTAGCAAAAATCCTAAAAAGGTGGCATCAAGGTGTAAAAAAAACAATGTTTGACCATTTCTACAAATTCATGACTCTACAAACATCCTCAAGTGATTTTTTGGTATCCTTATGCCATTAGATGTCCTGACATGCTTGAAATTTTGGATTTTGACCCTCTGAGAAAAAGCGCAACAACTAGTTGTTGTGTTTCTATAGGATATCTTTGACTATGTGCACAAAAACTCAAATTTTCAAAATTTTATCTCCTTTTATTTGCTCTCTGCCTTGCCTTCAGACCACTAATGATGCATCAACTAATAGGTCAAGGTTTCCTTTCCTTTTAAGTCTCCTTAGAGTCTTTTTTAGTTTTCTCTTCATATTTTTCACCCTAACCTTACAAAACAAGTCCCTAGCATAATAGTGTTGTGCCATATTTATTTGTATGGGGGTATCCCTATTTTCTTTTTCCAGTAGCTTCTCCAAGTGTTCATTCCTTCTCTCAAGCCAATATTCGTTGTTTTTCTCAATCTCAGCACCTATCGAGTCATCTATAGCATTTAGAGCTTGAGGAGGAGATGGATCTTCTACATTTTGTTCCTTTCTAGCCATTTCCCTTGTCTTAGGTCTCCTAGGATGTGTTTGAATTTTCTTCTCTTCCAACTGCTCAACATCAATGATGCCTTTACCTTTATCTTTTACTGTCAAAAACCATGCCTTACTAGATGATGTAGGGTCTTCTTGTGACTTTCTCTATTGCATTAGATTTTGTTTCAACTATAGGAAAGCCACCATGAAATTTTCTTTGGATAGGTCATCCTTCAGCTCTCTAATATATGCATCTTTCTACTTGATTATATCATCTGCTTCCTTATCTCCATGTTGTTCTCCTAGATCAACCATCTCTAATTCAGGAGGTACCTCTTCTTTATTTTTCAATGGTGAATCATCACTTTCTCTAGGTGATTCCTATCCATGGTTTCAGCCTGAACTGCTTCTTCAGTAACAAACTTCTTAGGTATCCTTTTTGCCTAAGATCTAGTTTTGGACTTAGACCTAGGCATCTCCTCTTCTGCTTTAGGAACAAAGACTAGCTTCTTACCTTTCTTTTCTGTCCTTGAAATATATTTTCTAGGTTGAGTTTTTGTCACCGATGGCATGCTTAATGTTTCAGATCCCTGTGGTCCTGATGATGATGAAGGAGAGCTTTGACTCTTTGATTGGTTGGAGATAGGTAAGAGAGCATCTGCCTCCAAGAAAACTTCCCATGACATGTTGATTTGTGCCAGTTGGTGGAGGACTATTAATTTGACTAAAGCATGATGAAAGAGGCTTGCTTAATGATATCTTCCTTTAAACTGCACCTTCTCTATCATCTTCACCAAACATCTAAACATGTAGTTAGGTAGGTTTATGGGCTTCTTAGAATTGAAATGCATCAATAACCTGACGTGATATTGATAAAGCCTACTAAACCTTGTTGGAAATACTGAGAGGGGGGGTGAATCAATATTCCTTTCAATCAATGTTATTATTAATCTCTTAGAGCATTAGTTAATCTTAAATTATTATCAGTGTTTTTATAATGATAGTAGTAAACAAAAGGAACACAAATGCACACAGTTTTTAAGGTGGAAACTCACTCCCAGACAAAAACCACCTGAATTCTTTCTAATAATTCTTAAATATTCAACTCCAATTGAAAATAAAGCTCCAACTTCCTAGAATCTAGAAAAGCATTCTTCTCCAGCTCCCACTAGATCGATGCTCCAACGCCTGAAATTATTTAATAGTCAACTAAATGGATTCTCCAACACCCAATGAGCTACAACTCACCCTAGCACCACCCTACCACCCTATATAAGAATAAAATAATAATGGACTCCCGTATCAGGGAAAATGGTCCAATTTACAATGATATAGAATGATGTATAAGAAGAAGACACACTAGACCATAACCCCAACTATGATACAACCACCTAATGATGATCTTAGACCTCCCAACACTGCCTCTTCAACTCTTGGCAGATAGACACTTGTACAATTTTTACAATGATGCATTTACAATGACTTAGTACAATGATACCTTTACAATGACCATATGCAGTGCTGCCCACTTGAAGACTTCATGTGGTGAAATTATTGCTGTTGTTCTACACCTCGATTACTGCTCTTGTCATGCTACCCTCTTCTACACCTTGCTTTGCTTTGCTGCGCTAGAAAGTATGGTCCTTTGCAGCCCATGACAACACATGATCTAGATTTTTCTTGCCTTCTAGGAGCTCGATATTGCATGTGGTGTATCTATTTTATTTTAGATCTCCAATATGTGATTTTTTGTCCTATAGTAGTCCCCTGAGTCTTCTTTCCAATGCCACAGGTCTGATCGAATTTTGATTCTTCAAGTGAGATTTATGCCCAATCTCTCACAATGCCCTAGTTATGGAATTATTCAGTAGAGCGAACTTGTATGGTGTGACACATGTCACTGTTTCTTCATTCGGATCTGAAATTGATACGAAGAAAACTACAGTTCATGCAATATCTGCCACTTTTTACAGAATTCCAATCTGATACTCAAAAAGGGAGTTATGATGATTTTCCCAAGGTTAATTATTTGAGATGAAGTTCAGGAGCTTGCAAAAACACTGAATTCCACAAATCATATCTTCGAAAATATTGTGCACCTTGATCTGAAATTTTTACAGGATCTTCTTCAAGATTTCGGCTTTGTCTCATAAAAATTTCAGCTTCTTAACTTTCGTAGAAAAAAAATTATAGCACAAATTCCACAATGACCTATTTCAGGTAGCAAAATCTTTACAAGAGGAGGAAATGAGGATCACAATTTATATAAATGCTTAGGTTGAGAGGGACTTCAACAAGTGAACGTGGGAGGGATTTTAGGAGCTTAAAAATGATTAATTATTGACTTTTCAATGACCCATGCCACAACCCGCTGGGGGTTTAGCCCAATAACTGAGGTTACAAACTTCAAACATGAATATCTCTCAAACCGTGAAGAATTACATGGCGTGCCATATATCAATGGAAACATATCGACAAGTAGAAACCATAAAAAATATTCTTGACCCAGAATATAGTAATTTGGTATTGTTGTGGTAAAACACAACCCCCCCATTTTTGACTTGTTCACTTCAAATAATGGGGAACCTTTCTATAAATTTTTTGGCTAAATACCTTTTAGGATTTTTTAATTATCCTACGATTTTGTTATTTTTTCATTTTCTTTTGATTTCTTTGTTACGATCGATTTTTTATAAGCTTTTCATTGATGCTTGTTTCACCTCATTTGGTCAATTGGTTTGTAAGTGGCACTCCTTTGAAGTCGAATCATTTATGTCGTCTGGGTTAAAAATGTGTAAAATGTACAACATTTCATTTTTTAATTAACTTAGTTCAATAATGCATTTAGTTTAAATATTAACCCGTAGTTAGTTATTACTAACATTTTTCAATTTTTTGCTTATACAGCCAAATCATAAAGCATCAAGATTTCATTCATTTATTTCAATTTTCTATTTTCAAATAAATTACTAATCTCGAAAACTCAAAATATTAAAGTGGTTGCAGTTTAATTTTTATTTCTTTCATTAAAGTGGCTGTAGTTTATTCAGGCAAATCCCACGTTAGATAATTTCATAATTTAATTAAACATCATTAAAATAAAAAAAAATAAAAATAAAAAACAAATATATATAAAAATAAAAAACAAAAAATAAAATTACATCGCATTGGGTATTTCCAAAGGATGCATTCCTTAGAAACCCCGATGGCTTTCATTTGCCGATACTCCGATTGCAAATAAGTCAAAGGCATATGATACATTTTATTACATCGCATCAAGAGTTTTTATGGGTGCATTTCTTTGAAAACCCGATAGCCCTCACCCTCCCGATGGTCGATTGCGATGATATAACTCTTGCCTTACTCTTTTTTACTTTCAACTCACTCACACGTGAGTATAAGGGGATTAATATAGTGTTAGCTCAATGTAAGTAGAATGTTAGTTTAATAGTTAGCATGCGTTAGTGTTAGTTTAGGTGTTAGCATAATGTTAGTTTAGTAGTTAGCATATGTTAGTGTTAGTAAAATATCAATTTAATATTAGTTTAAAATTAATTAGTGTTAGTTTAGTTTTAATTTTATAATAGATTTAATATTTATAATTAATTTTAAATTAGTTAAGTTAATTAATATGTAGAATCTAATTAATTTAATTAAATCATAATTAATTATTAATTAGATTAATTTGTTTTGTTAATTATATTAGTTAGTTAGATTAATATTAATTTAAATAATTAGTTTAGTTTATAATTAAAAATTAAATTAGGATTAATTACTAGATGATTAGAGTCTAATTTAGGATTCAAATTTTAACTAAAATTCTGATTTTTAGTCCAGCAACAGAATTTCCAGATTTATATCATATTTGACTTATCAACTTTGGAGGCTCATAGATTGAGTTTTACTTGGCCAAATGAGGCCCAGGATGGCTCATTGGAAAGAGAAAATCAAGGAGAAAATTTCTGAGGAGGTTTCACTAACAGATTTGGTCATTTATTGGGTCAAAAATCAGGCAGAAAATCAAGCTCCGAATTTCTAAAACAAAATCAATTTTCTGAGTTTTATTTTCTTCATTTTCATTTACCCAAAGCCTCTTCTAATTGCATATTCGCTCATCAATGATATCCTTGGCCAATTAAACCATCCCAGGCATCAATAGAGATCTTATATTTTATTTTTAATTATTTATTTAAATAGAATTTGATTTGATTTGTTTTAATGCCAGAAATGATATTTTGATTTTATTGTTGCAACTTAATTCATTTTGATTTCTTTTTGCAGGAAAAACAGTAGAAGGGATATGGAGAAAAAGATATCAATCAATGAGAAGATTTCAACAATTAAAGATTGGAATTTTTTAGCAACAAAAACTGGATTGGGCAGATTTTTCTTCAACAAACTCTCCTCTCAAAATTCTTTTGGAAATATTATAAATGGAATATTGTAGAATGTAATAAGGGGATGCTCTCTTCTACAATTCTAGACTTCTAAAAACATTTCTGTAATAGGAATCTAGAGTTGTAGGAGAGGAGAGAAAATTTCAGATCTGAACATTATTGAGGGTTCTTCTTTATATCTTGAATTATGTATGATGGGCAGAGTTTGCATTTCTGCAGCTCTAGTTTTGAAAGCAGAAATTCAAGTAATGTAAAGGAGCTGCTCTAAGGTCCTGAATTTGTAATATTTTAGTCTTGGACAATACATTTCTGTACTCCTTGACTATCTTATTTTTATAAAGGATCACATCCTGTGATTTCATCGTGAATTATTTTTTAGAGTTGCATTTCTGTACCTTGAAGATTGTTCTAAGTTAAAGCGCAAGATTCCTGTAATTTCACGGTGGATTATTTTTTAGAGTTGCATCTCTGTACCTTGAAGATTGTCCTAAGTTAACGCGCAGGATCAGAATATCAAATTGTATCAGGAAGATATCAAATGTATTTGGTATTTCTATCGATTTCATTTTATTTTCTTTATGTGATGAAGTATTCTCATTAAAATTTGCTATCGCTTATATATACTTGTTTCTCAAATATTTCTTTATCATATCATTTCTGAAGATAGAGGAATATCATCTTTCATAGTGTGTGTAAACGATATAAATTTATGAATGAAATGTGCTATTATAACTCTGTTTAATTTTTTAAACAGATTTATCATTATATGATACTGCATCTTTCTTTTAAGTAAATAATACATTTTCATGGTTATTTGTTTAATTGAAACAATCTTTAACTCGTGTTCATATTTAATACTCGGGTTAGTTTTAGATTTATTTGCAAGTCATAGGTTAAGTTCTACATTATTTTAAGTCCTCTTCTCGAAGATGCGAAATCTTAGTTGTGGTTTAGCTGAACCCAAATTAGCTTAAGGGTCATTCTCTTGACCGATCAGCAAGAAGAAGTGATCTGATATCCCTGTCTATTGGTAGTTAAGGATATATCTTAAACCAATAGTTATAGGGAAAAGGTAACTGGACCTAGTCAAACTAGTCGGAGCCACTACTCCAAATGGAGAAGGAACTGCTCTAAGGTTCGGACCGGGTGGTTATCTCCCAATGTTGTCGCAACAATTTTCGAGGCTTCAACATTTTTGGCGCTAGAAGGAGGGCCTGAAACTTGTTGTCTATTGGAGTCTTTTCAATTTTAACATTTTATTTAAAGCACAATGGCTCCTCTTAAACTTCCAATTTGGAGTTGTATTTTTGGACAAACATCTTCCAATACTCCACAGGAAATAGTAAGACTCTTGTCTTAGGTAAAGTTTGATGGTAAGAAAAATTATTCTTATTTAATCATGTCTTGCAATTTATTCAAAATATTTCAAATTATGATTTTCAAGGAATTGATGAAGGCATTTTATGCAGAATTTTTACTCTCACATTTGCGGCAAAAGCTAGAAACTGGTGTAGAACTCTTCTGGTTGCCTCAATTCACAGTTGGGATCAATTTGTTACAATTTTCGTTTGTAAATTTGATGGATATATCTACGAACATGTATGTGATGATTTTAAAGATCTATGAAGGTTTGAAGGTGAGTCTTTAATTGATTTTACCATCAGGTTTCGTTTAAATTGTTTAAAATTTAAAACTGAAGATAAACCTTTGAAAAAAAAATTATTATATTGGTTTGAACATATTTTCTCTTTTCCTCCCATTCCCAACCCATATGAAATTAGTTCAAGCTTTGTTCCATCCACTTCTAACATAAATAAGGATTCCAATATGGATGTGCAAATAAATTATGATGAAGTGGTCTCACAAAGCTTGGATAATATTTCTATCCAAATACAAGAAGACAATAACAACAATTTTGGAGAAAGAGCTGCCTTGAAATCTGAAAATTACTCTGCATTAAATTCAAAAAATGAAATCGCAAATCAACACGTGCAAGCAGCAATCAAAATGAATAATAAAATGCAAACTGCTGTACAAATTTCTGAATTTTTTCATGATGAACAAATGCCGAAAACAGAGCAGCAAAGCAGCCTTCTTCAAGAAAGCATGAGTTTACAAAGGAATGATATAGAATCTGAAATTTATAGTGAACAGAACGCACAAGATTTCTCTAATAGAGAAAATTTTGAATTCATTATTATTGATTCTCATTTTTAACTTTATCCTAATATTTTTAATGTTGGTAATTTCTCCCTTCTCAGTATTAATGATATTTCAGAAAACAAAGAGGATGATTTAAATGAATTACTAATAAGTTTTTATCAAGATAGAGAAACAATTATTGATCATTCGTTTGCCATTAATGAACATGAATTTTTTTATTCCTCCTTGTTTTGATATATTGGACGAAATCAAAGGGAATTCTAGAGAATATTGTGAGGTCATTTATGATAATTATTCTTACATCAATGATGCTGATTTCTGTTCTTCTCAAGAGAATCTTCATGATAAAATTCAAATAACATCTGTGAATGAGGAACATTTCAATTTTGAAATTATTCCAACCAATCATCATTCTGGAGCAGCAAATTATCTTCATGATTTCACCATTCGGGAAAACATTCCAATTTATGATTCATATCATGATCAAACTCCCATTCCTGCTCATAATCATAATTATCTTTCTAATTCACAATTTGAAATTGGTAATTATTCAAATTCCATTATTCTGGCCAATCCTTGTGAAAAAGAAATTATTTCAAAACAATCCCAATTGTGTTGTAACATTATTTGTACCAATAGGGATTTTATTTTCTTTTTTCTTTCATACTTATTTTGTTCAAATTTAGATTTGTTTTCTGATTTTGTTTTTCAAATTTTTGGCACTCTACGTTGGCATATTGAGCACTTTAATAGTGAACACTCAATTGATGCATTGCCTTATTGGGAAATTGAAGTCTCATATTATAATCATGAACATCAAAAGCTATTAATATTTCAATTTCAATCAATGCTAATGTTTTATCAATCACTTCTTTCTTCTCAAAAGCAGTACCAACAAGCGAGTGTATTTTTACAATATGACCAGCAATCTAATTCAATTAATAATCTTCTGTTGGATTTATCAGACTCCCATCCATTTTTCATTGATCAATTTGAAAGACATTTGGAAATCTTTCCTTCATGGAAGATCGTTAATAATTTAGCACTTAATCATAACACTAACAAAATCACAGAGGCCATTGTTGCTAAAAGATCATTTCTATAACCTGGTCTGTCATTCTCTTTTAAATTTTTCCCACTCAATAATGGAAATCCATCCAGATTTCTATGATCCAATTGAAATTCAGTTGGAAAGGGCATTTCAAGATAAGGTAATGGTGAATAAGCTACTAACAATAAAGATACATTCTGCTTGTAGATTTAGTTTTTGTAGTTTAATTAGATTTACATTTTTACTAATGTTTAACATGTACATACATGCAGGAATTAAAATGCTTACATGGCTTCATTGGAAGTATGACTATACCTAGTCATATTTCCTTCATTAAGTTAGAAATAGGAATAGATTAATTTTCTTTTCCGTTTGCATTTATTTCATTATTTCAGATTTTCAATAAAACAAGTAATGAATCCAATTTCTTTGTGGCATCCATTTCAATTATAGAGAAGAAGCCTAGATCATTTGAAAAGATCTTGAATTATCTGATCATACTTATTTGTCAAGCCTTCAACTTTCTTGTTTTTCAAAATTCATAATATTGATCATACATGAAGAAATTCCAAGAATTTTCTATCACTTGACAATTTTTTTATTCACAAGTAATTCTAAGAACTCATTTTTACTACTCTAGTTTTCTGATGTAATTTTGGAAAGGATGCAATCATTACTTAGCATTTTAGATTAAAATAAGAAAATGATGTTGAACTTTAGAAAAATTGGGAGAACTTGAAACTTCAAAAAAGGTAAAATTTACCGTAAATTTTCTTCCAGGTACGTATTTATAAGTTCATTTTTATCTATTAATAGTTTTTATTTTCCTTAGTTTATTTTTTATTCTTGTTCTGTTTTATTGCAGGTTTTCATTTGTTTTCAAAACTTGAAGTAAGCAGCAAAGCCATTTCAAATCTGCAACAGATTCAGGGAAATTTATTTTATGATTCATTAGAATTTGAGCATTCTTTAACTTTACTTTCATTCATTAGAAAACCCAATTGAAATTTAAAACAGTATCACAAGATTCATGTCTGAAACGTTTCCGATGCAATTAAACGCAAAATCGCATATCGCGTTGGGATGAATTCAAAAGTTTTTTTTTCATTGCAAAAGTTCCGATGCGATAGATCGGATCGCAAAAGCGCATTAAACATAAGGCTAATCCTTTCATTTGAAAAGTTCCAATGCGATAAAGTTCAAATCACAATCGCAAATTATTAAATTCATATCACAATTAGTCAAGAGTTAACTTTGAAAGACCTTCGATGTGATAAGTCTAATCGCAAATCGCAAATCAGGAAGAAAATTGAATACATCCTTGTGCGCTCATTTTAAAAGTTGCGATGCGATAACTCATCGTCGATTGCTCATCGCTATCATTTTTTTCTCTTCGCTCATCACCGATTATTATAAATATCGCATCGCTGCTATCGCAAAAATCATATTGACATTTCCAACATGACTATTTTCCAATATTTCGATATGCCGATATTGATATCGCTCATCGCATTTTTGATACTCATATCGTAATGCCGAAAGCCACGCAATCCATCGCATTTCCGATATCGCAATTGCTTCATCACATTTTTATTCATGGTCATGTCACTATTCTGAAATTTGCGATGCACAATGTGCAATGTGCGATGTGTAATGTACGGCATCACTATCCCCGATCCTAAATATAACATTTCTTCAATGGTATGATCGCTCCATCTCATCGCATATATTCTTTTCGCATGATCTCATATCGGAAATTTGCTACTACAACCCCCGATGCGATAAACTCCAACACATGCCTCTACATGCAATATGAATCATCCGATAAGGCATTGTGTTAATTTAAAGCAATCTTGGGTAACTGCTATGATACTAAAGCGATTGATGACAAATTTGCAGCATATTGAAATCATTTTGATTTCTCATATATTTTAGTTTTTAAATAATTCCATAATTAAATATGAAATTCAAGACCTCTCTATTTTAAATTTCATTATCTTAAATTTGGTCTTAACTCTGAACAATTTATAAAAATCATGGAATTTGTATAAAACTTATAATATTCTGAGAACATTCATCACTGCAAATTCTCAATCTCATTTCTGATGCATTTGTTTTAATTTCAACTCCCTTGAACACAAAGCATTCCACTTTTACATTTTACTGCTTGCTTTAGTTTAAATAAAATAAATAATGATTTTGGGTTATAGGATTATGATTAGTTTTCCTTCTTCATATTTTTAATGTCAACTAAAAGAAGAAGTCAGCTAATATTGGAGAAATTGATACCTTCAGGTAAGATCAAATGCAATTATCCAATGGTAAGATTCGTATACCCACTTTCATTAATTTCTATTTTATTACTTCAATTTTTTTTAAATTATGTTGATATTTAAATCTGATTTGCAGCTCTTCATAAAAGCTTTCAATCATCTGCCAAATCATATTTTGGAAGCCCTATGCTCTTTTCCTGGTTTTATTTTCAAGAAGCATCGATATTCTTCGTTGAAACAACCACACTAGGAAGTTTCTAAACCTTTAATCTGTTTTTTTAAAGCATTCATTTTATTAGAAAATAATTAAGATAATGCTTTGAAACAAAAAGATTGACATCAAACAGAATTTTTTCATTGTGGCTGAATTTTTTCATCACTATTATCTAAAGCCTAAAACATTTACAACCCTGCAAGGTATAAGTTTTCTGAATCTCGACATAAGAAGGAATGATTACATTATTATTTTCTTTTACTTCATTTTGTTGAGACATTGGTATAAACATTCTTGTTAGAATTTGTGTTTCAAAATTAGGATTTTCCTTTCCACTTTTAAATTTCTTCATTTTATTTTTGTTTGATGATTTCTTTTCCCACTTTAGCTTAAGAATTCTTTTCCTTTGGTTTTCAGTTTTAATTTTGGTGACTCTACCATGATTTATATGAAAGGCCTTCTTATTACCTAATTTTGGTCGGCATACATAGGGAAAATTTGTTAATAGTTTACTATTAGCCTTTTCTTAAAAACTCTTAATAAGGTTTGTTTTTCTTATTATAAAGGTAGACATACTTAAAGAGGAGATTATAAAACAAGAGAATTTGACGAAGTATTACAAAATCTGAAAATTTATTTAGCGTTCAAATTGTAATTATTTTGAGATTTCAATATTTTATTAAGATCTTTCAAAATTCTATTATCAGTTAAAAAAAGTCATTTTTAACCAAGTAAAGACACTTTAAAGCAAAGCACTTTTAACTTTGAAATTGTCATTCTGAACTCTTAAGGAGTCAATGATTCCCCCTATTCAAAAGAGTTTTATTTTTCTAGAGTGTAATCCAAAAATATGTTTAAACTTAAAAGATAAGAGGTCTCATCACGAGCCTGCTTACCATGATCATAAGGGAAAAATAGGCTGACATTACCAACACTGCTAAACAAAGGTCCAGGGTAATGACTTATGATTGCAAACAATTATAAGATAAGGGGTGTCATTACGATCCAGCTTGTTCAGTCCAATTATAACCAGTAAATGGCATTGTCAACTATCTGGCTACCAAACCAGGACAATGGATTTTAAGAACTCAAAAAAATAAAAAATAAAAAAATAAACATATATAAATGGATTTATCTCTACGACAATAATTCTTAAAAATATGGGATTCTGAATTATTCATGATTAAAAGGTAACCCTGTCGAGACTATAGATGTTTGCTGGCAGTAGTGGCTCTACCTATGACAAATGAGTACATTTTAAAAGCTAAGCTATAAAGTGACCCCTGCTTTATCTCTACAACTAATTAAGAACTAATATAGAGTTTTGAAATATTTTAATTTATGAGGAATTTTAAGAAAATTATAGTAAGATGATTATTGCTTTTATTCAGATTAATGAACCTAGTCAAGCATTCCAAGAATAATTTTCTCTTCTTTAATTATTTTTACTTTAATTTTAGGAAAATTTCATTTATATCAAACAGAGATAACTGGTTCTTCTCCCGTGTGTTGCCATTGTTGTGGTAAAACACAACTTCCCCATTTTTGACTTGTTCACTTCAAATAATGGGGACCCTTTCTATAAAATTTTTGGCTAAATACCTTTTAGGATTTTTTAATTATCCTACGATTTTGTTATTTTTTCATTTTCTTTTGATTGCTTTGTTACGATCGATTTTTTATAAGCTTTTCATTGATGCTTGTTTCACCTCATTTGGTCAACCAGTTTGTAAGTAGCACTCCTTTGAAGTCGAATCATTTATGTCGTCTGGGTTAAAAATGTGTAAAATGTACAACATTCCATTTTTTAATTAAATTAGTTCAATAATGCATTTAGTTTAAATATTAACCCGTAGTTAGCTATTACTAACATTTTTCATTTTTTTACTTATACAGCCAAATCATAAAGCATCGAGATTTCAGTTATTTATTTCAATTTTCTATTTTCAAATAAATTACTAATCTCGAAAACTCAAAATATTAAAGTGGTTGTAGTTTAATTTTTTATTTTTCATTAAAGTGGTTGTAGTTTATTTAGGATAATCTCACTTTAGATAATTTCATAATTTAATTAAACATCATTAAAATAAAATAAAATAAAATAAAAACAAATATATATAAAAATAAAAATAAAAAAATAAAATTACATCGCATTGGGGATTTCCAAAGGATGCATTCCTTAGAAACCCCGATGGCTTTCATTTGCCGATACTCCGATTGCAATTAATTCAAAGGCATATGATACATTTGATTACATCGCATCAGGAGTTCATCATCGCATCGGGAGTTTTTATGGGTGCATTTCTTTGAAAACCCGATGACCCTCACCCTCCCGATGGTCGATTGCGATGCTATAACCCTTGCCTTACTCTTTTTTACTTTCAACTCACTCACACGTGAGTATAAGGGGATTAATATAGTGTTATTTCATGTAAGTAGAATGTTAGTTTAATAGTTAGCATACGTTAGTGTTAGTTTAGGTGTTAGCATAATGTTAGTTTAGTAATTAGCATATGTTAGTGTTAGTTTAATGTTAGTAAAATATTAGTTTAGTATTTGTTTAAAATTAATTAATGTTAGTTTAGCTTTAATTTTATAACAGATTTAATATTTATAATTAATTTTAGATTAGTTAAATTAATTAGTATGTAGAATCTAATTAATTTAATTAAATCATAATTGATTATTAATTAGATTAAGTTTTTTAGTTAATTATATTAGTTAGTTAGATTAATATTAATTTAAATAATTAGTTTAGTTTATAATTAACAATTAAATTAGGATTAATTACTAGATGATTAGAGTCTACTTTAGGATTCAAATTTTAATTAAAATTCTGATTTTTAGCCCAGCAATAGAATTTCCAGATTTATATCAGATTTGACTTATCAACTTTGGAGGCTCATAGATTGAGTTTTACTTGGCCAAATGAGGCCCAGGACGGCTCATTGGAAAGAGAAAATCAAGGAGAACTTTTTTGAAGAGGTTTCACTAACAGATTTGGTCATTTATTAGGTAAAAAATCAGGCAGAAAATCAAGCTCTGAATTTATAAAACAAAATCAATTTTCTGAGTTTTATTTTCTTCATTTTCATTTGCCCAAAGCCTTTTCTAATTGCAGATTCACTCATCAATGATATCCCTGGCCAATTAAACCATCCCAGACATCAATAGAGAACTTATATTTTATTTTTAATTATTTATTTAAATAGAATTTTATTGGATTTGTTTTAATGCCATAAATGATATTTTGATTTTATTGTTGCATCTTAATTCATTTTGATTTATTTTTGTAGGAAAAATAGTAGAAGGGATATGGAGAAAAAGATCTCAATCAATGAGAAGATTCTAACAATTAAAGATTGGAATTTTTTAGCAATACAAATTGGATTTGGCAGATTTTTCTTCAACAAACTCTCCTCTCAAAATTCTTTTGGAAATATTATAAATGGAAGATTGTAGAATGTAATAAGGGGCTACTCTCCTCTACAATTCTAGACTTCTAAAAGCATTTCTGTAATAGGAATCTAGAGTTGTAGGAGGGAGGAGAGAAAATTTTAGATCTGAACATTATTGAGGGTTCTTCTTTATATCTTGAATTATGTATGATGGGCAGAGTTTCCATTTCTGCAGCTCTAGTTTTGAAAGCAAAAATTCAAGTAATGTAAAGGAGCTGCTCTAAGGTTCTGAATTTGTAATATTTTGGTCTTGGACAATACATTTTTGTACTCCTTGACTATCTTATTTTTATAAAGGATCACATCCTGTGATTTCATGGTGAATTATTTTTTAGAGTTGCATTTTTGTACCTTGAAGATTGTTCTAAGTTAAAGTGCAAGATTCATGTAATTTCATGGTGGATTATTTTTTAGAGTTGCATTTCTGTACCTTGAATATTGTCCTAAGTTAAAGCGCAGGATCAGAATATCAAATTGCATCAGGAAGATATCAAATGTATCTGGTATTTCTATCGATTTCGTTTTATTTTATTTATGTGATGAAATATTCTCATTAAAATTTGCTATCGCTTATATATACTTGTTTCTCAAATATTTCTTTATCATATCATTTCTGAAGATAGAGGAATATCATCTTTCATAGTGTGTGTAAACGATATAAATTTATGAATGCAATGTGTTATTATAAATTTGTTTAATTTTTTAAACAGAGTTATCATTATATGATACTGCATATTTCTTTTAAGTAAACAATATATTTTCATGGTTATTTGTTTAATTGAAACAATCTTTAAGTCGTGTTCATATTTAATACCCAAGTTAGTGTTAGATTTATTTGCAAGTCATAGGTTAAGTTCTACATTCTTTTAAGTTTTGTTCTCGAAGAGGAAAAATCTTAGTTGTGGTTTAGCTGAACCCAAATCAGCTTAAGGGTCATTCTCTTACCCGATCAGCAAGAAGAAGTGATCTGATATCCATGTCTATTGGTAGTTAAGGATACATCTTAAACCAATAGCGATAGGGAAAAGGTAACTAGACCTAGTCAAACTAGTCGGAGCCACTACTTCAAATGGAAAAGGAATTGCTCTAAGGTCCAGACCGAGTGGTTATCTCCCACTGTTGTCGCAACGATTTTCGAGGTTTCAACATTTTTGGCACTAGAAGGAGGGTTTGAAACTTGTTGTCTATTGGAGTCTTTTAAATTTTAACATTTTATTTAAAGCACAATGGCTCCTCTTAAACTTCCAATTTGGAGTTGTATTTCTGGACAAGCATCTTCCAATACTCCACCGGAAATAGTAAGACTCTTGTCTCAGATAAATTTTGATGGTAAGAAAAATTCTTCTAATTTTAATCATGTCTTTCAATTTATTCAAAATGTTTCAAATTATGATTTTCAAGGAATTGATGAAGGCATTTTATGCAGAATTTTTACTCTCACATTTGCGGCAAAAGCTAGAAACTGGTGTAGAACTCTTCCGGTTGCCTCAATTCACAATTGGGATCAATTTGTTACAATTTTCATTTGTAAATTTGATGGATATATCTATGAACAATTATGTGATGATTTTGAAGATCTGCGAAGGTTTGAAAGTGAGTCTTTAATTGATTTTACCATCAAGTTTCGTTTAAATTGTTTAAAATTTAAAACTGAAGATAAACCTTTGAAAAAAGAATTATTATATTGGTTTGAACATATTTGCTCTCTTCCTCCCATTCCCAATCCATATGAAATTAGTTCAAGCTTTGTTCCATCCCCTTCTAACATAAATAAGGATTCCAATATGGATGTGCAAATAAATTATGATGAAGTGATCTCACAAAGCTTTGAAAACATTTCTATCCAAATACAAGAAGACAATAGCAGCAATTTTGGAGAAAGAGCTACCTTGAAATCTAAAAATTACTCTGCATTAAATTCAGAAAATCAGATTGCAAATCAACATGTGCAAGCAGTAATCAAAGTGAATAATAAAATGCAAATTGCTGTACAAATTTCTGAATTTTTTCATGATGAACAAATGCTGAAAACAGAGCAGCAAAGCAGCCTTCTTCAAGAAAGCATGAGTATACAAAGGAATGATCTAGAATCTGAAATTTATAGTGAACAAAATGCACAAAATTTCTCTAATAGAGAAAATTTTGAATTCATTATTTCTGATTCTCATTTTTCACTTTATCCTGATATTTTTAATGTTGGTAATTTCTCCCCTCTCGATATTAATGATATTTCAGAAAACAAAGAGGATGATTTAAATGAATTACCAATAAGTTTTTATCAAGATAGAGAAACAATTATTGATCATTCTTTTGTCATTAATGAACATGAATTTTTTATTCCTCCTTGTTTTGATATATTGGACGAATTCAAAGTAAATTCTAGAGAATATTGTGAGGTCATTTATGATAATTATTCTGACATCAATGATGCTGATTTCTATTCTTCTCAAGAGAATCCTCATGATAAAATTCAAATAACATATGTTAATGAGGAACATTTCAATTTATAAATTATTCCAACCAATCATCATTCTAGAGCAGCAAATTATCTTCATGATTTCACCATTCGAGAAAACATTTCAATTTATGATTCATATCATGATCAAACTCCCATTCCTGCTCATAATCATAATTCTCTTTTTAATTCACAATTTGGAATTTAAAATTATTCAAATTCCATTATTCTGACCAATCTTTGTGAAAAAGAAATTATTTCAAAACAATCCCAATTGCGTTGTAACATTAGTTGTACCAATAGAGATTTTTTTTTTTTTTTTTCATACTTATTTTGTTCAAATTTAGATTTATTTTCTGATTTTGTTTTTCAAATTTTTGGCACTCTACGCTGGCATATTGAGCACTTTAATAGTGAACACTCAATTGATGCATTTCCTTATTGGGAAATTGAAGTCTCATATTATAATCATGAACATAAAAAACTATTAATATTTCAATTTCAATCAATGCTAATGTTTTATCAATCACTTATTTCTTCTCAAAAGCAGTACCAACAAGCGAGTGTATTTTTACAATATAACCAGCAATCGAATTCAATTAATAATCTTCTATTGCATTTCTCAAACTCCCATCCATTTTTCATTGATCAATTTGAAATACATTTGGAAAGCTTTCCTTCACGGAAGATCGTTAATAATTTAGCACTTAATCATAACACTAACAAAATCACACAGGCCATTGTTGCTGAAAGATCATTTCTACAACCCGGTATGTCATCTTCTCTTTTAAACTTTTCCCACTCAATAATGGAAATCCATCTAGATTTCTATGATCCAATTGAAATTCAGTTGGAAGGGCATTTCAAGAGAAGGTAATGGTAAATAAGCCACTAACAATAAAGATACATTCTGCTTGTTGATTTAGTTTTTGTAGTTTAATTAGATTTACATTTTTACTAATATTTGACATGTACATACATGCAGGAATTAAAATGCTTACATGGCTTCATCGGAAGTATGACTATACCTAGTCATTAAGTTAGAAATAGGAATAGATTAAATTTCTTTTCCGTTTGCATTTATTTCATTATTTCAGATTTTCAATAAAACAAGTAATGAATCCAATTTATTTTTGGCATCCATTTCAATTATAGAGAAGCAGCCTAGATCATTTGAAAAGCTCTTGAATTATCTGATCATACTTATTTGTCAAGCCTTCAACTTTCTTGTTTTTCAAAATTCATAACATCGATCATACATGAAGAAATTCCAAGAATTTTCTATCACTTGACAATTTTTTTATTCACAAGTAATTCTAAGAACTCATTTTTACTACTTTAGTTTTGTGATGTAATTTTGGAAAGGATACAATCATTACTTAGAATTTTAGATTAAAATAAGAAAATGATGTTGAACTTATAGAAAAATTGGGAGAACTTGAAGCTTCAAAAAAGGTAAAATTTACCGTAAATTTTCTTCCAAGTACGCATTTACAAGTTCATTTTCATCTATTAATAGTTTCTCTTTTCCTTAGTTTATTTTTTATTCTTGTTCTGTTTTATTTGCAGGTTTTCATTTGTTTTCAAAACTTGAAGTAAACAGCAAATCCATTTCAAATCTGCAACACACTCAGGGAAATTTTATTATGATTCATTAGAATTTGAGCATTCTTTAACTTTACTTTCATTCATTAGAAAACTCAATTGAAATTTAAAACAGTATCGCAAGATTCATGTCTGAAACATTTCTGATGCAATTATACGCAAAATCGCACATCGCATAGGGATGAATTCAAAAGTTTGTTTTTCATCGCAAAAGTTCCGATGCGATAGATCGGATCGAAAAGCACATTAAACATAAGGCTAATCCTTCCATTTGAAAAGTTTCGATGCGATAAAGTTCAAATCACAATCGAAAATTATTAAATTCATATCACAATTAGTCAAGAGTTAACTTTGAAAGACCTTCGATGCGATAAGTCTAATCGTAAATCGCAAATCGGGAGGAAAATTGAATACATCCTTGTGCGCTCATTTTAAAAGTTGTGATGCGATAACTCATCATCGATTGCTCATCACTATTGTTTTTTCTCTTCGCTCATCACCGATTATTATAAACATCGCATCCCTGCTATCGTAAAAATCATATTGGCATTTCCAACATGACCATTTTCCAATATTCTGATATCCCGATATCGATATCGCTCATCGCATTTTTGATACTCATATCCTAATGCTGAAAGCCACGTCATCCATCGCATTTCTGATATTGCAATCGCTTCGTCACATTTTTATTCATGGTCATGTCACTATTCCGAAATCTGCGATGCACAATGTGCAATGTGCAAAGCACAAATCGCGAGATGCGGTGTACGATGTGTAATGTACGACATGACTATCCCCGATCCTAAATATAACATTTATTCAATGGTATGATCATTCCATCTCATCGCATATATTATTTTCGCATGATCTCATATCGGCAATTTTCCACTGCAACCCCCGATGCGATAAACTCCAACACATGCCTCTACATGCAATACGAATCATCCGATAAGGCATTGTGTTAATTTAAAGCAATCTTGGGTAACCCCTATGATACTAAAGCGATTGATGACAAATTTGCAGCATATTCAAATCATTTTGATTTCTCATATATTTCAGTTTTTAAATAATTCCATAATTAAATATGAAATTCAAGACCTCTCTATTTTAAATTTCATTATCTTAAATTTGGTCTTAACTTTGAACAATTTATAAAAATCATGGAATTTATATAAAACTTATAATATTTTGAGAACATTCATCACTGCAAATTCTCAATCTCATTTTTGATGCATTTGTTTTAATTTCAACTCCCTTGAACACAAAGCATTCCATTTTTACATTTTACTGCTTGCTTTAGTTTAAATAAAATAAATAATTATTTTGGGTTATAGGATTATGGTTAATTTGTCTTCTTCATATTTTTAATGTCAACTAAAAGAAGAAGTCGGCTAATATTGGAGAAATTGATACCTTCAGGTAAGATCAAATGCAATTATCCAATGGTAAGATTCGTATACCCACTTTCATTAATTTCCATTTCATTACTTTAGTTTTTTTTTAATTATGTTGATATTTAAATCTGTTTTGCAGCTCTTCATAAAAGCTTTCAATCATCTGTCAAATCATATTTTGGAAGCCCTATGCTCTTTTCCTAGTTTTATTTTCAAGAAGCAGCGAAAGTCTTCGTTGAAACAACCACACTAGTTAGTTTCTGAACCTTTAATCTGTTTCTTTAAAGCATTCCTTTTATTAGAAAATAATTAAGATAGTGCTTTGAAACAAGAAGATTGACATTAGACATAAATTTTTTATTGTGGCTGAATTTTATCATCACTGCTATCTAAAGCCTAAAACATTTACAACCCTGCAAGGTATAAGTTTTCTGAATCTCAACATAAGAAGGAATGATCACATGATTATTTTCTTTTACTTCATTTTGTTGAGACATTGGTATAAACATTCTTGTTAGAATTTGTGTTTCAAAATTAGGATTTTCCTTTCCACTTTTAAATTTCTTCATTTTATTTTTGTTTGTTGATTTCTTTTCCCACTTTAGCTTAAGAATTCTTTTCCTTTGGTTTTCAGTTTTAATTTTAGTGACTCTTCCATGATTTATATGAAAGACTTTCTTATTACCTAATTTTGGTCGGCATACATAGGGAAAAATTGTTAATAGTTTACTATTAACGTTTTCTTAAAAACTCTTAATAAGGTTTGTTTTTCTTATTATAAAGGTAGACATACTTAAAGAAGAGATTATAAAACAAGAGAATTTGACGAAGTATCATAAAATCTGAAAATTTATTTTTCGTCCAAATTATAATTATTTTGAGATTTCAATATTTTATTAAGATCTTTCAAAATTCTATTATTTGTCAAGAAAAGTCATTTTTAACCAAGTAAAGACACTTTACAGCGAAGCACTTTTAAATCTGAAATTTTCATTCTGAACTCTTAAGGAGTCAATGATTCTCCCTGTTCAAAAGAGTTTTATTTTTCTAGAGTGTAATCCAAAAATATATTTAAACTTAAAAGATAAGAGGTCTCATCACGAGCCTGCTTACCATGATCATAGGGGAAAAATAGACTGATATTACCAACACTGCTAAACCAACCAGGGTAATGGCTTATGATTGCAAACAATTATAAGACAAGGGGTCTCATCATGAGCCAACTTGTTCAGTCCAATTATAACCAGTGAATGGCATTGTAAACTATCTAGCTACCAAACCAAGACAATGGATTTTAAGAACTCGAAAAGATAAAAAAATAAAAAAAAATAAACATATATAAAGGGATTTATCTCTAGGTCAATAATTCTTAAAAATATGAGATTCTGAATCATTCATGATTAAAAGGTAACCCTGTCGAGACTATAGATGTTTGCTGGCAGCAGTGGCTCTACCTGTGACAAATGAGTACATTTTAAAAGCTAAGCTGTAAAGTGACCCCTGCTTTATCTCTACAACTAATTAAGGACTGATATAGAGTTTTGAAATATTTTAATTTATGAGGAATTTTAAGAAAATTACAGTAAGATGATTATTGTTTTTATTCAGATTAATGAACCTAGTCAAGCATTCCAAGAATAGTTTTCTCTTTAATTATTTTTATTTTAATTTTAGGAGAATTTCATTCATATCAAACAGAGATAATTGTTTCTTCTCCCGTGTGTCGCCATTTTTGTGGTAAAACACAACCCCCCCTTTTTTGACTTGTTCACTTCAAATAACGGAGACCCTTTCTATAAAATTTTTGGCTAAATACCTTTTAGGATTTTTTAATTATCTTACGATTTTGTTATTTTTTCATTTTCTTTTGATTACTTTGTTACGATCGATTTTTTATAAGCTTTTCATTGATGCTTGTTTCACCTCATTTGATCAATCGATTTGTAAGTGGCACTCCTTTGAAGTCGAATCATTTATGTCATCTGGGTTAAAAATGTGTAAAATGCACAACATTCCATTTTTTAATTAAATTAGTTCAATAATGCATTTAGTTTAAATATTAACCCGTAGTTAATTATTACTAACATTTTTCATTTTTTTACTTATACAGCGAAATCATAAAGCATCGGGATTTCAGTCATTTATTTCAATTTTCTATTTTCAAATAAATTACTAATCTCGAAAACTCAAAATATTAAAATGGCTTTAGTTTATTTAGGAAAATCCCACTTTAGATAATTTCATAATTTAATTAAACATAATTAAAATAAAATCAAAATTAAAAAAAAAAAACAAATATATATACAAATAAAAAACAAAAAATAAAATTACATCGCATCAGGGATTTCTAAAGGATGCATTCCTTAGAAACCCCGATGGCTTTCATTTGACGATACTCTGATTGCAAATAAGTCAAAGGCATAGATACATTTTATTATATCGCATTGGGAGTTCATCATTGAATCGGGAGTTTTTATGGGTGCATTTCTTTGAAAACCCGATGGTTGTCACCCTCCCGATGGCCAATTGCGATGCTATAACACTTGCCTTCTTTTTTACTTTCAACTCACTCACACGTGAGTATAAGGGGATTAATATAGTGTTAGTTCAATGTAAGTAGAATGTTAGTTTAATAGTTAGCATACGTTAGTGTTAGTTTAGGTGTTAGCATAATGTTAGTTTAGTAGTTAGCATACGTTAGTGTTAGTTTAATGTTAGTAAAATATTAGTTTAGTATTAGTTTAAAATTAATTAGTGTTAGTTTAGTTTTAATTTTATAATATATTTAATATTTATAATTAATTTTAGATTAGTTAAATTAATTAATATGTAGAATCTAATTAATTTAATTAAATCATAATTAATTATTAATTAGATTATTTTGTTTAGTTAATTATATTAGTTAGTTAGATTAATATTAATTTAAATAATTAGTTTAGTTTATAATTAAAAATTAAATTAGAATTAATTACTAGATGATTAGACTCTAATTTAGGATTCAAATTTTAATTAAAATTATGATTTTTAGCCCAGCAACAGAATTTTCAGATTTATATCAGATTTGACTTATCAACTTTGGAGGCTCATAGATTGAGTTTTACTTGGCCAAATGAGGCCTAGGATGGCTCATTGGAAAGATAAAATCAAGGAGAAAAATTCTGAGGAGGTTTCACTAACAGATTTGGTCATTTTTTGGGTAAAAAATCAAGCAAAAAATCAAGCTCTGAATTTCTAAAACAAAATCAATTTTTCTGAGTTTTATTTTCTTCATTTTCATTTGTCCAAAGCCTCTTCTAATTGCAGATTCACTCATCAATGATATCCTTGGCCAATCAAACCATCCCAGGCATCAATAAATAGCTTATATTTTATTTTTAATTATTTATTTAAATAAAATTTGATTGGATTTGTTTTAATGCCAGAAATGATATTTTGATTTTATTGTTGCATCTTAATTCATTTTGATTTCTTTTTGCAGGAAAAACAGTAGAAGGGATATGGAGAAAAAAATCTCAATTAATGAGAAGATTCCAGCAATTAAAGATTGGAATTTTTGAGCAACAAAAATTGGATTGGGCATATTTTTCTTCAACAAACTCTCCTCTCAAAATTCTTTTGGAAATATTATAAATGGAAGATTGTAGAATGTAATAAGGGGCTGCTCTCCTCTGCAATTCTAGACTTCTAAAAGCATTTCTGAAATAGGAATCTAGAGTTGCAGGAGGGAGGAGAGAAAATTTCAAATCTGAACATTATTGAGGGTTCTTCTTTATATCTTGAATTATGTATGATGGGCAGAGTTTGCATTTCTACAGCTCTAGTTTTCAAAGCAGAAATTCAAGTAATGTAAAGGAGCTTCTTTAAGGTCATGAATTTGTAATATTTTGGTTTTGGACAATACATTTCTGTACTCCTTGACTATCTTATTTTTATAAAGGATCACATCCTGTGATTTCATGGTGAATTATTTTTGAGAGTTGCATTTCTGTACTTTGAAAATTGTTCTAAGTTAAAGCGTAGTATTCCTATAATTTCATGGTGGATTATTTTTTAGAGTTGCATTTTTGTACCTTGAAGATTGTCCTGAGTTAAAGCGCAGGATCAGAATATCAAATTTCATCAGGAAGATATCAAATGTATCTGGTATTTCTATCGATTTCATTTTATTTTCTTTATGTGATGAAATATTCTCATTAAAATTTGTTATCTCTTATATATATTTGTTTCTCAAATATTTATTTATCATATCATTTCTGAAGATAGAGGAATATCATCTTTCATAGTTATAAATATATTTAATTTTTTAAACAGAGTTATCATTATATGATACTTCATCTTTCTTTTAAGTAAATAATACATTTTCATAATTATTGTTTAATTGAAACAATCTTTAAGTCGTGCTGATATTTAATACCCGGGTTAGTTTTAGATTTATTTGCAAGTCATAGGTTAAGTTCTACATTCTTTTTAAGTCCTCTTCTCGAAGAGGCAAAATCTTAGTTGTGGTTTAGCTGAACCCAAATCAACTTAAGGGTCATTCTCTTGCCCGATCAGCAAGAAGAAGTGATCTGATATCCCTGTCTATTAGTATTTAAGGATACATCTTAAACCAATAGTGATAGGGAAAAGGTAACTAGACCTAGTCAAACCAGTCGGAGCCACTACTCCAAACAGAAAAGAAACTGCTCTAAGGTCCGGACCGGGTGGTTATCCTCCAATGTTGTCGCAATGATTTTCGAGGCTTCAACAAGTAGGTAAAAATTCCCATGCAAGATTGGGGTAGCCCTGGTGTTACTTGGGTTGAAATCAATGACAACCACTGATCAACAATCTCCCCCTTTGGCATTGATGGAAACACAAGTACTCCCTCTGCGATCATGACACCTCTTCCTACAACATCTCTCCCCCTTTGACATCAATGGCAAAGGGTAACTGCCCCTGACACACAACCATCCTATGAACCTATACACACTTCCACTCCCCCTTTATATTCTAAATAAGGAAAATCTAATGAGAACTTGGGAGAATCCCAAGCTCCTGGCGAAGATATTCAAATGCTTCACAAGGTAAAGGTTTAGTGAAGATATCAGTGATTTGTCATTTTGTACCAACATGCTCAAGTTTGATATTCTTTTCAGTGACTTGTTCTCTAAAAAAATGATATTTGATTGGAATGTGTTTTGTTTTTGAATGCATGACAAGATTCTTGGAGATGCTGATGGCACTGGTGTTGTCACAGAATATGGGAATAGGCTCACTGAATTGTACTTGCAGATCTTGAAAATTTTATTTCATCCAAAGGACTTGAGTACAACATGTTGCCGCTGCAATGTATTCTACTTCCGCTTTTTTCTCAACCATGATACGAGACAACCACCTAGATAGAATGCTGCTCCATTATTACTCTTATGATCATCAAATCTTCCTGCCTAATCTGCATCTGTAAAGGCTTGAATAATGATATTGTTACCCTTAGGATACCACAAGCCATATTCTTCTATGCCCTTTAGATATCAAAGAATACTTTTGACGGTAATAATATGTGATTCTTTTGGTGCTGCTTTGAATCTTGCAACTTGTCCAACTGCTTGCATAACATCTGGTCGGGAGGCTGTTACATATAGAAGACTACCAATCATATATTTGTACAACCTCTGATCCACATCCTTAGATGAGTCATCTATGCTCAATTTGCAACCTGTTACCATCGGAGTAAGGACGGGTTTGCAATCGTCCATTTTGAATTTCTCGAGCATTTCCTTGATGTAATTGGCATGACATATAAATATTCCTTTCTCTTGCTGAGATATTTTAAGCCCTAAGAAGTATTTCAGCTCACCAAGTAAAGACATCTCGAACTCACTTTGCATCTATGTAGAAAATTTCTTGCTTAGTCGATCATCATTGCTACCAAATATTATATCATCCACATATACTTCAACGATTGTTAAATTATCTTTATCTATTTGTACATAAATATTTCTATCAACAATACCTTTCTTGAACCCTTGTTGATGTAGATATCCTTCAAGATGAGCATACCATGCTCTGGGAGCTTGCTTGAGACCATATAGAGCCTTCTTTAACTTGCAAACATAGTCTTCTTTTTCTGATAGTAGAAAACCTTCAGGTTGTACGATGTAAACTTCTTATAATTCTCCATTCAGAAATGTTGACTTGACATCCATTTGGTAGACTTTGGTTTTCCTTGAACATGCATAGGCGAGAAACATTCGGATGGCTTCCATTCTGGAAACTAGGGCAAATTTTTCGTCGAAATCAATTCCTTCCACTTGTGCATAGCCTTTACAAACCAATCTTGCTTTGTTTCTAGTAACCTGTCCATCTTCATTCAATTTGTTCCTGAACACCCATTTATTCCCAATGAAATTTTTATCTTTTGGTCGTGGAACTAATTTCCAAGTGTTATTCTTCTCGATTTGATCCAATTCTTCATTCATATCTACTACCCAATGTTCATTCTGGCTGTCTTCCTCAAAACTACTAGGCTCAAAGGTTGCTAAAAAAGAAATGTGATCTAGATCTTGGGGGAAGGCCCCCAAGATCTAAAAAGTTGAAATGGACTTGACAAGATCTGCAAAATTAGAATTCCAAAAAAGAGAGAACACACTGCAAATAAAACCACAAAGAAACTTGTTTTATTAAAATAGAGAATAACTGTAGAAGCTACATTGTGGTGGACAATCTATCCTTTTACAAAGTGAGGCTTCTTATTTATAGCCTTTTTTTTGAGTTACAATACCATGGGTAGATACCATAGGTGGATACCATGGGTCAATACCATGGGTGGATACCACTTACAATACCATGGGTAAATTCCATGTGTGGATGAATACCATGGGTCGATTCCATTTACAATACCATGGGTGGATGGATAACATGGGTGGATGAATACCATGGGTAGATGTCATTTTCCATTCAGATCATTCCTCCCTCCTTAAGAAGCAATGGTCCCCATTGCGTGAAGTTCCCTCCTGAGAAGCTTTTGTTGAATATTAAGAGCCACTGAAGAGAAGGGTTTTGTGTAGTTAACCCTTAACTGTGATGAATGAAGATCTGAGGATAGAGATACCCTGTAATGCTTGTGACCAACTGTGATATTGACAGTGTGCGGCCTAGTAAATGGAATTCGATGAAGTGTGGATTCGTGGATGAACCAAAACCATGACAAATGAATATTCGAGGATAGAGATACCCTATAATGCTTGTGACCAGTTGTGTGACTAACAGTGTGCGGCCTAGCAAATGGACTTCGATGAAAAGGATTTTGTGCGGTTGACCCATAACCGTGATATTGATTTTTGATGAAGTAGCAGGTGCCTATATAGCTTGGGGTGGGAGGGCACGTCTCCAAATAACCCAAGACGAACGGTGCTATGCTGAAACTGATGAATGTGAAGTAGGTGCCTACTAAAGCGAGGTGGGAGGGCACGTATTCAAAGGGAACCCACTCTAAGTGCTGCTCCAGATTTAAAATGAGCATAACTCGGTCAATATAACTCGGAATATTTCTTATAACCTATTTTTGGAAATGGAATGATCATTCATTATATTCTCATGTGTTTGAAAATGCTATCTAGAAACTCTAGACTCTCAGATTCGCACTGGAACTGTCTCGCCGTCACAAAATTTATGAAAAAAAATTGTTGATTTTAAATCAATGATAACGCCCACATCTGGACTCCGATTCGATCGATTTTTTTTTTGAAATTGGGTGATTTTGCAAGAGGAACTCAGATATATAGCCATTTATCTAAATTTTTTCACTAAAAACTACGAAAAATGACAGGAGAGCCATCATCCACGAGTTGTCGTCAAAACATTTTCTACAACATTGCTGATTTAGAATCAGCGATATCTCCCTCATTCGAACTCCAATTCAGCTGATTTGTTTTTTCAATTTGGGTATTTTTTTGCAAGGAATCCAAATTTGGTCTTCGATTTTGTAAAATTTTCATATCTAATCTTCAAACTCGCCGCCCAAAAAATTCATGGAGTTTGCTAAAGATTGCTGCAAAACATTGAAACTGAAATATGCTTCAAACCCTTATTCCCATGGATTTGTAACCTGGCTCTGATACCACTGATCTAGATCTTGGGGGGAGGCCCCCAAGATTTAAAAAGTTGAATTGGACCTGACAAGATCTGAAAAATTAGAATTCCAAAAAAGAGAGAACACACTGCAAATAAAATCACAAAGAAACTTGTTTTATTAAAACATAGAATAACTGTAGAAGCTACATTGTGGTGGACAATCTGTCCTTTTAAAAAGTGAGGCTTGTTATTTATAGCATTTTTTTTTTAGTTACAATACCATGGGTAGATACCATAGGTGGATGCCATGGATCAATACCATGGGTGGATACCACTTACAATACCATGGGTAAATTCCATGTGTGGATAAATACCATGGGTCAGTTCCATTTACAATACCATGGGTAAATTCCATGGGTTAATGGATAACATGGGTGGATGAATACCATGGGTAGATGCCATTTTCCATTCGAATCACAATGTGAGCTTGTTGTGATGAACGAAGTTGTTGACCTTCATTTATGTCACCAATGATTTGATTTGATGGATGGTTCTTTTGAATCCATTCTTTTGTTCTCTTTGGAGGAGCTTCTTTTTGTTGTTCTAGTATATCTTGATGATCATTATTTACTTATTCATGGTTGATAGTTTCTTCTGTTCTAGAATTTTTGCTGTGTCTTTTTTAGCCTTTGTCTCAAGTTTCAAAAATTGTAGATCCTCATCATTATTCGTTAGAACACCATCTTCGTCAAATGTAACATTTATGCGCTCCACTATCTATTTTCATCTTAGATTATAGCATTTTTAGGCCTTTATTTTGCGTGAGTAACCAACAAATATACCTTCATCAACACGTGATTCAAACTTACCCAAATTTTGATCTTCTCTTTTGATATAACACTTGCTTCCGAAGATTTTGAAATATTTTACATTAGCTGGTTTTCCTTTCCATAATTCATATGGGGTCTCGTTGCAATTATTTTTGAGAAGACTTTGGTTGATAATGAATAATAATGTATCATTTGCTTGAACCCAGAATTTTTCATCTAATTTTGAGTCCTTCAACATTGTTCTACCCATTTCCTGTACGGTTTTGTTCTTTCTTTCAACAATACCATTTTACTGAGGTGTTCGTGTCGTTGAAAACTGTCTTTTTATTCCATTTTCACCACAGTATTGCTGAAATAATTTGGAAGTGAATTCTACGCCATTATCTAATCCTAGACACTTTATTTTCAATCAGTTTCATTTTTTACCAACTCCTTGTAGATCTTAAAGCACTCAAATTATTCAGATTTTTTCTTTATGAAACTGGCGCTTGTCATCCTGGTATAGTCATCTATCATTAACATGAAATATAATTCTCCATTTAAGACTTTTTTTCTCATGGAACCACATAGATCAGTATGTATCAATTCCAATGGATGTGATGCAAAGTGTTATTTTTTTTTAAATTGGATTTTTGTTTGCTTGCCGTGCCGATAGGCCTCACATAGTGTGTTGGAAGGTTTTGAGATTTTTGGCATTTCTCGTACTGCTTCCTTTTTGCTTATCCTGACAATATTGTCAAAGTTTATGTGACCCATTCATTTGTGCCATAACCAACTTTCATCTTCTTTAGTTAGTAGACATGCTTTAGTTGCTTCATCCAGAACATATATGTCATTTGGAGCTCAACTTGTTGTAGCCACAATTTTACCATACCTACCTTTCCTGATTTCACATTTTGTGGAGTTGAATAGAATTGTGTGTCCATGATCACACATTTGTCCAATACTGAGCAGATTGTGATTCATGTTTTCAACCAATAGAACATTCTTGGCTAGAACATCTTTGCTTCTGAGAGTGATGGTACCTAATCCTATAACATTTGAAGATCCATCATTTCCAAAGGATACGGTTCCATCCTTCTTCTCTTTCAGAGATACAAATTTCTTTCTATCTCCAGTAATATGCGTTGAGAAACCACTATCAACATACCACACATCTTTGTTGTTCTGAGCCTTGAGAGCGAGAGCACAATTATCAGTCTTCTTCTTCTTCCATGTTCGTTTGTTCTGTGGCTTCGAAGATTCTTCTGGAGGATTTTCAAGTTTGTAGTCTTTGGCTATGTGTCCAAAGTTTTGACATTTGTAACATTCCATATTATTTCTTAAATGTTCAAATCTATTAATGTTTTGTTGAGCCCTGGGAGGTTCATATTTGAAGGATCTACTCAAATTGTATTGGTTCCTAGGGTACATGCGACATTCTATAGCTTTATGACCAAATTTTCCACATGAATAACAATAGACATGAAAAATATGTTGGTACCTGGATGGAAATCTTCATCGAAGAATCGTCTTCCAAGGATGTTCTTGCGAATCTTGTCCAATGACGTCTACATGCATGTTAGATCTCATACGTTCATTGTATTTTGTTGTAGAAGGTCTTGCTTCTTCTTCTTTGTAACTGAGACCAGTTCTGTCATTGTAAGATCGTTGATTGTTGATGAGTTCTTCTAATGCCCTTGAGCTGTTAGCATAGTTTGGGACAGTATTTCCCTTCTTCACTTCCTTACGTAGCGAGACTAATTTGGCTTCTAATGCTTCCCTTTCTTGGTTTCTTCTTCCAACTTCTTTTGAAGTGACTCTTAAATACATTTTTGTTCTTCAATTTCAATTTTGAGACCTTGAACTTTTTCTTCAAGAGTATTGGAATGGATCTTCTCAGCCTTGAGCTCTTTTATAACCCTGATTGCCTCCTTAGAAAATTCTTCTATTATTAACCCTTCTTCTTTGTTGTTTGATACCTCTTGTTTATTGTGCTCGGCCATAAACAATACTCTCTCATTGGCTTCTTCTTCGTTGTCACTGTCTTCATCGGATGATGAGCTATCTTCTTTAGAGAGAAAGTTCCTTTTGGATCCTTTCTTTTTGCCTTGCTTGTTGAATTTATTAAAGCCTTTCTTTCCTTTTGAGTTGCCATCACTCTTGTTTGGACATTTTGCTGCGAAATGCCCAACCTCACCACAACCAAAACATATCAATGGAAGTTTACCTTTGAATTTTCCCCTACCAATTTTTAGTTTTCTCGTAATGTAAGCATATTCTTCATCTGAAAGACCTTCTTCATCATCTCCCTTTTCTTCACACTTGCAGGTGCATGTATTTTCAATTGAAGGTTGTTTGTCCTTATTGGTTTTCTTAGATGCAACGAACGCAGTTTCTAGATGCGAAGTACCCTCTTCTTCATCAAGTCTCATTTCATATGCTATGAGAACTTCATGTAATTCCTATTTGCTGAGTTTGTCTAGATTTGCACTGTATTCTAAGACCGATACCTTTGGGTTGAATCTCCCTAGTAACATTCTAAGAATCTTTCGTATAATATTCTTATCATCAACTGGCTCTCCCAATCCTTCCAGAGTGTTGTTTATTTCATCAACATAATGGAAGTATGCAACAATGTTTCCATCTTCTTTCATTCTGAGTTGCTCAAATTTTTATCTATAGATTTGAAGCTTTGCTTCTTTGACATTTTAATCACTTGCATATATATTCTCAAGCTTGTCCCATACATTTTTGGCAGTTTTACAACCCAACACCTTATGATAAGCAGATTCAATAAGTTCACTTATAATAATATTCTTTGATTTTGCATCATTTACCAAATTCTTCTTACCTTGTTCATCTGTGGTTGGTGTAAAGCCATTTTGAACAGTGTCCCATACTTCGTAACCTTGCACCAATAGATATACCTATATTCTTCCTTTCCAGAGTGCATAATTATTTTCATTGAATAGAGGTACACCATTCTTGGTATGCTCCATGACCTCCTTCCAAATTTTAAACTGCTATTGAAGGAACCAAGCTCTGATACCAATTGTTGGAAACACTAAGAGGGGGGGTGAATCATTATTCCCTTCAATCAGTATTATTATTAATCTTTCAGAGCATTAGTTAATCTTCAATTATTATCAATGTTTGTAAAATTATAGCAGTAAACAAAAGGAACACAAATGCACACATTTTTTAAGGTGGAAACCCACTCCGCGACAAAAACCACCTGGATGCCTTTCTAATAATTCTTTAATATTAAGCTCTAATTGAAAATAAAGCTCCAATTTCCTAGAATCTAGAAAATCATTCTTCTCCAGCTCCCACTGGATGGACGCTCCAACGCCTGAGATTCTTTAGTAGTCAACTGAATGGATTCCCCAACATCCAATGAGATACAACTCACCCTAGCACCACCCTACCACCCTATAGAAGAATAAAATAAGAATGGACTCTCGTACCAGGGAAAATGGTCCACTTTACAATGATATAGAATGATGTAGAAGATGAAGACACACTAGACCATAACCCCAACTATGACACAACCACCTAATGATGATCCTAGACCTCCCGACACTGCCTCTTCAACTCTTGGAAGATAGTCACTTGTACAATTTTTATAATGATGCATTTACAATGACTTAGTACAATGATACCTTTACAATGACCGTATGCAGTGCTGCCCACTTGAAGAATTCATGTGGTTAAATTCTTATTGTTGTTCTGCACCTTTATTATTTCTCTTCTCATGCTACCCTCTGCTGCACCTTTCTTTGCTTTGCTTCCCTACCAAATATAGTCCTTTGCAGCCCTTGACAACACACGATCTAGCTTTTTCTTGCCTTCTAGGAGCTTAATATTGAATCTAGTGTATCTTTGTTATTTCAGATCTCCAATATGTGATTTTCTGTCCTGTAGTAGTCCTCTGAGTCTTCTTTCCATTTCCATAGGTATGACCCAATTTGGATTCTTCAAGTGAGAGTTATGCCCAATCTCTCACAATTCCCTAATTATGGACTAGTTCAGTTGAGCGAACTTGTATGGTGTTCCACGTCTCATTGTTTGTTCATTCAGCTCTGAAATTGATACAGAAAAAACTACAGTCCATGAAATATCTGACACTTTTTACATAATTCCAATCTGTTACTCAGAGAGGGAGTTATGATGATTTTCCCAAGGTCACTTCTTTGAGATGAAGTTCAGGAGCCTGCAGAAACACTGACTTCCACAAATCATATCTCCGAAATATTGTGCATCGTAATCTGAAATTTTTATAGGAGCTTAGTAAGGATTTCAGCTTCACCTCATAAAAATTTCAGCTTCTAAACCTTCATATAAAAAATGTTATAGTGCAAATTCCATAATGACCTGTTTCAGGTTTTGAAATCCTTACAAGAGGAGGAGATGGAGATCACAATTTATATAAATGCTTAGGTTGAGAGGGAATTCAGAAAGTGAGCGTGGGAGGGATTTTAGGAGCTTAAAAATTATTTATTATTGACTTTTCAATGACCCATGCCACAACCCCATGGGGTTTTAGCCTACTAACTAGGGTTACAAACTTCAAACATGAATATCTCTCAAACCGTGAAGAATTACATGGTGTGCCATATATCAATGGAAACATCTCGATAAGTAGAAACCATAAAAAAAATTCTTGACCTAGAATATAGTAATTTGGTAGGTCAAAATTCCCATGCAAGATCGGGGTAGCCCATGGTGATGCTTGGGTTGACATCAATGATAACCACTGATCAAAAAACCTGCCCTCACAAGTGAAGTACTTCATGATAATATTCATCAAAGGGTTTTACTTTTCCAACAAATACCTGCTACGAAAAATGTGAGAAGGAGAATCCTTATACTTTGGTTTCAAGAAACATTTGTAGTGTTCTAGGTCTAAATCCATTCCCTTGAACCAAATTTCACCTTGATTAGGGATGGTAGTTGATGAAGCTATGATCTCTTTTGATACTGGAAATTTCACCCCTGCTATAGTTTTATGATCCTTCTTGAAATTAATGGAAAAGAGGCTTGTTAAATCGTGATGGTAGCTTACCTCTTTCACCTTTAGAAAAAACCCTAGGCAGCCTGCCCACTCAAATGATTTTATGATGTATTTTGATGCATGGACCTCTTGCATATGAGTTTTCTCATATATTGAGACCTCTCCTCCCTTATACCCCCTCCGTCCACTGGTTTTCACCATTTTTATAGCTTCACTTTTGATATAAAACCCTAGTTTCAAACAAGAAATGACAAGATATTTGTTCTGCAAAACAAGGCTAGAAGCACAACAACTTGAGAGAAGAGAATGGAGGGGATGGGTGGTAGGAAAATTTCTGAGAAAATTATGGAAGTTAGGCATAGGTGTTAGGAAGACAATGGTGGTGGAATTTCTCAAAATGAGTGAGAAAACGGGGGTGAAAAGGGCAAAACACAAGCTTGATCTAGAAGCACAGCAGCAAGTTAGGTTTTATAAGGGAAATGGTGAATATTAGAGAATATTAGTGTGGGGATTGATGGATAATGTTTTATGAGGGTAATAAAGGATATGTATACTGAAAAAAAAGGAAAATCCCTTTCAATTGAAGCTATTAGACCATTGAAAGTAGAAAACGCTACAAGAAAGCACAACAAAACCCTAGGGTTTGATTTTAATCAGTTTTATGAGGAGAGAGACTACATGGAGGGTTTTTGAAGCTTGAATTACTTGTTTGATGAAGCTATAAAGCAATTGAGATAAAAAATGAACCTTTCTTTCCTCCCTTTGGCCTCCAAATGAAAAGTGCAACAACCTCCTCCAAAAATGCAAGCTAATGAAATATGGTAGTGGTGGAAAAATTGAAAGTTCTAATGGCTATGGAAAGTATCACAGTGATAGAAAGGAGTTCTTGGAGATTTTTGGAAGGATACAATGAAATTTTTAAATGTCTTGATGCTCATTTATAACAAGAAAATAGATTTTTGGGTCATAGTGAAATGATGACATCATGTGTACTTTGAAACAATGACTGATGATGTAATTGGTACTGACAACAATATTCTTCAATAGGAAGTGTTACATCTCCATGTGATGTAGATGTACTTTGATTCTCTTTGAAATACTTTATTCCCCAATTTGCTAACTCACATGACGCCTTACTAATTTTGGATGATGGATGACTTCAAATAGAAATATGATGACAACACACCCAAATTAATGAGTATGATTACTCACTATACCAACACGGAATTCGTGACACTTTCATGATCAACCTTATGAGACCATGCCTTTTTCTTTTCATATTTTTAATAATGACACTTGATGAAGGAATAATGACCATTGGTGACTCAATGACTCATGAAACTTGTTTCGAATTGACCTTGATGACCATGACACATGATGTATTATGAGAGTAGCATTACACCTAGACAATGACTTAGGACCATTTGAAAACCAAGAGAAATTTCAAATTTTATTTGAAAATATAAAAATTGTACCATAAGACTCTAATTATAGTGGAAAGAGTAAATTTGATAACTGTGACTATTGAACACTAACATGAGGCACAAGATAGGGAGATGGATTTATACCCTCTCCCTATTAGCGCAATTAACTAAGCGCTCTTTAGGAATGTAGGCCTCCTTAAGTACTATGAGGAGGCTACATCCCTGAAGGCACACTTTGGCTTGAGGAAACAACTGATCTACCGGTGGAGTGTCCAAGATTAGTCTTTCCGTGTCAATCCTAAGACGTGATATAGGCCCTCTGAGGAGGACATATATTTTATCGATCTATTCTGATGATGAACCACAGTGGATTGGTTCGAAACGTCGACTCATACAAAAATGGAGGCGATGAATTCAGAAGATAGTTCTACACACAATGAAAATTGAAAAAGCCTTAAATCTATAATATATTTTATCACTGGCCTATTCAGGATAGGGGGATTTTCCTGACTTACCTAATGTACCCCTTGGGGTTTCAATAGAGATTCAACTTGTCTACTCTCAAAGATATTTTGGGGGTCACATAGTCCATCCAACAGATTTTTAGGTGTGTGGTGGACAACTACGAATTGCTTCTTTTGCTACACAAGAGGTTAGGTGCCTTTCATTATTAGTGACCACCATTGCACACTATACTAGTGATGTCCGACACATTACTTTCCATATTTTGTATTATGTTGATTCTTTGATGAAGGCACCATGATGTATCAAATGGTTTGCCAATTTTTTGAGGCAATTTTGTATGGTTTTCGATAGATGTCATGCGATGATACATGGGAGGATGAACTTACCTTTCTCTTTAGAGATTTTTATTTTTATTTTTTGAGAGGCTTCCTGAGACGAGGGCTACATTTGACCTTCACCTAATTCACCTAACACAGGGACATGGGACACACAAGAAACACAAATTCAAGTGTCTGACACAAGCACGTAGACCCATTGGAACAAGACATGTATGACACATTATATATTATTTTATTAATATATAAGTATTAAAAATTAATAGTAAATAAATATTTCTTACACAAATTTTCATTCATGATACAAATTCAGACATAGATCTAGATTCTAAATTTAAAATTTGTAAGTTATTCAATGTAACATTATGAATAAAAATACAATTGTGACAGATTCATCAATGATCCAAAATGAGAAAGACAAGAAACTGCAATTTTCTCATTAATTCATTAAAATCAAAATGTGTTACATAGATAGTATCAATGCCAATGGAAAATAGAAATAGATGGTATAAAACAAATACAAGGTAGTAGGTATCTCATCAATCATCATCATCATCAAAATAAACATCATTATTATGGTCACCAGTTCTCTCCTCTGCTGCATCCTCATCCTCTGTATCCAATGTAATATCTACATATGGTGGTGTGGAGGATGACCCCTCAAGAGTATCACCATCATCAAAAGTGATAAGATATAGTATTGATTCATTAAGATCCAAGTTGGCCAATTCTAACTCAACACTGTTATCCAAACCCATATCATTAGGAAATACATCCCACATCTTTGTCTTTCTCCTCAACCACTCATCCCTCTTCCTATAAATAAGATGAAGGTTGGTGGGAACATACACTATTGTCTCTACCCTGGACTACTCAATCATGCTCTTCTTGACACTATACAAATTCCCATATGTACTCAAATTCCTCTCGCAACAAGAGGTTGAAGTCACCACAGAGAGGAGCCTCATGGCTAACTGCTATAGAGGAGGGATTGTTGCCCCATGATTTTCCCACCAAGTATAGGGATTATTAGCCCTCCTATCTCTTATCACATCATAGCCTGCAAATCTCCTAGTGCCGATGGAAAAATATACAAAGGCATCCTCCACCTCATCAAGGGATGCTCTATCTTCAAATTTCGCCTCATTGCATCCTTCATCCCCTATGAAATTTCACCATCCATGTGAGGAGGGCATGTGCGGGAAGGTTCACCATTCAACCACTAATGGATGTATTATTTGGGTTCAATGAGTGATCAAAATAATGCAAAGGTGTGAAATTCTTGTCCCATCTGCTGACAATAATATCATGTATGGTGGTGAAGAAGGCCTCTGATGATGTCTCATACTTAGGGTACTCACTCTGTAAAATAATGGTCCTTGGAGACTCAATTATGGAATCCCATCCCTCATAAACCTCTCCTATGATGGGTTTGTTTGTATCTACAAATGGTAGCAAAGGAATTATAGAGTTCATGATATTAGTAGTGAAATCAACCCTCTCCCACCAAGAATCATCTAACATTGTTTCCTTGACTCTTTTTTAGGCTTAATATTGCTCTATATTTCTCCATAAAGGCCAAAACTCTGAAATAACCATGGCCCCAAGAGTGGTCTTTACCTCCCTCAACCTCTTCAACATGATGAATGAAGAAGAAAACTATTTATATGCAATATTCAACAATGATAGATGGGTGTACTCCTTGTAGATTGTGAGGGAATTTGTATGATTTTGTTTTAAGTTACAGATATGTTGTGCATCCTCAAAAATACTTCCAATATAAGGCACATCATAAGAAGTATATGTAAGTGTTAAATTCAAGGAATGGATAATATAAGGTGTCAAAAATACTTGTGGACTAAGTCACCTGACACGAGAACAAGGGACACAGAAATTCGAGTATCTGACACAGGGATGTAGACCCCCTGGAACATGACACATAGGACACATTATATATATATTAAAAATTAATACTAAATATATATTTCTTACACAATTTATCATTTACGATATAAATTCATACATAAATCTAGATTCTACATTGTAAATTTAAAATTTGTAAGTTGTACAATGTAAAATTATACATACAAATAAAATTGTGATAGATTCATCAATGATACAATAGGATAAGGAAAAGAAACTATAGTTTTCTCGTTAATCCATCAAAATAAAAATGTGTTACATAGGTAGTAGTAATGCCAATGAAAAATAGAAATACAAAATACGATACAACTACAAGGTAGTAGGTAGTTCATCAATCATCATCATCATCATCAAAATCAGCATCACTGTCATGGTCACAAATTCTCTCCTTTACTGCATCCTCATCCAATATATCCAACGTAATATTTTCATCTTCTAGTGTGGAGGATGACCCCTCAAGAGTATCACCATCATAAAAAATAACAGGCTCTAGAGCTGGGTCATTAATATACAAGTTGACCAATGCCAAATCAACACTACTATTAAAACCCATATCATCAAGAAATACATCCCACATCTTTTTATTTCCTTTAAACCACTCATCCCTCTGCTTGTAAATAAGATGAAGGTTGGTGTGAAAATACACCATTGTCTATGCCCTGGACTACTCAAGCCTACTCTTCTTTACACTATACAAATTCCCATATGTGCTCCAATTCCTCTCGCAACAAGAGGATGGAGTCACCTGAGAGAGGAGCCTCATGGATAAATTCTATAAACGAGGTCTTGTTTCCTTATGAGTTTCCCACTAATAATAGGGATTCTTAGCCCTCTTTTCTCTAATCACATCATAGCTTACAAATCGCCTAGTGCCAGTGCCAAACTCAGTAAAGGCACCCTCCACCTCATCAAGGGATGCTCTATATTGAAAGACTCCATCCTAAAATATTCGCTTTAATTCATCCTTCTTCCCTTGTGAAATTTGACCATCCATGTGAGGAGGGAATCTATGGGAATGTCCACCATTCATCCACTCATGGCTACAGTATTTTGGGTTCAATAAGTGATCCAAGCAATGAAAAGGTGTGTTATTATTGTCCCATATGTTGACAATAATATCCTTTATGATGGTGAATAAGGCCTTTGATGATGTCTCATACTTAGGGCACTCACTCTGTAAATTAATGGTCCTTACGAAATTAACCATGGAATCCAATCCCTCATAAACCTCTCCTAGGTTGGGTTGGTCTGTATCTGCAAATCATAGAAAATAAATGACAAGGTCCATGATATTAGTAGTGAGATATACCCTCTCCCACCAACCGTCATCTAACACTTTTTCCTTGACTCTTTTTTAGGTTGCTTGATCTGGATTTCTCCAAAAATACCAAAACTCTAAAATAACCATGGCCCCAAGAGAAATATTGACCTCCCTCAACCTCTTCAACATGAAAAATGAAGAGGCACACCATTTATCTTCAATCTTCAATAATGATAGATGGGTGTGCTCCTTGTAGATTGTGAGGTAATTTGTATGATTTTTTACAAAGTTACGGATCTTTTCTGCATCATCAATAATACTTCCAACCCAAGGAACATCATAAGAAATAGATTTAAGTGCTAAATTCAAGGAATGCACAATTCAAATGTGTCCAAATTACTTGTGGATATTTAGCTTCCACAATCATGCCAACAATCTTGGAAACACGTGCATTTTCTATAATGTTTTGCACACAAGAATAAACACCTTTTTCTTCAATAACTTTAATGAACAACTCACTAATATATTGTGCATCCTTCTATTGTCCAAGTGCATCCAATTATTTCAAGAAAACTGGTCCATTCAAGGAAGACACCATGAAGTTGATGAGTGGGTGGCGTGATGGATCTATCCATCCGCCAGAAATAATACTAACCCAAGATATTGATCATGTTGCTTTAACGATGCAGAAGCATCTCATGTTTAATTTTTATGTAATTATTTAATTAATATAGGAGTTTCTAGAATTCGTGATTCATTGTAGAATTAATTAGGAGATAGGGAAGTTAGGATAAAATCCTAAAGTTGAGAGGATAGATCTCAAATTCCTCCAAATATCTAGGAGGAAGTTTCTCGTGAAGAGATTCGAGAGACTTCTCTCATCTAAATAAATAACCATGTAATCTTTTGGGAAAATCAGTGTTTTGGAGTGTGATTTAATCAATGAAAATTTAGTTTCTATTTTGAATTAGTTATCATCTGCACCATTTTTGGTATCAGAGCCTCAAGAGTCGATTTACAAGTAGTTATCGTGGTGGGGTGAGACTCCATTAAAATTGTTAGAGACAGTCAATGGTGCTATGTTCGTGTTTTTGGAAGTTGTCAGTGTGACATTTGGTAAAGATAAACCACCCATAAAGTGCGAGAAGCAAGTCGAAAGAGGTTTTTTTTCTGCATGTGTAGAGCCTGAGTGTTAGGCGACTTTGAGATAAAATCATCCATTCCATCTGCAAACCTCCGTTGATTGAAACTGAAACAACATTTTTGGAATAGCTGCATACATTGTTGATGGAATAATATCTAGAAGGTTCAAGCATTGTTGGACATACAGTTTGAGCACTTGTGTTGGGCATGAGATAAGTGCATGGATGTGGCAAAGATACATACGTTGTTTTTTGCATAATAACTGGAAGGTTCGAGCAGTTCGAACAATAGTGTTCGACATGACATAAGTTCATAGATTCAACACGCATTGAAATTTTCTAAAGTATAAGAACGTATTAAATTATTTGGAGGTGGATTGTGTGAGAAGGTAAATTTTAATGATCACGTGGATTGTGTGAAAAGGTGAATTTTTGAAGTGGATAAAAAATTTAATTTCTCATACGTGGATTGGATAGTTTTAAGAAAGTAAATAATAATAATAACTTTCATGTTGATGGTTCTTTTCAAAGAAGTGGAGAAATTTATGAATGTAGATTATTGGATGTGAGTGGAGATTTTAATTGAGAATTTTTATATAATTTAATATTTGGATAATTGTCGGTGCTCTAAAAAGTTACTTCAAAATACTTTATTTTAAAAACTCATAAATTATTTATTTTAAGATAAAGTATTTACATTAAAAGGTGTTTGGTCACTTATTAAAGGGGAGAATTTAAGTGAAAATTTTGTAAATTTTTGAAAGATAAGAATGGCCCATAGAGTAAGACGAGCTAGAGGAGCTAGAGGAGCTAGAGTTGGTCGAGGAAGACCCGCTGCAAATCAAGTATTTCTTGATGAATTAAGACATATTAGAACTAGACTGGATGCATTGGAGACAACATGTCAAAGAGATGTTGATATTTTTGATGTTAGTGAAGCAAAATAAAGCTTAGAAGAAGAAACTCCAGAAGAGAATATGGTCAAAATGATCACAGGAATCAGTACCAAGCCAAGATTGGACGTGCCTATGTATGAAGGGAATTTAAATCCTGAGAATTTATTGATTGGATCAGTACCATGGATAAATATTTTGACTATGACAATGTAGTAGACGAGAAAAAAGGTCAAGTTTGCAGTGACTATATTAAAGGGACATGCTGCACTATGGTGGGATAGCATGCAAGCTAAAAGGAGAGGTAGAAACAAAGGGAATATCACTAGCTAGGATCGAATGGTGGCCAAGCTCAAAGGTAAATTTCTTCCTCAATATTATTAGTTGAATCTTTCTCGCCAAATGCACAATCTTAAGCAGAAATTTATGTCTGTAAAAGAATATACATAAGAGTTTTATAAATTGAGTATAACATATGGTCATATGGAAACAAATGAAGAAAATTTAGCAAGGTATGTTAATGGCTTGATATTTGAAATACAATATTAATTGAATATTTTTTCTCTAAAAACTATTGAAGAAGCTTGCCAAATAGCCCTTAAAATTGAAGAAAAATTGGCAAGAAAGTAGAGTCAAAGAGGAAGAGGACAAAGCATGATAAGAAGCAAAGGATCATTAATTCGAGGAAGAAGAAAGATAAGAAGCAGAGGATCATTAAGTCAAGGAAAATCAAGCAGAGGATATTCCAGTGGAATATTTCTGATTCAAATAGGAGAAGGCAGTAGTTCACAAAATGCAGAACCATCAAGAGGAGATTTTAGAGGACGGAGATCTTATCAAAGAGGTAGAGGACAATCTTAAATGGTAAGATGTTATATATGTAACAAAGTTGGACATAAATCTAATGAGTGTCTAGAAAAAATTTCTAATCAAGGAAGTACACATATAACAAAAACTGATACAGATAGTGTACAATCCTCTACACATGAAAATGCACCTGAAACTGGCGAATCTTTAATGATGAAAAGAAATTTATTAAAGGTTGTTGAAGAAGTAAAGGAACACACACAAATAAAAACATTGTTCAGAACAATTTCTAAATCAGGAGGAAAGTGTTTTAAAATCATTATTGATAGTGGGAGTACTAATAATTTAATATCCACAGAAATGGTAGAAAAGTTGAATTTAAAGAAAACTAAACATCCTACTCCCTACAAAGTTTCATGGTTGCAAAAAGGACATAAAATATTAGTTAATGAACAATGCGAAGTGGAATTTTAAATAGGATGTTATAAGGATAAATTTCTTTGTAATTTTATGCCTATGGATGTGTGCCATATCTTGCTTGGAAGACCATGGAAATATGACAAGAAATTAATGCATGATGGAAGGAAAAATACCTACACTTTTGAAAAAGATGGCGAAAAGCAGGTGGTACTTTTGCCTTTGAAGAATGAAAAATCACTATAATAAGAGAAATCCAAGGTAATGTTACTTAGTGGGAAATAATTTCTCCAAGAAATCAGGCATGCGGAGATAAATTTTTCCTTGATTGGTAAACCAAAGGTAGTTCTCACAAGTACAAATTTGAATGATCTTCCAGAAGAAATTAAAAACATGTTGAATGAATTTATTGATATTGTAGAGGATGAATTTCCTGATGAATTTCCTCCCATTATAAGTATTAGCCATCATATTGATCTCATTCCAGGTGCTAGCCTTCCTAGCAAAGCACCTTACAGAATGAAGAAATTAAACATCAAGTTCAGAAATTGCTGGATAAAGGTGTCATTCGAGAAAGTTTAAGTCCATGTGTTGTTCCAACAATGTTAACTCCAAATAAGGATGGTGAATGGAGGACATGCACAGATTCTCTAGCAATCAACAAAATCATAATCAAGTACAGGTTTCCATTACCCCGTATTGATGATCTTATAAATTGTTTAAGTGGTGCTTCATATTTTTCTAAAATAGATTTAAAAAGTGGATATCATCAAATCATAATCAAAGAAGGTGATGAATGGAAAACATCATTAAAAACTAATAATGGTTTATATGAATGGTTGGTAATGCCCTTCGTACTTGCCAATGCTCCCAACACTTTCATGAGACTAATGAATGAAGTGTTAAAAGAATTCATTGGAAAATTTGTTATAGTTTATCTTGATGATATCCTAATTTATAGTTAGAAAAAAGCAGAGCACCTAAGACATCTTTAGATGGTTTTGAAGAAACTACAACAAGAGAAATTGCTAATCAATCTAAATAAATTTAGTTTCATTAAGACAAAACTATTATACTTGGGTTTTGTAATTTCAAGAGAAGGCTTAAAGATGGATCAAGAGAAAGTGAAGGCCATGATAAATTGGCCAAATCCCAGAAGCATTTCAGAGGTAAGAAGTTTTCATGGATTGGCAAGTTTTTAGAGGAAATTTATTAAAAACTTCAGTGGCATATGTGCTCCAATTGTAGAAACTATTAAAGAGAAAATAAACCATTCCATTGGACAGAAGAAGCTAATAAAATCTTCCAATAATTAAAGAAAAAGATCACAGAACAACCCATTTTAGCAATGCCATATTTTAATAAGTTGTTTCAGGTTGAGATTGATGCCAGTGGGACTGCAATAGGAGTTGTCTTAAGTCAAGAAGGAAAACCAATTTCCTACTTCACTGAAAAACTTAATGAAGCCAAGAAAAAATACTCTTCTTTTGATAAATAATTTTATGCCATCATACAAAATTTAAAGAAATGGAGACATTATCTTATGCCAAAAGAGTTCATCCTCTACACAGATAATCATGCTTTACATTGTATCAACAATCAAAAAAATTGAGTCAAAGGCATGTTAAATGGGTTTAATTCTTAAAAAATTGTACATTTGTCATTAAGCATAAAAGTGGGAAATCAGACAAAGTGGTAGATTCATTAAGCAAAATCAATTTAATTTTGCAATAATTCTAGGTAAATGTCTTAGGATTTGATGAGCTGAAAGATATGTATATAGATGATCTAGATTTTAACGAAGCTTATGAATCTTGTGAAAATACTATAAGTAGAGATAGAACTCCAAGGTTAGACTACATTATACAGGAGGGACTTCTGTTCAATGGAAAACAGTTATGCATTCCAAGTTGTTCAATGAGGGAAAATTTGTTGAAAGAAAAAAATAGTGGGGTTTTAATAGGTCATTTTGGGCAAGATAAAACCCTAGCACAGTTACAAGAATTTTATTATTGGCCTCACATGCAAACAAATGCAAAGAATTTTTTTGAAAGATGTAGGATATGTCAATATGCAAAAGGAATAATTCAGAACACTAGGCACTATCAACCCCTACCAATACCAAATAGACCATGGGACTCCATAAGTATGAATTTTGTACTGGGATTTCCTAAAACACAAAAGGGAAGTGATTCAATATTTGTTGTTGTTGATAGATTCTAAAAAATTGCACACTTTATAGCTTGTAAAAAGAAAAATTATGCAAATAACATAACAAATTTTTTCTTCCAAGAAATAGTTAGATTTCATGGATTACCTACAATAATTGTTTTTGATAGAGACACTAAGTTTGTAGGTCATTTCTGGAGGACTCTATGGAAAAAATTGGGAACTAATCTTAGTTTCAGCTCAGCATATCATCCCCAAATTGATGGTCACACAGAAGTGGTAAATAGGAGCCTTGGAAATATCTTGAGAAGCTTGGTAAGTGAACATCCCAAACAATGGGATTAGGTTCTTGCTCAGGCAAACTTTTCATATAAAAATTCACCCAACTAAAGCACTGGATTAAGTCCATTTCAAGTTATTTATGGGATGCATCCAAGAGGTACTTATGAGTTGAGGAACCTGGGAAAACAACAACTCAAAAGTGCAGATGGTGAATATTTTGTTGCAAGTATGCAAGAAATATAGGACAAAGTCAAGCAACAAATACAAGAAAGTAGTAGCAAGTATAAACGAAGAGCAAATTCCAAAAGAAGACAATTATAATTTAATGTTGGAGACCTGGTTATGGTACATCTTCGGAAAGAAATATTTCCTAAAGGGGCATATAATAAGTTAAAACTGAAAAATATTGGACCATGAAAAATTATGAGGAAATTTTGCTCGAATGCTTATGAAATAGAACTACCCAAAGACTTTGGTATTTCGCCAATATTTAATGTTTCTGATCTATACCCATTTAAATAACCAATGGATGATTCTATAAATGCACCTATTAATGATGAAATTCAGTGAGAGAAGCAGTTACCTTCAGCACCAACAAAGCAGATTGAATCCATCATTGATCAAAGAGTGGCTAAAATGACCAGAAAGAAAGAGTATCTTCAATACTTGGTAAAATGGAAGAATCAACTAGTCGAAGATGCTACTTGGATGACAACAACAGAGATTTCAAAATATGGTACTAGCATTGAAGAAATTTAGGAGAAAAAACATATGATTGTATATTTTTCTTCCCTGGTAGCATGATGCAAGAGCATATCATGTTTAATTTTTATGTAATTATTTAATTAATAAAGGAGTTTCTAGAATTAGTGAGTCATTGTAGAATTAATTGGGAGATAGGGAAGTTAGAATAAAATCCTAAAGTTAAGAGGATAGCTCTCAAATTCCTCCAAATATCTAGGAGGAATTTTCTCTTAAAGATATTTGAGAGACTTCTCTCCTCTAAATAAATAGTCATGTAATATTTTGGAAAAATCGGTGTTTTGGAGTGTGATTTAATTAATGAAAAATTGGTGTGTGTTTTGAATTGTTTATCCTCTGCACCATTTAATATGCTCAAGAATTTTGTGCACCTCTTTCTTTTCCCTAGTCAACAATGTGGTTCTGAGCTTTTATGACACAGGAGGCACAAACCTTGACAGAGCCCCTTGAGTTAAATATTGGCACATCTAAAGAAATAAGGGTGAGTGTGAAACATTAAAGGATATGAAGATCTGATATAAAAATAATGAAATGGTGAGATCAAGCTCTTCCTATGTCTCATTCTGAAAATTATTTTCCCTTGGACCAAGTGCCATTGCATTTATTTTTGTTTCTTAACCCCCAACCCCACCAAAACTATCAAATGGGAATTTTCTGCTTCCTTTCCTCAAGAATGGAAGGGGATCATCATTCTTTTTTTTTTTAATATGATTCAACCACCCTTGCCACACCAACATTATCCTCTTTTTTGAATTCTTTCCTCTTAGCCAAAGGCACTTGTGTACATGCTCCAATTCCACAACATCGTAAAACCAACAAATGAGATTTCACACAATAATAAGTGCTCTTGAAATTATTGTTTCAATAGTTTCATTTCCATGCAACGTTGCCTCCTCCCTTCAACTTACTACCTGACACTTGATCTTGTTGAAATATGTAACTAGGTTCGGTATTCATAATGACATATTTAATAATTATTTTATGCATTTAATGTAAAGAGAAAAATAGTTTTATTGTTATTTTTCTTGAGGCATTGGTTTCATGCTCAAGGGAAATTTATTTTTTAGGTCAAGCACCCATTGAGTGCTTCTAGCTTTGTCATAAAGTCAAGTGAGTCATTGTCATGTATTGAACACCCTTTGGGGCATGTTACATATTGTAAAGAAAAATTATTTGAGTCAAAAGGACCTCCAAGACCTTTTCATGATGCAAATATCAATTCGACCTACATGAAGGAACAAGTCGGCCTAAAGCTAGCAATTCGTACCCCTCAAAATCCTATATATAAGACAGAGATCGAACTCATTTGGACACACACTCAAGAACATTCGATCTACTCAATATAGAAGCTGGAAACAGATGAAAAAGAAAAATAAGAATAGCAAGATAAAAATTTTGAGCCTCTCTCTCTCTCATGTTATATTTTCTACAGTTGTTGGGAAAGTCAAAGTACTAGAAATTTGCTGGGAAAGTCAAAAATTTGGAAAGTTATTGGGCAAGTCGAAGTGCTAGATAGTTTAGGGGTCGAAGCTATTGAAGATAATGATAGGTCAAAATTCCATAATAAATTGTTGGATTGAAGTTCCAGAATAATATTTTGGTTCAAAGTTCCAAAATAAACCACTGGATCGAAATTGCAGAAGAATCTACTAGGAGGATGAAGTCGCAAAAGAATCCACTGGGGGGTCGAAGTTGCAGAGGAATTCGCTAGAGGTCAAAATTGGAAAATTTGTTAAGGAATTTCTAAAAGGAAATATCATCAAGAATTAAATATTCGACTTGGTCTTGGAGGGTCTTGGTTAAGGTTCTTATGTCTTGGAATTCGTCAATTGAAAATTCTATAAGAAGAGGTCTCTCTCTTTAAAATTTAACTTTGTTTTGATTTGTAAATATTAGGCTAGTTATGAATGTGTAGCTTTGGTTTGGTTTTGGTAGATTTGGTGGGAAAAATCACTTGAAAGGATGGATAGTGGGAAATATATTTGTCCATTGGGCTAAGGAGTCAAAATCAAGCAAACAGGATTGGGATCAAGGCCAAAAGGTCAAATGTTTTCAGGGCAAGAAAGATAACCCTTGAAGATCTTGGAAAGTTGTTTTTATGAGGTGGTATGATCGAGATAAAGGGCACTTAAGAATCCTCTTATCCGGAAAAGGAAGTATTAGGAAGAGGTCAAACGAGAGAGGGAGAAATTAAGGGTTCCCTACACTGGTAATTAGAGGAAAACATATAAATGATAACTAGCTAAAAACATGATGCTCTTAATAAATCCTGTAGTAATGCTCCTAGTTATTCATTCAAATTTAGAAAAAACATAGATGGATGCATGTAACAAAGAAATATAAAAATGAAAAGTAAGGAAATACTTCACTCCAAATAGCTCATCATAGGAATCCTGAAGTATGATTCCAATTGTTTCGATCCAGCCTACTACTCGAATTTTGACACACAAAAGCTTTTGAGTCCAACAAAATGACTATAACAATCTCCAACAATTTTATTCCACCCAAAATACTTCTAAAGATGAAGTATTTATACATATTTCTTTACAAAATATCCTAGAAAGCTTCTAGGAATTATATTAGGAAAATAAAATATCTTTACAACAATAATAGAGACAGTTGCTTAACAAATCAGCAAGCTGTCCTATTTATCCAAAAGAAATAGAAATTTTTTTGAGGATAGGATGCAGCTGGCTGCCTTGGTGTCCTCCTTGCTAGCTCTTAGATATTTTTTGGAATCTGATCTACCTTGTCTAATACTCTTTCTTGGATTGTCTTTATTCACTGATACTCTATAAACTCTGATACTCTTTACTCATAATAAAAAACTGTTTAATGTTGTAAAATTTCTGTTTTGACTGTAAATCAGAAAACAGTTTTCTTCTTCTTTCATATGTTTGTCTTTTATCCTTCATAATAAATCTATGAGTGATTTCCAATCCTAATCTTTAGGAATTTTTATCTTTTTTAATTTCCTGAAGTTTTCATTAGCTTCGGTATATCTAGAAAAGGTTGGCTTGATGATAAACAAGTGTTTTATCTCATGTTGCAAATAGAATAAGTCTTCAAAACTATTAAGTAACACTTTTCCAGTTGTAATGCCTTGTCCTTGAGGTTTATTTACCCATTCTTTTGCAAACTCTCTAATCTTCTTATCATAGTCATTCTGAGGCATTATTTTATCATTTATGACCATAATGTCAGGTAGTCCTTTTTTCCTCAAATTTGTAAACTTAACCATAAACCTTTTTATGGAAGTGTTCATACTCTCACACTTTTCTTCCAATTGCCTCATCAGATTCTTCTTTGTAGTAACTTTCCTAATTTCTAGGATAGTTTTAGTTCTGTCATTAATCTTGAGTTCTTCTAACTCCTATCTGTTTTTACTATTGAGGAATGTGATCAGCTTTAAAGCTTGTTCTGGTTTATCAGCCAGTTCACTTTGAGTCTTTTGAATTTCTGCTTAGGCCTTTAATAATAACTCTATTTGTTCAAAATTACCTGAATTAAAGGCCATACATCATGGATGACTTCAATGAAATTATTCCAAAGGTAGTTTTTGATGTATGATATCTGATCCTTTGAAGTTAATTCCTTCTGCAATTTCTTCAACTCTTCATTCAGTTTGATGGAATTCTGTTCATGTGTCTTTGCATTTATCTGAGCCAATTTATTTGACTTCTCAAGATTCTCTATCACTTGTTTCAATCTACTGATCTTGTTTGTCTTAAGAGACATCTCCTCCATAGCTTTTACTATTTTGCTAGCTTCATCTGTATGTTGAATTGTTTTTGTATATGATTCAGTAGCTGAGGTTGTGGAAGAGGTCATTGGCACTACAGTAGCTATTGGTTCTTTGGGTGCCAATTTTTCAGCTAAAGTTGAAGGCACTGCTGTAGTGATTACTGGAATAACTATAGGAATCTCTGGTACTTTCACTGTTTCCTTCTCATGGACAAGCTGGTCCATCTGAATCTCCATCTCCTTAATCTATCCTGTAAGTTTAAATATGATGTTCATCATATCATCTTTGTCATTATGCTCCTGTATTATTTCTTTAGCCTAGGGATGTTCACTTGGAAAAAGCTTAAGCTGTTTCCTCAAAGCTGCTATGTCTTCATTCTTATTTTTCAATAACAACTCTGCTGCATTGACATTTGCAGGGTCATATCCCACTTTAATTACCAATTATTCTAACGATTTAATTCTCATATCCTTAGCATATAATGAGGCTTTGTCCAGTTTCATCTGATCTTGCATGTTAGTGATAGTGTTCTCAAGTTTTTGAACACTCATGGCCTTTGTTGTAATGGTGGAGTATAACATTTCTGAACTCTGCCTGTGAAACTCTATTTGATCTAATTCATGAATACTGTCTGCTGCTACTTCTAGATCAAATTTCTTATAGTCAGCAACTGTCTTTGGAATTGGTACTGTTGGCTGTAATATTAACATGATCAGTTTTTTACTTGAGTAATCAAATGCTGACAGGAATATGTTTTGATTACCTAGTTTTTGTTTCAAAAACTGAGAATATATTTCAGTTTTTATCTCTTCATTCTTAGATTTAATTTGTTTGTATCTTTCCCTGGTATCCAAATCTTTTTCCTCAGCTGTTTGGGATGAGGAAGCTTCCATGCTTTGTTGTCTTTCTATCATTTGTGCATTTTCAGTATTAACATGTTCTTCATTCTGATTGTTAGTGACTGGATCCTTGATAATTACAGTAGCAACATTTGTCTTTGGAAAATCTATATTGGTCTCCATAAGCTCTGTTTCTTCCACATCAATTGTTACTTTTCCTTTACTTGTTGAATCTAACTTGGGCCTTTTGTTATATATGAGCTTGAACTTTGTTTCAGTTGTAGTTTCTGCCACATAGGCTCCTTCTTCCCTTATTCTTTTATTGGACTTTTCTGGCTGATTTGCAGTCTCTAAAGTATGACTAGTATTACCTTTGTTCACTGCATCTGTTAATGTACTTTCAGTCCATTCAATCTGATTTGCAATTTTTTCTATTTCTGGTTTTGCTTCATGGATGAAGGGTGTTAACTTGCATTTAACCCTTAGCTTGCTCAGGATCCCTTGTGGATCATAATTCCAAGGAAAACTTTCTTCCAATTTGAATTCCAATAATTTCTTTGATGCTTCTTTCTCTACATCCATGTAATTGCAGATGAATGGCTCTATTTGATTCTTTAGTTTGAATTGATTCTTTTTCTTAGCTACCATGAAACTTATGGAATCAGAATTTAGGATCTGCCTGATATACTCCAAGGTAAAGATCCTCATTAAAGGATGTTTGGGTAATTTGTAAGGTAACAAATTTGACCCAAAGACTCTGATCTCAGTATATTTTTCATATAAATACCAGTCACCAACCTTACTCTGCTCTGACAACTGCAATATATTTTTCATTTCTTCATTTATTCTTGGTTGCTCTGCTTTGGTTAAAATTGTGATCACTAGATGTAAAAATAACTCTGAAAATTCTGAATATGTGAAATCTACACATTCTTTTCTGAGTAAAGATGTCCAGAAAATGACAGAAAGAGACTTTCCCTCTATATCCATCTTTTGGAGAGTAACTGGAAATTTATCTGATTGGAAATATAAAAACATATGAAAGAGGTAAGAAGTGTATCTGAACACTCCTTCAGTTGGTTATTTGATCAATTGATCATGGATACTATCTGCAATATAACCAGCATAATCAAAGATTACAGAGGAGGGTTAACCTCGGGTGAAAGTGGATAAGAAACCTAAGATGGATTCATCAGTGTGTTCATCAGTAAAGTACCTCAAGATGAATGAAAGCATGGAAATCACCTGCTTTGAACCTTCTGGGAATTTAGCAGTATAATATGGAGGATTTAGTTTAGGAATTTCTACATGTGAGGGCATGAATGTCTGGAAAATCATGAACCTCTTGGGGAAATCTAGGCCAATGTATAGCTGCGTTATGGCCTCTATGGATAAAGGGACTGCTTGGGGGTTAGGCTGAAGCTGTAACATTTAATTGATAGATTGAGCAGTAATGGTGAAAAGAAATTCTTTATTACCATTGACTATGGCTCTTTTATCAGGTACATAATACTACTAACACAATCTAATGACCTCCTGACATAGGTGAGTTAATGGGACAACATATTTGGGCAGATGAGATTCCCAAATCTAGACTTCTCCATCATTATCTAATGATTTCTCATAACTCCAATTATGAATATCAAGCAAGTTAAATTCAACAATGGGATCTACTATTTTATAATCAGTATCAACTAGTGGGATGTGTTCAATATCAACAACAGGTGGTTCAAGAGGATTTACCACTATGGCAGTCTTAGAAGCTATAGCAGGGGTTGGTTTAGGCACTTTGAAACCTTTGGGCTTGCTTGTATTCTGTTTCTTAGGCATTTTGGGTTACTTTCTGCAAGTTTAGACAATTTCAGAAGTAATTCACTTTAGCAGAGGATTTCTTGGATAATTTTGGAAAAGTATAACTTCTTCTTTGAGCTTTATTTTTAATTAAGTATGTTAAAGAGGTTTACAGGTTTTTGAACTGGCTTAAAACAAGAAACAAGGGTTTCTTGAGTCTCTTACTGAGAAATAGGGCTGAAAGTATTTTGAAATAGGTCATAGAGGCTTAGGATACCTTCAAAGGTTTTCTGGTTTGATTTAAAGCTTGAAATAGTTCATCAAACTGCGAAAACTCACAACTTTTCTAAAAAATTGTGCACATCAGTTTGAAACAGGGTTTCTGGAAAAAAATTGACAAGGTCTGGCATGTTTTTAGGGATTTTTTGACAGTTTCTTTCAATTGATTCGTAAACTCTAAGTGTGTTTTTGTTCTTTTAAAAATGTCTTTCAACTTGAGTGCTGGTTCAAATTTCAGAAAAATACCTGTTGTATGTAAGTATTGGGCTTCGGAAGATGTACCTGAGGTTTTCAGTGAAACACATCTTATGTGGAGCAATGTGAACACTCCTTGGTGGTCTTCAATGGTTTCAAGTTTTGCAGGTTTTTGGGTGTAGAAATGGTAGAAAAAGCTCTATTTCAATAGTCGGGAGGCTTCATGCAGGGTTAACACGTAGAAAAAATAAGGAATATATGCATTTTCATATGTTTATTAAACATTTTGGTTACACTTAACTCTGCATTGAATGCTGGTCACATCGGGCGAGAGGGTGGTTTCAGGCTTAACGGGATCAAAACCATAGTGGTTATCGCATGGAATTTTGGCAGTAAGTGGTTTTGGCTTGAACCCACGCGATCCAACAGAAATCGACCACGTGGAGGAGAGAGGAAGATGAGACACCACTCATTTTGCGTAGATTTATAACAGGGGTGATCGCGCTACTTTTCTATGCAATATGGTGTCATCGTCGTCGGATCTCGGGGTTAAAGGCGAACGGTCCAGATCTTTTTGGAAGTTGCATTGGAATGGAGTGGGGCCGGGGTGTCATATGTGCGGCAGGTTTTAAACTTTAAACCTTAATAATTAAACGTTTTAATTTAAAGTTTAAAATTTGGGTTTATAAAATAGCGAAGGGGTTTGGTTTATTTAAATGTTTTTAAATAAAACATTTACAATGTTTCGATCAATTTATAGGCGCGGTTTAATATTATATAGTTATTCAAACTTTTGACATATGCTTGAACACTATAGGGGGCAGGATTAGTTTTTATAGACAAGTTTAGACCAATGGGTTTGTAGAGAAGAGTTTTATATTTGCGCACATGGGATATTAAACATTGGTCTAAACTTAAAATAGTGGGTTTTTATAGGGTTATTTAAAATAAAAGGTTTTAATATTATATGGGATGGTGAATTTAGGGATTTAATACAATAAGTTAGGTGGTAATATGAAAAAAGGAATAGTGTAATGAGCATAAAATACATGTTAACTCTAAGTTAAGTGCCAAAAATAAGGCATTGCTTTATATTTATTATATTTCACACTTTGACTTAGGATACACTTTTAGCTTAGGATAAAATGTATTTTGAGGGTTTATGAATTATTTTGAAAGGGAATGAGATTAGCTATTTAGGGCTTAGCTTTTACTAAGTAAAAATAGATTTTTACTTAGGAAAAGGGATTATGATTTATGAATGAAGGGTAAATGTTGATGAATGTGGGTCTAGTGTGGGAATTCGATATTTTTAACTAATCAGTCATCGAGCCTTGGATCTGGTCCCAAAAAAGTCAGATAAATGCTCTGAGCCTTTTTGATTGATAGTTTAGAATACCGAATACTTGTAGGGGAGGGTAAATTAGTGATTTTTGCCTCGATGATGCTTTATTACATGATTTCTCAAGTGCTTTCTACCTAGACATATTTATTTCTAACATTTTTACTTCCTTTTTATAGGTGCATTTAGGCTTGCAACCTTAAAACATTTTTCTTTCAAAGCATAAAACTATCTAAATCTACCTTATTTCATCTGAGGGCTCAGATTAAACTGTTGAGCTCCTCGTTATTCTCTACCTATCTATTGATTTGTCAAGTTTAAATTGTTTGACAAACCTTTATTCTCTATCTAAAACATGAAATTGAAAGCATGGAAAGTTAAGATTAGACTGTTTAACTGATCATGGATTATGGCATTTATTGACACTCTGCACATAATCATTATTCTTGCAGTAAAATTAAAGTAGTGGCATTTGGATTTGCTCACTTTCAGGTCTTATTTTATCTCTTTTTTCTTTTGGAGCCTATATTTTTCTAAGTCCTTTGGTTTTTCTTTTAGGACTTTTTACCCTCTTTTTGGCTTTTTATTATTTTTCATTTTTTCAAAATATGGGAAAACAACTTGTAGAAAGCAAGGTATGTACATATTTACAAGACTATCAAAGTTGATTCAAAATTTATGAACCCTATTATTATAGGACACTAACATATATGATGTCAGAGTCTTTTATAGGTCCAAGATTTTTAAACTGGAATACAATGATTAATATAGAAAATACTATTTGTTTTTTAAGTTTTATGAAAAAGGGATATTATGTATGGTGGTACGTGGATATATGGTTCCCTTTCATTATATTGATAATACAAGATAATTCGCCAAGGAGTACCCTGTGTTAAGAGACACATTCGATAATGTCATCATTTCAGTAAGACGCAACTTGAAAATTTTGCACAATCACTGGGATCAGAGATAAGAGAATGATTTCCTTGAGATGAATTTCTAGAGGTCATTTATGTGGTGTATCCTTAGTATTGGAATAATCAATAGTGTCAAAAAAATTTAAAAGATGACTTCATGGCTAAATTAAAAAATTTGGTACACCATTTTTTCCATAAGGCCCAAATACATGGGGAACATATTCAAGGTATTTTGGATTCATCAAAATTGTTTCAACAAGCCACACGCTTTGATCAAATAATGTGGAAACAATTTCATATTTTAGATAATCCTCTAGAATATGGTGTGATAACAAGATTATGGACTATTTTAGGTGCTATCCAATAGTTACAAGAAAATATATCATAATATTTCAAATTAGAAGATTTCTGTCAAACAATGATTTTGGGATAATTGGAGGATGAGAGGTTGTTTAGAGCACTATTATTTTTTAATTCAAAGTTGAGGAATGAGCTTGATAAACATATGGATATATGTTTAAGATTATATGCAACAAAGTATGACATTAAAAATTTTCCATATGAAAGAGAACTGGCTCTTTGGTGATCAGATTCTGGCATAATGGGTGAAAGTAATATGATATCTAATGAATTTGATATGGAACATGATATTTTGGAAGCTCAAAGTTACAGTTCATCTATAAATTATTGTGTTTAGAAGGAAGAAAATGAGGACCAAATTGAGAGATGGGGGATTGATATACCACAATATTTTATGTAGTCCAATATATATCAAGGGCCAATGGACACTTATTTTTGTATACATGTTCCATAGGTGGTGTAAGAAACATTGAATGGAATAGTACAAATTATGTGATTCCTTTTATTTAATTAAATTTGTTGCTCCTCTCTTTTTGGTGCATGTTCTAAATTATTTATCACAACTAAATTACTAATACTATATTCCAATTTGACATTTCATTTTAGGTAAGACCATGTTCTATAATTTGTATTCTTTATTGCAACATTGAAGCCACATTTCCTTACTACGAATTATTTTAAGATTGATGTCTTGATAGTTAACTATTAATTTATCCCTTTCTTGTTTGTGACAGAATATGAAGAGAGAATTTGATGAGGTGGGGGTTTGTCTTTTCACATAGATAGTGTCATTGTATTAAAGGATAAATAAGTACTTTAACCAAGATTTTATAATCAAGAATGAACTCATGTCAATTAGATGAGGATTTTTTTTAGTGTATCTTTAATATCTTTGTCACTCTTAATGGTTTGTTTGTTTGTTGCATTTGGATCATTTTTCCAAATTTGATTTTTTTGGGTTTATCTTGTTTAAAAATTATGATCTCATAAATGTTTCTAGTTTTCACTTGATGTTTAATTTAACATTTTGTTAAGGCATGATTTTTTTCATCTTATTTTATTGATTTAAGGGTTTTTGTTAAAGTTAAAGACCTTTGCTGAGTAAAAATTCCTTTTGTTTGTTTTTTTTTCATGTTCATTTGAGAATGATATGATATTAGCATTAATACACGCCTTCAATTATTATTTGGGAATTCAATGTGTTTTCCATAATAATTATTATTTTCTTTATATATTTTATTATTCAAGGAAATATTTATTTATTTTTATTATTTTTATTTCCTTTCACTTTGTGGTTTCACTAAAGAATCTTCACCTTTTAGAATCTACTATGTTTATTTTATATTTTCTTTGGAAATAGTTATTGTTTGTTAAGAAAGGAAAATGAGCTTTGCTTAGTTAAGCCAAGATAAAAATGGTCTATGCACTAGGATCCTATGTGTTCATCATAGGAGACCTATTATCATAAAACTGGCATTCATCTAATGCAATTATACTATAATACTAATGCAAAAAAAATATCACATGTAATTAATTGAGAACGATAGATTGTTTAGTGCACTACCATTCTCAAAGTGAAAAATCCCTTGATGATGATTGTTTTGTGACATATTTTTCGAAGTAATGAAGATGCAGAGACTATTGTTTATATTTTTGTTAAATTTTTTAACTCACCAATTGTAGCTTTTAATGAGTTTGTGATATTACCTTTTTTTTTCATCATCTAGGAAATTAAGTTTCAGGGAATATTTATCTTCTATTCATTCTCATTTTTCATTTTGTTTGATTTCGAATAATTGTTTACCAATTCAACATTATTAGATTTTTCAACTGTAGAATAAAGTGCAACAACTACTACAATAGTTATGATCCAAAAAGTAGGTAAGAAACCTACATATGATGAGGAAGCACCATATTTTAAAGTTGTTGGTTTTTTTGAACCAGGGGAATTGGAGAAGTATCTACCTTTCAAAAAACTGATGTATAAGAAAATAAAATAATTTGATGTAAATATTCATGATTTTGATATAGCTATTCATAGACCTTATTTTCATCTAAAGCCTATACAATATGAATTATATAGAATATGACTCAGTTATCTAGATGTGTCAATACCAAGTTTGAGAAAAATAATTTCTTTAGTTCAACATCACACACCTTTGGGGGTGCCTTTCCAACTAGTTTCCCCTTGGGATATGATAATATCTTTGTGGTAAAACATGATAAAAAACATGCAAAAATATTTTCAATAGTCTATAATAAGAACGTAGAGCAACATTACCAAAGATGGAAAATTAGTATCTTATAGTTTAACTGAATATTTTTCTTATTATTATATATGTTTCTATACATTATCAAGGAATAACCAATATTTTATAATGTTTTTTAATTTTTTAGAAGATTAGCCAAGAGTTTGCAGTACTTTATAACCTAGTGAAATATTCACCAAGATTTAACAAAATTTTATAATTTGGTGAAAGATTCACTAAAAAAGTATACATGTATATTATATTAATGAAAAAATATCCTATACATTCTTCTATATACCATGGGTTTTTTCCCATTTATTATACATATAAATTTGGGGGGGTTTCTTAAAATTTCCCCTTATTAATCTATTTAAGATGATTTTAGAGGGTTATATAGATTTGGATCTTAACCCATGTGTTATATAAATATACGTTTTATGGATATGGGGTTAATATGGATCTATAAAGCATTGAGAGATACACATTTCTCTCTTAACAAGATGATTAGGCTTAGTGTAAGAAAGAAAATATGTCAACATCTTTTAAATGTCGAGAAAAATATATATAGAAAATAAATGTCAACTTCATATGTTTTATTTAATATTCAAATTAAAACATACATAAATGTAAAATGCAAGGAATAGAGCTACGAATTTTATCGAAAGAAATTGGTTTGTATATAATGTAAAGTTAACATATTATTGTTTCATTAATAGATTTCTTTATATATTATTATTGGTATACTAATCAATAATATTGATTATTAGTATTCCAATATATTATAATAATAATCATCTCCATTACAAGTATTATTATATTATACCTTACATATATTATTGATTACACAAAGTGACAACTCTTGATCATATGGAGAGAGAGAGAGAGAGAGATGGGGGGGGGAGAGAGAGAAAGAGAGAGGAATTAAGAGAGAGAGAGAGAGAGATAGGGGGGAGGGGGGGTGGATTTGGAGGGGTAGATAAAGGGAGGGAAGAACAAACACATAAAGGGATAGAGGTGGATAGAGAGAGGGAGTGAAAAGACAGAGATGGAGAGAGAGCTAAGGGGATAGGAGAGGAGGGAAGAGAGAGAGGGAGGGGGAGAGAGAGAAAATAATGAAGTGACACATAGAGAAAAATACAAATATTATATAAAATTATATAATATTTTTTACATGTCATTTTGTCACATTCACTCAAAAGGCCTGAAAATCAAATCAATCAACATCCTTAACACCTTTTCATTATCCCTTTGTAAGGCCCTAAGCATTACCTCTCCAAACAGTATGAGTCTCTGGGTCAATCATCTCAAAAAACATGTTTTTGGCCCCAATGCACCCTACACTTTAGTCCACCTACAATGGTTGAAATATGCATAACTGAACACCTCCGCTGACCAGCGCAAGTTTCTCTCCTATGTAGGTGTGATGGTTCTAGAATTTCGAGAAAAATAAAAAATATTTACAAAAAATATCCTTTTCCATAAGATTATAAAGTTGTTTTGACTATTTACAATTGATAGAGATCTCGAATTCCCACTCTAGAGGTCTTCTCTCTTATCCTTAGAGATTATCCTCCTTCATATGTGGATATTAAGGCTAGATTGGTAAATTCTAAACTACCACTTTTACCCTATGAATTCACTACCTCCCATAGACTTTGGGTTTGATTTTGTAGATTACTATTGTCCTCATGCTCTAGCAGTTTTTATCCCCAGCGGATTCGCCAAGTTGTTATGTGGAAAATTCTATTTTTTGGACAAAAGGGAACTCCTTAGATCTAGTTTCCTAATCTAGAAACAACAGGGGAAAAGATCTATGTTTTTTGTAGAGAAAGTGGAATATGGAAGAAATACATACATGGAATATGTAGTAAGCCCTCCTCTTATCTTTTCTTTTAAGCTCCAAATCTAGCTCTAAGTTCTATAAATGGAACCTACAATGACTAAAACAAGCAATAGAACTACAATATCCACATAGCATAAACCAATGTATCTATTCAATGATTCAAAATGCATTTAAATACGCAAACATTAACATGATGCAAGTATAGGAAAACAAAGTGATTTTTGTATTAATAAATGAAGGAGAGAGTTACAACCATTTATAAATGCTTGACTTTGTATATGTCTCCCCAATTGTCTTGTCCTTCCTTTCCACAAAGAAAACCTTCAGTATCAACCATAATGAATCAATGGCTAATGATTCATTAAGCTCAAAGTAGCGGCATGAGTGCACTAGTAATATCCAAAATCCATCCTAGAATTTATGGGAGGCAGTGAATTTATAAGGTAAAAGTGGTAGTTTAGGATTTACCTGTAACACACACCTCCCCTCACATCTACCCACTTTCATCGGCTTACCCGAGGTAAACATGAGATGAGGGGAAGTTATGACCAGAATAAACCTCCTAGGTGATCTTAAGGAAATTAAGTCAACAAAAAACCTTATTGAATTCCCTCAGGTGCCACAAGACCCTCCAGGAGTAACTCAACCCCTCCAGGTGTCCACCCCCTGAGCCAACCTGAATTTTCCCTGAGTTTTAACCCCAGTCGCTCCCTTACCAAGCCCTTAGTGCGACTAGAACCTCACAATCACATGAATAAACCTACATCATTGTGACTATGGACTAAATTTCTCAGTGTTGTGCCAGGGACTGCAAATTTTAAGGCTAGATTCCAGGGATAGGGATATACCTCTACCTATAAATACCCGTAATTTTCAGAAATCATAAATTACACAAGGACAATGCTTGTAAACTAAAAAATGACACCGGGACTAGGCTTGACCATCCCAAATTGAGACTAACATTTTGTCTAATACTTGGAAAAAATGCAATCTACAGTTCATGAATACAATACTTAACATAAGGGACTGAAAAAACATATGAAACTTATCAAGAAGGGTCACCACCCTCTCCCATAGTTGTCTTAACATTAATTAGGTCTTGCATCCATTATTCTTTCAATTACAAGTAAAAACATGAAATGAACCATGAATAGAACGAGTCACATAACCATGCTTATAACTAGCATATAACCACAGAAATAACCATATGATAACAACCATTAAAGCCACATATTTACAAGTACAAAATCATGAGAACTTAGCTTTCATTAAACATAGGCAAGAATCAACAAGGTTCGGGACTTCCACGTACCGCTTGACCATAGACATGGCTGAACCAAATATTTCTTTCATCCAGTCACCCTTATGCCATATTCCAAACATGAATGTGGGATATCACGGGTAAACAAATCTAAAAAAAACCAAGGGAATCCATAAGTTAAACCACCTCGACCCTCACCATACCGTAATCTCACCCAAACCGTTATCGAGATCAGAAAACCGAACTGAGCTTGGAATAACTCTTGATCTCATCACCATCCTTGAGGAATTTTCCATCTCCTTTTCTCTATGCTTTACCACAATCCACATTGGATCACTAGGCCCTTACCAGGACACCACCGTCAAGATTTATTGTGAATCGCACCAAAATTGGTCAAGAGATTCCTAGGCCTTTGGGAATGAACTTGGGACCACCTTTGCCTTGGATTCTAAAACCATCCATCAATTCCAAAGCTCAAAACCGAGAAAAATCCCATCACACCATGGCTATCCATAAAAAGGCAAGGCAAGGCTAAAAACCACTGTCAAAACCAGAAAAAACAATGCCACCCACAAAAAAAGAACCAAATAATAACATGCACATACCATGCATGTCAAAACAAATTAGGAAATCATACATGAAATTTGTTACCTACAAGTATTACTGTTGAAGTTGCTTGATCCTTCTCTTACCTGATATTTTCTTTCCTTTCCTATCCTTTTCCTTACATTGCTTGTTTTTCCCTTTCTTGATCTAATGCTGAAATGCTCCAAGAAAATTCTAAGTATCCAAGAGTGTGTGAGAGAGAGAATAGAGAGAGAAATCCAAAAATGAACTGGAAAAAAACTTAGAAAAGCTTTCCAACTAATCCTTAAAAGAATTTCTATCAATGAGGCCTCTGTTTTTTTCATTTTCCCTTATTTTCCTTCATTTTCCTCCTCACATGCAACCTATGACCTTTCACCTTCCTTTTCTCCTAATTTCCATTATGTTCATAAGTAAATGTGCCAAAAATATTTTTTACCTTTCCAAAGCCTTAGTCATTTCATTTTCCAATTTCCTTTAGCCATAATAAACTGAAGTTAACACCCACACTAGGATGTTTTTCCCAACATTCAGCTTGGAATAAGTGTCCCTTAATTGTGGTCCTTTTTTTCCTTTATTAACTTTTATTACATGAACTTTTAGCCCAAGTATATTACAAAACCCTCCCCCTTGGGGAATACCATCCTCAGTGTTAAACCACACCTATACATTAGAAAAACTGCTAAAAAACAAGCATACTACTCATGGAGATTTACAAATTAGCTCGATGCAGTATTTACAATGAACAACCTGCTAAAAACATGACAATCATACCGTGTATTGGAGCTTTATAGCACAACTCATTACGATATTTACAATAATAACCACATATACTTATGAACATTTTCTTCAACCAACAAATAACCATACTATTCATGGAGCTTTATAAATCCATTTCGATACAATATTTGCAATAAAATACACATATACACATATGCACATTTTCTTTAACCAGCAAATCAAAGCATACAATGTCTACATTAGCAACAAGGGAATCCATAGGCTCACACCTCCACCCTCAAAGTAATACCAGGATTCACCTCCTTCCTGGGAAGTACATAATCCACTTCCAAACTCAAATATGCATCCAAGGTTCGGTTCTACAATCCCACACCACTGGTCCTCTCAGTGAAAAATTACCGGCTCATTGTTCCAGGCCACACTCCCAATGTGCATTTGATTCCATCCTGAAAATTCTAATGACCAAAACAAATCCATCCCCGAACTTCCCTTCTTTACTATAAAGTCCCTTAGGCAATTTGGTCACCCCCTTCTTTGCATTCACTCACCTTCCAAGTTCCCCGACATCCCCTATCCCTGGCGATCCATCCCTTGGCAAGGCTTCCTCACATTAGAAGATACAAAAACCAAGGCATATACCTGCCTCAAAACCATCATATCAGTTATAACATGCTCATGGAAATCAATGAAAACTATAGGGCACCAGTGTCCCACAATGGAACTACTCCTGAAGTTCTTTAACATCATACTATTTCTTGCTCCAATTCCTTTTGCCACTGCTGCTAATCCTTGCAGTTAGTTTCAAGCACCCCAAATTGGGCACTTTTGTGCTTTCTTGCACCAAGCACATAATTTCCATTAGACTCAAAATGTATTAAAATCAAATTAAAATCATACCTCATTGGTGGCCCATCAATAAGGTACACTTGAAATTCTGTTTACTTCCTGTCACAACAAGTCAAACCATATATTTGACCAAATCACCATGTATAAACATATCACATCCGGTTAGCTAAAAAAAACCATCAGAAATTAGAATCATAAATCACATGTAACCATGAAAAACCAAAATCATAGATCACATGCATAGTTAAAAACTAAAGTAAAATATTGATACTTATCTTTCCATGATTCTTTGCTTCTGCCTTTGTTCTTTATCCTTTCCGTACACATGTTGAATTGGTTTTCAAACCCAGCTAGCACCCAATGCCTTATCTTTAATAAACAAGGGAATTCGGAGACTAAACTGCCTCCTCCCTCAATATCAGAAACAAGGGAATCTAGAGACTAAACCTTCTCAACCCTCAATATCAACAACAAGGGCATCCAAAGTCTAAATTGCATCACCCTCAATAGAAAAAAAATGGCTCAAACAATCCCATACCTTCCTGTCCCATCACACTATACAACACATACAAATAAAAAATATGTAATGCAACACATACACGTACACACGGTGTAAAACAGCACACATACACCTACACCTGGTGTAGAACACAATATATATTCCTACACATTGTACCATAGCATGAATACACATGTCGCGATACAACGACTGCACAATACCTGTAACACCATGCACCAAATATACACAATATCCCATGTATAATCATGCACACCGCACCATATGTACACAACACTACATGTACAACTTGTACAATACACCATATGTACATAGCAGCACATATACAACATGTACAATACACGAAATCTACTTAGCACCACATTCACAACATGTACATAGCACCATCTATACATATCACTGCACATACGACATTTACTTAGCACCATCGGTACCAAGCACCACATATGCAATCATGAACACAACACTATATATGCAACATGCACACAACATAATATATACACAATATTGAATATGATACTTGTACACGACATCAGTACTGCACATCCTAATACCACACTGTCCTTACCAAGCAACCTTGCTTCTAGTTTCTTATCCATGATTGTCCCAGCATGTCGTGGATCATACTGCTTTCATTCCACTGATGTATCGCTCAACATTACTTGTCCATAACATAAACATAGGCATATTACAACCACATAATACCATATCATATCCACATGATACTAACCTCATATATATTCCAGGGCTACTCTTCCCACTTGATCCCTTATAAAATAGGAACCTCTTCATGCCATTCACCTGCATAAGAAATCATTCCTCCACAAGAATGATCCTTGACAACCCAATCAGATAATGAAATACATACATGCATACATACATATATATAATCATTAGCATAAGACAATAATGATCCTGCAAAATAACAACATACATACATATATATATACATATAAACATTAACATAAAAACAACCATGATCCCTGATGACACTGTTAGATAACAACATACGTATATACCTATATAGACATCATCATAATCATAATCACAACATAATTACCATATATCATAAGTTCTAGGTTAATAGAACTCCCTTTACTCGTGCAACACATGAACACCATTAAGAACAATAGTGCCCAACATAGCCAAGGGATTTGACACCTCAAATCCATTAACTTTACCTTTCTAACTTTTCTCATGTTTGTACTGGCACCGTCCATTTACCACAATGAACCCAACTAGTCCAACCGATTTTCATATTCTTACCTTTTGTTTCCCTTATACATGCATCAATATTAATCCAGGTCCTATATTACCTGTTAGACTTCGTTCAACTCTTCCCCAACTCCATCAACTTCCCTCTTTCCCAGAAAATCCCCAAGACCATCAAAACAAAAAGGCAAGAACCAAAAGCAACCAATATAAACCCATGAAAACCAATAGCAATAAGACACCACAAAGAAAGTGGTATGGACATACACTAGAAATAAGCAAATCCACAATCAAGCACAACAATTCACAAAATACCAAAAGCAAAAGACTAGCAACAAACACCATGACTCAATCCCCATGGCTTCCCAACACTTCCAAAGGAAATATTAACCTGAGCCTTCTTTAAGATTTCATGGCAGTCTCTTTTCCATGCAATTCCTTGTATCATACTATCATAAACACATAACTGTTAATGTATAAATAAATATAATAATATATTAGTTATATTACCTTGTTGTTCCAAGCACACTTCCTTGTAACTGAACACACTTTTTATCCACATGTTCCAAATATCAAGACATTTTATATATTAATTTGAAATCAACCTTTACCAAGTCTAAAAACCATGTAAGAATCAAAAATCATAATACACAATGCTACAAATATCACCTACTTACACTCAAGTACATATTATTTGTTCTCAGCACATATGTGTTAGTGCAACCATCACAAACAATATCATTCCTTCATGAAATCTTATAGATACAAACTCATATCATGCAATTAATAAAAAATTCAAACAACAAATGGATGACATAATGGACACCAAACACTCACACACCAAATAGATGACATAATAAAACATTTAACCACCAAGCAGATGACATAAGAAAACTCATACCAAATAGGAGACATAATGAAACACTCAAACACCAAATAGACGACATAATAAAGCTCCTACCTCAATGTATCTCAGGGGAGATTATCTTATCTGCTCAATCAATCTGTATTAGCATGATATAACTTCACAACATATCAACCCAAACATAATTAAGGTAATTATGTCCATAACAATATCTAGCTAACATGTTCACATCATAAACTCATAAACAATTGTCATTCATGCATAACAATCACATATGCACACTCAATATAGATTAGTATGACACAATATCACAATATATTATCTCATACCTGAAATTTATAGCCATAATAATCTACATAGGTCAATCTACTTATAACAACAAAGATATTAAATGCAATAACCCTAATAATCAAGTTGAATAACATATAAAAAAAAAATTACTCATATAACATAATCATCAAGTGTATGACCACAATGCATATAACAACAAGTTACTATCCTTCATGTCTAAATGACACAGATACATATGATCACACTAATTAACTAACATATATCATACATGTAACCATAATAACCATGGAATAATAGAAATTTACATAACCCTAATGCTTATAACAATCATTAACCGACATACCTACATGAAAAACATAAAATAATTGGATGATGATCTTATCTTACCCCAAAGTCTAGTGTTGCAACCTCGCTCCGATGAACTGCATATCTTGCTCTATCTCAGCCAACACATCATCATAATAACATAGTAATAGTAGTATAATGGCATAAACTTACATGAAATGACCTCATGCATGACAACCTTAACCATGACAATGCATGCATAACAACATGCAGTCAACCCATCTAGTCCAAGTATTTGAACCATGCTCTTATACCACCTATAATTCACACCTCCCCTCACATCCACCCACTTTCACAGGCTTACCCAGGGTAAACATGAGATGAGGGTAATTTGTGACAATAATTAATATCCTAGGTAAACTCAAGGAAATGGAGTCGAAAAACAACCTTACTGACTTCGCTCGGGTGCCACAGGAGTAACCCAACGCCTCCAGGTGTCCACCCCCTAAGCGAAGTTGACTTTTCCATGGGTTTTACACCAAATTTCTCCCTTGCCAAGGGCTCAGTGTGATTGGAACCTCCTAGTTGCATGCATAATCCTACATCAGTGTGAATATGGACTAAATTTCTTAGTGTTGTGCCATTGAATGCAGATTTTAAGGCTAGATTCCAGGGTTTTGGCTAGACCTCTACCAAGAAATCCTTGTAACTTTTAGAAATAATAAATTACATAAGGATAATGCTTGTAAACTAAAAAATGGCACCAAGACTAGGTCTGACCATCCCAAACTGGGACTGGAATTCTGTCAAACACTTAGAAACAATGCAATCAATAGGTCATGAATACAATACTGAATATAAGGGACTGAAAAATCATATGAAACTTATCAAGAATGGTCACCACCCTCTCCCATTATTTATATTAACAATAATTAGGTCTTGGATCCAGTATTATTTCTATTACAAGTAAAAACATGAAATGAATGATGACTAGAACTAGTTACATAACCATGCTTATAACCATCATATAACCACATAAATAACCATAAGATAAGAAGCATTAAATCCACATAATTACAAGTACAAAAGCAAGAGAACATATATTTCATTAAACATAAGCAAGAGCCAACCAAGTTTGTGACTTCCACGTACCACCCGACCATAGACATTGTTGAACCAAATATTTCTTTTATCCATTCACCCACGTGTCATATTCCAAGAATGAATGTGGGATCTCATGGGTAAACCAACCTAAAAACAACGAAGGGAATCCAAAAGTTAAACCCCATCCACCCTCACTATACCATGATCTCACCCAAGCTGGTACCAAGATCACAAAAATAAACTGAGCTTGGAATGCCTCTGAATCTCATCACCATCCTTGCCAGAATTTTTCGTCTCCTTGTCTCTAGGCTTTATGGAAATCCATATTGGATCACTAGGCCCTTACCAAGACACCACCCTCAGGCTTCACCATGTATCCCAGAAAGACTAGCCAAGGGATTCCCATGCCTTCGGGAATGAACCTAAGACCAACTTTGCCCTAGATTTTGAAACTATATGGAAATTACAAAGCTCAAAACTGAGAACAATGGCATCACACCATGGCTATCTGGAAAAAGGTATGTAAAGGCTAAAAACCACTGTCAAAACCTGGCAAAAAATTGCCACCGAAAACAAAAGAATAAAATACCAACATGAATATACCATGCATGTCAAAACCAGCAAGGAAATCATACATGCAATCTGTTACCTGCAAGTATTACCACTGAAGTTGCTTGATCCCGCTCTTCCTTACTTGATTTTTTCTATCCTTTCCTTTCCTTTTCCTTCCTTTGCTTGATTTTTCCTTTCTTGATCTAATGCTAAAATGATCCAAGAAAAATTTAAGTGCCCAAGAGTGTGTGAGAGAGAGAATAGAGAGAAAGCTCCAAAACTGAACTGAAAAAAAAAACTTCCAAAAGCTTGCCAACAGATCCTCAGAAGCCTTTTTATCAATGAGGCCTCTATTTTCTTCATTTTCCCTTATTTTCCTTCATTTTCATCCTCACTTGAAACCTATGACCGTTCACCTTCATTTTAACCTACTTTATATTATTTTCATAAATAAATGTCCCAAAAATAATTTTTACCTTTCCAAATAATTAGACATTGCCTTTGCCAATTTTCTTTACCCATAATAAGCTTGAGTGAACACCCACACTAGGGTTTTTTTTCCAAACATTCAACTTGTAATAAGTTTCCCTTAACCATGGTCTTATTTTTTCCTTTATTAACTTTTATTCCATGAACATTAAGCCTAGGTCTATTACATTACCAATATAGGCTTGATATCCACATATTAAGGAGGATAAGCTCTAAGGATAAGAGATAAGACCTATAGAGTGGGAATTTGAAATCTCTATCAATGGTAAATGGTTAAAACCACTTTAGAAGCTTTTGAATGGAGAAGTTTCGTAAATATTTTTATTTTTCCCTAAATTCTAGAACCATCGCACCTGCAAAGAAGAGCAACCTATGCTAGTTAGTGAAGGTGTTTATTTATGCAACTTGCAACCATTGCCGATGGACTAAAGTGCAGGGTGCGTTGGGGCCAAAAACATGGTTTTTGAGATTATTAACCTAGAAACTCATACTTTTTGGTGAGGTAATACTTAGGCCCTTGTAAAGGGATAATGAAAAGGTGTTAAGGATTTACTAGCCTATTGAAAAAATGGGTTCTCTTCCATTGGGATGATACAACCCAAAATTATTTTGATGCCTTGAAATATGTCCTAGTTCAAGCATCGTTATTGTATCCCCCTGAATATCAACGAGAGTATTTCGTGTATCTCACTGCAGTTATTACCACCATTGCTATGGTGTTGGTCCAAGAAGATGACATAGGAGATGAACATCCTATATATTATTTGAGTTGAAATTTAAATCACAAATTTAAATGGATTTTTATTATCCAGGAGTTTTATTTTGAATTCATCAAATCCAAATATAAGAATTCCTTGGTCTTCGTTGAGATAATCTGCAATATTCCCTCATCTGAAATCGAGTCGACATATAATGATTTTATTCGAGATGATTAATTGTTTCTGATTGATTCCTCCAATCCCTGGTATGGAGATATCATCTTCTATCTACAGACCTAAAATTTCCAACCTAAAACTTCTCACTCTGACCAATGATGCATTCGATACTAGGTCTAAAATTAAATTACACTTGGAAAAGTTCTATATCATCATGGTGTTGATACGATATTCAGATGATGCCTCACTCATGAGGAGGTTGAGAAAAATTTGAACGGATATCATGTTGGAGCATGTGGCAGACGTATGTCTAGCTATGCCACCACCCAAAAGATTTTGCGAGCTGATTAATTTTTTCCAACCATGTTTTGAGATTACATTCTTATAGTCCAAAAGTGTCTCGCTTACTAGGTTTATAATCACAAATCCTGTGCTCCACCTATTCCTATGCATCATCTTATTGTTGTTGGATGCTTTACGAAATGAGGCATTGACTTCATGACCTATAACTCTCGTTCGACCAGGGAGCATGGATGGCCATAGAATATTTTACTAAATGGTCTGAAGTGATTCCTACATACAATAAAAATGGTGAAACAACTACATTATTTATTTTCAGCCATGCCATTTCCATATTTGGTGCGTCGCAAGCCATCATTACAGACCATGGTATACATTTATGAAATTACATGATGTCTGAACTTACAACCAAGTTGGGCCTTCAGCATGACAACTCAACTCCCTATTACCCACAAGACCAAGGGGAAGTATAATCCATTAACAAGGTTTCAAAAATTATGTTGCAACCCATGATATGGATTCACAAGGTTAATTTTCACCTCATTCTTTTTTTCGCTTTGTGGGCATACCAAACATTTTTCTGAACTACAACTAGATTCACACCCTTTCAGTTGGTGTATGGTCTAGAAGCACTTCTCCTGATCGAATGTGAGATTCCATCTTTAAATATTTCCATCAATATTCTTCCCATAAATTCTATAGAAGAAGATCGCTTTTTTCATCTAGCTCACTTAGTTTAAACCTGACGCAATGCTGCAATGGCCAACGAAGCCCACCAAAAATGTATCAAAGCATAGTATGAATTTTTTTTTAAACCATGTGCCTCTCGGAAGGATATCTAGTACTTTTATATGATCATGAAGATGACAAATTAAGAGTTGGAAAGCTCGAACCAATGTGGCTAGGCCCATATATAGTAAAAAATATACTTACAAAAGGGGCATATGAGCTCTTTGATTTCAATGGAATCCCTTTAATGCGACCTAGAAATGGGTTGCAACTAAAAAGATACTATGCCTAGATTTAATTTGCAAATTTAGTGTACATATTGTATAGGTGTTACACCATTTTTTGGTCATCTAACCCATTACTATTAGATGGACCTAGGTACACCATGTAAGACCAATTTGACCCTAAGTAAAATTTCTTACACTATGAAAAATAACTTAGTAAACCACTTTTAGTAAGTTGGTTATGGTCTAAATAGGAAACCCCATGAGGAAATATTAAATAAATATACATTTGTTTGATTTTCCTCAAGGAATAATTAGTTAAACAAAAATTTAATTAATATTCCTGGTCATATTTAACCAAAAAAAGGAAAATTAATTAGATACATTATTATTTATCTTATTATTTTCTAGGAATAATTATTTAAACCTTATTTAAATAATATTCCTTGTTAAATTTGACTAAATCACTCATAAATAATCAAATAAATCATTATTTATTTGATTATTACTCAACCACATCCTTAAAATAATAAATAAATCATTTATTTATTTATTATTTACAAATAAAGGGATTTGACCCAAGACAAATTCTTTTTCCCTCCAACAAATATAATAAAATATTTCATAAAAGTTGGATCTTGATTTGGTTAATAATATTTTAATTATGCACCAATATCTAGACTAACTCAATATTTTGTTATAAATAGAAGGGTTTTTCCATTCACTCACTACCTTTTGTTGCCTAAAGGTCACTCTGGATCTCTACTTTTGGTTTGACTTTGATCCACCATCATTGTCATATTTTTCTGTCTTTTTGCTTGTGAGCTCCCTTTGAGTTCCATTTTTGTCTGGGTTTTCTAGACCATCAAGAGAGAGGAAATTTAGATCTGAAGTGTTGTGGACTTACAATAACCCATCCCATTGAGGATAACTGGTAACATCCTTCTATGTTTTCCTCCCAGGTGCCATTAATACAAAATTCATTCAACATATTCTTGTCTTGTCTATTGGATGCATGGAGAAACTCTTATTTTTATTTACTGTCTTTTAATGCATAGATCTATATTTTTGCAGCATTTATCTTGGTCAAATAATTGTAGACCTAAAGATATTGGCAGCCATCTTTATTTTTAGGGTTGTTTGTTATGCACAGCTAAAGTGGTCGTTTTTCGTACACTTGCGATTAAGATTCATACTAACAACTGGCGACTCCACACGGGTTTACGATTACAACCGATGTTGTTTTTTAGATCCTTGCATATCCAGCTGCTTAAAACCATAGAATTTCTCTTCAAATTCTTATGTTACTTTTCTTGATGTTGTTTTTAACCTATAAAACCCTAAAACATTAAAAATTATAACTTCCATGTGTTTTCGGACCTATTGCACAGGTGACAGACACCAGCCGCAGCTGAGACGACACATTCTACTGAAACCTGCTCCCGAGAGTGCCGGAAGTGAAGGTCACACTTTTTGGGCCAAAACCTGCGACCTGTACCTCCAGGGCATAGAAAACAAGCTTAAAAATGTGACCTCTGTAGAAATCAAGTCAGAAACTGCGACCTGGACTTTTTGCGGGAGATTTTCTGAAAGTTTTTTGGGTTTGTCTGGGCCTATGTTTAGGGTTTTCTGACCTCCGTCTCCACCCGTTTTGGACATTTACTTGTTCTGTTTTACTCATATAAGTGGGAACCTAGCCCTCTAGGGCTTCAATACCCTCCACCTTTTGTGGAAGAGTTTTAGTTGCTGTAGGTTGTCTGAAATTTCAGATTGTTCAGCCCTTTTTTTAGATATGATACTTTACCTTCAAATCCACTTCAGATTGGCTATTTATCCATCCAAAACACCTCATTTTAGTTTTTTTGGGGTTTTCCTCTAGGTCCCCTCTGCTTCCCTCCAGGTTATAGCCTTTCACCAGCTCATTTACAGCAAATTTTCCTCTGATTTTTTGTTGTTTGTCTGCACCTATTTCCAGCATATTTGACCTTTAGATCCCTCATTAGGGGAATTTCGAGGTCTAAAATGGGCCTCCTAAGGAAATTATAAAATAATAGTGGAAAAAATCAAATAATATTTGATGACATCATCAAATTTTAGAGGGGAAAAATAAAAAATTACTTTTTCAATTCGTATTTTAAACTTATCACACAATTTTTTTACTAAAATTTTGAGCGAGAGTACTTGATGGATGCAAAATTTAATTCCACATCCAAGGAGTACCTATGTTTCATACTTTTGATGGACCCTACTACAAGAAAAATGAGAAATACGTGAAAAACGTGATTGCAATCACATTTTTTAATGTATTTTTCATTTTTCACATAGTAGAGTTCATCGAAAGTATGCAACATGGGTACTCCTTGGATGAGGAATTAAATTTTTCATCCAACAAGTACTCCCACTCAAAATTTGAGTAAAAACTTGGGGATATAAGTTTAAAATACGAGTTGAAAAAGTAGTTTTATTATTTTATTATTTTTTAATCTTTTTACCCTTTTACTTAAAAAATGTTGAATCATCCCCCATGGTTGACATCATCATCTTGAATCCTATTGGTTCTTATAAAGTTTATTTTGGTTGTACATTTTTCTTAGGAGGCCCATTTTAGACCTCAAAATTCTCCTAATGGTCCCTCCTGACCTTATATCTAATGGCTATTTTGGTGTGTTTTGACTAGATTTTTGCCCACCTACAGACTACTTGTTGAGAGGCTCACCTCCTTGGGTTTAGATTAATCCATAATTAGCTGTTTATTTTTTGTTATTTCAGTTTCATATACTATTATCTATAGGTTTATTTACAGTTATAGAACACACTTTTTCTTTTTCTCTACAACGTTTGGGTTTAAAAATTAAAATTTACACACTTTACACACACACCCTAAGTGAAGAAGAGCTTGGTTAACACTACCAAGAAAAGACTTTAAAATTGAAATCAATTGATCCTGCACCTCTCTGCCCTTGTTTCGACATTGTAATCAGTTTATCCTGCACCTCTCCACCCTTTTTGGTCTCTCTTCCCTTTGTGTTTGTTTGTTCCGTCATCATTGCGCCACCAAGGCATTTATCCCAGAGACTTCTTGGCCTTCATCTTCAGTTTCTAGTAGGAAGACTTACTCCTCCGCATAGGATTCGAGTTAGTCCTCCATCGAGTCTGCACTCTGACTCCTCTTCTGGTTCATTGGGTTCCCCTTTTGGTTCCACCCCTAGTTCTCCCCCTGTCAGCTTCACCATGTCTGGTTCAGGACCTAACATTGGTGGTAGCCCCGGCCCTAATGTTGGGAATACTACTAGTGGGACCACAACAGGAACTATCTCGGCTGCTCCCTTGCTCCCCTATATGGTAGGCCTCAATCTTCTAGACTTTAACCAGTTGATCAATGACCCTATACACCATGATGCTAGTTTGCCTGCTATGCCGACCAAACTCCCTTCCGACATCCCCAAGTTTGAAGGCCTTGCTGGAGAAGATCATACAAATTATGTTTGATCTTTCCACATGTGGTGTTCGTCTAACTCCATTATCGATGACTGTGTCTGTCTTCGGTTGTTCCAACGTACGATTAATGGTGAAGCTTCTAAGTGGTATGTTGATCAGGCCTCATCCTCTCATACCACCTTTGCGACTCTTGCCTAGGATTTTCTGTCTTATTTCCAGCTTCCCCTTCATTATGACACTGGTACCGAACTTTTGACCTCTTTCAGTCAATCATCTGTGACCCATCTATCTGATCATGTCCAAGAGTGGTGGAGAAGAAAGAGCCTATGTTGAGCCCCTACCTTTGAAGACTGTGTCTACATGGATTGGTTCCTTAGATCGCTTTTTCCTGCTATAGGAAAATATGTCGCATCGCATTTCCCTCAAATCGAAGAAGCCGCTCTCCAAATTGCGTTAAAATATGACCTAATCTATGCTCAGTCGGGTTATGTTTATACCGTTCTACCTGGTCTTCCTAGACCTGGTGGTGCCAACACACCGGGGGTATCTCATGCCGTAGACGGTATCGTTGAATCTCTCTCTCATCCATACGCTCAGCCTCCCATGGGCTATGTTTTTCCTCAGAGGGGGCCAGCACCTCCTGCACTTTTCCCCCTCTAGGTAGATGTATCCAAGATATGGCATGCCTCCTCCTTTTTCCCAACCTCCTATTTACCACAATGTTATCCAACCTCCTTATTATCTGTATCTACAGCCTAGTGCTCCAGCTACTCCAGAATTAGCACCTCTGCCTCCCTTGCCTTCTCAACCCCTGCAACAACAGCCACCTCCCCCTCAGGGGCAGGTGTATGCATAGCAGGGCGTGACTAATCCTCCTCCTTCCAAAAGGAAGAGGAAAGGCACTCAAAATCAATCTGCCTCTGGTAATCTTGGACCTAATCCTCAAAATAATGCACCTAACACTGCTAACCAGCAATAGGGCACTCAGCCGAAGCAGGACAAGCCTGTTTGCACGAACAAACCTTGTTCTTGTTGTGGTGTTTATGGTCATTACACACACAATTGTCCTCTTTTACCACAGATGAAGCAAATGTGGGAGTCTCAAGCAACATTGCGAGGACATCAAGCCTCCCCTTCCGTCCCTCCCAGTGTTGTGCCTAGTCAACCGGCTGTGTTTACTAATTCTTTCCCTCATCAAGGATTTGTGGCTACCCAACCACCTGAAGGACAGGTGGACACTCAACCTCTTCCATCTGGTACCTCCAATTACCAGATTCTCATGATGAATTCTGACCAACCTATAACGTAGACCTCAATCTTTAGACTCGGTCCCATCAGTACAACAAGCCTCCCGCTACGTCTGTCCCCGAGCCACCTTCTTCAGGTTCTACAGAGCCTCTTTCAACACCTAACGGTCCTTTGCAGATTCCTCAGCCTAAGGCAGAGGTTCATACGAAGATGCCTAAGGGACCATTACGTTGAAACGCTGCTTCTGGCAAAGCTTCCCATTCGTATAGCATAGTAGATGATTTCGCACAATCTCCTACTTCCATCTCAACGCTGGAACTCCTCCAGTCGTGCCCTTCACAACGACAAGCTCTACTATCTGCCATGGGCGCTGTAGATCCTTCAAATGATCGATTGATCATCTTCGATGTTGACTGGTCAGAACATCCTCCTCTCCCTGCTTCTGCCGCTTTCCAAATCCCAGTCAAAATCTGGAATGCCAATGTTTCCCGGTGTATCATTGATGAGGGGGCATCCACCTGTGTGATGTACGCTTTGGTTTGGAAGCAACTCAGATCACCTGAGTTGGCTCCTTCCATGATCACTCTTCGAGAGTGGGATGGCCATGCCTCCCAGCCCATTAGCTTGTTCCACAATTGTCCTATTACTCTTGTGAGCAAGATTGTTTGCGTTGACGTAGAAGTCATAGATGCTCGCTTAGATTACAACATTCTATTGGGTCGTACCTACATCTATGCGATATTTTTTGTCCCATCTGCGGTTCACCACAATATGTCCTTCCCTCATAACAGAAAGATAGTCAACATTGACCATTTGAAATATTACGAACCGAAGTCTCAGACCTCCCCTGAGTCCATCATCTCTTCGCTGGCCAATAAGAAAACCGTTGATCCTTTGACCAATGTCTCACCCAGAGTCTACAAATACTCCTCTTTGCTTGGTACATTCCCTAGTCTTCCTCCTCTTATCTCTGATACCAACTCATCGAATGTTTGCATGATGCAATCGTCTTAGGCTTCCCTCAAGCCGCCCGCTTTGGCTATTCAGCAGCCTCGCCCTCCGCAGCCTACTCCTAGCCCTTCGATTCAACATTATGGACCCCCTTCTCCTAGCCCTTCACCTATATCTAGTATCCATGAGCCTTTCTACCCTCTTGGAATGGTTCCTCCATGCCTTAACCATCTTGGAGTCGTCCTGCCTGGCCATTACCCCTCTAGTCAGATACCGTTCCTAGCTCCCCCTCCTAGAGTGTACACGGTACCTGTCATGGCTACCCTCTCTCTTCCTAACCTGACCCTGGGGATTCTTGTCTGGTACCTTGATCTCCCAGCTGCTACCTTGCCTGGTCAACCCAAACCTTATCTTGCTTTGACCTCAGTTCAACCGGTCCCTATGACTTCTCCCGTTGCTATAGTGCCTCAGCCACCTCAACAGGAACCTTCCCCTGTTGCGACCACTTTGGGTAAGAAGGGAAAATCTTGCAAGTGGGCATCAAAAGACAAGGCTGCCCCGTCTGACCCTGCTCCTCCTCCGCCTCCAAATCCTTGTGCTTTGTGTGATGTCGTCGTTCATTCCACCCATACCTGTCCTGAGTTGCCCCGTATCAAGCCAATGGTTAATGTTGTGTTGCCTGAGTCTACGGTCCCTGAAGCCTCTATTTCTTCCTCGAATGCAACCAAGAACGCTAGGATTATTCACACCAATCAACCCTGTGCTTTGTGTGATATCCATGGCCATTATTCCCACCATTTTCCCCGCCTCACACATTACTGCGCCTCTTTGGAGGTAGTTCGGGAGTACAAGGTTGAACAGAACCAATCTGCCTCTCCCGTACTTGCGCAGTATGTTGCGGGCCAGCTTGAGCATTTACCTGCTCCCATTAACATTCCCCTCCTTATGTGGAGGTGACGGAGCCTGCGGCCACCATCCTCTACCTATTATCATCCATGAGACCCTCAGTGGAAGCTCCCTCTGCATCTTCCCCTATTGTTTCACTTGACCTCCCTTCAGTGATCACCTTGGGCTCAACATCGATAGATCCCTTATCTGCTTATTCTTCTGTCATCCCCCATGATGATGCATATGTGAACCTTTCTTCTCATGATGATGATTCAGGTAGCTTCGCCGCATCATGTGGTCTCCCTTCCTCCAGTCACTCCATCTTCTATCGTGATGATGACATCATGGAAGCCTTGTCCACCCCTGACTTCATCTTTCCCGCCCATAAGTGGGATGGAACCATCCGTGTCTATGGTGACTTTCGCGGCCTGAGCACAAGATGCACCTCCAGTAGCTCTCACATGCCACCTTACAGTCGGCGTGTGAGTAGTAGACATCTTACCCAAATTATTCCCTCTCATAGTGTTTGTTTGATTTCTACTTTGTGCTCAAGTTGCCAACATTGTTCATCATCCTCACATTTATTGTCTTATGGCACCATAAGATGGACCTCCCATCCACACCTTATATCAGTTATGCCGATGGTGCAAGTTGTTGCTCCCGGAAACTAGCCTCGGCAGGTTGGGCCATTTTTACCCCTTTACATTCGCTTTTTCTCTCGAATGCTGTATGCATTGGTACTGCCACCAATAATCAGGCCGAATATGATGCAGTACGAGGCTTATTAGCCGATGCCCTCTCCCATCGCATCCTCCACCTTCATGTTCATTTAGATTCACTGCTTCTTGTCATACAATTGAATGGTGTCTATCATATGCATAATCCTATCCTTTTTAGAAGATATTTACGAGTGAAGATTTTGTTGCATGAATTTGAAGTCATTACATTCAATCATGTACCTAGAGCACAAAATCACTATGTAGATAGCATTGCAAACAATATTCTAGATTGGCATTTAGCACAGGCATTTAACATAAGGCAATAACATAAAACCATCACAACGATGCATATCCATAATATGTGTCCTATAAAATGTTTTAGAGTCCATCAACTCTAATACATATGACATGCCCATAAGATTTTACCAAAACTCAAAACTGGGGGCACCACCTGCCCCTACACACTAATCACCATCTAGAGGATCTTGAGCCAATGGCTCTGCTCCTGCAGCTCATAGATCGCGCATCCCCTGTCCGGCCTGTTAGGACTCCCGTAGTTTGAAATATTGGAAAGAACAAATGCTGCAGGGCCTACATCAGAACCACTTTGGAATCCTAGGATCTAGCCCTCCTGGATTCAAAGAGGGATCTCTCTATATAATTGTTTTCAAAGGATATATCTTTAAGGCTTATGATATGATATTAGGCTAGTTATGAAGTACAAGGGGTTTGTTTTTTTTTGGTTGGGATGAATATCATCAAAACAAAGGAAGTCTTTTGAAGGGTAAAGGTGTGAGCAAGTTGAAAAAATGGTTCCGCTGATAGGATAGGTAAGAGACAGTATCAATCCATTGGGCTATGGAGTCACAAAAGGATTTAATTGAACAACAAGTTTCAAGAGTGGTCCATGGGGTAAGTCATCTATATCAAAAGATCTCTTTAAGTTGATTTTGTGGTATGGAACATTAAAAGTATTGTGAAAGAAGAAAAGCTAATAACCATTTAAGAATCTATTAACTTCACTAAACAAGAAAATCCTTTCAAAGCAACTGTTTGAAGCAAGCCAAAGGACAAGGCAAACCATAGACTTATTTGGGCAAACTTTTAATAAAGCACACTTTTCAGACAACAATCTAGCAATCTAACAAATTACCTTCAAAAAGTAGAAAACATTCAAGATAAACAAAAGAATAGCCTAAGATCAAGTAAGGACTTTGAACCTATCTTGCTTTTGGCATACTCTCAGGAAACTTTTCAAAGCAACTGTTGGAGATAAACTAGAGGATAGGGCTAACCATAGACTTCTCTAGTTCAACTTTAATTAGCAAACCTTTCAAGAACTTTCAAAGACAATATCTCAATTTGTACTCGGGAAAAATGGGCTCACCAACACTTCACTGGTTATACTCTATTGAATTATCCTCAAAGCAACAATTAGAAGAAAACATAAAGATAAAGCTTATCAGTGAGATTTAGGGTACTTTGCAGTAAATCCTAATCTAAATTTGTTGTTATTTATCAGAGAAAGTGGACAATATGGAAACATAAGAAAAATAACAATTGCAGTAAGAAAAACATCACCAATGATATAGAGTAGGATCCTGTAAATCAGCTTGTATATTTGATGTTCAAACCAGTTACAATCTTCAAGTCCAGTAGGTCTTTACAACTTCAAACTTCTCTTCTCAGCCTATCTTTCTTCAATTACTAACAGAGCTTCAGCAGCCTCAACAACTATATACATTCAATAAGTATTCAACCAACAACAATACTAGGCTCCTCATTTGATATATATAGGTAAATTGAGGAGGTGGAGTGAAAGGAAGGTCTAACTATTCAATTAATATAGAGTAAATGCTTCTCGACCTTTGGGAGGCCTAATGGAGAAGATATCTAATGTCTTAACTCTGTTAATTGATTTTTACATTAAGTTTCATCAACTTTAGTCACTTTTGTTGACTTTGGAGGCTTTTGGTAGGATGGAAATTACTTTCTGAGCTGTCTTTGGAAAATATCTCTGACTGTGCATTAACTTTGTATTCTTTTGAGGAAAAATAAACTGGCGGGTGGCACTTCTGAGGATTAATTGCCTCACTGATGCGGCACTTGGAGGCTTTCCTTACTAATCTGTCATGATTTATTTCTTTAAACACTGATTTGCCTTTGATTATGCTTTAAGGCTTTCATTAATCATCTTCGGGGATTTTTTGTTCTTAACTGTGTTTTATCCTTGTAAATCATTGGTTAAGTCCTCGATCTTCTTGCTTTATTCCTTAATCTTTAATCTTCATTGTTCTTCTGTGTTTTCTTTTGTACAGGTGGCTTCCATGCACTAGAGGGCTTCAATACACGATCAAAGTTCATGAGGCACTGATCAAACCTTGGAACTCGAACCCTGGGTCCTTTTTCTGTGTGATTTTCCCCTGAGGATCGTCATCCTGGGCTTTGCCACTATGTTTTTGGCTAAGGGACAGCCTGCATAATCTTCTGCCATTAAAACTGCACAACAAAACAAAAAACATATTATAAAAACCTGTGCTTGAGGCTTTGATTGCTAACAGTGGCTCGGGGTGGGTGTTATGGAGAAATGCAAAGAATGGGGATTATGCAGAGGAGGATTTCCATGGAAAAAATATGAAGAAACAGAGAAATATTTGAATTAGGGCGCGAAATGGCGAAAAATGGTTTTGCTAAACCAGAAGTGGTTTTCGCATGGATTTAGGCAGTTAGCGGGTTTGGGTGTTTTGAACGCAATATGGCTCATCACTCGACACGTGGCTTCTGCAAAACCACCTATTTCGCGCGGAAGTTGCACGTTGGGGAGGCTTGGGCAGATCGAGCGCGAAGATGATCATTGGTCGTCAGATCTGAGACTGGTAGATCTACGGCCATAGGGGAGCGTGATGGTGAAAAGTTGCGTGGCGGGAGGAAAAGGTGGAGGACAGGTGGCAGGAATGGATTGGATGGCGGGGGGAAAGTGGAAGGTAGGCCAGCGGGGGTGATGTAGGCTTCTTCGTCGCGTAGCGGGATGGGTTAATTGATCGGGTTAAGCGGGAACCGTTAGATTAATAAGATCAACGGTGGGAATTTAATCCCGGTGAATGGGTAGATGGAGATCGGTAAATGAAAATGAAGGGGAGGAAGGCCTGACTACCGTTAGATTGATGAGATCAACGATCAATATATTTTGGAGGGAAAAGTGAAGCGGGGCGGCAGAAAATTGGATGAGGGGTTTAAGGAACGGACATAGGAGGTGGTCCAGTGGAGGATTAAGGGGATCGAGGCTAAGGAAAAGGGGCTAGCAGAGGGTTTCGATAACCATCGGATCATGGAGAAGATCGACGGCTGAGATCGACTGCGGGAGGACTGGGGGGGTATGGAGGGATTTCATGGCCTATGCCTCCACAATAAATCTCAGTCGTAGATCTGAGATCTCCCATGGTCAAATAATTCAACTGCGGGGACTGGGGGGTACGGGCCACTTTGGTCGGATGCCCCCACAGTGAACCTGAGCCGTTGGATCATTGGGAATTAATGGTGAAGATGGATTTCTGGGGGACGTGGTCGGAGAAAAAAATTTATGAAGGAAAGGAGTTAAAGGAAAGGGTGCGGGAATATAAAGGGGAGGAACAGATCCCGTGAAGATCTTAAAGGACCAGAGGCGAATGTTGGAAGGGGCCAAGTTTTAAGCGCTTGGTTCTAGGGCCGAGGCATATGGAGGAAAAAGGTGGAAGGCTTAAGCCCTCAGGGGCTTAAAGCCTATATATAAAAAGGTCGGAAAATAAGCTTAAAAGGTGGGTTCTTTTAGCCTTTTTAATGTTTCGATAGGAAGAAAAGAGGGTTTTTAACCAAGTAAAGGGTTTTATAATGGTAAAAAAGGTTTTTTATGAGAAATTGAGGGTGGATGAGGGAGAAAAAAGGGGTTTGTTAGCAGGATTTTCCAAAGGAAAAAATGATAGAAAATGGGTCTGAAAACAGTATTTTTTTTATAACAACAGTGTTTTTCTTTGAAGGTTTTTGAAGTGAAGATATCAAAGAGGTGGATGTTTTGGCCAAGGTCCACAACAAGGCTTCAAGAACTCACAGATTTTGCATGAAATTTGTTTCTTGAAGACTAATAGACTTGTTTTAGCCATCATCAGTTATGAAAAATTTTTATTGATAGCTAACAGTGGCTCCAATTTGGGATGACAGCTCCTTGGAGGATTCAAGAACCTCAAAAATTTATTTCTAGAATGCAGACATGTGCCTTATCCTTGTCAACCTTTTATTACTTGATTATGCTGCTTAAAAATATGATCAGTACTTTGTATCAGCAAACAAATTTTCTTTTCCCCAAACAACTACCTACACAGCCTACTTGTCCTAACATTTTCTCTTCATAAGATGCACTTGGACTTGCAAACCTTTTGACATCAACATTTTATTCTTTTATTTGAAAGCGGGAAACTAATCTAAATCTACCCTTATTTCTTCCATGAGTTCAGATTAAACAGTTGAACTCATAAATTCTCTACCTAAGCTACTATCTGTCAGGATTAAACTGTCTGACAGATTTTATTCTCTATATTCTAAAATAGAAATTTAAATACAGCCAAACCAGGATTAAGCTGTCTAATTTGCTGTTGAGACTATGGCATAAAAACAAGCTTCACATAGACCTTATTTTATAGAAAATTAAAACAAAACTATGAAGGCTTAAGATCTGAAAATTATAAATATCTTTCTTTCTTTCTTTCAACTCTGGTTTTGATCTTTTTAGAGTTGTCTTCTTCTTCTACTTGGTTCAAGTTTTCAGCATGTTAGAACCAATTCTTTTTCTTCTCTTTGGCTAAGGTTTTGATCTAATTAGAGCCATTCTTCATCAAACTTACAGGTTCAGGATTTAAGCTTGTTTGAACCTCTGTTTTTCTATCTTAATCTAGTCTACTGATAAGCCAAGATTAAACAATTTGGCAAATCTGATTCACTAACCTATTAGCAGTAAATTGAAATCTATCTAGTCATGATTAGGCTGTATGACTAAATAGCAATGCTCTCTTTTGGTAGTGGCATTTAATCTTGCACACTTTCAGGTTTTCTTTTCTTTTTTGGTATGGGGTTGTACCTTTTTTCTTTTATTTTTTCCCTCTTTTTCTCTTTTTCTATTGTTTTTATTTTTTTCTTTTTTCAAATTCAAAAGCAGTGTTATATACAATGAAAAAAAAGCTTTGAAACTAAAAATATCAGTTAACAGAAATAATGTTTGAGAATCCTGCCATTGACAGGACCTCTAAAATATTCAGCTCCATCCAATTCTTGCAGAAAGAATGCATTGTTTCCAATAGTAGATTGAATAAGATAAGGGTCTTGCCATAAATTATCAAATTTTTCATGTTTGCCCTTATCTTCTCTCCTTGAATCCCATTTTAATACTTTGTCACCAATTTTGAAGTCACTTGCCTTGGTTCTTTTATCAAACAGCTACATGACATTTTCTTGTAGTTGTTGTTCTCTGATGTATACTTCCTCTCTAGTTTGTTGTAGATGTATAGTCTGGTGTATTATTTTTGACATATCATCATCCTCAAACTGTACTTCTTGGATCAGCTTCATGACTGGCACTCCTAAACTGGTTGGAAATATTGCATCTGTTCCATAAACTAGCTGGGAGGGAGACATTCCAATTGATTTTTTAATTTTTAGTCTGTCTGCCCATAAAGCATGTACTAGCTTGTTGTGCCATGATTTTTTGTTATCTTCCAGTAACTTCTTGATTATGTTCACCAAAATTTTATTTGAGGATTCGTCCAACCCATTACCTTGAGGGTAATAAGTTGTAGAATGACCCAATATAATATGATTTTTATGACAGAATTCCACCATCTTTTTAGACCCAAATGCAGCATCATTGTCAGTTATGATCTTTCTAGGGCAGCCAAATCTAGACAGTATATGGTTTTCAAGGAATGAAATGATAACCGAGTCTGTGGCATTCCTAAAGGGGATGGATTCTATCCATTTGGTAAAATAGTCTATTGCTGTAAGGATCCATCTATGTTGGGTAGATGAGGTAGGATGGATTTCCCCAATGAAGTCTAGACCCCACTGCTGAAAAGGAGCTTCAATAGTGATTGGCTGCAGAGGTAAGGGAAACAGCTTTCTTTTTCCTTCAAAGATTTGGCATTTGTGACAGGCAATAATCATTTTGTGGATATCTTGAAAGAGGGTGGGTCAGTAGTAACCATCTCTAAGGATTTTGTTAGCAGTTGAATTCTAGTAGAGGTGGCCTCCACATCTTCTTCATGAAACTCGTGCTTGATCTTATCTGCATCATTCTCAGGCAAACATTTAAGAAATAATCCACTAGCATTTTTCCAATATAAACATTTATTCAAAATGCAGTAATTTACAGCTTTCAATTTTAAGAATATTGCCTTTGTTTTAAACAAACCAGGAGGGACATTTAGGTTTAGAAACACATACAAAATATCAGCATACCAAAATTAATTCAGACAATGATCTTCAATAAGTGGAGTTGTCAACTCCTCCTGTTCATCTAATGCATTAAACATGTTTATGTCAAGAGCTTGAAAGTTGGATTCAGCCATAAGTTTTGCTCGTCCTTGACCTTTATGAGCTTAGTGGGCTTGATTTCTAAGTCATATTCTAAAATGACAGCAATCCACTTTCCTCTTTTTCCATCTGGATCTTGGGTCAATGTGTATTTTACAACTAAATGAGGCACAAATGCTATGATGTGGGAATGTAAAATGTAAATTCTGAAGTCTTTTAGGGATTTGACTAAGGAAAAGGCTTATTTTTCCATTATGTTATACTTCAAAGGTGCATCTCTTAATGCCTTGCTGAAAAATGAAATTGGTTGCTCTTGTCCCTTCAATTTTTTCTGTAATATGACAGCAGCTACTGTGTGTTCTGATGCAAATGAAAATATGAAGAAATATTTAGTAAAATCAGGACTGATAAGAACTGGTGTTTTGGTAAGTGCTTGTTTTACCAGCTCAAATGATTTCTTTGCTTCTAAGGTCCATTTAACTCCTTCTTCTCTCTTACGCATATTTGTCATGATTCTAAGGAGTTCAGCTAGATTGGGTATGAACCTTCTCAAGAAATTAATCTTCCCAATGAAAGATTGAAGTTCCTTGATGTTTCTAAGATGGTTGATTTGCAATATACCATCGATCCTCTTTGGGTCTATCCTTATTCCCTCTTTAGATATGATATGTCTAAGAATTTTTCTTTCTTGGAGACCAAACAATGTTTTCTTTGGATTTAAGGACAACCCATATTTTCTGCATTTCTCAAAGACTTTTCTCAAGTGTATTAGGTGTTCTTCATCTGTTTTAGAATAGACAGTGATCTCATCAAGGTAAATCACAATGAAGTAACCTATTTATTCTAAGAATGTTATATCCATGGCTCTCTGAAATGTGGCACCAACATTCATTAAACCAAAGGGCATTTTCAAATACATGAAATTACCCCAGGGTGTAGTAAAGGTTGTTTTAAGTTGATCATCAGGATGTAACAATATCTGATTGTAACCTGAGAAGCCATCCAACAAATAAATTCTTCTAGAACCAACTACCCTTTGTAAGATATGATCCATTTTGGGCAAGGGATAGTTGTCCTTTAATGAGGCTTTGTTTAAGTTTCTAAAGTCAATACAAAGCCTTATCTATCCTATTTTCTTCCTAACAGATACAAGATTAGACACCCATTCTGAGTATCTAACAGGGACTATAATTCCAGCATCATACATTTTTCTAATTTCTTTCTCTACCAGAGGTAATTGAACATGGTTGACTTTGTGCAATTTTTGTTTAAAAGGCTTCTGGTTTTCTTTGAGGGGTATCTTATGCTGGATTATTTCTGTATCATATGATTTGAAATCTTCATAACTCCATGCAAATACATCAGAAAATTATTTAAAAATCTCACTGTATTTCAGTTTAATGTGAGCTGGCAGTGTTTTAGACAGCTTGATCATTTTAGGCTTGTGTTCACTGCCTATGTTGCATTCTTCCACTTCAGCTTCAATAGGTTCCAGTTTTGGCTTTTTGGAAACATCATTTAAGTCAAAAAATTCTTCCAATGGGACCAGTCCTTTTGGCAAGCTTTGATTTTTAGATTGCAGCACTTCTAAGTCTTCTTTTTCTAAATATGTGCTATTTTATGTTGTATGTTTGGGTCTATTAGTCAACAGATTTATTTCAGCAATCTCAGGAGACTTTTCTTCTTCAAAAAGTGGGTTTTCTTCAGTAGGACAGTCTTGTTCATAATCTGAATCTGAGTTTGGTATTTCAAATTCATTTTTGGACTGTAGGAAGTCTTCTATTTGTTTATCTCCTTCAAACACTTGCCAGTATTTTTCATTATCCGAGACAGCTGGTCTATATTTGACTTGGATGGTGTATTGTTTGCTTTCATGGGGTCTTAGACAAGCACTAGTAGCAAAGGCTAGTCCATTGGCAAGAATGTTTTGGTTTCTTGGGACAAAGGTAAGTTGGAATTCAGAAACTGTTCTTAACAATTCCATGGCATCATCTCTATAGGCTCTAAGTCTAGGATGTTTAGCAGTGTATTCCCCATTTACTTGCCTAATTATCAATTTTGAATCCCCATGAACTGTTATTCTTTTGGCCCTAATTTTTTCAATAAATTCAGGCCTAAAAGGAGAGCTTCATACTCTGTTATGTTATTTGTACATTGGAAGTTTAATCTATAGGAATGACCCTCAGCATGATTGTTTTCAGTGTTGTGCACCCATATGCCTGCTCCTGCACCAGTTTTACAAGACCCATCAAAACTCATACTCCAAAGAGGATTGTCTTCAAAATTATCATTTACTTCACTTATGTCCTCTCTATTTTTTTTTCCTAATCTTTCATTGTGTTGTTCCTTTAGGTCTACACTATGTTTGTCTTTCTTTTGTTCCTCAAGATTTTCAATGTTTTGAGGCTTTATTCTTTGATTTTCTTGATTGGTATTAGGTTCATGACTATTTTGGACCTCAAGACCTTCAATTTGTTTGCTGTGAATTTCTGAGTTTGCAAATTGATCTAATGATTTCTCCTTTCTCTCCTTTCCCTCTATGGTTGCCACTATGTTTGGATGTGGAGTGACCACTATATTGGCTGATGTTTCATTGACTAACTCTTGCTCATTATGAATCTCATCATTGTAAAGAATGAATGAGTCAAGGTCAGTGTGTATGGAATAAAGAGGAGAGTTTTCTAGTCTTTCTTGGTTACTTACCATGTATTTCATGTGTGTTTTCCTATAAAGTCTTCTAGGTTGACTGAAGACATGGATGGTGGCATAAGTCATATCCATCTGCATAGTACCTTGCAACTTAGCACCCCATGATCTTCAAAGAAGCATGCCATATTTGGGGGGTATATCAGCCACTACAATGTCCATCACTAAGATTTTGGCTGGGATTTGAGCTAATTTAACACATAGATCTTTTATTAGGCCTAGGCATCTCACTTTGCTTGAATCAAAGGAATATAAATATTTGTATGGTTTGGTTACCTCTAAGCCTAATTTTTCCATTATTACTTTGGGTATGAGGTTATGTGATGCTTCTGAATCAAGCATGGCATTGTGAAAAATATTATCATGGATGTTCAAACTGGGGTAGAATGAAGGGGTAGTCCTTCTTGAAATTTTCCTTCAATCTTAGGACCGAACAAAAGCTCTGGTGTATCATCATTCAAGTTAACAGTATCATGAATATATTCTATGTTAAAATCTTTTAAAAATTGACATCTATATACATTTTGAGTGACTAACTCAGTGAGTGGGACAAAGATTTTGATTTTGGAAATTTCATTCTCTAGGCTAAAGGGAATCTGATTTTTCAAAATGTTTGATTTAGCCTTCTTAGTCACTGATTCATCAGAAAAATCATCTTGTTGATTTCTACTATTTACAGCAGTCAAAATGGTTTTTTCAGGAGCATTAGCTGAAATGCTAGTGCTGCTAGGGTCACCACTCTGTTTTTCATTGGTTTGGGTGTTTTTTTTATTGTTTGGATCAGAACTTTCAACCACTATTTTATGATTTTCTGTTGTCTTTTTGGAGGTATTTATAGGACTGTTTTTGGCAGAATTATCAGCGGTTTTGTTCCTAGGAGTTTTTGGGTTCTTTTTACTTCTTAGGTCATATTGTTTAGGTGTCCTATGATGGAATTTTCAAAATTTTGTTCATAGTATTCAATTTCTAGTCTTCTATCATCATAGGGTGTATATAGACCTTGTTTTCTTTCATGGAGGAAATCAGAATCCTCATTGCTTACTCCCAGCATGTTTATGTTATCATCCTTTGTTTGTTCAAGTGTTTCTCCATCCTCATTAACATAATTTTCTTGGAAAGGAGGTCTGATTTGTTGATCAACATCTCTTTGTCTGTTTTGAGGTTGATTTCTCCTAAAGTTCTGATTTTGGTTTTGGGACTGGTTTCTGTTTTAAGGAGTTGTTTGATTTTCTCTAGATTGAGCTCTCTCATATATGCTCATCCTCTCCATCATCTTCTCCATCATCCTTTCCAGTTTTGAGTCAGAGGTGGAAGGTGCAGCTTCATCCCTATATGATACCTTCTTCTCAGTCTTCATTATAGCTCTCTTCTCAATTAGATTTGCTTCCACACTAACAAATCCCTTCTACATGTCTTATAAAGTTAAGGGATCCCTTTCTCTTAGCTGATAGGCCATTTCGGGATCAAATCCTTCAGGGAATTTGGCCAAAGTTAAGCCTTGTGGAGGTTTCAAATCTGGGGGTAGTGCGTTATAAACAGTATTAAATCTAGTGCAATAATTTTGAACACTTTCCCCAGTGTTTCTCTTGAGGTTGTTGTAATCTGAAAGTATTTGGAGAGGGTTCTTCCTAATTTCCCATTTTTTTATGAATAATTGATGGAAAGCTTGGAGGTCATTAATACTATTAGGGGTTAAGTTTTGGAACCATTTTCTTGCTTCTCCCCCTAAACTTTGAGCAAACAATCTGAGTTTAACAGTTTCATAATCTATCTCATTTCTATCAAAATAGTCATTCATCTTGTCCACATGTAGTTGATAAGTAATAGAACCACTAGCATCATATAATGGAATCTTGGACTGATAGTCCTGTGGCAAATTTATTAAAGGTAAAGGAACGACTAGAGGGGCATACCATGCTACCATGATAGGAGGTTGTGGAAAAAATGGGGGGTTTACAGGTGGAGGGTTTATGAAAGGAGGAGGAGGATGGAATGGAGTAGTTTGAACAGTGGGTGTATGAATAACAAAAGTACTTGGACTAGAAAGAGGCTGTTGAGCAGATCTAGGATGAGAGAAACCAAAGTTATGAATGAAATGCAAATAAGGTGGGGTGGTTTCTCTGCTATCAGTATGTGCACCACTATGTTGGGGTGAGTGTGGAGACTCAAAGTCTATCTGATCTATATCACTAAGTGACTTAGTTCTGGATGGGTTTCTTATGAATGGTAAGTCAACTTGTTTATCTTGCAGAGCTGAGAGATTTTCAGGGACAGTCTTAGCTCTATGAATTGGTCTGACAATAGTTGAAGTCTTGGATTTAGGAGATTTCCTAAGGATACTTTCTAGATTATCAACTATCTCAAGAAGATTTGGGTCAGGATAGGCTCTAGTATAAATTCTTCTAGAAGCCACTATGTGGTGTTTTTAGACCTAATGATGAGAAAATTTCAACCAAGTATGACAATTTTTTAAAAGGAAAACTAATCTTTTTCAAAGAAAACTCAATCCTCAAAGTCTTCTTAACTAAGTTGGTATGATGTTATGATAAAATTTTCCCAGTGGAGTCTTAGGAAAAACCAGAGGGGTTAGTAGGCCTACTGAATACCAATGGAGTCGCCAGGTGAAGGATTTTTACTTGTTTTCAAGGTTTGGTAGTTGTTCACCATCAACAATCAATAATAACCAATCTTGGTGAAACTTGTCTCATTTAGAAATAGGGGTTCGTTGAGTTGTGAAGTTATCTATTACTCAATATGCTTCCCCAGTATGGTCGCCACTATGTTAGGATTCCCGTAGTTTGCAAGATTGGCAAGAAAAAACGCTGCAGGGCCTACATCAGAACCACTTTGGAATCCTAAGATCTAGCCCTCTTGGATTCAGAGAGGGATCTCTCTATATAAGTGTTTTCAAAGGATATATATTTAAGGCTTATGATATGATATTAGGCTAGTTATGAGTTACAAGGGGTTTGTTTTTTTTTGGTTGGGATGAATATCATCAAAATAAAGGAAGTATTTTGAAGGGTAAAGGTGTGATCAGGTTGAAAGAATGGTTTAGCTGATAGGATAGGTAAGAGACAGTATCAATCCATTGGGCTATGGAGTCACAAAAGGATTTAATTGCACAAGTTTCAAGAGTGGTCCATGGGGCAAGTCATCTATATCAAAAGATCTCTTTAAGTTGATTTTGTGGTATGGAACATTAAAAGTGTTGTGAAAGAAGCAAAGCTAATAACCATTTAAGAATCTATTAACTTCACTAAACAAGAAAAGCCTTTCAAAGTAACTGTTTGAAGCAAGCCAAAGGACAGGGAAAACCATAGACTTCTTTGGGAAATTTTTTAATAAAGCACACTTTTCAGACAACAATCTAGCAATCTAACAGATTACCTTCAGAAAGTAGAAAACATTCAAGATAAACAAAAGAATAGCCTAAGATCAAGTAAGGACTTTGAACCTATCCTGATTTTGGCATACTCTCAGGGAACTTTTCAAAGCAAATGTTGGAGATAAACTAGAGGACAGGGCTAACCATAGACTTCTCTAGTTCAACTTTAACTAGTAAACCTTTCAAGAACTTTCAAGGACAATATCTCAAGTTGTACTCAGGAAATATGGGCTCACCAACACTTCACTGGTTATACTCTATTGAATTATTCTCAAAGAAACAATTAGAAGAAAACATAAAGATAAAGCTTATCAGTGAGATTTAGGGTACTTTGCAGTAAATCCTAATCTAAATTTGTTGTTCTTTATTAGAGAAAGTGGACAATATGGAAACATAAGAAAACTAACAATTACAATAAGAAAAACATCACCAATGATATAGACCAGGATCCCATAAATCAGCTTGTATATTTGATGTTCAAACCAGTTACAATCTTCAAGTCCAATAGGTCTTTACAGCTTCAAACTTCTCCTCTCAGCCAATCTTTCTTCAATTACTAACAGAGCTTCAGCAGCCTCAGCAACTATTTAAATTCAATAAGTATTCAACCAACAACAATCCTAGGCTCCTCATCTGATATATATAGGTAAATTGAGGAGGTGGAGTGAAAAGAAGGTCTAACTATTCAATTAATATAGAGTAAATGCTTCTTGACCTTTGGGAGGCCTAATGGAGAAGATATCTAATGTCTTAACTCTGTTAATTGATTTTTACATTAAGTTTCATCAACTTCAGTCACTTTTGTTGACTTTGGAGGCTTTTGGTAGGCTGGTAATTACTTTCTGAGCTGTCTTTGGAAAATATCTCTGATTGTGCATTAACTTTGTATTCTTTTGAGGCAAAATAAATTGGCAGGTGGCACTTCTGAGGATTAATTTCCTCGCTGATGTGGCACTTGGAGGCATTCCTTACTGATTTGTCATGATTTATTGCTTTAAACACTGATTTGCCTTTGATTATGCTTTAAGGCTTTCATTAATCATCTTCGGGGCTTTTTTGTTCTTAACTGTGCTTTATCCTTGTAAATCATTGGTTAAGTCCTCGATCTTCTTTCTTTATTCCTTAATATTTAATATTCACTGTTCTTCGGTGTTTTCTTTTTTTCAGGTGGCTTCCATGCACTGGAGGGCTTCAATACATGATCAGTGTTCATGAGGCACTGATCAAACCTTGGAACTCGAACCCTGGGTCCTTTTTCTGCGTGATTTTGCCCTGAGGATCGTCATCCTGGGCTTTGCCACTATGTTTTTGGCATAGGGACGACCTGCATAATTTTACACCATTAAACCTGCACAAAAAAACAAAAAACATATTATAAAAACCTGCACTTGAGGCTTTGACTGCTAACAGAGGCTCAGGGTGGGTGTTATGGAGCAACGCAAAGAACGGGGATTATGCAGAGGAGGATTTCCATGGCGGAAATATGAAGAAACGGAGAAATATTTGAATTAGGGCGTGAAATGGAAAAAAATGGTTTTGCTAAACCATAAGTGGTTTTCACGTGGATTTTAGGCGGTTAGCGGGTTTGGGTGTTTTGAACGCGATATGGCTCATCGCTTGACACGTGGCTTCTACAAAACCACCTATTTCGCACGGAAGTTGCACATTGGGGAGGCTTGGGAAGATCGAGCGTGAAGATGATCATTGGTCGTCAGATCTGAGAGTGGTAGATCTACGGCCACAGGGGAGCGCAATGGTGAAAAGTTGCGGGGCGGGAGGAAAAGGTGGAGGAAAGGTGGCAAGAATGGATTGGATGGCAGGGGGAAAGTGGAAGGTGGGCCAACGGGGGTGACATAGGCTTCTTCTTCGGGTAGTAGGATGGGTTAATTGATCAGGTTAAGCGGGAACCGTCAGATTAATAAGATCAACGGTGGGAATTTAATCCTGGTTAATGGGTAGATGGAGACCGAGAAATTAAAATGAAGGGGAGGAAGGCCTGACTACCGTTGGATTGATGAGATCAACGGTCAAGATGGTTTGGAGGGATAAGTGAAGTGGGGTGGTAGAAAATTGGATGAGGGGTTTAAGTAACGGATAGAGGAGGTGGTCTGGTGGAGGAGTAAGGGGATCGGGGCTAAGAAGAAGCGGCTAGTGGAGGGTTTCGACAGTCATCGGATCACGGAGAAGATCAACGGATGAGATCGACTGTGGGGGGACTAGGGGGGTATAGAGGGATTTCGCGGCCTTTGCGTCTGCAGTAAATCTCAACCGTAGATCTGAGATCTCCCGCGGTCAAATAAGTCAACTGCGGGGAACGGGCCACTTTGGTCAGATGCCCCCATAGTGAACCTGAGCCGTTGGATCATTGGGAATTAACTATGAAGATGGATTTCAGGGGGACGTGGTCAGAGAAAAAAATTTATGAAGGAAAGGAGTTAAAGGAAAGGGTGCGAGAATATAAAGGGGAGGAATAGGTCCCGTGAAGATCTTAAAGGACCAGGGGCGAATGTCGGAAGGGGCCAAGTTTTAAGTGCTTGGTTCTAGGGCCGAGGCATATGGAGGAAAAAGGTGGAAGGCTTAAGCCCTCAGGGGCTTAAAGCCTATATATGAAAAGGTCGGAAAATAAGCTTAAAAGGTGGGTTTTTTTGGCCTTTTTAATGTTCCGATAGGAAGAAAAGAGGGTTTTTAACCAAGTAAAGGGTTTTATAATGGTTAAAAATGGTTTTTATGAGAAAATGAGGGTAGATGAGGGAGAAAAAAGGGGTTTGTTAGAGGGATTTTCCAAAGGAAAAAATGATGGAAAATGGGTCTGAAAATAGTCTTTTTTTATAACAGCAGGGTTTTTCTTTGAAGGTTTTTGAAGTGAAGATATAAAAGAGGTGGATGTTTTGGCTAAGGTCCACAACAAGGCTTCAAGACCTCATACATTTTGCATGAAATTTGTTTCTTGAAGACTAATAGAATTTTTTTATCCATCATCAGTTATGACAAAATTTTATTGATGGCTAACACGGCCATCACCATGCGCTGCATGACCCCTCGCCACTCCAAGGGTAGACCAATACATGGCTCTATGTACTGGTCATCTAAGTCTTTCCAGCTGCGCTCTGAAACACTGGTTAGAAGCCTCTCACATCTACGATGGATGTTCTCCAAGAGGGCCACCGCATCCTCATTTTGCGGCGCTCTCGATCCACTGGGTCAGGTAGTTCCTGATACTACAGGTCGTCCCATATACCCGACCAGTTTTACTAGTGCTATATCTGCATACCAAAATTGAAAGAATCATTACCATATACAATATTCTGAAACTTTACAATGCACATAAAATATTAGCAATTTTTCACTTACCATCGGGCCCCCATACTCGACTAGGCGGAAGTGGTAAATCTGGGTCCCGACGATAACTCATCCCACTATAGGGATAGTCATATATGTACAATGGAATCTGATCCCAAAGAGAAAAAAACTCGAGTCGGAACACCCGTCTGACTGCCCCACCTCCTCCTCTGCATAGTAGTCGCCCCCACTGGTGCATCTTGGGCTCCCTCAGGCCCCCATCCTGGAGCTGTATACAAGGTTGAAGTGTCGAGATCTTCTCAAAGAAGAGCGAGCACAACACCGTACCATATGCACAGTCATGGTTCACTTGCCGCTTGCATAGTGACAACTATCGTTTCAACGACGACAACATCATCTAGGCCCACCCATAGTAGGTCCCACTCAACACACTCTCCACAAGCATCATCTACCCTCCAGTGATGTGGTGGAGTGCCTGGTTGCCCAATATTTGCAGCACCGCTGCAGCCATAGCATGGGTCTCTAACATCTCTAGATCCCCGATGGGTATCCGTATCCCTTTGACATGGAGACCTAGTCGACAATGGCACTCTACAAACTCCATGATGTTCCACCCTCACGGTAACACTGGCTGAGTATTCCCTACCATCCCAAGTGGTGGGAAGACCAGTCAGGAAATATATATCTTGGACCATCAACTCGATCCGGTGCTCCTGCACTATAAAGACCTCATGGTCCAGATCCCAATAGTTGGCAATCCGAGCCAACAAGGGCTCTCCAACTCTCATCAATGGGTTCTCTACAAACTTCAAAACCCCAAACCTAGCCAATTCACTGCGGACACCCTGATCCTCTCTGATCTCCGACCGTAATGTGCCCATCTCTCTCTCTCTCCAGTTGATCCATAATTTATCCATATCTACACAAAACCATCATATTTGTCAGTGTACAGATAGGAAATATTGTATCTAAACATAAAAACCCATTTCTCAGCCAAAAAACAACACAAAAACACCCCTCTCTGTCAGGTCACACTTTTCAGGCCCAATCCTGGGACAGGTCGCAGTTTTATGCCCAAAACCTGCTACCTAGGTCATATCTTTTGCCCCAAAAAGTGTGACTCGGCCGTGAAGAGGAGAAAGGGTCTATTCCTTAGCTCTGGGGACCTAAACTGAACTTTTAATCCACTGAAATGAAAGAGTAGGGTTGGGCCTCTTACCTGCAACTGACGAATCTCGATTCCAATGGTTAGTTTGTCCGCTACACTCGCCGCAAGATTTAGGGCCTTCTCTCCTCTCTACATTCACCACATCTCCACATGCAAATGAGTGAATTTGGAGGGAAAATGCCTTATTAAAAGAGAAACCCCTGATTTTTCTTTTGCTTGCTCCGGCCAAACTGTAGCATAGCTCAATTTTACAAACCATCTGTACTGTTGGAAAGCTCTCACTGAGCCATCAAATGAGTATCTATTATTTTTTCGTGATTTTATACCTCACCACGACAAATTTTGTCCAAGAAGGGTCACTTCACCACTCCTCAAAATCGAATTTCTTCACTTGCAACACTTGTACTTGGGGCACCACTTTGCCTTCATATGTGTCCATGCTCGTGTCGATTTTCGTCGTGAGTAACCATCATGTACTCATGTTTTTATGTTCCCCATTGGATCTTTTCTGTGTAGCAGCATCATCGAATCACCCTTGTGTAGAGCATCCAAGTTGAGTCATAATCTCATTCATGGAGTCTATCTCAAGTCCCTTTGTATCCCGCTATAGTCCTCCATCCTTCATTTCTTGGTTCCTCTCTCGTGCCGCACACTATGGCCTTCAGTCCTACTGTCCACTATCCCTTATGATATTGAGTCAATCGTTTCCAGGTCATCCATGCCCTTTATGCTCTAACAAGGGAAGTTATCTGTCCGCTACTCAGTACCCCCCATTTCATCATCATCCCTGGTGTCGGTCTGTCAGTCACTCTACTATTTTCTCTCGTGCCTTAGTTGAGGATCCCTTATTGCCTCACCTATGGCAGACCTCCTTCTGTCGACATCAGATCATTCATTCCAGAAGACAGGTCTAAAGGGTAGTGTACCTTGGTTCCAACTTCCACTCTTGTTCGGTGCCTTGGATGAGGCAAAGGGAGTCCTTATTGCCCTTTGACTTGATTTTTTCTCAGCTCCAGCTCCTTTCAGCATGATCAAGATTCGTATACTTGATGGTTTACTGATGTAGCAGCCGATACCGGCGATTCCCGGGTGTGTGTGAGATGTTTCAGCGCTCATGAGGGGGTGGCCCTACAGGTATCCCCCCACATGCCCGGATGACTTCTTCATTACATCCTTTGATGCAGCTCCATATATTTGATGATGTTGGCCTCAGCCGCCTACCGTGCCTTTTTATTTGCATGTATCAGTCAGATTTTCAGATCCCTTTCCTGTTTACAAGGGCATTTGGGTCGTATTTGTATCTCATGTACTCAGATATTATTGTATAAGTCCTGGCTGTTATCCCAGGCACAGTATGTATGTGGGATACATTATCATGTTTTTACCTGGCTCATGTCTATGCCAGCATGTACTATATTTTTTATTCCCTTGTTTACTCGACGCATTATTCTTTGTAGTTTGTCTCGGCGGGCATAGGTATGCCTCCCTCCCTTCCTATAGCATAGGTGCTCACTCATAAAAGAGACTTGTCGCACCTGTAAGTCTTGCCTCCTTAGGGTCTAGTCCTCTAGTTCTTTGGTCTACCTTATATTTCTCTCTCTTTGACTTCCCCTTCGGTGTCTAGTGATTGAGTTCTTACAACGTACTTTGATCATACAATTAGCTCCTAACGCTCGCATGCTAGGGGGAAATATGTTACACCATTTTTTGGTCATCTAACCTATTACTATTAGATGGACCTAGGTACACCATGTAAGACCAATTTTACCCTAAGTAAAATTGCTTTCACTATGAAAAATAACTTAGTAAACCAACTTTATTAAGTTGTTTACGGTCTAAATAGGAAACCCCATAAGGAAATATTAAATAAATCTAAATTTGTTTGATTTTCCTCAAGGAATAATTAGTTAAACAACAGTTTAATTAATATTCCTGGTCATATTTAACCCAAAACAGGAAAATTAATTAGATAAATTATTATTTATCTTATTATTTTCTAGGAATAATTATTTAAACCTTATTTTAGTAATATTCCTTGTTAAATTTGACTAAATGAATCATAAATAATTAAATAAATCATTATTTATTTGATTATTACACAATGACATCCTTAAAATAATAAATAAATCATTTATTTATTTATTATTTACAAATAAAGGGATTTGACCCAAGACAAATTCTTTTTCCCTCCAACAAATATAATAAAATATTCCATAAAAGTTGGATCTTGATTTGGTTAATAATATTTTAATTATGCACCAATATCTAGACTAACTCAATATTTTTTTATAAATAGAAGGGTTTTTCCATTCACTCACTACCTTTTGTTGCCTAAATATTGCTCTAGATCTATACGGTTGGTCTGACTTTGATCCACCATCATTGTCATATTTTTCTATCTTTTTGCTTGTGAGCTCCCTTTGAGTTCCATTTGTTGGACATTGGATAAACCAATGCTCCACATGTGTTTCGCGACATGGACTAACCGCCTTTCGTGGATCCTTATCTCTGGCGATGCGATCGTTGACTAACACCTACGGGTTTTGGTCTAACGGAAATCGTGATTCCTAACAAGTGGTATCAGAGCGTAGGTCACGAGTTCGATTCACACCCGGCTCGTGTTGGGGGGGGAGATTGTTGGACATTGGATAAACCAACGCTCCCCGTGTGTTTCACGACATGGACTAACCGCCTTTCGTGGATCCTTATCTCTGGCGATGCGATTGTTGACTAACACCTGCGGGTTTTGGTCTAACGGTAATCGTGATTCCCAACACCATTTTTGTCTGGGTTTTCTACACCATCAAGAGAGAGGAATTTTAGATCTAAAGTGTTGAGGACTTACAAGAACCCATCCCATTGAGGAGAATCAGTAACATCCTTCTATGTTTTCCTCCCAGGTGCCATTAATACAAAATTCATTCAACATATTCTTGTCTTGTCTATTGGATGCATGGAGCAACTCTTGTTTTTATTTAGTGCTTAATGTCTTTTAATGCATAGATCTAGACTTTTGCAGCATTTATCTTGGTCAACTAATTTCAGATCTAAAGATATTGGCAGCCATCTTTGTTGTTAGGGTTGTTTGTTATGCACAGCTAAAGTGGTATTTTTTCGTACAATTGTGATTAAGATTCATACTAACAATAGGTGTGTTATTATGTTTGCACTATTTTTATTTCGGATTTTCCTACCGCTTTTATAATATTGAATGATGTCAACATTCCCTCAACCATATATTGATCATGGAGATGGCGCTAGTCATAGTACTTAGAACCTTTCCTCCGCAACAGGGGAAATCTATTCTCCCCGTGGCGAGTTAGTGAGTTTACAAGGAATTTGTATTGGTCACTCAACTATTAATATCTCTAAGTATAACGTAGTGATTGAATTATTTTTTGATGCTATTTCTTATGGAATTCTCCATTTAGTGTTCGAAATTTATTCACAACCCATAGTACTACATCTAAACAATGTTTATTCAATATGAAGTCCAACCATGCTACACATGTTTTAAGAGTTCACCTTCTAGAACGAAATTTTGGTTACGTTGAATATAAACATATTCCTAGAAGTATAAATACATTAACCGATGTGTTAACCAATTATGTTTTAGACAAAAATTTGCAAGACATTTAAATAATTCAAACACCATCACACATTGAACAAAAAATAGAGAAAATAGGAAGCATTGATAGATAATTGTATACAGTGTTTGTTCTTACAAAAATTGTTTTTGAGACACATATGTCCACACGGCCTATAATATGAAAATGCATGTAGAAAAAATATGGCTCAAAGGCCTCCTAGTCAACTAATCCCTATGATTATCATAATAACACACAACTACACAGGAAAATTTACACAACAAATGACTGATGCACTCTAGCACTCCAATAGAATATTGTTGTAGTCACATAGGGATCACATTAATACTAGTCTCCGACATGCTATGGGTCAAACCCTCAACCTGATTCTCAAAATTGGAAAGATTCTCAGTTATGTTGGGATCCTCCATCTCCTCCTCTCCTCTACATCAACTCTAATTTGTGCAAGTTGTGCATTTCCTAATCGTTGAATATATGACGAGTCTACTTGTCTTTGTTGGGTGTAATATATGGAATATTAATGGACCAACATTTAATTGTCAATACAAGGTCCGTGGAATTTGAGGTGAAGCACTGGAAATTCCATAGAAGGACATTGGGAGCCTAAAAAGAAAAGCTAAAGTTTGTCTAGAAACTTCTCACACACTTCATATTCCTTCATTAGTTCATCCTTATGATAATCCCACACTCAAAATAAATCCTTATAAATAAATTCATAAACACTAGTCCTGAAAATCCATTCCTTATTCTAGATAGTGTGTTAGCATTCTTCTAAATTATAAAAAAAAACCAACACATAAACTCTCAATTCAATTCCTACACTAGATTTGACACTTTTTATTAAAGATGAAACAAATTAGTAATCAACTAGAATTTTTTTCACTTCACTCTTCAAATAATTAATTAAAATGAACTTTAAAAAACTTATTTAAATAACTAACAGAATGTAAAGAATCAATGACACTTGGTTTCTAAAAAAGGAATCCAAATGAGAACCACACAAATTCTTGTACTACTTTCAAATTCAAAACAAGAACCACAAAGACTCTTGCACTTGATTAAAAAAACAGAGGTTCCTAGACTAAATTGAACACTCCACTCTTCTTTATGTTTTTAAAATTAAAGTTTGGTATTAATGTGGCATCGATTAAAGGTATGAGCTTATGTAAAAGAAATTCACACTTTGCCTCTTTAAACTAGAGAACACCCCAAATGCTAGATGAGGAGGTGTATTTTAAATCACAAAAGAAAGCATTGTAGAGAGAAATAAAAAAACACCAATTTTCAAAATGAAAATGTAGTTTTAGATAATCAGTGATAAAATAATTAACTAATCTCCAAAAAAACTCTCTATAATAATCCATTTTAAACATCATGAATACTTGTTCCACATATATACTAGTCAATCATATAAATACAAAACAATGTGATCAACCACACATTTGGCCAAACAATTATTTTATTATAGAGAAATTTTTGCAAATCGATAAATTTCAAACACTAGGTTACACCAACATACACATCAATATGACTTTGTGACTCAACTCAAGAAACCAAAGTTATGACAATGAAACAAGCCTTAAGTAAACATATAAGAATCAATACCAAGCCTGCTACATACCAACTAAATCATGAGTCATTTAATCATGCATTGTAGCTTTTATATAGGAGTTCAATAATTTCCAAAGGACTTAGGGTTTTAGTGGATTCAATACTCTTTCAATCATATATTTCAACAGATAAAACCCTAAAGAAGAATGAGATACCCTCAACATTTATATCTAGAATGGATCTTAAATTTCAGAGAGGGTTTCATTAACCATTGACATCGAGTCTTAGTTTCATTCAAATATTTTGAGTTGAAGCAACCAATACCCAAGAAAAAAATTCAAATATAAATATGATTGTCACAAAGTCAAATGAAGAAGAATGACCACCCCAAAAGTGAGATCGCGTACAACCTAGTTCATATATCAATGGAGCAAGAATTTTAGAATAAAATTGATCATATATTGTTGTCAAATTCTTATAACCTTTATATCTTTCAAGATTGGGCTACTAATGTCTCAAAATATAATTTTGAATTAAAATATCACTGCATCCAAATCATATAAAGTAAAAAATTATTTCAAGTATTGATCTTTTGCACTACTCAACTTCAAATAAGGGATATGAATCAATAACCTTATAGATTTGAGCAATAAATGATAAAGCAAGATATTCCTTCAAGCAAATAAATAACAGAGCATGAGAAGAGATCAAATCACATGAATGTAAAGTTAAAATAATGAATGCTCACTCCACAATATTCCACTCCTTAAATTCCAATCCACACATTAATACCTACCAGAGGTGTAACGAGCCGGATTGGTTGGGCCTAGACCAACCATCTCGTGCCCTCTTTTAAAAATAAATTAAACTATAGGGAAGAGGAATTAATTAGCACAATAAAGCAATGATGAAAAGAAAACATGGCATAAAATCTTTTGTATTATATAAAAGTTCAATCCTTTACATCACAGATAAGAGGCTCAGAATCTAGTTGATAATAGGGAGGGTGAGAAACCCCAGCACTCAACTTAGTAGTATGAGAGTACAAATAATGCCTTTCTATCTAGGCTTGGAACCATAGCTATGTTTTTATAATTTTTTTACATTACAAATTTGGCTTTAGACAATCCAATCCATCACAAACAAGATGAGATATTGAATCCCAACTATTTCCCATTAACAGATACCCTATACAAACATAATCTAATCAAGGAAATATAGATCTGATAGAAAATTTTCCATTTTTTTTGCAAATATGGGCAAAATCATAGAATTTTTGAAAAACTACAATTTTTTACATAATTGCCTCAAAGAAACTCATGTATCTTCCTAACCATAGAGAATTTTTTGAAATGTTTTGGGTTTTAGATAATATTCTATACGAAAAAAAAAACCCATATGCTCATAATATTTTATATTCGCCTCCATATGCACAAAATTCGAGGTTAAATTTATCAGTTTTAAAACTGTGTGAATTTGAGAAGATTTGTTGATTTTCTTCTCAAAACCAACATATGCGACCTGGGTGGATTTTGACTAATGTGTAGGTATTATAACATCATTTTGGAAAATGACCATATTTGGTTTTCCCTTAAAGTGTGTCGAGATGTTGAATCCCCAAAGTGGTTTCTTTTTAGTGCAGGAACATGTCAATGAAAGATAAGTGCACGAGTCTGACTATAAAAAGGCTCCAAAATGGTTTTGAATAGATTTCATCTATAATTTTCCTCCGTGGCAAGCTCAGATGATCGAGTGGTCCCCATATACTTCCATTCTAATGGGGGGTCTATATGGATGGAGGAACTACATTAACAACATTCAATTAACATCAATCATAAGAAATGAATAAAACAAAGGTATAAAATTCAAACCAAACGTAAATATTCACTATCACATCAAAATAATGTATAAGTGCAAGATAAAGTTTCATAAATTGTTTAAAAAAGGGAATGAACGAGGAATCGTAAGGGGCAAAAGATGCATTAGATACAACAATTATGGGGCCTGACATCCCCACATGCCGATCATATTGCATGTCCTCATGCAAGCAAATCAACTTCTATATTGATGCTCCCTTGCAAAAAATCAGAATTGAAACACAAATGTTCCTGCACTCATAATATTGTTCCTTGCTACATTTGATTTCTCTAACAGAAAAATGTCTGCTACTACTCCATCTTTATTAATTAAGACTGATAAAAAAAAAATACAATTCCAGGGCTCCCATGGAAATTCTAATAATGTTGTCACTGTAGGGATAGTTTCATCATGAAATAGCCAACTATAAAAATTTCCACAAATCATCTCAAGAGAAGTACATATTATTAGGCATTCACCTCAATATCCTCATTACAAATAAAAGTGACATGATTTGAAAGTCATGATGTTAAATATGGATGGAAACAAGGAAAAATAAATATGACTAAATGATACCTTCCCAAGCTGAACATCTTACAATTATCCAAGCATATAATTGAAGGTCCTCGTGTTTAGATAAAGTAAAGTACCTACACTAACGGTTCCACATCCATGAAATCCAAATTATTCCAAAAGATATAACTCCATAACATAGTACCAAAAGGACCTTAAATCCATTCTCACATAGATATGATAATGAGTCTAGGGAAAGACAAAAATAATGAAGTAAATCATAGTGTAAAATTAACTTCAATATCACAAGCATGGCCATGCTGCTAGCAGGCATCTATAGCCTCAAGATGTATTCCTTTTAACCCAATAAAATTCATGTGTCCCATCTATTAGGTAGATTCAGAGTCATTTAAAATCACTTACATTAGTTTAGAAATTAACTGAAGGCCAATGTCCTAGATTTGTAACCAGATAACGACGGTGCCATTCACAAGACTTAACAAGAATGAACAAGTTAGCTCGTGATGAAACCTCTTGTCTTCCATCTTTTCAACTGAAAGCCATTACCCTGGCTTGGTGACCAGTAGTAGTAATGTCATTCTCATTAGGACTAATGATCATGGTAGTTCGGCTCATAATGAGACCTCCTATCCCTCAATTAATAATTTTTAAAATAAACTCTAATTATGATTAACCTTAAATAAGTTTCTTAATAGCTTGGGAGGAAAATCTTCTCCTTAAGAGCATGGGATGGGATGAATTTTTTTTAATGACTAATCTTTACGGTTTGGTACTTCTACCCTAAATGTCATTTTAAAGAGGGCATCTCAGAAAATGACTGAAAGGTTCCTCAAGTTAATCATGCTAGGGTTCTCATGAGAGCTCATTAGGGTTTTACAGGAGTGGTCTTCAATAGGAGGTTTTTCAACAATACATTCTAAGAGAAACATGAAAATATTTATTGGACAACAAATTGTTAGAATGACTAGGCAAGGGTTAGGGTTTTGGCTTGTGAATGTAAAGTATTTAAGCATAAAAATGACAAATACCCTTGAGTGACTCCATGGATGACCATAAAATATGAAGAATAACCACTAAATCAATGATCAATGTCATTTTAAAAAATAATGAGCTATTAAGAATGAATTTCTTCTGAAAAGACTCACCACAAGAGTGCATAATAATGGAAATTTCAATAGTTGTGCCTTAGGGAATTAATATTTCATGAGTGTTGTTATAACAATTTTATTCCAAATGGAATTTTTATTTATTGCTTATATAATTTCCTACCCTAATTTAAATAAATGAATATCTCCTTCAAGTGTAGGAGTACTTCCAGTGTAACTATGTGCTTAACATAATGTTAAATATACTCACACTCATGTTTAAAAAATAGAATTTAATGCATATTAGATTATGAGAAACCAACTGATTTAACTGACATGGTACCAAAATTTATCGAATGATGAGGGAATGGGGTGTGCTAACAATTTTTTGGAACCAAGCTTCAATAGGACCCACATATTCATGGTTATCCAACTTGCACAAGTATTCCACAACTTGATGTTTTCTCTCTTCAGATTGACAAGGATGGTTAAGGGAAATTCTATGGTTTTTATCTTGATATTGTTCATGAGCTTCAACAACAGTTTTCAAACAAGTTCCAATCATATATTTCTCCTCTAATGATTCATGGATTAAATTTTCTTCCTGAGATAAATGTTTTGTTGTAATAGAGGAAGTTTCAGAATTCACTCCTCTCCCTTATTTAAAAGATATGGCATTGCAATCAAAAGGAGAGTGAGTAGGAAAAATAGGTGTTTTAAATTGATGTGCAAATTGACTATTAGAATTAGGTTTTGGTTGCACAAATGGTTGGAACCATAGAGAAGGATGACATTGTGGTGCATTGGACATGAATAGAATTTGTTGTGTCTCAGGTAATAAAGTTTGTATGGGAAATTTTCCTAGAGAGGAGGCTCCAAACCATCCTTGAGGTTGTGGAAATATCTGGCTTAAGAGAGAGGCCATTATGGAAATAAGGTGGGGTATTGAATAAAAGGATTATTCTAAGTCTGCCATGGAACTATAGGTTTATAGATCTGTTGAGGAACCTGTTGGGGACAATAAATATTATTCCAAGTATTAAATGGTGACAAGTTTTGAGTTATACCTGGCGGTCGATTTATTTCCTTACTTAATTCCTTAAATACTTGTTGAAACCCTAGCAGTGATGGGAAATGATTTATCGAGTGATCCTCCTTACACTGTTGAGATTCAACAAGATGATGATCCTAGTGAAAACTAAGCACCTTCAATAGGTGGGGCCCGCAGGCTATTTTTAGGTGTATGTCTATTTTTAGAATGGTGAGTATATTATAAAATTAGCAGGATGCTGACTCTAGATGGTTGATAAAATTCTATCTTTAGATGAGTTTCTATTTTTAGATCATGGGTGAAGTCTATTTATAGATCGCATATCTAAAAATAGAATGCATGTCGATTATTATTATCCCTTAATGATAATTAGACAATAAATAATAACTTATTCTCTTGAAGCACTTGATTTCAATTAACTGATGTGGAAAACTAGTTAGATGAAGGAATTATGCATTCCAAGGTTGATTAGTGACTCATGCATGATGGACTTCATTGTAACTGAGTGTGACACAGTTGTAACAGAGTTGGAAGAGTAGTTATGGAAGTTGTTATTTAGTTTAACTCAGTTAAGTGAGTTAAACTCAGGTATGCTAGTTGTAACTAAAGATACACTAGTGAAAGATGAGTGAATTAATTATTTCATTAATTCACAAGTAGTGTCTTACTTGCAACTGAAGAAATACAACAGTTAACTACTTGCATGTAAGATCCAGTGGAGACCCAGTGGAGAGATAGGTGAAAGGGTGTGTTTGATTATCAGTTGTGACTATAGTGATGCATTCAATGCATCTACACACTGACTGGAGTTTCCAATGAGGATTGTGTAGTCAAGGAAAGGCAAGATCAAATTCATTCATGGATCTTCTTCAGCAGGGATTTCACAGTGGAGGCAGGCTGTTAAGAGGCAGTGAATTGGTGCATGTGTGAACCAATTTTTGTATGACAGTGTGAGACGATTGTATATTTTACTGAGAGCTCTATGAGCTGAGCTTTGTATGGTATTTTTTCATGATTCCATGATATATATAATATATGATAGTTGGTTTTTTTAGCTTTAAGCTTTCCCGGTAAAACATCTTGTTATGTGTGATTGATTTTTCTTCATGTGTTTGCAATTGGTGATTTAATTTCCGCAAAGAATTGAGTAGAAGGATTATGTATTTAACAGTAGATTTAATTGTTAGATCAGGGGAGTCCAGAAATACATTATTGTGTTTATAAATTTCTGCATGGTATCAAAGCAATGTTAATCACTGAAGATTGCAATATTGAAGCAATGCTGAGTTTTGTTGGTGGAACAATTTGAATTTGCTGCAAGAATTTCTTGGTGCGACAGTTGAGTAAACATTGAAATGGATTTCAATGGGTTGCGGTTGGAGTAGCACTCAAGGGCAGCTCGAACTACATATCCTGGAAGGACAGGATGGAGTTGGTGCTTGAAGATAATGGCTTGAATGAGTTCATCGATAGCAATGTTCCTAAGCCCACTTCGATGGTTGTTGCATTACTTGACGCCTGGCAAAATAAAGTAGCGAAGACAAGAAGGATTCTATTGGAAGGTGTAAAAGACCATATTATGTCAAGCCTTCATGGGAAATCCACTCCATTTGCAATGTGGAATGATTTGACATATGTTTTCCAAAGCAGCAGTGACCATAGGAAGTTGGCGTTGAAAGATAAACTTAGAAAAATCAAAATGGAGAAGGGCGATAGTATTCCAGAGTATCTCATGAAGTTTTTCCAATGTAGGGATGAGCTGGGGAGTGTGGTAATTACAGTTTTTGATGATGAATTGGTGAGCTTGGCTCTCCTTGGACTTCCAAAGAGTTGGAACAGTGATCAAGACTCTGTCAATGGACGGGAAAAAATGCCGGATTGGGAGCGACTTTGGCAGGAGGAGATAAGGTGGAATACCAGGGATGGCTCTTCATCAAAGCATGATGATGAATAGGATTGTGCTTTGGATGCCAAAGCGAGGAAAGGGAAGAGGAAGAAATCCCATTCAAAATTCGAGGCTAAAGGCAAGAAGCTAGATTTGTCCAAGGTGAAGTGTTTTCACTGTCACAAACATGGTCATCTCGCCACTAACTGCCCATAGAAAAAGAAGAACAAGAAGGCTACTGGAGCTGCAGCTGGTGAGGCCCTTGCCTCGCAATTTGAACTTGATTTATCTTTGATCGCATGCTTGGTTTCAAGCGCAATAGGATCGGTGTGGTATCTTGATAGTGGTGCTTGCTTCCACATGACAGGAGATAAGGAGATTTTCAGTGACTTGGAGGAGAAAGATCTCCAAATTCATATAGATATGGGTGACGATGGATGATACAGTGCGACCGACATTGGTACCATTACCTTTGAGAGGGATTCAGGTAAACCATTTATGTTGAAATAGGTTATGAATGTTCCAGGTCTAAAGAAGAACTTGGTCTCAGTCGCACTGTTGGAGGATAGAGGTTATGACGTTGTTTTCAGTGATGGAAAAGCCTTCATGCGACATAAAACAATGGGTCAAACCAAGAGGATAAGGATTCGAGTCAAGAATCTCTACAAGCTGGAGGTAGATGTCTGCGCTGCAATGGTGGGAAAAGAAGAAGAAGTGGTGAGACGAGATGAGGGCGAATCATGGCACAGGAGATTGGGCCATATTCACCATGGCTCCCTAAAGATTTTGCTGCATATTTCTACTGGACTTCCCAAGGGTACACTTGCACAGATGGATCAATGCAAGGGATGTACAATGGGTAAGTTTTTGAAGACCACCTTTCGTGAAAAGGAGAACTATGCTTCGCTAATCCTAGAGAGAGTTCACAAAGACGTGTGTGGGCCATTCTCAGTTGCTAAAACAACAAAACATAGGTATTATGTTATTTTTGTTGATGAATATTCTCGTAGATGCTGGATCTTCTTCATGCAGAACAAGGATCAAACATTCTCAAAGTTCTGTGAGTTTAAAGCATTGGTGGAGAAAGAGTCAGGGAAGAAAGTGAAGGCTCTGCGGAGCGATAATGGTGGTGAATATATCTTGAACGAATTCAAATACTTCTGTAGCAAAGAAGGAATTCGAAGAGAAATCATAGCGCCTCATAACCCACAGCAGAAAGGGGTCTCGGAGAGTAAGAATAGAACGATCGTGGGTGTTGCACGAGCTATGCTGCATGATCAGGGCCTACCAATGCACTTGTGGGCGGAAGCATGAAACACTGTGGTTTATGTGAAAAACCGTTGTCCTCATAGAGTACTTGGAATGATTACACCCGAAGAAGCTTTTACTGGTAAGAAACTGGATGTTTCTCACTTTAAGATTTTTGGCTCATCTATTTATGTTCATGTGACCAAGAACACCCGGAAGAAGCTGGAGCCAACTGCTGAAGTTGGGATATTTGTGGGGTACACAGAAACACCCCAAAATTATCGTGTGTAATTTCCAAGCAGTCGAATGAATGTGGTGCGACGAGATATAAAATTCAATGAGGAGAAAGCCATGTCGCTTGAGAGGGTGATACACTTGCATGAAAAGGAGGGACTGCTTGTTCCCAAAGATGAGCCTCAAGATGTGGATCAGCCACAGGAGGAGGATCATGGAGTGGAGGAGTCCACTCACGCAGAGCCAAAAATTAGAACTGGCAAAAGGCATACCACATAAGCTAAGAGGTTGAAGCTTGATGCGGCACAGAATGTAGGAGCCCCCAATTCACAACACAGACAAAGACAGTATTCTGACCGATTCAATGGATACATGGCTCTCATGAGAAAATGTATTGTGACAGAGCCATCTTGTTTTTAGGAAGCAGTGAAGGAGCCCACATGGGTAGATGCAATGGTGGAGTAGTATGAATCCATTGTCAGAAATAATGCTTGGGAAATTGTTCCAAGGCCGGTTGATAAATCAGTGGTAGGTTCAAGATGGATCTACAAGGTAAAGCAAGTTGTCGATGGGAGTGTTGAGAATTATAAGGCAAGATTTGTTGCCCAGGGCTTCTCACATATCGAGGGGATTGATTATGAAGAAACCTTTGCACCTGTTGCGCGGTATTCTTCCATAAGGAACATCCTTGCTCTCTCAACGTAGATGGTTTTGGCACATTCATCAAATGGATGTGAAGACTGTGTTCCTTAATGGGATCATTGAGGAAGAAGTGTACATTGAGTAGCCTGAAGGATTTGAGATCTTTAGCAGCGAGTCACATGTGTGCAAGCCCAAAAGAGCTTTGTATGGGCTGAATCAAGCACCCCGTGCTTGGTACACTCGGATCGAAAGCTATTCACTAGACTTGGCTTCACCAAGAGTGAGGCAGATGCAAACCTATACCAGATTGTGGTGGAGGGTAAGATTTTTAGCATTGTTCTTTATGTTGATGATTTAATACTGACTGGTGATGAGTAGTTGATACACTCATGCAAGGAGGATCTTGCAAAGGAGTTTGAGATGAAGGATATGGGCCTCCTTCATTATTTCCTTAGATTGGAAATATGATAGCAAGAAGGTGAACTATTTTTGTCTCAAGGCAAGTATGCGGAAGATACTCGGTAAGTTTCACATGGAGGAATGCAAACCCATGGATATTCCTCTTCCACGAAACTGGAGGAAAGAGGATGCTACATCAATAGAGGTAGTGGATGATACTGTCTATCGACATTTGTTGGGTTCTCTCATGTATATAGTTAATACAAGACTGGACATATGCTATGCGGTGAAAGAACTTAGTCAAGCAATGGTTAAGCCTACCAAGCTCTTTTGGAAGGCGGGCAAGCATGTCCTGAGATATCTCAGGGGCACATCTGAGTATGTCTTATGGTACAGACAGACAGATGAAGTGAAGTTTCATGGCTTCATGGATGCAGATTGGGCAGGCAGCCCAACGGACAGAAAGAGCACATCAGGAGGGGTTTTCAGTATTAGATCTACAGTTGTTTCTTGGTACAGCAGGAAATAGAGATCCGTGGCACTCAGCTTAGCAGAAGTAGAATACATGGCAGAAATTCAAGCTACATGTGAGGCTATCTAGATATGGAAGATCCTGGTCGGTTTGTTTGGTTCTCATTTAGATCCTACAATGATTCATTGTGATAATCAGAGTTGCATTAAAATCTCGATTAATCGTGTGTTTCATGATAGATCTAAGCATATAGATATCTGGTATCATCATATCAGAGATTGTGTGCAACAGAAGATCATGTTGCTTCAGTACATTCCTACAGAATATCAAGATTCAAATATTCTGACGAAGGTGCTCACTAGGAGAAAATTCTAATACCATAGAGACAGGATCGGGGTGAAGGATAATCCCTTTCTTATTGAGAGGGAGTGGTGAGATTCAACAAGATGATGATCCTAGTGAGTTTCTATTTTTAGATCATGGGCCAAGTCTATTTATAGATCGCATATCTAGAAATAGAATGCATGTCGATTATAATTAGCCCTTAATGATAATCAGACAATAAATAATAACTTATTCTCTTGAAGCACTTGATTTCAGTTAACTGATGTGGCAAACCAGTTAGCTGAAGGAATTACGCATTCTAAGGTTGGTTGGTCACTCATGCATGATGGACTTCGTTGTAACTGAGTGTGACACAGTTGTAACAGAGTTGGAAGAGTAGTTATGGGAGTTGTTATTTAGTTTAACTCAGTTAAGTGAGTTAAACTCAGTTGTGCTAGTTGTAACTAAAGATACATTAGTGAAAGATGAGTGAATTAATTATTTAATTAATTCACAAGTAGTGTCTTACTTGCAACTGAAGAAATACAACAGTTAACTACTTGCATGTCAGATCTAGTGGAGACCCAATGGAGAGATAGGTGAAAGGGTGTGTTTGACTATCAGTTGTGACTATAGTGATGCATTCAATGCATCTACACACACATTGGAGTTTCCAATGAGGATTGCGCAGTCAAGGTAAGGCAAGATCGAATTCATTCAGGGATATTCTTTAGCAGGGTTTGCGCAGTGGAGGCAGGCCGTCAGGAGGCAGTAAATTGGTGCATGTGTGAACCAATTTTTGTATGATAGTGTGGGACGATTGTATATTGTACTGAGAGCTCTATGAGTTGAGCTTTGTATGATATTGTTTCATGATTCCATGATATACATAATATATGATAGTTGGGGTTTTTAGCTTTAAGCTTTCTCGGTAAAACATCTTGTTATGTGCAATTGATTTTTATTCATGTGTTTGCAATTGGCGATTTAATTTACGCAAAGAATTGAGTAGAAGGATTATGTATTTAATAGTGGATTTAATTTTTATATCAGGGGAGTCCATAAATACATTATAGTGTTTATAAATTTCTACATGCACTCCTTCTGTTCTTCTTGCAAATCATCCAATTGTAAATTTAGAAAGGCTTTCGTAACTCCTATTTTTCTAGCAGATTTCAAAAATTGAGAGGAAAGTTCTCAAGAATTATTTCCAATATTTGAGATTCCTCTTGAATAACTAATGCATAATTTACAAACATAATAATATGACAAGTGAAAAACATCACCTACTCCTATTAGATATAAAGGTTCTAAAAATTCATCTTTCATTCCTTTGAGTATGAGTTTTTTCAACGTCTCTTTTGCCAAATGTTTGTGTTTTGAATTTTTAAGGTTGTATCTAAATCGCTCCACATAGCCCTCCAAAATTTCATCCCCCCCTTGTATCATTCAAAAAACATCTCCATTATCATGGAATTAGTCTTAGTACTTCTCCAAGAATACATTCTTCATATATTCCCATGTTTGAATGCAAGTCCCTCCAAGGCTCATGAACCATCGTAGAGTTGCTCCTTTAAGATTAAGAGGAAATACTTTCAACCTTTGAGCATTATAGCTATAACCATATCCTCTAAAAATTAATTCAAACTCAAATAAGAATGTATATTGGTAGAGAAGATGGGGGGAATATTGTGCATTTTTACCACTCCTCCTAGATCTTTGATAAGGAATTCAAAGGTAATGATGTGTGCCATTTCATCCCAAAATAGAAGAGGTTATACATGTACTACTTTGAGACTCCTTTTAATGTTCCTACCAACTGATTAGTGAAATAGGTGAATTGGATGATTTATATTAGCCTCAAACTCCTCATTGAAAATGCCTTGAAATACCATTTTTTTATTCTCAACAAGGTAGTTGGTATATCTTGTTAGCATGTGGTTAATTATATATAGGGGGATTCTTACAACACCCTAGAAATGAAATCAACATATGCAGGAAAGAAACAAATATTGCAAGAAAAAACATGTAAAGAGCAAACCAAACTGCAGCAGGTTACCAAGGTCAATCCCCAAAGCGCCTCCCTGATGACAACGCAAAAAATTTGGGTGTAGTATATGGCATATAAATGGACCAAATTTTAATTTTCTATCTGGGTTCTGTGGAATTCTAGGTGAAACACTCGAAATGCCAAAGAAGGACATTGAGAACTTGCAAAGAAAAACTAATATAGTTTTTATAGAAACTTCTCACACCTTCTAATTCCTACACTAGTCAATCATTATGCTAATCATGCACTCAAAATAAATCCCAAGTTAGAAATAAATTCATAAACAGTAGTCCTACAAAACCATTCCTTATTCTAGGAAGTGCATTAGCATTCTTCTAAATTATAAAAAAAAACAACGCATAAACTCTCAATTCAATTCCTACACCAGATTTGGCACCTTTTATTAAAGATGAAACAAATGAGCAATAAACTACAATTATTTTCACTTCACTCTTAAAATAATTAATTAAAATGAACTTTAAAAAATTTATTTAAATAACCAAGGGAATGTAAGCAATCAATGCCAATTGGTTTCTAAAAAAGGAATCCAAACGAGAAACACAAATTCATGTACTACTTTCAAAGTCCAAACAAGAACCACATAGATTCCTGCACTCAAGAAAAAATAACAAAGTTCCTGCACTAAACTGAACACTCCACTCCTCTTTATTTTTTTGAAAGTAAAGTGTGGTACTAATGTGGCATTGATTAAATGTATGAGCTTATGTAAAATAAATTCACACTCTGTCTCTTTAAACTAGAGAACACCCAAATGCTAGATGAGGAGGTGTGTTTTAAATCCCAAAAGAAAGCATTGCAGAGAGAAATAAATAACACCAATTTTCAAAATGAAAATCTAATTTTAGATAACCAGTGATAAAATAATGAACTAATCTCCAACAAAACCTCTCTATATTAATCCACTTGAAACATCGTGAATACTTGTTCCAATTATATACCAGTCAAGAAAATCAATCCAAAGGAATGTAATCACCCACACATGTTGAACGACCAATAATATTTGTATAAAGAACTTGTTGCAAATCAATAAATTCGAGACACTAGATTATATCAACATATACATCAATATGAATTTGTGACTCAACTCAAGAAACGAAAGTTATGAAAATGAAACAAGCCTCAAGTAAACATATAAGAATCAATACCAAGCATGTTACAAACCAATTAAATCATGAGTCATTTAATCATGTGTTATAGCTTTTATATAGGACTTCAATCATTGCCAAATGACTTAAGGTGTTAGTGGCTTCAATACTCTTTCAATCATATCTTGCAATAGATAAAGCCTTAAGGAATAATGAGATACCCTCAATATTTAGATCTATAATGGTTCTAAAATTCCAGACACGGTTTCATTAACCATGACATCAAGTACTAGTTTCATTCAAATATTTTGAGGTGAAGCAACCAATACCCAAGAAAACAATTCAAATATAAATATGATTATCACCAAGTCAAATGAAGAAGAATGACCGCCACAAAAGTGATATCATGTACAACCAAGTTCATATATCAATGGAACAATAATTTTAGAAGAAAAATTATCATATTATCATACATTAGTGTCAAACTATTGGGCTACTAATGTCTAAGAAGATAATTCTGAATTAAAATATCACTGCAGCCAAATCATATAAATAAAACAACAATTTCAAGGAATTATCTTTTACACTACTCAACTTCAAATAATGGATATGCATCATTAACGTTGTATATCTAAGAAATAAATGATAAAACAAGATACTCCAAGAAAATAAATAACAGAGCATGAGAAGAGATCAGATCACACCAATGTAAAGTTCAAATAATGAATGATCACTCCAAAATAATCCACTCCTTAGATTCCAAACCGCACAGTAATACCTACTAGAGGTGTAACAAGTGGGATTGGTTGGGCCGAGACCAACCATCTCGTACCATATAAAAATAAATTAAACTATAGGGCGAAGGAATTCATTAACAAAATAAAGCAACAATGAAAATAAAACATGGCATAAAATATTTTGTATTATATAAAATTTAGGTCCTTTACATCACTTAAAAGAGGCTCAAAATCCAGTTGATCATAGGGAGGGGGAGAACCCCCAAAACTTAGCTCAGTAGGATGAAAGTACAAATCATGGCTTTCTAGCTAGGCTTGGAGCCATAGCTCTGTTTTTATCATTTTGTTACATTACAAATTTAGCTTTAGACAAGCCAATCCATTGCAAAAAAGATGAGAGATTGAATCCCAACTATTTCCCATTTATGGACACTCAATGTAACCATAATCCAATCAAGTAAATCTAGATATGATACGAAATTTCCCATTATTTTTTCAAATCTGGGTAAGATCCTAGAATTCTGGAAAAACTGCAATTTTTTACAAAATTTCCTCAAAGAACCTTGTGTATCTTCCTAACCATAGCGAATTTTTGGAAATGGTTTGGATTTTATATAATTCGATATACTAGGAAAAACCCATATTCTCATATTTTTGAGGTTCACCTCCACCTGCATGAAAATCAAGGTCAAATTTGGCAGTTTGAAAATTGTATGAATATGAGCATATTTGTTGATTTGCTTCTATAAACCCACATGTGAAACCTGGGTAAATTTTGGCTCATGTGGAGGTGTTAGAACATAATTTTTTACAATAAACATATTTATTTTCCCCAAAACTGTGTTGAGATGTCGAATCCCCAAATTGGTTGCTCTTTAATGCAGGAACATGTCAATGAAAGATAAGTGCACCTCTAACTATATAAAGGCTCCAAAATAGTTTTCAATAGATTTCATATATCATTTTCCTTCGTGGAAATATCATATGATCAAGTGGTCCTCATATATTTCCACTATGGTGCAGGATCTCTATGGAGTGTGAGAACTGCATTAACAACATTTAATGAACATCAATCCTAAGAAATGCATATAATGAAGGTATGAAATGAAAACCAAATGTAAATATTTTCTATTGCATCAAAATAATGTATAAGTTCAAGGTAAGGGTTCATAAATTGGTAAAACAAGGAAATAAGTGATACATCATATAGGAAAAAATATGCATTAGATACAATAATTTTGGGGCCTGACGGTTGTACAGGTCTAATATCTGCATGAGAAACCAATAGTTAGTCTTTGAAACATTAAAAACATAAAAAATTGTAAAAACCAAAAAGCATTCAAAATGACATTGTTTTACCTGCATCACCCCATTTCTCACCTTCAGGTAAAAAATCTCTGGGTTTCCTTGGAAATAAACTATAACGTATGGATGGTCCTTGATCATGGTAAGTTGTACCTACAACCATTGAAAGAAGGTAGGGGTAAAAATCATCGAAGGTGCACCCCCATGAAAAGACATGAGATATGCCCATTATCTCATCTATGGAACCCTAAGTCCTGAAAGCTCACAAGACATCCATTGAGGATGGAGTAATGGTATCCTATCCAATGTGAAAGATACCATAATAGAACCATGCCCAAAGTTCTTCAAGCATCCATCCTTTTATTTGTTAAGTTGTTCCTTCAGGTTATCCAATACCCCTTCGCTCTAGTTGAAGACAATAGGTTCTTCCCATCCTTTTTGCTTGAGAACGAGGCCTATAATGGTCATTTATGTAGTCCTTCACAATTTTACCACCTCTTCTCATTCCAGATAGTGAGATAGGAGCTCCTCTCCGAGATAACCCTATTGAGAAATAGATATCCTCCACCTCTATTGTGAAAGTATGTGATTTTATACTAAATAACTATCCCTGAATATCCCATGCTCTAACAAAATATTCTAGTAAATCAAGCAAGGATCTCATGCCTGGAATCAAGAAAAAATTAAAGAGCCCATAGTTCCTTAAGGCTTGTATTGTTGTCGAGTCATTTGCAACAACAAAATCTTGAGATTCATGTTTTATTTCTCTCTAGATTAAAATCATTTTTTTCTTCGATGAATAACTGCAAAATCACAAGAAAAACACTTAGAATCATCCTTGTGCAAAACTTTCAAAGAAATATAACTCAAAAAATTATTTTTTTCCCAAACTGCGCCTATCACACCTGCCTTCAATGGAAAGAGCGACACAGTGCACCTTTCGATAGAGTGAGGGTGCGATGGGAATAGGGAGAAATTTTAGACCCTAAATCACTGAGAATTCTCAAGAATTTGCACCAAATGAAAAATACAAATAGTAAAAAAGGATAGAAAAGATATATATTCTCCCTGGAACTGGCGATACTAGAAATGGTCCACCATATTAGCTACAATTACCTACTAACGTTTGAGGGTAAAATGCACTCAGAGCTCACTCATTAGAGGTAAAAATGAAAATGGTAAAGAAATGTTTTTACTTTTCACTATTTATGGTCAATTAGTCATATTTTAATATATTTTTAATATTTTGACCTAATTGTTACCATATGACATATATTTTTAATCCTTATGTAGTGTTCTGAGCAGGTTAAAAGATAATTGAAGGATATAATGCATATTTTAGGTTGAATACAAGTTATTTTTATGAAATTTCACACTTTTATAAATTTTCCAGTCTCTATAAACTTATGAAAAAGGAATCCCCTAGAGTCCTCTTTCAGCTCTTTTCAAACTCCCAAAACATGAAAGATTGTCGAGAACTTGTATTTTTGATCTCATTAAAGTAAATGAAAAAACGCCTGCTCATTATAATTTTAACCCTTTTCTGGACTGGGATAGAATATTTATGAAAAAGGAATACTTTAGTCGAACATGACTAAAAGGTTCTCCTAAGTATCGTTTTATGCCTTTTTAGACTCGAGAAACTAAATTTATGAAAATGAACCTTTGGAGTTTTCTTTTTCTCCTCTTTTTCAAATTCTATAAACATGAAAAATGAGTCTTATCTCTTATCCACTCCTGAAATTATAGAACCATCACATCTAAAAAGGAGAGCAACCTTCGTCGTTCAGTGCATGTGTTCAGTTATGCAACTTGAAACCATTGTAGGTGGATTGAAATGCAAGGTGTGTTGGGACCAAAAATATGGCTTTTGAGCTGATTGACCTAGAGATCTCGAATTTCAACTCTAGAAGTATTATCTCTTATCCTTATAGATTATCCTCCTTCATATGTGGATCTCAAGCCTAGATTGGTAAATCCTAAACTACCAATTTTACCCTATAAATTCACTACCTCCCATAGAGTCTGGGTTGGATTTTGGAGATTACTAGTTCCCTCGTGCTGCTAGTTTCAGCTTAAGGAATCATCATCCATTGATGCTTTAGGGTTGAGATTGAAAGTTTGATTTGTGGAAAGGAAGGACAAGACGATTGGGGAGGCATCTACAAAGTCAAGCATCTATAAATGGTTGTAACTCTCTCCTTCATTTATTAATACAAAAAGAGATCGTTTTCCTATACTTGTGTCATGTTGATGTTTATATATTTCAACGCCTTTTGACTCATTGAATAGAGACATTAGTTTCTGCTATGTGGATATTGTAGTTATCTTGCTTTTTTTAGTCATTTTGCAAGTTCCATTTATAGCAATTGGAGCTAGAGGGTGAGCTCACAAAAAAAGAGAAGAGGATGGATTACTACAAATTCTAGGTAGGTCTTTCTTCCATATTATAATTTCTCTAAGGTAAACATGGATCTTCTTTCCCTTTTTGTTTCTAGAGAAGGCCACTAGATCTAGGGAGTTCCCTTCTATCCGCAAAAGAGAATTTTCCACATAGCAATATTGAACATTATTGACCATAGAGGAAGAGAAAGTAATGATTTTAGAAAAGGTAAAATATGTTGGATTTAGAAAGCCATGTATATTTAGTATTTTCACTCAAATATATGCATTTATTTCAATGAAGACGTTGATTCCTAATGCTATTTTATTTATTTCACTGGATGCATAGATTTTATTATAGATGTTGATTTCAAATCTTATTTGATTTCTTGCACTAGATGCATTGATTTCAGTGTAGATGTTGATTTCTAATCCTATTTGATTGATTGCACAAGGTGCATTGATTTAAATGTAGAAGTTGATTTATATCCTATTTTATTTGCTTGTAATAAATGCATTGATTTCAATGCAGATGTTGATTTCTGACTTGATGTAACTAGATGTCTCATATACATTAATTTAAAATTAATTAGATAAATAGTGTGCATTTATTTTAGTGTAAGAACAAAAATATTATTGACGATGAGCATTGCTTCATGTGTTACAATAATTAAACCATAAATAAAATACATGGATTTTTATCTTAAATAAAATCTTCACTTACATGGAATGTTTGATTCTTGAAATTGTAAACTATTTTTAATTGACTACATTCTTATTATTCCCATTTTCCATCATTCAACATTGTTAGTCACATTGCATTCAAACAAGGAAATATAAAACAACTACCATTGAAACTTACTTTGGTTTTAACACTCCATAAGTCAAAAATGATTGACTTTGGATAATGCTACTATTATATTGGAGAGAAAAAGAGACATGATATGACATTTTCTACAATAGATCGAGTTAAATATTTGAATTTTATACGATTTTAACTTCCATTTTCATATGATCGATATGAAAAGATAGAAAAAACAACAATTGTGACAATAAGAATAGTAGAAGAAAATAATTTGATATTGATCATAATGAATATTATATATAGTTGAAAATATTCTTATTATGAACATTTTCTATCAATCAACGTTGTTACATTGTCACTTTTCATTTGAAATTTTTATTTCATCATTTTTTATCATTCAAGTTTTTAACAGTCTCTATAATCTCAAGAAACTGAGGTAACTAAGAAAATTTAAAATTAAAATGACGTTTAGCATATTTAAAATGATCAAAATAATTGGATTTTCAACAATTTGTGTGTGACTACACATGACTAAAGCTAGCCCTGATCCATATTAACCCCGAGTCTATCAAGCACCAAGAGGGATAAAATATCTCGAGGTGCAAACATTTCCTCAAGTTTTTCACTCAGAAAGGAGGCTTGCAACTCGAGAGATTTAATCCCTCTCAACACTTGATAGATATGGGGTTAATATGTGTAGGTGTTGTTGAATTTGTAACTATGGTTAGTATTCATAATTGTATTTGTTATTGTAAAGCATAGTTATAAATGCCCGAGTCAAAGAAAAATTTATATTTAGTCAAAGTCCCATTGTGACTTTTAAAATATGTAAATTTGAATTTTTAAAATGTTATTTTTTTGCTCCAAAAAGTGACAAGTCAGATTCCCTCCAAGTTAAGTTATCCCTGGCCAAGAGACACGTTTATTCACCCTAGAAAAACTACTATATAAAGGTAGCTTGAGCTCCTCATTTGGCATATTCACATTCTTCTCTCAAGACAACTTCTAGGCAAGCAAAGGAGGTCAAGAAGGATGAAGAAGGACAAAGAAAGAAGGTCGATTTTCTCTCTCTTCTCTCTCATCAACTTGCATGTGTGGATAAAATTCCCTCTCTGTGATTCACATTTTTTTGGAGCAGTAACTTCAGGAGGGCCAAAATTTTTTGGGTTACTTGGTAGCTTCAGGGGGGACCAAAATTTTATGGGTTACTGGGTAGCTTCAGGGCAGGCCAAAATTATAGGCTAATGGGAAATTGCTAGGAGGCCGAAACTTCTAGACCAGGTGGGCATAATGAAATGCAAGAAAATTTTGGGTGACTTGACTTGGAGGAGAAGACCATGTTTGACCATAGTTCTAGGTGTGTCTCTTATTAAACAAAATATATATATATTTTGAAAAGGTTGTTAGGCTTTTCCCCGTAGTGGTTTTTCCAAGGGTAATCATTCTGTGCATTGTGATCTCTATTGTTCTACTATTGAATTTCTAAAGTATAATTGTTGAATGATATATTGAAAAAACATAAAACAATATCTACATCAAAAGTAATTATCATAATTTTAGAGATATTGTTCTAACCCTAATTACACTAGAAAATCAACATGGTATCATAACTTTGGTGACGAAAGGAATCTATATTGAGATCACTTTTGCAGAAACCCTAGTGAGATCATCTTACTAAATTCCTTCTTGCATATTGTCTCATATGGTTTCTTCCATGAAATCTAAAAAAAAGCTAGAGGGAGCATCAAACTTCAAATCCTGGAAGGTTAGAATATATCTTATACTTTCCAAGAACAAATTATTGGATATTGTGACAAGAAATACTATTGAACCATCTAATGCAGTTGGAAAGGAAAATTTCAGGGAAGATGATATAACTACCATGAGTCTAATAGTAGACTCCATTAGAGACCATCTCATCCCATACATTGCAAAGCATGATACCTCCAAGAAGATGCATGATGCCCTAATAAATCTCTACACTATCAATAATGTTGGTCAATCCATGAGCTTCAAGAATGAGCTTCAAAATACAAGGATGCCTAATGATGATATTATAGCTTCATACTTTGTAAGGATTTCACAAATTAGAGATCAAATTTTAGTTATTAAAGAAACCATATCTAATCGATACCTTCTGACTACAACACTCAATGGTCTCCCTATATCATGGAATGCATTTGCATCAGGCATAAGCAGTTGGAAAGAAGCTCCTTCATTTGAGAAATTATGGATGTCATGTGCTCAAGAAGAAGCAATATCTATGTCTAGAGATCATCAATATGAATAAGTCCAAGCCATTGCAGCTCTCTTCAAGAAAAAGGGAAGGAATAAGTTTGGACCTCAACATAAGAAGTCAAGAAAAGGGTCTTCCTCTTCTAAAAGGAAGAAATACTTATCTCATATACAGTGTTATGGTTGTCAATAATATGGACATTTTAAGAGAGATTTTCCTAATATGACTAACAATAAAAGAAAATGGAAGCAACATGCTTCCACAATAAAAGTTGAAGAAAAAAAAAAACCAAATATATCCAAATATTGAATCAGGAGACAAAAAAAAACTATGCAGTCAAAGGAATTGTGAAGGAATCCATAGAGATATAATCTGGTAACAATTTCCATCCCAGTAATGTCCTTTATGTACCGAATTTGAAAAATAATCTTGTATTTGTTTCTTGTTTAGAAAATAAAGGAGATAGGGTTGCTTTTGTGGATGGAAAAGTAATTGTTTTGTAAAATCGATCTAGTATAGATGGTGTTAGGGTTATTAGGATTCATGATGGTAACTAGATCAATCATTAGTACATGAAAAACTATATCCAAGTGAGCTATGGCATTGAAGGTAGGGACATATTCATTTTAGATCATTTCCTTAATTAAGTGAAATAGTGTCAGGAGTTCCTGAACTATAGGTAAAGAATGATGGCATATGCAAAGGTTGTGCTCCTAGGAAGAACATCAAGAAACCATTTCCAAACAGTGACAATAGATCTAAGGAAGTTTTGGACTTGGTTCATTATTATTTATATGGTCCAATCCCCATAAAATTTCTTTGTGGTTCGTTGTACTATATGGAATTTATTAATGACTTCTCTCATAAGATGTGGATATATCTCTTGAAGAAGAAATATGAAGTATTTGATGAGTTCCAAGAATTCAAAGCTGAAGGGGAAACCTTGACAGGTAAAAAGATCAAGATATTGTTGGGTGTGTGTTATATTCTTTCAACGATTAGTCGGACATGCAAGGGGGGCTCATAAGGGGGGCTATAATACCCCCTGTTCATTGCGTCGAGTGCTGCAGGGGGATCATAGTGGGGGCAGAGCCCCCCCGTATCGGGGGTTTTGTAGCGGGCAGTAGCACCCCTATACAGAGTTGGAGGAAGCACCGAGAAAGTTTGTTTAGGCCCTATAGGTGGCTAGATCTACCTATGGTTTTGGGCATGGGTTTTGTTCATGGTTTTGGGCATGATGGTTTTATTCCCATGGTATTTTGTAGATTCGGTCAAGGGAAATATGGTTATGTTCTAATCTAGGGTTAATGGAATGGGGTTTATGAATGCTTCGACATGTATATATCTATTGTAAAATTGAAATGAATATAATGAAAAATCAATCTAGTAGTCGTGGTTTTAGAATCCATGGGAAAATATCTGTGTATATTTGTTTTATGTTTTATGTTCTCGCCATCGTTTATTTTCTATTTTTTATAATTCATCTGTAGGTAATTTATGTATAGGGTTAAAAACATACATTTGGTATCAGAGTTATTTTGGCTTCAAGGGAACGCCTTTGCGGCTGAGGGGTTTTTCTTGGGCCTGTGGTAGACCCCGTTTAGTGGGAGATCTACGAAATCGATTCTTGCGGTGAAAGAAGATGGCGAGCAGTGGAAAGATAGGGATTGAGAAATTTAATGGTCATAGTTTTGAGTTATGGAAGCTCAAGATGGAGGATCTGCTAGTGGATAAAGATTAGTGTATCACGGTAGATCCGAGTACTAAACCAACAAAAATGTCAAATGAAGGCTGCGAAAGTTGTATCAGAAAGAAAAGAACCCAATATGGTTGTGTATATCAGATTCAGTATTGTTGAATGTGTCAAGGGAAGCTTGGTAAAGGCTTTGTGGGAAAAGTTAGGGACTTTGTACCAATCTAAGTCTCCAGTGAACAAATTTTTCCTACTGGAAAAACTATATAACCTAAGGATGAAGGATGGAGACTTAGTGATAGAGCATTTGAACACCTTTAATACTGTGGTAAGCTATTTATTATATGTTGATATTAAAATTTCAGATGAAGATAAGTGCATCATTTTGTTGTGTTCTATACTAGATTCGTGGGATAATCTGATTGTTGTTGTTATCATTCTATAATTTATGATATTGTGAGAAAAAACACAGAGTACAACATTAAAACAACTTTGGAAGCTAGGATCTAGCCCCGCCAGCTTCAGAGAGGGATCTCTTTCTAAAATTTAGCTGTGTTTTATGTGAATTTTAGGCTAGTTATTATTGTACTGATTGTTTGTTTGTTTGTGATTTTATTGGATTGTTTGGTTGATTAAATTTTTATAATTCCATTGGGCTATGGAGTCTAAAGATTAACTGGATTTGCATCAAAATTTTAAGGAGTTTCATAGGGAAAGCTAGGTTGCACTAGTTGGATCTTTCAGGATTTTAAATGAATTATGAAACAAAAGAAATGTAAGGTTCAGTAGAAACTAAGGAGCAATGAAGTATTCCTTAATTTGACTTCAGCAAAAAACATATAAATTACAAACAACTATAATAGGGTGATCTTTATAACATATCCTATTCATCACAATTTCTGTTATGTAATTAAGATTTTCAGAAATAACAGAGAAAGAAAACACTGAATAACACATTAACAGAAGAAAAAAATCACCAATTCGTACACCAAATGAATCCTATGAGGAATGTCCATTTATTATTGATGCTTCCAACAACCAGAAAATTACAATACTTAGAGAAAATTATACTCAACAATAAACCTGTAATACTTCAAAATGTGAAGTATTTATACACTAAATTACAAAATCATTTAAAAAATCATTGTCTCAACTGACAATGTATTATTGGAATTATCCTAAACAATAAAATCGATCTCCTGCAAAATAATAGGCAAGGTATAGTGACAACGTCGAGAGGTGGCTCTATTTTGGAGGAGTTAGTTGCTAAATAGGCCTATTCCTATGTTGTGATGGATGATGTGCTGACTAATGTGCTGGCCTGTGTTCTAACTGCATCCGAATTACTGCTCAATCTTGTAACTCACAAATTTTATCCCACCTATCTTAATCTAGAATGGTTAATTTTATTACCTTCAGGTAAATTTCATCAACCTTGGTATATCTGGAAAATGTGGGCCTTACAACAAAAATATGATTTACTTCATGCTGGAGGAATAAATCATTACGCATGGCTTCCTAGAAGGCTCTTCCTGACATGTTTCCTTTGATGTTTGCAAATTTAGAGGTGGCTTTGGCTACCTCTTTCATTTTTCTAACATAATATTCATAAGTAATTAACTTGTCATTAATTACAAATAAACTAGGTAGCCCCTTCTGAGTTAGAGTTTCAATTCTGGTAAAAAATCTATTTACTACTATCTCCAAGTTATGACACTTCTCCTCTAACTGAACAACCAAATTCTTTTTGGTAAGAATCTTCTTCACCTCCAAATTTTTTTATGTTCTATCATCAACTCCTAAATCATATAATTCATAATTTTTCTTAGAATTTAAGAATTTGATGATATTTGTTTTTGTTGAAGCCATTTCTCCCAGATCTTGTTTAATCTCTGTTATAGCCTCTGCTTCTCTCTTGATAAAATCTTTCTGCTCAAATATAATCTGAATACAGGGCCAGATTTCAGCTATTTAATTCATGATATCTGTCCAAATGATCTCCTTGGCTTGGGCCAAGGTCTGTCAAATTGTTGATTCCCTTTCATATTTCTGAAATATTTCAATCAACTTCTAATCTCTCAGAGATTCAGTAGAGTGTGAAGCCTCATTCCTTGTCTTCTGGTTTTGTAATGCTTTGACCTGGTCCTGCAAATTTTTTATTTCCTCTGTCTGAATTGATAGATTTTCCATTTCTTTGGATAATTTTCCAGCACCATCAGCTAACTATGTAGTAGGTGAAATGGAGCTTGTATATGATGTTGTAGGAATGGATTTAAGAGGTAAAACATCTAATGGAATCATAGCTAGATTTTTATTCTGGTCCTTTTATTTTATCATCTTCTCCAGCTCAGTTTCCATTTGCCTTATATGTGCATTCTATTCCATGATGAGCTTCATCATTTCAGTTTTTTGGGTCTCTGTCTCCTCAATGTCCTTTGTAAGGGGATATTCAGTAGTGGGAAATTTCAACTACTTCCTCAATGATGATATGTTAGCACTCTTCTTCTTGATTAATTCCTCTACATCTTTCATGTTTTCAGGGTCATATCCCATATTGACGACTAAATATTCTAAGGATTTAATCCTTGTGTCATTTTCAAGAGAAGAAATCTTCTCCATCGTCAACTATGACTGAGTATTTCACAATGAAAGTTGCAGTTTAGAAAGAGTCATGGTAGTGTTAGTTAAAGTGGAGGAAAACATTTCACCTGTATGTTTATGCATCTCCATTTAGTCAATGGGATTAATATCATTTATATCAAACTCGAATGTTGTTTTCTTGTAATCTGATGTTGATTTTGGTTGTGGAATTTAGGCCTCAAGGAAGGCCATCTGCATCTTTCCCTTCTCTGAATCAAACAATGATAGTAACCTGCTTTGAGAGCTAGAAGCCTACTTCCAGAATTGAGCATAAGTGATTTGAGCATAAGTTTTTTTCTTAAGAATCTCATCCTTGAGCTTTATTTCTCTAAATATATGAAACATTGTCTTCTCTTTATCTCCTTGGGAAACTTTAGTTGTTTGGACAGTTTCTTGTTGATCATGGGATACTGAAGATGTTGTGGGAGATGCAACAAATTGGCCACCTACTTGAGAGGAAGATTAATTACCATGACTACTTCTTTCTTTGAATTATTTTCTATGTCTACCTTTGGATTTAACTTTGTTCTCTTCATGTACATGATTTAAACCCTTTTCCTGCACTGTCAGTTACTAAAGTTGACTCTTCTTCCCTTTGTATTTTAGCTGCTTTCTCATGTGGAACATAATTCTGTGATGTTGACGTAGAAACTCGCAGCTCCTCAGCTTCCTGTAATGTATTTTCTGACCATACTGACTGGTTCATATATCTCTCTCATCTCAAGCCTCTGGATATGAATGTATGGGGTAGTTTTGTTTTCTACTCTCAGCTTGGAAATGATACCAAGAGGATTATAAGACCATGTGAAACTTAAGCTGAATTTCATCTCCTTAAGAATTTTATCTGCCTCTTCTCCTATTGAATTGTTGTTGCAAATGAGAGACCTAATTTGTGTTTTAATTCTGAAATATGATTTCTTTTTAGCTGACACAAAATGTATTTCATCAGAATTCAACATCTATCTTATGTATTCGAGAGAAAAAATCCTCACAGGGAGGTATTTTGGGAGCTTATATGGTGCTAACTCACATCCATAAAATTTTATATCTATGTAATTCTAGTACAAGTACCAATCTCCAGTATTTTCCTGATCTATCAAGTGGATAATTCTCTGGATGCCTTCACTGATCTTGGGTTCTCCTGAACTGTTTAGGACACTCATGGCTGGGTGGACAAGTTGTTCAAGGAACTGCTTGTAAGAAAATTATTGTTACTCTTTCAATACTAGAGATGTTCAAAATATCACTGACTGATCGTTTCCCTCTTCTTCTAGCTTCTGCACGGAAAATTTGAACCTGTCTACTTGATAATACAAAAACATATAGACCAAAATTGAAGAGTATTTAAATACTTCTTCAATTTGAAATTTAATAAACTTCTCATGGATGTTATCATCCAAGAAGTGATTGAAAATAAATATAATGGATGGTCTGCTATCTATGGAAAAGATAGAAAGGAAACCTAAAATGGGTTCATCTACCCACTGATCAGAATCATAACCAATAATATATGAAATTACAGTTATGATCTGTTTAGTTTTATCAGGTAAGATGGAGGAAGGGTAGGGAGGATTTTTCTTTGGAAATTGGGTATTTTCTAGTAAAAATATGTCAAAAATCCTGGCTCTTTTGGAAAAATAAAGTTTTTGATAAAGTTCACTGAGGACTTCTAAGTAAAAAGGTGTGATGTTTTCCATAGAGGGAGCTTGCATAATCTTGTTTATAGATTGGGCGATGATGGTGAAGAGGATTTCACCAGTAGGGGCTATAATGGCTCTTTGATTGGGAATAGCATGCTTAGAATTTTCTGATGAATTTTAAGGCATGGAAGGTTTGAGGGAAGATGTAGTGTGGGAGATTGGACTCTGAGAGTCCAATTTCATCTGTTTTTTCGACATACTTGTCCTCCAACCAATAGTAGAGTTCGAACAATTCGAACTCACACTGTGTTTCATTCATCTTGTAATCCCTATCAGCTACTGGAATGTGATTTAAATCTATTGGAGGATGAAATAAAAGGTTTAGAGGATCCTCCTGACTCTTCTTCTTAGGAGGCATGATTATTACTGAATAATTTAATTCGAATTGGGAGGAAAATTTTACCAGGAATGAATTGTAGGTGTCTAACTGATTGAAGAAGGGAGACAAGACATTGACACTTGATTGCAGATCGATCAACTGATAATAATCATGGGCGCACTGGAAAACCTGTAAATAACTCAATTTACAGATAATTTGTGACAGAAAAGGTCGAAAGAGGATTAGTTACAAGGTTTTTATAGAAATTTCATGGTTTCAATTGCAATTGGCATGGGTCCATTAGATTAACGGTTATCCAGGCTAATTAAATTTCAGAAGGATAACCCTGGGAAAGGATTTTATTGGAAACGACTTGGAAATGTGGCAGAATTCTGGTAATCTATAAGGTTTGTGTAGGCTGCTAAGTAATGGAGTGATGGGGAGTGGAGCTAGAGGGCGTAGTGGTTAGGTTAGTTGCCTAGGCAAGATGCGGAACATGGAGGGAGGCCACGCGGTCAGGGACCGGTGAGCCCCCCACTTTTTGACCACCCCCCCCGAGTTAAGCATGAGGGGGTTGAAAGTCGATATTAGTCATTGATTTGCAGAGCGGGAGGATCGTGTGACCGGTAGTTGTGAACTCTTTAACCATATGAGACAAAAAAATATTTTTGGGATATGACTTTCCTTTTTGCTCCAAAAGTTAGGATAAAATGTTTTATAACATATACATATCCCTTTTTCCCTTGGTTTTATAATTCAGATTAAAACTTACGATAAGTGCATCTTCAATATTTTTCCAAACAAAATAGTTCTACCTACCCTTTCAAACTCAAATTCTTTTTATAAGCTAACATTTTTTATTTCTTCTTCTAGGGGTGAATTTAGACTAGAAAACCCATATTCCCCCTTTTTTATTATGAAATATTAAAATATATTCAATCCTATCTCTTATTTCTCCTATTGATTCAGATTAAATAGTTGAAAAAATGCCATTTTCTACCTAACTATTGATTTACCAAGATTAGAATGTTTGGAAAATATTTTTTCTCTAATCTAATTTATAGAAATTTAAAATTGTTTAACCATGATTGAGTTGTATGGTTAAACAAATAATTAGTCATTGTGGAATTTTAAACAAGTTTCACACAACCTTACTTTATTTGACAGAGAGAAAACTGTCTATCAGTAGTGGCATTTAAATTTGCAGCACTTTCAGTGTTATTTTCTTTTGTTTTTCTTTTCTGGGGTTTTGATTTCATTTTTATTCTTTTTCCAATGTTTCTTTCTTTTCTTATTTTTCTCTTTATTCATTTTTTTTTAAATATACCCTCTTTTCATTTTCTTTTATATATTTTTGGAAATTGCTTGCAGATTGAAAATTATTTACAATATGAAATTTCTGAGATAAAATATCCAATCACCTTGATATCCTATAAATTATAGGACCCTAATAGTGGCTCCAGTTGGGTATGGCACTCTCCATGTAAGGTGCCAAGAACATTTGATCAGTAGCCTTGAGTGTTCCATTTCAAAAATGTTTGCACCTGATTTTTTTTTGTTGTTGGAGTAATTATGGTAGCATATCAATCAAAATCTTAGGGCCTTCTTTACGGGCTTTAACTTCTGTCAATAGGTTACCCAATAAAAAATAATAAAGACAATTACATTTACATTGATTTCATGTAAGGAAAACCTCTATTTCTAAGAGAAGTAATGCTTTAGAATTCTGCCATTCACAGGTCCACCAGGAATTTATGTTCCTTATAGGTCTGTAAGAAAGAATGCATTGTGTCCTCTGAAAGCAAAAATTATGTAAGGTTCTTTCCAAACATTGTCAAATTTCCCATGCTTGCCTTTGTACTCTCTTCTAGAATCCCACTTTAAAACTCTGTCACCCAAATTGAAATCATCTGCTTTAGTTCTTCTGTTAAAAATATTTTTGACATTCTCCTAGATAACTGGTGTTTTATTGTTAGACTTCTTCCCTGGATTGCTGAAATTGAATAGTCTGATTAATCCTCCTCTAAGTGTCATTTGGCTCAACCCGAAATTCCTCAATTATCTTCATAAATGGAACTCCTAAAGTATATGGAGAAACAACATCCATCACATAAACCAATTGGTATGGTGACATGCCAATTGATTTCTTTGTAGTAAGTCTATTAGCCCAAAGTTCATTTATTAACTTGGTGTACCATGACTTTTTGTTATCTTCTAGCAGGATTTTGATAATGTTGACCAGACTCTTATTTGAGGATTTAGCTAACCCATTACCCTGAGGATAATAAGTAGTTGAATGTCCCAAAGTAATATGATATCTATTGCAGAAATATATCATTTTCTTTGATTTAAAGGCTGCATTATTATCTGTAATGAGCTTGTTTGGAAAGCCAAATCTAGACAAGATATTGGTTTCGAGAAATTTAATCATAAAAACATCAGTGGCTAATCTGGAAGGTGTGGCTTCAATCCATTTGGTGAAGTAATCAGTGGTTATGAGGATACATTTTTGTCGGACAGAGGATGGTGGATGGATTTCTCCAATGAAATCCAATCCCCATTGTTGGAAAGGACTTTCAGCAGATATGGGTTTTAAAGGTTGCGACAATAGTTTTCTTTTTCACTCAAATATTTGGAATTTATGGCAAGAGATTACTTTCTTATGTACATCAGGGAAAAGGGTATGCTAGTAAAACCCATCTCTAAGGATCTTGTTAGCAGTGGTTTTCCAGTATAGATTTCCACCGCAATCACCTTCATGGAATTCCTACATGGTTCTTTCTGCATCATCCTTCAATAGACACTTTAGTAAAATAGCACTAGCATATTTCCAATATAAAAAATTATCTATGATGTAAAATTTTACTACTTTTAACTTTAGAAACTAGGAGGAGCATTTAAATTGAATAAAACAAAAATGAGGTCTACATACCAGGGTGAGGTCATAAAAGCCTCATCAATTTGTGGAGTCACCTGCTCCTCTTGATCATCTAATGTAGCAACAAAGTTTATATCCAATGCATGAAAGTTTGGCTAGTCCTTTTCCTTTGATAATCTTAGTGAGTTTGATTTCTATGTCATACTCAATAATGACAGCAATCCATTTTCCTCTTTTACCATCTGGTCCATTTTGAGTTAAAATATCCTTGACCACATAATTTGGTACATAAGAAATTATATGAGAATGGAGGATATACAATCTTAAATATTTGATTTCTTTTATTAATGCAAAGGCTTGTTTTTCCATTATGTTATATTTCAATGCAACATCCCTTAAAGCCTTACTAAATAATGCAATGGGTTGTTTAAATCTGTCATTGTTTTTCTGTAAAAGAAAAAATACAACAGTGTGTTCAGATGCAAATGAAAAGATTATAAAATATTTAGTGAAATCTGGACTGATTAGGATTGGTGCTTTTGTCAATTCTTTTTTAACTTGATCAAATGATTGCCTAGCTTCAATGTTCCATCTTTTTTTTTAATCTCTTTTTAGCATATTTGTTATGTTTCTGAGAAGTTTTGCAAGGTTGGGAATGAATCTTATCAGGAAATTTATCTTGCCAATAAATGATTGAAGTTCCTTAATATTTATAGGATGACTGATTTTCAATATAGCTTCAGTTCTACTGGGATCAATCCTAATACCATCTTTAGAGATGATATGACCTAAAAAAACTCCTTCTTCAAGGTCGAAATTTTTTTTCCTTAGGATTTAGTGAAATTCCAAACCATCTGCATTTCTCAAACACTCTTCTCAGATGTAACAAATCTTCCTCATCCGTTTTGGAACAAACAATAATTTCATCTAAATAGAGCACAATAAACCTGTCAATTTCATCAGCAAAGGCAATATCCATTGCTCTTTGAAATTCGGCTCCAACATTCATTAACCCAAATGGCATCTTCACATACATGAAGGTACCCCATGGAGTAGTGAAATTTGTTTTATCCTGATCATTAGGGTAAACTAAAACCTAGTTGTAGACTGAGAAACCATCTAATAAAGAAAACCTACTAGATCCAACTACCTTCAATAATATGTTATCCATTTTTGGCAAAGGGTAGTTGTATTTTAGGGAGACCTTATTAAGGTTTCTAAAATATACGCATAATCTGATTTCTCCTATGTTCTTCCTAGTTGGTACTATGTTGGAAAACCTTTTAGAGTACCTAAGAGGAACTATGATTTTAGCATCATACATATTTTTAATTTCTTTCTCAATTAGAGGCATCAATACTGGATTTATTCTTCGAAGTTTTGTTTTAATGGTTTCTGATCCTTTTTAATTGGAATTTTATGTTGTATAATACTCATATCATAAGCTTTGAGATATTCATAGCTCTAGGAAAAGACATCAATTAATTCTTTGAATAAATCATGTATTTTTGTTTTTCAATAGTTGGTAGTGACTTGGATAGTTTTATCATTTTAGGATCGTTTTCACTACCTATGTTGCACTCTTCTACATCTGTCCCTGTGGGCTAAATCTTAGGCTTCTTAGCTACATCATTGAAATCAAATAATTCTTCTAATGGAACTAAACCTCTAGGTAAAACATTATCCTTTAACTGAAGTATTTCAAACTCTTCTTTCTCTGGATCTATCTCATGAAATTCTACTATATTTACAACTTTATCTACATGAATATTTACATTTGAGTTATCTAAATGTTTTTATTCATTAGAATGTACAACTATTTGATCTTCTAATTCACACTCTAAATCTATACTATCTTCTTCATACTCATCCTTATACTGCAGAAAGTTTTCAATTTGTTTATCATTATCAAACACTTTCCAATACCTCATATTATCTAGTACAATTGGTTGATGTTTCACTTGCACTGTATATTGTCAATTGGGGTGAGGTATTTTATAGGTGCTGGCTGAAAAATCCAAAATATTTGCAAGGATATTTTGATTTCTAGGAATTGCAGAAAGATCATATTCCACAAAACTCTCTAGAAAATCAAGCACAAAATTTTTGTATGCTCTCAATCTAGGGTGTTTTGCAAAGTATTCTCCTTTAATTTGTTTCATTATTAGCTCAGAATCCCCATGAATGGAAATTCTTTTGGCACCCATTTTTTTCAAGAATTGCAATCATAATATAAGTGCTTCATACTTAGCTATATTATCAGTACATTGAAAATTCATCTTGTACGAATGACCTTCAGCATGATTGTTTCCTTTGTTTGAAACCCACACTCCTGCTCCAGAACCTTCTCTCCTACAAGACCCATCAAAGCTCATGTTCTAAAGAGGTTCAAGTTGAGTGTTTTGTTCCACTATTTGTGTTTGGTTTTCATCTATTTCACAAATATCAATTTCTACTTTAGTAACCTGAGTATTGATATCTCCGTCATTATAAAGAATGAAAGAGTCTAAATCAGAGTGGACAAAATAAAGGGGATATTTTTGTGGTTTATCCTGACTAGTCACCATGAATTTCATCAAAATTTCCCTATATAATCTTCTTTGTTGACCAAACACTGGTATGGTAGCAAAGGTCATATCCATTTGTAGGGTCCCTTGTAACTTTTCTCCCCTTGAGCGTGACAACAACATGCCATACTTAGGGGGTATATCTGCAACCACTCACTAGTACATTTGGGGGAAATTCCGACACTTGGTTCCGACCCTTTTGACCAAATGTCAGAAATTTCCCCAAATTTTTTCAATCCCGCCTGAAACCATTGCTATACCGACGTTTAGAGAAACGTGTCGCAATACCGACACTTAGACAAAGTGTCACAATTGCGACGTTTGGAGGAAGACGTCGCAATTGCGACACTATTCCCCAAAGCGTCGCTATTGCGACGGCTGCCTCCAAACGTCGCAAGTGCGACACAATGTCTAAGTGTCGCAATTGCGACGTTTGGAGGCATTCGTCACAATAGCGACACTTTGGCCACTGTCGGTATAACGACACTTATATGTGCACTACATAAAAATAATTTTATTAAAAACTACATTGACGTCTGATATCACGTGCACATTTGCCCTCAGCTCTTGCAGAACAGCATTCGCCCTCAGCTCTTGCAGAACAACATTTTCCCTCAACATTCGCCCTTAGCTCTTACAGAATAGCATTCGTCCTCAGCATTCGCCCTCAACTCTTGCAAAACAGCATTCGCCCTCAGCTCTTGCGGAATAGCATGCACCCTCAGCATTCACCCTTAGCTCTTGCAGAATATCATTCGCCCTCATCTCTTGCAGAACAACATTCGCCCTCAAAATTCGCCCTCAGCTCTTGCAGAACATCATTCGCCCTCAACGTTCACCCTCAGCTCTTGCAGAACAGAATTTTCCCTCAGCATTCGCCTTCATCTCTTGTAGAACATCATTCGCCCTCAGCTCTTGCAAAATGGTAAGTTCTTACTGCAAGCCCTTCCTCCTATAGTAGGGTTGACTCTATTTGGGTTTTTTTGGTCAATTCCATTGGATTGTGTTAGGATATAGGGTTCTCTCTAGATGTCTTCCAATGTTCTTTCAGATGAGTTTCAAAGAGGATGTGTAAGATGTGTTTGTGATTGCATGAATTTGACTCCACCAGTTTCATGAAGTTTAAGCTATGGATTTTAGTTCGACAAACTCATCCATCTCAACACCCAGTAACGAATTGCCCTTGGTCTGATCTATATTTAAGGTGAAGTGCAAAGTGGTAGGGAATGGGAAATCGAAAGTCATCAACTTTATCACAAGGGTAGTACTCCAGATCGAAAGTGATGAACTTTAGTTCTCCAGATTTGGGGATTTTCTGATATTTAGGGATTTTCTGATGACATACCAAAGGTCACATCCATACAACCATATCAAGGTCAATGTTGAGATCATTCTCATATAGATATAGGTCACTGATATATAGGGTTAATATCATCATCACTATCCATGGAAACCGAATGGTTACAAATTCTGTGATTGTGGTTGGCTCATTTATAATTATTACCCATTTACAGTAGAGCACAGAAACACTAAATATGGCCCGAGCATAGCCTTTACAACAGGCAATGGACTAAAGGTTGATCAATAACCAATAGCTCCACTTGAGAAACTTTCATATCTTGGGGTTGATATAACGCAGAAAAACAATTGTAATTATCATTCGTTCAATATATTAATATACTTTTTACATTGAACTGTTAGAGTGTTCAAGCAAATGCTAGCCATCATTATCATTAATATATTGGAGTGACATACTTGAAAAAAATGACATACTTGAAAAAAAGAACTCATCCACTGATATTTATAATCATTTGAGTTATTTAAGTTAAACACAATGTCAAGAATCAAGATTCAATACCCTCTATTATCTTCATCACCCAATACAAGATTTAAATTTTTCCCAAAGAAACGCTTATTAATTTGGCAGCCATTATTTCTCCCTGCTTTAAAAACCCTACATTTAAATCAAAACAAGCATTGCATTTCAACTACAAAAATATATTAGTGTTCAAATGTACATGTGTGCATCACTTGTGTAGGGTATTCCTTTTCCACTTTCACATTATCCAAGAATGTGTGCAGTATAGTTCATATTTTTGTGATTTAGATTATCTTGAAAAAGGAAAGGTAAATTATTTCCCATGGAAAAAGAAGGTTTTCCCTTTTTACTACTGGAAATGGTACAACAAAGTTCCATTTCTACCTGAAACTCCTATGAAACAGGAAACAAATAAAGGCCATGTCCTCAATGGACATCATTTGGCTTTGAAAATGGCCATTGCATCGTTTTGTTTCTTATATTACATCACGATAGTTTCTTAGGTCATTTCTTGTTTCTTGAGATGAAAAACAACCAAAGAAATTGTGAAGATCCTTTCAAGAAATAAATGACCATTTCTCAATCATATCTCAACTATTTTTTATTTTATTCAGTGGTTGCTTACTTTGAGAGAAATTTGACACTTTTATAAAGAATATAACATAAAAACACAAAATGGGAAGGAATTGATGAGGTAGATGACCTTTAGTTGTTGTCAATTAAGAATTGATAATACACGATGCATGTTTTGTACTACAAACTAGATTCCTTCCTGGAGTTAGGACACGGAGTATTGAATCAAAGTTGTAGTTTCTAACTTCTTGTATTGGTTCATCAATCTTGAAATTCGGACATTGCATGTCTTCATTGCTTCATGTTTGAATAATTTGCATCATATCGTACAATAGGAAATTAGGAATTATGATTATTATTACTTTATGGATCTGTTAAGTTACTTCTAAGTTTGCATGGTTTAGTGTGAAATTATTCTAGTGTGCCCCTAGGCCCAGGTGAAGGAATGCCAAGGACTGAGAACCCTAGTTTTTAAATGGTATTGTTTCTTATACCCAAAAACCCCTCAACATCACTTCTTATTAGTTCTTAATAATAGTGTTGTAAACAATTTGAGAATTGATATAGCAAAATCTCGCACTTCTCAAGATAAAGTCCTAAAGCTAAAGTGTGATACCATGTGTAATTCAATAGCCCCATTGTCACCTCACCAACCTCTTTTCACTTCGGGCTAGCTCTCCTCCAACTCAAGGGAGGTTCTCCCTAGTAGATTTTAGGGATCTAATGGCCCAACCAAACCAATTCAAGAGCCCCCTAACTCTCTATGTTTACTACTATCAATCAAAATATTGAACAATAGGGTCAGACATGCATCCTGAAGATAAAATTGCCAGGGTATTTTTGGGTAATTTCAAAGGGAAAGTCCCCAAACACATATAATCAAAGAATTATAACGTGATTTCAAACATTAAATATCAGCAAAATCGTTTAAAGGATATTGAAAGGAAAAAGGTGATGGAATATAGAAAGTGCCTTACTTAAATTCTCTAAGGATTTTTCAATAGTTGCTCCAAAAGCTTCACTTCAAGGCCCTTCAAGATCGTCTCCAACAATGCTATACCATCAGCTTCAACAATGTTGCTCCAAAAATGTCCTCAAAGTCTTCACAACAAGTTTACTAGAAGTTGCTCCAACAATATATTCAATAAGGTCTTCATCGTCAACTCGTCTCTTGTTTGGTTGCCTTAATGTGCAATGACATGTTTCCAGGACTGAATTCAATGCAAGGCATATTTGAAACTCTAACTCTGTCTTCCGGTGTCTTATTAGAAATTATTTCAGTTTTCATTTTTTGTTTTCAAGTTAGATATTGTTTTCAAGTTTTTACATTTATAATTTTATTGCAATGTGGCAGACTGATGAGAGCAGTGCAGGAACAACCCAAAGACGGGATGATCGCGGAAAGAGGCCAGCGGAAGAACATGTAAAGTGCCAGCATTGCTCTATCTTCAGGTATTTTAGTTATTTACATAATTGAAATAATATTAATTTTGTTCAAATATGCATACACCTAGCCATGGTATGCCTGATGATTCCCTCTTTGAGGAAGAGCTTTCTTCATCCCTATCTCCAGTGTTCTTGTTGTGAAAAAAGGCACGAGATGCAAGGTCAGAATTTAATACTTTGATAGACGCGCCTCAAACACCTGAAACATAAGAGAGGATAAAAAAAATTATGAGCCAGCTAGAAACATATCAGGTAATAATAAAAATTCAAAAGGATTTTTTTTTTGTTCTGCATGAGATGAATTGTGATAGTTTGATTTTTAATTTTTACATTGACTAAACTAACAAAAAGTTCTTTTGTATGTAGCGTTTTCTGGCATTTGTTGAACCCGATGTTGGTGGTAGTGGGACACAAGGGCAAGAGATTGCCCAACAACCCTCTCGTACACCTTCTACTCCTTTAGGTGCTAGCCAAGAAACACACCCTGCCCAAGCTGACACCCAGCCAACTGCTGAACGTGTTGGCAATGATGAGGCTGATATGGCCAACTACATTATTGCGTTTCCTGGAGCTACACATGTTAGCTCCACAGGGACCATTAATGGCACGTTTTTGGTGAACGATGAAGGTTTCCCTGTAAAGCACGTACAACTCCCAGTTAAATTTTAATATTTTAACTATTTCATGTACTCTATCTAAAACATATTTATCATGATTTTTATTTTTAAATTAATGAAAATATCTTCTTCTTCTTTTCTGTGTAGGAAACAATGAGTTCTATAGGTTTTTGGAGAGCCATGCGTTGGTAATTTTTGGCCCAACCATACGCACAAGGTGGAATTCCCAGAATTCCAACCTGAAAAAAGAACTTCTAGATTATCTAGAAGCCCTTTTTGGGGTCGGCACATTTGACAGAATAGCGGTGGCTCGGGTAGCTGGAAAATATTTGAAATATACCAGGGACACCTATAGGACGCAATTGCAATTTAACCCTAGATACGAGCGTCCTCTCACAGTTCCAGAGAGTGAGTGGAGAGCACTCATCCATGACGGAAAAGAGAAAAGGGCAAAGAAATAAGGAAAAATGCCAACTAGACCCGCAAGGTAAATTACAACTTTAATTCAATAGCTTTAATTTTCTCTATGTCTAAAATAAAAGTGTGCTACGTCATATATGACTTCAATATTTTGATGCTAGGTTGCCTGACACCTCAAAGGCAAACAAAGCTAGGATTGAAAAAAAGGGCCATCATAAGCTAGGCCATGGCGGCTACTTGAAATTAGCCGCAAGAATTGTAATTAAGTAGCTAAACATCTTATAATTAATTGTATCGCCTTCCAACGTTTTTGTAATCCTATCAAATATGATTAAAAATACACAATCATATGTAATGTAGGGTGATGACTTTGGAACAGAAACTATAGAGGAAGATAAAAATATCGCTTTCCATTTCGGCTATCAAGCCATAGTTGAACATCGCAGAAGCTTGGGGCAGGTCCCAAGATCCAGAATGCCTGATAAGGTAAAACATTAACCTTTCAATATGTTTGTTTTCATCCATAAATTTAATGTCTAACAACTTTGTTTAAAGCAGGGGAGCAGCACTACCGACGAGGCAAATAACCCAGTTTTAGAGCCAGATGTAGATGATCCTCACATGCAACCTGATCATTGTAGTGGGGACTAGGCCGACAATGCTACTATCAGTGAGGGCCGTGACAATAATTAATTTCCACTTATATTTTTTTCTAATTATACCTTGATGGTTGTCCTTATAACATTTTTTGTTTAAATGACAGAGAATGTTTCCCTTGAGGATCTTACCACCAGAGAGGAAGACAGGGCAACAGTCCCAACGGTGACAATTGGTGCACCAGGTAAATAATCTCATTGCAATTTTTTTATTAATATTACCGAGCTAGTTCAATGATATTTAAAAACTGACAATTAAAATTTAATATTATCTGTTTTTGTAGGCGATGCCCCATCACTGGATGAGACCAGACATCGTGACTATGCAACTAGGTCAGCAATGTGGGTCGAAAGGCAAGAAACAGAAGCAGAGCATGATGATATTGATGATGTAATTAGGAGCTTTAGAAATAAGAAGAAGAAAAAGAAAATTTGATAATGTAAAATATTGTATTATTATAAAACAAACGTTACCATACTTGGAACGTTTTTTGCATTATATAAAAAACTCATTTATCATACTATTTTTATGTCAAGCATTAATTTCAATGTTTCCTTGCGTACTTTTTGTTGAATTGTTTTTTTATTAGTTATTGAATTATTTTTTTATGCTCATGAAAGTAAAAAATGAAATATAGATTGGGTATTGGGGGATTGAGAGTGATGTGAGGGGGTGGAGGGGCCATAAGAGCTTCCACCTTCATGTGGTTGTCCCTGTTTAGTAGAGAATAATTTATTGGAGCAATTTAATCTTGGAGCAAACCTCCCTCGATCCAGCGTAGCAACAAAAAAGTCATTGTTGACTTAGTTGCTACTCTTTCAGATCGTGGGAGGCTTGTTCCAAGTTCATGTGACTCCAATAAATTGTTCTTGAAACAAAGAGGAGCTTATTCAGGTATGTTTTGACATTTTCAACATATGTTCTAACATTATCATAAGAATGCATCTTAGAGTAAAAAATACTACATCAATTACTTGTATTTATTGTATAGATAATGATGGATTTTGATTGACTTGGCGGTGCAGGTACAAATCCTCTTGCATCATGAGCAATACAACTTGTCAACCAGGGTCATGTCCAGGATATTTTTGCTTGTGCGCTTGACCAGGTTCGTAATGTCACATTTTGTAAGTTCCTTTACGGTTCATAATTCAATATTAAGCTTGTTCATGATTATTATCTAGGTTTTTTGTATGTGTTTTTTCATCTATTTGATTGTAAGCAACTCTGCATGTTTTCTGTTGTTCACTATGATTTCTCCCATTACCACTCCCAGGATGAATCCAACTTTATTGTTACATAGGTTACTTTATTGTTACTATGATTTCTCCATTTACGATTTCATAGGTTACATCATGTAAAGTTGTCAATCTCAGGTTGGTGATGAGCTTTAGTTCTCCATATTTGGGGCTTTTTTGATATTTTCTCCCTCATGTCACTCCTGCATCACCTCGTTGTTTGAGCATGCCAATTTTCTACCACTTGTACCAATTGGCACATATCAATCTCTGAGTGGTGCCAAATTTCACCTATTTTCGGCCCACTTGACCCCCTGAAAAACTCAAATCCACACACCATGTGTCTTTATCATGGAGTGCCACATGTCCTAGATATTTAGTCTGATAGGCCTTCTGTTATGAAAGAGATCAATTTTTTTCGTCAACACTTCTTATCTAGGCACGACACCTGTTACTTGTTTAATCTGACGGTCACAGTCTCTCGGGTTACCTTCTAGGTTTGACATACCACTGGTTTCTGGTATATTTCCATGGAATCGGTCTGAAAATACCAGCAACAATCCACACACTTGCAACCGTCGACAGACCTGCCGTTTTAGTAGCTGCATTTCCGCAACTTCCAATACACCTGTCATTTTAGTTGCTGCATTTCGGAAACTGCCAATACACCTGCCGTTTCATTCTCCTGGACTCTGTGTATGCATATTTTTCATATAATTTTATCACGAAGTTGGCTGCAATGCTTTGACATGCCTTTGAATATTTTTGCAGGTTAGAAGACATTTCAGGCCAGAGCTATTAAATAGACTTGATGAGATAGTTGTATTTGATCCTCTTTCTCGTGATGAGCTCAGAAAATTTTCTAGACTACATATGAAATATGTAGCAATTCGTCTTGCAGAGAGAGGTGTTGCTTTAGGGGTTACAGATGCTGCTCTGGATCTTGTTCTTTAGGAAGCCTATGATCCTGTAAGTAATCACTTTGTTTTGATTTCTTTCTTATTTAGAGTCTATCTTGCTAGGGGATGTGCATGTTATGGTTTGTTATGAGACCGTTGTCAATTTCATCACCATCCCTCATAATATGTTTGATTGTGTTTATAAATAATAAACAATTATTACACCAAAAAATAAACAATTAACTGTACTATGAGTAATATGATATCTTGAAATAATTCTCATTATAATTTCATAACCTCTGCTCTCACTTGGTGGTGTCTATATCACTAAGTGTTTCTTCTTTAAAATTATAGTTACAGCAGACAATGAACAATCAACTACACTGTGAGTGATATCTTGTAATAATTCTTATTATAATTTCCTAACCTCTACGCTCACTAGGTGTCTATATCACTAGGTGTATCTATTTTAAAATTCTAGTTTCAATGGTAGATAAATTGTTATCTTAAAATTATAGATTTGATGGTGATACCTTGTGATTGATAATGCAGTTTGAAGCAGCTTTGGCTTCGACTAATATAGTCTCAGGAACCTCTGAGAATACAAAGGTTGTGATTGATTACGAGGCACTGCCTATATTTGTGGAACTTCTTACCTCTGGGAATGATAATGTTCGAGAACAGGTAGCACGTTTATTTTAGAGGCATAAAATTGTTCTTCCCAACTATCTTTATATGTCTGTAATTTTGGAATTTGATTTAAAAAACTAGTACCCAACTTTGAGTTCAACTGGTGTTCGTGTAAGGTTGTTTGGGCTTTGGGAAATATTGCTGGAGACTCTGCAACATTTAGGGATCTTGCCCTCAGTCATGGAGCTCCGAGGCAGGTGCTTGCCCAGTTGAATGATACTGCCAGAATTTCAATGATACGAAATTGTACATGGGCTCTGTCAAATTTTTGCCGTGGTAAACCCCAACCACTATTCGAACAGGTAAGCAGAACACATTTTTTGCCTCTTCTTCTTAGTTCGCAGATACTGTGGATTTTTTTTTATAGATCTTGGTGCTTGGTAGATTTGGACGTAATATGGACCTAGGCGCTTGTTCATTACAATGACTCCGTCATCGGGTTTTAGAAAATGCTCAGAAATTTGGGTTTCACAAGGGGATTACCCTTGCTTTCAATTATCGATTATCAATCACATTCAAAAAAAGTCTTTCGTAGCATTGTTGAGCTCTTTGTAGGTGAATTTCCGAGGCAATTTCACAATATCTGAACTAAATTTGTCTGTCCTTTTCAATACTCTGCGCTTGTAATAGAACCAGACAAACAATCTAGTGGCCAATGCAACAACAACAACACCTCCTGTTGCAATGCCTGCAATTCACCCTCTCTACATGCATGAATGACTATGGCACCCTCTTTTGTGAACAGGTACTGGAGCTGAAGGTACTGGTTTCGATTAGGATCGTGGAATTCAACATCCAAAATAGTATCAAATTCCACTGCAATATTATTCCCCGACGAGGGCAAAAGTTCATTGAGACCTATTGGACTCATCACCCCCAAAGAGACTCCAGGGCTACCCAGAGTGTGATCATCTTTATTGCTAAGTATATTTTTATTTTTTCAGTGAGAGTTTAGGGTTTCTCTAACATAGCTTCAGAAATCCGATTCAGTGCCTGCTTGAATATCGTCACATAATACTCATGGTTTGGATTGATGAGCATGCTATGAATGGTTGGTTGATTCATAAGAACCACCCATATAGTCATCTTGAGATATTTCAGAAGTTTTCTCGGGTTTCCTTTTTCACCGTTTCTAGTGGGTAGGATGGTGTGGGGTGATCCATCAATACTGGTGCTCTTGTAGTAGGGAATTTGTTTTTGGGGATATAAAGGAGCATTTGATGTATATATCCCATTGGATGCATTCATAGATGGGCACGAGAGGTCAAGAATTTAAATTAAAAATATGAAACCTCTAGCATGGAAACCTGAAGGCCGCAGAGACACTGGTTAAAGATTGTTTTGTGCTAGCCTTAATATAGTCGTGATTTCTTTCTATTATATTAATGCAAATATATAGTCCAGTCTCATTAAAATGAGAATTGTGGTTGTATTTCTCTTTGGTTGTTTCTCTCTTAATGCTCCAGAAGTTGCCAAAAGTTGTGATAGTTGTTTAGTTTGCCTGTTACAACTTAAAAGTGGTTTTTAGCAATGGGAGTCATGTTTTTTAAGGTTCATACTAATATGAAGATCTTGTAATTATATATTCAGGATAAGAGTAGATGGCCTCTGCTTTGGGAAATATGACAAAAATTTCCACATCTACCTCATTGGGTAACAATGGAAAGGGGAAGAAGTTGGGTGCAATGTTTGATAATTATGGCAGACAATTGTCTTCTCTTTCAGTTTTTTCACCCATTTCCTTTAATCGCTCAAGCAGAAGAGGGACTCTGAGATTAGGCGACAGAGAGAAGGTAGTTAATACAAGAGATATGGAAAAGGAGTTGTACTTCAACAAGGATGGCTCGATGACAAAAAAATTGCAGGTCAGAGAAAAAATTATGTTTAAAGGAAGGTCACCTGCACGTGAAACTTCACTGCGGTGGATCTTTCCTTGTCCACTTATATTCGATTTTAATGTGTTGTTTTAATTTTTCATGGAGGGTTGTTTTGGCATATGGTCTGGCATTCAATTGCACACTTACTGAAAGCATTGTCAATTTGTCTTGCAGGCGGTGTGAACAAACTTGCTGATCTTGTTGGAGTCACCCTTGGGGCGAAGGGCAAAATGTTGTCTTAGAGAGCAAGCATGGTTCTCCGAAAATAGTTAATGATGGTGTGACAGTAGCTAAGGAGGTAATTTGTAGATGTGTGCTCTGGTTTTATTTTTAACGTTGTATTATTTCCCCCTCTTAAATGTCTTAGATTTGGTAGGCATAATTTGAAAACTCAAAGGTGAAAGGAAACATATTTGTTACCCAGTGGTCTACTTGGCCTATGGACTAGCCACATTAGAGTAATGCATAAAGCTTTTCACAACAATAAAAGGAAAGTGTTATGGCTGAGTCAAATTTTATTGTTATTGACAGTGTAATGAAATGTATCTCAATGCTATGGTTTTGGCCTTTTTATTGGTTGAATTAGAGGACCCAGTTGAAAATATTGGGGCCAAGTTGGTAAGGCAAGCTACGACAAAGACAAATGATTTAGCTGGGGATGGAACCACAACATCTGTTGTTCTTGCACAGGGTTTAATAAGTGAGGGTGTAAAGGTAACTTTTTGTCGATAGTATTGGATTAAGATCATCTATTCATTTTTGTAGGGTCTTATGGTGTTTGGTTTTTTAGTTTTGGGTTGGGCTTATTGAGTCTAAGATATTTTTTGAGTGAAAAAATTGCTATCAGGTATTAAAAAAATTTGATTATTTTGTCAAAATTTATGAGCTTGTTAGGAAATACAAAACTGACAATGGTTGTATCTTAAATTTGTGGAAAATAATTTGAAATGAAACCTTTTTATTTAGGTTGTTGCAGCAGGTGCAAACCCCGTTCAAATTACTAGGGGCATTGACAAGACAATAAAGGCCCTTGTTTCGGAACTCAAAATTTTGTCAAAGGAGGTAAACGCTTGCCTTTTGAGTAGGCTGGTTTTCCTTTTTTTTGATGGTTTGGTGTATCTAATTGAATTAGTTACATAAGGTATTTTTGGTTGCAAACTACTTTTCATTTTTCATACAGTATTGGCCTTGTGGAATAAATTTGATTGTGTGGTCTTGTTAGATCTACAACATTTGTAGTTGTTTAGTCTTATGGCCGAGGTGAACTTTTATTATGGAAATAGTTGATGCAATATTGTCATTTAATCCTTACTGCAGGGTAGCATGTTGAGAAGTTTCTTGTGAAACATTTGGTATTCAAAATGATACTTGATCCTATGCAGCATCATGCACTCGACTTCAAAATTCATATTCAAAGTGAGCCACACAATTATTGCAAAAATTCAAATATTTATGTTGTTTTAAACCATTATATTTTTCATGTATTGGATGCTGAAATGAGAAAAAGACTTTGGTATGAAACCAACTGGTGAATAATTTCCAGCAAAACAACCATGTCCAAGACATGATTTAGAAGTAGAACATATGTACTTATGAAGCATAGAAAGATATCCTTGATGCATTGTCAATGTTTGGCTAGGGTTATTTTTGGAGAAAATAACTCCTTATTCCTAGAATAGTGATCTTCAATACAAGTAAATGCCAGAGAAGAGAGATCATCGTGTGACATAAAACTATTAACAAAAGTGAATAGGGAATGATTATTAATTATGGCATACTAAGTTGTCAGTGATTTTGACTATTTGTCTTTAACATGTAAAAATGTTAAATTCCAAACTTACATCATCATGGTTTGGCATCATGAGCTTGACTAATTTTCAACCATGCTCATAATTTCATTGTTTTATTCATATCTATAAACAACGTTTCAAATAATAATAATAAAGTTCTATAAGAAAAATCCAGACCTCCATGCTGCTGCTCCTTGTGAGATAAAGTCAAAATTGTATTACACAATCTGACACATAAGAATCTCCTATATCCCGGTGGTATGTATCCAAATTATTATAATAGTGTCTTCAAGACTTATGTTGACATTGCTAATGAGATATTTAAGCAATGAAAGATGGAGCCTTCTTCATTTTTTTATATGTAACAGTATTTTATTAATATAAAGATTAATGGTTTTGTCTTTCTGAAAATGAAATGTAAAAATAATTTATTGTGGTCAATTGAAAAGTTTTTTTTTTTAACTTTTCATTATGGAAGGGCGACATAGATATATGCCCTTCTAATTGAAATTCGGACCTATCCTTCAAATTTGATTACTGTGTGGGACCTTAACAAACAATAAAACTATTCCGTCGCGCGTTATATAAAACATATAACAAAACCTTTGTCAAAAATTCAAACAAACCCTTTAGCCGTGGAGCCCGCCGGACTTCAAATGACGATAAACCATAATTCAAACCAAATTCGCGTTCCAAAATAGCCTGCTGACGTCGGCCAATTTTGTGACGTGAAAACCAAATGAATTCCACCCTAATCTTTTTCGGGTCCGAAGTTGGGTTGGTGTACGGAGAGAGAGTTGTGACGCGAATTTCTTATCAAATTCGCCCTAATATTTTTTGGGTCCGAATTTCCACTGCGTGAGCGGCCCAAACAAAGATCCGCTCCAATCAATTTCTGCCACGTGTCCTCAATCAAAAGTTTCCCTGTTCCTAGATGCGGGTGCATTCGATGGCGTTTAAGGTGATGGGACATGGATGTGGCGATTTCATATCAATCGCATTAATTTTTAACGCTGTTCAATCAGCCGATATTTAAGTTCCAAGGTTTTCACATCAAATCGCATTAATTTTTAACGCTATTCAAGATCGGACCTCCACTCCTGTTAGCAATTCCACATGCTCCAATATGCTCCGACCTTCGGCTCTCATCAATGAGATATTTATTACGGGCGTTCTTCGATGCCATCGCAGTCAGGTCGATAAAATGGCGTTTCGCTATGGTTTTTCAGATGAGCCGCAACCTTTGAATTGCATATGCTCTCCGGTTGCTGGGTTACACTACCTGCTCACTGTGACGAGAAGGAGAATCCAGCTGAACTGCTGCTTAGACCTTGGTGCAAATCTGCATTTCTCTCGGTCTAGTCTGTGTCTGTCTTCCTCGGTTTCTTGGAATCCTGCTTCTCCGTCTCGTCTTGTGCCCACTGCTGAGACTGCACCCATTCCTCGCCTGCGTCAAAGGATGCGTTGCCGTAGGGGTAGCACTAGAGGTAAACCCCTGCGCGCTCCCTCCAGCCCCTCAACTGAGTCGTCTTCCCAATCTAGTGATTATTACGCAGGTCACTATCCTGACACTAGAAGTGGGCGGGGTCGGGTTCTAGGATCTGGCCACCATATGGGCTCCCCTGCTCCTCATTTCCCCATCGCTTCACCTTCTCCCACGACGCGCACTGCGCTTTATTCCTTTAATTTCTCTCTGAACTGCCCACGAATCACAGCTTCAATCACCGTGGTTTTCCGTGAGGAGGCCCAAGTGGAGGAACAATGCACCCGTCCGATGGGTTGAGATCAGAAAAATCTGGCCAGCATTCGAGCCTTCAGGAGGGGAGCAGTGGCGTGAATGTGGAGATAGCACCTGGCGATCCTGGACCTTCCGAAGGATGGTGCCGAATCGTCGAAGAACCACCGGAGGAGCAACTTGTTCTCTTTGGTTAATTTGGTTTTCTTGCTTCGCGGCCCACTTAATTGGGCATGTTTTTTCTTATATTACGTCTGTGCTGGACCTTTTTAATATTTTTTAATTCTGTAAATGTTCAAGACTGGTTTCCCCGTATCAGGGCAGTCTTTTTTTTTTATTTTTTGATGAAAAATTTGCCATAAGTCTGGGCAATGTTTTTGACTTCGATCATGTTGTAATTTTATTCCCACTGTTAATAGATTAACTTTACTTAGAAAAAAAAATGTTGCCCTGTTTCTATTTTAAACTTGTTTTTTGAAATACAGAGCTATGTTTATATGATTGTTTATAGTCGAAGCGCTGTGGGGTGGTTTATTATATTAATATTTCACGGTCGAATTATGTTCATAACAATTGGAAAAAAAAAATGTTGCCCTGTTTCTATTTTAAACCTGTTTTTTGAAATACAGAGGCCATGTTTATATGATTGTTTATAGTCGAGCGACTGGTGATTTATATTAATATTAAACGGTCGAATTATGTTCATAACAATTGGAAAAAAAATATTTGCCCTGTTTCTATTTTAAACTTGTTTTTTGAAATACGAGCCATGTTTATATGATTGTTTATAGTCGAAGCGCTGCGGGGTGGTTTATTATATTAATATTTAACGGTCGAATTATGTTCATAACAATTGGAAAAAAAAAAATTTGCCCTATTTCTATTTTAAACCCATTTTTTGAAATACAAAGGAATGTTTATATGATTGTTTATAGTCGAAGCGTTGCGGGATGGTTTATTATATTAATAATTTCACGGTCGAATTATGTTCATAACACTTGGAAAAAAAATGTTGCCCTGTTTCTATTTTAAACCTATTTTTTGAAATATAGAGCTATGTTTATATGATTGTTTATAGTCGAAGCGCTGCCGGGTGGTTTATTATATTAATATTTCACGGTCGAATTATGTTCATAACAATTGGAATGCCCACAATTCATAACAAATATTGGAGATTTACTGTTCTGTTTTAAAGTTTCATTTTTTTTTTTTAAATTGAACCCGTCGTCGGTATACCGACGCTTTGTAAGCATTGGTATTTCGACGTTTTGAACGATTTCCATTTTCATCAGTCTTGTGACGTCCTTCAATATTGCGACAGTTCTTCCTAGCGTCGGTATTGCGACGCTTTTGGAATGCGTCGGTATTGCGACGCTTCTGAAAAGCGCCGGTCTTGCGACGTTTTTGTACGGCGTCGGAATTGCGACAACTTAAAAATGTCGGAAGAGCGACAGTATAAAAACATCGAAAGAGTGACGTTCAAAACGTTGGACCACATTTCGTCCGAATTGTGACGGTTTACAAACGTCGGAAGAGCGACATTCAAAATGTCAAACCACATTTCGTCGAAATTGCAAAAGTTTACAAACGTTGGAAGAGCGACGGTTTGGGAAACGTCGGAAGAGTGACATTTGTTTGGAAGCAACGGAAAAGTAGCGATCCGAAAGTAGCGATATTGCGACACTTTTCACTTTGTCAAAGTCGAATTTAATTGCGACGTCATGGCAAACGAAACACGTTTTGTTCGTCCTCGGGCGCTCGCTCTTGCGGCAGTATGTCGGAATAGCGACGAAGTGGCCGTCGAAAATTGGGCCAAATTTTCTAGTGACTATATCCATTACCAGAATTTTGGCTGGGATTTGAGCTAAAGTAACACATAGATCTTTGATGAGACCTAGGCATCTTACTTTGTTGGAATCAAACGAATATAAATCTTTATAAGGTCTGGTAATGTCAAGTCCAAATTTTTCCATAACAACTTTGGGAATTAAATTGTACGAAGCACCTGAATCTTACATAACATTATGGAGAATCTTATCATGAACATTTAGGCTAACATAGAATGGAGGAACACCTCCTTCCTGTGGTTTTCCATCAACTTCTGGCCCAAATAAGAGTTCAGGCTGATCATCATTCAAATTAGCAATTTCTGTGTTTTCCCCTATGTTTAGAGCTTTCATCACTTTAGATTTGTATAGATTTTTGTATATTAAAACTTTTAGAGGAATGGGAATTTTTAGTTTTTCTAATTAATTCTCAATATTGAATGATGTTTGAATCTTACTCAGGTTCAGAAAATGAGATTTATCTGCAATTTCTTTTGATACAGGTTCTTTTTGTTGACTGGTGGTTGGGATATCATTTTGAGTAGTTTTGGAAGTATCATCAACTATATTTTTGGAAGGAATTTCTACTATCTTTTTGCCAAAACTATCACCAGTTTTGTTGGCAGAAATGTCTGTGATTTTCCTAACAACAATATTAGAGGTTTTTTTAGGAGGATTTTCAGAATTCTTTTTGTTGGGGCTATCTGAAGTTTTCTTACTCCTAAGTTATATTGCCTATGGAATTCCATAATAGCATTTTCAAATCCCTGTTTGTAATCATCTGATTCCTCTTAATCAAGCTCAGTTTGGGAATGCTAAAAAAGCTCTTGTTCTTCTTGAGTGAGAAAAAATATTTCATCATCATTAATACCCATCAAATTTATTTGGTTATCTTCTACCTGTTCTACAATTTCCCCATCATCATCAACATAATTCTCCTAAAATGGAGGTCTAATTTGTTGATCTGGTCTCATTTGTTCCCTCTATTTGATTTGGGGAGGATTTCTTCTAACATTTTGATTACGATTTTGAGGTGCTGGTTGGTTTTATTTTGGAGTAGCCCTTTTTGTTAGATTAATCCTTTCCATCATTCTTTCCACTGTTATGAATAATGAATCTATTTTGGCATCAAAATAAGAAGTTGAGGGTTTTTCTTTCATGGTCACTCTTCTTTCAGTTCTTATCCTAGCTCTTTTTGCTAACAAATTGTTTTCTACACTCACTGAATCTCTTTGCATTTCATCTAATGTTGAAGAGTTTCTCTCTCTCAACTAATAAGACATGTCTGCCTCAAAGCCATATGGGAATTTTATTAAGGCTAGGCCTTTAGTTTGTTTAATGTTTGCAGGAATTGCATTGTAAACACTATTGAATCTAGTAAAATAATCCTCGACACTTTCCCCAGGTGCCCTCCTAATGCTTTCATATTCTGATAGAATCTGAAGAGGGTTATTTTTGACTTCCCATCTATTAAGGAATGACTGATGGAATGCATATAGATAATTGATGCTAGCGGGTGGCAAGGCTTTAAACCATTTCCTAACTTCTCCAATGATATTTTATGCAAACAACCTCATTTTGACATTTTCCTCATCTACTTCCTGAAGGTCAAAACTATCATTCATCCAATCAACATGTTTTTGAGTAGCGATAGGTCCGGTTCCATAAAATTGAGGAATCCTAGTTTGATAGGCTTGTGGCATGTTTGACAAAGGATCTTGAAGAAAAATTGGTGCATATCTAGTTGCCATTATATGCATATGAGGATGGACAATATGTGGATTGATTAAAAGTGATTTTTGGATGAAAGGTGGAGGCTGAACTGAAGTTTGAGGTTGTGGTGAAGGTGTAGGTTGGATTTTAGGTGAAAACTTGGGAGAAGATGGAGTTTAAGTTGCTTGATGAGAAATTACAAGGGTAGTAGTGGAAACTACAGAAGGGATGGAACTAGATGATATCAGATGAATAAATTGTGATGAGGTAGATGAAACTGCAAAAGAAGTTAGGGAAGAGAGTTCAATAGATTTTTGGATGGATGCATCATGAACAGAAAGGTCAAGACCTGAAACTAAATCTTGCAATTTATCAAAATCTTGAAGGACTTGAAGGTCAATATCAGGTTGGGCAAACTGTACTTCAATAGAACGATGTCTTAATGTGGATTGATCTACCCAGTTGGTTGACTTAGTTCTCAAAAAGCTATGTTCAAAAGGAAAATCAAATTAAATATCTTGTAGAGTAAAAAAATCCTTTGGAAGAGAATCTTCCCTATGGGGAGGACTGCTACTTCCTTGGCTCTCAGCTATACTACATTAATAGTTGCAAGCTTTGGATTAGGATGAGATCTAGTGTAAGCTCTTTCGAGAGCCAGAATTAAAATCAACGACACACACATACTTATTATTTACAAAAATGAAAAGGAAACAATCTCTCGAAATATTCCTATCCTACACATTCCTTGGCATTTTCTGATGAATTCGGGGGCATGGAAGGTCTGAGGGAAGATGTAGTGTGGGAGATTGGACTCCTAGAGTCCAATTTCATATTTTTTGTTGACATACTTGTCCTCCAGCAAACTGTAGAGTTCGAACAATTCGAACTCACACTCTGTTTCATTGGTATTGTAATCCCTATCAGCTAATGAAATGTGATCTAAATCTATGAGAGGATGAACTAAAGGGTTCAGAGGATCCTCCTGATTATTCTTCTTATGAGGCATGATTATTACTGAATAATTTAATTGTAATTGGGAGGAAAATTTTATTGGGAATGAATTGCAGGTGTCTAACTGATTGAAGGAGGGAGACAAGAGACTAACACTTGATCATAGATAAATCAGCTAATAATAATCGTGGGCACACTAGAAAACCTGTAAATAACTCAATTTGATGAGAATTTGTGACAGAAAAGGTCGAAAGAGGATTAGTTACAGGGTTTTTATAGGAATTTCATGGTTTCCGTTGCAATTGGTGTGGGTCCGTTGGATTAACGGTTATCCAGGCTAATTAAATGTCCAACGGATAACTCCGGGAAAGGATTTAATTGGAAACGGCTTGGAAATGTGGCGGATTGGTAGTGCCAGAGGTGTCGGGTAGTGACAGTGGTAATGGAGTGAGGGGGAAGAATTTTTTAGAGGGGGTAGGGAGAGGTTAAATTTTTAGGTAGGGGATTGTGAAACATGGAAGGGAGGCCACGTGGTCAGAGGACCCAGTGGGGGAAATGATTTTTTCAGACCCCCCCCTCGGCGGTAAAGCGAGGATGGAGAGGGGGTGGGGGGAGAAAGTCGATATTAGGCATTGAACTGTAGAGCGGGAGGATCGTATGGCCAGTAGTTGTGAACTCTTTAACCAATAGCAACAAAATAATCTTGTCGGGTTATGACTTTCCTTTTGGAGCCAAAAGTTAAGATAAAACATTTTATAACATATACATATCCCTTTTGCGCTCAGTTTTATAATGCAGATTCAAACTTAGGATAGGTGCATTTTCAATCTTTTTCCAAACAATATACTTCTACCTAGCCTTTCAAACTCAAATTATTTTTCTAAGCTAACATTTTTTATTTCTTCTTCGAGGGGTGCATTTAGACTAGCAAACCCATATTTCCCTTTTTTTATGAAAGATTAAAATCTATTCCATCCTATCACTTATTTCTCCTATTGAATCAGATTAAACAGTTGAACAAATGTCATTTTCTACCTAACTATTGATTTGCCAAGATTAGACTATTTGGCAAATATTTTTTCTCTAATCTAATTTACAAAAATTTAAACCTATTTAACCATGATTGAGCTGTATGGTTAAACAAATAATTAGTCATTGTGGCATTTTAAACAAGTTGCACACAACCTTAATTTATTTGACAAAAAAAAAACTATCTATCATTAGTGGCATTTAAATTTGTAGCACTTTCAGTGTTATTTTCTTTTGTTTTTCTTTTGTGGGGTTTTGATTTCATTTTTATTCTTTTTCCAATGTTTCTTTCTTTTCTTCTTTTTCTCTTTATTGATTTTTTTTTAATGTACCCTCTTTTCATTTTCTTTTATATGTTTTTGGAAATAATTTGCAGATTGAAAATTATTTACAATATGAAATTTCTGAGATAAAACACTCAATCACCTTGAGATCCTATAAATTATAGGACCCTAACAGTTGCAATAGGTAGCAATACAAATACCTTGAAACTTGATGAAATAGTCTCATCCTTGTTGTCAAAGGAGATGAAACGGAAAAATATGGAGGGACAGAATGGACATACCTTGTATGCACGAGAACATTCCCAAAACATAAATAAAAATAATTCCATGAGTGGGATATCTAAATCTAGAAGGGGATCTAAATCTATAGGAGAACTTGTAAAGGTGTGTTGTAAATGTGGAAAGGAAGGGATATTTAAAAAGGACTGTATATCTAAATATCTTGACAAAGGAAATGGATTTGTTGATGCTCCTTCTACAAAGGATAAAACCACCTCAAATGAAGTTGGGGATGTGTACTTGGCTTCTTATTCAAGTACACATGTAGATCATGAGGCACGGTTGATTGAATCAGGTGCATCCTTTCACTTCACTCGCCATAGGGAGTGGTTTTGCGAGTATGAGAAATATGATGGTGGTGATGCCTTATTAGGGGATGAAAGAAAGGCTACAATATTCGAACTCAGAAAATTAAAGCTGAAGTTGCAAGGTAGAAGGATTAGAACAATTACGAGCGTTCTACATATTCCTGCATTGGCCAGAAATTTGATTTTTTAAAGCAAGATGGATGATTCATGTGTAAAAACATTGTTCAAGAAAGATACCTGCAAGATGGTTCAGGGAGAAAAGGTATTGATGTGGGGAGTTCGTATTGGAACTCTGTAAAATATTCTGGGTAGCACTATCATTGATGGGGGAAAAAATTGTGTGGTTCCTGAAAGTGGAGTAGAAAACCTAGTGGTCTCTGGAGAAAACACCATGTTATGGCATTAAAGGCTTGGACATATTAGAGAGAAGGGCCTTCAAATACTTCATGGTAATGGTATGGTATAAGGTATGTCTAATTTCTCTATGGATTTTGATTTATGTGAACATTGTGTATATGGGAAGCGAAATCAGATGAGTTTCCGCTATGGTGCTAAGAGGGTGAAAGGGATATTAGAGCTTCTGCACAGTTATGTGTTTGTACCTATGTTAGTTCCATCATTGGGTACGTCTATGTACTATGTATCATTTATATATGACTTCTCAAGGAATACATGGATATATTTCGTAAGGAAAAAATATGACGTCTTTGACAGGTTTAAAGAATTTAAGGCTCTAGTGTAAAACCAAACAAAGAAGAAGATAAAGGTGTTGAGAACATATAACAGTGGAGAGTTTTGCAAGAAGGAATTTGAAGAGTTATGTAAGAATTGTGGTATATCACAACATAATAATACTCCATACACACCTCATAAAAACGGAGTTGTAGAAATAATGAATAGGATGTTGATGGAAAAAGGAAAGAAGTGTGCTAAGTGGTGTCGGGTTAGGACAAGAATTATGGGAAGATGCGATAGAGACTGCATGTTACCTAGTTAATATATCACATTCATCAGTGTTTGAGGATAAGACTCCACATAAGGTATGGAATGGTAAGAAACCCTCTCTTTCACAACCAAGGGTATTTGGATGTGATGCATATGTACATGTTCCAAAGGAGAAAAGAACCAAGTTGGATAGTAAATTTGAAAGGTGCATATTTATTGGGTATAAGGATGGTTTAAAAGGTTATAACCTTTGGAACCCATAAATAAGGAAGGTTGTGTACAAACGAGTTATGGTATTTAGAGAGGTGAAAGATGTTATTAAAAATGAATTCCTACCAAAGGAACCTGGGAATATATATTTTTAGCTAAAGGAGGAATAATCATACTCTACAACTAAACATGAATCAGAATACGAATAGCTACAAACTCTAGCTGTGAGAAGATCGGTTCGAGAAATAAGGCAACCAGAAAGGTATAGTCCATTTGCTTTCTATTCAAATTTTTATTTATCTATTACTGAAAATGATCCCAGAACTATAAGGGAGGTAGTAGATTCAGAGGATGGAAAACTCTAGAAAGAGGCCATGGTTGATGAAATGTCATATTTGGAAAAAAATGAGGCTTGGGATCTGGTGGAGTTGTTAGTTGGAAGGAAACCCATTGGAAGAAAATGGGTGTTTAAGAAGAATATGAATGCAGAAGGAAAGGTGGAGAAATACAAAGCCCATTTGGTAGCAAAAAGTTATTCTCAAGTGTCGAAAATTGAATTTGGTGATATTTTTTCTCCTATTGCCAAGGTAGTTTCCATTAGATTACTTTTATATGTTGTTGTTGATTTTGATTTTGAGGTAGAACAGATGGATATGAAGACAAAATTTCTTCATAGGGATCTATAAGAAGAGATCTGCATGAAGCAACCTGAAGGCTTTGTGGTGAAGGGTAAGAAATAACTGGTGTGCAGGTTAAACCTATCTTTTTATGGGTTAAAATAGTCACCAAGGATGTGGTAACATAAATGTGATACATATATACGGGAACTTGGCTTCACCAGAAGAAAATCATATAATTGTGTGTATTCTAAATTAATTAGTGATCACGTTATTTAATTAGTCTTGTATGTGGATGATATGTTGCTGATTGCAAATGACAAATAAATTATCCAGGATTTGAAGACCCAATTGTCCTCCAAATTTGACATGAAATATCTTGGTGCTGCAAACTATATTTTGGGCATGGAAATTAGATGAGATCGGGAAAATAAGAAGCTCTATTTAAACCAAAGGAATTATTTTGAGATAATATTGTAGAGGTGTAATTTGCAGGATAGTAAACTGGTGAAGGTTCCTATTCCTGTAGGTGTAAATTTGTATGTTGAATAGTGTCCCAATACATAAGAAGAGGAAGAGGACATGTACCATGTTCCATATGCAAGTGTAGTCGGTAGCCTAATGTATCTAGTGGTCTATACTATACCATACATTACACATGTAGTGAGAGTACTGAGTAGTTTTATATCAAAACCAGTGAAGGAGAATTGGACAATAGTGAAGTGAGTTTTCAGTTATTTGCATGGCACTAGTGATTATGGTTTGTGCTACCAAGGAATACCAGGATTGGACAGATTTTTGGACATCCATGGCTTTGTTGATGCATACTGGGATGGAGATATAGATCAGAGAAGATCTACAAGTGGGTATGTGTTTAACCTATTTGGAAGAGCAGTCAGTTGGATGAGAAAAAGACATTATGTAGTGGCTTTTTCAACTACAAGGGTTGAATACATGGAAGCTACTCATGCAAGCAAGGAAGTAGTTTGGTGGAAAATATTGTGTTCAAGTATGGAATTGCTACAATGATCTATAAGGATATATCATGAAAGCCAAAGTGCAATATTGTTTGCAAAGAACCTTACTTGTCATTCAAATACAAATCACGTTGGTGTTCAATATCACTTTGTGAGGGATATGGTTGAAGACAAAACGGTGTTGTTCGTAAAGGTGGAAACTTTTAATAATGTTGTAGATGCATTGAAAAAGTTTGTGAGCACTGAGAATTTTTCTTGGTGTAGAGAAACAATGGGCGTTGTAGGGCTGGAAAATGACTAAGCTCTCTTATCACCCCCTGTGTGGAAAATAAAACAACAAGTGGGAGAATTTTGGGTGTGTGTTATATTATTTCCATGACTAGTCAGATGCGCGGGGGGGTCACAAGGGGGGATACAACCCCCCCTTTTCATTGCATCGGGTGCAGCAAGGGGGTCATAGGGGGGCGCAACCCCCCTATCAGGGGGTTTGTAGGGGGGGCAGTATCCCCCTTACAAAGGGCTCGAGGTAGTGCCCCGATAAAAAATTTTGGACCCTATAATAGGTGGGCAGACCTACCTACAATTTTGTGCATGGTTTTTGCACATGGTTTTAGGCATGATGGTTTTCTACCCATGGTATTTTGTAGATCTGGTCAAGGGAACTATGGTTATGTTCTAATCTAGGGTTAATGGATTGGGGTTTATGAATGCTTCAGAATTTATATATGTATTGTAACATTGAAAGGAATATAACGAAAAATCAACCTGCTAGTCCCAGTTTTGGGATCTAGGGGAAAATATTTGTGTATATATGCTTTATCATATATACACAAATATTCATCATTGTTTATCATCATTGTTTATTTTCTGGTTTTTAGAATTCGTTTTCAGGTAATTTTTGTACAGGGTTGAAACCTATAGATATTTATATGTGAGAATGGAGGAAAATACACCTCAAAGACGCTTGTTGATTTCTATAAGTAGGCTAGGTTTTACAGGGAGCTAATTGTTCCCTATAATCCACAACATAATGGTGTATCAAAGTGAAAGAATATATCCATTGAAGAAATTTTCAAGGCCATGATGCATGATTTGGAATTGTAGTTCTTCTTATGGGGAAAAGCTTCACAAAAGGTTGTGTATGTTCAAAATTTAAGTCCTCATAGAGTTCTATAAGGTATGACTCCTAAAGAATCCTTCTCTAAAAGAAAGCTAAAGGTTGGGCATATGAGAATATTTGGTTGCCCTATATATATTTGTGTTCATAAGGATACGAGGAACAAGCTTGAGCCTTTAGGAAATAAAGGCATATGTGTTGGATACAATGAATCTTTAAAAACCTATAGAATTTACATTCCATAGTAACGATGAATTAAGGTCGGCCAAGATGTCACCTTCAATTAGAAAGTGGCATATTAGATTCCCAAGGAAGTATCCATAGATTACTTGGATGAAGAAAATAAGGAAGCCTCAAGGGAGGAACAATCGAGTTCTACATAATGTACCAGAAGACTAGAAGGGCTTCAAATCTAGCATAACTAGTTATAGTTCCTGAGATCAAGAAGAGGCTATCATGGCTTAGATCCACTTTGGAAGAGGTAGAAGGAAATGCATCTCCTGATGGCACATCTATAGAAGTGAATAAACCTAAAATTTTCTCCAACTATGCAGCTCTTATGACAAAAATCATTCATGAAGAACCTTCCACTTGTGAAGAAGCAACTAGTCAGTAGGTGTGGAAGGAAGAAATGAATGAGGAGTACCAATCAATCATGAATAATGATGTTTGGGAAATTGTGCCAAGGCCTGAAGGGAAGTTAGTAGTGACTTCCAATTGGATATATAAGATTAAACATGATTCATATGAGAGCATTGAAAAATACAAGGCACGACTCATGTCTAGAGGGTTCTCCCAGAAAGAGGAAGACTATGATGTATTTTTTTCTCTAGTTTCTAGGTACACCTTCATTAGATCCATCATTTCAATTGATTCTTCTATGGGGCGGGAACTACACTAGATGGATGCAAATATTACTTTCCTCAATGGAGTAATTGAGGAAGTGGCGTGCATAGATAAACCTCAAGTATTCGAGGCATATGAAAAGGAGCCTCATTTTTGTAGGTTGAAGAATTCCTTGTATGGACTTAATTAAGCTCTAAGAGCTTGGTATGCTCATATCAATAGTTATCTGACAAGACTAGGATTTACCAAAAGTGAAGAAGATCCAGGCCTTTACTTTAAGGTTATGAATAATTCACCTCTGATCCTTTTATTATATGTTGATGACTTATTTTTGATAGGTGCCAAGCCTCTTATCAATCAGTGCAAGAAGAAGTTTCCTTTTGAGTTCAATATGAAGGATCTTGGGTTGCTGAACTATAACTTCAGATTAGAAGTATGGTAGAAACCTGGTGAAGTCTTCCTTAGACAAGGGAAGTATGTGATAAATATCCTTCAAATTTTTGGGATGATGGATTGAAAATCCATGATGACTCCCATGGTGACAAACCTAAAGAAGTTAAGAGGCTCTGACTCCAGTTTGGTAGATCCGTCTATCTACAAGTGGTTGATTGGTATGCCAATGTATTTGGTTAACACTAGGATGGACATTTCTTTTTTATGAACAATTTTAGCTAGTTCCAAATATAACCAAGATATGAGCATATGATTGCAGTAAATCACATATTGAGATATTTGTGTGGTACAGTGAATTATGGCTTCAAGTTTTTTGAAAACATGGATGTATAGCTTCAAGGATATACAAACGTAGACTGGGCAAGAAGTAATGAAGACATGAAGAGTACCTCGGACATAAAATTCAGTTTCGAATCCATTACGATATTGCGGATGAGAAAGAAGTAGAGGCTGATTGCACTCAACATTGCTGAAGTAGAGTACATCGTAGCCAATGGGCCTTGTAACGAAGAAATACAACTCCATAAATTATTTTCAAGACTATTCATCCAAAATTTGGAACCGATGGTGATACACTGCGAAAATAAAAATTTGTGTGAAGCTTTCAAAGAATCTTGTGTTCCATGATAGGTCGAAGAATATTGAGATCAAGTACCACTACATCTATGACATGGTGTAGAGAAGACCAATAAGGCTCAAGTACATATCCACCGATGAGAAGACAATATATGTTCTGATGAAGTCATTTCCAAGGGACGACTTTTGTTTACTTAAGAGACAAGATGGGCTCGTAGAGATCACCCCTCTCATTGAGAGGGAGTGTTGATTTGTCTACAACACGGATGGACATTCTCTTGAAAGGGAGAATGGGTCCAAGAGACCTAGAAGGCTCAAGTGAGTGTCTCTTGGAGGATGCCCCTGATCATACACCAAAAAATGGTGGAGTTAGGTCCTTCAACATCTAGACCATGATCACACAATGGAAGGGTGGAGTGAAGTCTTGGACCCTGATCACTCACTAGGTAGGGTGGAGTGAGATATCGTTCAACATATAGACCTAATCACCAACCAAGAAGGGGTTGATTGAGGTCTTGTCCCAGCGTGCTCACCGGGAAGGGTGTGTGAGTGGTTTCCAGTTGAGGGTTTCAACATTTTGGCCTAGTTGGTGGCCATGGGATTCGAGGACTAATAAATTTGGAGGAGTGAGTCCTAATATGATGATTACATTGCCATGGGTTTGGTATCGCCCCAGAAATTTCCACTAGAGGATGTTAATAATAAATGATGATGTTGGTAATAATGGATAACCTTTTTCATTAGAGAAATTTGTTCAATTTGAGAACATCTATGCTAGTGATTATGAATACCTCCCTAGTTAAGAGGGAGTGTTGAATTTGTAACTATGTTCGGTATTCATAATGTACTTTTGGTCACTTGATGTAATTGTCTTTATCATTGTAAATAATATTTATAAATGCTTGAGTCAAAGAAAAAAATTATCTTGATTCAAAATCCCACTGAGACTTTTAAAAGACGTAAATTCAAAATTTTGAAATGTAACATTTTTTTGCTCCAAAACATGACAAGTCAGCTTCCCTCCAAGTCATTTTACCCCTCACCAAGAGACACATCCATCACCCTAGAAAAACTACTATATAAAGGTAGCTCAAGCTCACCATTTGGTAGATTCACATTCTTCTCTCAAGATAGATTTTAGGAAAGTGAAGGAGGTCAAGAAGGTTGATTTTCTCTCTTTTCTCCCATGAAATTGAACATGTGGATATAATTCCCTCTCCTTGATCCGCATTTTTCTGGAGCAACATATTTTGGAGGGCTAAATTTTTCTAGGTTACTGGGGAGCTTCAAGGAGGCTGAAATTACAGCCTACTAAACAATTGTTGGGAGGGTCAAATTTCTAGATCAGGCAGGCAGAACAAAGTGCATGATCAATTTGGGTGACTTGACTTGCAGGAGAATACTAGGTTTGACCATAGATCTAGGTGTGTCTCTTATCGAATAGGAATAATTTCTCTATTGAAAAGGTTGTTGGGTTTTTCCCCTTAGTGGGTTTTCCAAGGTAAATATTTTGTGCATTGTGATCTCTATTGTTCTACTGTTGAATGATATATTGAAATAAGTTAAAAGAAGATCTACATCAAAAATAATTATTATTATTTCAAAAATATTATGTTAACCCTAATTACACTAAAAAATCAACTAGTGTAATGTAATAAAGTATATATGTCAACATTTTTTAAATGTTGGGAATATATATATATATATATATATATATATATATATATATATAACAAATTAAATGGTCACTTCATATGTTTTAATTAATATTCAAATTAAAATATATATAAACATAAAATGTAAAATGTAATGTATTGTAATGTAACGTAAAATGTAAAATGTAAGGCATAATTCTACCAATTTAATGAGAAGAAATCAGTTTGTCTATGTTAGGTCCCTATAATACTATTTGATCCCCTTATTTTTATTATCAGTGTCTTCCCAATATTTTTATTGTTGTGCCCATGTAGCCCTCATATTGTTATTTTTGTGCCCCATAGAAGTCTATTATTATTTTTTTTGTGCCCTTACATTATGTAGACTCTGATTATATTGTGACCCCTTAGACTCCTATATATACAAAGGAGGTATTTTCAATTGTATCATACAATAATTTTTCGTTTATGTAATGTAAAGGAGGTTTCCCTTTCAAAGAGGATCATTTTTAAGACGTTTATCTGTCTTTTCTTCCATTTTGTGAGCCGGTTGCATAACATTTGGTATCAAAGTTTTGGATTCTTGGGTTCCGTTGCTGCAAACATGTCATCTTAGAATTTTCACTATAATTTTTTTTCTACGAAGTTTCAGAAGCTGAAATTGTTACCATGAGTATCCTATATCCTAATGGACTTTGTGTAAATATTTTAGATCTTGATTCACTCTATTTTCGGATATATGGTTAGAAGAAGTTAGGGTTTTTGCATGCTCCGTAATTCCATCTCAAATAGGTGATAATGGAAAAATCATCATAACTTCCTCTACAAGAATCAGATTTGAATTTCATAAAAATTGGTTGAAATGAAAGGGATTGTAGTATCATGTGTATTTTTTTTAGGGCAAAAGGTCGAAGCAATAACACATGGAACTCCGTACAAGCTCCCTCTACTAAACAAGTCCATAATCAGGTCATTGTTGGAGATTGGTCATAATGTTACCTTGAAGAGTCCAAATTTTATCTGACTTATGGCATTGGAAAGAAGACTCATAGCGATACCACAAGACCAAATTTCAGATCTTAAAGATATGAAATCACAGAGATACAATAGTTTCAATATTGAGCTCCTAAAAATCAAGAATAAGGTGTGTATTTTTTATTTTTTCATAACTTTGGTTTGAAAAATTAGTTTGGAGTGATTTAAAGGACATATTGAAACATATATATGAATATTTGGTTGTAAAATGTCTTAAAAAAAAAAATTCTATATTGATTAAGCCCTCAGAAATATCTACTATGACACATGAAGAGGAAGAAATACAACATGATATATCAAAATTACAAGACTAAGTGCAACAAATTTCACTCTCGCAAAGAGTAACCAAAAATGAATTAGAAGCTAAGATGGATGGTATAGAATAAAAAATGAAAGGAAACATGATAGATTTGAAGAATGGTTTAAAAGAAGATATGGAAGGTTTGAAGGAAGGCTTTACAAAGTTTCTATAAGAAATGCTTCCTAATTGCAAAAATATATTAGATAAAATTCATGTTGAGAAAAAAATAAATGTTAATCATGATTCCATAGACTCTAACTTTGGATTGAAGACCCACCATATTCCAAAGATTGATATGAGTAAGTTTGATGGCAAGGATCTAGTAACATGGATACTACAAAAAGAGCAATATTTTGATCTCCATAATGTTCAAGACACACAAACGATATTATAATGCCATACGTGATCCTATCAGGCTAATTTTGATTACTGTTTAATTAACTTGCATATATTGAATTACAATCATTAAGTAATATTGGTATAAACCTACACTTGTGAATCTGTAATTTTACTTTACTAATATGCATTTTATTTGTTATTATTCTATTCCCAATGTGTCTTCTAAAATCTACTTTTGGATAAGTTATGATATTCTCCCATTTATTTCCAAATTAAATATCCATATTTCTATTCCCAATGTGTCTTCTCAAATCTTCTTATGAATAAGATATGGTAAGGAAAGTCAAGGATATTAAAATAAAAGGATGAGGGGGTAGTAATGACATTAATGATAGGTGTTTGAGGTAGATGAGAGGACAGGGGGGGATCTTTGGTCTTTGTTCTGGAATTGGAGGATTTTATTTTGGGGAGAAATGTGGATAAAAATAAAGGAGAGAATGGAGAGAAAATGATAGAACTCAAACTTGGATATATTAGAGAGTGTTGGTTTAACTTGGACACACTAAAACTAGTTGGGCTTGGGCTTGAATGGCTACAGAACCTATGGAGGCTCCTAGGCTATGAAATCATTCCTAGTTGGCTAGGAGGTAAATTCCATCAGGTGGCCTAGCAGGAGCATCCCAACAAATGCATTGGAACATGTATTCTTCCATTGTTGTTTTATTTATGTAAATTGTTGCAAATAATTTTTTTTTACATGTATAATATGTGGTAAATAAAGTTTTGCTTGTATGTTATTATCAAGTAAATGTAGAGTTATAAACATGTTATTTTCTTCTTATTATAACTAAATTAAAGGTTAAATTTGGTTTAATTAGAAGACCTAGGTTAGGTACTCACATATGGTATTAGAGCTTAGATACAAAACTTGGGCGACAAAACCCACCAAAACTACCTTTAACCCAACTGTAAGAATTTTTCCATGGGAAAAACACACATACACACACACACACACACACACACACACACACACACACACATATATATGAGATAATTATGTTTCTTCTACAAATTTTATAATTGTATTATTTTATAAATAGTACAAAGTTTTATAACCCAACATTTCATACTCCTGGATTGTTGCACTTAGCCTACATATTAACTAGGGTATTACCGAGAAATACATCCTAGAATTTCAAAAGAATATGTACCCAAATTACACAAAGCACTCATCATTTTTGTAAGGTGGCCTTCATTACACATATTTATTACATCCTAGAAAAGATTTATAGTGGTCATTGACTACCAGATTTATTACATCATGTACAATATTTATGGTGGCCACTAATTACTGAGTACCTAGCTTCAACAACAACAGTGGTAAGCTGAAATTTATCATTCTCATTTCTCCGTGTCATTCTCATTTCTAAGTGCCCACAAAATGATCATCGATATGCTATTGCAATTAGGTTTGAACAAAAACAACTACTATGAATTTGATCTCCAAATATACTTATAGAAATTCCTCTGTCAAAATCTGTTATTGTAATTAAGAGCTTAAATGCCTAAACATTTGGTTTCATCTTCCATTATAAAATCCAATATATATTGATTTAATTCTTATCTCATGCATGATCATAACATATGTACACATGGCATAAATTTGCATGTTAATTTAAGGTTTTTTTTTCTATTTTTTTAAACAAATCACCAATGTAATGCCCAAAAGTGATGGGACACAACACTTATACATCTCCAAATAAATAATTTTCTAAGATAATATATTTATTATCTATGAGAAAAAAATTCACTAAGGAAAAATTAGAGGCTCCCTACCTTTATCATTTACATTGTAAATGGAAAATAGTATTAAAAATTAAAAATTGAACACGAAACTGCAGAGTTTTATAGTGTAGTACCAATTATCACCTTTGGTACCAAGAATCTAATATTATAAAAAACAAAAAAATGTTCATCAACTAATTTTGTCATAAAATGTCGAGCTCAAGATTATATACCTAGCATTGTGCAACTACTACCTATCTATTAAATTCTTAAATTCTTTGTCCCAGTAGCGTGGACAAAATATCAACGCGGGCCTACAAAGTCCGATTCGTGCAGTCTGATACATGTTACCTCACTACCTTCTTAATGGAACCCCTTGTCTATTCAACCCAAACTTTTTTTTGGATAAGTAGTCAACTATACGATACTGTCTATTGTCGAGTTAGGTGATTTGATTAAAGTTAATAAGGTGTGGAAGCTATAGCTACAATAATTATCTCAATTTATGATAATAAATTTATTCATAACCTTTAAAAAATAATATATGAGATATTAATCATATAATATTAATGAATTTGGCTATAATAATAAATACATAATTTTTATTTATCTATTTAGTTTGTGTTATTTCATCCAATCTTATTTTTAGAATAAACTATGGCTGAAATTTTAAAATTTAATATACAATCTCGCTAATGGTTACATGTTTTTGTTTTTCTTTTGATAGAATGGAATAGTGGGCATATATTTTGGTACACATGTTCTTGTTTCTCTTCATAAAATGAAATAGAGAGAATATATTTTCATATCTAATATTGATAAAATGGAATAGCGAGAATATATTGTCATAACTAACATTGCATAGATGAAATTATGAGATCTGACCATTTTTATTTAGAAAACACTATTTTATCTTTGTTATAATGCTGGTCTTTTATAATATTGTTTTAGCAATCATTAAAGTATTTTTCTGCCATTATAATAATAGGAGAAAAAATTCATATATATATATATACTTACTTTTGTCATACCAAAGTTGTCATATTTATTATTTCTTTAAGATCAAACTTGGAAAATTTTGAAATTTTTAGTAATTCAAAATGTTTTTAGTATTTTAGTTTTTATTGCCAATTAAAAAAAAAATTGATTCTTTGAATTTTAGGTAAATAAAATTAATTAAAATGCCTTTTATGAGATAAAATTGTTTATAAAATGGAATTATTTTGAAAAAAGATTTTTAATTTTTTTTAATCTATAACATTTATTATCATTAAAATATAAATTTAATTAATTTATTTTAATAATATTATTGATTTAGAATGCTCAATTTCTATTTTCTTCATTAAATTTTTTTACTCTTTGAAGCCTGACAAATAAACATGATTTTATCTTAATTCCTATAAATCATTGTTGATTGAGCTCGTTCTCTTCCTTTTTATAGAACGACTTTAAAGGTAAAAAAAAAAACAAAAACAAAAACTTATAAAATAAAAATAATACAAGTTCTAAAAATTCAACACTTCACAATATATACTCAATAAAACATACATTGACAAAATAAAATTTATTTATCTTTAATATAGGGATCTCTAACTGCCATCAAAAAACAACCCACTCAAATTAATTAAAAAAAAATTTAAAAATGATAAAAAAATTTAAAAAAAAAACATAATAATAATAATAACCACCATGGAAATACTGATAACGAAAAATAATTAAAGTATCCACAAACATGCCACCGATGGCGTTTGATTTCAAAGAATATCCATCGATGAAAAACCCCCACGGCTATACATTGCTTTTTAAATACCCCTTAGTCTAAACCAAAGTGAAATTTTGTACAATTGAATAAATAAGTGCTGATATTATACACAATCTATTATACTTATTCTACTTTAATCGAGCTGATATAATAAGTGCTTCCATATTATTTTATTTCATTTTCAGTTTTAAAAAAAATGGCGAGGGAAGGTATAAGCTGGAAAGATATCAGCGATGGTCGTATTGGTGAAATTAACCTCAAGAAACAAACTATAAACTATAAATGAATTTCATATATAATAAGTTAAATAAAAATTATATATACATTTGATATATACATATATATATATATATAAATGAGATTTAGAAAGTAAGTAGGTTTATTTTAGGTTATATATATATATTGGTAATTTAGATTAATTTTAATTTTTCTATTTTTTTCTCTTCTCATCTCACTCACTAGTTTCGAATAGGTGACCTTGCATACAGAGTGCCTTAACAAGGTACCCCATCATCAACTGCTTTACACCACATGGACAAAGGTAGTGGGCTTTGGCCAGGTTTAGTCTAACTACTCGCTCGGTGAGCCACGACCTTGCTCAAGATCGAACACAAAACCGGTCCGTCGTTACGAGGCCAACCTTACCACTCTGATGCCACCAACAACCATATATATATATATATATATATATATATATATATATATATATATATATATATATATATAGCGTGTATATATGGTTATATTAGATTAAATATTATTTGTTCATTCAAATTCTTATGTAAATTTGGAAATAATATATATATTAATTAGAAATATGCTAGTACATTTATATATGAATAAGTATTTAGTTATAGCACATGGGTTAAATATACATAGAAGTACATATATAGAAAATAGAATCATATGATGTATAAGTGTTAGCAAAGATGGAAATTACCTTCATACATATTTTGGTATTTTCATATTATATATCTTATATATAAATTGTAAATGGTAAAAAAAAAATATACAAATTAATTAAGTAATGATACTCATAATGCTAGATTAGCACACTCATTATAATTCAATAGTTGAAATTCCATATGCATCAATCTAAGAGTTACTTTGAAGTTTTTTTTTTTTACACTAGATAAATAAGTATATTTACCAAAATTTATGCAAGTTGTAGTAGAAAATGGAAAAATTATTGATGTTGTAATCAAAGAGAACCCAATTGTGCCCAATTCTGTCCAAAAAGGTTGTAATCTCCTATAAGATTAAGCCCCTATTAAATGAATAAAGAAAAATAAATACCAAAAAAAAAAAATATCTTGAAACTATATCTATGAATACTCAACACATTTACACTAACCTTGGAGATTTTCCTTTATTTCTTCATGATAAAAAAACTTTAGTGATCACATGTTCCTATAGATTATATTTATGTCATCTGTACTACAAAATCTACTGGAGGATGGGTATATATATATTAGCATATGTATGCATATATTATGTAAAGAAAATGGGTTATTCATACCAACCTAGATAAATACTTATAATGGAAGGTAAATCCAAAAATAAAGAATATGATTTTAAATGTACATGCTATCAATATTATATTGGCAACAATATCATATTATCAATGAATGTGAAGTTTATATAGAAGGGGTCTCATTACTTAATTAAAGTAGATATTACCATCTAGATGAACGATGATATGAAAATCATTCCATTGTAAATTACTAAGGAATTAAAAATCTAAGTTGAAAATGCTCCTTGATAATTATACATCTACCCTTAAAATAAAATAAAAATATTGTTGGGGTGTTATATTTTCCTTATATATCAATGAGATTAGCTTTGATATGTGTAGAATCATTCAACACAATTGATGTAATAGTGTGAAGAAATACATGTTTTTTTTCATCTTTGTTTAACCCGTAAAGAGTGGGGCATTGATAGGTGCATAACAAGTTATGGAAAATTAATACAATATATTAATTATACATCCTTTTGGTGGTGACAATTTATATTATACTTTCAATGAAGAAAAAAAAAATCAACGAGAATTTGTGCCAAAAAAAAGAGTTAGGGAATGAACCTCTTATGGTTTATTAAGGAATGAAATTTTTCATTGGATTGTTAGATGAAAATTGCCTCTTGATTTAAAACACAGTTACCTATGAAAATATGAAAGAGAATGAAATAAATGATTGATTAATGCATGATTAGAAATGTTGTATTTGTAACATAAATGAATGTGAAGTTGTGGACACGAAAGCACAAATTTTGGTTGGTATGTTAGTTTACATATGTCTTCATACCGGATGCATCACATTTATTTGATAGATGATGCCAATAAATCATACAAACTTTTCAAAATAACTATTAACATCTTATAACAATAAGTATTAACATCTTATAACAATAAGCATCAGTGTGAAAATTATGTGGCACATTCTAGGATAATAATAATCAATTTAGATAATAAGGAAGGTGTAATAAAGTGTAATTAGGAGAGAAAAGTAAAGAGATGACAATTTATATGAATATGAATAAGTATGAGGATAGGGAATAAAGAGTTGGTACTTATTTAATTGGAAAGAAAAATTAAGTTATTTACCATTGATTAAATGAGATTGAAAAAAAAAATCCATGTTTGATCCTAATAAGGATTATGTTATTTAAGTATAAGAATCTAGGTAGCATTTCTATAAAACATGAATCTAAAAGAAATAGTAATAAAATGAACTAAATATACACTATTTATGATAAAAGATTGAATATGTGATCATCGGTTCATTGGTGAATTATAAAGTCTCTGAAAGACAACATCACATAGAGTAAGAGAATCATGACCTTTTCGAGGTAACATTAATGAGGGGAAATACTACAAATGAAATTAAATAAATCAAATAAAAATCCTAGAAAATAATTAAAGTGATTAAGAATATGTAATGCCACAATCAGTCTAAAATGTTGTGTAGGTTTAAATTGAAAGCAACAGTAAATGGTTAGCAAGAAGAAAAGAAGCAATTCATAACAAGGGATGGTAGACATAAGTTATCTATTCTATTACACACTTCACTCTTCACCATTCTCACTTCATAGCCTGACTTAGAGGTGATGCTTATGTTGGAAAACTGTTATTGAGTAGTGAATAACTCAAATTCAAATAATTACTATAGATACTCTTAAACAATAAAAGTGTTAATACTATTTACTTTGTTATGTTCAATCTTGCTATATCATTTCCTTACATTATTTCTAATTCATGTGCATATAATGGCTACTTAATTTCCATTCCAATTGACATTATTATTATTTTTCAATATATATGTATATATTAGATAAGGAGTTATTTCAAAAGGAAACTAAGTGTCCTACATGCATATTTGCATATTGGGTTGTTCATGAGATATGGTTGGGAGAAAGGTACTTATGAAACTAATGCACTTCGTAAAGAAAGTTCAGAAATTTTTTTTGTATTGCACCAAAGTGATTGTGTTTGTTGAGTTAGTTATCATTGTTAGAGCAAGTAAAAAACAATTTTCTACATCATTCTTAGTGGCAAGTGGAAGAAATTTCTACCAATGTCTAGTTAGTTTATTAGATGTTAGAAATAGTAACATCCACTTCAGCCATACAATAAAACTAAATAAGGCCACAATTTTTCTATGTTCACATGTACATATTGTTTAGTGGAATATTTGGGAAATCGTGTTTTAGCATTGATAGACACATGGTTGAAATTGCATTAATTCATGCATTACATTTCAGCAAGAAGGCTACCAAAACTATGTTAAAAAACCTAAAGGAGACAATGTTAAGTTAAAAAAAGAAAGAAGAGTTGAACTGGTTGTTCAAGTTGGATGGAGTGACATGCTGTGACGATCCACCAAGAGTGTTGGTATTTATTATGGTGGCAAGACCCAAATGATGTCAATTATTGCATCCATCAAAGCAAATGATTTATGGAATGTAAATGCCAATGGAAACTCCATAAAACCAAAAATTAAAATATTAAGAAAGAGAATTCATAAACTTTTAATCATGTAACTTCATGAATATTCTTTTCATAGGTGTTCACATATTAATCTCTAATTATTATCTTCTTCACAATCATTGTCATTCGGGGAATGGAGTATCCAACTATAAAATATCTAAGTCCAAAATACATGAGGTCTTTGAATATACGAATTGAATGACCTAGTCATAAATAAAGAAAAACCCCATCACATAACATAAAATATCTATAATATCATACAAAGTATTCATAAGATATAATAGGACAAGTATAGCCCAGGATCTTCTATGTAAGAGGATGCAAAGACTATATGTCGCAACTACCCCTCACTTTTTACCATCTATAATGCCCATTTTGACTTAGATAGCTACCTATGCTAAGGCTCTATTTGTAGTTTCATGTTGTTTTATTTATGAACGTTGTGTAATATTGATGCATTTTAGTTGGAAAAATTAAACTACTTATATAAATCATCTGATGGAATAGGTATTTTTTATTAAAATATTTGATTTATGACTTATTTAATGTATGATTTACCTTATGTATGAATTACTTGGTTATGATTTATCTAGTGTATGACTTATCATAGTTATTTTTGTTTCATGTATGGCTTAAGTGGATATGATTTATCTAATGAATGAATTATCTAAATTATGATTTATCTAATGTAGGATTTACTTCCATTATGTTGTTATGAGTACAAAATTGGCATGTGGATACTAGACTTAATAACATGATAATTAAGATCACTTAGCTATATATATTTTGTTGTTACGTATATGCATGAATGAGAACTAACCTGCAGATTGGAAATAAATATATGATAACCAATATCTACGCTTCCAATCAAGGAATGTTGAGACATCCAATGAGGAATGGTATGATGTACATTGTTCTATTACATTTTTCATCTACTTGATATACACTGTTATGACATGGGTAAAGTGTAAATGGCATGTGACAAAACTTCCTAACTGGATTATTCGATGAAAAGTATCCAACCAACGTCGTAGTGTGGTCCATATTATGGCGTTGACCCTAGTTTTGAGGAGGGGTGGAGGAATTTCCCACCGTGTAACCTCTAAGCCTAGAATCATGGGAGGGAAGTGATAGACACGCTCCCCTAGATGTGTGATGATGATTTCTAATTTCTTGTTGGGGAAGTTAGGTCGATATAATCGACGCTTCTGCAACATTGGTTTTATCAGTGTTTAGATCGTTATAGTTGATGCCATAGTATACTGTAGTAGAGGATGGATAGGATGGGATTGGAAGTAGGTTAGGAAGTATAGGAGGCTATAGTTTAGTTGGATACTCTTGATGGGAAGTGGTATCATTGCTTGACTTAGTTAATTGATTGTAATCTCTCCCTCTCTATTTTGTTATGCCTTATTTTCAAACTTATTTCAAACTCCTTGTGTAATTTTCACTCTAACTTCGGGACGGATTTTTATAAAGGAGGGGTGTATGTAATCCCTACTTGATCCTATCATGCTAATTTTGAACAGTTTTTAATTAACCTGCATTTATTGAATTATAATCATTAAGTAATATTTTTATAAACCTACACTTGTGAATCTGTAATTTTATTTTACAAATATGACTTTTATTTGTTAGTATTCTATTCCCAATGTGTCTTCTCAAATATACTTTTGGATAAGATATGGTCTTCTCCAATTTATTTCTAAATTAAATATCCATATTTCTATTTGTTGGAAATATTTTCATTGATGGAAAAGGAGCAGAAAGGAGTAGCACCAGAATTATCATTGAGAACAAAGGAGCGGATCAGGATCAACTGGAGTATAAAGGAGAAATAAGGCAATGAAGGAAAAATTTAAGTAGAGAAGCATAAAAGAGAGGCAAAGGAGCAAGCCAGAGGAGCACCAAAGAGGCATGGATCAACACTAGAATTATCATTAAGGCAAAGGAGTAGAGAGGAGCAGTAAAAAGGCAAGGAGCAACATTATTGTCTTTATCAAAGAGCAAAGGCAACAAGGGCAACAATCTTGAATCAAGTCATGAATGTGATGGGTCGAGTCATGCACGAGTGGGAAGAGTCGTGAACGTGCTAGGACAAGTAATGAAAATGTTCAGAAAATGGAGAAAGTCATGAACACACGGGTCAATTTGGAAAACCAGGTTGTATGAATATGAATAAGTGAATGAAGTTCCTATGAACTTCATTGTAGATCAAAGTATGGCAGAACACAGATTTATTGAAGATGCAATTCCATCGACAAGTATCAGTGTGCGGGAGGAATGGATAGTCGTGATCAAGTCGTAGAAATGACAGCGAGAGAATGGACGCACGGGACTATGTCGCATTGGCCAGAAGATGATTGGCACACATCGCAATTGGTGACTTTTATATTTACATTTTAAGAAATCGCAAGTTATATTGTTTAAGTTGTGATGCGATGAGGAGCCACATGTCGGGCGAAGGTCCATGTGCATATCGCACATCACATGCGATATGATATAATTGTTAATGGCGCAGAGGTAAATGTGTGAAATTCCGATTTGCGATGGGTTAAATTCTGCGACGTGCGATAAGGTTTTCGAGCTGATTGTTGATGATTTAAAATGTCTGATTTGCGATAAGACACAGAAATTGCGAAATGCAAAGTGCGGGAGAGGACATGGAAATATGACATGGTACTGACATGGCGATGATGTGGCAGTGATGTGGAAATGATGTGGCAGTGATGTGGTGATGATGTGGTAGTGACATGGCAAGGTGACGTGGCAGGATGACGTAGATATGATGTGGACCTAGCTCGCATATTGCACATCACAAGCTCAGGAGGATAAGCACTCAAGAATCATGTTAAAATGGTGAAGTCTGAAATGCAATAAGAGTATCGGATGTGATATGCTTCAAAGCTAAAGTCTAGAGGATTTAAAGTCTGACATGGGACTCATTCATAGACCGCGCATTGCTATTGGCGATTCTTATATTTATATGTTAATTCATCGCAATTTAATTGTTTTAAGTTGCAATGCGATAAGAAGGGTGGTTTGTGATGCAATGCGTTCGCATATTGCAAATGATAAGAGGAAACTTGTTATTGATATGAGCTAAATCTTGTGACATGTGATAAGGGGTGGATGCGATGTAACTTCAGAGTTAAATTGCAAAGGATTTCAAATCCAGAATAAGGCCCTTTTGAGAAGAAATCACATTGGAGGAGGAAAAGGAGGATTATAACGTAAAACCTATGGAACGCCGAAATGTGAAAAGTGACCAGATGTGATATCATATAGAGTTCCTTTTTAATATACTTCAAGTCCAGGGTTCTATGTGGTTACACCAGTTTATAAAGAAAAGTCTAAAAGCAGAGGCAGTCTCGGGTAAGTGACTCGACACAGAGTGAAGGGCAGAGAAAGATGAACATTGCGTCTATGAGGAGATAGGCACCATGGGTCAAGTCAGGCTCAACAAAACTGCGGGTAGAGAATATTGAACATTGCGGTCAATAGATATAATAGGCAGAGTCGAGAAAAAGTTCGTTATGTTACACCGTTTGAAACATGGGCAGCATGGGTTGAGTCAGGAAAAAAGGCAGTTATGCAGCATAGTTATAATATTAAAAAAAAAAAAGGGACAACAAGCAGAAGAGGACAAATGCACAGCAAAGCTAAGAAGCTGAAAGGGCTAAGTTGACTTATTTTGTATGAATGTAAATTTTTCGATATATTATATATTGTTTGTGATGCAAAGACACGTCTCCAAGGCAAAGAAAAACTCCATTTGATACTGAAATAAATGTATATATTGTTGTAACATCCTTAATATGATGAGTGAGGAAATGAGTGGGTGGAAGGTAAAGAGTCATGCATGTTCACTTCATATTCCCATATAGAATGTAAACAACCATGAATTTATCTCTATAAATGATGTTATTTTAATGTGCATAGAGAGGTTAGAGAGTGGAAGAATCAGAGAGAGTTGATAGAGATGTTGTGCACATCAGGAGCTGATATGAGGCATAAATGTAGGCTAAAAAGGCAGCAGTGAAGAAGGAGGAAAACATAGATGATATCCAGGTAAATCAGCATATTATTTTTATTGTAGTGTGAGGGAGTTGGAGCTTCCATATCAAGTTGTAGCTTGATAGATGTCTAGTTGTAGCTGGTTGAGGTAGGAGCCTCCTGTGGGTTGTAGCCTACATAAAATAGATGGGAGTTGGAGCTAATTCCTTGCAAGTTGTAGCTTGCAGAAATTGAGGTAGTAGCCTCATGTAGGTTGGAGCCTACAGAAAATCAGTCGTGAGAGGGAGTTGGAGCTTGCCTTTGCATCACAACAATAATAAGATGTGGTTTTATCCCTTATAGGTTTCCACTTATATCTGTTGTCTATGTGCATGATGATTATGTGTTTATCTATTGTGTTTAATTTAAGTTTGTTGATTCATTATATATTAAGTTGCTTATGAAATGGAGGTGTAAATAAGTTTATAAAAAAAAAGAGTTTTTAAATGTCCATGAATGTACTAAACAGATTCACCCCCCTCTCATTTTAGCTAAGGGTTCATCAATTGGTATCAGAGCCAGTTCCTTCTATATCAGTTTAATAACTGGAAGGAGGTCCTAGGTCCCCAAAATGGCTAGCCTAGAAGGATGCTCAAAAAATAAAGCCCCATTGTTTATTGGCACAAACTATGCTTTCTGGAAAATAAGAATGAGGACATACTTAATGTCTCTAGGAATAGAAGTTTGGGCTGTTGTGGAAGAAAAATATGCACCAAAGGATATGGACACTAAGGAAGAAGCCAAAAAAAATTTCAGAGCTAATGCAAAAGCAATGAATGCACTCTTGAGCAGTCTAAGTGAGTCAGAATTTATCAAAGTAATGCACAGTAATATTTCCAAAGATATATGGGATACTTTAGGAAACATTCATGATGGAGATACAAAGGTGAATATGGCCAAACTACAAGCACATAGAACTCGGTTTGAAAACTTAAAAATGAATGAAGATGAAGATATAGCTGCATTCTTCTTAAGAGTTGCAAAATTTGTGAATAACATGATAGGCCTAAGAGAAGAAATTAAATAAAGTAATCCTAAGGTTTATGCCAAAGAAAAAACAACAAACTGGGAAACCTTGACCAAGAACCAATTACTTGGCAACCTAATAGCATATGAGATGAGACTTCCTAAAGGGAAGTAAAAAATGAGGGAGGCTTCCTTTAAAGAAGACAAGTGCATAGAAGAGAAGGAAGGTACATCCTCATGCTTTGATGAAGAAGAAGCCAAATTTATCAGAAGATTGGATAGAGGCACAAGTAAGTACAAAGGTAAACTTCCTTTTAAGTGATTTAATTGTTGAAGAGTGGGGCAATATGCTTCAAAATGTCCTCATAAGAAAATAGAGAATCGGTCAAAAGGGAAAAAGTAAAGAAAGTTCAGAAATAGGCAGAAAGGGAACATATTTAATAGAAGAAAATTATATGCTCAACAAGACAGTAGTGCATTTGAGAGCTCAGATGAATCCCCCAATGAAGAAGGAACATAAAAATTCATTTTGATGGCCAAGGAAGAGCTTGAGAAAGATTTCCAGGAATTTGAAGAAGAAGGGGAGGTAGAGCTTGAGGGGGATTTGGTGAGTGCCCTAAAGGAAATAGATAGACTCAAGCTCAAGTCTAGAAAACAGATGGAAATCCTTCTGAAACATGTAAAGGAAGAACCAGACTCTGAATATTTTATTAATTTGAAAATTGAAATAGAAGAAGCAAGGAAAGTAGAAGAAATTATGCTTTAGCAAATAAGAGAAAAAATTCAGGAATGTGGAAGATTGGAAGAAGAGGTGGTGAGTCTGAGGAAGAAATTGGAAAAGTCTCAAATTGATTTAACAATGAAAATTCAGCAGTTAAAAGGTGTTGAACAATTCGACATAATATTAAATTCTCAAAGATCTCCTCTTATAAAGACTGGGATATGATATGAAGGAGAATCCAGCAAGTCAAAGGAAGAGGATAAGAAAGCTATTACATTTGTGAAAGAGGTCCTAAAAGAAAATGTTGACTCCCATCAATCTGAGAACAAAAAGGTGGGAAACCCTTCAAATCCTCATTAGCTGCAGCAAAAACCCACCACAAGGAAAGCCATGGAAACAAAAGGAGTGAACAACCAAACAACGTTCCAGCACAGATCAAATGGCTTCCAAAGACATAATTTTCATATGACCAGATGGCTATATCCCCAAACAAACTTATCCACAAGATACAAATACTACTTCCATGGGTATTGCTTTTGCTGTAAAAGGTTCAGTCATAAAGCCATGGAGTTTAGAGCTTATAGAAGTAGACTAGAGTATGGAAACTCAAAGGGAATTAAGAACAATGGTGGATTCACTCGTGTAAATAATCCATTCTGAAATATAATTAAATGTTTTTGCTGCCATAGAAATGGGCACAAGTATTACAAATGTCCTCTCAAATACTGTGATCCATCTCCTCAGAAAAATTATAGAACAAATAGTTGCATGCAATGGAAAAGGAAACTAAATAAATTTTATTTGGTTCTAATTGCTGAAGATCAGAACAGTCAATGGTATGTGGATAGTGGGTGCTCAAACCATATGACTAGAGACCGAAGTAAGTTTGTAACCTTTGATGAAAATAAATCTGGGAATGTAACATTCGGTAATTTTAAAGCAGGGAAAATCAAGGGAAAAGGCACAGTCAGCCTGAATAATGGAAGAGGAGAGGCTCAGGATGTATTGTTTGTATATGGTCTAAAAGCCAATCTGCTAAGTGTTAGTCAAATGTGTGATAAAGGCTGTGAGGTCCTTTTTAGAGCCCAAGATTGTGAAGTAAGGTCAATCACCACAGGAAAGACCTTGGTCAAAGGTGTTCAAACAGAGAGTAATGTTTATATAGTGGAAGAGGAGAATGAAGCATGCCACATCAGCAAACTTGACGAATCTTGGTTATGGCATAGAATATTGGGACATATAAATTTTGATCACATCATCAAATTGAGCAAAAAGAAAGTTTTCAAATATTTTCCTGCAATAAAGAAGCCACCAAATACCATATTTAAGTCCTTCCAACTTGGAAAACAAACTCGCACATCGTTCAAAGCTAAATACCAGCTATCTACAAGTAAGCCTCTTCATCTTGTACACATGGACCTGTGCGGACCTTCAAGAACAAATGCACCAGGTGGAGAATCATATATCATGATGATAATCGATGATTTTTCCAGATTAACATGGGTGGGATTTATCAGATACAAATCCGAAGCATTTGAGAAATTTAAGATATTCAACGCACTAGCAGAAAATAAAACTGGATGTAAACTAAAATGCATCAGATCAGACAAAGGAGGTGAATTCACAGGCGATGAGTTTTCAAACCTGTGCAATGATTGTGGGATAAAGCAATAGTTTACAGTTGCAGATACACCTCAACAGAATGGAGTGGCAGAGAGGCAAAACAGGTTTGTACAACAGATTTCCAGAGCCATGATGCAAGAAAGAAACATTCCCCAAACCTATTGGGCAAAAGCAATACACACATTTGTTCATATTCTCAGCAAAGCTAATCTCAAACCAAATTGTGACAAGACTCCATATGAATTGTGGCATGCGAAACTGACATCAATTAAGCACTTTAGAGTCTTTGGCAGCAAATGTTTCATAAGAGTAATGATGAAAAATTGGGTAAGTATGATGCAAGAGATGATGAAGGAATATTTTTGGGATATGCATCAAAAAGTAAGGGTTACAGGTGCTACAATAATAGACTGCGTAAAATTGTGGAAATCATTGATGTGAGGTTCGATGAAGAACTACCAAACAGAAACAGAAGTAAAAACTGTGTCAATCCTCCAGATGATCATCAAGATGAGAATCAAGAAAATGAATTACAGAATGAGACAACAGAAGATACAGAAATAAACTCAAAAGGACCCTCGAGACACACTCAGAAGAACCATCTAGGAGATCAAACCATTGGAGACAAGAGTGCAGGAGTCCAAACTAGAATATAACTAGTTGAACAGACCAATGAAGTGTATCTAGTCATGATGTCACAGGTAGAACCAAAGAAAATCGATGAAGCCAACAAAGAAAAATATTAGATAAATGATGTGAACGAAGAATTAGACCAGATTGAGAAGAACAAGACCTGCGAGTTAATACCAAGACCTGTTGGGAAAAATTTCATTGACAGAAAGTGGATATTCAAGAATAAGATGAATGAACAAGGTCAGGTAATCAGAAATAAAGCCAGACTTGTATGTAAGGGATACTCTCAAATCGAAGGACTTGACTATGATGAAATTTTTTCCCCTGTAGCAAGAATGGAAGAAATTAGAATGTTTCTGGCTTTTGCATGCTATCATTATTTCAAGGTATATCAAATGGATGTGAAGTCTTCCTTCTTAAATGGAGATCTAGAGGAAGAATTCTACATGGAACAAACTGAAGGATTTTCCCTAGTAGATAAGCACAACTATGTTTGCAGATTAAAGAAAGCCCTGTATGGTCTCAAACAAGCACCACGTGCATGGTATTGTAGGCTGGACAAGTACTTTCAAAAATAAGGATTCAAGAAGGGAGGAGTAGACAACAATCTGTATATAAAGGATGATGAAAATGAACTTTTAATTATAGTGGTATATGTAGATGAAATCATGTTTGGCAACAACAAGGATGAATTAGTAAAAGGATTTGCAAAAGATATGAAGTCATAATTTGAGATGTCTATGATTGGAGAGCTTACCTTCTACCTAGGAATTCAAATTCTACAGAAGAACAAAGGCATATTCATTTCACAAGAAAAATATTTAAGAGACATGTTAAAAATATTCCAAATGGAAGACTGCAAACCTGTGTCAACTCCCATGATCATTGGATGCAAGTTATGTGCTGATGATGAATCTGTAGATGTAGATCAAAGAATTTACAGATATATGATAGGAAGTCTGCTTTACCTAACAACCTCTGGACTAGACATTATGTTGGAAGTAGGACTTGTGGCAAGATATCAAGCAGCACCAAAAAAAATGACTTGCTTGCAATCAAGAGGATATTTAGATACCTGCAAGGAACTGCACATTATGGCCTACGGTATCCGAAAGGTAAATATTTCACATTGACAACATATACAAATGTAGATTGGGCCAGTTGTGTGGATGATAGGAAAAGCACAAGTGGAGGTGCATTCTATTTGGGAGAAATTATGGTGGCTTGGTTAAGCAAGAAGCAAACATATGTCTCTCTATCTACAACAGAAGTAGAATACATAGCAGTAGAAGTTTGTTGCACACAAGTGATGTGGATGAAACAAAATCTTCAAGACATGAAGGTAAGCATCATTGAACCTATTTCTATCAAATGTGACAATACAAGTGCAATAAGCATATCAAAAAATTATGTGCTTCATTTGAAAACCAAGCACATCCCAATAAAGTATCACTTCCTCAGAGAACAAGTAACAGAGAAAATAGTAAAGATGGAATATGTCCCAAAAAAATAACAGACATCAGACATATTTAAAAAACCTCTGGCTAGAGAACCATTCGAGTATCTAAGAGACAAATTGGGGATAGTTTCTACAGATGATACACTATGATATGATCAAAAAAAAAATGCACCATCAGAGGCTGCAATATCAGGATCAAACGTCCAGCCAGGGTTAGACAAGAAGAAACTTCTCAGGGGAATATTAGCCTATAAAAGTTGTTAAAGAAGAGTTGTTTGGAATAAGAAAAACTAAAATATCAGGAAGGGAAAGGAAAATTCCTCTGGTAGAGAACTATAGAGGAATAAGGACACCTGAAGCATGCAATAGCCAATAGGTTGATGGAAGAAGAGAAAGCAACAAGAAGCCATGGTGGTAAAGGGAACATCAGTCATGAACTTGGAAACTAAGAGGATGATTACAATGTGTGTCTCACTGCAAGTGTTAATAATGTAGCAAAATTATTTTAATAAGGATGAATAAGAAAAATGTTATTATCAGTATACCATCATTGGAGCAGTCTTCCTCTCAATAGAATACCCAATGTTATTTTTTGGAGCAGTACTATGGTATAGGTCCCCAGTATCGGAGTATGATAGCATACATAAAGGTGTTGGTATGGCAGAAATACATCAAGAAGAATTTCAAGTTGCGTTATCAAAGCATGAAAAGAAAGGAATTGTTGATATTTCACCAGTGCATAGAATTGCATCAAGCAGCAAGGGAAAAATGAGCATAACATTCTATGGTAACAAACCTTACAACATTCTCATGAGTTGTGATAGCATCAATTTGTTGTATATATTCATGAAATATCAATTAATTTCAAAGTGTTACCCCAACAATGCTCATATATCATATGAAGTCTGCAATGCATTCACAATGCTCTTGTAATTTTGAAGTACATATAAAGCAATGCTTATGTGTAACATAAAGAAACAGTCACGGTTGATATAGAACAATCAGGAAACAGTAATACAATGGTGGATTAGGTGTATTAATTCAAATACTAAAGGATTCATCAAGTGTGTAATAAATATATGGAGTGTGTATTCTCATTTCATAGCAAAAGAACATAATCAAGAATTCTTATACACAACTCAAAGAGAAGTAATGCAATGATGGAATCTACACTAAAAACAATTATAACCCCTTGCCATTGATGTCAAAGGGGGAGGAAAAGCAAGCAGACGAAGATAGACACTTCTCAGAATGAAAGGGGGAGGAAGTGTTGGAGGAAGTCTTGCCATCAATGCCAAAGGGGGAGACTGTTGGAAATATTTTCATTGATGGCAAAGGAGCAGAAAGGAGCAACACCAGAATTATCATTGAGAACAAAGGAGTAGATCATGATCAGTTAGGGTATAAAGGAGAAATAAGGCAAAGAAGGAAAAATTTAAGTAGAGAAGCATAAAAGAGAGGAAACGAAGTAGCATTAGAGGCAAAGGAGCAAGGCAGAGGAGCATCAAAGAGGCATGGATCAACACCAGAATTATCATTAAGGAAAAGGAGTAGAGAGGAGCAGTAAAAAGGCAAGGAGTAGCATTAGAATCTTTATAAAAGAGCAAAGGCAACAAAGGAAGCAAGCTTGAATCAAGTCATGAACATGTTGGGTTGAGTCATGCATGAGTGGGCAGAGTCGTGAACGTGATAAGACAAGTAATGAATGCATTCAGCAAATGGAGAAAGTAGTGAACGTGCGGGTCAAGTCAGAAAACCTGGTTGTATGAATACGAATAAGTGAAAAAAGTTCCTAAGAACTTCATTGTAGATCAAAGTATGGCAGAACACGGATTTATTGAAGACACGATTCCATCGACATGTATAAGTGTGCAGGGAGGAATGGAAAATCGTGATCAAGTCGTAGAAATGACAACAAGAGAATGGATGCACCAGATTACGTCGCATTGGCCAGAAGGAGATTGGCACACATCACAATCGGTGACTTTTATATTTATGTGTTAAGACATCACAGGTTATATTGTTTAAGTTGTGATGCGATGAGAAGCCATGTGTCGGGCGGAGGTCCATGCACATATCGCACATCGCATGCGATATGATATAACTCATAACGGTGTAGAGGTAAATGTGTAAAATTCCAATTTGCGATGGGTTAAATTCCGCAACATGCGATAAGGTTTTCGGGCCAATTGTCGATGAGTTGAAATGTCTGATTTGCGATAAGACACAGAAATTACGAAATGTGAAGTGCGGGAGATGACATGGCAAGATGATGTGGTAGTGATGTGGCGATGACGTGGCAGTGATGTGGAAATTATGTGGTAGTGACATGGCGATGACATGGCAATGACGTGGCAAGGTGATGTGGCACGATGACGTAGAGATGACGTGGACTTGGCCCGCATATCACACATCGCAATCTCAGGAGGATAAGCACTCAAGAATCATGTTAAAATGCCGAAGTGCGAAATGCAATAAGAGTATCGGATGCGATATGCTTCAAAGCTAAAGTCTAGAGGATTTAAATTCCAGGGTGGGACCCATTCACATATCGCACATCACTATTAGTGATTCTTATATTTATATGTTAATTCATCACAAGTTAATTGTTTTAAGTTGCGATGTGATAAGAAGGGTAGTTTGTGATGCGATGCGATCACATATCGCATATGATAAGAGGAAACTTGTTATTACTATGAGCTCAATCTTGTGACATGTGATAAGGGGTGGATGCGATGTAGCTTCAAAGTTAAATTGCAAAGGATTTGAAATCCAGAATAAGGCCCTTTTGTGGAGAAATCACATCGGAGGAGGAAAAGGAGGATTATAACGTAAAACCTATGGAACGTCGAAATGCAAAAAGTGACCGAACGTGATATCGTACAAAGTTCCATTTTAATATACTTCAGGTCCAGGGTTCTATGTGGTTACACCAGTTTATAAAGAAAATTCTGAACGTGGAGGCAAACTCGGGTAAGTGACCCAATACAGAGAGAAGATTAGAGAAAGTTGAACATTGCAGCTATGAGGAGATAGGCACCATGGGTTGAGTTGGGCTCAACAAAACTGTGGGTAGAGAATATTGAACGTTGTGGTAAATAGATATAATAGGCAGAGTCGGGCAAAATTTTGTTATGTTACACAGTTTGAAACATTGGCATCATGGGTCGAGTCGGGCAAAAAGGTGGTTATGCAGCACAGTTAGAATATAACATCAAAAACATAAAATATAAAGGGACAACATGCAGAAGAGGAAAAAATCACAACAAAGCTAAGAAATTGAAAGGGCTGAGTTGAAATGTTTTGTATGAATGTAAATATATTGATATATTTTATATTTTTTGTGATGAAAAGGAAAGTCTCCAAGGCAAAGAAAAACTCCATTTGATATTGAAATAAATGTATATATTGTTGTAACATCCTCAATATGTTGAGTGAGTAAATGAGTGGGTTGAAGGCGAAGAGTCATGTCTATTCACTTCATATTCCCATATAGAATGTAAACAAACATGAATTTATCTCTATAAATGATGTTATTGTAATGTGCATAGAGAGGTTAGAGAGCGAAAGAATCAGAGAGAGCTGATAGAGATGTTGTGCACATAAAGAGCTTATATGAAGCATAAATGTAGGCTGAAAATGCAGCAGTGAAGGAGTAAAACAGAGCTGATATCTAGGTAAATCAACATATGATTTTTATTTTAGTGTGAGGGAGTTGGAGCTTCCATATCAAGTTGTTTCTTGATAGTTGTTCATTTGTAGCTGGTTGAGGTAGAAGCCTCATGTGGGTTGTAGCCTGCATAAAATAGATGGGATTTGGAGCTTCCTTGCAAGTTGTAGCTTGCAGAAATTGAGGTAGTAGCCTCCTGTAGGCTGGAGCCTACAGAAAATAAGTTGTGAGATGGAGTTGGAGCTTGCCTTTGCATCACGATAATAATAAGATGTGGTTTTATCCCTTATGGGTTTCCACTTATATCTGTTGTCTATGTGCATGATGATTATGTGTTGATGTATTGTGTTTAATCTGCTTATTACTTGATGCCCACATATTAAGTTACTTATGAAATAGAGGTGTAAATAAGTTTAAAGAAAAGAGTTTTTAAATTTCCATGAATGTACTAAATTGATTCACCCCCCCTGCCACTCTCAGTTTAGCTAAGGGCTCATCACTATTCCCAATGTGTCTTCTAAAATATAATCTTGGATAAGATATGTTAAGGAAAATCATTGATATTAAAATAAAAGGATGAGGGATTAGTCATGACATTAATGTTAGGTGGTTGAGGTGGATCGAAGGAAGAGACATAAAAGGGAAGGAGGATGAGAGGAGAGGGGGATATTCTTGGTATTTTTTTTTGCATTGGAGGATTTTATTTTGGGAGGAATATGGAGAAAGAGAAGAGAGAGAATGGAGAAAAAATGAGAGAACTCAAACTTGGATCTATTGGAGATTGTTGGTTTAACTTGTACACAATACAACTAGTTGGACTTGGGCTTGGAGGGCTAGGGAACCTGTGGAGGTTCCCTTCTCTATGAAATCATTCCTAGCTGGCTAGGAGGTAAATTTATTCAAGTAGCCCAACAGGCCCATCCCAAAAAAGTCAGAAGCATCCCAACAAAGGCAATGGAACAAGTATTCTTCCATTGTTGTTGTATTTATGTAAATTGTTGCAAATTAATTTTATTACATGTTTAATATGTTGCAAATCAAATTTTGATTATATGTTATAAACATGTTATTTTATTCTTTTATAATTGAATTAAAGGATAAATTTGTTTTAGTCAGAAGACCTAGGTTAGGTCCTCACACGTATGCATTGCAACGTTATATTTAGAAACCAATCAATTTGTATGGTAAATCAAATTTTGATTGTATGTTATAAACATGTTATTTTCTTCTTATTATAATTGAATTAAAGGATAAATATGTTTTAGTTAGAAGACCTAGGTTAGGTCCTCACAAGTACGCATTGCAACGTTATATTTAGAAACCAATAAATTTGTATGGTATCGATGGCTTTGTTCTTGTAAACCACTTTTCACTTGGTCAATTTTTACGGAGGAAATTTTAGCACATTATGAGAAACACCTTCTTTAGCCATTGATAAATCTCAAACAAAAGGGTTCAATCTCGAAGCACATTGAGGACTTCAATAAATTAAATATTAGGGTAAATGAAATTTCAGAGGAGCATAGGATTGATTTCTTCATAGGGACCTTAAAGGATAACATCCAACCCGAGGTTCACCTTTGGGAACTGAATTCATTGGAGAAGGCATTCAGGCTAGCAAGAAAAGTTGAAAGAAAAATTATGGCAACAAGTATGCAATTCACAACTAAAAATATGGAAGTGTTGCTAGCCTTCCACAACCTACAAGGTTGACACCACAACAATTGGAGGAAAAAATAGAAAAAGGGCTTTGTTACAGTTGTGATAGCAAATACACTAAAGGTCATAATGTACTAAGAATAAATTATTTTACATAGATTGTAAAGAGGAAGAAGAAAAGGAACAAGAAATGTCAAAAGAAGAGGATAGACACCAAGAACCAACCCCAGAGAAAGAAGAAATGAATCTGAACATATGTTGTAATGCATTGATAGGAATTACCACTCCTCAAACTCTCAAGATAGAAGGAAATATCAAGAATAAAAGGGTAATAGTGTTGATTTATTCGGATAGTACCCATAATTTCATTCATTGTAAGATAGCAAAGAATTAAATTGCTTCCTATATACAACACCAGAGTGTCAAGTGATGGTTTCAAATAGAGGAACTATAAATTTCTCTAGAAAGTGCCATAATATCAAGTTATCCATGGGGGATATGTATTTAATATACCAATCCTTTCCATTCCAATAGCTGGTGCTGATGTTGTACTGCAAGTCCAATGGTTACAATCTTTGGGGATGATAGATTTTAATTTTCAAGAACTTTTCTTGAAATTTTTTTGGGAAGGAAAGAAACTCAACTAAGGGGTATCGCGGGAAAACCAAGAAAAACAATCAACTCTAATGGCATGAAAAAGCTTCTAAACAAAGAACATCGGGGATGAAATGCACAATTATGCTCACTGGAAGTTCAAACATCGAAATCATCTATTTCTCCAAATCTCCAAAGAGTCTTGGACAATTATTCCATGGTATTTGAGACTCCCAAAGGCCTCCCACCTATTCGTAATCATATTCATGATATTCATTTGATTCTAGTAAATGTTCCTCCAAACAATAAGCCTTATAGATATCCCTATGCTCAAAAGAGTGAAATTAAACGTATGGTTGCAGAAATGCTAGAGGCTAGTATAATTCAACCTAGTCAAAGTTATTTCTCTGCTCCAGTAGTATTGGTGCACAAGAAGGATGGATCATGATGCATGTGTCTGGATTATAGGGAGCTCAAAAAGCTCACTATTAAAGATAAATTTCCCATTCCTATCATTGATGAATTACACGGAGAAATTTATTTCACCAAGTTGGATCTTCGTTCAGGATATCATCAAATTAAAATCAAGAATGAATACATTCTAAAAAAAAACATTCATAACTCATGAGGGTCATCATGAATTTTTTTTCATGCCTTTTGGCCTTACTAATGCACCTTCCACATTTCAAGGTTTGATGAATTCCATTTTCAAACCCTTAGAAAATTTGTGCTAATATTTTTTGATGATATGCTAATCTACAACAATTCTTGGAAGGATCATGTTCAACATGTTTATAGGGTTCTTAAACTATTGGAGGAGAAACAATTATATGCAGAAACCTCCAAATGTTTCTTTGGAGTATAGGAGGTGGAATATTTGGGTCATACTGTATCTCATGAAGGTGTTAAAGTATACCCTAACAAAATTAAATCCATTAAGGAATGGAAAATCCCCATAACCATAAAGCATCTTCAAGGATTTCTCGAGTTGACAGGGTATTATTGCAAGTTTTTTAAGAATTATGGGATAACAGTGACACCTCTAACATCATTATTGAAGAAATAAGCATTTTCTTGGACTCCAGAAGCAACTAAGTCCTTTGAACATCTTAAAGAGAAAATGTGCCAAGCATTGGACTTAGCTACACCAGACTTCACAAAAACATTTATTGTGGAATGTGATACCTCATGAAATGGAATTGGTGTTGTTTTAATGCAAGAAGGAAGACCCATTTCTTTTTAAAGTTGTCCAATCAAAGGAAAGTATTTACACAAACGTATTTATGAGAAGGAAATGTTGGAAATACTACATGCACTAAAGAAATGGTGGCCTTACCTAATGGCAAGACACTTCAAGGTAAAAAAATATCATGATAGTCTTAAATACTTTTTGGAACAAAGATTATATTCAGAAGAGCAGTAAAAATGGGTCACAAAGATGTTGGGTTATGACTTTGAAATCATCTACAAAAAAGGGAAGAAAAATGTTGTTGCAAATTCACTCTTAAGAAAGGATGAGGATGTGAAAGCATTTCTTTGTTCCATTTCTATTATCCAACCTGAATGGATAACATAAGAAAGGAATGAATGGAAGAATGATGAAGAGGTGTGGAGACTCATTCAAAAGTTGCATCAATAACCCAGTACATATGATACATTTAGCTGGAAAAATGATTCATTATGGTACAAATATCGCTTATATATTCATAAGAAATAATAACTCAAACAAAAGATTCTTTTGGAATTGCACACCTCCCCCTTAGGAGGGTACTCAGGATTTTTAAAAACTTACCACGAGGCCAAGAAGGAATTTTTTTGGAATGGCCTTAAATCTGATATTCAGAAATTTTTGCAGAATGTTTGGTTTGCCAAAAAAATAAAGTTGAGACAATTAATACCCCTGATCTATTACAACCTTTAGTCATTCTAATTCACCGTTGGGAGGAGGTATCAATGGCTTTTATCACAGGTTCACCCAATTATGAAGGAAAGAGTGTCATCATCGTGGTAGTTTATAGACTTACCAAGTATGCACACTTTTATGCATTATCTCATCCTTTTAAAGCCAACACAGTTGGTACTGCATTTATGGAAACAATTCAAAAGCTTCATGTAAACCCAAATATTATTGTAAATGGCAGAGGTCCCATTTTCACTGGAAATTTTTAGATTGAATTATTTTCTTGTCTTGGTACTCAATTAGCTCATAGCTCATCTTATCATCCTCAATCTGATGGGAAAACTAATATTGTGAACACATTTTTGGAATGGTATCGTTGTTGCTTTGTATCTGATAAACAAACACAATGGGTCAAGTGGTTACCTCTAGTTGAATGGTGGTATAACACTTCCTTCCATACTGAAAAAAAAATGACCCCATTTATGGAAATTTATGGATATCATCCACCATCCATCACATCATCCTTAAAAGAAAAGTCTAAGTTTAAAGCAGTGGAATATCACATCGAGCATCAACAAAAAGTTCTCCAACTCTTAAAGGATAACCTCACTCTAGCACAAAATCAAATGAAACAACAAGTAAATCAACATCGTAGTGAAAGAATTTTTGAGGTAGGTGGCTGGGTATTTTTACGGCTACAACCATATAAAAAAATTTCCCTCAAGCAAGCTAAGAAGGATAATAAATTATCACCCACCTACTACGGTCCTTAAAAGGTGTTGCAAATTATTGGTACTATGGCATACAAATTGGAGTTGCCTACATCTTCCCAAGTACACCCGGTTTTCCATTATTAACCATATAGAAGGTTATCGGTGACAAGCTTCCTGTTCAAACAGTGTTTCCAGAACTTCACGAAGAAGGAAAAATCATATTTGAGCCTGAACAAGCCACGAAAACAAGAACCCAACAACTACGAAACCGATCAATTTCATATTATCTCATTAAGTGGAAGAACTTACCCGCTGAAGTTTCCACATGGGAGGATGATAATTTTATAGAGAAGCATCCAGAACTACTCAAGCATTGAGGACAACACTTTTTTGAAGGAGAGGGGCATGTTAGGTCCCTATAATACTAATGTAGCCCCTTATTTTTATTATTAGTGTATCCCCCTTATTTTTATTGTTATGCCCATATATTCCCCATATTGTTATTATTGTGCCCCATAGAAGCCCACTATTGTTATTGTTGTGCCCTTACATTATGTAGGATTTGATTATATTGTGACCCCTTAGACTCCTATATATACAAAGGAGGTACAATCATTTTTGTTAGCCAAGAATTGTTCATTTATTTAAAGTAAAGGATTTTTCCCCCTCGAAGAAGATCATTGATCTATCTTTTAATTTTTAAGTCATTAATCAATCTTTTCTTCTATTTTGTGAGCTAGTTGCATAATAGTCTATAATGTAAAGTTAACATATTATTGTTTCTTTAACATGTTATTTCTTTATATATTATTATTTGTATAATGATCAATAATATTGATTATTATTATTCCAATATATTATAATAATCATCATCTCCATTATATGTAATATTATATTAGAACATGCATATATTACTGATTACACAGAGTGACAATTCTTGATCATAGAGAGAGAGAGAGAGAGAGAGAGAGGAAAAATTAGTCAAGAGTTTGTAAAAAAACCCATTTGAACTATATTTTCAAGAAGCCCAATTGCTAATTCGTTAAACTTTTTCCAAAGATTACCATTGGGGTGACCTAAAAAGTTTAGACCGATGATAATCAATGGAAATATTATATTTATTTTGAAGGAACATTTTAAAAGTGGCTCAATGGCTTAATGATATATATCACTTGTCATTTCTAAGTTGAGTTTATTTTTCTAAGTACACAATCCAAATCCAAATTCAAGAATATTTTTTATTTTTATTTTTAGAGGAATCGGTAACTGCACTAGTTTCATACTTGCATGACATGTGATCAATTCTAACCGCTACCACTATAACCCCTATGTGTCTACCTATGCCCCTTCTACAAATACAATTAAATCAAGGTATCTAAACCTCGAACCTCTTGGTACGTAACACTTCATTTTCATGGTCAATGTCAATTAAGCTACCTCGAGGGACTTCAAATTCAAGAATAATTATATGAATAGTAATTATTAATTTTTTTATATTAGAAATGAAAAAAAAATATTATATACTTAAAATCAATAAATTTGAGAGAAAATAAAAAAATATTATTACTTAATATCTTATATTAAATTTTATTACAAGTTAAAATTTCAATTTTATTCCCCCTCTAATTATAAAATTGAAAATTTTATCAATCTTCAAATTAAAATACTAAATAAAAACACTTTAAATTATTTTTAAAATTCAAGTTAAAATCTCCATAACACTTAGTTATATATGTTGATCAGTGGTTGTCATTGATGTCAACCCAAGCAGCACTAGGGGCTACCCCGATCTTACATGGGAATTTTGACCTACCAAATTACTATATTCTGGGTCAAGAATGTTTTTTATGGCTTCTACTTATCGAGATGTTTTTGTTGATATATGGCACACCATGTAATTCTTCACGGTTTGAGAGATATTCATGTTTAAAGTTTGTAACCCCAGTTAGTGGACTAAAACCCCATGGGGTTGTGGCATGGGTCATTGAAAAGCCAATAATTAATAATTTTTAAGCTCCTAAAATCCCACCCACATTCACTTGTTGAAGACCCTATCCACCTAATCATTTATATAAATTGTGATCCTCATATCCTCCTCATGTAGGGATTTTGCTACTTGAAACAAGTCATCGTGGAATTTGTGCTCTAAATTTTTTTCTACGAAGGTTCAAAAGCTGAAATTTTTATGAAGCGAAGCCAAAATCTTGAGGAAGCTCCTATACAAATTTCAGATCAAGCTGCGAAATTTTTTTGGAGATATGATCTATGGAAGTCAGTGTTTTTGCAGGCTCCTGAACTTCATCTCGAAGAATTGACCTTGGGAAAATTGTCATAAGTCTCTCTTTGAGTATTGGATTGGAATTATGTAAAAAGTGGCAGATAGTGCATGGAATTTAGTTTTCTTTGTATCAATTTCAGATCCGAATGAAGAAACAGTGACATGTGGCACGCCGTACAAGTTCTCTCTACTGAACCAGTCCATAATTAGGTCATTGTGAGAGATTGGGCATAACTCTCCCTTGAAGAATCCAAATTGGGTCAGACCTGTGGTGTTGGAAAGAAGACTCAGAGGACTACTATAGAATTGAAAATCACATATTAGGGATCTGAAATAATAGAGATAAACCAGATTCAATATCAAGATCCTAGAAGGCAAGAAAAAGCTAGATCATGTGTTGTCAAGGGCTGCAAAGGACCAGACTTTCTAGGGCGGAAAAGCAAAGCAAGGTGCAGCAAAGGGTAGCATGACAAGAGCAGTAATCAAAGTGCAGAATAACAACAAGAAGTTCACCACATGAAGTCTTCAAGTGGGCATCACTGCATACAGTCATTATAAATGTATCATTGTACTAAGTCATTGTAAATGTATCATTGTAAAAATTCTACAAGTGTCTATATGCCAAGAGTTGTAGAGGCAATGTAAGGAGGTCTAGGATCATCATTAGGTGGTTTTTTCATAGTTGGGGTTATGGTCTAATGTGTATTATTCTTCTACATCATTCTATATCATTGTAAAGTTGACCATTTTCCCTGGTATGAGAGTCCATTCTTCTTTTATTCTTCTATAGGGTGGTAGGGTGGTGCTAGGCCGGTGCATGAAGTCACCAACAGGTTCAATACTGTGAAAAATTCAAGTTGGTAGGGTGGTGCTAGGGTGAGTTGTAGCTCATTGGGTGTTGGGGCATCTGTTCAGTTGACTACTGAAGAATCTCGGGTGTTGGAGTGTCCATCCAGTGGGAGCTGGAGAAGAATTATTTTCTAGATTCTAGGAAGTTGGAGTTTTATTTTCAATTGGAGTTGAATATTAAAGAATTATTAGAAAATAATTCTGGTGGTTTTTGTCCTGAAGAGGGTTTCCACCTTAAAAACCGTGTGCAGTTGTGTTCCTTTTGTTTACTGTTGTCATTGTACAAACACTGATAATAATTGAAGATTAACTAATGCTCTGAAAGATTAATAATAATACTAATTGAAAGGAATATTGTTTCACCCCCCCCCTCAGTATTTCCAACAATATAGTAATATAATAATGTACCTAATTAATTATTATTCTAAGTGGCGCTCCAGATCTCAATATGGAGGCAATTTTGTAATGGTGTAAATGTTTGTAAACATTTAACATCTATATGGCAGCTCAATTAACATTATAAATTTATAATATCGACCCTCACTGATGAGTCTCACATATAATTTGAACAAGCATTTCATATATATAAATAGAGATAATCACAATAGGTTAAACACAAATACAGGTAGTGCACGTATCCTCGAGGATCAATGATTCTCCATGGTCCACTTCAATATGAATATTCAAACTATAGATCACTCCTTTCCTGCTTTATCAGATTTTGAGTGGGATATTTTTGTACATCTAATTTCTAGGAGAAATCAAGTTTTATAATAAAATTTGTTAATATTTTTACTTTAAACAATGAGATACACATACAAAAATATTAAAACCAGTGTGGAAGCTTTAAAGAAGAAGAAGACAAACTCATCATCAAGCCCCACTCAGTCATCAAAAAAAAGTATATAACTCCATAATATTTGTTTCTCCAATGAACTTCCTTATCTATACAGACATATTAAACTAGGATCTATCATAAAAGTCTTGATTATGAATTTCCATTTGTGTAACAAAGTGATATTGATCAGTCTATGAAACAACACATGTGATCTCTTATTGCAAGAAGATTTTCAAAGAAGACAAAGAGATCAAGAATTATGGGAATGCCAACATCAAGAGAAAAATGTTGAGTAAGGGAATTGACCCCAAGTCCCATTTTCCTCTCAACCATCTCTACAATAGCAATAATGTCCCAATCTCTTGGCATATTCTTGACCTAAAAATTTTAACATTGTAGAACCCTAGAACGTCGAAGATAGAAGATATCTTCTAACACGACTAATCCAAAGGTTTTATTATTGGTTTGGTTTCTTTGGATGTGGAAGAGAATACTAACCTTGAACTTAATTTTTGTATTATATTTTCATACACTTTAGCGCAGTCACAAATATCCCTTCAAACTTCGATATAAACATGGTCACAAATGGTTAACTCCAAAAAATTTGGTGGGAGGAGATATGATGTCAAAAAGTCTGGATAATATGGTATTGGTTTAATCCTCAGGATGGTGAAATTAATATAAAAAAATAATACCAAAACAAGTCCTATAGTCCTCTTGGCCAACCCTACAACATTAATAATATCCTCATCTTTGGGACTATTCCTAACCTCAAAATTTCAACATTTTAGAATCCTAGAATGAAGAAGGTAGTAGACTTTTTCCGACATGACCAATCCAAAGATTTTCTTATTGAGTCAGTTGCTTTGGATGTGGAAGAAAATGCTGACCTCGGTCTCATTCTAATATTTTTTTATTTTTTTATTTAAAAGATTTCATTAATGCATAAATATTACACGAGTAAGTACATATTTGGAAAATCCTATTAGCCTTACTCTTACTAGATTTATTTCCCAATAGGTAATCGTTGGAACAGATAGAAAACTGCCAAAAAATTTAGATACCCAAAGATGGAAAGACATAACACTATAAAACCCTCAACTTCATGAAATATTCAGTAACCATTGTGGATTAGATGAGTTAACCAAGGCAGGATGCTCCTGTCCAAAGCCTAGAGATGGCATGGCTTGAAGTCACAATGTACATGTTTCTCCATGTGAGCTGGTCTTCCCTCAAAACAATATAGTTTCTCTTGAATGCGCCATTGACCCTTTTGCATGTTGGTCAAGCAGTCTTGCATATGCCATTGTTTGGTTTGTAGATTATTCATAAAGGAAATTATAGCATTCTTGTCCTCGTGCCTATCTCTACTAAGCTGCTCTAGAAGCATTTTAAATTGTAATGTGCCTGAGCCGACTACCAAAGTTAGTTGAAGATTAAACCGACACCTCCATACCAAGAGTGTGGATTGGGTTGGGATTGATAGCCTCCCCTTGCCACGAGTCTTCCCCACAATGTATATCATGTTGGGCCCTCTCGCCCATCCCTCTTCTTTCCCTACCCCTATATTGATGCATTAACAACCAAATTGTAAGCCCACATAGTCAATATAATATTAATATTAAATATTTAATTATAATATATTATAATATTAATATTATAAAGTTTAATATAATATTAATATGGGCAGGTCGGGAAAGGTTTTCCTTGACTGATGTGCCTAAATATGTTGAGATATCACACCTCAATCTTAATATATGATTAATATAAAATAATATTTAATTATAATATTAATATTATTAAGTTCAATATAATATTAAATTTAATAGTTTTGGATTAATATACTATTAAATTTGAATATATATAGTTTTACTATAATGTTATATGTAATGTAATATAATATAATATAAGTAATATAGATATTTATATATTAATATTATAGAAATATATGGGAGATTTTTAATATAATATTACATAATTATTGGCTAATATAATATAACAGATAATATAATTTTATATTCTATTAAACATAGTATTATAATATTCAACATTTTTATAATATTTTAATTAATATAAATAATATTAAATCTTTAATTAAAGTATTTTTTTATTATAATATTATAACACTATTATAATATTCATTTTTCTCGACAGTCTTAGGGTTAGGCTTTGTGGTAGAGCCAATAGGATGTGATGCATTCTCGCAGATCTACCTGGTAGAAATATTTTGTGGATATAATGGTGGCTAGTATTCTAATACTATATAATATAATGTTTAATATTAATATAATATTATGTAATATTGAACATTATTAACCATATAGAGAGAAAGTAAGGCTTTTACAAGAAGTAAAAGAAGTTGGATTTATAAAGTCATTAAATCTCAAAATTACATAAAAAATAAGATACCAAAAATTATTGAAATTTTACCAAATTAAATGGGTAAAAGCATATGTAAGGTCCTAACTCCAAGTTAAATTACTTTAATATTAATATTTTGTTGTTTTATTGAAATATATTCATTGATTTCAATATAGATATTAATTTATAATCCTATTTGATTGATTGTACTCAATGCACTAATTTTAGTGTAGAAGTTGATTTCTAAGCTTGTTTGATTGATTGCACTTGATGCAATGATTTCAATGTAAACATTGATTTCTAATCCTATTTGATTCTCTACACTAGATGCATTGATTTAAGTGTAGATACTAATTCTCGATTTGAAGTAAATAGGTGGATGATGTGCATTTCTTTCGAAGTAATGAGATTTATTGTGTGCATTGATTTTAGAGTATGTAGAAAGTAAGTATTGATAATGTGAAGTGATTTCCATGTTATTATAATTATCAACCTAGATCGATATTAGATATAAATGAATAATAAACAGTATAGATCCATCTTAAATAGAAATGAACAACAAATATCAGGTCAATAGAGAAAGGAACAAGAAATGAAAACTAAGGATGCATTCATTTCATTGTAGATATAGAATTCTAATTCTATTTTATTTTTTGCACTAGATGCATTGATTTTAGTGTAGATGTTAATTTCTAATCTAATGAAAATAAACGGATAATTTGCATGGATTTCAAAGTAATTAGACTATTCGTGTCCATTGATTTAAGTGTACTTACAAAATAACTATTGATGACATGCATTGATTTATTTCTTATAGTAAGCATTAGCCTAGATCCATATTAAATAGAAATGAACAACAAAGAGTATAGATTCATCTTAAACATCATATTATAGCCATTTTAAATAGAAATGAATGGAAACGAGCAATTTGATAGACAAAGGCACAAGATGATAATTGAGGAGTGTCAACAATAAAGGGAAGAGGAATAAAGATACTAGATCTTAGACTTTTGTAATCCATATTGATAATGAAGTTGTCTTTCAGATTAATCACATCATTAAGATTTGGTTTACGTTTCGAACAATCTAATGTGGTTCATCCTCAAGACAAAGGTGAAAAAAACAATCTATACATAAGTTTAAATAGCGGAGATGCATTAAGGTTTAGAGTTAGTCATTGGGAATCTTTCGTTAGGAATTAGTTATTAGAAGAATAAAATCTATATTATTTTGGTACTAAATTAGATTAAATTGAATAAATTAAATTAAATTAAATTAATATTTAATTATAAATTAAGAATTAGTTGTTATGAAGTAGATGTTAGGAGCTAACCGTTAGAAATTAGTTTTTATAACAATTGAAATAATAATTTATTTATTTATTATCATTCTTTTAGAATATAATTAATTAAAAATGGAAAAAACAAACGGGGGGGAATCAAGAAGAGCGGGCAGGTAAACATCTCCTGCTTAATGTCCAACCATCGTCCTTGTTGAGATTGATTGCATTTTTCTCAAACAATGACCTCTCTTAGCTTCCTATGATGGAAGTGATCAACTTTTGTGATGACCTGGGAATCCTCAATGCAGACATGGTGCTTAGATTTCTCCACATGTTCAGCCAAAGCTGAGGAGTGGGAATGATTGTGCTTAATGTATGTTGTATTTTCTTGCATTCTTTGGCTAATAGAGTGACCCGTTTCCCCAATGTAGGGAATCCCAAAACAACAAGGGATTGAGTAGACCCCTTTCATGTCTTTAGGGTTCACAAGGTCTTTAATAGATCTAAGATCATTTCTAATGGTATTAAGGGGTTTGAAGGTAAAAGAAACTTTATTCTTTTTAAGAATATGAGAAATCTTATCGATGGTCCCCTGGATAAATGGAAGTTTCACAGTGGGGATTATATCATCAAGAGCAGGTTTAACCCTTGATTCTTTATTGGTTTGTTGAAAATATTTGAGACCTTATTGCTTGCTATAATCATTATTTTCAAAAACTTTCAGAAGATGATATGCTTCTTCTTCCAAGTATAATAATTTTTTTTATTTATCTAAATATTTATATTTTATTATTTTAATAATAGTATTTGTTTACCATATAATTCATTAAAATATAATATTAAGTTTCACATATGGTAATCCTAACATATCCTGATGGGGGTGGAGAAATGCAGGGAAGGGGAGCTTAGGGTGCCTACCACCCCACTGACTCTCATGAATATTAAGGAGGGGGTGACGTGGCATTCCCCCCATGCACCATTTATGCATTGTTATTGTTATTAATTATGCCTCATCCCTCATCTAATCTTTCAATTCTTCTATCAAGTAGTCTGAGTATGAAATTGGTGTGGTTTCCCCAAGGTATGCAGGGGAGTACTATTACAGGACACCCTTCAAGCCTAGTTCTTAGACTTACTACTAGTAATTACTGGAAAGAGTGGAAAAATTCAACGTGAACGTTGTGGAACAAAATTCTATAAATTCAGGGCTTTTAGCTTCAGGAGGACATCTAAAGTTTATGAAATTCCTAGCCTAAATTGGAAAAACCTAAAGGAATCATTTCCAATTGATGCTTCACTGTTGGGAATCTATAATTCCTCTAGGATAAAAATCGAGGTAAATCAATGCTTTTTGTTTCTTTGTCTCACTTTGGTTGTTTGATGTATGTTTCTAGTTTTTAATTTCTTTCTTATATTAATCTCACGGTCGCTAAGCTTGGGATTTTATATTTGATGTTTTTTCTTCTGTGTGTGTATTTAATTGTTAAGTCGCATGCCTTGGGACCCTATTTCTTGGTCTCGTCTGTTTTATGGCTTTGGTCCTAGTCTATTAAACATGTTCTATATTTTTCCATTTTCCCTTCAGGTGTTCAATAGGTTTCCCTAATTCTCTAGTATTGTGGAAAGGTGGGGTTAAATATCTTTGTTTATTGTCGACATTCTTAGTTATCCCCAATGTATTTTGGTTGGTCGAGATTACCAGAGCATTATACTAGTGACATCCATGGTTTTAGTTTTGTTTAGTGAATTACTTGAATCACCATGCCATGATAGTGTGTTCATTTCTGTTAGGGCTCTAGGGAGCATGGCCAACCCAATCAGCTTTGCTCCAAGGTTCAGGCCTAAGAGGAAGCCATGACTTACTAGGTTGTGACCTCTCCCAACACTTAGGCCGATATACATTGTCTTGAAAGGACTGTTCACTAAGCAAGACAATATTTTTCTAATTATGAGCTTATCGACAAAGTTTCTCACTAGCTCTTGGAGCCTGGGCACACTAGGGGGAGGAGAAATCAGTACACGCACTCAGTCACACTTCACTGGCAATTGAAGACTTTATTGGGGAAAATTCCTAAGGAAAAGAATGATGTAAAAAATGAGATGATTTCTTTTCTCAAGAATCTCCAAAGGAACCAATGGAGGATGCAAGACAACCCTGATTGCATGGACGCTAGTCTAGCTCACATGGAGAAGCATGTTCAGTGTGAATTTAGGTTTCCAACACCCCCAAGCACTAGACCAGAGAACCCTGCTTCGGTAACCTCATCTGACTCTTAGATGTTTTCCTATTGTGTTATGAAAATGGTTTTTTGGTCACATGAGCATCTTATGTTTTGGACAGCTCTATTTTTTTTCTTTGATATAAAAACTTTTAGAAAATTCATACTTCCTAACAAATGTAGTAAGAGTGAGCCTAGTAAAATTTTGAAAAGCTATGGGCAACAATGCAATCTTTCTCTTTAATTGAAAACTTCTAACTTACCAAAAAAAAATGAAAAATAATCCACCATAATGAACGTCATGGCATATTAAGACTAAATATTAGACTCATATTTTTTATTTTTTAATTGATCAAGTGTTGTGTTGATTGTTTTTATTTTATTGATAAAATTCAAATTCAAGTTTTTAATAATAAAAAATATATATATTAAATATCTGTGTTTGGGTATTTTGATAATAATATTTGAGAAATTAATTTTAATAAAATAATATATTAATTAAGAATAATTAAATATCATTATTTATAAAATATAAAATAAAAATTGTATAAATAATTAAAAATAATTGATTTTAAATTATCTTTATTATATAATGTGGAATTTGTATTTGTTGAAAGTTTTATAACATAACGTGTTTGAATTTGTTGAAAGTTTCATAACATAATGTGGAATCTGTCATTTTTGGGTTTATATAATAGCAATGGAACACTTGATGATAGAAGGTCGTTTTCTAGACTATATGCCAACCAACCATGTTTTGAAAGAATATTGGTTATACAAGATGGTTCAAAAATTCTTTCAAAGAAATTTCATAAAGAAAGGGTTGGAGTGAAGGATGGGACACTAAAAGTTAGGAGAATCCTAAATTTTAGGAGAATATTAAACTCTATTCTTACCATTGCCAACTTTTGGAATAATGTTTAGGGTGAAGAAACATTGTAAGACATGCATTAGAAAGGGTTGGAGTGAATGATTGACCTCTATAATGAGGATAATAGTTTTGTTGGTATTCCTCATCATCAATTTACAAAGGTTTATATTATTATTGTCGAATTTTGAATAAATATTTAAAGTAAATGAATATTATTAAATTGTTTTAGGTTCATATTATTATTCTCAATTTTTGAGTTAGTGTTTAAAGTGAAAGAATATTATTGCATTGTAATTTATATCACCAAAACATGATGGTGTATTTTTAACTTAATAATATGATAATGCATAGATGGATTTATATGTATAAATGAAATGCATTAAATTTTAATAAGTTTATTAAGTGGAGTTGTTGCAGCACAAAAATGTTGTATTTATGGATCCAAAAATAATGATGTAATATATTTGTTTGTGTAAATAAAAGATTAATTAGTTTAGATTTATTTTAACTCGAGAGTTATCATGCTATTATATATTTAAATGGATTAAATCTCTTTTTATTCATACATTTAAATGGATTAAATCTTTTTTTATTCATGCATTTAAAGGGATTAAATCTCTTTACATTCTAAAAAAAGTTTGTATCTCAAAAGATTTAATCTATTTCAATCTTTGGTTGATATGGAGTTAAGATGGATCTAGACTGATTTTACTATAAATTATAATTAATTAGAATTAGAATGAGAATTTTTAATTTTTAATTTTTATTTAATTTTTATTTTTATTTTATATAATTTTATCAGATCAAAATGTTTTATTGATAATTAAATCATTATTAATTATTCTTATTCTTTTTTATGTTTATTTTATTTTGACCAAATAAAAATGTTTACAGGACATTACAACAACTCCACATACTAGGCTATTATTTTTTAATTTAACCCACATGTAAATGTTTACAAATATTTGCACCAGTCCACATACTAGGCTATTATTTTTTAATTTAACCCACATGTAAATGTTTACAAATATTTACACCAGTCCACATATTAGGTTATTATTTTTTAATTTAACCCACGTGTAAATGTTTACAAATATTTATACCACGACCACATCCCCCTCATACCTTTGTGCTTTTAGATTTTATTGATAAGATGTTATAAAGTAAAATTAAAATTAAATATTTAAAAAATTAAAAAAATTGAAATGAGTTAAGGTTTTATGTTTACAAATATTTACACCACAACAACATCTCCCTCATACCTTTGTGCTTTTAGATTTTATTGATAAGATGTTATAAAGTAAAATTAAAATACAGTATGTATAAAATATTTTAATTTTGAAATGAGTTATCGCCCATGGTATTGTAACAAAGTCTATTTACAAATTAATAATATCTATGATAAAGTGGGGTGATTATCCATGGTTAAGAATCTTGTTATATTGTAAGTTTATTGTAAGTATTAAGTTTTAATTTCATAAATTTTATAAAATTAAATTAAAATAAAAAATTATAAAATATTTTGATTTTGAAATGAGTTATAGGTTTTGGGCATTTGGTATTGATAAGTCATGGTATTGCTCCACTTTATTGTAACAAGACTAATTTAGAAGTTAATAATATCCATGGTAAAATGAGGCGAATGTTCATGGTTAAGAATTATGTTATATTGTAAGTATTAAATTTTCATGTGTTTATTAATTATAGAGCGCCTATGTTGAGCTATAGAGGGTCTCACAATGATATAGATATTGTTGAGCTAGAGAGAGTCTCACAATGATATAGATATTTTGTTAAATATGTTGATAATTTAAAATTTAAAAATGTAATTTAATAATAATTTATAATTTCTAGCTAATGATATAGATATTTTGTTAAATATGTTGATGAATTATACTTTAAAAATATAATAATTATTATTTATAATTTTAAGCGGTGTAATTATGAGAGAGTGTATATTTTCACACTAATTTATATTGGGAGAAATTTTATGATAAAACTATGTGGAAGATTTTATATCATGTCCAATGTTTCCGGTGGACCTACAATGATAGTCACGTACTTTGGAATTGAGTGAGTGATCACAAACAAGCACTATGTATTCATTTATAGAAGAATCTTGTAAAGTTAGAAAAAATTCCACAATTAGCTATTAAATAATTATATTTTAATATAATATATTATATTATATTTTAATATTTTTTTTACAAAAATAAAAGATTAAAAGTCAAAGGCTAGTTGGCTTAATTCCCCCTCCACCCAAGATCTATTAAGGTTAATTCTTATAAACTGGAAAGGGCATGAAATTTAAATATCTTGATATTGAGTTTAATTCCAATAAGCATGAAGGGATAGGAAAATTTGAATATCTTGATATCCATGTTAATTCTTATAAGCCCGAAGAATCTTGATATTGAGGTTAATTACAATAAATAAGAAGGAGCCTGAATAATCTTTATATTGACATTAATTCCAATAAGTAAGAAAAGGCATGAAAAATTGAATAACATGAGGTAGGAAAATTTGATTATATTGATATTGTTGTTAGTTTTTATAAACAGTCTTACTTTAAAAAAAAATAGATGAGTACTTTGTCAAACATCTACTAAAAATTGCCTATTTGTGAGTGACATTGGTAGGGGGGAAACCTTATCATGACCTATAGTCACAATCATAGAATATGTCAATGTAGTTGTAAGATTTGTAATGAGTATAAACATCTTCTAAATGATAACTATAAGTGAAAAAGGGTCCACAAGACATAACATTAAAGCAACCAACCATGATAAGGAAATTAGGCCCAAAAAAAATCTAAAAACTTTGGTTAATTCTTATAATTTGGAAGGGGTTGAATATCTTGATATCCAGGTTAATTCCTATAAGCTAGAAGGGGCAAGAAAAATTGAATACCTTGAAATTGAGGTAAATAGTGGCACTTGAATAGTCCTTCAAACTTATAGATTATCTAGTTCAAGGAAAAATAAAACAAAAAATGAGACAAATATTTAGTCAAACATTTAATAAAAATTATTCATTTGTGAGTATCATTGGTAAGAAAAAAGCTTTAATATCTTGAATTATAGTCACAATCATAGAATATGTCACTATAGTGATGAAATTTATAATTATTATAGACATCTTATAAATGATAACTATAAGTGAAAAGGGTCCACAAGGCATAACATCAAAACTTCCAACCATAATAAAGAATTAGACCCAAAAAACAATCTAGAATTCCAAAGTCTTACGAAATAAATTAGTATTCAATGGTGAGTGGTGAGTATTTATAGTGAGACAATTTGAAACTTTTCATTGTGTTGTTGTTTATTGTATTTTCTTATCATCAAATACTAGTATTTGATTGGTTTATTTTCTATATGAAAAATATAAGATAATAGATATTTATACCATATTCAATATAAAATTAAACTTAACAAATTATTATAAAATAATATAAATTTAATTTAATATGAATATTTAGAAAAAAATTATTATTATTATTATTTTATTTTAATAACATATCTAACCAAACCCATTTTCACAAATATCATATTTTTTATAATAACAAAATATTTATTTATTTATTTATTTCATAAAACAATGTTAAGTGGATAAATGTTATATATATATATATATATATATATATATATATATATATATATATATATATATATATATAATTGAAGTATATAGGAGTTGTCTACAGAGGCCGCGCCTAGACGGCAGAAATCTGCCGGAATCCGGTCAACAAAATTTGGGCAAATCAGGTAGTTGCGGTGCTTGGAATCCATTTTTGATAGTGGAAATGGATTCAGCACTATCAAAAACCCCTGGGGCACTCAAAATACTAATGTTCAACCACTGTAAACAAGATTCTGAGCAAATCTTTGACCAATTTTCTGAAAATCATTACCGGATTCTGGGTCAAAACTCGGCCTCGGTAGACTACACGGAAGTATATATATCTTAATATATATAGGTATAAATAAAATTTATCCACGTGCACATATTTTTGCTTTAGGAAATGCGTGTTAACATAAAATTAAATCTAGAATTTGAATCATCTGCAATCTTGGTTTATTGATAAACACGACATGCCTTTCAGCCGAAAGAGATTTAATAGTAATTAAACATGTGATGACCACTTCTGCAAATATATCCACACAGACCTTTTAATTATTAGCAATCCATTAAAATAAATTAACGTGAAAGCAAGGTATCACTTTAAAAACGCACGTACTGTTGTCGCCCTGTCAAATCCAATATTAATTAATTCAAATTAAAACAAATCTTCAAATCGTTACATGATAAATTCATGGCGTAGGAAAGTGCAAAGTGCATATTACATATTTTATATTCAATAGTGTGTTATGCGAAAATTACTATATAACGAAAACAATAAAGTCAATGTGTATGGTTGACTTTTTAATTTATAATATATATATATATATAATTTTAGAAAAATAATAATTTTAAAGTTATTTTTGTATGGAGAGGTGCTTGTTAGACTAAATTGGAAAAGATGTTAAAATAATTATATGTTAAAATAAAAATAAGTATTGACCCATGGTATTCACCTATAATATTGAGTCATAGTATTTATGTGGAATATAACATATTTAAAGGGGAAAGACCAACTTACATCCATCTTAACTTTAGTTTTACCACGCACTGAGAGGGATCAAATCTCTTTTGGTTTGCACCTAAAAAGATTTGATCTTTCTAGGTGGTTAGTAGATCCCAAATCAAGATAGATATAGGTTGATATATATTTATTAGTATGACAATATATTAGTCTAAAATGATTGCATCCATATGCTCTCCCCAGCCCACCATGGAAGAGATATTGTAATGTCATGTCGTCTTGTATCTTGTCATGTCCTATTATGTTATGTAAAACTTTTGACTCATTATAATTACATAAAAATTATAATTATAATTTAAAATTAAATAAATTAAAACAAAAATATTAATATTCATTATTAATTAAAACGATTTACTTGGTAAAAATATATAAAAACAAAATAAAATAAAGAAAATAAAATTAATGATTATTGATAATCACTAATAATTAAATCAACTTAGATTTATCTTTACTCTAGATCATGTCAAGCATCTAAAGGGATCAAATTTCTTGCCGTTTTAATTTTTTTTTAAGTGAAAAGAAATTTGATCCTGATAAATCCAAAATTAAAATAAATTAAATAATATTTTAAAAATTTATATTATTGTTAAATTGTGTTAATTTTAAGTCCACTGAATAACTAAATTAATGATTCTTATGTTTGAAATATTTTGTAAATCATGAAATTAAAAATTCAAATTCCATAAATAAATAAAAATATTAAATAATTAAATTAAATTAAAATTATATCTATTTAATACTTAGTATAAGCCCATATATATAATGAATGATGTACAACTCGTGAAGTATGCACTAAGTATTATATAAAATAACAAAACAAATAAATTCTAAATGATATTTATTTTATGTCATTTATATTGGCTTATTTTCGAAGTATGAATTGTGTAGACAATGATGAATAGTGATGGTTCATAAAGAATATTGTAAATTTGGATATAATAATTAATTAAGTTTGATATTTTTTGTTTAAAAAAGAATTATTAGTGTAGAAGAAAGAAAGAAAGTATTTTTAACATTTATTAGGTTAAAATAGTTTATGGGACATATTGCTTTTTTATCTGTCTCTTGTATACGGCCATTTTCCTGTGGAGTTTTACAATAAATGCTCCCAGCTTCTCAAAAAACTCTTCGCTGAATAGATTATCCCAAGAGCTAGCAGTCAGAATACCTGCATAATTTTCCCTAATGTCTTTGAAGGCCTCACATTCTAAAATGAAATGTTCTTCTGTTTCCACTTTTCCAGAAGAGAAAAAAATACATACTCTTTCCTCCCACATTTCTTTTGGCCTTTCTAGCGACCTATTTCACAACGGAGTTGATGAGAATTAGTCCTTAATTGAGCAATAATAATTTTAGATCTCAAGAAATATTGGCCCTTGTGTATGCTTTTTGCTGATGATTATGAGTGGGGTTAAACTCTTCAATGTGGTACTTATTCTTTCTCCCTATCTCTTTCTACCAAGTAAGTTTGTGGAACTTATCCATACCAAAAGTTTTTATCTCTTTATTGTTTGTAGGACACATGCTCAAGAAAATACCCCATTTACTAAACCATTTGTTATTTTTCCACATCCAAGTCTTCTTTCTTTTGCACAATCTGTCATTAAACACAACCTTAGGCCATCTACCCTCTTCCATTTGCTCAATTTTTTTCAAATACCTTATGACTCGCACCATAGAAATTGCTTCAATAGGAGCAGCCCCTATTTCACTTAACAAGATAGCATAAGGAATTGAACTTTTAATTTTGAATTTGTTTGTAATCAAACACTTCTGAATTTTCTCAATTTGTTTCTGTTAGTGTCAGTCTAGTCATACTGCCATCAGTGATCAAAGTTACTCTTTGCATTTGCATATTAGGTGTCTCATACCGAATAAATTTCACCATTCCATTAGGTCATGGATTCATTGGTGGTAGTATCGTTTGTCAGTTGTCCCTCATGAAGTACTTGTTGATTTTCCTTTCTATGGTCTTTAGTTATTAGTCACTTTTATTCTCAAAATAATATCAGTAGGTCATAGGATGGGTCTCATTAGTTTCTAGGGGTCTCACCATGGTCAAATTAAATGAGTCAAATGTCAATAATATCATCAAGGTCATGAGGAAGTCAATAAATTCAAAGTCACAGAACCAGGAAGATCAAAGAGACATTTTATTCAGTTTGATGTAATTTTCACCTCAAAACCATGTTTTGAGGTGAAAACATGATATTTTTCCTTTATTATCATTCATTATGTAATTTTGTATCATCATAAGTCACAATTCAGAAGCTGTTATCTCCACAAAGAGATGTTCCTGCCTTCATAGAAGTTTCCCGCAGCATGTTCAGCGCCAGAGCATCTTCCAAGCAGATCCATCAGAAAGAGCCCGAAAAGAACTTTCTGACGGTATACTACACTCTCAAAACTGACTTCTGGATTGAAATTTATGCTTAAGTGAAGTAAAGTTCCCTAAGCCTCCCCTGTTTCCCATTTTTCCCTTTAAACTTTGTGTTATTAAAGTTTAATATTCCTTTAAAAAATCCTTTTCCCCTTTTCGGTCACAAAATCGCATTATAAATCTTTTAAATAAAATGCAATTTGATTATATAACCACTTCCCCAACCATACCCCGTAGAGACTTTATAATAAACAAATATTAACGTTTATTATAAGTCCCGCCCCTTAACCACTTCCCCTTTCCATACCCATAGTTCATATCATATATAAACCGCATAAACCAAAGTTCTTTCCCCTTTATTAAATCGCAATCGCAAAACGTTTTCAATCGCAACATTTATATAGAGTGTTTCAATCGGTTCATTGCAAAATTTTCGATGCGATTGATCGCACAAACCTATGATTCCCCGATCGCAGTCTCCTCCCGATTGACCCAATCGCAACTCCCCTCCAATTCCCCGATCGCAGTCTTCTCCGATTGCACAATCGCGACATCCCCCGATTGAAACCTCCGATCGCTCATCCCACCGTTGATTACCCCCGCCGATCGGACGACCCACCATAAATCGCAACACTCCCATCGCAAGTCCCGATCGCTTTTCCCCTCCGATTGATTGCATCGCAAGTTTTGCGATTGCGATTACTCCCCGCTCCCGATCTCCGATTGTGATTGACCCCAGTCCCACTTTAGCCCTTCGCCTATTAATAAATACCGTCATCCCTTTGTATAAAGCGAAAAATCATTTTTCTATTTACTCTTAAGGGATTTCCTCGCTCCATTGTGTATTGCTCATCGGACCCAGGATAATCGCATCAGAACCTTTTGGGGTGTTGTTTCAACAATGATCACCCCCGATCTCCGATTGCGATTACATTTTTATTTCATCCGTCCGCCCTGCTCTAAACTCCGATTGCGATTTCTGTTTGTTACGTTATATCCCTCCGCCGGTTCATTCCGATTGTGATTTATATGGGTCCTGCCTTCTTCCCTTCCTCTTTCCCATTAAAAAATTGGTTTCCCTTCACTAAAAGCAGAATTTTCGTTCAAAGCCATTTTTATTTAAAAAGTTGGTTTTATTCAAACAGCAAATGGAAAGCAAAGAACAGTCAAAGGCCGAGAGCTCAAAATACAACAAAGATATCTACAACAGTAGGAAAATAGGATCGGATTTTCTATTCTGTCCTCAGTTACGATTTAAAGGAATCTATGTTGTAGGTTTCCACTCCTTATTGGCTATCAACTAATTCGAAAGGCATAATGTAACGATGCTCCTTCTTATGGGGAGATTGTTTTTTTTCTTTGCCATATTCAGATTTCAGTCCTGGAGTTGTTGTAACAACTCTCCTTTCTGTTGATCTACATTTCCACGAATCTGTTCTATTTATTGTATTGTAAATCATTTGTAAGTGGTCGAAGTCTAAGTGTCAGAAAGTAGGGGAATAGTGTGGAAGAACATCTCTGCGCTACATTGTACAGTTTGACAGGAATTAATAAGAGATGCAGCTCTGATTTGTGGGATCCATGTGGTATGAGAGTTATCATTTGTTTCTTTCCTTTGTTTCATATGTGAATTGTTATGTGTTTCATTCATCCATAAACATTTCCTTTTGAATGTTTTCAAGATAGAAAGGTAGAATCCATTTTATATGCTCTGCCTTGGGAAATCATTCATGCGCTGTGTTTTTTTTTCTTCTGTTTGAAAAGGATCCATCTATTGTGCCCTTTTCAGCTCCTCACCAGTCTTTCCATCCCATCCTTATTAAACCTTAAATGCTAAGTTTTCCTACCTATCTTGCCCCATGAAATATCCTGTGCCCTGATTTAATTCCTGGTTTCAACTGTCTCTATATCCCGCACATCCCTGAAAATTTATTCATTCATTCTATAAAACCTTCTCCATCATTTTATCTAGCCTAATATCAGTCCATTTATTGTGTTCCATTGAATATTCTTTTACGGAGAGAACCCTCTCCTGTCCTTGTAGGGCTAGCTACAAGGCTGAGCGTGGTTTAGTTTGTTACCCTGTTTTGCCTTTGCAGCCTGAGGTCCAATTCAGATGCTAACAGTTTCCACTACATCTCAGTTGTGTTGCTGGCCCAGAGTTCACAATCATAGAGAATCACTGGAATCACTAGAAGCCCAAAAAGAGTTAGAGTGGTTTTCCAGTCACACAACTCTACCTCTCTACACCTATTTTGAAGAGCATAAAATGCTTTCCAACCCCCCAAAGTTCTTTTCTTTCTACAACCATCCCAACTTAATTTTTTGTTGAAGTCAATTCCGATGTATTTGTAGTCTGCAACTTCTTCCAGAATGTTGCCGTCAAAATAGAACTTATGTTGGTTATGCTTTCTTTTGTTAGAGAAAATCACTACTTTCGTTTTGTTAATATTGACTTGCATCCCCACTCTTCTACAAAAATGCTCAAGGGAACGTAACTTCTCTTGCAAACCAAGATCCGATTTAGCAATCAGTCTAAGGACATTTGCGTACAAGAGAAGCCTTATAACGAACTTTCCCAAATGGATACCATCACCCCTTTGTGAATTTAGCCACTCTTCAAGCTTGTAAATATATAAACCAAAAAGGGTAGGAAACAATGGGCAACCTTGCTTGACCCCGATATCGCTTCTAAAACTTTCATAAATGCTTGTTGAAGTTCTAATTTTGACTTTCACCTCTTCATAGAGCTTATGCACAGCTGCTCTCAAATGCCTAGGAACCCCGAGTTCCTCCATTCTGCACCAAATCTTATCTCTAGGAACTGTGTCAAAGGATTTTCTGAAATCAACAAAGCAACAAAAAACTTCCTTTTTTTCCAAAACTTTTTCAATGATGTGCCTTAAAGTTATACAATGATCAATTGTGGAAATTTTAGGTCTAAAACCTGCTTTCCCTTTAGCACACTTATCTCTTTCTTTTGCCCACTTGCTGATTTTATTTTCTAACATGTTTCCAAATAAATTTTTAAACAAGGGGTTTATCATTGTGGTTCTATAATTGGAGGGATTATTGAGGTCACCACTCTTGAAAAGAGGTATTGTCATACTAGTTGTCCAATCTGTGGGGAACCCCTGCTGTATGATGTTGAAATTTTTTTTGATGTGAGGTGATATAATTTTTAAGCCCCAATTTAGATACTCTGCTTGGAGTTCAGCTAAGTCATTTGCTTTTCCAGCACCCAACTTCTTGATACCTATCTCTACCTCTTGCACCGTGAAGAGTTTTGTGTATGTGTTGACCAAAGGAGGAGGATCAACCTTGGGATCCTACTCATAAAGTTGTCTTACATAGTCAAACCATTTAGAAGTTGTAATGTTGTTTTCAGTTTGCAACTTTTTCATTCGGAGCTCCTTCCACAATAATTTGGGGTTATTTTTCCCAAGGAAGATTAGTTCTTCTCTCCTCGAAACCATGAAATCAACATTTTTCTTTCTTAATATCTGCTTGTAAGCTTTGAGATTTATGTTATACTTTCTTATTCCTTCCACATTCTCCTTACCTTTTTTCATTCCTCGTCAAACCAAGCATTAACCAGAAAGCAATTTGTTTCATACTTCTTCATTTTTTCTCTTTTGAATTCAGCAAGTGCGCTTTGAATTAAATGTGTTAATTCATGACCGTGAAGGCCATGAAATGAGATTTCCTCATTCTTGAATAGCCTCTCTAGCATTATTTTATAGGTATTACAATTCTCTGGAGTCAAAATAATTCTTCCCTTTGGGGGATTTTGTTGAGCACACTGATTTTTTGACCCTAATTGCTTCTTTCTGGGCCAAGAGAAACTTAAATAAATTAGCTTGTGATATGATCTTAAGTCCCAAATTTGATCTCAAATCAACACTTCCTCCATTTTCTCACACAAACTATGCGAGAAAATTACATAATCTACTACACTTGCTCCATTGTAAGTATTTCAAGTGAAATTGCCAAACTTTTCCCATCTAGTCAAACCATTACAAATGACTAAATCGAAAGCCCCACATAGAGTAAGCAATTGTTATCCAAAGAGATTGCAGCCTTTATCCTCTGAAATTATTTCCCACTAATGATTACTCTCTTCTATAAGCCAGATAGGGTCACATTCTTCTTTACAACAAAGAATGCTAACTTGTTCACCTGCAATTCTAGAATTGAAATCCCCCACTATAAGGACTTCACCTAGCTAAGAATATATTGCAATATCTACTTTTAGGGCTGCAAAGGGATCTTTGTGGTCAAGCCCTCTACTTTTGTAGATTTTTGAAACTTGTGGCGCAAAATAGCATGCTACAATTCTGATGTGATTTCAATTTTCTGATATTTTAAGCCAGAAAAATTGCGTATTTCGGTCTTCCTTTTCTAGCTGAATGAAACGAAATTTTTCTCCCACTAATACCATGATACCCACGTGCCCTTTGTCATTCCCTGTTGCCTTGTTCCACACTGCTATCTTCCAGTACCCTTCAAACAAAGGTGTCTTGCACCCTTCATGCTCATGTGTTTCTATGAGGAAAATTATGTCTCTACCTTCCGCAATAGGCCCTAACCCAGGTCCTTGTCTCCATGAGTAACCCTTGCAGTTCCAACAAACTAATCTTAAGGAAACCTGGGTACAACTTTATTGCTATTTGTTTTGACATGTAAAACTCATAGTTGAGTCTTTATCCCTGCTTGCCCATACAGACCTTGCTTCCTCATTTCTTGCTGAAGAGTTTGCTACCTCTTCTTTGTTATCGTTTTGCTGCCTTGTTTTGGAAGGAAGTCCAAATTGCGCTATCACAACTTTACCTTTATAAATCCATGCTCTCTTTCCCTCATCTCTTGTTGCCCTAATTTTTTTCATTTCGTCCCTCCTTTCCTCTTGTTGTCTTACAGTTAAATATTCTTCTAGAAAAAAACCGAGAACCCCCCAAGAGCTACTTCTTGCTTAGAATAATATCTTTATCATGCAAGATGGGCACAATGAATTTTATGGGCCTAACTCTCTCACCGTTAAGCTTACCTACTCTCCATGATTTGCATATTTGTCCTTGCCATTGAAGCTTGTCTTTCAAGAAGTCTCTTGCAAGGTTAAGAGTACATTGTTTTTCCCATAATATTTCACCCCTTTAATAATTATGTTTGTTACTCTATCTTATCTTTCCTTGCTTTCTCTATCTTGAATTTTTTCAACCTGAATGTTTGTTTCTCCTTCCCTCTTAGAAAAATTGCTAATAACTTGAGCCTAGGTTTTGGAGAGGTTTACGGAATCTCCTTTCCTTTCTTCTCTTGATGTCTCTTCATGGTTGTCTATTTGGGAAACTATTTTCCCCTTATCCTGGGATGGTTTCGCATTCATCACCTCTGTATTCTCCACTGCAAATTTCTTCATGTTTTTGACCTCCGCCTTCATGCATTTCCATTCTGACTTCCCTATCAGGAGAGCTTCCTATAGCAATGCCACTTGCTCCTTCAGAACTTTGTTGCTTTCTTCTGAAGCCTGCTTTTTAGCTGTTATAATATGGATTGTACAATCTCTTTCCTGCTCTTTACATTCTACTACCTCCAACCTCTTTTTTTATATTTAATAGTTCTTTCACATAAATATCACATGACCAAGTGAGAGGTGTGGATGTGAGACTATATAAGGCAGAATCATCAATGAATTTTCCTTTTCCTTTGGACTTGTTGTTCCCACATGCTTGCAAAGAGGACTTGTTTGAATGTTTTTGAACATTGTTTCTTGTCAATGTTGTTGGAGTTTCTTGAATGTTGTATATATATATATATATATATATATATATATATATATATATATATATATATATGTATGTATGTATTTTTTTTTATAAATTTGCTAATTAAATTGAAAATAGAAAAATAGAAAAAAAAATTATTTATATTAATTGAGAGGTGTATTTTACAGTTCGATATGCGAGTGACATGTTTCTTTTTAACCATAATTCTTATTTAAAACCTAGCTGCTGGAAATTTAAATACAAATAACTAAAATTCTTTATTATTATTATTATTATTATTATTATTATTATTATTATATATATACATATACATATACATATACATATACATATACATATACATATATATATATATATATATATATATATATATATATATATATATATATATATATATATTTTAAGAGAGACTTATTTCCCGCAAAGATGCTCTTGAGCCTAGTATGCTAGGAATGTTAGAGATGTAGTATGCTAGGGATGTTGTCTTGTCATGTAAACATTTTGATTAAATCAAATTACATATAAATAAAAACCAAATATAAATAAATAAAATAAAAAAAGTCAATAATTAAAATAAAATTGAAGTTTTATATATATATATATATATATATATATATATATATATATATATATATATATATATATATATATATATATATAATAACAGTTTGGATCTATCTTAATATCAAAAGTGTCAAGAGGGATCAAATTTATTAAAGTGCAAACTTCTTTTAGAGTGGGAAGAAATTTGATCTTTCTAGTTGCTTGGTAAATTTGGAATTAATATGGATCTAGGTTGGTAAATATATTATAAAAAATTCATTACTCCTAGATGCCTTATCCAACCCAGTATGGAATAGATGTTGTAATGTATTAGTCGTGTAAACATTTTAACTTAGTCAAATTACATAAAATAGAAACAAAAATAAAATAAAATAAAACATTAGGGATTTTTGGACCCTTGTTTTTTACAACCCACAATTTTTCCCGTGATATTCTTTTTTAATGTAACCTATTTAAAAATAAATCATAATTTGATTGCTCTGAACTTACTAATCTAATAGCTCTCACACATATAAAATAGATTCACAAAATCATATTTCCAACTTGAGATTTGAAGAAAATGGTTGAGTAACCATATGAATTAACCCGTGTTGGGATATGCAAGGGGCAACTTGGAAAAAGTTTAAAGTGGAATAATAAGTAACAATGATTCAACCAACGTTTATAGTGTGATCATAAACGATATAGGCTTAACCTTTTTATTTTAGGTATGTGAAGTAAGCGTGATCATAACTGATATAGGCTTAACCTTTTTATTTTGGGTATGTGAGGTAAGCTTAGAGTTAAATTTTCATGTTGAGGTTAATTTTTAATTTTTGTTTTAAATAATAATTTTGGGGAATTTTTAAATATTTGTTTAATATTTTTATTAATATTAGGAAAATTTCAATTATTCTTACACAATCTTTTAATTATTTTTATTTTATTTTTTTATGATTTTTTTATTGAATTATTATTTTTCATTTAGAACATTTTTTTTTTTTTTACATGAATTGAAGTAAGAGAGTTACTAAAGCCTCCATCAACCTTAAATTAATTGGTAAAGTGGATATTTTGGAAAAAAATATGAATAAATCTAACAATTTTTACTATCATCATAAATATATCTTTGTAAATTACCAAAAAATTAAGTCAAAACATGAGTTTTACTAATTTTATAATGTAATTAGTTATTTTGACTAGAATAAAAAGTAGCTTTACAATTAAACATTCAACACAATAAAAACTATGAAATATGTGTTTATGTAATAGTTTACATAGTTAGATTTCATATCTATGGTAAATCATAGTTATTTTAATAACTAGCCTAGATCCATCTTAACTCTAGATCTATCAGAGGCCTAGAGGGATCAAATCTATTTTCATTCTAAAAGAAATTTGCACCTCAAGGGATTTGATCCCTCTCGACCCTTGATAGATCTAGAGTTAATATGGATCTAGGTTGGTTAGCAATAAATGATCAAAAGCATAAAATAAAACATTTAAACTATTATGTATATATGTATATAATAATATAAGTTATATGCATTAATAATTTATAACAAAACTAACTAATATTCACTAATACAAATCAAGGGTTAAATTTTAAGGATATTTATCTATATTTTTCCCTATTTTTCTTATTTAACCTATGAACATGGTTACTTATTTTTTCAAACCTCAATTTGATGGGTGACTTAAATATTTATCTGTATAAAACTTTATAAGCAATTTCAGATAAAATTATAGGCAACACCCACAATACTAAGACTTTAAACTCAAATTTTGAGATAAGCATAGATTCATCCATAGTAGATATTTGGATTTATTAGAAAAAATCCAGTCACAACATGTGATCTTATAGTGTATACACTTAAAAGCATAAAGCTTGAACATTGAATCATGAATCTTAAAGGTTGAGACTCACACGACATGTCCACAACCATGGGTCATGATTATTTTATATAAAATACTAGCTGAATTTTTTTGTTGATGTATGTAAAATAGATGTTTTTTATTTAATTTTGAGAGTTTTATATTGTCTCTTTAGTTTTGGCACACTAGTGATAGATCTTAGTTTTTATTAAATGGATCTATTAATTAGTTTGATTAGAAAATAGATATATTTTGTTGTTGGATATGGAAATCTCAAATGTGTGGTTACCAAGGTTAATCAATCATTCACACTTCAATCTAAACACAACTGGGTTTGTCTCTTATAGGTGTTGGCCTATTTACTAGAAAATTCTATTCTTCGACATTATTTAAATATTAGACATTTTGGAGTTTTTGTCATACTACGACGATTTTTTTGGTCCAATATGGATTTTTTTTTTTCTGTTTAAACTAAGTTTTTTAGTGTGTATATGGATCCAGTGCCCTGAAAACCCCATGGGGCACTTGGATTGTGGAGAATTCACAACTCAAACATGTGATTCCAACAAATCCCTACCAGATTCTGAGCAAAATGTACTATAAAATCGAACGAAATAACCTCCAAAATTTCTAGTAGATAAACTAAGACTTCTTCTTCCTTGTCAAAATATTATGAATTTCTTCAAAATTCATGGATGCATATTATTATTGCTTCAAATGTTTTAATCCTCCCAAATTCTTATTTAAAATTAGCTTCAAACCTTTTTTATTGTTTATAAGGTCCTCCTTAAGTCCAACTCATCAAATTGAAGGCCAAGCTTGATTATTCCTCTTCAAAATACATTATAGTTAATCGACTGACCAAGCTACTTGAAAACTTTTCAAGAATGGTTTAGCATAATTTGTACACTATTTGAAATTGCATAAATATTGACTATACATAATTGCACCAAATCATAAGGTAGTTTGACATTAGGAATGATGGTGGTTGAATATGCTTGATCATTTTAAAGTAATACTAGCATAGCCATGTAAATTAAATGGGTGGTAAACACCGCACCAATACATAATAAGCATCAAAACACTTACTTCATATACCTCTCACTTTGATAAAATTTAAAAAATAATAAAAGTGTAACTAAATTATAATTTTATTTTAAATTATCATTTTTATTATTTATAAAAAGAATTAATATATAAGTGAAGTATATATACATTTAAAAAAATGAGGAACAAGATTCTTGATCATGGAGATTTACATTCACTTTACCATGGAGATTCTTAATTTGTAAATAGACTTTGTTACAATATCATGGGTCAATACCATGGCTTATTAATACCACATGCCCAAAAAAATCACAACCCATTCCATATGATACTTGTTTATATGACATTCTTTTTAATTAATCGGTTTAATTAAAATGGTGAAAAGAGCATAACTACTTTGGAGATAAATCTCAACCATTGATTTATGTATACTACTATGACCATTCTTGAATATTCCATGGAGGTTAAATCCCTATCATGCACTTTACATTCACAACAAAAAATTAACAAAAACACACAATACATTATATTTAAATGATTGGTAAAAAGAAAGATCAAACGTCATACAAAGGGAAATTTTATAAAGAAACTCGTCATAAAAAAATTACTTTACAAGTAGGAATGCCCATCAAATTTATAGCCTGATATTAATCATGATATTTATGATAAGTTTTTGAGAGTGTAAAAATTGAATAGAAGTTTTCACCTTGAAAAATTTAATTCCTCTTAACCCATAATAAATCGAAATGAATCTAAATTAATTATTAATAAAAAAATAACCATTATAAAAACTCAAAAATAAAAATAAATTTAACACAATAAAACCCCATAAATTAAACAAGTCAAAAATATATTTGTATCTACTACCAAAATCGCGTGTACAATATCAAAGTCAAATACACTATGTTTCATAAATAATAACCCTATGTTGAATGGAACTAGCTTCCCATGTAGTGATTGGATAACTAATGAATTTTTTTAATTGTAAAACCATTAAAATGTACTTAAGTTTCAAATTATCTTTCACTATTTATATATTTGTATGTGAATGTGTCATGGAATGAAGCTTTCATCAATAATTAACATGTAGCGTCTTTTTGGTTATAGTCATACTCCCATTTCTCATTTAATTGAATACCATATATTGAACAAAGATGAGGTGAATAACACACAGTTTAAATAGGCCACAATTTTTTCCTGGAAAACAATAGAAATTCTGGCATGATTTTGAGAAAATTTGGTGGAAAGTTTTGAAAATTCGGGTTATAGTTGTCAAGCTTCAAGATTTTGAGATTCCTAGCAGTTCTTGATGATGTTGAATCCATTTCCACCATCAAAAAAATGATTTGAACACTCCTAAAATTATATTTCACTACAAGGAAAAGACTTTCTAACGGAGATTTTTGTGGAAGCCCCTATAAAACTGGCCCAAAAAATATGTTTGTAGTGTTGGTCGCCAGTAGAGGTGGGCGGGAAGTTTTTTTTTATGGTGCGAAAACAATATACAAAGGCATCGGTGCTTTACTATCCATATAAGCACCGGTGTTGAATACAACATGGTGCATTGTGGTAGATTTATTTTATAAAATAAAATAAAAATAAAAATGATGTGCTAAATAACAAAGAGTATCGGTACGTATACTACTCGATAACACCGAAAAGGGTTAAATTTACAAAAATGTTGGTTGTAAAATTCATTTTTCCCAGTCCCATGCTATAATATGATGATGTCTCGGTGTTAAATCAATACTATAATGATCCAGTGCATGTACAATATACCACACACCAGTGCTTGAATAATCAATAGTACCAGAAAAAGGTTAAATTTTATAAATTTCCAGTGTTATATACACCCATAACACCAGTGCCCTTCTTGTAGTAAAATTGCATGTTGCATACTTATAAGGAGCACCAATATAGTTTTTAATTTTCAAAAAAATTTGGTGTTATATTCCCATGAAGCACAAATGTTGCCCTTGTGCGTCTTCTAAAGAGCACAGTTAATCGGTTTTTAATTCTTTTTTTAAATGTGGTGTTATAGTCCAACAAAGAAATGGTGCGGTACATGTATTAGAATGTCATAGGAAATATTTTAAAAAGCACCTCCATAGGATTTTTAATTTTAAAAAAAAGTGGTGCTCTTGTATATCTGACGCACTGGTGTGGTTATAATAATGCACCGAAAGAGGGTCAAATATAAAATAAAAAAACTCTCGGCCGTAAATTTCATTTTTACCATCTACAATGTTGTAGAGATCTGAATCACTGATGTCACTCTTTCCTCATGCAAGCAACCTGACTTCGGTGCTTCTCTTGCTCACCATCCTTTCATACCATGCTCAGTGTGTGGCTTTCCAATTTTCTCAAACAGTGGTGAAATTTTTTTTTCCCGAAATTAAGTGTTAACAATGCCTCCCTGACAATAAAATATCCAAGTAATGTATATGTTTCTCTCTAATTTAAATTTTTAGTGGATAAGAATTGCAACTCAAAAAATCCACTATTTTTTTCCAGCGCGGTGTGCTCGATAGCTTCAGCTCGCACCGATAGCGATACACCTTGTAAATTTATAGGGTGCACCACCATTCGCTATGCGAACCTAACACACCACTACTTTTGTATTGTGTTTCATAAAATTTGAAAACACGACGTGAAAATATATAAATTGTACGTCGGTGCGTACATTTTTAGGTTACACCCGATGTGTTTATATTTACCAAACACACTACAAAAATAATATTAAAAAAAATAACTCAATGCATTCGATAACCTGAACGTTCCAGACCGGTGCGAAAAGGTTACACGTGTGAACTGTTGCATAAGCTTTAGACACACCAGGATGAAAATTTAAATATGTGAACCAACAGTGATGTGTCATATGTATGTATGCACAGTATACAGTGTGATTGTGTTTGATAACACACTAGAGTTGGTGCATTACTGTTTTTTGGGCACACCAGGGATTTTTTTTTTTCATTGAAAGTTATGTTTCCATATTTATAAATACATTTTTCATTTAATAAAAAAAAAATTGTTTTATGTATGAGGCTGGTGTATTTTAGATGTCAATCATGTATCATATACATTAGCAGAGGGAGCAACAACAACAACAGGAGAAAATGGTAGACCAATACAATATGGTCCAACCATGGGATGATCGAGAGAGGGAGAGGGATTTATACCCTCGCCCTATTAGTGCGGCGACCCGAGTGCTCTTGAGGAATGTGTTGTACCTCTGTATATAGTTATAGGTTAAGGAATTATGTTAGAGCATCTAAAATATTTTGTTTATTTTTTATTTTTGGACGACTAATGTTCTAAACTTATTCAAACATGTGTTAAATATTAATTAATCATGATATAATAAAAGGTCGGATTCTTTACCTCTTTACATAAATTTAGTTTAAAATAGATGTGTAAGGTAGGAATTAAAGAATCTATTATATATTAAATATTCAGACAGAGTATTTAATTAACCATATAGAAAATATGCATGTAAATTACATTTACAGCCCAGCAAAAATATATTTAAATTAATGAAGAAGTGACAATTTAAAAATGTATAGGATCTATCTCAGACAAACTATCCAATAAACTAATCTCTTTAGTATATGATAACTACATAATGGATTTTAGACAGGTTGACACTCCACTTTATCTTACCCAGATTTCTTCATTCAAAATTAAATATATGTACAAATTTACAATATAACATGAAATAGCAATGAAGAACTCAAAAGAACACAAGTTGCTTTGAGGGAAATCTAGAATCCTTTCATTAAAATCAGAATAGTTTCAGATGAATACAGTTCTGCTCAATAGCTTATCACAAGGGTTCAACCCTTTGTATTTTGATATCAAAAGTATTTATACAACTTTTCTAAAAATATCTTAATTCAAATATCACGATTTATTTGCAAAATATCTTAAAAATTGTTTACAAAAATAGCTCAAGAATATAGGAAAATAAGACTGCTCAAGCTTTCTAGCACTAATTTCGAGGATTCTAGTGGTGACTTGGACTGAAAAGGTTGTTTCTTTGTTGTTGAAGATAAATGTTTGTTTACTCAAGAATATGACATAATTTGTGCCATATTTCTTCATCTAGAGTAGAATATTTAATTAACATTCTATATGTTTCATCCATTGGTATATTTCTAGAAAGAAGGATTAACTATAAACAAATGATTTATTTCATGCTTGATCAATAAGTCATAACTTAAGCCTTCCATGAAATCCTTCCCTGTAACAGTTCCTTTTATCGTGGAAAATTTGGACTTATCTTTTTCTACAGAATATCATTTTTGTTGATAGTCTTCCAGCTGAACTAATTTTTCTCCCATCCCCTTTAAACTTGGAAGTCCTTTTTGATGTAGTACATCAAATGTTCTATAGAATTTTTGAATGCTGGCCTCCAGATTGTGACATGTATTCTCTAACTGAAGCATTAAATTTCTTTTAGTAAGAACTCTTTTTACTTCAAGAATGGTCTCAATTCTATCTGCAACCTCATAATATTCCAGTTCTTCTCGTCTTTGAATTTATAATTCTTATAAAAGTAGTAGCCACTCGTCATTTCTGATCCAAATATTCCTTTACATATGCTATGACCTTCTTTCATTTTTTCACTAACTCTTCTTGCTCGAAAATAATTTCAACTGAAGGCTAAATGTCAGTTATGGATTCATTGATTTCTATCCAAATATTCTCCTTTGCTTGTGCAATTGTTTGAGCCATAGCAGATTCATTCTCCATATTTTAAATCCTCAAAGTTATTATGTGACTTTTTTAAAGCTCTGAAAAACAAACATTATAAATTTTTAGTTTTTTTTCTTGGAGAATGTTAAGTTGAGCTTTCAGCTTTTCAATTTCTTGCCCTCTGATAGATAAATCTTCCATAGTTATGATCAATTCAGTTGTTGTATCTGTAGACTGTATCTCCATTTTTGTAGTAGTTACTGAAGTAGAAGCTCATGTTGTTAAGGTACCTGTGATTGGAACTGTTGTTAAAGGAACAATTGATGTTTGACTTGATTTTTGTTATTTTTCCTTTGGTATTTTTTCTAGCTCACTCTCCATATTTTGAATTTGTGCATTTTGTTCAATGTTGATTTTGAACATATCCTCCTTCTCCTTTTCCAATTCACCAACTTCATTTGTTTATGTATCTTCAATAGATGGAAGTTTGAGTTGCTTCCTTAAGGCTAAAATATAATCATTTTTTATTTTAATTAACTTCTTAGAAACTTTTACATTATTGGGATCATATCCTAGTTTAATCACCAAATCATCTAAAGATTTTATTTTGGTGTCCTTAGCAAAAGAAGATATTTTTCCAATTTTAATTGATACTGAATATTGTTAACTAAAGCATGGAGTCTGGATGTTGCCATTGCTTAATTTGTCAGAGTAGAATATAGCATTTCACCTGTCTGCTTATGTAAATCTATTTGATAAAAAGGATGAATCTGTTCAACATCAAAAGAAAAAATGGATTTTTTGTAGTCATCTGCAGTCTTAGGAAAGGGAATTTTAGTTTCAAGGAAGGCAATTTGCATTTTTCCTTTCTCATTATCAAAAGTAGAGATAATTATATGTTGTGATGATGTTGTTTGTTTCTAGAAGTGAGAATATGTTATAGCCTTCAAAATTTCATTCTTCTTTTTTATTTCCTTATATCTTTCAAATATACTTGGTTCAGTACGATCATGAGCTAATTCTCTTATTTGGGATGTTTCTAATGGCTCTTGAGAAGATGAAGATGTTGGTGACCCTATAAAAATTTCTTCATTTCGAGGGAAGGTGGTAGCATGAGGGCATGTTAAGACTATTTTAGTGTGTGTGCTTTCTTCTTGCAAGGAATATTCTATAGGATTAGTTTTCTGCTATTTTTTGTATATTTGGAATTCTTTCCCTTGAATTTATGATACCCGAGGGGAAACACTTTCCCTTGGTCTTTTATCCTTCTTTTCCTATGGCACTGGCCCTCTATGATGTTGTAGAAGTAAGTACATGTTCCTTTGCTTCCTGCAATGTGTTTTCTTACCATTCACCTTTATTCATGTATTTCTCAATTTCAGGTCTAGGAGTATAAGCATAAGGAGTATTTTTCTAATCTACCCGTAACTTTGAAACTATTCCTAAATTATCATATGACCATGTAAAATTGTGCTTGAATTTCATTTTTTTAAGAAGAAGATCTGCCTCCTTGGTTATTGTTCTGGCAATACAAATGAAAGGTCCAACCTAAGTTTTTATCTTAAACTAAGATTTTCTTTTGGCTGATAGAAAGTGAAACTCATCCATATTTATCATCTTCCTAATATACTCTAATGAAAAAACTCTTATTGCAACAAACTTAGGTAATTTATATGGAGGAAATTAACATCCCTATACTCTGATCTCTCTGTAGTTTTGATATAAGTACCAATCACCTGTATTTTTTTTTTCACTAAAGTGTAGAATTCTCTTAATCTCAGGTCCAATTCTAGGTTCAATGTCACTATTGAGTAGGCAAGAATATATATATAAAAACTTCTCTGTATAATCACTGAATGTGAAGTCATTGGTATTCTTCCTTACCAAGGAAGTCTAGTGAATAACAGACTGTGGATTTCCCTGTTCATTTAGTTTTGATAGTGGAAATTGAAATCTATCTTTTTGATGGAATAAGAACAAGTAAACCAAGACTGAAGCATGCTTGAAAAATTCTTCGGTGCAAAATTTGAGAAATTTCTCATGAATAACTTCTGCCAAGAATTCATTGTAATGAAATATAACTGAAGTTTTTTCACCTGTTGAGAACACTGATAGAAAACCTATAATTTCTTCATCAACCCATTGATAGGTTTGATAGCCCAAAAAACAGGAAACTATAGAAATGATTTGTTTAGTCATATCTGGAAACATTGAAGACGGGTAGGGTGGGTTTGTTCTTGGAAATTGAACATTTTCATGTAGGAATTTCTCACAAATTTTAGCACTTTGGGGAAAATTTAGGTTTTTGTAAATTTCCATGAGGGAGTATACAAAGAAAGGGTTCAAAGGAGCTAAATTTTGGATTTGGAGCATCTGAGATATGGATTCGAGAGTAATTGTGAATAAGATGTCATTTTTTTGGGAAAAAATAGCTCTTTCACTAGGTATGTATATGAAATGGCACCATGAGACAATTTCTAGGAATGAGTGATTTTGTGGAAAAATGAATTGAGGTAGGAACGAGACACAAAAAATCAATTCATCACTGAGATCAACAATTTTTTTTTTGACCAATTGTGAAGTTCGTAGAGATCAAACTCACATTGGGTTTCAGAGACTTTGTAATGTTGATCTAATAAGGGAAGGTGATCTAAGTCAATTGTAGGAGGAAACATAAGGTTTTCTACTACAACTTTGGATATTCTTTTTGAAGACATTCTGAAAATAAATAGAGAGGAAATTGTAATTACCTGGGAGCTAGCTAGTTGTATTTGAGGAATAAACACAATGTCGGCTTGATCGCTTGGTTGCAACTGTTGGCTCAGTTGTTTAGTCTATAGGATAGCACCTAGAAAGGAACCGTTGAAAGGATTTTTTTTTAATAACTGAAAACGTTTTACCGTTCAAGATATATGTTATATGAGTGGGTTCATTGAATTTGGTAAAAACAATAATGTTTAAATGGATAATTAATGTTAAATCATAGTTAATAGGAAAGAGACACTTGGCGAAGGAGGGTTGGCTATTTGAATTTTTCAGGAGTGGGAATGGCGATTTTTATTTAGGCGGGAATGAGGAAAGGTGGATCTCAGAGGGGGGGTGAGCAGTAAATGATTTAGGCAGGGGGGAGTCCGAAATTAATAAGGGGACGACACGTACACAAAGCGAGATGGGAGGACTTTGCTTCCCCCCCCCGCTCACTTGATTAACTGTAAGAGAGGCAAGGGGGGTTTGAAATGAAAAAGGATCACCGATCTAAGTGAGAAATATCACGACGCTTAATTATAGCATGTTAGTTACCACATATGACAAACAAGTCACATCATCCACTAAACTTTAACCCGTGATTTTAATTACATTTTAAGTGGCGTGCTTTTCTTTGGGATTTTTCTAAGGGATTTCATCACTTTTTTTATTTTTTTGAATATATACTTCTATTTTCTATTGCATCTCATATTCATTTTTATATTTTTTATTATTTCTTTTTATTTTTCTTAAATACATTTTTTCTATATTTTTTTAACAAATATATGTAAAAATAAAATGATGTTACAACATTGGCTCCATCTAGGGACCGCTTGTCCCTATGAGATGCAAAGAACAAGTAGATCCATGTTCCTTCTCCTCGGGATGTGGGGTCTTTTCTGTGAAATCATACTATGAAAAATAAATATAAATGAAAACCGATTATGTACAATGAAATAGGACTGCAATCAACTTCAGTACTAAATATAATGCTTTAGATATTGTCCATTGACAGGAAATGTGGATTATGATCCTTCCAAGTTCTGCATAATAAAATTATTGTTTCCTTTGACCTCTGCAATGTTGAATGGTCCCAACCAAATATTGTCAAATTTTCTATGTTTCCCTTTTTATTCTCTTCGAGAATACCACTTCAAAACCAAATATCCTTCCCGGAAATCTCTCTCTTTGGGTTTCATATCAAACAAACTTTTCATTTTTTTTTGATATTTACGAAGTTTGTATTGAACATCATCTCCATCCTCATTTAACTCTATAATCTAATTAACTCTCCTAGAAAAATCATCAGATTCTTCATTTGATTCTTGTAAAAAATTCATGATAGGAAAGGCTAGCCATGTAGGAAAAATAGCCTCAGTGCCATAAATAAGCTGAAAAACAGATTTACCTGTTGATATTTTGGGTGAAATTATGTTGGCCCAAACTGCATACATAAGATGACTGTCCCAAATTATCTTATGATCTGCAAGTACCTTCTTTATCACCTTTACCAAAATATTATTTCATGACTCTGCCAATCCATTACCTTGAGGGTAGTATGGGGTAGAATGATGGAATAAAATATGATATTTCTGGAAAAATTCTATCATTTTAACACTACTAAATGCCTATGCATTATCTTTGACTATCTGTTGAGGACAACCAAATCTAGATAGTAAATTTTCCTCAATAAATTTAATGACAACAATATATGTAGCTTTTTTTACTGGAATAGATTCTACCCACTTTGTAAAGTAATATGTGGCAGTTAGGATCCATCTATGATAATTGTTGGATGTTGGATGTATCTCTCCAATGAAATCTAGTCCCCACTATAAAAATGGTGCCTCAATCAAAACTAGAACAAGGGGAAGTGTTGCCAATATTTTATTGCCAACAAAAATATGACATGGAATGCAACTTCTGACTTTTTCCCCAACCTGTGAAAACAACTTTGGAAAATAGAAACCTTCTCTCAATATCTTGTATGTTGTTGCTCTCCAAGAATAATGACCTCCACATATTCCTTCATGAAACTGATCTATAACACCCTCTGTTTCACTCTCAGTTAGGCACAGAAGTAAGATGTTTAATGGATCTTTCCAATACAGGTTAGTATTGCTAATACAATACTTCATAGCCTTTAATATAATAGCTATGCATTGATTTTTTTTAAACCGTGAGGATACTTAAAATCACGAAGAAAGTGTACAACATCAACATACCATTCAGATAACATAAATTTTTCCTCTATATGAAGTGGAAGAGGAGTTGAATCAGCAGAAGAATTTTCTTGTGGATTCTTCTCTGATGAACTTGAGGAAGTTTCTTGTGGATTCTTCTCCCTTGAACTTGGAGAATGTTTTTATGGATTCTTCTCTCCTAATACCTGCATGGTGGTTTTTATTCCCAAAACTTTACAGTTAGATTCAGCCAAGAGCTTGGCTAAACCTTGTCCTTTTATCAGCTTAGTAGATTTGATGTATAGATCAAATTCCAAGATTCTAGCTATCCATCTCCCTCTCCTACCATATTTATTAGGTTGGGTCAAAATGGTTTTGAGAGCATTATTTGGGACATAAGTATTAATAGCATAAGGAAGGACATAATTTTGAAAGGCTTTGGGGTCTTATACAAGAGCATAGGCTTGTTTTTCAATAATATCATATTTTATATTTGCATCTCTCATCACTTTAATAAAGAATGAAATTGGTTGTTCATCTTTTTTATCATTCTTTTGTTGTAAAAAAACAACTAAAGTGGTGTCAGAGGCAAAAGAAAAAATGTTGAAGGGTTTGGTATAATCAGGGCTGGCCAATACTGAGGATTCAAAAATAGTCTTTTTTATTTGTGTAAAATCAAATATAGCATGCACTATCCATTTAATCTCATGATCCTTTTTCAGCATATCAGTGATATCTTTAACAATCTCGCATCGTTTGGTATAAATATTCTTAGAAAATTAATCTTTTCTAGAAAAGCTTGAACTTCCTTTTTATTTCTAGGAAGAGTAATTACCTAAATGGTTAAGACTTGTTTTGGATCAATTACCACTCTTTATTTTGAGATGATGTGGCCAAGTAACTTTCCTTCCTTTATGGAAAAGAGATATTTATTTGGGTTGAGGGAGATTCTAAATTTTTTGCACCTATCAAAAACCTATCTCAGGTGCTTTAAGTGATTTTCATCAGAGTTTGAAAACATAGTTAGATCATCCAGATAAATAATAATAAATTTATTTGTTTTTCCAACAAAACCTAAATTCATGGCTCTTTGAAATGTTTCTCCTGCATTAGTTAATCCAAATTGAATTCTAACATATATAAATGTACCCCAGGGAGTGGTGAATGTTGTTTTCTGTCTGTCTTCTAGACTCACTAAAATATGGTTATATCCAGAAAAACCATCTAGCATGGAAATTCTACTAGAACCGGAAAATATTTGGAGTAATTGATCTATTTTAGGCAATGAGTAATTTTATTTTAAGGATGATTTGTTCAGATTTCTAAAATCCACACACAATCTAATTTCACCATTATTTTTCCTTAAATTAAATTTGCAATCCATTCAGAAAATCTAAGAGGAACAATAATCTTTGCATCCAATAATTTCTTAAGATCCTTTTCAATGGTTGGAAGAAAAATTGGATTTTTTCTTCTTAATTTTTGTTGGAATGTTTAAAATTGGCTTCTTTTTTAAAAGGGGATCTTATGCTCAATGATATTTGTGTCATAATTTTTAAGCTCTTCATAGGACCAAGCAAAGACATCTTTATAATGCTTTAAAATATTGATATATATGTCTTTTATGTCCTTGGGCAATGATGCTAAAAATTTTACATTCCTAATTTCTTCATTAGTTCCAATGTTATAGTCTTCTACATCCTCTTATTGTCATGTATTTAATAACGAAGTTTTTAAGACATCATTATTATTATTATAAAAACAAAACAAAACAAAACAAACAAACAAACAAACAAACTTTTCAAGAATGATCAGACCTTTGGGAATGAAATTGTTTGGAAATTGGTGGATATCATGATCAGCTATCTTATTTTTCAAATGTGAAGATTTATTTTCATGAGTTTCATTTTCATCAATAATTTATTCTCCCTCAATTTGTAAGGCTGCAAAATCATGAATTTCCTGCAGAAAAATCTTCAATTGTTCATCATCCTCAAACACTTGCTAGTGTTTAATATTTTCAAGGATTGAAGGCCTATATTTCACCTGAATTTGATATTTTATTTGCATTGTATCAAGAATTTTAAAGGAGCTGGCAAAGCCTGCCAAATAATCTTCATACATGATGTTTTAATTTCTTGGGATTGTTGTAATGTTAAAATCTTGGAAATAGTTCTCTACGGAATCCCATACCTCATTTCGATAATTTTTTTACTACCAGTTCTGAGTCACTGAAAACACTTAAGTTTTGAACTTTCAGGATTTTTGCTAACTCAAGGCCTAAAAGTAGGGCTTCATATTCTACTAAATTATTAGTAACATCTAAGTCTAATTTAAAGGATTGGGTTATGTTTTCTTTATCTGGAGAGATTAATACAATTCCTGCTCCAACACCATCTTTAGAAATTCCCCATCAAAGTATAAATTCCACACATCAGTTTTTATACATTTAGGCTTATTAACAATTTTTCAATGCTAAGTTGGGAATTTTGGAGATCATTAGATGAAAATGTGAAACATCCAAAATCTTGATCAACAACATAAATGGGATGATTTATTTCTTGATCATCCTTACAGACAGTGTTAATGAATCTTACCTCTCTGTATAACTTAATATTTTCACCCCCATATACAGGAATAGTGGCAAAACACATATCCATCTGCATACTTACACCTAATTTGGAACAAAATTATCTTGATAATAGCATTCCAAATTTAGGAGGAATATTTGTGACTATAATGTCTATCACTACACTTTTTATAGGGATTTGTGCTAAAGTTACAACTAGGTCTTTTATTAGTCTGAGACAAGGAACTTTCTTGGAGTCAAAGGTGTACAAATCATGGTAAGGTCTGGTAATTTACAATTATAGTTGATGAATGATTACTTTGGGCATCAAATTGTGAGAGGCCCCAGAGTCTAACATACAATTATATAGACGAAAATCATGAATTTTGACGAAAATCATCAATCATCTTAGAACTAGGACCAAATACCACTGAAGTTTTTTCATAATGTAAATTGATCGCGTCCCCATAAACATCTATACTCGAGGATTGGATCTACATTGATACTTGATTTTTGTATCCTAGGTTTTTGGAGAGTTCGGATAGTGGAACAGGAATTTTGACTTTCTCTAAATATGTCTCTACATTGAAAATTGTTGGGACATTTCTTTCAGGTGCATTATGTTCATTGGGTTGAATTAATGGTTGAATCACAGTTGTTTGGGTTTCAACAGTTTTCATTGGAGGTTCATTAATTGTGACATTCTTAACTGACCTACCAGGGCCTGGTCTAGGCCTTAAATCATATCTTCTGCTTAATTATGCGATAAGATATTCATAAAATTCTTGATACTTGGAGACTTGGGAAGCCTTTTTATCTTGGGTTGAAGATTGATCAGAGGAAATTGGAACAAGGGCATTTTGTAATGATATGTCACCTAGACAATTAATGTCATTAGTAGTTGATGGGCCAGTTTTCTCAGGTTCTTAATCATTAATTAATAAAGGAGTTTGGACCTGTTGGTCAGTATTTGGTCTTTGCAGGATTTGAGGTTGAAAATGTATTTTATATTGAGTCTGAGGTTTGTTTGTCACTAGTTGAGCTACCCTAGGCTGTGTTTCCATTTTTGAAATTCTATTGGAAATACTTCTTAACAAAGAAGTAATTTCATCTATATTATGATCTTCTTCCTTACTCTTTGTAAAATTAGTACTTTATTCTCTATCCTTCATTTTTCTTTCAGCTTTTTTAGCCTTTACTTTAATTTTATTTGATGCAGATATGTTTACCTCGACCTCTATAGAATTTGTTTTCATATCTGATAAAGTGACAGATCTTCTTTCTCAATGCATGAAAACAAAATCATCATCAAATCCCTTTGAAAATCTATTCTTGGTTGCAACTATTGGTGGTTTATAGTCAGGGGGCATTTTATCGTAAATTTTATTGAATCGTTTAATGAAATCATAAACAAGTTCTCTAGGATTTCTTTTTAAATCGTTACATTTTGAAAAGTAATAGACTGAATCTCTTTTTACTCCCCATTGATTCTTAAAGATATTTGTTAATTCATTCCATGTTTAAATTGAATTGGCTTGTAATTGTCTAAACCAAATTCTTACATTTCCTTCAAGGCATTGAAAAAAAAGTATCATATATACATCTTCATGCTCAATGTTGATGTTGTCAGCAAAATCTAAGAAGTCAGATAAATTATCTTCAGAAGATGGACTATTATCTCCATTAAACTTATGCAGGTGTTTAATATATCCATGTAGAAAATCATTTAGCTGATTAGGAAGAATTAGTGCAGCATAACGAGTCTAAATGTTGGGTAGAAAACAAGAAATTCTATTAGGTGAATGAGGTGAGGTGATGAAGAACTTGAAGTAGAAGATGATGATGAAGGCATGGATGACCTTACTTTGAGAAGATGAGAATAACCGGTAGAAGATTTAGGAAAGGTGATTTGATCACTAACTTCTCTAGTTCTGGATCAAATTTTTCTTCACTTTCAAATAAAGGGTTTGTGTACACATAAAAACTATCTTCAGGTTTTTTAGTAGTAGTTGGAAAAGTGTGAATTATAGAAGAGATATAATCACTTCATTTTAAATCACGTAATTCTATCCCTAGTTCTTTCTCTGACTTGGGAGATTTTGAAACAGTTTCAGGAATTTGATAAGACTCTAATTGGTAAACAAGAAGAGTTGTCTGCATATCAAATCCTTTGGACAAAACTTCTAACACTTTTGGTGGTATATCTGATAGTTTAGGAGGGATTGATGCAGGACTAAAAGGATGAACCTCTAAAACAATTTCAGGTGGAAATGAGGTGGAAGTTTGAGGTGCTAATCTCATCCATATTTATCATCTTCCTAATATACTTTAATACAAAAATTCTTATAGGAACAAACTTAGTTAATTTATATGGAGGAAATTCACTTCCATGTACTCTGATATTTGTGTATTTTTTATATAAGTACTAATCAACTATCTTTGTTTGTTCACTAAGATGTAGAATTCTCTTAATCTCAGGTCCAATTCTAGGTTCAACATCATTGTTGACAAGGAAAGAAACTATATATAAAAATTGATCTATATAATCATTTAATGTGAATTCATTGGTATTCTTCCTTACCAAGGAAGTCCATTGAATCATAGACTGTGTATTTCTTTTTTCATCTAGTTTCTACAGTGGAAATTGAAATCTATTTGATTGATGGAATAAGAACAAGTAAACCAAGACTGAAGCATGCTTGAAAACTCCTTCGGTGGAAAATTTGAGAAATTTCTCAGGAATAATTTCTGCCAAGAATTCACTGTAATGAAATATAACTAAAGGATTTTCACATGTTGAGAAAACTGATAGAAATCCTATAATTTCATCATAAACCCATTGATCGGTTTGATAGCCCACCAAACAAGAAAATATAGAAATTATTTGTTTAGTAATATCTGGAAAGATTGAAGACAGGTAGGTTGGGTTTGTTTTTGGAAATTGAACATTTTCAGGCAGGAATGTCTCATAAATTTAAGTTCTTTGGGGAAAATTTAGGATTTTGTAGATTTCCATGAAGGAGTCTACAGAGAAAGGGTGCAGAGGGGCTGATTTTTGGATTTGGAGCATCTGAGATATGGATTCGGGAGTAATTGTGAATAAGATGTCATTTTTTTGGGAAAAAATATCTCTCTGACTGATGTATCTGAAATGGCACCATGAGACCAATTCTGGGAATGGGTGAGTTTTTGTAAAAATGAATTGAGGTAGGAAGGAGTCCCAAAAACTCAATTCTTCACTAAGATCAAAATTTTTTGTTTTGAACAATTGTGAAGTTCATAGAGATCAAACTCACATTGGGTTTCAAAGACTTTGTAATGTTGATCTACTAAGGGAAGGTGATCTAAGTCAATTACAAGAGGAAGCATAGGGTTTTGTACTACAACTTTGGATTTTTTTTCTGAAGACATTCCGAAAATAAAAAGAGAGGAAATTGTAATTACCTGGGAGCTGGTTGCAGCATTTGAGGAAGAAACACAGTGTCGACTTGATCGCTTGGTTGCACCTGGTGGCTTAATTGGTTAGTTTTTAGTATAGCACAGAGAAAGGAATAGATTAAACGATTTTTTTTTTCTAAATGAAAACTTTTTATCGTCGGGATATATGTTATAGGAGCGGGTTCATTGAATTTAGTAACAACTATAATTTTTAAATGAATAATTAATAGTAAAAAATAGTTAATAGGAAAGGGACACTTAGCGAAGGAGGGTTTCCCGTTTGAATTTGGCAGGAGCAGGCATGGCGGTTTTTATTTAGGCGAGAATGAGGAAAGGTGTATTTCAGAAGGGGGGTGAACAGTAATTGGTTTAGGCAGGGGGAGGGAGTCTGAAATCAATAAGGGGGCGACACATACACAAAGTGTGATGGGAGGAAATCACTTTTTGGACCCCCCCCCCCCCCTCGCCCCCTTGATTAACTTTCGGAGGGGCAAGGGGGGTCCGAAATTAACAAGCACCGTTGATCTGAGTGGGAAATATCACGACACTTAATTATGGTGCGTTGGTTACCATATATGATAAATAAGTCATATCACCCACTAAAATTTATTAAATGATTTTAATTAATCGTTAAATTTATTTTAAACTAATTAAATGCTTAATTAACTTAAGTGAGCGGCATTTTAAGTGGCACACTTTTCTTTGGGATTTTTCTAAGCGATTTCATCACTTTTTTTATTTTTCTGAATATATACTTTTTATTTTCTATTTTTTCTCATATCCCTTTTCTATTTTTTAATATTTTCTTTTTATTTCTCTTAAATACAATTTGTTTTAACAAATATATGTAAAATTAAAATGATGTTACAACATAATTTAGGCCTCATCAAGTACTATGAGGAGGCTACATCCCTTAAGGTGCACTCTATCTTATCACCACATCTAATCTATCGGTGGAGTGTCCAGCACTAGGGTTTCCATGTTGTTTCTAAGGCATGGTATATGCCCTCTGAGGAGGACATATATTTATCATTGCCCTAACCAGTAGAGGGGATTATTTCACCCAGTTCCATGATGTCCCCCATGTGATTGCAGAAGAGATTCAACTTTCCAACTCTCAAATATATGTTGGGCCTCGTGCAGCTTGTCCAACATATTTTCAGGTGCGTGGTGGACAACTACAGACTTATTCTTTTGCTACATAGGAGGTTAGGTGCCTCTCATTATTATTCACCACCATTGCGCACTTTACTAGTGATGGGATACACATTAGTTTCCCTCTTTTGCATTATGTAAATTATTTGATTAGGGCACCATGATGTATCAGATGGTCTACCATTTTTTTGAGACAATTTGGTATGGATTTAGATAGATGTCATGTGATGATACATGGGAGAACAAGCTTCCCTTTCGCTTAAGAGATTTTTTGTTTATTTTTTGAGAGGTTTCCAGAGATGAGGCCAACATTTGATCGTCACCCTCCTAGGTCGATGATTAAGATACAAATGTGCATATGGAGCTAGATTATTCGCAAGAGGGGCTTGCCGAAGTATTAAGACAAGATTTTTGTCCAGGAACTATCATTACTCGTCAGTGACGATGACCATGCATTCATCTTATTGTTGTTTCTGTATGAGGGTATTGATTGGAGACAGTGTACCAAAATCCTCTTCACAGTAAATGAGCTTGCAGATGATAGAGGCGATAGATGACGTGGAAATAGATGAAGTGGCACAAATGACATGGCGCAAATGACGTGGCAATAGATGACGTGGCATAGATGAAGTGGCATGCCTGGTGGGACCCAAACCCACAAGTTGCAAGATTGCAAGCGATGACAATGTTATGGTATGAGCAAGTGCAATGGGAAAATGCGATGGAGCAATTGTGATGGCACAAAAAAAGCCGGTGGGACCCGAACACACAATCGCAAATCACCTAATTAGAAGTCAGAAGCCTTGGGCCGATGTACGATTCATGAACAGACGCGGTATATTCTAGAACTAAATTCAAATTCCATAACGAGTCTGGGTTTATGAAAATATTCATATTATCGAAGAATGGACAAGAAGGTACTCGGTACCTATGGTAATTTCTGCTTAAATTTACTAGCAGCATTCCTTTAGAAAATCTAACACTTGGTGTAGACTATGGTAACCATACATCTCTATGACATACTCAGTGGAAGCAAGGACTAAAAATATTGTCTAAAGGCGTGATATTATATTTCTGAAGAAGCGTTTATGCTAAATAGTTTTGAAACATAACATTGGAAACACAGTTAAAAGAAGTTCTAACAAAACGCAGGGATCAACGAAGGTATAAACATACACCAAGGCAAAGAAAAAAAAATGGATACATTGAAGAAAATGTAATAATGCGAAATTATTGATTGAGCTAAATTTTTGTGATGTAAAGGCCTAAGGCAAAGGCAAGTCTCTAAGGCAAAGGCAAGACTCCAAGGAAAACACAAAGATGTATTAAGTTGAATTGCTGTGATATGTTACATATGACTAAAATTGATATTGGATAAATTATCTATTTCTTATTCTAATATTCATGATATGAAGAGATTGGAAAGGAATGTGTGGAAGGCAAAGAGTCAAGTATGTTCACTTCATATTCCAATATAGAATACAAAAAACCATTAAAATATCTCTAAAAATATGTCATTTTGGTGTGCATTTGAAAAGTCAGAGAGCTGGATAATGTGAGAGAGTTGATTGATATATTATGCACATATGGAGCTGATAAGAAACAGATTTGAATGGAGAAGAGGAAGAAGTAAAGATGGAGGAATATAGAGTTGATAACCACGTAAATCAACATATTGTCTTCATGTTGTGTGAGGGGATTTTGGTCTCCTTTCAAGTTGTAGCTTGATAAATTTTCAGTTGGAACTAGTTGAGGTAGGATTCTCCTATGGGTTGTAGCCTGCAGAAAACATATGGGAGTTGGATCTTCCTTGAAAGGATTAGCTTGCAGAAATTTTAGGTAGAAGCCTCCTGTAGATTGGAGCCTACAGAAAATAAGATGTAATAGGGAGTAGGAGCTTTCCTTTGCATCACAACAATAATAATTGTGGTTTTATCCCTTATGGGTTTCCACTTATATCTGGTGTCCATGTGCATTATTATCATGTTTTGATGTGATGAGTTAGCATGTTTATTACTTGTTGTTCACCTATTCATCTTGTTGATTATTATTTATTACGCTGCCCATGTAATGGTTATGTTAATGAGTTTCTTGAAAATAATTTTAATTTCCATGAATGGACTAAACTGATTCACCCTCCCCCCTCTCAGTTTAGTCAAGGGTTCATCTATTGGTATCAGAGCTGGTTCCTTTGGTGTAAGCCTAATAGCTTGAAGGATATCTAGTTGAGTCATGGACTATCAAAATGTACCGTGTTGAGTACAACAAGCTTTCCTGAATGGAGAGATAAGGTTAAAATATATTTAATGGCTTATGGACCTGAGGTATGGAAACTTGTATGTGATGTTTACCGCAAAGACTCTCCATATTTACAAGAATAAAAGTGGAATGCCAAGGCAAAATGTGTAATGTATAATAGTCTTCATAACAAGGATCTTGATACAATAATGGATTTAACTTCTGCAAAATAAATCTGGAATATATTGCATCGCATGCATGAAGGAGACAATAGTGGCTGCATTGTTAAGAAGAAGATAAACAAGAAGAAGAAAAACCTCTTTCAAAAAGAAAAGTTTCAGTAAAATGAGGTTGATGTTAGTGTGAATGGACATGATTTCCATGAAGAAAATATAGTTGAAGAACAAGCCAAACTTGTATGTGTCTTGAATGAAATAGGAAGATTGAAGAATGAAAACAAAGATCTGAAGAACTGGTGAAAATATGTGATGAGAGAGAATATGAGCATAAGGAAGAAATTTTTGGCCTGGAGGCACAACTTGAAGAAGCAAGGAAATTAGGAGGGATGATTAATAACTAGTTAAAAGAGAAAGATACACAATATGAAAGACTAGAGCCTGAGATTTTTTCAGCTAGAAGATAGCTAGATGAAAAGAGAAGGTTGTGTAAGCAGCTAGAAGAGGAAGTTGCCTCCATGAAGAACTCAAAAAAGGCATACATTAAAGAGGATAATGAAGCAACTCAAAAGGGACCTACAGAAGTAGAAGCCAGCAAGAACATCACTTATAAATAAATAAACAAAAACAAGCAGTAACATCAAGAGACAAAGAATGAGAGGAAGAAATGGTTATTTTCAAAAAGCTCATTTGTTCCTAGAGATAAATTGAACAAATTTTGAATATATCAAAGGAGTTTCTTTTCTCCTATGAAAAATATCACATGTTTTTCTTGCCATAAACATGGACATGTTGCAGCACAATGTAAGGCAAATAAAATCAATTTTAACTAGCAAAAGATGCATCAAATGAGAAGACTCCCTTAAGCAAGAAAATGGAAAGGACAATATTTTACCAGGTACACAAATAATTTCCATGGCTATTGTTATTTATGTAATTAATTTGGACATAAACTTATTGAATGTAAACGATATTCAAAAAGGGGCACAAAAGGCCACACATCAGCTCAACCGTACCGAGGTAAAACAAGATGTTATGAGTATAATAACTTTTGCCACAAGGGAAAATACTGCAAACTTCAATATACACTAAAGAACTCTAGACAGACGATGGAACCAAATCAAATCCGACCAAACTGTGAATCAAAAAGAGATGCATACATTATGAGGAATCCCAATAAAGTATGGAAGAAGAAGAAAAAGGAGGAGCATGCTACTTCAATGACATAATGAATCCATCATAGTTTCAGGGGGAGTTGCTCTAGGAAGCAACACAGTCATCCAGCCAGTGTTAGACAAGAAGCAACATCCTGGGGGGAGAGAAACCCATAAAATGTCTACACCAAAGTTTTCAAAGAAGAGCTCCTTGGAATATGAACAGCAAAAGGTCAGGATGGGAAAGGACAATTCCTCTGATAGAGAACTATAGAGGAACAAAGGCACCTTAAGCATACAATAGCCAACAGGTTGATGGAAGAAGAGAAGGAAACAAGTATCCATGGTGGTATAGGGAACATTAGCCATGAACGTGGAAGCTAAGAGGAAAACAACACACTAAGTGATGAATGGTTAAAATCACAAAAATTGTGTTTCGATCCATGGAACTGGAAATATCCATAGAGGATGATCACATTGTGCATCTCACTGCAAGTGTTAATAATGAAACAAAAAAAATAAGAAGGATGAATAAGAAAAATGTTCATTATCATTACACCATTACAAATATTCATGAATTGGTATTTGGAGCAATCTTCCTATCAGTAGAATTCTAAGCGTTATTATTGGAACCACGTTATTGGCATTAGAGCATTATTATATTGAAGTTTTATGGTATGCGTTATGGTATTGGTATAGCAGAAATACATCAATGCATTATTGGAGCAGCGTTATTGTTGGAGCAGTGTTGTTGTTGGAGTATTTTTATTGGCATCGACGTGTTATGGTATCAACGACTAAAAGTCCAGTGGTACATAATGGTGCAGTGGTTGTGGCAACGATATTATTATGCATTGGGAAATATATTGGTTATGTAGGAATACATGGATATAATTATCGAAACAATTACTATGGACCATTATATTAAATTTGCTAATGTATTATATTGAGCATTCAAGCATCAGTGATGTTTTTTGAACATGAATATTTTTCATATACATGATGGGAATTCTCACTCCTATTATTTTAAGTATGAATAGCCTTCGAGCTTATTGTGATGATGCCTCTTTTCGCTTCTACCTGCAAGAAGAATCAGGAGGCAATATGGCAGAGATTTATATGGACACTCATAGCACAGAGATAAACGGTTTCACATACCAGGATTTCAATTATTATATCATGCCATTAGCTAACTTATTTTTCATAGAATTCCACATTATCTATATCATTTTGTAACCTCAAGGGTGCATATGCCATAGAAACAACGCCGCCTCATTCTAGTGAAAGTGGCTCTTGGTCTAATGGTGTTTCCTAGCTAAACATGGTGAACACTATAAGTCAAGATGGATGTTTGATTAGATATGTGCATGGGATGATGAGCGAAAAGAGCACACAAGAAGAATTGAAAATGTGGGATCGTGGAAAAATGGAAAACGTATTTTTGCAGAGAAATGGTTGGCTTCGAGAAGCATACACATACGAATATAGAGATTGATATATGTGGAACAAGTCTAAATTTCACCCATTTGGAGGCATTGGAGGTTGAATAAACATGCATGTGGCAAGGAATTCAAACGAAGAAATAATGGAAATGGATTGTTGTTGTCGGATGGTGGAGTTTTTTGGAATCCCAAGAGATTAATGCGAGTAATAAATATATTTATGGAGGAATATGGAGGTCTGGTTGGCCCCGAAGAGGAGATACATTGCGCAGCATCGAAGACGAGATACATTGCACAACACTGAAGAAGTGTATTTCCTATTGAAGCAACATTTATTCTTGGATATAATTGCACTCCTCTTCAAGTCAATGTTGATATATCTTCAAGGCATATTTCTAAAATTCATCCATAAAGCTTTGTTGAGGCCTATCTTTTGAGAATTCAATTAAACAAATTGAAGATGTCTTCCAGAAGCTCATTGTAATAGAACAGTTGAAGTGTTTTAGGTATGTTTGAACGGCTGGAGCAGAGTCTCAAATAAGAGCTACTATCTAGATCTCACCCTGAGTGCCACGGTCCTAATGTCAAAGCTAACCTTCACAGTGCAGATCAAATTTGAGCAGTGAAAAGTATGTGTGTTAGAGTCTGAGGTACATTATTAACGAAATAAAAGGGCAGATTATTTTAGTGACAACCATTCTGAAGTATGATATGTACACTTCACATTAAAAAACTAGAGAGAGATTGATTATCGACTTGCATACCTCCTATTGTCATAATTGAAATTGTATAGTTAGTTGAGTTTACATGATGACAATTGATTGAGAAATAATTCATTCATCTTGTTTGTAGTATAATAAATCGACATAATATAACACATTAGCTTCTGAGAATTAAAAAATAGAAATTTATCATTGGAAGTAGCACTGGAATTTTCATGAGATTTCCCTCAAGGAAGAACTACATCAAATGTTAGGCAAATGAAATAATTTTCTCAGTAAGTATAACATTTGGATCCTTGGATTTAATTCTTGAAGAACTTATACAGATTTTAGTCAAAGATTTTGTATTGCAGGTTAATGATGCAAGAGTCAGAGTTTACATGTTTTTGGTTATTGTTGAGAATAGTGGAGAGCACAATGCGAATAGTGGAGATTATGAAGGTTGTCTTAACTATGGCGATTTGTGCGAGCTGGAGTGAAATACTGCATGGTTCATATTATCTCGTGGTCCACAGTCTGTGGTTCTCCAACCACTCATAGTGAAATTTTTCTTGTAATTACATGCAGTAGTTATTTTTAATGGTTTTGTTGCGGCAGTGGCTAAGCTCATATGCATCCAAGGCCATATTTTCATACCTCAGATATCATAGTTTTCAAGCCGTAATCATTATTCCTCCTTAAGCATGTCTTACGCCTAAAGGTTATGCAACAGAGTTATGTGGTTGAATTTGAGAAGTTTTTGTAATAAAAATATGAGCAGCTGGCCTATGAACCAAGTTTGTGCAAAGGTATCCTTGAATCTATAATGGAATTATAGTATAATCTACAGTGACACACCTACTCTTCAGCATAGTTACCAACATTGGATTTTCTTGGTTGTAATTAGAGCTTCGACTATCTCTCTTAGCTTGGAAATTACACCATTCTCACTTACAATAGTAAGCATAAGGAGTGAAGATTTCATCACTTGATCTTCTTGCAGTAACGAGATTATACAATACAATGCATTGAATGCATCTAGCATTAAGGGTTTGTCATGAATAAGTCATTGTTTAGTATTAAAGTCATTGGGCCTCATAGATTGAAAGATTATCTAATATTACAACAAGTTGCAAGGATTTTCGAGTCTTATTGTTCACATCAGCATTAAGGGCAGTAAAGGTGAACTGTTGTTTCAAAAGACATATTGGAATCATTAGATTGAAGACAAAAAGTATGGATATTCTTGCTATTAGCTTACACATGATATTGTCCTTTCTTATGCACTTTTGCAATGTTAACAGAGTTTGAAGTATATTTGGAGCAGATTTTATATATCACATGGAGCATCTTCATTATTCTTATATTATTTCAATGGTGCATGTTTGTTTATATATATTCTTATATAGTTTTGTCTATGGAGCACATTTATTATCATCTTCAGCATTATGCAAGTGCAAGGTTTTTTTTGGATGGTATCAGTTTGTTGTGTATATACATGCAATTTCAATGATTTCCAAAGTGTTCTCCAAAAAATACTTTTATACCATATGGAGCAGAAGTAATTCTAGAGCAGCCCCAGCAAGGCATATGCAATGGCATTCATTCAATAACAGAAGGACAAAATGAATGATGTTTATACATAACTCAGAGATTAGTAACGCAATGATGGAAACTACACTGAAAAATCTATAACCCCTTGCCATTGATGTCAAAGGGGGAGGTAATGTAATCATAGGAAGGAAGACATTTCATAGAATGAAAGGGAGAGGATGTGTTTCCATCAATGCCAAAGGGGGAGATTGTTGGAAATATTGTCATTGTTCGAAAAGAAGCAGATCGGGATCAACAAAGAAGCAAAGGAGAAGCATCAACATTATCATTTATGGAAAAGGAGCAGCATCAGCATTATCATTGGCTTTGGAGCAGTGTTAGTGGTCGCATGGGAGCAGTGGAATATTTCCAGTGAATGGATGATGAATTCCCCTTCACTTTGTGCAGACTTGTGAGAAAATCGTTGCAGGAAAGAAAATCGCAAAATTGCATAATCGCAATTCACAGAATCAGAAAAGCCCAAATCGTTGCAAGAAATAAAATCACAAAAATGTAGAATCATGGAATCGAAAATTGCAGAATCACAAATCACGAAATCGCAAAATCGTAAATCATAGATTCGCAGAATCGCAAAGTGGAAGAATCGCAAAATTGCAAAATTGCAAATCAGTAACAAAGTTGCAATATGAGCATGTGTTATGGGAAAATTTGATAGCACAATTATATAGATGATGTGGATCAGATGACGTGGCGATAGATGATGTGGCGCAAATGACGTAATGATAGATGACGTGGCACAGATAACATGGCGGTAGATGACATGGTGCAGATGATGTGGCAATATATGACATGGCGCAAATGACGTGGCAATAGATGACGTGGCCCAAATGACGTGGCATGCCTTATGGGACACGAATCCACAAATCACAAAGTTTCAAGTCAAAAGATCACAAGCAGTGACATCGTTACGATATGAGAAAGTGCGATGGGAAGACCCGATGGAGAAATTGTGATGGCGCAACGGAAGCCAGTGGGACCCGAACACACAATCGCAAATCGCAAATCGCCTCATTAGAATTCAGAAGCCTTGGACCGATGTGCGATTCATGAAAGGATGTGGTATATTCCATAACTAAATTCAAATTCCATAACGGGTATGGGGTTATGCAGATATTCATGTTATCGGAGAATGGACAAGAAGGTACTCGGTACCTGTGGTAAAGTTTGTTTAAATTTACTGGCAACATTCCTTTAGAAAATATAACACTTGGTGCATACTGTGGTAACCATACATTTCTGTGACATACTCAGCAGAACCAAGGACTGAAAATGTTGTCTAAAGGCGTGATATTGTATTTTTTAAGCAGCGTTTATTCTACACAGTTTTGAAGCAGAACATTGGAAACACAGTTAGAAGAAGTGCTAACAAAAAACAAGGATCAATGAAGGTATAAACGTAAGCAAGGAAAAGAATACAAAAGAGCTACATTGAAGAAATTGTAATAATGTGAAATTATTGATTGAGCTAAATTTTTGTGATGCAAAGGCAAGTCTCTAAGGCAAAGGCAATACTCCAAGGAAAATACAAAGATGTATTAAGCTGAATTGTTGTGATACGTTACATATGGCTGAAATTGATATTATATAAATTATCTATTTCTTATTCTAATATTCATGATATGAAGAGATTGGAAAAAAATGTGTGGAAGGCAAAGATTCAAGTCTGTTCACTTCACATTCCAATATAGAATACAAACAACCATCAAATTATCTCTAAAAAGATGTCATTTTTGTGTGCGTTCTAAAATTCAGAGAGCCGGACAATGTAAGAGAGCTGATTGATATACTATGCACATATGGAGCTGATAAGAAGCAGATTTGAAGGGAGAAGAGGCAGAAGTAAAGATGGAGGAATACAGAGTTGATAACCAGGTAAATCAACATATTGTTTTCATGTTATGTGAGGGGATTGTGGTCTCCTTTCAAGTTGTAGCTTGATAAATTTTCAGTTGGAATTGGTAGAGGTAGGATCCTCCTGTGGGTTGTAACCTGTAGAAAAAATATGGGAGTTGGAGCTTCTTTGCAAATTGTAGCATGCAGAAATTTGAGGTAGAAGCCTCTTGTAAGTTGGAGCCTACAGAAAATCCGATGTAATAGGGAGTAGGAGCTTGCCTTTGCATCACAACAATAATAATCTTGGTTTTCTCCCTTATGGGTTTCCACTTATATCTGGTGTCCATGTTCATTATTATCATGTGTTGATGTGATGAGTTAGCCTGTTTATTACTTGTTGTTCACATATTCAGTTTGTTGATTATTATTTATTAAGTTTCCCATGTAATGGTTATGTTAATGAGTTTAATGAAAATAATTTTAATGTCCATGAATGGAGTAAGCTAATTCACCCCTCCCCCTCTCAGTTTAGTCAGGGGTTCATTAATTGGTATTAGAGTCGGTTCCTTTGGTGTAAGCCTAATAGCTTGAAGGAGATCTAGTTGAGTCATGGACTATCAAAATGTACCTGTGTTGAGTACAACAAGCTTTCCTGAATGGAGAGATAATGTTAAAATAGATTTAATGGCTTATGTACCTGAGGTATGTAAAATTGTATGCGATGGTTACTGCAAAGACTCTCCCCCTTTGCAAGAACAAAAGTGGAATTCCAAGGAAAAATGTGTAATGTGTAATAGTATTCATAACAAGGATCTTGATACAATAATGGATTTAACTTCTGCAAAATAAATCTGGAATAGATTGCATCTCATGCATGAAGGAGACACTAGTGGCTACATTTTTAAGAAAAATATAAACAAGAAGAAGAATAACCTCTTTCAAAAGGAAAAGTTTTAGTTAAATGAGGTTGTTGTTAGTTTGAATGGACATGATTTCCATGAAGAAAATATAGTTGAAGAACAAGCCAAACTTGGCTGTGTCTTGAATGAAATAGGAATATTGAAGAATGAAAACAAAGATCTGAAGAAACTGGTGCAAATATGTGATGAGAGAGAATATGAGCATAAGGAAGAAATTGTTGTCCTGAAGGCACAACTTGAAGAAGCAAGGAAATTAGGAGGGATGATTAATAACCAGTTAAAAGAGAAATATACACAATATGAAAGACTAGAGTCTGAGATTTTTTCAGCTAGAAGACAGCTAGATGAAAAGAGCAAGTTATGTAAGCAGCTAGAAGAGGAAGTTGCCTCCCTGAAGAACTCAAAAAATTTAGACATTAAAGAGGATAATGAAGCAGCTCAAAAGGGACCTACAGAAGTAGAAGCCAACAAGAACATGATTTGTAAAGAAATAAACAAAAACAAGCAACAACATCAAGAGACAAAGAATGAGAGGAAGAAACGGTTATTTGCAAAAAGCTCATTTGTTCCTGGAGATAAATTGAACAAATTTGGAAGATCTCAAAGGAGGTTTTTTGATCCTATGAAAAATATCACACATTTTTCTTGCCATAAATATGGACATGTTGCAGCACAATGCAAGACAAAGCAAATCAATTTTAACCAGCAAAATATGCAGCAAATGAGAATATTCCCTCAAGCAAGCAAATGGAAAGGACAATATTTTACCAGGTACACAAATAATTTCCTTGTCTATTGTTATTTATGCAATGAATTTGGACATAAACTTGTTGAATGTAAATGATATTCAAAATGGGGCACAAAAGGCCAAACATCATCTCAATCGTACCGAAGTAAAACAAGATGTTATGAGTATAATAACTTTGGCCACAAGGGAAAATACTGCAAACTTCCATATACACTAAAGAATGCTAGATAGACGATGGAACCAAATCAAATCTGACCAAACTGTGAATCAAAAAGATATGCATACATTATGAGGAATCCTAATAAAGTATGGAAGAAGAAGAAAAAGGAGGAGCATGTTACTTCAATGACATAATGAATCCATCATAGTTTTAGTGGGAGCTACTCTAGGAAGCAACACAGTCATCTAGCAAGTGTTAGACAAGAAGAAACATCCCAGGGGGAGAGCAGCCCTTAAAATGTTCGCATCAAAGTTGTCAAAGAAGAGCTCCTTGGAAGATGAACATCCAAAAGTTCGGGATGGGAAAGGAAAATTCCTCTAGCAGAGAACTATAGAGGAACAAAGGCACCTTAAGCATACAATATCCAATAGGTTGATGGAAGAAGAGAAGCAAACAAGCAACCATGGTGCTAGAGGGAACATTAGCGAGGAATGTGGAAGCTAAGAGGACAACCGCACACTAAGCAATGAATGGTTAAAATCACAAAAAATTTGTTTCGAGCCATGGAACTGGAAATATCCATAGAGGATGATCACATTGTGCATCTCACTACAAGTGTTAATAATGAAACAAAAAAAATGAGAAGGATTAATAAGAAAAAATTTCATTATCATTATATCATTACAAATATTCATCAATTGGTATTTAGAGTGGTCTTCCTATCAATGGAATTCTAAGTGTTATTATTGGAGCAGCGTTATTGGCATCAGAGTGTTATGGTATAAGAGCGTTATGGTATGCGTTATGGTATTTCTATAGCAGAAATACATCAATGTGTTATTGGAGCAGCGTTATTGTTGCAGCAGCGTTGTTGTTGGAGTAGTGTTATTGGCATCAGAGCGTTATGGTATCAATGACTAAAAGTGCAGTGGTACAGAATGGTGCAGTGGTTGGAGGTTCCCATGAGATAACGTATGGATGAATAGTGCAGTGGTTGTGGAAGTGATATTATTATGCATCAGGCAGTATATTGGTTATGCAGGAATACATGGATATAATTATCAAAACAATTATTATGGGCCATTATCTTCTTATTCGTTGATGTATTATATTGAGCATTGAAGCATCAATGGTGTTTTGTGAATATGACTATTTTTCTTATACATGATGACCATTCTCACTCCTATTATTTTAAGTATGAATAGCCTTCGAGCTTATTGTGATGATGCCTATTTTCTCTTCTACTTACAAGAAGAATCGAGAGGCACTATGGCATAGATTTTTATGGATGCTGATAGAACAGAGATAAACAGTTTCACATACCAGGATTTCAATTATTCTATCTTACCATTAACTGACTGATTTTTCATAGAATTCAAAATTATCTATATCCTTATGTAACCTCTAGGATGCATATGTCATATAAACAACACCACCTCGTTATAGGGAAAGTGGTTCTTGGTCTAATGGTGGTTCCTAGCTAAACATGGTGAACACCATAAGTCAAGATGGATGTTTGATTAGATATGTGCATAGGATGATGAGTGCAAAGAGCACACAAGAAGAATTACAAATGTGGGATCACGGAAAAATGGACAACGTATTTTTGTAGAGAAATGGTTGGCTTAGAGAAGCATACACATAGGAAGATAGAGTGTGATATATGTGGAACAAGTCAAAAGGTCACCTATTTGGAAGCATTGGAATTTGAATAAACATGCATGTGGCAAGGAAGTTGAACCAATAAATAATGGAGATGGATTGTTGCAATCAAATGGTGGAGTTTGATTGAATCCCAAGAGATGAATGCGAGTAATAAATATATTGTTGTAGGAATATGGAGGTCGGGTTTGCCCCGAAGACAAGATACATAGCGCAGCACCGAAGATGGGATACATTGCACAACATTGAATAAGCGTATTTATTGTTGAAGCAAAATTAATTCTTGGATATAATTGCACTCCTCTTCAAGTAAATGTTGATATATCTTCAATGCCTATTTCTAAAAGTCATCCATAAATATTTCTTGAGGTCTGTCTTTTGATATTTCAATTAAAAAAATTGAAGATGTCTTCCTGAATCTCATTGTGATAGAACAGTTGAAGTTTCTTAGGTATGTTTGAACGGTTGGAGAGGAGTCTGAACTAAGAGCTACTATCTAGATCTCACCCTGAGTGCCTCAGTCCTAACATCAAAGCTGACCTTCACGGTGCAGATCAAATTTGAGCAAGTGAAAAGTATGTGTGTTAGAGTCTGAGGTACATTTTTAACGAAATAAAAGGGCAGAGTATTTTAGTGAAAACCATTCTGAAGTATGATACATACACTTCACATTAGAAAACTAGAGAGAGTTTGATCATCGACTTGCATACCTCCTATTGTCATAAGTGAAACTGTATAGTTAGCTGAGTTTACATGATGACAATTGATTGAGCAAGAATTCATTCATATTGTCTGCAGTATAAGCAATCGACATAATATGAAACATTGGCTTCTTAGAATTAAAAAACAAAATTTTCTCATTGGAAGTAGCTCTGGAATTTTCAAGAGATTTCCATCAAGGAAGAACAATATCAAATGCTAGGCAAATGAAAGAAATTTCTCAACAAGTATAATTTGGATCCTTGAATTTAATTCTTGAATAACTTATACAGATTTTAGTCAAAGATTTCGTATTGCAGGTTAATGATGCCAGAGTAAGAGTTTGTATGTTGTTGGTTATTGTTGAGAACAGTGGAGATCATAATGTGAATAGTAGAGATTATGAATGTTGTCTTAACTGTGGTGTTCTGTGCGAGCTGGACTGAAATGCTGCATGGTTCATATTATCTCGTGGTCCACGGCCTCTGGTTCTCCAACAACTCATAGTGAAAATTTGCTTGTAATTACATGCAGTAGTTGGTTTTAATGGTTTTGTTGTGACAATGGCTGAGCTCATATGCATCCAAGGCCATATTTTCATACCTCATATATCATTTATTACAAGTCGTAACCATTATTCTTCCTTAAGCATGTGTTACGCCTAAAGGTTATGCAACAGAGGTATGTGGTTGAATTTGAGAAGTTTTTGTAATAAGCTTATGAGCAGCTGGCCATGAACCAAGTTTTGTGCAAAGATATCCTTGAATCTATAATGGAATCATAGTATAATCTACAGTGACACACCTACTCTTCAGCATAGCTACCAACATTGGATTTTCTTGGTTGTAATTAGAGCTTCGACTCTCTCTCTTAGCTTGGAAATTATACCATTCTCACTTACAACAGTAAGCATAAGGAGTGAAGGTTTCATCATTTTATCTTCTTGCAGTAATGAGATCATACATTAAAATGCATTGAATGTATCTACCATTAAGGGTTTGTCATCAATATGTCATTGCTCAGTATTAAAGTTGTTAGGCCTCATAGATTGAAAGATTGTCTAATATTACAACAAGTTGCAAGGATTTTCAAGACTTATTGTTCACATCAGAATTAAGGGTAGTAAAGGTGAACTGTTGTTGCAAAAGACATATTGGCATCATCATATTGAAGGCCAAAAGTATGGATATTATTGTTGGTAGCTTGCACATGATCTTGTCCTTTCTTATGAGCTCTTGCAATGTTAACGGAGTCTAAAAGTATATTTGGAGTAGGTTTTATATATCACATGGAGCATCTTCATTATTTTTATATTATTTATATGGTGCATGTTTGTTTATATATATTCTTGTATAGTTTTGTCTATGGAGCGTCTTTATTATCATATTCAACATTATGCAAGTGCAAGGAATTTTTTTTTTGGATGGTATCAGTTTGGTGTGTATATACATTAAATTCCAATGATTTCCAAAGTGTTCTCCCAAAAATACTTATGTACCATATGGAGCAGCAGTCATTCTAGATCAGCCCCAACAAGGCATATGTAGTGGCATTCATTCAATAAAAGAAGGACAAAATGAACATTTTTTATACATAACTCAGAGAGTAGTAATGCAGTGATGGAAACTACACTGAAAAATTTGTAACCCCTTGCCATTGATGTCAAAGGGGGAGGTAATGTAATCAGAGGAAGGAAGACATTTCTCAGAATGAAAAGGGGAGGATGTGTTTCCATCAATACCAAAGGGGGATATTGTTGGAAACACTAGAAAATTTGGCGGAAATTCCGATGGCCAATTCGTCGCTATTCCGACACATAGTCGTCGCAAGAGTGACAGTTCGAGGGCGGGAAAAACGTGGTTTACCATACCGTCGCAGTTCCGATGCAATTAAAAAGTGTCGCACTATCGACACTTTTTCCGTCGCTTCCAAACAAGCGTCACTCTTCCGACGTTTCCCAATCCGTCGCACTTCCGACCTTTGTAAACTATCGCACTTCCGACGAAATGTGGTCCGACGTTTTGAACGTCGCTCTTCCGACGTCTGTAAACTCTCAAAATTACGACGAAATGTGGTCTGACGTTTTTAACGTCGCTCTTCCGAAGTTTGTAAACTGTCGCAATTCCGACGCAGTGTGATGCGTAGTTTTTGGAGCGCTGCTCTTTGTTCTGGTATTTTGCCACAATTAAAGCGAAGGAAGTAGCAATCCTCACGTTTTGGACGATAAATGCTGACGTTTGTAAGCGCTTGCTGTAATTCCAAACGAAATGTGGTACGCGTTTTGAATGTCCACTCAAAATCCGACATTTTTACTCTTTGTTAGCTGTTCTGAAGTTTTCTAATGCATCCACGTATCGGCCGACTTACAAGGCGTAGAGAGAAACAAACGTGGCGAGTTGTTAAAAAATAAAATGATACTTTAAAAGGAAAAACGTTGTTTGAATGATATATTATATGAAGTAAAACGATCCATGAAGTCATTTACATTTTTACATCTAAAGATTTGAACCCAAATATCCATCCAGAAAAGTGGAAGTCCCACCCCAGACAATGATAGAAAAAATACCCCATGTCACATACAGGGACATGATATAAAACCCAGTAACGGTCCACATGGAGATTATCGACAATCTGAGAAAGCATCCAAATATGCCCGAGGCATCTATAAGAAAGTGAAATAGCGGTATGTAGAATAGTAAAGCAACAGATAGAGTATCGACGTCCATTGTTCCAAATACAAATTAAAGTACCCAAAATCCTTGAACAGAGAAAAACGCTAATCATGTGAGGAGTGTGATATGTCCAAAATATAAAAATACCATGAGACCATATCAATAAACCAGCAACATAGACTAGCATAGCTAGTTTTGAAGGCAGAGTGATAAACATTAATCATTTTTTTTCACAAGAGAAAAAACGATGTTTTGAATATATTATATGAAGTAAAACAGTCCATGAAGTCATTACATTTTCACATCTGAAGATTGGAACCCAAATATCCATCGAGAAAAGTGGAAGTCCCACCCCAGACAATGATAGAAAAATACCCCATGTCACATACAGCGACTTGATATAAAACCCAGTAACGGTCCACATGGAGATTATCGACAATCTGAGAAAGCATCCAAATATGCCGAAGGCATCTATAAGAAAGTGAAATAGCAGTATGTAGAATAGTAAAGCAACAGATAGAGTACGTACCGACGTCCATTGTTCCAAATACAAATTAAAGTACCCAAAATCCTTGAGCAGAGAAAAACGCTAATCATGTGAGGAGTGTGATATGTCCAAAATATAAAAAGACCATCAGACCATATCAATAAACCAGCAACATAGACCAGCATCGCTAGTTTTGAAGGCAGAGTGATAAACATTAATCATTTTTTTTTCACAAGAGAAAAAACGTTGTTTTGAATATATTATATGAAGTAAAGCAGTCCATGAAGTCATTACATTTTCACATCTGAAGATTGGAACCCAAATATCCATCCAGAAAAGTGGAAGTCCCACCCCAGACAGTGATATAAAAATACCCCATGTCACATACAGGGACTTGATATAAAACCCAGTAACGGTCCACATGGAGATTATCGACAATATGAGAAAGCATCCAAATATGCCCGAGGCATCTATAAGAAAGTGAAATAGCAGTATGTAGAATAGTAAAGCAACAGATAGAGTACCGATGTCCATTGTTCCAAATACAAATTAAAGTACCCAAAATCCTTGAACAGAGAAAAACTCTAATCATGTGAGGAGTGTGATATGTCCAAAATATAAAAAGACCATGAGACCATATCAATAAACCAGCAACATAGACCAGCATCGCTAGTTTTGAAGGTAGAGTGATAAACATTAATCATTTTTTTTTCACAAGAGAAAAAACGTTGTTTTGAATATATTAGATGAAGTAAAACAGTCCATGAAAAACGTTGTTTTACAGACACATGAATCTTGTAAAAATTCTCTAGCATCAATTCATCATCCAGCAAGCCACAAAGAAATTTCTCCAACAACACTTTATTCCGAAAAAGTCAATGTTACTACAAAGCATATGAATCCACACTTACTACTCCAATTTATGGAGTATTTATACAAAAAATCATACAAAATATCTCATAAAAAATTGAGATATTATCTAGGATAACTAATAACTATTTTACAACAATATAGAGACAGATGGTCTCGTAGATAAGAAAAATGATAATTGATGTTGTGCTGTTTCCTTCTTTTAAGAATGTGTTGGAGGTAGGCCCTATATCTTGGCTTGCTGTTGTCCTCTTCAGTAATTCTATGTTGATTATTTCGTTTCACTGATACTCTTTAACTGCTCTGATACTCTTTGACCTTTGTTCATCCTTTTATCCTTTTTATCGTGATATACTGTGGTAAATAGGCAAAAATTTATGTAAGGATAATTTTTTACAAACGTTCCATCATTTCTTCCCACCATTGAACTTCTGGCACTCTGGTCCTTTGCAACTTTCTTAGTGTTTCATCAGCCTCAGTATATCTGAAGAAATTAGGCTGATTTGGGAACAAATGATTTACTTCATGCTCAAGATAAAATAAATTCTCCAATATGTCATGAAGGTTTTTCCCTGTAGGCAATGCTGCTATTGATGAACTGGTTGAAGAACTAGCTTGATTATCAGCATATTTGTCCAATTTTTCAACATAACTATCAAGGTCCATTAGCTTATCTTCTGCAACTATAGGACTAGGAAATCCTCTATTTAACAAAATATTCAATCTTTCTCTGAAGGCAATGATTTATTCTTGCATATCTGAGCACCTTCGTTCTAAATTCTGTACCAGAGTTCTTTTAGTAAAAACTCTCTTTATTTCCAGAATTTTTCCGGTCTTGTCCTAAATACCAATTTCTGCAAGTTGATTCTTAGTCTGAGTATTCAAAAAATGTATAAGTCTATTGGCCTCTTCTGGCATATTTCCCAACTCTTGTCTTGATCTCTCAATCTCATCCAAAGCCAATTTAACTAAGTTATTATGTTCATCCATTATTTGAATTGAGGACCAAACATCCTTTTTGATTGAATGATATTATCCCAAAGAATATCATTTATTTCTTTTAAAGGTTTCTCCAATGTGAGATCCTTTTCCAATGCTTTGACTGTTTTTTCTAATTTGTTCACTTCTCTTGTTTTATCAGCAACACTCATTTTTGAAAGATCATATTTATGTTCTAGAGTGGCCAATTGTTCCTTTTTTTTTGAAGCTCTATGGCCTGAAGTTTCATATCTTCCATTGACTTTGTTAATTCATCAGTGTTCAAATTTGCAGTGTTGCTCTGTGACAATTCTGCTCGCTGACCTGTTGTTGTTGTAACTGTCACTACTCCTGCTGTAGATACTGGAATATTTTCCTGCTTATCTTTTAATGCATTCTCAAGCTCTTTTTCAGTTGCAGTAAGTTGCTCATTCAATTTTAAGAGAAAATCCATTAGTTCTTCCTCAGAATTTTGTTTGATGATTTCTGCAGTCTGTGGATGTCTTGAGGCCGGTAACTTTAATTGTTTTCTCAGAGCTGCAATATCATCATCTTTTCTCTTGATCAAAGCTTAAATACCTTTCACATCTTTAGGATTATGACCCAAACCAATGATTATTTCCTCTAAAGTTTTGATTCTATTATCCTTAGCCTGGGAGGAGGCTTTTTCAAGCTGCAACTGTGTATTAGTATTATCCAAAGAATCCTGCAACTTATGGGTCATCATTGATTTATCCGTCAGAGTAGAATAAATCATCTCACTTGTTTTCTTGTGTAGCTCAATTTGATCTAAAGGATGGATATCCTTTGCTAAGACTTCAAAATTAGTCCTAACGTAATCTGCAGCTGTCTGAGGCTGCTGCACCTTGGGCTTGAAATGGCTCATTAACATCTTACCTTGTTGGATGTCATAAGCTGACATCAATCTTTCTTGATTTTTCGGAGCCATCTTCAAAAATTGGTTGTACACTTGAAGTCTAAGTGGATCGTTCCTAGCCTTTATATTGATGAATGTTCTTTTGATGTCCCAGGCAGTTTTTACTGGAGGTTTGAAAGAAGATATTTCTGCACTTTGTTGCCTCTGTATTTCCTGTTTTTGAAAATTAGTGGATGTCCCACTACCTGTACCTGTTTGCTGACTGTCTTCTCTTCCCTGGATGTCAGGGATTTCCTGAAATGATTCATCTTCTGGAAGGGAAGTTAATTTCTGTCTTTTAACATCTTGCTGTTCAGAAGAGCCACCAATAGGAGTAGTTGTTTCAGCCTCTCTCTTTTTGCCCTTTTCTATATTCAGAGGAGTTTGTAAAATAGAAATTTATGGCTCACTGATCTGAGTAGGAGGAATTTTTCCTTGACCTTGTTCTTTAGAAGTCTCTGGTTGCTATGTCATTATGAATTTTTCAATTATTTGTATATTAGGCTTGTTTTCTTTTCCTTTAGATTCTACTGCTATTGTACTAATCTCCTGCAAATTTTGTTGTAAAGTCCTGGCTAAAGAAGATCCCTGCACCTGTCCAAAAGATTCTAGGTCAAGTATCTTTTCAAGATCTTTCATTACATTTTCAACATTGACCTGCTCACTATATTTTTAAACCAATTTCCCTTCTGTCCATTCATGCATATTAGCATATTGTTCTATTTCTGGGATTCTTTGATGGATGTATGGTGACAGTTTATTTTTCATTCTTCTATCACAGATAAAGTTGTTTGGATCATAAGGCACCCAGTAGAAACTCTTTTGTAGTCTGAGATGGTCTTCTAAAATCCTTTCGGCTTCCTTTCCAGCTTCCCTAGAGTTACAAATGAAGGGACCTAATTGGCTCTTGATCCTAAGTTGAGCCTTTTTCTTTGCATTGCAAAAATGAATTATATCTGAATTATTCATCTTCCTGAAATATTCTAATGCAAAGAGTCTCATTGGGACATACTTGGGTAGTTTGAATGGGCATAATTCACATCCATATATCCTGATCTCTGTGTAGCTTTGATATAGGTACCAGTCACCTATCTTGTATTGCTTTGAGAGCTGAAGGATTTTCTTGATTTCATTGTTAATTCTAGGAGGAGAGACTCCTGTCAACAAGGTAGTTGTAGGATGAAAAAAAAGGTCGACAAACTCATTATAGGAATAAGGAGAATCAGAGGAATTGTGAGTAATGGCAGACCAAAAGATGACTGACCTAGGATTCCCTTTGGCATCAAGTTTCTTAACATAAAAGGGAAATTTTCTGACTGAAAGTAAATCATGAGATGATATATGACAGAAGAATACTTAAATACTCTCTCATTCTCAAATCTCATGAACTAATCATGGATTTTGTCAGCAATATAAGATGCAAAATCGTACTTGACAGCAGGAGGTTGTCCAGGGGTAAAAATGGATAACAATACTAGGGTTAACTGATCAACATACTCACTAGTATTGAAGCCCATTATGGAAGATATCATGTTTAAAATAATTCTACCCTCGTCAGTAAATAAAGTATAACCATAAGGGGGAGGGTTTTTAGGCTGATGCTCTGGTAACATGAAGGTTTGGCATAGGTGGTTTAACTCTTCATGGGATAACTTAGTAGATTTCCCAAGTAATTTAGCCATGGGCAGGGGAGTGAGAGCTTGACCAGGTTGGAATTGTAGCATTTCATTTATGGACTGAGTAGTTATTGGGAAAAGGACATTTTGACTTGGGGATAAAACTGCTCATTGGTTGGGATCATAATTTGCGTAGCAATAATGGATTAACTCAGGAAAAATATGGACTGAGGGGAGAAGGTACATAGGAAGATTTGATTCCCAAAGTCCAAAGATGTCAGAACCATTCAAATAATTGTCTCTGTAGCGGAAAAATATTCGAAGAGGATTCTCACTGAGACGCAAGTCCTTAATTTGAAAATCCATATCGGCTAAAGGCAAATAATCCAAGTCCTTGTGAGGGGCATTGATGGGCAAGACATTCAGAGCTACAGGAACTTCCATTTCTGGTTCTTGTGGATTCAGAAATGGAATTTCGAGGTTTTTGTGGAAAAGGGGCACAATTACCAGTTTTGGGAATATAATTGCAGTTCTGGGAACGAAAAAGACCAAACTGAACTTCTTTTTAGACCTTAGTGCAGAATTAAAACTAAAACCAGGATTTTTTTAGAGAGTTTAGCGGGGAATTGGAATAAATACCTGTTTACGGGAAATGAAATGTGTTTAAACAGGCGCTGGTTATGACAGAAGAACACTGAAATACTCGGCTTCAATTCTCTTCAGCAAGGTAACGGTCAGCAAGCGTTAACAGTTGGTTTTTGAATTTTGTTGCATGGAAGACTGGCTAGCGCACGGAACAATGAAAATGACGCAGATGCAATTTGTTTTATTTACAAAGTCAAAAGGGTGGTGGGTTTTGATTGATGACGTCAGCATGTACGATGGTTTCGTCACAGAGGGATAGGAGCAGATATTTGTTTGGGCTGCTCGTGCAGTGGAAATCCGGACCCGAAAAATATTAGGGCGAATTTGATAAGAAATTCGCGTCACAACTCTCCCTCCGTACGCCAGCCAACTTCGGACCCGAAAAAGATTAGGGCGGAATTCATTTGGTTTTCGCGTCACAAAATTGGCCGACGTCAGCAGGCTATTTTGGAACGCGAATTTGGTTTTAATTATGGTTTATCGCCGTTTGAAGTCCGGCGGGCTCGACTTAAGAACAATTTTGTTTGATCCCATCTTATAAAATTTGTGTTGGTTTTCTTTGATAATACACATATTTATAATAAATCATGGGAATACCACACTAGTAAACATGTGGAAAAGTTATATAAATTATTGAGAAAAATCATTTTTATGTAAAAATATCCAAATGTGCTTTTGGGAAATAATAATTTGAGTATTTGGTTCATATTGTTTTAAAGGAAGGAGTGAAGTTGGAGCCTCAAAAGATGCAAGCTATTACAAAATGACCTATTCCTAAGAAAATCAAGGTTCTTAGAAGATTTTTTAGACTTACATGATATTATTGATCATTTGTTAAGAATTATGCATGCATTTCAAGTCCGCTCACATATCTCTTGAAGAAAATATCATTTATATGGAATGATGAGGCTACTTTGGCATTCTCTCTTTTAATGGATGCCATGTCTTCTACACCAACATCGGTTGCACCTACTTTTGGTAAAACATTCATAGTAGAGTGTGAGGCACTAGGAAAAGGAATTTACGTAAAATTAACACAATAAGGGATATCATTGGCTTTTAAAAGCAAGGAATTCAAAGAAAACATTTGGTGAAATCTACGTATGAAAAATAAATGGAAGAAATATTACATGCAATAAAAAATGGGGATATTATATCACTGGGAGGTACTTTAAAGTCAAGATATACCATGATAGCATAAAGTATTTTTTGAAGCTATGGATTTCATTGGAAGATTAACAAAAATGAGGAGAAAAAATGCAAAGTTTTAATTTTGAGATAATCTGCAAAAGGGTAAGGAAAATTTAGTACATGATGCTCTTTCTAAAATAGAAGAGGCCTCAAATTTATATCCAATTACATTTTCTATTCCTAGGTGGCTAGAAAAAGCTTGCCATAATGGAAAAATGACAATAGTACTAAACAAAAACTAAAATTTATAAAGGATGGGATGAACTCTATGGAGCATTGGGAGTGAAAGAGATATACTTTGGTGCAAATGTAGAATATTTTTATGCACGCAAGCATATTTGAATAAAAAAATATTAAGGGAGTCCCATGTCTCTCTGATGGTAGGACACAGGGTTCCTTAAAACATCTCAAAGGATCAAAAAATATATTTTGGAAGGAATGAAGAAAGATATTCAAAATTTTGTAAGAGAAGGTCAGGTTTGCATAATAAATAAAAGAGAGATAGTAAAATCTCTAGGGTTACTTCAACCATTCCACATACTTATTCAAAGACTAGAAGATATATCAATAGACTTTATTACAGGGTTACTAAAATATAAAGGTAAGTATTACATTTTTGTGATCATTTATATAGACAAATTTTGTAGATTTTTTTTGTAGAGCTCAAAGTACATAAACAACAAGCCAAGTGGCAGAAGTGTCCGTGAAAGAAATTCATAGTCTTCATGGTTTTCCTAAAGTAATAGTAACAAGAAACTTTGGGAAATAATTATTTAATATGAGTGGAGAAACACTAGCTGCCATGAGTTCTACATATCAAACACAATCAAATGGTCAAACAAAAATAGTTAACAAATGTTTTTAAGGTTATCTACAATGTTACTCTTTAGAAAAGAAATCTTAATGGATGAAGTGGGTTCGTCAAGGAAGAATGGTAATATGATATTACCTATCACACATCTACTAAAATTTCCCCATTTAAGGCCCTTTATGGATATCCAACTCCTAGTATCTCATACTTTTTGCAAGATAAGTCCAAAGTATAGGAAACGGAGTCACATATGTAAAATACTAAAGAAACTTTGAAAATTATTATGGAAAACCTTCAAATGACATGAAACATGATAAAAAAACAAGGGGAACAACATTGAAGTGAAAGATAATTTGAGGAGGGTAATTGGGTATTTTTTAGATTATAGCATTATAAGAAATCTTCATTCAAGAAAAAGAAGAATAAAGAATTAGCTCAAAAATGCAATGTGGAAAAATTCGAAGTCGGGATTAAATCGGCAAGGGTCCAAAAGTTGAAATACTCGATAAAGTCGGGATTTTTTTTAAAAAGTCAGCAAAAAGTCGGCAAAACTAAAAAAATACAAAAATATTCATTTTTGGAAAAAATCCTGATTTTTTCAAAAAAAAATTATTAAAGAAACTACCTCACTCAAGATTTTTTCAAAAAAGTCGGCAAAAAGTCGGGACTTCGAGGATAAAATCGCGACTTTTTCAGGGATGAAAAATTCGGCCAATAAAGTCAGCTCCGGGAAAAATTCGGGATTTTTTCAAAAAGTCGGGACTTTTTGCCGACTTTTTCCACACTCCAAAACTGTTATGGCCCTAAATAATTATTCATAGGATTGCACAAGTGGTATAGAAGTTATATTTTCCTTCTTGCATTCATAAGGTTTTTCATGTATCTTGCCTAAAAAAGGTTTTGGGAAAAAATATGCCAATGTAAATAGAACTTCTAAAATTAGATGAAGAATGAAAGTTGATTCTTGAACCACAAAAAGTTATAGATAAACATTTTGTATCTCTTTGACATATAACCATTATGAAGTACCTAATCAAGTGGAAGAATATTCCTCTAAAAGAAGGTACATGGTAAAATGATCAATTCGTGATGAAATACCCACGGCTAAAGGGTTCGTTTGAAGTTTTGACAAAGGTTTTGTTATATGTTTTATATAACGCGCGGCGGAATAGTTTTATTGTTTGTTAAGGTCCCACACGGTGATCAAATTTGAAGGGCAGGTCCGAATTTCAATTAGAAGGGCATATATATATGTCGCCCTTCCATAATGAAAAGCTTTAAAAAAAAAACTTTTCAATTGACCACAATAAATTATTTTTACATTTCATTTTCAGAAAGACAAAACCATCAATATTTATATTAATAAAACACTGTTACATATACAACAATGAAGAAGGCTCCATATTTCATTTCTTAAATATCTCATTGGCAATGTCAACATAAGTCTTGAAGACACTATTATAAGATTTTGGATACATACCACGGGGATATAGGAGATTCTTATGTGTGAGATTGTGTAATGCAATTTTGACTTTGTCTCACAAGGAGCAGCAGCATGGAGGTCTGGATTTTTCTTATAGAACTTTTTTATTATTATTTGAAACGTTGTTTATAGATATGAATACAACAATGAAATTATGAGCATGGTGGAAAATTAGTCAAGCTCATGATGCCAAACCATGATGATGTAAGTTTGGAATTTAACATTTTTACATGTTAAAGACAAATAGTCAAAATCACTGACAACTTAGTATGCCATAATTAATAATCATTCCCTGTTCACTTTTGTTAATAGGTTTATGTCACACGATGATGCGGGGGCATTAGGCACTAGCCAGCAATGTAGGAGGTTTTTTCCACATGTTGTGGCTAGGAGGGTTCGAAAACATTTGAGTTGTAACAGCTAGGTGTCAATACCTCAGCTGACTGTATTACTTAGACTAGTTAGAGTTGTAGGAGTCGAACAGTTTCAGTTAGTTGAATTATTATAATTAGACATTTTGATTTCTAGAACGGTCCTCTCAGAGGAACCAAAGAGCCATATGTTATGTATATAAATTGTAATTCCTCGGATGAATAAAAGTAGAGAGGGAAGAGGAGAGTAGAGAGGGGATTTCTGAAATAAACCTCTGTGTGTGAACAATTGTTTCTAGTTAAATGATTTCCAAGCTTAGTTGCCATTGAATTATCTCAAACTGCTAATTGTGAAGAATTGTTTAGCTGTGAGGCGATTGGGTACTGATAATTCCATTCTTCTGTCTTTGAATTCCCGTAAATTGTTGGATAACCCTGTGAACTCACCCCACCCGAAGGCGAGGTCTGTGTAGAGAACCGGGGTCGTGAACACTGTTCAAATATAAAAATCTCGCTTAATAAAGAGACAAGATTGTTGTGCTTTCAGAACCTGACCCGAGGATTGGACATGAGTTAACAAACAAAAGGATAGCAGAACCAGACTTGCACCCATGGTCAAGCCCTGTACCAAAACCACGAGCGGAATCACAAAAGCGGGTTACCCATATTGCACCACTTTTGCGGAGTAGGCGGTATTTCCTATTCGCAAGTGATTCCATAGGGAATGCGACACGTGGCGAAGTGACCCCCGGAAAACCACTGTTTAACCCGCGCCATCGCACGTTAAAGCCCAACGTTGGAAGCCGAGCGAAATTGCCAAGAGCCGTTGATTTGGAGAAGGGCCATCGGACGGTGGTCACACGTTGAACTTGCCCGGAGGTTAACTAAGGTGTGCGGAGGATAGCCAGGTACGATACGAGTGTCTGATTGGTTATTGATATATATAGGTGGGGCCGGAGTATAATGAAATTGTTTAATTAAACGATTGGCGGATAATTAGCATAAGTCTGGAGCGTGATTGTTGTAAGGCTGGGTGGTGAAATATAAAGCCGAAAGTTCATTACAAGTTATTTATTTAAAAAGAAACGTGGAGTATAAATACAAAGTGTTGAAAGTTAAACATTGGTTATAAGGCTTGGAGATAATATAAAGTTGGGAATATAAATTAAAGTCCAACCATTGTGGATAGTATTTATTTATCAAATTCTACGAATTTGATAAATAAACTCGAAGAAAGAAGAATTCAATTAAGACTCAGGCTGGAGGAAAAGAACGGGGTAAACCAAGGGAAAATGTTGACAGAGCGATTGTAGACACACCATCTCTCCTTAGGGGTCCAATTTCAGTTTTGTTGCGTCACACGATGATCTCTCTTCTCTGGCATTTACTTGTATTGAAGATCACTATTCTAGGAATAAGGAGTTATTTTCTCCAAAAATAACCCTAGCCAAACATTGACAATACATCAAGGATATCTTTCTATGCTTCATAAGTACATATGTTCTACTTCTAAATCATGTCTTGGAAGTGGTTGTTTTGCTGGAAATTATTCACCAGTTGGTTTCATACCAAAGTCTTTTTCACATTTTCAGCATCCGATACATGAAAAAGATAATGGTTTAAAACAACATAAATATTTGAAATTTTGCAAGAATTGTCTGGCACACTTTGAATATGAATTTTGAAGTCAAGTGCATGATGTTGTATAGGATCAAGTGTCATTTTGAATACAAAATGTTTCACAAGAAACTTCTCAACATGCTACCCTGTAGTAAGGATTAAATGACAATATTGCATCAACTATTTCCATAATAAAAGTGCACCTCGGCCATAAGACTAAACAACTACAAATGTTGTAGATCTAACAAGACCACAAAATCAAATGTATTCCACAAGGCCAATATTGTATGAAAAATGAAAAGGAGTTTGCAACCAAAAATACCTTAGGCAACTAATTCAATTAGATACACCAAACCATCAGCAAAAAGGAAAACCAGCCTACTTGGCCCCAATATTTTCAACTGGGTCCTCTAATTCAACCAATAAAAAGGTCAAAACCATAGCATTGAGATACATTTCATTACACTGTCAATAACAATAAAATTTGACTCGGCCATAACCCTTTCCTTTTATTGTTGTGAAAAGCTTTATGCATTACTCTAATGTGGCTAGTCCATAGGCCAAGTAGACCACTGGGTAAAAAATATGTTTCCTTTCACCTTTGAGTTTTCAAATTATGCCTACCAAATCTAAGACATTTAAGAGGGGGAACTAATACAACGTTAAAAGAAAACCAGAGCACACATCTACAAATTACCTCCTTAGCTACTGTCACACCATCATTAACTATTTTCGGAGAACCATGCTTGCTCTCCAAGACAACATTTTGCCCTTCGCCCCAAGGGTGACTCCAACAAGATCAGCAAGTTTTTTCACACCGCCTGCAAGACAAATTGACAATGATTTCAGTAAGTGTGCAATTGAATGCCAGGACATATGCCAAAACAACCCTCCATGAAAAATTCAAATAACACATTAAAATCGAATATAAGTGGACAAGGAAAGATCCACCGCAATGAAGTTTCACGTGCAGGTGACCTTCCTTTAAACATATTTTTTTCTCTGACCTGAAATTATTTTGTCACTGAGCCATCCTTGTTGAAGTACAACTCCTTTTCCATAGCTCTTGTATTAACTACCTTCTCTCTGTCGCGTAATCTCATAGTCCCTCTTCTGCTTGAGCGATTAAAGGAAATGGGTGAAAAAACTGAAAGAGAAGACAATTGTCTGCCATAATTATCAAACATTGCACCCAACTTCTTCCCCTTTCCATTATTACCCAATGAGGTAGATGTGGCAATTGTTGTCATACTGCCCAAAGCAGAGGCCATCTTCTCTTATCCTGAATATAGAATTACAAGATCTTCATATTAGTATGAACCTTAAAAAGCATGACTCCCATTGCTAAAAACCACTTTTAAGTTGTAACAGGCAAACTAAACAACTATCGCAACTTTTGGCAACTTCTGGAGCATTAAGAGAGAAGCAACCAAAGAGAAATACAACCACAATCCTCATTTTAATGAGACCGGACTATATATTTGCATTAAGATAATAGAAATAAATCACGACTATATTAAGGCCAGCACAAAACAATCTTTAACCAATGTCTCTCGCGGCCTTCAAGTTGCCATGCTAGAGGTTGCATATTTTTAATTTAAATTCTTGACCTCTTGTGCCCATCTATGAATGCATCCAATGGGATATCTACATCAAATGCTCCTTTATATCCCCAAAAACAAATTCCCTACTACAAGAACACCAGTATTGATGGATCACCCCACACCATCCCACCCACTAGAAACGGTGAAAAAGGAAACCCGAGAAAACTTCTGAAATATCTCAAGATGACTATATGGGTGGTTCTTATGAATCAAACACCCATTCATAACATGCTCATCGATCCAAACCATGAGTATTATGTGACAATATTCAAGCAGGCACTGAATCGGATTTATGAAGCTATGTTAGAGAAACCCTAAACTCTCACTGAAAATAGGTGAAATGTGGCACCACTCAGGGATTGACATGTGTCAATTGGTACAAGTGGTAGAAAATTGGCATGCTCAAACAACGAGGTGATGCAGGAATGACATGAGGGAGAAAATATCAGAAAAGCCCCAAATCTGGAGAACTAAAGCTCATCACCAACCTGAGATTGACAACTTTACATGATGTAACCTATGAAATCGTAAATGGAGAAATCATGGTAACAATAAAGTAACCTATGTAACAATAAAGTCATATTCATCCTGGGAGTGGTAATGGGAGAAATCATAGTGAACAACAGGAAACATGCAGAGTTGCTTACAATCAAATAGATGAAAAAACACATACAAAAAACCTAGATAATAATCATGAACAAGCTTAATATTGAATTATGAACTATAAAGGAACTTACAAAATGTGAAATTACGAACCTGGTCAAGCGCACAAGAAAAAATATCCTGGACATGACCCTGGTTGACAAGTTGTATTGCTCATGATGCGAGAGGATTTGTACCTGCACTGCCAAGTCAATCAAAATCCATCATTATCTATACAATAAATACAAGTAATTGATGTAGTATTTTTTACTCTAAGATGCATTCTTATGATAATGTTAGAACATATGTTGAAAATGTCAAAACATACATGAATAAGCTCCTCTTCATTTCAAGAACAATTTATTGGAGTCGCATGAACTTGGAACAAGCCTCCCACGATCTGAAAGAGTAGCAACTAAGTCAACAGTGACTTTTTTTGTTGCTACGCTAGATCAAGGGAGGTTTGCTCCAAGATTAAATCGCTCCAATAAATTATTCTCTACTAAACAGGGCCAACCACGTGATGGTGGAAGCTCTTATGGCCCCTCCCCCCCCCCTCACATCACTCTCAATTCCCCAATACCCAATCTATATTTCATTTTTTACTTTCATGAGCATAAAAAAAAATATTCAATAACTAATAAAAAAACAATTCAACAAAAAGTATGCAAGGAAACATTGCAATTAATGCTTGACATAGAAATAGTATGATAAATGAGTTTTTTATATAACGCAAAAAACGTTCTAAGTATGGTAACGTTTGTCTTATAATAATACAATATTTTACATTATCGAATTTTCTTTTTCTTCTTCCTATTTTTAAAGCTCCTAATTACATCATCAATATCATCATGCTCTGCTCTTGTTTCGTGCCTTTCGACCCGCACTGCTGACCTAGTTGCGTAGTCACGATGTCTGGTCTCATCTAGTGACGGGGCATCGCCTACAAAAACAGATAATATTAAATTTTAATTGTCAGTTTTTAAATATCATTGAATTAGTTCGGTAATATTAATAAAAAAAATTGCAATGAGATTATTTACCTGGTGCACCAGTTGTCGCCGCTGACCTAGTTGCGTAGTCACGATGTATGGTCTCATCCAGTGACAGGGCATCGCCTACAAAAACAGATAATATTAAATTTTAATTGTCAGTTTTTAAATATCATTGAACTAGTTCGGTAATATTAATAAAAAAAAATTGCAATGAGATTATTTACCTGGTGCACCAGTTGTCGGCGCTAACCTAGTTGCGTAGTCACGATGTCTGGTCTCATCCAGTGACGGGGCATCGCCTACAAAAACATATAATATTAAATTTTAATTGTCAGTTTTTAAATATCATTGAACTAGTTCGGTAATATTAATAAAAAAAATTGCAATGAGATTATTTACCTGGTGCACCAATTGTCGGCGTTGACCTAGTTGCGTAGTCACGATGTCTGGTCTCATCCAGTGACGGGGCATCGCCTACAAAAATAGATAATATTAAATTTTAATTGTCAGTTTTTAAATATCATTGAACTAGTTCGGTAATATTAATTAAAAAAATTGCAATGAGATTATTTACCTGGTGCACCAGTTGTCACCGCTGACCTAGTTGCATTGTCACGATGTCTGGTCTCATCCAGTGACGGGGCATCGCCTACAAAAACAGATAATATTAAATTTTAATTTTCGGTTTTTAAATATCATTGAACTAGTTCGGTAATATTAATAAAAAAAATTGCAATGAGATTATTTACCTGGTGCACCAGTTGTCGCCGTTGGGATTGTTGCCCTCTCTTCCTCTCTGGTGGTAAGATCCTCAAGGGAAACATTCTTTGTCATTTAAACAAAAAACGTTATAAGGACAACCATCAAGGTATAATTAGAAAAAATTATAAGTGGAAATTAATTACCGTCACGGCCCTCACTGATAGTAGCATTGTCGGCCTGGTCCCTACTACAATGACCAGGTTGCACGTGAGGATCATCTACATTTGGCTCTAAAACTGGGTTATTTGCGTCGTCGGTAGTGTTGCTCCCATGATTTAAACAAATTTGTTAGACATTAAATTTATGGATGAAAACAAACATATTGAAAGGTTAATTTTTTACCTTATCAGGCATTCTAGATCTTGGGACCTGCCCCAAGCTTATGCGACGTTCAACTACGACTTGATAGCCGAAATGGAAAGCGATATTTTTATCTTCCTCTGTAGTTTTTGTTCCGAAGTCATCACCCTACATTACATATGATTGTGTATTTTTAATCATATTTGATAGGATTACAAAAACGTTGGAAGGCGATACAATTAATTATAAGATGTTTAGCTACTTAATTACAATTCTTGCGGCCAATTTCAAGTAGCCGCCCTGGCCTAGCTTGTGATGGCCCTTTTTTTCAATCATAGCTTTGGTTTCCTTTGAGGTGTCAGGCAAACTAGCATCAAAATATTAAAGTCAAATATGACGTAGCACACTTTTATTTTAGACATAAAGAAAATTAAAGCTATTGAATTAAAGTTGTAATTTACCTTGCGGGTCCAGTTGGCATTTTTCCTTCTTTCTTTGCCCTTTTCTCTTTTCCGTCATGGATGAGTACTCTCCACTCACTCTCTGAAACTGCAAGAGGACGCTCATATCTAGGGTTAAATTGCAATTGCGTCCTATAGGTGTCCCTGGTATATTTCAAATATTTGCCAGCTACCTGAGCCACCGCTTTTCTGTCAAATGTGTCGACCCCAAAAAGGGCTTCTAGATAATCTAGAAGTTCTTTTTTCAGGTTGGAATTCTGGGAATTCCACCCTGTACGTATGGTTGGGCCAAAAATTACCAACGCATGGCTCTCCAGAATCCTGTAGAACTCATTGTTTCCTACACAGAATAAAACCAAAAGAAAAAGAAGATATTATCATTAATTTAAAAATAAAATCATGATAAAAATGTTTTAGATAAAGTACATTAAATAGTTAAAATATTAAAATTTACCTGGGAGTTGTACATGCTTTATAGGGACACCTTCATCGTTCACCAACAACGTGCCATTAATAGTCCCTGTGGAGCTGACACGTGTAGCTCCAGGAAACGCAATAATGTAGTTGGCCATATCAGCCTCATCATTGCCAACACGTTCAGTGGTTGGCTGGGTGTCTGCTTGGGCAGGGTGTGTTTCTTGGCTGGCACCTAAAGGAGTATAAGGTGTACGAGAGGGTTGTTGGGCAATCTCTTGCCCTTGTGTCCCACTACCACCAACACCAGGTTCAGCAAGTGCCAGAAAATGCTACATACAAAAGAACTTTTTGTTAGTTTAGTCAATGTAAAAATTAAAAATCAAACTATCACAATTCATCTCATGCAGAACAAAAAAAATATCCTTTTGAATTTTTATTATTACCTAATATCTTTCTAGCTGGCTCATAAGTTGTTTTATCCTCTCTTCTGTTTCAGGTGTTTGAGGCGCGTCTATCAAAGTATTAAATTCCGACCTTGCATCTCGTGCCTTTTTCGCAACAAGAACACTGGAGATAGGGATGAAGAAAGCTCTTCCTCAAAGAGGGAATCATCAGGCGTACCATGGCTAGGTGTATGCATATTTGAACAAAATTAATATTATTTCAATTATGTAAATAACTAAAATACCTGAAGATAGAGAAATGCTGGCACTTTACATGTTCTTCCGCTGGCCTCTTTCCGCGATCATCACGTCTCGGGGTTGTTCCTGCACTGCTCTGATCAGTCTGCCACATTGCAATAAAATTATAAATGTAAAAACTTGAAAACAATATCTAACTTGAAAACACAAAATGAAAACTGAAATAATTTCTAATAAGACACTGGAAGACGGAGTTAGAGTTTCAAATATGCCTTGCATTGAATTCAGTCCTGGAAACATGTCATTGCACATTAAGGCACCCAAACAAGAGACGAGTTGACAATGAAGACCTTATTGAATATATTGTTGGAGCAACTTCTAGTAAACTTGTTGTGAAGACCTTGAGGACATTTTTTGGAGCAACATTGTTGAAGCTGATGGTATAGCATTGTTGGAGACGATCTTGAAGGGCCTTGAAGTGAAGCTTTTGGAGCAACTATTGAAAAATCCTTAGAGCATTTAATTAAGGCACTTTCTATCTTCCATCACCTTTTTCCTTTCAATATCCTTTAAACGATTTTGTTGATATTTAATGTTTGAAGTCACGTTATAATTCCTTGATTATATGTGTTTGGGGACTAGAATAATTTCACACTAAACCATGCAAACTTAAAAGTAACTTAACAAATCCATAAAGTAATAATAATCATAATTCCTAATTTCCTATTGTACGATATGATGAAAATTATTCAAACATGAAGCAATGAAGACATGCAATGTCTGAATTTCAAGATTGATGAACCAATACAAGAAGTTAGAAACTACAACTTTGATTCAATACTATGTGTCCTAACTCCAGGAAGGAATCTAGTTTGTAGTACAGAACATGCATCATGTATTATCAATTCTTAATTGACAACAACTAAAGGTCATCTACCTCATCAATTCCTTCCCATTTTTTGTTTTTATGTTATATTCCTTATAAAAGTGTCAAATTTCTCTCAAAGTAAGCAACCATTGAATAAAATAAAAAATAGTTGAGATATGATTGAGAAATGGTCATTTATTTCTTGAAAGGATCTTCACAATTTCTTTGGTTGTTTTTCATCTCAAGAAACAAGAAATGGCCTAAGAAACTATCGTGATGTAATATAAGAAACAACACGGTGCAATGGCCATTTTCAAAGCCAAATGATGTCCATTGAGGACATGGCATTTATTTGGTTCCTGTTTCATAGGAGTTTCGGGTAGAAATGGAACTTTGTTGTACCATTTCCAGTAGTAAAAAGGGAAGACCTTATTTTTCCATGGGAAATAATTTACCTTTCCTTTTTCAAGATAATCTAAATCACAAAAAATATGAACTATACTGCACACATTCTTGGATAATGTGAAAGTGGAAAAGGAATACCCTACACAAGTGATGCACACATGTACATTTGAACACTAATAGATTTTGTAGTTGAAATGCAATGCTTGTTTTCATTTAAATGTAGGGTCTTTAAAGCAGGGAGAAATAATGGCTGCCAAATTAATAAGCGTTTCTTTGGGAAAAATTTAAATCTTGTATTGGGTGATGAAGATAATAGAGGGTATTGAATCTTGATTCTTGATGTCTAGAGAGAACCCTACAGCCTAACACAATCTAATGGAATTGACCAAAAAAACCCAAATAGAGTCAACCCTACTATAGGAGGAAGGGCCTGTAGTAAGAACTTACCATTTTGCAAGAGTTGAGGGCGAATGCTGTTCTGCAAGAGCTGAGGGCGAATGTTATTCTGCAAGAGCTGAGGGCGAATGCAGGGCGAATTCTGTTTTGCAAGAGCTGAGGGCGAATGCAAGGCGAATGTTGTTCTGCAAGATCTCAGGGCGAATGCTGACGGCGAATGTTGTTCTGCAAGAGCTCAGGGCGAATGCTGAGGGCGAATGTAGTTCTGCAAGAGCTGAGGGCGAATGTTGTTCTGCAAGAGTGGAGGGCGAATGCGCGCGTGATATCAGACATTAATGTAGCACACATGTACATTTGAACACTAATAGATTTTTGTAGTTGAAATGCAATGCTTGTTTTCATTTAAATGTAGGGTTTTTAAAGAAGGGAGAAATAATGGTTGCCAAATTAATAAGCGTTTCTTTGGGAAAAAATTAAATCTTGTATTGGGTGATGAAGATAATAGAAGGTATTGAATCTTGATTCTTGACATCTAGAGAGAACCCTACAGCCTAACACAATCCAATGGAATTGACCAAAAAAACCCAAATAGAGTCAACCCTACTATAGGAGGAAGGGCCTGCAGTAAGAACTTACCATTTTGCAAGAGCTGAGGGTGAATGTTGTTCTGCAAGAGCTGAGGGCGAACGTTGAGGGCGAATGCTGAGGGAAAATGCTGTTCTGCAAGAGCTGAAGGTGAATGTTGTTCTGCAAGAGCGGAGGGCGAATACGCGCGTGATATCAGACATTAATGTAGCTATTGTCACGGATACGAAACAATAAAATCATTTTTATGTAGCGCACATATAAGCTTCGTATTTGTATTTAGCGCGCATATAAGTGTCGTTATACCGACGGAGGAAAAGGTGTCGCTATTGCGACGAAGGCCTCCAAACGTCGCAATTACGACACTTAGACATTGTGTCGCACTTGCGATGTTTAGAGGCAGTCGTCGCAATAGCGACGCGTTGGGCCATAGTGTCGCAATTGTGACGTCTTCCTCCAAACATCGCAATTGCGAAACTTTTCTAAGTGTCGGTATTGCGACACTTTTATATAAACGTCGGTATAGTGACGGTTTCGGGCGGGATGGAAAAAAATTGGGGAAATTTCCGACATTTGGTCAAAAGCGTCGGAACCAAGTGTCTGAATTTCTGCCAAATGTAGTAGTGAAATATTGTTATTAATGGCAAAGGAGTAGATCAGGATCAGGAAAGAAGCAAAGGAGCAACATCAGCATTATCATTGGCTTTGGAGCAGCGTTATTGGTCGCATGGGAGTAGTGGAATATTGCCAATGAATAGATGATGAATTCCCCTTCACTTTGTGTAGACTTGTGAGAAAATTGAAAACCACAAATCGTTGCAGGAAATAAAATCGTAGAATCACAGAATCACAAATCGTGGCAGGAAAGAAAATCGCAAAATCACAGAATCACAAATCAGTAACAAAATTGTGATATGAGCATGTGTTGTGGGAAAATGTGATATCGAAATGCGAGAGATGATGTGGCACAGATGACGTGGCACAAATGATGTGGTGATAAATGATGTGGCGTAAATGATGTGGAAATAGATGACGTGGCAATAGATGATGTGGAACATATGACATGGCAACAAATGACATGGTGCAGATGACGTGGCGCAAATGACGTGGCATGCCCAGTGGGACCCGAACCCAAAAATCGCAAAGTCTCAAGTCGCAAGATTGCAAGCAGTGACAACCTTACTATATGAGAAAGTGCGATGGGAAAATGCGATGGAGAAATTGTGACGGCGCAACAGAAGCTAGTGGGACCCAAACACACAATCGCAAATCACAAATCGCCTGACTAGAAGTCAGAAACCTTGGGCCGATGTGCGATTCGTGAACGGACGGGATATATTCCAGAACTAAATTCAAATTCCATAATGGGTCTGGGGTTATGCATATATTCATGTTATCAGAGAATGGACAAGAAGGTACTCGGTATGTGTGGTAAATTTTGTTTAAAATTACTAGCATCATTCCTTTAGAAAATCTAACACTTGGTGCAAACTGTGGTAACCATACATATTTGTGACATACTCAATGGAACCAGGGACTAAAACTGTTGTTAGTCAAGACGTGATATTGTATTTCTGAAGCAGCGTTTATGCTACACATTTTTGAAACAGAACATTGGAAACACAATTAGAAGAAGTGCTAACAAAACACAGGGATCAACGAAGGTATAAATGTACAACAAGGAAAATAAGACAAAAGGGCTACATTGAAGAAATTGTAATAATTTGAAATTATTGATTGAGCTAGATTATTGTGATGCAAAGGCAAGTCTCTAAGGCAAAGGCAGGACTCCAAGGAAAAGACAAAGATGTATTAAGCTGAATTATTTTGATACATTACATATGGCTGAAATTGATATTAAATAAATTATCTATTTCTTATTCTAATAGTCATGATATGAAGAGATTGGAAACGAATGTGTGGAAGGAAAAGAGTCGAGTTTTTTCAATTCATATTCCAATATAGAATACAAACAACCATCAAATTATCTCTAAAAAGATGTCATTTTGGTGTACATTCGAAAATTCAGAGATCTGGAGAATGTGAGAGAGCTGATTGATATACTATGCACATATGGAGCTGATAAGAAGCGGATTTGAAGGGAGAAGAGGCAGAAGTAAAGATGGAGGAATACAGAGTTGATAACCAAGTAAATCAACATGTTGTTTTCATGTTTTGTGAGGGGATTGTGGTATCCTTTCAGGTTGTAGCTTGATAAATGTTCAATTGGAACTAGTTGAGGTAGGATCCTCCTGTGATTTGTAGCCTGCAGAAAACATATGGGAGTTGGAGCTTCCTTGCAAGTTGTATCTTGCAGAAATTTGAGGTAGATTCCTCCTATAGGTTGGAGCCTACAGAAAATCAGATGTAATAAGGAGTAGGAGCTTTCCTTTGCAACACAACAATAATAATCGCGGTTTTCTCCCTTATGGGTTTCCACTTATATCTGGTGTCCATGTGCATTATTATCATGTGATGATGTGATGAGTTAGCCTGTTTATTACTTTTTTTTAACATATTCAATTTGTTGATTATTATTTATTAAGCTTCCCATGTAATGGTTATGTTAATGAGTTTAATGAAAATAATTTTAATTTCCATGAATGGACTAAACTAATTCACTCCCCCTCTCAGTTTAGTCAAGGGTTCATCATCTTCACCCCCATGTTTTCCTCATATGAGGGTACATGCATGGCAATATTTAAAAAAAAATTGTTACAATATTATGTTTTTCCAAATAGGAATATTGGGAAAAAAATTATATATATATATATATATATATAATCTCCAAGGATTAGCTCAAGTGGTCTAGAGCCAAATGTGAAGTTCTTTTATATTTTTGCTATTTGTTGCTAATCATAGGTCCGACTCCCTTTGATTCCCTTGGGGCAAGCCTCCCATAATCAGGGTTGATGGTTTACTCTATTTACCATCCACAAAAAATGGGGAAGTGATTGAGGGTTTCCCATGCTTTCATTACAAGAATATATATATATATATATATATATATATATATATATATATATATATATATATTACCATGGTGAATTGGTAACTCATTGGAGTAATCTGAGCGAGACCCAAGATGAAGCCTAGTGACTACCACTATAACACCAAGTGTATATCCAGTAGCCCGTAAACAAAATATATGAGGAATTTATGACTTAGAAAGAGCCTAGGAAGAGCCAAGACTCCACGACGGTGGGGGATCCTAGTCCTTAATCCTTATCACAATAGGTCAAATATTCCCCCCTTGGTATTTGAAATCGGGTGGAGGGGATAAAATCCCATTGTACCAACCACTCGGTCATCCCATGAGGTGACAGGAAAAAAATTGTAATAATAACATCACCCATGATGTGTATACCATGGATTTAGTCCTCACCAAGTCTTGGGTTCAAACCTCATGGGGAAGGGTTGAGGATGAAAGTCATTTTTTGGGGGAATTAAACTATCCTAAGGGGCATCCAAATTCTTCCATTCAATAGACAAGTTGGCCCCAACCTAGTTACAAAAATAATAATAATAAATTTTCCCAATATTATCCCTACTCGGCCCTCATATATATGAGGGAGGGGTGTCTAATAATATTAATAAAAACATAATATTAAGTTGTTTCCTATAATAATATTGGGAAAAACATAAGAGGGGGGAAATGTTGGGAAAAAAATAATATTTATAATAATATTAATGTTTTTTTTTCAAAATTATTCCCACCCTCGCCCTCATATAATATTAATAATAATATTATGTTTTACCTAGTATCGCCCCCACCACAACGGCTTTGAGGTGCATTGGGAAAAACATAATATTGTTATTGTTATCAATATTATGTTTTTCCCAATATTCCCCCACTTTCTTGCTTTTCCCAACATTTTTATTGGGAAAATTATAATAATAATAATAATAATATTATGTTTTCTCAATATTTTACCATACTCCCACCTTCATATGGGGCTGCATATAAGCCCAGGGTAGGGATAATATTGGCAAAACATAATACTATTAATAATTCCCACTCTCATCTCCAATACTATATATATGTTGTTGTGATATATGTGTTTTCCTAATATTCTCTCACCCTTGTATTTTCTCAAGGGAAAATCATAATAATAACATATTTGCCCCTTTGTTTTCCCCATATGGTGGGGTGCAAAAACATAATTATTATTATTATTATTATTATTATTGGCATAACTAGTAAATCTTACAAGTAAACAAGATTCTTATTGGGAAAAACATAATAATAATAATAATAATTTTTCCCAATATTATTCTCACTCACACTGTCATATATATAATATCATATAGATGAGAGAGGGGTTGTCTGACAATATGGGGAAAAATACACTGATATTATTATTATTGTTGTTGTTGTTGTTAAGAATATTCGAAAAAACATAGGAGTGGGGGAATGTCGGGGGAAACATAATATTAATAATAATATTATTGTTTTTTTCCCAAAATTATCCCAACCCCCGCCTTCATAATATTATTATTATGTTTATTTGTTCTACATTTTGGATCTCTTCGAGTATATTTTTCGGTGGAATTTGCTCAAAATCCAACAATAATTTGTTGGAATCGTCTGTTTGAGCAATGAACTCTCCATAATTTGAGTGCCTATGGGGTTTTTCAAGGTGTTTAATTCATTTAACTCATCATCTAACAAAAAATTGTTTTTCCAAATTCCAACCAAAAACTCCAAAATGTAGAGTGGTTAGAAAATTTCATATCATTATTATGTTTTCCCAATATTATCCCCATCCCCTCCATCCCCATGAGGTTTGAATCAAAGACTTGGAGGGGATTAAACCTCACTCAAACCTACTGGTCTACACCTCAAGGGTGGGAAAAACCCCTCCTCATGAGGTATAAGTAGGAGACATGATGGGGAATAAACATAATAGTATATCATTTATCTTTCTATCAATAAGCTTTGCCTCCAAGAAGCCCATCTTCTAGTCCCCTGGCCTCTCGGATCCCTCCTTCCCCCGAATACCTTAAACTTAATTTTGACAAGGCATCTAAAGGAAATCCAAGTTATGCTAGTCTTGGAGTAATATATGGGCGCAACCAATGTTTCTTTTCACAAATAGTATGGTACATTCAAGCAATAATTCAACTGAATTTGCAACTATAGATACTAAGCATGTTAACGCATCATTGCAAGGCTTCTCCAATCTGATTGTGGATAATGATATTATGGATAATATTAGGGATAATGATATTATTTTTTTCCCAATAATAATATTATTATGTTTTTCCCAATAAAAATATTGGGAAAGACATATGGGTGGGGCAGTAGCTGGAAAAATATAATATTAATAATAATAATAACATGTTTTTCCCAATATTATATGCATCCCCAAGTAGGGCGACGTTGGGGACAATATTGGGGAAAAAAATTAATATTATTATTATTATTATTTTCCCCAAGGAAAAATCGTAATTTCCATTAAATAGATTATTGAAAATTACATACTGTAGATGTTGCAAAAGGAGCATATGTCAAAACTGGTGGCATTTCCACATACTTAGTTAAGTCAATAAAGTGATTGTTTCATGATTGAAACTAATATGATGTACCATAATATATACAAAGACATTATTATTGTTGTTGTTGTTGTTCTTGTTGTTGTTGTTATGTTATGTGAGGGACGTGGTGGGGATAATTTAGAGAAAATTAATAATATTATTACTAATATTATGTTTTCCCAACATTTCCCCACCCCTATATTTTTTCTAATATTCTTTTTGGAAAAACATCATATTAATAATAATATTATTATTCCTCGATCACAATGTGGAAAATGGAGCAACGAAGAAAGGGGGGGGAGTTTGCCACCTCACTGCATCTCCTTTCATTAATGAGGGGGTGATGGCATGGCCATCGAACCCCATGCACTCGCACATGATATCATATTTAACATTCACTCGCATTAATATCACAACCTCCACTTCCATTTGGCGCTCTTGCATTCCTTGTTGATGCTCTTTGTTTTTCTATTGCATACAATAATTTCGAGTTTGGGGAAATGTGGGAGAGGTCAAAGGGATTTCCAGCTTTGGAATTTTCGGCATCCAAATCAGTCGGTCATATCATCAGTATCACTGCAGAGCCAAATGGGTAGTCAACACAGGCATAACTCCTCCTATGTCCAGTTTTTTCAAATTCTCTAACTTGATTTTTTCTACATGGTGGAATTATGTTTATGATTAATGTAGGCTTGGTGGCATTAAAATTTTTTGAATTGCTCTATGTTATTTTATGTGTTTCCCCCACCCAAAGCTACCCCTTGGACCCACCCCCTCCATCACTATTGCCTCACCCTGTCCCCTAGTCAACTTGGATGCAAGGAATTAATCTCCTCACGGCTTTGTCTTGATTTAATTTGGCTTGGTTCATTAGTATGTGCCTCCTTTAGGGGTTCTTCATCCTTGGGCCATGTTTTCTTCCAATCATTATGCCTCACCATCACATACACTCTCGTCAGGGGTCTGGAGGTCGTGACCCTTTGGGAAGACTCGGGCTCAGACTCAAGCCCAATTGGCTGCAACTATCTTTCACTTTACTACTCCACTTGAAATCTAGGTAGAAATCCAACAATTGGAAGCTTTAACCACTAATGATCGTCAATCCTATTCTGATTTTGAGATTTAAGTTGAAGTTAATAGTTGGGTTTCAAACCCTAGCCACACCAGCGTACGAAGCAACCAATACCTTAATTATATCACACTCCATTGGAAAATGAATATTCTTCTGGGCTAGGTGCTCAAATAAAAGTACGAGGACAACAATGAAATCATTGCATGCCTCAATGAAATCAAGAGAGTCCAATGCCATCAGCGCTCCTACTTGGTTAGCTTAGATGTCTGCCTGGCACATATAGAAGGTCACCTTCAATTTGGCTTGAAACCTCCATCAAGATCAAGTGATTAGGATCTAGCCTCAGTAACATCTTCTGACAAATGATGCTCATCTAATATTCTTGGCTCATTTTTTTGTTTTAGAAAATTATTTTCTTTTATAATGTGTATGGCCAACTGTAACTGACAAATGATATGTAGTAATTTTGATATTATCTATAGACAATTGCTTAGAAGTAGACTAGTTATAGAACTTTCACAATTTGGATGCAAGTCAAGATCCCTCACAGTCGCCGGCCAGGTTTCCCTTGTGGCAAACAACAATGGTGACTAGGCCAAAGTGTGAATTTTGTATGGCAACAATTTCAAGGCAAAATAATATCTTAATTAACTCTGTGTGTGTGTGTGTGTGTGTGTGTGTGTGTGTGTGTGTGTGTGTGTGTGTGTGTGTTCCACCCATGAAGTGTAGTCTGGTTGGTTTGAGTGGTATTTAATCATGGGAGGAAAAAGCATAATATAATTATTAATAATAATATTTTTTTCCAATAAAATTATTGGAAAAAAACATAGAGGTCAGGAAATGTTGGGAAAACATAATATTATTATTAGTAATAGTAATATTTTCCCATGATTATGCCCCACCACATCCCTCACATAATAATAATAATAATAATAATAATGTGTTTTTCCCAATATTATCTTCCTCCTTGGGAGGTGTGGATTATGGGAAAAACATAGTATTATCCAATAGGGAGATAATATTGAGAAAAACACATTATTATTATTATTATTATATTTTTCCCACTATTCTCCAATTCTTTCTCTGTCTTTCCTAATATTCTTATTGGGAAAAACATAATATTAAGATGATTATATTATGTTTTCCTCCCTCACCTTCACCTTGGAGGTGCAGACTATATTGAAAAAAACATGATATTATTATTATTATTATTATGTTTTCATAATATTTTTATTAAAATAATTATATTAATAATAATAATAATATTAATATCTTTTTCTAGCTTAAAAAGTAGTTTAATTGGTCAAGGTTGAACCTCGCCTTTAAGAAATCATGAAGTCAATTCTCCTCCCTTGAGGTTAGACTTGACCTCCTCTCTTGAGCTTTAATTAGTTTAGCTAGCATGATCCCTCCTAATATATTTGTAAGCAAATCATTTGTGGTCATTATCACATTACATTTTATTTAAGAAAATTATGTTATTTTATTTTACTCTTAATATCTATTTATGAGACAAAATTAAAGTGTAAATTTATGGATTTTCACCAAAATTGATTAGAGAATACTCTCTTCATGTAAATTTCTCAAGTTTCAATTTTCCTAGATTGTGCATGTAAAACAAAAATTACAGACCCATCCCTTATTAAATCCATTGATATGGAGGAGCTTCCCAATTTATGGTGAGTCGCACCACATCATTAGAAAGCGTGGACAAAAATAGACTGCCCTATCAAATTCAAGGACAGAAAGGTAACGAGGAGATTTATATCTTCTATTCTTCTATTGGGAATAAACTATCTATATTAGTGATATGGGTGATGAGTTGTAATTCTTAAGGTTAAAATTTATTTAAAATTATATAATTAAAATTTATATTTATGTTTATATAATTATATAAAATATAATACTTTTGTAGAGTTTTGGTGTGGACTCGGTTCGGTAATAATTGGTTTTTTTTAAATGATTTTTTTTTTTTTTTTTAACTTTTTCTTCTTCTGAAACTTTTTTTTATTTATTGTTATATTATGCTTTTAATTTAATTTATTCTTTCACCTTGTTTATTTCCTTTTGATGTTGTAAGATTTCAAATGAGTTTTTCCAGATTGTTGTCATATTTATATGTAATATTTCAAAAAATTTGCATATTTATTTGGAATATTAGAGTTTTTAATAAATTTAATTAATAAGTAAATAAATAGGTGGAGGGGCCATAATCCTCAAAGATGAATAAGATTCAGTTTTTGATGTGTGAATGTGGATTAATTAAGCATAGATCTACATAATGGAGTAGTGGAGCAGTTACTAATGTGAAAGGAGTGGAGATCATGTCTCATTAATGAGATAGATCATGGAGGTTGAAGCAGTCAACTGAGATCATGGAGGGAATCTAATGTAAGATCATAAAGCATTCATGATGAAGTGATGGAGGAAGTAGTGCATTTAATGCACACATGATGGAGAGGTGCACATTGCATGTAGACATGATGGAGGACTTGGAGAGACAACGCAGTCAATCATGGAGACTTATTTCCACATGTACAGCGCAATTTAGAGGTGGGCCAAGGCTTGGGAAGGCTGACTTTTTATATAAGGAAGATGAAGGCAGAATAAAAGGCAGTCTTGGTATTATTGATTTGAGATCTTTTTAGATCTGGAGTTGTCTTTTGACATTCCATGCACTCTTATGATTTTTAGCTAAGTCTGCAGTGTTGTTTAGCATAGGATGTTCCAGAGCAGGAATCCCACCCTTACCCACGAAGGACTTCGGGTGCCTACTCTGGGAAGGTATTTTGAGCTGCTATTCATCATCAGGCAGTGGTGCCATATTGTTCCTACTCTCTGCAGAACATCTAAATTCAGAAATTACGCATTTCTGAAGATCAGTTTGGGAGGAGGAGGTTGTCTTCAGTATTTCAGCTGAGGAACCGGTGAAGGATTATTCCTGTTGTTAAGTCTGAACTTTACTTATTTTTGCCACCTATACTAAGCCTTGCTTCCCCCATTTTTGACCTCTTTTTGCTCTTTAATTATACCTAGTCCGGCTATGTCATCTAATTTTGGCTAAAAAGGGTATCATAGGCCTAAGGTATTTTGAAACAACATTAGAAGTGTCATTTTATCTAATTTCGAGCATTCTTTGTACTGGCTGTATCATTATTGCATTACTACTCTAACTAGCCTTGGACTCATGCGCAAATTTGTTAGATTCAAACAGTTCCGTCAATCCTACAAACAAATCATACAACTGAGATTCCTACAGCCGTTCCGGATTTCCTGCAGATACGCCGATTTCCTGCAACCACCTCAAAATCCTATAGTGAGATCGATGGTTAGCCATGATCCACTCATCCCCAGATCGAGTAAAGATATGGATTTTGAAGATAATTTGTGGTTTATGGACATTGTCCTATCCACTGTTCTGAATCATCTTTTGCAACCATCCTAACCTTCATATTTTCTTTCATGCCTACATGGGAAGATAGCTTCAGCCGCACAACGGAAATGCTCTAATCCATGCCTCTGGTCATGGATTAGACCCAACAGCAGTTTACTTTGTCAATCTGTATATGTATTATGGGTTTTGGGCTTAGTTTAGTAATCTGTTTTGTTCAAAGCCAAATATGGGCTTCCATAAATGTATAAATCGAATGTAATTTGCTTGTACAAAGGGGGGGAGAGAGTTCTTGGTTAGCTTGGAAGCTGCTATTACAGAGCACAATATCAGACTGTAATCTACTATTATTTCAGAATAAAATCGTTTATGTTATGTTTATTTTCCTGAGCAATTTCTTTAATCTTTGAAGGAGTTGTGAGTGACGGAGGGCCCCCTTCGCTCACAACTCCCGTAGCAGGGTGTGTGTTTATTTCTATTTCAATTATGCATTAATAATTTCCTATAACAACTAGTGTTTCCTTTCTGTATTTCCTACAGTAAACTGTAGATTGGTTAAGTGAATTAATATTTTGTGTTGATGAGCTCTTTTCATTTGGCCAATTCTTGGATTCATGCTTTTTAAGTTTGACTCTTGATTGAGATTGATTTTTTTTATATTTCCTGCATCAGTATCAGCAAACACAAGTGTTATAGAGGAATGATATATGGCGCTCCATAACCATTGCTGCAATAGTGCTGATACAGGAAAGCAGCATGAGTTATTTATTGTTGTTTGATCTTTATCTTTTCACGGTCAATATCAGCAATCTTAAGTGCTATAGAGGGATGATATATGCCACTCCATAGCCTTTGTTTTGATATTATTGTCACTGGAAAGAAGCATTAGTTGTTATTTGTCTACTTAATTAACACTTGCAATAATCAGCCTGCATATACTGTGCACTGCATCTCATCATTTTACCTTCCTGGGTTGACAATTTATATTGGAAAATTATACACGTATAATTTGACTCAACATTTTGGCGTTGTTGCCGGGGAGGTGCTAAGGGATGATACTGAAAGTGTTTTAGTTTTATTTTGTTGATTTTTTTTCTTTTTAGGACTGGGGGAGTCAAAGTGCAAAGACGCAAGGTAAAGCCTACGCACCCAAGAGGTCAGACACTCGCCAAAGCTGTGTCCTGATTGTTTGGTAAGTTTTTATTTTTATTTTTTTTGAATACTAGATGAATAGGTTCCAATATTTTCTATATTTTTTGTGGTGTTGTAAGCACCACTTCATTTACTAATACACTGGCAAGAACAAGGAAATCTATAAGAAACAAGGCAACAAAGAAGGAGGAATCCGAACAGGAGGTCTATAGTCCTGAGAAAGTTGACCTTTCTAGAATCTTCTATTGCTGCCCATCTTGAATCTCCCCTTACAAGGAAGACCACATCTCTTCTCAGTGGCCAGCCTGAAGAAGAATTCCTTGTAAATCCTGCCAGAGAACTAGAGTTTCAGACCATTGACTCTGAAGAATCTGTAGCCTTCCATGGTCCTACTCTTTCTTGGAATGACATGGCTCATTTTGAAGGCACTGATGAGAATGAGGAGAAAATTTTCACATTCGAATTTCCTATCAGAGAGACTGGGGGAGCCACTCAGATGAAAAAAATTTCTCCCTCAGCCTTGCCTAACTTTCGTGGTGCCTCTAGTGAAGACCCTAATGCCTTCTTATTTGAGTTCGATGTACTCTGCAGGAGCTATGACTATTATTCCAATGCTCAAAAGCTGAAATTGTTTCATGCGACATTGAAATATGTGGCTCTCAAGTGGTTTATGGGGTTGGGATAAAACTCCATTGCAACTTGGGATGACATGAAGAAGGTGTTTTCGAAAAAGTACCAAGATTACTGCAAAACGAGGGATCTCAGGCAAGAAATATTTGGCATGACCCAGAAGGAAGGGGAGAGCCTCGAGGATTTGGTGGAAAGATTCCAATACAATTTACAGAGATCTAAGATGAATCAATTGGACAAAGAGACCAAGAGGACCATTTTTCTTAGGGCCATCAGACCAGAAAATCTGGCGGTCTTAAATCTAATGGGAGCAGGCGACATATCGAAGTTGAGCTATGATGATGTGTGTGAGCTTTGTAAAAGATATTCAAGAGGAAACTCCAAGGTTGGAGGTGGACCAAGAGATCCTTATTCCAAGCTTGTCAAATCAGTTGTTGGAGCTGGAGTAACCAGAGCTGAAATGGGTAATTTATTTGAAATTTTTAAAACTGATATTCTTAGCACTTTATCTTCACAATTGGATGTTTTGCAAGCTAAGAAGAAACAGGCGAAACATGATGAATTGGAGAAAGCCTTAGCAGTGTCCTGCTCCAAATGCAGGAAGAAACATGCTCTAAGGGAATGCCCTATTGATAGTATCGAGGTATGTCAAATTTGTGAGGATGAGGATTCCACTGATCAATGTCCATCTCTGCCTGAAATTAAGGCAGCATACATAGCAAATCAAGGAGCTTACAATGCACTTTATGTAATGGCGCCTCAGAGACCATGGAATTCACGTCCTGCAGGTATGTCACAGTCAAATTTTCAATTTCATTATGCACAAAATCAGATGTGGAATGTTCCAATTCCCTGGTAGCCTTAGCCTCCTCAACAGCCTTGGTAGGGGAACTATTCTTATCCGACTACACATAATTTCCCACATCAAAAATTTTATTCACAGGCCATGCCGCAACAAATGATACAACCACAAAAACAAATTCAATTGAATGCTCCACCAAATCAACCTCGTCCCATGCAAATTCCTGCTCAACCAGTGTCTAACCCCAACAATAAAACCCTCTGATCTGCTCACAACATTGGATTGGTCACTTATCCCACTTTTCCTACCTATTGTATTGCATCCCAGCCGATGCAGGAAGTTTATATCCCTGTTTTATAGGAATTTCCTGTGTCTCTGCAGGAAATTCCCATTACTGTGTTACAGGAGCTCCCTGTACAGTTGCGGGAATTACCTGGGAAACTATAGGAAATAAACCTTAGGTCGGGAAGAGTGGTGAATCAGCCCGAAATAATTGAGGATATTATACAGGAAGATACCTTAGAGATGCCTGAAGAGGAAACTACACCTAAACCAGCAAAATCATCTACCTCAAGGCCACAAGACCCTTCCTCATCTCATATAGTCTAGCCTCCTTTTCTAGAGAGGTTGGAAATGGAAATCAAAGAAAAACAACCCGAATTTGATCTTGTATCCGAAATAAGAAACATGTGCATTAAGATCCCATTGCTGCAAGCAATAAAGGACATCCCATATATGCTAAAACAGTGAGGGAACTATGTACCAAGAAACCAAGGAGACAAAATAAAGAACCCTCAACCATTCAAGTAGGTGGAAATCTTGCAAGTTTAATGTCTACCGAATTTGTTACTGAAAAATATGTGGATCCTGTAATCCCTGTGGTTACCACCTTTATCAATGGATATCCCATAAAGAACACTTTGATTGATTTAGGTGCGGCCATCAATGTGATGACTATGGAAACTTTGTCGCATATAGGATCCTTTGACTTGTTACCCACTCCTACCATGTTAGAATTATCAAATAGATCTAAGGTAAGGCTAGAGGGTGTTTTAGAACACATTGTCATCTCATTAGATTCCTGGGAGTATCCTGCAGATTTTTATGTTCTTCAACATAAAACTAACTTGGGAGGGCACCCATTAATATTGAGGAGACCATGGTTAGCTACGGATGATGCCTACATAGGGTGTAGATCTAGAAACATGACTATCACTCATGGGGATGAAACAAAGCACATTAACTTGTACCCCCTTGCTAAACCCCTCTTGAGATCAGAAAACACACAATGGGTGGAAGAAGAGGAAGAAGAACATGATTCGGAAGGTACTTTACCAGTTTTAACAATATCCCAAGCCATGAGTCTTAAGGAAAATTCTGAATAAGATCTAATAAATTGTTGTATTTCTAATCATGATTTCCCGCAATAGTTAGAAGGAAAATCTAGTCATAATTTAGATATCATTACTGATTTGCAGGATTTTTATGAACATAGTTCAGCTTCTGAATTGCATTCAGCCCTCTTATCTGCATTTCCTGCATATTCAATGTTTAAATGGGGGAGTAAGGTAGTAGAAATTTTTCCTGAAAAATCTTTAAACATTAATTCTGCCTTAACTCCTGAACAAGAAAAGTAAATAATACAAACATTGAGAAATTTTTCAAACACATTTGCATGGGAATATACCAATATGAGAGGCATTCACCCAAACACATGCATTCATCACATTTATATAGAAAAAATGCTAGGCCCGTAACACAACCACAAAGGAGGATGAACCTTGCTTTAAGAGAAATTGTAAAAGATGAATTACAAAAGTTGTTAAATTTAGGATTCATCTATCCTATTTCAGATAGCCAATGGGTATCCCCACTAGTCATTGTCCCCAAGAAAAATGGTAAATGGCGAGTGTGCGTAGATTATAGGGAATTAAAAAAAGCTACATTAAAAGACCATTTCCATTTACCGTTTATAGACCAAGCATTGGACACTTTAGCAGGGAAAAATTACTTTTCCTTCCTAGATGTATTTAATGGATATAATTAGATTAGGATAGCTCCAGAGGATCAGGAAAAGACAACATTTACATGTCCCTGGGGTACCTATGCATACAAAGTCTTACCATTTGGTCTATGCAATGCACCAGCCACATTTCAACGTGCGGTCCTTGGTATTTTCTCTGATCTTTTGCATAATTGCATAGAAGTTTATATGGATGATTTTACAGTTATGGGTGATACTTTTGAAGAAGCTTTAATTAATCTTGAAAAAAAATTACACAGATGTAGAGAAACTAATATTTCGTTAAGTAATGAAATTTTTTTTATGATTATGACTGAAGGTATTGTTTTGGGTCATCATGTTTCTGCTGCAGGAATCAAGGTTGATCCAGCAAAGATTGAGGTTATTGTAAAACTCCCCCCACCAACTAATCAAAAGGGAGTTAGAATTTTTCTTGGACATGTAGGCTACTATAGGAGGTTTGTTGAAAATTTTACAAAGGTAGCCTCTCCATTATTTAAATTTTTGACTAAAGAATCTGAATTTCATTGGAATGATGAATGTCAAGCTGCATTTGATAAACTCAAGGAAAAAGTTTCTCCAGCACTTGACTTATGAGGCCTAGATTGGAATTTTCCTTTTCATATTTCCACCGATGCCTATGATTCAGCCATAGGATCATTATTGGGTCAAAAGGAGGATCATGTCACCCATGATATCTATTTTGTCAGTAAAAATTTAACTCCTGTAGAACTGATTTATACAGTGACTGAAAAAGAGTTCCTTGTTGTAATTTACGCTATTAATAAGTTTAGACATTACATCACAGGTTATGAAGTTTTTGTGCACACAAATCATTCTGCTATTGGTTATCTCATGAATAAACCAATCACTAATGGCAAAATTACTAGGTGGTTGTTGCCGCTGCAGGAATTTGACATCACGATAGTGGATAGGACAGGAAAAGAAAATCGGGTAGTTGATTTCTTATCTAGGCTTAATCATGCAGGTGAGGATGTTCCTGTTAATGATAACTTTCCAGATGAAAACATGTTTGTTATCTCTATTAAAACAACTTGGTTTGCAGACATGGCCAATTATCTTTCTATAGGAAATTTTCCACCTTACTTTTCATATAATCAGAAAAAGAGAATCATTAAGAAAAGTGTTGATTATTCTTGGATTAGGGGAGATATTTTTTTCACGGGAGCTGATTTCATTATTCACAGATGTGTCAGAGAAGATGAGATCTATGACATCTTAAGAGCCTTCCATAATGAACCATGTGGAGGACACTTCGCAGACAAGCGGAAAACTTACAAGATCCTTCGTTCAGGTTATTACTGGCCAGGCCTCTTCAAGGATGCAAAGGAGTATGTTCGAAAGTGTGATAGCTACCAAAGAATGGGGTGGCCTCTACAATCAGATGAGATGCCTTTGCAGCCATAGGTTCTCATAGAACCATTCGAGAGGTGGGCTCTTGAATTTTTAGGTCACATCAACCCCCCATCCAAAGGTAAGAAGTATATTTTAGTTTGTGTTGATTATGTGACAAAGTGGGTGGAGGAAAAAGCACTACCTAGAGCAACGGAAAAAGCGTGGCAGGATTTATTTTCTCCGATACTTTTGTAAGATTTGGAGTACCTAGGGAAATAGTTACTGATCAGCGTGCTCAGTTTTTGTCTAAGCTTATTTAGGAAGTTGTGCAAAAATATCAGATTACCCACCAGAATTTCACCCCTTATCATCCACGGGCCAATGGGCAGGTGGAATCAACCAACAAGGTGCTGGAAACAATCCTTACCAAAACAGTTCAATTACATAAGAAGGATTGGTCTGAAAGACTTCTTGAAGCTTTGTGGGCTTACCGGATCACATGGAGGGGCGCCACTGAATTTTCTCCATATGAACTAGTGTATGGAAAACAACTTTTGCTGCCCATTGAATTTCAGATCAAAACCTTTAGAATGGCATCAGAGTTGGGTATGAACTTCGATGAAGCACAACATCAGAGAATCTTGTAGCTCAATGAATTAGATGAGATTAGGCAGGAGGCTTTTCAGCATACTGACTTGATCCAACAACAAAGAGCTAAATGGCACGAGAGATACATCAAAAAGAAGAAGTTCAAAGAGGGAGACTGGGCATTATTGTATGATTCTAAATTTAAAAACTTTAAAGGGAAATTTAACACACATTGGCTAGGACCCTATGAAATTGAGAAAGCTTTTGATAATGGATCTTTTCGGATTAAAACTATTGATGATGAGAATGTTACCTTCTTGGTGAATGGGCAAAGACTCAAGCTATACCAAAAACCCCAATCCAAGGAGGAATTTGTGAAGTAAATTGTGAAGAAGAAAGAGCTGGAGATGGTAAGGGAAGGGATACTTCCTTCCACTATCTCTTCATAATATTCCTGTTGATTAAATGAGCTCACTCTGTTCCTCCTCGTGCTCGATAAACCATGAGAGGAATGTCTATTGGGTATAGGTTTATCCCTTTTTCTGGGCCCAATGGAATATTTACAGAAAAGAAACCCCTTGGAGTCTTATTTTTCAGTATTTCAGACTCTCTAAAATTTAAATCTGGCGAGCATGGACTGCCCTAGGCTCGTTAAAAACACAGGTCAGTAGATCCCTTGGGATCCTTTCAATAAATTTGTTTTTCCAATTAATCTATGGATTTCTCGTGTTGGACTGATGTGGGATTTCTTAAGGCCTTCCTTCCAACAAATCTAGCCCATCGACATCACCAAATTATCTGGGTACAAGATTAGACCCTTGTGATGCCTTGAAGCTTGTATGCCCCAATGACAGGCTATCTTGCCAGTGGTAATGGAGAATAAGTATGGCTTCTTTACTACTAGATCCCATAGGGGGTTCGACAACAACTCATATATTCACCCCTGATAGGATGCATCATGGTACCTTGGTCCTCACTCTCATTAATGGTTGTGGACCTTGCATTGTTTAACAATTGACCTCAATGACTAGTAATCCAATGGGACAATTGCACATTCAACATCGACACATTAATTCATGTGAAATTGACTGTACACAATGGGTGGAGAGAGCGGTTCCTGCAGATTCAGCTTTAATTCCTATAGAATGTTCAACAGTTTCAGTTTTGACTTCCTAAAGAATGTTCAGCAGTTGCAATTTTGACTTCCTAAAGAATGTTCATGGTTATTTTAATTCCTGCAGAATGTTCATTAGTTGCAGTTCAGTTCCTGAAGAGTATTTAACACTTATTTCTGCAGAATGTTCAGCGGTCATAGTTTTAATTCCTGTAGAGAATTCGACATCCAGTTCTTAATTCTTGTAGAACAATTGTTAAACACAGCAACACCTGGATTTCTTGAAAAGACAAGAGAAAAGAAAAAAAAAATCATTAAACAGAACATAGATTAAAATGATGTAATAAAATATTAACAATTCATTATGTGGTTAAGGTCGTGGATTATATGTCTGATGTAATAGGTTATCATTGCAAGAGCAGGCTACGTCATCAAGGACAGGACCGTTGGAGGTAAAGGTATAATGACACTTAATTTCTAATTTTTTGCATATCTAAGGCTATGGTAACCCTTTGCAGCCATGGGCCGTTATGACATTAATCCCATGACTTGTCATCATTTCACTGGTAGTGTTTGTACTGTTGAGATTTATCATGCAGGTCATATCATGATAGCAATCATGATCATGATTTTCCGCTGGAAAAAGCTCCGTATTTTCTATTTATTTCCTCTCGTTGTTGAACTGTTCCGTAAGTCTCGGACCACATTCCCACAACCCGAAATTGCTCTGTTTTGTCTGTCCATAATTTCCCTATCCATTTTTCCCTTGCCTTTCCATTTTTCTCCTCTGCCATGACTAAGATTCGAGCCCCCGTCAGATTCGGGCCTCAGATTCTCGCGCTACTAGAATATTATCCTCGCAACAAGGCGATAATAGAAAAGGTGGGATGGCAACCTTTCTTTCAAAGATTCAGCGGGCATAATTCTGAAGTAACCAAATATTTTGCCTTGAAATTAAACGGGGACAAATCACAGGTGTGGAACATCCAATTCAGGCTGACAGAAGAACTGGTGGCAATGGCGTGTGGGATCCCGCAAGATGGAGAGCGGTGGTTTAAAAACCGTCGCTTCAACAAAGACATGTGCACGGCTTTCCTGCAGAAGGACCATTCGAACCCCGACTGGAGTAAGGGGATTCCGCAGGAATTCTTAAGACGTAAGTACCGTCAGTTACTATTTTTCCTGCAAATATATGTTACATGTGAAGGTCGGTTTGGCCTTGCTTTCCTATTTCATAGCAGGCTCTTTAGAAAATTCCGATACAAACCTTTAAATTTTCCCTATTATTTAAAAATGCCATTGATCAAGATGTCCTCAGCCACAAAAGAGAGGGTTTCCCACATAGAGGAAAACCTCTACCATCATGGGCTGGTAAATATTATTCTGGTGGAGGTCCTGCAGAAACATGAGAAGATTTGGGAGGATTTTCTGCAAGAAAATCATTTTGTGGAGGATGGAAATTCTGAATCTTTAGCGGTCAAGGAAGAGAAACCCGCAGAGAAGTCGAAAAAGAAACCGCAGACGCGTGGATAAAAGGTGGAAAAATATTACGAGGATGATAAAGTTGTGGTGAACATTGAAACTTCTGGGAAGAGCTCTCAGTAGAAGGGGCCTTTGACCCCTGCAAAACGGTATACCAGAAGCCAGGCTGCCCAACTGGCCATCAAGGATACAACAAAAGAGGGGGCACCAACTAAAAAGAAAAATACAGAGAATTCTGGCGGCCAGCCCAAGGGAAAAGAAAAGGTGAACCCTGCTACAGTTATTGACATGGACACTATGTCCTTTCCAGACCCCTCACTGCAGGAAAGTTAGAACGAAGCCATGAAGTTGCAGGAGGATGTGAGCGTGCCCCAATCCTCACAAGGGAGTAATGAGGGAGAGGTGACCCCATTAAAGAAACAATCTTAGAAAATGCTAGAGGAAACTATCAGAGAACTTACCCTTTCATAACAGGTCTTGAAAGAAAAGAACGCGTCTCTAAAAGAAACTAGTCGCAAGATGCAACAGGAGCACAAGAGTGGCATGAAAAGGTAGCCCGCATCATGAAAAAGAAGCAGGCCCAGATTGACCACCTGGAGAGGAATACTGAGGAGTATAGAGGACAGATTCAAGCAGAATCTAATTGGGCTCAGTTAGATCACCTGGCTACAGTGGCTGCAGCCTAGGTGAAAAATTAGCTTTCTGTTGAAGACTGCTTCAGTTTTTCTTGCATAGGGACATGAAAGAGTTTTGGTTTGGGGGAGATGTTAAGTCTGAAATTTACCTATTTTTCCACCTATACTAAGCCTTGCTTCCCCAATTTTTTACCTCTTTTTTCTCTTTAATTATACCTAGTCCAGCTATGTCATCTAATTTTGGCTAAAAAGGGTATCATATGCCTAAGGTATGTTGAAACAACATTAGAAGTGTAATTTTATCTAATTTCGAGCATTATTTGAACTGGATGTATCATTATTGCATTACTACTCTAACTAGCCTTAGACTCATGTGCAGATTTGTTAGATTCAAACAGTTCCGCCAATCCTGCCGACATCTCATACAGCCAAGATTCCTGCAGCCGTTTCGGATTTCCTGCAGATACGATGATTTCCTACAACAACCTCAAAATCCTACAGTGAGATCGATGGTTAGCCATGATCCACTCATCCCCAGATCGAGTAAATATATGGATTTTAAAGATAATTTTTGGTTTATGGACGTTGTCCTATCCACTATTCTGAATCATCTCTTACAACCATCTTAACCTTCAGATTTTCTTTTGTGCCTACATAGGAAGACAGCTTCAGCCGCGCAACGGAAATGGTCTAATCCATGCCTCCGGTCATGGATTAGACCCAACAACAGTTTAATTTGTCAATATGTATCTGTATTATGGATTGTAGGCTTAGTTTAGTACTCTGTTTTTTTCAAAGCCAAATATGGGCTACCATAAATGTATAAATCAGATGTAATTTTCTTGTACAAAAGGGGGGAGAGAGTTTTTGGTTGGGTTGGAAGCTATTGTTACAGAGCACGATATCATACTATAATCAACTATTATTTCAAATTAATAAAATCATTTATGTTTTTTTTTTATTTTCCTGAGCAACTTCTTTAATCTTTGAAGGAGTTGTGAGTGATGGAGGGCCCCCTTTGCTCACAACTCCTGCAGCAGAGTGTGTGTTTATTTATGTTTTAATTATGCATTAATAATTTCCTATAACAGCTAATGTTTCATTTATGTATTTCCTACAGCAAAATGTAGATTGGTTAAGTGAATTACTATTTTATGTTGATGAACTCTTTTCATTCGGCCAATGCTTGGATTCGTGCTTTTTAAGTTTAACTCTTGATTGGGATTGATTTATTTTATCTTTCCTGCATCAGTATCAGAAAACAAAAGTGTTATAGAGGGATGATATATGTCGCTCCATAACCATTGCTACAATAATAATGATACAGGAAATCAACATGAGTTGTTGATTGTTGTTTGATATTTATCTTTTCACAGTCAATATCAGAAATCTTAAGTGCTATAGAGGGATGATATATGCCACTTCATAGCCTTTGCTGCGATATTATTGACACGGGAAAGAATAATTATTTGTTATTTCTATAATTAATTAACACTTGCAGTAACCAGCCTGCATATACTGTGCACTGCATCTCATCAGTTTACCTTCTTGGGTTGACAATTTATATTGGAAAATTATACACGTATAATTTGACTCAACACCTATCACCTTGGACTTCAAGATCAGCATTCCCAGGGCCTCATTTTAGATCTGGCATTAGGCCAAACATTATTCACCTCCTGTCACCAGTAGTCCCATCAAGGATTGCGCATTCCATCATTGTAGATCCAGAGGAGGAAGGAAGTTTCTAGCATTTCAGCTAGGAATCCTGTGAGGGATCATCCCCTCACCTTTCCATCACTGTTTCCATCAGCCTGGAGCCTATTTGCAGCATATTTCAGCAGGCATTTCTTGTCTGACTTGGATCGATCCTTTCTGGGGCTTGATTTTAAGCGGACGTGTAATTTAGGGCCTTTCAAGGGTACGTGATGTGATTATGGACGTGATTTTCATGATGGATGGATGAATTATTGATTTATGGATCTCTTATTGGCCAGCTCCGTTCATCAGATGAACTATGCCGCATCTCGACATCCTACTTTGACTTCTATTTCCCAGTTTTATATTTGAGTCGGGGATTGTCGAGTCATCCGCGATTGGGTACAGTCCGGGCCTGAGGCTCTCCCTTGCCCGTAACTAGGTCCAATGTCTCTGCATGTGACAGCTCGTCCCATCACTCCCTCTTGTACAACGCAGTTTCTCTAGCAGCTGCATATTCAATTGCAGCATTTTGAGGAGGAGGAAGAAGAGACAAGATCTCAAGCTTCTATCTTGGAGATCTGAGAAGGGATCAACCCTTTGAGCTTAGATCTGGTTGTACATCATATTGCAGCCATCATATGATCATATCTAGCTTCATATCTGCATAACCCAGCAGACCAGGGATCAAACCCCAAGAGGGTGATCCGAATGGAAAATGGCATCCACCCATGGTATTCATCTACCCATGTTAGCCATCCACCCATGGAATTTACCCATGGTATTGTAAATGTCATTGACCCATGGTATGTATCCACACATGATATTCATTCACACATGGAATTTACCCATGGTATTGTAAGTGGTATCTACCCATGGTATTGACCCATGGTATTGTAAGTGGTGTCTACCCATGGTATTGACCCATGGTTTTGACCCATGGTATCCACCTATGGTATCTACACATGGTATTGTAACTCAAAAAATGCTATAAATAACAAGCCTCAGTTTGTAAAAGGACAGATTGTCCACCACAATGTAGCTTCTAGAATTATTCTCTATTTTAATCAAACATGTTTCTTTGTGGTTTTATTTGCAGTGTATTCTCTCTTTTTTCTGGCATTCTAATTTTTCAGACTACTCAAATCCATTTCAATTTTTTTTAGATCGGTTCAGAGGTCTGTATCCGCCACATCTCTTCTCAGAGATTCACTACCAGCACCCTAGATATTTTATTTCCATCATGTTTGTAAGCATATTTCTATGATTTGATATTAATGAAATGAAGCCTTATTTCCGTTGTATTTCTATGTTTATGGTTATTTTTGTATTTTTTTGCATTCTGCATAAATTTGGATCAATGGTATCAAATCCAGGTTACGCCTCCATGGGAAAGAGGGTTTGAAACATATTTCATTCAATTTTTTGCAGTAATCTTCAGAAAACTCCATGAATTTTTTATTTTATTTTTGGGCGGAGAGTTTGCAGATCAAATCTCAAACTTTTAAGGAAAAAAATATTACAAAAACAAAGACCATATCTGGATTCCTTGCGAGAAAATACTCAAAATCAAAAAAAAAATTGGCTGAATTGGAGTTGTGATACCACTGATCCGAATCATTGGGGGAGGCCCCAAGATCTAAAAAGTTGAAATGGATCTAACAAGATCTACAAAATTAGAATTCTAGAAAAAAAGATAGAATACACTGCAAATAAAACCACAAAGAAACATGTTTTATTAAAATAGAGAATAACTGTAGAAGCTACATTGTGGTGGACAATCTGTCCTTTTACAAATTGAGGCTTGTTATTTATATCCTTTTTTCAGTTACAATACCATGTGTAGATACCATAGGTGGATAACATGAGTCAAAAACATGGGTCAATACCATGGGTAGACACCACTTACAATACCATGGGTCAATACCATGGGTAGATACCACTTACAATAACATGGGTAAATTCCATGTGTGAATGAATACCATGTGTGGATACATACCATGGGTCAATGACATTTACAATACCATGGGTAAATTCCATGGGTGGATGGATAACATGGGTAGATGAATACCATGGGTGGATGCCATTTTCCACTCGGATCAAAGGGTAAATTTCCAATCTCATAGATCTGGAATTTCCTTTCTGGGTTATCTTGGGTTGCCATCATAGTGCCAAAATCCGGAATATTGGTATCATCAGAGCTCCTGAGCTCCATAGATCTTCATTTTCCTTTCATCCAGTAGTCACATGTTTATCATATGTTGAAGGGACATCGCAGTATTGCTTCCTACAGCTCTCCAGTTACGTAGTGCTTGTTGTAGCATGCTTTCAGGGTCATTCTTTGCCATCTCTTTGGCTAGAGTACCTCTATTTGTACACGGTTGTAACTATAATATATCTCCTATGAATAAAATGGCTCATTTATTCTGTCTATATATGTGTTGATCATAATTTTACATGTACATCTTCTGTGTTTCAAATATTGTGTTTGTGTATCAATGCATTATTCCATTTTGGGATATTACAGTGGTATCAGAGCATGATCTTTGGCTCATATTGTGGACATTATTGGCAACATATGAAAAGAAGATAGTAGAGATATACTACCATGGAGGGATTAAGTTTTGCTGCATCTTTATTTAGAATTATGAAGGATCTCTCCAAGGAGATCAATGAAATGAAGAAAGAAATGCAAAGAGAAACCTCAAGAAGGTTTCAGGATAAAGAAGGTCCCAGTACTTCTTATCAACAACAAAGAAGACCAGAGAATCATAGATCTACTATGCCCACTTTCTTTGAAGAAGGTGAATGTTATAGAAATGAAGAAAGAAGAGAACCTGAGACTCATGAGACTCTCATTCTATATCTTGAAGAGTACAAAGAACAGTCTAGAGCATTCAAGGAGAATCTAACTCTCCAACAATTCTTCAAACTCAAGGAAGAAAGAATATCCTATAGCAGCAATAGAATAAAGAGGCACAATAGATTCCATTTGCCTACATATGATGGATCTTCCTCAAGCAATTTTAAGGCTTGGAGGAAAGAGTTAGATGCATTCTTCAAGCTACATCCTGTAGCTGAAAAAGAGGTTGTTCAAATTGCAACACTTCATCTTCATGGTGAAGCAAATTATTGGTGGTTTTGTCACATGGACCATGCAAAGGTGATTAAATATTCATATTTCTTTCACAAGTTGAGAAAGAAGTTTGATGTGAGAAAACCAGATATGTGTCACAAAGAGACATTTCCTAAGGAATCAAAGGGTGATGTCATTCTTATCACTCTGGACAAAGAGTCACTACATTCACCACCAGCTGCAAAGGTACTTGTATCTGGAGAAGAGACACTTGCATATTTGCAAGATAGCCTTGAGCTCTTGACATATAGAGTCCCATGCATGATTCAGGAGATGCATGAGGAAGAGGAAGTTAATTCCAGCGCTGGTACATTGATAGAAAAGCAACCATCACTCTTACTAGAACTTGGAGAGATCATTGCACCAGAAGAGGAAACCCTTGTGATCTTGCAAGATGTTTTTGATTATCATTTGATCCAAGGTTTGCATCCACTTTCATCTCATATTGTTCCAATACCTATTATTGAAACCTATGGGGACATGCCATCAGGGAAAATGCATGGCCAAGGGTTAGAACAACATGTTGATTTGAAGCAGCAACATATCACTGTGCAGAGGACTCTTGATCTAATCAAGGAGGAGATGAAAAGCAATCCCAGTTCATCATTTTTTAGCTACATTCAACCCTTTGAGTTGAAATGTGGAGTTTTAGAAGATGGGATGAATATGATCTGATGTACAATGGCTGGCTATGAGTTCAGCATTGTGCCTTGCTTGGAGACAGCAGATACATCATTGTGAACATTATCAGCACTGTCCATGAGCAGCAGTGAGAAGAAGAGGACCCATTCCTTATGGGAGAAATCAAATTGAAGCTTCATTCATTAAGCAATGGAGAAGAAGATGATAGATGGTAGACATCTTGAGATGGGAAATCTTTACCCCTTTTAATATGAATCTTTCGCAATGAGCATCTCACAGCTCAAAGAGAAACTTCTACCTACAGCAAATCCAAAACCTTATTGGTTTTGGAGGGCCATTGATGAGAAGAAGATCTCATGGAGAGGTCTCATGGGAGGTGCACTTCAACATATCATGGAGTGCAAAGTTCTTCATCAGTTTTAGGAAGATGGTATTATACAAAGGGAGGATTCCATGTTTATGCAAAACATCATTCATCATCTACATTGGGATGAGTGGGTGAGGATGATAAGCAAGGGGTTGCATGACCACTTGCAGATATATGACATGGGCTAGAAATAATCTTGGTTACGTTGGTTTCTCTTGGGTGAGTTTGGTTACTACCCAAAAGCTCCTATTTCTTTGATCCATGCCCTGGATAATACTCATGTAATGAAGAAGGAGGCATGGTTGCACTGGCTGCTCTGCGGTGAGTATGGTTACTACCCAATGGATCATATCTTCCTGATTCATGCCTTTCACGTCACTGGAAGAATGCGAAGAAAAATGCATGGTTACTTTGGTTAGTGCCGAGAGAGTTTGGCCATCACATGACATATCCTATGTCTATGTGTTTTGTATTGTGTAGAACTTGTCACAGTACTCTCATGATGTGTATTGATGGTGTTTTCTTGTATTGGGCTGATGTGACATTCCACATGTCTATCAGTATGTTTATACTCCATGATGCGCATGAGAAGGTGAAGAGGCACCAAGATCTCTTGTTGCTTTGGTTGCTTTTGGGAGAGTTTTTCTTGACCATCTTGCATAATGGAGATGGAGGATGGAAGCAAGAGCCCTTATTCAGGTGGTTACTATTGGGAGAATATGGTTTGACATCTTTGTCTACCCATATGTCTCTATTTATTCTTTTGCACAATGTTGGAATTATTATTGGATCCAACAAGGCCAACAAGGCTAAGGATGAGGGCATGTCAATGCTCAATGTACTTCATGAAACATGGGATGTAGAAAGGCTTTGTGAGATGGGACTTTTCCTTTGTGAGAAGAACCACTTTATTTTAGGTATCTCATGTATTGATTATGATGTTGGACAGTATATGGTTGTCACTTGGTACTTCTTGGAGAATGAAGGACATCTAACTACAAAGTTGGAGGTCATTCTATACATTCTTGAGAGACAACTTTGGAACCAAACATGCATGACATATTGCAGCAAATGGAGGAGGCCTTCCTTATGTGGATTCCATTTGGAGGGGTATAGATGGCTTTTACATCTACTTTTGCAGTTGCTTGAGGATAAGCAACATTTTTTGGGGAGGACTGTAATATTCCAAAATTTTCACATGTTTATTTGGAATATTATAGTTCTTAATAAACTTAATTAATAAGTAAATAAAAAGGTGGAGGGACCCATAATCCTCAAAGATGAATAAGATCCACTTTTTGATGTGTGAATGTGGATTGATTAAGCATATATCTACATAATCGAATAGTGGAGCAGCTACTAATGTGAAAGGAGTGGAGATCATGTCTCATTAATGAGATAGATCGTGGAAGTTGAAGCAGTCAACAGAGATTGTGGAGGGAATCTAATGTAAGATCATAGAGCATTCATGATGAATTGATGGAGTAAGTAGTGCATTTAATGCACACATGATGGAAAGGGTGCACATTGCATGTAGACATGATGGAGGACTTGGAGAGACAACACAGTCAATCATGGAGACTTATGTCCACATGTACAGCGCAGTTTAGAGGTGGGCCAGGGCTTGGGAAGGCCCACTTTGTATATAAGGAAGTTGAAGGCATAATAGAAGGCAATATTGGTATTATTGATTTGAGACCTTTTTAAATCTGGAGTTTTCTTTTGACATTCCATGCACTCTTATGTTGTTAGCTAAGTCTCCAGTGCTGTTTAGCACAGGGTGTTCCTAAGCGGGAATCCCACCCTTACCCACGGGGGACTTCGAGTGCCTAATCTGAGAAGGTATTCTGATATGATATTCAACATCATGCATTGGTGCCATATTGTTCCTAATCTCTGTAGAACATCTGCATTCATAAATTACGCATTTCTGAAGATCAATTTGGGAGGAGGAGGTTGTCTTCAATATTTCAGTTGAGGAACCGGTGAAGAATTATTCCTGTCACCTTGGACTTCAAGATCAGCATTCCCAAGGCCTCATTTTAGATCTGGCATTAGGCCAAACATTATTCACCTCCTATCATCAATAGTCCCATCAAGGATTGCGCAGTCCATTATTGTAGATCCAGAGGAGGAAGGAAGTTTCTAACATTTCAGCTAGGAATCCTGTGAGGGATCATCCCCTCACCTTTCCATCATTGTTTCCATCAGCCTAGAGCTTATTTGCAGCATATTTTAGCAGGCATTGAGTCTCTCCCTCTTTTACAATGCATTTTCTCCAGTAGTCGCATATTCAGTTGCTGCATTTTGAGGAGGAGGAAGAAGAGACAAGATCTCAAGCTTCTAGCTTGGAGATCTGAAGAAGGGATCAACCCTTCAAGCTTAGATCTGGTTGTACATCATATTGCCTCCATAATATGATCATATCTAGCTTCATATCTGCATAACCCAATAGACCAGGGATCAAACCCCAAAAGGGTAAATTTCCAATCTCATAGATATGGAATTTCCTTTCTGGGTTATCTTGGGTTACCATCATAGTGCCCAGATCTAGAATCTTTGCATCATCGAAGTTCCTGAGCTCCGTAGATATGCATTTTCCTTTCAGCCAACAGTCACATGTTTATCATCTGCTGAAGGGACAGTGCAGTATTGCTTCCTGTAGTTCTCCAGTTACGCAGTGCTTGTTGTAACATGCTTTCAGGGTCATTCTAGGCCATCTCTTTGGCTAGAGTACCTCTATTTGTACATTGTTGTAACTGTAATCTATATCCTATGAATAAAATGGCTCAGCTATTATGTCTATATCTTTGTTGATCATAATTTTACATGTACATATTATGTGTTTCAAATATTGTGTTTGTGTATCAATGCATTATTCCATTTTGGGATATTACATTATAGGTGGTGTGAATTGAGCTTTAGATGCTTCTAAATTTTCTTTATTCCTGCCTTTATTTTGGGTTTGTTATTTCTCTTCTTAAATTGCAATTGTATCTGCCTCTTTACTATTGAGACTGCTTGCAAATGGGCTTTAGATGATTGTTGAGTCTCAAATCTGCATCTTTCCTACACACCTTTCTAGACCTTTTTCATTCACCTGAACCTTCTAAGTTGTCAATATCATTTCATATCAATTGTAAAAGAGCATCTAAAATGGTTTTTAACTATGTTTTGTGTCTGCTGTTTGATTTAGATTTTTTCTCATTTAGCTGCGGAATCTTGCCACTTTCCACAGCTGCTGCAACTTTCCGCAACCATTTTGTGAAAGTCTATGTTACAGGTGTCTTCAGGCAATTCGAGCCATATGGGCAAGTCAGAAATGATGTGGACATGGATCGTGTCCTATTGGCTCGGGAAAATTCACCTAAGGAGGCTGCGGTCAAAGGTGGCCAAGTGGAAGTCAACCGTAGAGTCCCACGGTGACAGGACTCTGTTTCTCATCACGTGGAGATTTGTATGACCGTTTCTAATTTACGGGAGACACAACAACACCTGTACACGGCTCCATAAGCCGAATCCAACATCCACTCTTCATATATTTACTCCTCACCGCGGCCATGACGCTAGATCTCTGGACGTGATGGTTCACGTGTCTCTATCAGCACAAAGTTTAGGGAATTAGTTATATTACCTTTGTTATAAATAACGCGTTTGCATACGCATAATAGTTAGCCTCCATATAGCTTTGTAATGTAATTGTGTTGCCACTGTGCTGTAATATCATTTCTCTGTTATGACTGCATTTTAATATATAAGAAGACTCTGTTTCCAAGCGTAATTCGTATTTGAAGGTTGTTGCCCGAGGTCTGTGCAGAGGGCCCATGCACACGCTGAGGTTTTGTGCATTACTGTATCGTTTCTTATTTTATTTCTTTAAGTTCATTGTATCATAAGTCATTCATGTGTTTATACATTGCATCTTTCATGATATTTATGCTTCATCACTGTTCATAATCTTTCATGCTTTACATTTTACTTCTGTCTTTCATGTTTTATGTTATTGTTAACTGATGAGTGTTCTTGTTTCAGATTACAAATAGGCAGCCCAGGCATTTGCATATCTTTTCACTAATGACATGGAATCAATATTGTTCTGCTGCTAATTTATTTTTCTTAGTTTTTGTTTAATTCCAGTACTGCTTTGTTTATTTCAGTCTTGCACATTTGTTTCAGTAGTTAGATTTAGATATATTAAACTGCTCATGTCATTTTCAGTTACCTCCGAAAGCCACAGCTGGACTGATGGTGAGGGATTGAAGTATGAGTGTGTAGTTTGATATTAGTTTACTTTCTGCAAGTTAGATATATTAAATTGCTCATGTCATTTTCAGTTACCTCCGAAAGCCACAGCTGGACTGATGGTGAGGGATTGAAGTATGAGTGTGTAGTTTGATATTAGTTTACTTTCTGCAAGTTAGATATATTAAATTGCTCATGTCATTTTCAATTACCTCCGAAAGCCACAGCTGGACTGATGGTGAGGGATTGAAGTATGAGTGTGTAGTTTGATATTAGTTTCTTTTTCTGCAAATTAGATATCAGATTGCTCAAGTTGTTTATGGTTACCTACGAAAGCCATAGCTGGACTAATGGTGAGGGATCAGAATATAAGTTGATGTAATTTGACTTAGATTTACTTTGTTGCAATTCTTGGATTTCTTTAAGCATAGTTTCTTTTGTGTTTAGACAGCAGCAAGGATAGTTTGGTTTTCATGCTCAATAGTTCACTGTTTGATTTATTAAGCTAGCAACACATTTTCATTTCCTTTCAAGTTTTGTCATTGTATGTTTCAAATTCCTTTTTAAGTTTGAAGTTGGTAAATCAATATAAAGGATATCATTGCCTTGAACAATCATAACCATACTTGTTTTTATTTTAGAATTTCCATCTCACATTAGAAAACCAAAAATGACAAAAAGGTAAGAAATAGGTTATCTTGCACATATAGTGCGCCACACTTCATCAGCTTACGAATCCCAGATTGATAAATTAATGTAGCAATTTAGGACACACTAAATTGACCAAACATTTTGGCGCCGTTGCCGGGGAAGTGTAACTAGGTAGCCAATTTCTTAAAAAAAAACAAAATAACAAAAGAAGGGAAAACTTGATAACTTCTTGAAGTATGCTCTCCTCTTGCACCTAGTGTGATCTGGAGGATCAGAAAAGAGAGTTATTGGTTCAGTAATTTCTTAAGTATGCTCTCTTCTTGCACCTAGTGTGATCTGGAAGATCAGAAAGAGAATTATTAGCCCAACTTTAAAAAAATAAAATAAAAAATGACATGCATAGAGCAAGAGATTCTAGGGGAAGGTTTATAGCTAAAGCCAAGAGTTCGATTTTCACAACTCCATCTTCTTCAAGGCATAGAAAAGATTCACCACCATCTACCCCTAGCCTTAAGATTTTTGGAATTCAAGGAGTAGCTGAATTAGAGGATTCTCCTATACCACCTACTAAATCTCATTTAGAAAAGGAAGAGACTCCCTCTCATCCTCCCTTGATAGAAGAACCAGAGGAATTTAAGGACTCTAAAGAAACTATCATGGCAGAAGAAATAATAGATGGATTTAGAGGTAGAGGTAGAGGAGGAGGAAACAATGGAGACAACAATGGTGAAGGTAATAATGGAAGAAATAGGGAAGGAGACAACTTGTTTGGATTCCCTATAGTTGATGAGGAAACTCATACAACAATGAAAAATATCTCACCATCCGTCCTCCCCAACTTTTATGGATTGCGAAGTGAGGATCCTGAAACATTTCTGTTTGAGTTTGAAGTCGTGTGCCGAACCTATGACTATATGGAAGACTCTCAAAAACTCAAACCGTTTCCTTCAACATTGAAGGGAGCTGCTTTGAAATGGTTCATGGGATTAGCCACTCAATCTATTAGGACTTGGAATGATATGAAACAAACATTTTTGGATAGATACTTAGACTATTGTATGCCCACCAATCACAAGGATGAGGTATTCAAAATGATGCAAAAAGAAGATGAAAATTTGGAAGATTTACTTGAAATATTTCAATACAACTTGAAAAGAGCAAAGATGAGAAACTTAGATGATGAAACCTTGAAAGCCCTCATATTAAAAGCCATTAGAGATGAATGGATAGATATTTTAAACATGATGGGGAAATGAGACATTTCTCAACTTCCACTTCGTGACATAACAGAACTATGTGTCCATCTCTCAAGAGGAAAATCTAAAACAGGAAAAGGGCCTAAGGATCCTTCTCTTATTAGGGCTAACAAATCTGCAACTGGATCAGTAAGTAGGGCAGAGATTGGTAATATGCTTGATGAGTTCAAAACTGATATCTTAGGGAGCCTTAGTGAACAACTAGACACCCTTAAAATCCAAAACAAGCAGAAGGCAGAAACAGATGCTTTAGCCATCTTTTGTCCGAAATGTAGGAAGAAACATGCTTTAAGGGAATGTCCCTTGGATGCAAAATTTGTAGAAACATGTATGATTTGCTCAGAAAATCATGAGATCAAGGATTGTCCTTCAATTCCTGGACTCAAAGCTGTTTTTCAAGAAGATCCAAATTCAGTAGAATCTCTCTGTTTTGTCGCAAGGAGACCTTGGCAGGGACAACAATCTCAAGGGTTTAACAACCCTATGAATCTTCAAACCCAACCAAATTGGAATCCTTGGAAACAACCTTGGCCCCAACATCAAAATTCATATCAGCCATGGGTACAAGGGATGCAAAATCCTTATGGGAGATTTGCTCAATTTTATCAATATCCTCCATATTTTCAAAATCAACAAGCTCCACAACTTCCAAACCCAAATCCACAACTTTCATTGCCATTTCCACAACAACAACCTTCTCAACAAAATCCAAATCCTCAACTCATGCTCCCATACCAACAAAAGACAAATCAACTTCCAGCTCAACCATTGCCAAATCCTAATAATAAAAATCCTCAGAATACTTACATGGTAGAAGGACAACAATTTCCTACCTATATGATTGTTCCTCTCAATGATGTACAACTCAGATTTGGTAGAGTTTTAGAAAACCTTCTATAGATATTCAAGAGCAAGATACCTCTGAGGAGGACTCTCTTAAAGTCAATGAGGGTTCTGAGGAAGCATCTCTTCAAAATTCAAACATTCAAAAAGAAAAAGAAAAGTTAACACCCACAACTCCTATAGTTGAGCAACCCGCATCTTCATCTACACCTCCTTTTCCTGAAAGACTACAAATTGACAAGGGGGTGGAAAAACAAATCTTGTTGCCTAACTATGATTTTCTAGATGAATTGAAGAATGTTTGTATCAAGATTCCCTTGCTACAAGCCATTCGAGAGATTCCTATTCTAGCAAAAACAATAAAGGAGTTGAGTTTCAAAAGACCAGGAAGGAAACTAAAAGACGCAAGAAGAATCCACCTGGTAGGAAAAATTGCAGATATTATGATGGGAAAAATTACCATGCAGAAGTATGTAGATCCAGGAAGTCCAATTGTCAAGACACATATAAATGGGATAGAAATTACAAACACATTGATTGACTTAGGGGCCGCTATCAACATTATGAGTAGACAGACTATGGACCAACTAAAACTTCCTAACCTTCTTTTTACACCTACTTTACTGCAACTTGCAGATCGATCAATTATTAAACCAGATGGTGTATTAGAAGATATTTCAGTCTCTTTAGATTCTTGGGAATATCCAGTAGATTTTATGATTTTGACTCCCAAGAGTAATCTAGGAGGGCACCCACTTATCTTAGGAAGACCTTGGCTAGCCACAGCTGATGCTTTCATTAGTTGTAGATCTGGGGATATGTGTCGGCTCTATAAATTCGAAATGTGTCGGCTCTATAAATTCTGATGTGGTTTTCCGGAATTATTTTGTTGATAAATAAACAGAATATTAATAACACTATTATTTTTTTTCCCAAAAGTATCTCCATCTCCCGCCTCATATAATATTATATTAATTTCTTGGAATCACAAGTTTAAGAAATGAACTCTCCACAATTTGAGTGTCTATCGGGCTTTTCAGGGTGTTGAACTCATTTAACTTATGATCCAATAAAAAATTGTTTTTTCAAATTCCAACCAAAAAATTCAAAACATAGAATAGTTAGACAATGTCATATTATTATTATGTTTTTTTCCCAATATTAGCCCCATCCCCCCTCCTTCAACCCCTCTCCATGAGGTTTGAACCAAATTCCTGGTGGGGAGTAAATCCCACTCAAACCTACTAGTCTACACCTCATGGGTGGGAAAAACCCCTCCTAATGAGGTGTAAGCAGGAAACCTAGTGGGGAATAAACAAAATATTATATTATTTCTCCTTCTATCAATAATTTTCCTCCAAGAATCCCATCTTCTAGTCCTCCAGCCTCTAAGATCCCTCCTCTCCCTGAATACCTTAAACTTAATTTTGACAAGGCATATAAAGGAACTCCAAGTTATGTTAGCCTTGGAGTAATATGTGGGCAAAAAATGTTTCTTTTCACAAATAGTATGGGACATCAAAGTAAGAATGCAACTAAATGTGCAACTCTAGATACTGGCCCTATTATTGCATTATCGCAAGGCTTCTCCAAGCTTATTGTGGATAATGATATTATAAATAATATTAAGGATAATGATATTATGTTTTTCCCAATATTTCCCAATGATAATAATATTATGATTTTCCCAATAAGAATATTGGGAAAGACATACAGGTGGGGGAATAGTTGGAAAAATATAATATTAATAATAATAACATTATGTTTTTCTCAATATTATTTGCATCCCCAAGGAGGGTGGGGGATGTGGTAGGTATCATTTGGAGAAAAATATATTATTATTATTATTATTATTATTATTATTATTATTATTATTATTATTATTATGTTTTTCCCAACATTTCCCCACCCCTAAATTTTTCCAATATTCTTATTGAAAAAAACATACTATTAATAATAATATTAATATTACCCGATCAGGGTGTGGAAAATAGAGCAACGAACAGGGAGGGTCTCGCCACCCCGTCGCATCTCCTTACATTATATATGGGGTGATGGCATGGCCATCGCACCCCATGCACTCGTACAAGATAGTAGTTTTAACATTTCCTCACATTAATATGGCATCCTCCACTTCCACTGGGTGCTTTTGCCTCCCAGTCGCTACTCTGTGTTTTTCTATTGCATACGAGAATTTCGAGTTTGGGGAATGGGATGGTCAAAGGGATTTCAAACCTAGGAATTTGCGGCATCTAGAGTAGGATGCATCATCAGCAGGACTCCATAGCCCAGTGGATCATCAACACAGGCATAACTCCTCCTATGTCCAGTTTTTGCAAATTCTCTAACTTGATTTTTTCTGCATGGTGGAATTATGTTTATGATTTGCAGGGTAGGCTTGGTGTCGTTAAAACTTTTTGAAGTGCTCTAGGTAATTTTATTTGTTTCCCCTTCTCAAAGCTACCCCCTAGACCCACCCCCTCCATCACTCTTGCCTCACCCTATCCCCTATTCAGCCTGGAAACAAGGCATTAATCCCCTCACGACTTTGTCTTGGTTTAATTTGGCTTGGTTAACTAGTATGTGCCTCCTCTAGGGGTTCTTCATCCTTGTGTCATGTTTTCTTCGAAACATTATGCCTCGTTAATGCATTCTTTCTCATCGAGGGTCTGGAGGTCATGGCCATTTGGGAAGACCATGAGCTCAGACTTAATCCCAATCAACTTTAACTATCTTTCACTCTACTACTCTACCTAAAATCTAGGTAGAATCCAACAATTGGAAGCTTTAACCACTAATGATCGCCAAGCCTACTATGATTCTGAGATTCAAGTTGAAGTTAATAAATGGGTTTCAGACCCTAGCCACACCAGCATATGATGCAACCAATACCTTAATTATATCACACTCCATTGGAAAATGAAGATGCTCTTTGGCCAGGTGCTCAAACAAAAGTACGAGGAAAATAATGAAATCATTGCATGCCTCGATGAAATAAAAAGAGTCCAATGCCTTCAGCGCTACTGCTTGGTCAGCCTAGACGCTTGCCTGGTACATATAGGAGGTCACTTCTGTGTGGCCTCAAATCTCTAGTAAGCTCAAGTGCTCAGGATCTAGCCTTGGTAACATCTTCCAACAAATCGTGCTCTTCCAATATTCTTGGCTCATGTTTTTGGATTCATAAATTTATTTTCTTTTATAGTAAATGTATGGTCAACTGTAACTGGAAAATGATATGTAGTAATTTTGATATTATCTTCAGACAGTTGCTTAAAAGTAGACTAGTTATATAAATTTCATGGTTTGGATACAATTCAACATCCCTCACAGTCGTGGGTATGGTTTCCCTCGTGGCAGAATATGATGGTCAGTAAGCCAAAGTGTGAATATTTTATGACAACAATTTCGAGGGAATAGAAGATCTTTATTATCAAGGGGGGGGGGGGGGGGGGATTATGTTTTTTCCACCCACGAGGTGTATTCTAGTTGGTTTGAGTGGTATTGAGTCATGGGAGGAAAAAACATAATATTATTATTAATAATCTTGTTTCTTTCCAATAAAAGTATTGATAAAACAAAGAGGTGGGTAAATGTTGAAAAACATAATATTAATAATATTATTATTTTTATCCCAAAATTACCCCCACCACATCCCTCAAATAACATTAATAATAATAATAATGTGTTTTTCCCAATATTATCCTCACCCTGGCCCCCCTTGGGGGTGTGGATAGTATTCGGAAAAATATATATTATTATAATTTTCCCACTATTCCCTAGCCCTATGTCTTTCTCAATATTCTTATCTAGAAAAACATAATATTAAGATAGTTATATTATGTATTTTCCACTATTTCCCCTAACCTTCATCTTGGAGGTGGAGATGTTATTAGGAAAAGCATGATGATATTATTATAATATTGTGTTTTCCTAATATTTTATTAGGAAAATAATAATATTAATAATAATAATAATAATATGATTTATAGTCCCCAAAGCTTAGCTCAATTGGTCAAGGTCTCATTGCTAAGGCGCCTTGACATTGGGAAATCACAAGGTCAATTCTCCTAAACACCCTTGGGGTTAGGCTTTGATTAGTTTGGTCGGCAAGCTTTGGATATATATATATATATATATATATATATATATATATATATATATATATAAGTTTGAAAAATTTGAAAGATCCACGAATTAGCTAAAACACTAGTGGATAACGCAACCAATACTTTAATTATATCACACTCCATTGGCAAATGAAGATGATCCTAGGCCAAGTGCTCAAAGAAAAGTACGAGGACAACAATGAAATCATTGCATGCCTCAATGAAATCAAGAGAGTCCAATGTCACCAGCGCTCCTACTTGGTTATCCTAGCCGTCTACCCGGCACATATAGAAGGTCGCCTTGAGTGTGGCTTCAAACCTCTAGTAGGCTCAAGTGCTCGGGATCTAGCCTCAGTAACATCTTCTGACAAATGATGCTCATCCAATCTTCTTGGCTCATGTTTTTAGTTTTATAAATTTATTTTCTTTTATATTAAAAGTATGGCTAACTATAACTGGAAAATGATATGTAGTAATTTTGATATCATCTTCAGACAGTTGCTTGGAAGTAGACTAGTTATAGAAATTTCATGGTTTGGATACAAGTCAACATCCCTCACAGTGGTCGGTCTAGTTTTTCCCTCGTGGCACACAACGATGGTGAGTAGGCCAGAGTGTGAATTTTGTATGACAACAATTTCGAGGGAAAAAAATATCTTAATTATCAAAAAAAATATTATGTTTTTTCCACCCATGAGGTGTAGCCTAGCTGGTTTGAGTGGTATTTAGTCATGGGTGGAAAAAACATAATATTATTATTAATAATATGAATTTTTCCAATAAAAATATTGGAAAAACAAAAAGGTGGGGTCTGGTTAGTTTAGTGGTATTTAGTCATGAGTGGCAAAAACATAATATTATTATTAATAATATAATTCTTTTCCAATAAAAATATTGGAAGAAAAACAAAAAAGTGGAGAACTGTTGGGAGAAACATAATATGAACGATATTATTTTTTTCCCCAAAATTACCCCACCACAGCCCTCACATAACATTAATAACAATGTGTTTTTCCTAACACTATCCTCACCCTTGCCCTACTTGGGGGTGTGGATAATATTGGGAAAAACATAGTATTATTATTATTAATATTATATTTTTCCCACTATTCCCGAGCCCTATATCTTTCCCAATATTTTTAATGAGAAAAAACATAATATCAAGATAATTATATTATGGTTTTCCCTCTATTGTCCCTCACCTTCACCTTGGAGGTGCAGATAATATTTGGAAACATGATATAATTATTATAATATTATGTTTTTCTAATATTTTTATAGAAAAACTATAATAATAATAATAATAATAATAACACGATTTCTTGGCCCAAGGGTTATTTTAATTGGTTGAGATTGCATTGCTTAAAGTACTTTCTCGTTGAGAGATTATAGAGTCAATTCTCTTCAACACTCTTAAGGTTAAGCTTTCATTAGAGAGAACGCTCTTTCTTCTGTAAATTTCTCAAATTTGCATTTTCCTTAAATTGTACATGTAAAACAAAAATTACAAACATCCTTATTAACCCATTAAAATGGAGGAACTTCCCAATTTATGGTGAGTCGTTAAAATGAAATAACTTCCCAACATAATGCTCTTTCTTCTGTGAATTTCTCAAGTTTACATTTTCCCTAGATTGTGCATGTAAAACAAAAATTACATGTGATGATGAGAGACATCCTTATTAAACCCATTAAAATGGAGGACCTTCCCAATTTATGGTGAGTTGCAACACATCATTAGAAAGCATGGACAAAAATAGAATGTCCTCTCAAATTCGAGGACGGCAAGGTAATGGGGAGATTTATATATTCTATTTTTTGGGGGGAATAAACTATGTAAATTAGTGATGTAGGTGATCTAAGTTGTAATTATAAAGGCTATAAATTGAAATTATATAATTAAATTTATGTTAATATAATCATATAAAATATAATAATTTTATGGAGTTTTGGTGTGGATTCGATTTTATTTTATATTTTTTTTTTTTAATGAATTTTTCTTTTTTATTTTTGAAGTTAATTTTCTTCTTTGGAATCTTTTTTGTTTATTTTTTTAATGGTGTTTTTTATTTTTTATTTTTTTGCGCCTTATCAATTTCTTTTTGAGTCCCAAGATTTCAAATGGGTTTTTTGAGATTGATGTTGCATTTCTACCTTGTGTGGATTGGGCTTTAGATGTTGTTGAATTTATTTTATTCTTGTTTTTTTTGGGGTTTTTCATTGCTCTTCTTGACTTATTGTCGTATCCGCCTCTTTATCAAATTAAGACTGCTTGCAATCCCTTGCAAAATGACCATATTCATAGATTTACCTGCATTTGAAAGGTGATTTATCATAATCAAGAGTCTGACAATGGGACCATTCTCCTTGTGTGAGATTTATTTATGAGGGAAATCCTTTTTCCATATCTATTTTCACGCAAATTTTTGCACATACAAACTGAAATTTTCTGGGTTCAGCCCTATCAAAATATTTCCCCAACCCATTTTCAATTGCTCGCAAAAAATCATCACTCCAGCATGAAAGCGGGAGCCGAGGGAGCTTGACTTAAACAGGAACTACATTTGGGATATCTTCATCTAGATCAAAATCCAGTGACTACTTGTTCAATACATACATATGGTCCCAAAAAATAAGGTCCATTTCAAAAAATTACATCTTTATCTTCTTTAAATTCAAGTAAGAAGGCAAAGAACATGTTTCCATGTGCATACATTCCAATATTACCTTTCATCAATGGCTTATATGTTTTCTCCAACCATAGCTCCATGGATCTTAGGGAGACACACATTCCTATAAACTTCCCCACTAAAGCTAGTTCTAAATATGCCAAGGAAGCTCTTTGAAACCCCATGGGAAGGGCCACCGAGGGAATAGTCTCCACCTTCTTCATAAATTTTTCATGCATCTTAGATCTAGTTTTTTGGAGGGTGAATCTATAAGGTCCCAGAAGGTCATGGCTTCATTCGTCGATGAGGGAACAACCCTTTTCAAAACAGAGATTTCAAACCAAAGCTCGTACATGCTTAGAAAACAGAAGAAAGGTACATTAACAATGAATCCATGAGATCTCAATCGACTGCAACAAAGAGACGACCACAGATTATTAGTAAATTGTCCATCAATTCACGTAGAGGAAGCTTTGTTCCAATTCTACAACATCACCTTCGTAACGGACATGAATTTGCCCTAAATATACAAAAAACAATTATGGCAACTATGTAAACTCTAGCTGTAAAAAGCCATACGCTGCACAACTCTACTTCATTCTTAACTAAATAATAATAAAATAAATAAATAAATATTGTTAATATTATGTTTTTCATGCTTATAAATTAAATTTAAATATAAAACACTAAACATGATGGTTTATATATATATATATATATATATATATATATATATATATATATATATAATTTATCAAATTTTTATATATTTATTGAGATATGGCTCCGACCAAGGCCGTGGGTGTGCAGCTTCCTGTTGGAATACTCCAAGAACCCCTCCTATCACCATAGTCGAATCCTCGACCAGGAAGGCTACCCTGTCCTACATGGTTGCGGTCAATCCAGACACCCAGTAGCACATTGAAATTTTGTAAGCACAGTCCAGGGTTCTTAGACGCATAGTGACAAACAAAGAGCGTCGACCAGGATTTTGAATGGATCCCTAATCCGGGACTCACTCTGGCTAGGGAAAATATCTACAGCAAAACCATCGAGTTGTACTAGAAAATGAAGATCACCCTCGACCTGGCAATGCAGGAGCAAGCGGAAGCGACAAAGACATTGGAGAACAAGATTGACATGCTCACGAATAAATTTTTGGTTTACATTGAAGCAATGCATCACTGAAAATTTTTCATAAGGGACACCCACCACTTCTCCATGCAGAATAAGCACTCCCAAGTTAGTGGGCTATCGCCCAGTATCAAGAACGAAACCGATGGAGCCTCCTCTTGTGCCCCTCTAGCGCCTTCCACTCACACGGGCAGCACGCATGAAACGCCCATTAGCTTGGATGATGACCTGACAATGGTTTTAAGACCTCGGCGGTAGCAGTGGTTTGAATAAATTGGTTTTCAATGGTTGTCTTCTACTGGTTTCTGTTCTCCACCTCTCACTACTATATGTCCACTATTGTCCTCTACATGTCTACTACTATTCTCTACCTATTTATGTTATATGTATCTTATTGTTTAATGCTCGGCTTTATATGGGATCTAGTGATGTAAATTTTGATATTATTCATAGTCTTATAAGTTTTGTCACAATCCTCCACAACTCTGATAATTGTAAACAATACCTATCAGAAGACGAAAAATCATATATATTTTTCACAGTACTAGAACATATAACTCACACCTTACAGACTCTTTTATAAATATGGTTTCCACTTAATAATACAATTTATCTTACTTAACAAAAATATATATATCAATATAATAAAAAATAACATCATAAAATCAACATAAACACTACTACATTTGGCGGAAATTCCGACACTTGGTTCCGACGCTTTTGACCAAATGTCGGAAATTTCCACAAATTTTTTCCATCCCGCTCGAAACCGTCGCTATACCGACGTTTATAGAAAAGTGTCGCAATACCGACACTTAGACAAAGTGTCGCAATTGCGACGTTTGGAGGAAGACGTCGCAATTGCGACACTATGGCCCAAAGCGTCGCTATTGCGACAGCTGCCTCCAAACATCGCAAGTACGACACAACTTCTAAGTGTCGCAATTGCGACGTTTGGAGGCAGCTGTCCCAGTAGCGACGCTTTTTCCGCCATCGGTATAACGACGCTTATATGCGCGCTACATAAAAATACGAAACTTATATGCACGCTACATAAAAATACAGAACTTATATGCGTGCTAGATAAAAATGATTCTGTTGTTTCGTATCCGTCGCAATAGCTACATTAACGTCTGATATCAGGTGCGCATTCGCCCTCCGCCCTTGCAGAACAGCATTCGCCCTCAGCATTTGCCCTCAGTTCTTGCAGAACAGCATTTGTCCTCAGCATTCGCCCTTAGCGTTCGCCCTCAACTCTTGCAGAACATCATTCGCCCTCAGCTCTTGCAAAATGGTAAGTTCTTACTGTAGGCCCTACCTCCTATAGTAGGGTTGACTCTATTTGGGTTTTTTTGGTCAATTCCATTGGATTGTGTTAGGCTGTAGGGTTCTCTCTAGATGTCAAGAATCAAGATTCAATACCCCCTATTATCTTCATCACCCAATACAAGATTTAAATTTTTCCCAAAGAAACGCTTATTAATTTGGCAGCCATTATTTCTCCTTGCTTTAAAAACCCTACATTTAAATGAAAACAAGCATTGCATTTCAACTACAAAAATCTATTAGTGTTCAAATGTACATGTGTGCTACATTAACGTCTGATATCACGCACGCATTCGCCCTCCGCTCTTGCAGAACAGCATTCTCCCTCAGCATTCGCCCTCAGCTGTTGCAGAACAGAATTTGCCCTCAGCATTCGCCCTGAGCTCTTGCAGAACAGCATTCGCCCTCAGCTCTTGCAGAACAGCATTCGCCCTGCATTCTCCCTCAACTCTTGCAGAACAACATTCGCCCTCATCTCTTGCAAAATGGTAAGTTCTTACTGCAGGCCCTTCCTCCTATAGTAGGGTTGACTCTATTTGGGTTTTTTTGGTCAATTCCATTGGATTGTGGTAGGCTGTAGGGTTCTCTCTAGATGTCAAGAATCAAGATTAAATACCCTCTATTATCTTCATCACCCAATACAAGATTTAAATTTTTCCCAAAGAAACGCTTATTAATTTGGCAGCCATTATTTCTCCCTGCTTTTAAAAACCCTACATTTAAATTAAAACAAGCATTGCATTTCAACTAAAAAAATCTATTAGTGTTCAAATGTACATGTGTGCATCACTTGTGTAGGGTATTCCTTTTCCACTTTCACATTATCCAAGAATGTGTGCAGTATAGTTCATATTTTTTGTGATTTAGATTGCCTTGAAAAAGGAAAGGTAAATTATTTCCCATGGAAAAAGAAGGTTTTCCTTTTTTATAGGTTGTTTGGACTTACGTGGAAAAATTTATGGTATGCCTTTCATATTATGTAGTTTAAATTTGAATTAACAGATTATTCTACATGAAAATATAATTACCTATGCGATGTCCTTCATCACTAATTAAAATTATAGGGTTTCAATTTCCTAGACTCTAACTCATCTGATGCTAAATTCTAGGTTCTCATTGGTGGATCACTCTTCCATTGATTTCCTTTCCCTCTGGATCTTGTCATACTTTAAAAGTCATCAATGATAGATATATTATTTCAGGTATCCCAAAATGCTTTATAGTAGAACATATTGTGAAGTTTTTTTGACACTTGAGGATTCTTTTTAGAACTGCAACGCGGTCTATGCTATCGAGTTATATACCAAGCAACTTGTCTTTAATAACCACACTATGAGGTAGGTTCAACCAGTTTGAACTTGTTGGGACATAGCATATGAAGTTTTGTGATGAATCCATATCACAGGTCTATTATGGTGACAAAAGTGAAGACACGTAATGATAGTTATTATGTTAACATTACTAGAAACATTTTCGAAATTATCCATGCTATCAAGATGTCAAAATTCCAGGCATTAGGTGTCAATACTCGTAGCTAATAGATAATAATAATAATATTAAAAAAAATCACAACTTTATTCTTGAAATATGATTGTTACACATTGGTAACCTAGTTCATGAGTTACTATCACCCAAAGATTGAAAAACAAACTTAAAATATAAATTAAACTAACATGAGAATCCAACTAAGGGTTTCTCGACAAAATCATGCCATAACCTGGCATTTTGAAACCCAAATTTGAATCCATCATAAGAAATACAATGCAAACTCAGATGGATTTTCAATGCATGTTTGCATGCTACACTTATTCTCTGTCTAGATATCATTTTTTAAATGGAACCATTAGTCAAGCCCACAGTCCTTTTTATGTGAAAAATTTCAGCTCTATTTGAGCTCTTTTTTGCTCCACCACCTCCATAAACATATGCAAACATATATCATGATCTTGGAATTACATTACATATGTATATGTCAATGTTCCATAATCATGCCCCATCATCAATTTAAGAAATTTCCATTGAATATCAAATTATGGAGGGGGGGAACTTTTTGCTACAACATTTGGCTCAAAATCAGGGACCATCTCCATATGAGGTGAATGAGAACTATAGATATTTTAAGAAGTAGATTAGTGCCTTTTCCTCTGGACATGGATTCATATACAGTCATCCATCACAAAAATTTGTCTTTGTTCATTCTCACCTTGAAAGTTGCAAAAATTCATGCCCTAATTGAAACGACACTAAATTTGAAAGATATAATAAAAATGCAAGCTAGAAGTGCCCTATTAATACAAAAGGAAAACCTTCCTACCTACCCTAACTGAGATAAATTTTGATTGAATAGGAAACATGATATTTCCTATGGAGTTGATCCAACAACTTGTTAAATGTATGGGACTAAACCATGCATTTGATTTCCAGGGAAACATGCGCATGAAGAGAAAAAGTGCAAAATTAATGGAAAATCCATACATGCCACTTATAAAAACTACACCGAAAGGTCAAAAAATACTTAAGGCCTTAACTTAATTTGAATCCAAAAATGACAAAACGGGATTAGTGAAAACACGAGAGTGGTGTGGGTGAACAACATAAATAAAAAGTGAAGATACCTTTCCCCAAGATGCCTTTGTCACCGTTGTATGAAAACATGTTTTCCTTTCCCTTTATACATGCAAGTGAATTCATTATAGGTATGGTGTTTTCCCAGAATAGGAGAAGCCTACTTAAATATATCATTCATGGAGTGAATTTTTCCTTGACCCAGAACCTCATAGAAACTTATCACTGAATTTGATGTTGGGATTGGATTGTAAATATAACAACCTCTTCATTCCTACAAACTAGATTCCTTCCTAGAGTTAGGACACAGAGTATTGAATCAAAGTTGTAGTTTCTAACTTCTTGTATTGGTTCATCAATCTTGAAATTCAGACATTGCATGTCTTCATTGCTTCATGTTTGAATAATTTGCATCATATCGTACAATAGGAAATTAGGAATTATGATTATTATTACTTTATGGATCTGTTAAGTTACTTCTAAGTTTGCATGGTTTAGTGTGAAATTATTCTAGTGTGCCCCTAGACCCAGGTGAAGGAATGCCAAGGACTGAGAACCCTATTTTTTAAATGGTATTGTTTCTTATACCCAAAAACCCCTCAACATCACTTCTTATTAGTTCTTAACAATAGTGTTGTAAACAATTTGAGAATTGATATAGAAAAATCTCACACTTCTCAAGATAAAGTCCTAAAGCTAAAGTGTGATACCATGTGTAATTCAATAACCCCATTGTCACCTCACCAACCTCTTTTCACTTCGGGCTAGCTCTCCTCCAACTCAAGGGGGGTTCTCCCTAGTAGATGTTAGGGATCTAATGGCCCAACCAAACCAAGTCAAGAGCCCCCTAACTCTTTATGTTTACTACTATCAATCAAAATATTGAACAATAGGGTCAGACATGCATCCTGAAGATAAAATTTCCAGGGTATTTTTGGGTAATTTCAAAGGGAAAGTCCTCAAACACATATAATCAAGGAATTATAACGTGATTTCAAACATTAAATATCAACAAAATCGTTTAAAGGATATTGAAAGGAAAAAAGGTGATGGAAGATAGAAAGTGCCTTACTTAAATGCTCTAAGGATTTTTCAATAGTTGCTCCAAAAGCTTCACTTCAAGGCCCTTCAAGATCGTCTCCAACAATGTTATACCATCAGCTTCAACAATGTTGCTCCAAAAATGTCCTCAAGGTCTTCACAACAAGTTTACTAGAAGTTTCTCCAACAATATATTCAATAAGGTATTCATTGTCAACTCGTCTCTTGTTTGGGTGCCTTAATGTGCAATGACATGTTTCCAGGACTGAATTCAATGCAAGGCATATTTGAAACTCTAACTCTGTCTTCCGGTGTCTTATTAGAAATTATTTCAGTTTTCATTTTGTGTTTTCAAGTTATATATTGTTTTCAAGTTTTACATTTATAATTTTATTGCAATGTGGCAGACTGATCAGGGCAGTACAGGAACAACCCCGAGATGGGATGATCGCGGAAAGAGGCCAGCGGAAGAACATGTAAAGTGCCAGCATTGCTCTATCTTCAGGTATTTTAGTTATTTACATAATTGAAATAATATTAATTTTGTTCAAATATGTAAACACCTAGCCATGGTACGCCTGATGATTCCCTCTTTGAGGAAGAGCTTTCTTCATCCCTATCTCCAGTGTTCTTGTTGCAAAAAAAGGCACGAGATGCAAGGTCGGAATTTAATACTTTGATAGACGCGCCTCAAACACCTGAAACAGAATAAAGGATAAACATCTTATGAGCCAGGCATAATTTGAAAACTCAAAGGTGAAAGGAAACATATTTGTTACCCAGTGGTCTACTTGACCTATGGACTAGCCACATTAGATTAATGCATAAAGCTTTTCACAACAATAAAAGGAAAGGGTTATGGCTGAGTCAAATTTTATTGTTATTGATAGTGTAATGAAATGTATCTCAATGCTATGGTTTTGGCCTTTTTATTGGTTGAATTAGAGGACCCAGTTGAAAATATTGGGGCCAAGTAGGCTGGTTTTCCCTTTTGCTGATGGTTTGGTGTATCTAATTGAATTAGTTGCCTAAGGTATTTTTGGTTGCAAACTCCTTTTCATTTTTCATACAGTATTGGCCTTGTGGAATACATTTGATTTTGTGGTCTTGTTAGAACTACAACATTTGTATTTGTTTACTCTTATGGCTGAGGTGCACTTTTATTATGGAAATAGTTGATGCAATATTGTCATTTAATCCTTACTAAAGGGTAGCATGTTGAGAAGTTTCTTGTGAAACATTTGGTATTCAAAATGACACTTGATCCTATACAGAATCATGCACTTGACTTCAAAATTCATATTCAAAGTGTGCCAGACAATTCTTGCAAAATTTCAAATATTTATGTTGTTTTAAACCATTATCTTTTTCATGTATTGGATGCTGAAAATGTGAAAAAAGACTTTGGTATGAAACCAACTGGTGAATAATTTCCAGCAAAACAACCACTTCCAAGACATGATTTAGAAGTAGAACATATGTACTTATGAAGCATAGAAAGATATCCTTGATGCATTTTCAATGTTTGGCTAGGGTTATTTTTGGAGAAAATAACTCCTTATTCCTAGAATAGTGATCTTCAATACAAGTAAATGCCAGAGAAAAGAGATCATCGTGTGACGCAAAAAAACTGAAATTGGACCCCTAAGGAGAGCTGGTGTGTCTACAATCGCTCTGTCAGCATTTTCCCTTGGTTTACCCCGTTCTTTTCCTCCAGCCTGAGTCTTAATTGACTTCTTCTTTCTTCGGGTTTATTTATCAAATTCGTAGAATTTGATAAATAAATACTATCCACAATGCTTGGACTTTAATTTATATTCCCGACTTTATATTATCTCCAAGCCTTATAACCAATGTTTAACTTTCAACACTTTGTATTTGTACTCCACGTTTCTTTTTAAATAAATAACTTGTAATGAACCTTCGGCTCTATTTTTCACCACCCAGCCTTACAACAATCACGCTCCAGACTTATGCTAATTATCCGCCAATCGTTTAATTAAACAATTTCATTATACTCCGGCCCCACCTATATATATCAATAACCAATCAAACACTCATATCGTACCTGGCTATCCTCCGCACACCTTAGTTAACCTCCGAGCAAGTTCAACGTGCGACCACCGTCCGATGGCCCTTCTCCAAATCAACGACTCTTGGAAATTTCGCTCGGCTTCCAACGTCGGGCTTTAACGTGTGATGGTGCGGGTTAAACGGTGGTTTTCCGGGGGTCACTTCACCACGTGTCGCATTACCTATGGAATCACTCGCGAATAGGAAATACCACCTACTCCGCAAAAGCGGTGCGATATGGGAAACCCGCTTTTGTGATTCCGCTCGTGGTTTTGGTACAGGGCTTGAACACGAGTGCAAGTCTGGTTCCACTATCCTTTTGTTTTTTAACTCATGTCCAATCCTCGGGTCAAGTTTCGAAAGCACAACAATTTTGTCTCTTTATTAAGCGCGATTTTTATATTTGAACAGTGTTCACGACCCCGGTTCTCTACACAGACCTCGCCTTCGGGTGGGGTGAGTTCACAGGGAATTCAAAGACAGAAGAATGGAATTATCAGTACCCAATCGCCTCACAGTTAAACAATTCTTCACAATTAGCAGTTCGAGATAATTCAATGGCAACTAAGCTTGGAAATCATTTAACTGGAAATAATTGTTCACACACATAGGTTTATTGCAGAAATCCCCTCTCTACTCTCCTCTTCCCTCTCTACTTTTATTCATCCGAGGAATTACAATTTATATACATAACATATGGCTCTTCGGTTCCTCTGAGAGGACCGTTCTAGAAATCAAAAGGTCTAATTATAATAATTCAACTAACTGAAACTATTCGACTCCTACAACTCTAACTAGTCTAAGTAATACAGTCAGCCGAGGTATTGACACCTAGCTATTACAACTCAAATGTTTTCGAACCCTCCTAGCCACAACATGTGGACAAAACCTCCTACATTGCTGGCTAGTGCCTAATGCCCCTGCATCATCGTCTGACATAAACCTATTAACAAAAGTGAACAGGGAATGATTATTAATTATGGCATACTAAGTTGCTTTTCTAAAGAGTAACATTGTAGATAACCTTCAAAACATTTGTTAACTATTTTTGTTTGACCATTTGATTGTGTTTGATATGTAGAACTCATGGCAGCTAGAGTTTCTCCACTCATATTAAATAATTATTTCCAAAAGTTTCTTGTTACTATTACTTTAGGAAAACCATGAAGACTATGAATTTCTTTCACGGACACTTCTGCCACTTGGCTTGTTGTTTATGTACTTTGAGCTCTACAAAAAAAATCTACGAAATTTGTCTATATAAATGACCACAAAAATGTAATACTTACCTTTATATTTCAGTAACCCTGTAATAAATTCTATTGATATATCTTCTATTCTTTGAATATGTATGTGGAATGGTTGAAGTAACCCTAGAGATTTTACTATATCTCTTTTATTTATTATGCAAACCTGACCTTCTCTTACAAAATTTTGAATATCTTTCTTCATTCCTTCCAAAAATATATTTTTTGATCCTTTGAGATGCTTTAAGGAACCCTGCGTCCTACCATCAGAGAGACATGGGACTCCCTTAATATTTGTTTATTCAAATATGCTTGTGTGCATAAAAATATTCTAAATTTGCACCAAAGTATATCTCTCTTTCACTCCCAATGCTCCATAGAGTTCATCCCATCCTTTATAAATTGTAGTTTTTGTTTAGTACTATTGTCATTTTTCCATTATGGCAAGCTTCTTCTAGCCACCTAGGAATAGAAAATGTAATTGGATATAAATTTGAGGCCTCTTCTATTTTAGAAAGAGCATCATGTACTAAATTTTCCTTACCCTTTTTGCAGATTATCTCAAAATTAAAACTTTGCATTTTTCTCCTCATTTTTGTTAATCTTCTAATGAAAATCATAGCTTCAAAAAATACTTTATGCTATCATGGTATATCTTGAATTTAAAGTACCTCCCAATGATATACTATCCCCATTTTTATTGCATGTAATATTGCTTCCATTTATTTTTCATACGTAGATTTCACCAAATATTTTCTTTGAATTCCTTGCTTTTAAAAGCCAATGATATCCCTTATTGTGTTAACGTTACGTAAATTCCTTGTCCTAGTGCCTCACACTCTACTATGAATGTTTTACCAAAATTAGGTGCAACCGATGTTGGTGTAGAATACATGGCATCCATTAAAAGAGAGAATGCCAAAGTAGCCTCATCATTCCATATAAATGATATTTTATTCAAGAGATATGTGAGTGGACTTGAAATGCATGCATAATTCTTAACAAATGATCAATAATATCATGTAAGTCTAAAAAATCTTCTAAGAACCTTGATTTTCTTAGGAATAGGTCATTTTTTAATAGCTTGCATCTTTTGAGGCTCCAACTTCACTCCTTCCTTTAAAAAAATATGAACCAAATACTCGAATTCTTATTTCCCAAAAGCACATTTGTATATTTTTACATAAAAATGATTGTTCTCAATAATTATTTATATAACTTTTCCACATGTTTAGTGTGGTATTCCCATGATTTATTATAAATATGTGTATTATCAAAGAAAACCAACACAAATTTTATAAGATGGGATCAAACAAAATTGTTCTTAACTCGAGCCCGCCGGACTTCAAACGGCGATAAACCATAATTCAAACCAAATTCGCGTTCCAAAATAGCCTGCTGACGTCGGCCAATTTTGTGACGCGAAAACCAAATGAATTCCGCCTTAATCTTTTTCGGGTCTGAAGTTGGGCTGGCATACGGAGGGAGAGTTGTGACGCGAATTTCTTATCAAATTCGCCCTAATCTTTTTCGGGTCCGGATTTCCACTGCGCGAGCGGCCCAAACAAAGATCCGCTCCAATCAATTTCTGCCATGTGTCCTCAATAAAAACTTGCCCTGCTCCCAGCTGCGGGTGCATTCGATGGCGTTTAAGGCGATGGGACATGGATGTGGCGATTTCATATCAATCGCATTAAGATTTAACGCTGTTCAATTAAGTTCCAAGGTTTTCACATCAAATCGCATTAAATTTTAACAATGTTCAAGATCGGACCTCCACTCCCATTAGCGATTCTGCATGCTCCAATATGATCCGGCCTTCGGCTCTCATTGATGATCAGAGATTAATTATGCCGAGCGTCCTTCGATTGCATTGCATTGATAAAATGGCATTTCGCTATGGTTTTTCAGACGAGCCGGTTGCTGGGTTACACTGCCTGCTCACTGTGACGAGAAGGAGAAGTGACCAGCTGAAATGCTGCGTAGAACTTGTTGCATATCTTCATTTCTCTCAGTCTGGTCCTTGTCTGTCTTCCTCTGTTTCTTGGAATTCTGCTTCTCCATCTCCTCTTGTGCCCACTGCTAGTGAGACTGCACCCATGCCTCGTGTGCGTCAAAGGATCCGTTGCCGCAGGGGGAGCACTAGAGGTCAACTCCTGCGCCCTCCCTCCAGCCCCTCAACCGAGTTGTCTTCCGGCCAGTCCAGTGATTATGCAGGTCTCTATCCAAATACTAGGAGTGGGCGGGGTCGGGTTGTAGGATCTGGCCACCGTATGGATTCCCCTGCTCCTCGTTTCCCCACCGCTAGTTCACCTTCTCCCACGACGCGCACTGTGCAATTTTCCTTTAATTTCTCTCTCAACCGCCCATGAATTACAGCTTCAGTCACTATGGTTTTCCACGAGGAGGCCCAAACGGAGGAAGAATGCACCCGTCCGGCGGGTCTAAGCTCGGAAAAAGCCGGCCAGCATTCAGGCCTTCAGGAGGGGAGCTGTGGCATGAATGTGGAGGTAGCACCTAGCGATCCTGGACCTTTCGAAGGATGGTGCCGAATCGTCGAGGAGCCGGAGGAGTAGTTTGGTTAATTTGTTTTTCTTGCTTCGCGGCCCACTTAATTGGGCTGCTTTTAGATTATTTTACTGTGTTGGACCTTTGTAATATTTTTGAATTCTGTAAATTAAACGTTCAAGACTGGTTTCCCCGTATGAGGGCAGTCTTCTTAATTTTTTGATTTTTTGATGACAAATTTGCCATGAGTCTAGGCAATTATTTTGACTTTGGTGTAATTTTATTCCCACTGTTAATAGATTAACTTTACTTAGAAAAAAAAATGTTGCCCTGTTTCTATTTTAAACCTATTTTTTGAAATACAGAGCCATGTTTATATGGTCTACGTATTATACTCTTTCTGTGTATATCTAGTACAGGAAACTTTTTGCTATGAACAGGGTGGATGCTGTAGCGGGCTACTAATGGAAACAAGTAGCCTGAACCTTACATCTAGGATGCAACATATGGTTACCAATTTTGGAATCAAGCGAGCCTGATCTTACAAGCGAGCCTGGGTTTCTGCAGATGGTTATCACACTCCTCACATGATTAGCGTTTTTCTCTGTTCAAGGATTTTGGGTACTTTAATTTGTATTTGGAACAATGGACGTCGGTACTCTATCTATTTCTTTACTATTCTACATACTGCTATTTCACTTTCTTATAGATGCCTCGGGCATATTTGGATGCTTTCTCAGATTGTCGATAATCTCCATGTGGACCGTTACTGGGTTTTATATCAAGTCCCTGTATGTGACATGGGGTATTTTCTATCACTGTCTGGGGTGGGACTTCCACATTTCTGGATGGATATTTGGGTTCCAATCTTCAGATGTGAAAATGCAATGACTTCATGGACTGTTTTACTTCATATAATATATTCAAAACAACATTTTTTCTCTTGTGAAAAAAAAATGATTAATGTTTATCACTCTGCCTTCAAAACTAGCGATGCTGGTCTATGTTGCTGGTTTATTGATATGGTCTGATGGTCTTTTTATATTTTGGACATATCACACTCCTCACATGATTAGCGTTTCTCTCTGTTGCAGGATTTTGGGTACTTTAATTTGTATTTGGAACAATGGACGTCGGTACTCTATCTGTTGCTTTACTATTCTACATACTGCTATTTCACTTTCTTATAGATGCCTCGGGCATATTTGGATGCTTTCTCGGATTGTCGATAATCTCCATGTGGACCGTTACTGGGTTTTATATCATGTCCCTGTATGTGACATGGGGTATTTTTCTATCATTGTCTGGGGTGGGACTTCCACTTTTCTGGATGGATATTTGGGTTCCAATCTTCAGATGTGAAAATGTAATGACTTCATGGACTGTTTTACTTCATACAATATATTCAAAACATCGTTTTTTCTCTTGTGAAAAAAAAAATGATTAATGTTTATCACTCTGCCTTCAAAACTAGCGATGCTGGTCTATGTTGCTGGTTTATTGATATGGTCTGATGGTCTTTTTATATTTTGGATATATCACACTCCTCACATGATTAGCGTTTTTCTCTGTTCAAGGATTTTGGGTACTTTAATTTGTATTTGGAACAATGGACGTCGGTACTCTATCTGTTGTTTTACTATTCTACATACTCTATTTCACTTTCTTATAGATGCCTCGGGCATATTTGGATGCTTTCTCATATTTGTCGATAATCTCCATGTGGACTGTTACTGGGTTTTATATCAAGTCCCTGTATGTGACATGGGGTATTTTTCTATCATTGTCTAGGGTGGGACTTCCACTTTTATGGATGGATATTTGGGTTCCAATCTTCAGATGTGAAAATGTAATGACTTCATGGACTGTTTTACTTCATATAATATATTCAAAACGGCGTTTTTTCTCTTGTGAAAAAAAAATGATTAATGTTTATCATTCTGCCTTCAAAACTAGCGATGCTGGTCTATGTTGCTGGTTTATTGATATGGTCTGATGGTCTCTTTATATTTTGGACATATCACACTCCTCACATGATTAGCGTTTTTCTCTGTTGCAGGGTTTTGGGTACTTTAATTTGTATTTGGAACAATGGACATCGGTACTCTATCTGTTGCTTTACTATTCTACATACTGCTATTTCACTTTCTTATAGATGCCTCGGGCATATTTGGATGCTTTCTCAGATTGTCGATAATCTCCATGTGGACCGTTACTGGGTTTTATATCATGTCCCTGCATGTGACATGGGGTATTTTTCTATCATTGTCTAGGGTGGGACTTCCACTTTTCTGGATGGATATTTGGGTTCCAATCTTCAAATGTGAAAATGTAATGACTTCATGGACTGTTTTACTTCATATAATATATTCAAAACAGCATTTTTCCTCTTTTAAAGTTTCATTTTTTTTTTTTTAAATTGAACCTGTCATCGCTATATCGACGCCTTGTAAACGTCGGAATTGCGACAGATTAGAAACGTCGGAAGAGCGACAGTATAAAAACGTCGGATGAGCGACGTTCAAAACTTCGGACCACATTTCGTCGGAATTGCGACCGTTTACAAATGTCGGAAGAGCGATGTCCAAAACATCGGACCACATTTCGTCGGAATTATGACAGTTTACAACCATCGGAAGAGCGACGTCCAAAACGTTGGACCACATTTCGTCGTAATTGTGACAGTTTACAAATGTCGGAAGAGCAACGTTCAAAACGTTGGACCACATTTCGTCGGAAGTGCGACAGTTTAGAAAGGTCGGAAGTGCGACGGATTGGGAAACGTCAGAAGAGTGACGCTTGTTTGGAAGCGACGGAAAAAGTGTCGATAGTGCGACACTTTTTAATTGCGTCGGAACTGCGACGGTATGGTAAACCATGTTTTTCCCGCCCTCGAACTGTTGCTCTTGCGACGACTATGTGTCGGAATAGCGACGAATTGGCCGTCAGAATTTCCGCCAAATTTTCTAGTGAAACATTTTACCCACACCATATAGCACCAAAATTTCTAACCATGTTATAGAACACAAACCATGCACATAGTTGACCATGGAGCTAATTAAACAATAATATTAAATTCTATACTAGATAAATTTATTACAACTTTAATATAAATATCAAATATCAATATAATAAAAAAATATCATCATTTAATCAACATAAGCATTCTACCCCCACCATATGGCACCAAAGTTTCTAACCATGTAATAGAACACAAACCATGGACATTGTTTACCAGGTAGCTAATTAAAAAATAAAATTAATTTATTTACATAATTCAATATAATCAATGATGATAGGCTAGATTAAGACTGATTATTTGGTTATTTGTTTTTATTTCATAGAGAAAATTAAAATTTATTTTCTTAAATATAATTATATATATATATATATGTGTGTGTGTGTGTGTGTGTTATATTATAAATACTTTAGGGTTATATTTATAAATATTATTAATAATAAATTATAAATATTTAAATATAGTTATTTGTAAAATGTAAAATAAAATATTCATTAATAATAATTATGGAATAGCAATTTATAATTATATTTATAAGGTTATCGAATTTAAGATTTGTTAAAAAAACTATGATATGTGATATTAGAAATGGACCATATAATGATAAGTGGTTGTTTTTAGATTATGTGAGACATTCGGATTAGTGATGGTTGTGTAAGGACTTTTGTTCTCCCAAATTCTGAATTCATATTTTCTCTGGATGTACAATGTAAACATATGTAATATGTAATGTACTACAAACCTAAAAATAAATAAATGATTGTTTCCTAAGTTATAAGTGATCAAGTTATTTTGAAATAATATTATATTATAAAAAAAACTAACTTAAATAATATTATATTATAAAAAAAACTACAAAGGCTTTAAAGAAAAAAATGGACGCTAAAAGTTTGGAAAATACAAAGGTGAATGTTCCTTATCAAGAAATACAGAGATGATATCAAGACTCTCCCATTTCTAATAACGATGTTTGGTATAGAGTTTAGAGTGAAGAACCATTCTAAGAGATACTTGAGTAAGTGTTGGAGTGAAGGGTTGGACTCTACAATATCAAGACTCTCTCCTTTCTAATAACGATGTTTGGTATAGAGTTTAGAGTGAAGAACCATTCTAAGAGATACTTGAGTAAGTGTTGAAGTGAAGGATTCGACTCTACAATTAGGAGAATAGTTTATTAGTATTTGTTAACATTCTTTATCATCAATTCATAAAGGTACATATCACCATTGTCAATTTTTAGGTTAACATTTAAGGTGAAAAAAACATTGTTGGATTGTTTGCATCTTATTGAGACACATTTTGTATGAATGTGAATTTACATTTATAAAGAAAATGTGTTAAGTTTTGATAAGTGATGTTGTTGTATTAAAATATATATTTATATATAAAGATAAAATATGGTGATATGAATATTTTTTTGGAGATATTAGATATTTATAATTTAAAAAGTTTTAAATTATAATTTTAAGTAGTATTATGATATTATAATATTTATTTTTATAAAAACAATATGAGATGTATATTTTTATATTTTTATTTGATATTTTGGTTGTGAAAAAAAAATTAAAATCATTTTTTATTAAATATTTTAATTTGATGTTTTGGTTATAAATTTAAGTTTTGTGTTTTTATTTTTTATTTTAAATGTCATTATTTTAACTAAATAAAAGATGATGAAAGTAAAAAGATAATGAAAGTAATGTTTTTGTCTTGAACTTTAATTCAAGTGATGACATTCATAAAAATAAATAAATAAATCACAATCACAATCATAAAAAATCATATAATATGTCAATTTATTAACAAGACTTCTAATTATTATAAACATTAGTAAAAGGGCCTACATGACATGACATGATATTGAAACTATTAAAACCTCAAACATAATAAGAAAATAAAACCAAAATAAAAATCTAAACAAGACAAGGTACTAGTTAATAATGTCATACTTTAAAAAACCTACACTACACGACATGATATTAGAACCATTAAAACCCCAACCTAATAAGAAAATAAGACCAGAATAAAAATCTAAACAAGACAATGTACTAGTTAATAATGTCATGCTTAATGATAAGTGTCCATAGACAATTTAAAACTCCTCGTTACATTATTGTTTATTATATTATTTTATAATGGATAATATTATATTTAATTGATTTGGTTTACACTAAGGATTAAATATTTTCTTTCCAAAACAAGGTACTATTTAATAATGTCATGCTTAATGATAAGTGTCCATAGACAATTTAAAACTCCCCGTTACATTATTGTTTATTATGTTGTTTTATAATGGATAATATTATACTTAATTGATGTGATTTACACTAAAGATTAAATATTTTCTTTCCATATGAATACTTGTATTAGGTTTAATATAAAATTAAATTTAATAAATAGTAATATAAAATTAATTTAGTTTAGATTTATTAAATAATAATAATAATTTAATTTAATTTAATTTATAATGTGTAATATAAAATTTGATTTAATAAATAATAATATTAATTTAATTTAATATGGATACTATCGCTTTCTTCGAGCATTATGCAGTGGTTCGTTTATAATGTTGGTTTTGATAGAAACACGACATACCTTTTAAGCAAAAAAGAGATTTAATAGTAATCAAACTTGTGATCATAATTTTTCTTTATATGCACACGATCTTTGTAATTATTACCGACCCATTAAAATAAATTAACGTGAAAGCAAGGTGTTACTTTAATAATGCGTGTACCTTTGTCGCCATTTCAATTCCAAGTATTAATTAATTCAAATGAAAAATGTTCAAATCATAATAAATTAATGGTAAGGAGGTGAAAAGTGTATATTACGGCTTTTTATATTCGTCAATGTCGTATTGAAATATGTAACTTTTTGGGAATATATCAAAAGCCAAAATTATTATTTAACCCAAACAAGAAAGAAAGTCAATGTGAATGGTTGGTTTTTTAATTTATTTTATTGTTGCTGATAAATGTTGTTGTTTTTTTTATTGAAAATAATGATAATATAAATTTAATATTTATGTTGTTATTTTATTATTATTATTGTTATTTATTATTCATATTTATATTTATAGGTGTAGGATTGAAACTAAAATAGTTGACAAGTTCGTTAATGGAGGATGTTCAATTTAATAGATTTTCACATTTTTTCACATATTCTTTTTTTTAATAGAAGTGTTGGATTTTAGTCCAGCAGGGTTCAAACTCCTCAAATGGAATACTTGAGAAGTGAGAAGAGGGGAGGTGTGTTGCCACCATCCCACACAAGCCCACATGTTGGTCTGATGTGGTAGCACACTTCTTTAATAGCATATTACTTGTCATGCAAAGTGCATGGACCAGCATAATGCTCCACCACCTAGCGATCTAGGTAGTGAATCCTTGAAGGGTTTTTATGTCAATGGAGATGGAATAAGTTTTGGGAATATCTATAGATGTTAATGGATGATGTACTAGGTTATGGAGCAAGTATGTCAAGCCATGACCTCACACTAGAATGGCATTCAAATGACAGCATGAGGTGGGCACTTGGTCTCAGATCATGTCCTCGAGAACGAAAATTCATTATTGTGCATGATACAGGGCCTGGCTCTAGTGCATTATTTCCGAAATGGGGGTTTTCAGGCACTCCAAAGCCTAGAGGTTCATATTAGTCAACCACAATGAGTGAAAGTTAGTCATATCCTTCATATAGTCTAGTTTTTAGGGCGAGTGTATGTGTATTCTAGTGTCTCTCTCGGGAGGATAAAAAGGAAAAGTTGGTTATGCCAAGTTGTTTCCCTCACCGTTCTTGTTGTTAAGCCTCACTCTAGGATTTTCAGGAAGTCTCAAGCTAATTGAAAAACGTTGAAGTGGAAATTTCTATCCCAACTATAATTTATAAAGTTTATGCTCTTTCTTGACCTCCCTGGCAAGCTGCCTCCATGCGGATACAACTCAAGGTGGCACGGGCTTGCATTTTATTTCTCCTCTTCAATGGGTAATTTTGATGGTCTTTTTGTTGAAAAACAAGCAATTTTTTTCCCTCCATGTAGATTTTGAGTCAAACATCATGTCACTGTGGTCAAGCCTCACCATAGTTCTTGTGTGGTTGGCATTATGGGGTGAAGCGAGAATTTTAGAAACATTGTAGTATTACAAGACCCATAACCTCCTAGTCTCACTCAGCTCTCTAGTATATGATCACTGGTCAATTACAGTTTGAGACGGAAATTCATTGGCGCATTGTAACAACTTTTTTAGTTGACGTTTTCCATGTCATTGAAAAAGAACAAGGGTGTGTTGAGGAGCAACATATGATAAATAAATGGGGCCCTTAAGGGCACAAGTGAGAGTCAACAGCTCCACTACAAAATACAAGGAGATCAACCCTCAACCAGTTCAAGAGGAAATAAACTAGATTGAGAGGGAATTATCATATTAGAGATGCACTCTCACAGACATAAAGGTTCTAGTAGAGGTGACAGGATGGGTTCAAGATGTAGGGCATACTAGAGGTTGATATAATTAGTATATGTACATTGTAGACATCTATTATCACTAAAGAGGTTGCTATAATCAATAATGAAATTAAAGAGGATATCTTCTTGACCCTAAATTAGATGCAGAGGCATGTGATATCAATGGATCGAAGGCTCAAAATTTTCAAGAAGCACCTGGGAATTCCACCTAATCCTCGCTACTCTCCAGGTAACAACAAGGACCACATTCCAGTTAAAGCCACAAATACAAATAAATTTGGTTAAACGTCTTTCAATTACCTTGCTTTTAATAATTTCGTGTTTCATTTCAATAGTTTTTTTGTTTAAAATGGCCCTATAGGCTCAACATCTAGTCATAGTATTTTTTTTTTCAAGACTTTGATCAATACTCTCCTTTGTGATTTTGAAATAACTGAAGTTTTATATCTAGTCTAGTTTCCCTAGTGGCAAACCAAAACAGACTTTCAAAGACATGAATGTACATCTCTTATTTAAAGGAATGGGAAAAAAAAATACTTTATAAAATATATGTGTGTAGCAATATTATACATCGACATGTATATATATGTATAGGATTTTGGTGAATGCATTTTGAAACTGTAATAATTTGTCATATGTAAATGTATTTTCAGATATCAATAAAAAACAACGGACGAATTTAAAAAGAAAATTATTACCAATAATGTGAAGTTTATGAAATAATATATGAATGAAAAAATTAATATTTAATAATAAAAATATAATAATAATACCTACTTTTTGACTTAATAAAATTACTTATAACTTATAAGCATGTTGTAAAGATTAATTAAATGCAATTTTTAAATATAACTTACAATTACAATTTGAATGTTAATATTTGAATTGAATATTACCAATTATAATCCAGTCCCCAAAAAAATGTGAAATAATTAAAAAATGATTAATAATAATAATTATTATTATTATATTGTAAATTATTTTCATTTAATTTTTCTTGAGTTAAACTTCAAATTTTCAACCAAACACTTACAAAACTTGAAAAGATAAAACAATAAAAATAAAACAATAGAGTTTCTTCCAAATTATACAACAATAGAGTTTCTCCCGAGTTTCTCCAAACTCTGGAAGAAATAGTCGACATTTTGAGATATTAAAAACTTAGAATCAAAATTATATACTTAAATTTGATATTAAATACACTTTCTATCCTTTAAAAAAAAATCCACTTTAATTATTCTTAATTTTAATTAATTTTCATCTAAAATGTATATATAATTCATTTTAATCTTAATAATTTTCATTTAAAATGTATATATAATTATTTTAATCTTGATACTAATAGTAAGTGAAGTGAAAATCAATACCTTAAAAAATACATAAGTAAAAAAGTTCTAGACACAAGCTTCGATCGTCTTCTTCGAAAATACCATTTTTGGTTTATGGTATTAAACTAGAAGGTAAGGAAAAAATGGATTCTCATAAAAACATATTAATTTTATACATTGTTTTTCCATTTATCCATTTTAAAATAGCAAAAAGTATTTTTTGCACCCATTAAATACAAAATAATAATAACACATTACAAGAATAATAATAACACATTACAAGTATGTATATATCGTTGTAGGATTTTTTTTTTAATATAAATTAAAATTTAATATTAAAAAATCAGAATGTCATGATATAGTAATAATGAATGTTTGTATTTTTAAAACATTTGTTATTGCATATGCAAAATAAACTTATTAAATGTTATAAAAACAAAAAATACAAATAAAGCTAATTGAGAATCATATTTTTATTTGATCATTTTACTAGTTAAGTCCAAATAAACAGAGTATGCGACTATAATGTAATTATTAGTGTTAAATTTAATGGAATGCCCTATAAATCCATACAATTCATTCGATATAAACCCATACAATTTATTTGATATAAGATATTTCAAAGGAAAACAATTCATGATTTACGTGGTGTTACATTTAATGCCACTAAAACAATATTTCTTAATTTCTAGCTAAATTCTATCAATAATAAGATTAAATAAAAAATGAAGACTTACACCTTGAGTCATCTACTATTAATAAGTAATTGATATTTTCTAGTAAAATATTCACTTACTCTTTTATTTGGTTATGTTTGTTATAACTAATGGTGGAACTATGAATTAGGCACAACTAGATGGTAAGAAAATGTTAAAAATAAGGTTATCTTCATGGATTTAATGTACTCGTGCTTCATTATAATGAGTTCAATGAAATGTTGAGTGGCATCCGGAAACATCATTCCTTGATCCTAGTGAAAAATAATCACCTAAACTAGGTGGGGCCCACATAGGTTATTTTTAGGTGTATGTCTATTTTTAGAATGGTGAGCATATTCTAAAATTAGCAGGATGTTGATTCTAGATGGTTGAGCAAATTCTATCTTTAGATGAGTTTCTATTTTTAGAGGATGGGCGAAGTCTATTTATAGATCGCAAATCTAAAAATAGAATGCATGTCGATTATTATTAGCCCTTAATAATAATCAGACAATAAATAGTAACTTATTCTCTTGGAGCACTTGTGGCACATCAGTGGGATGAAGGAATTACACAATTCCTAGGGTGATTGGTGGCTCGTGCATGGAGGACTTCGCTATAACTGATTGTGGCAAGTTGTAACAGAGTTGGAAGAGTAGTTATGTGAGTTGTGCTAGTTGTAACTGAACATGCACTAGTGATAGATGAGTGAATTAATTATGTAATTAATTTTCAAGTAGTGTCAGATCCAGTGGAGAGATAGGTGAAAGGGTGAGATGGACTATCTATTGTGACTATAGTGATGCATTCAATGCATCTACACACACATTGGAGATGCTTAAGAGGATTGCGCAGTGCAAGCAAGGTAAGGTTGAATTCAATCAGGGTTCTTCTTCAGCAGGGATTGCGCAGTGGAGGCAGGCTGTCACGAGGCAGTAAATTGGTGCACGTGTGAACCAATTTTTGTATGACAGTGTGTGACGATTGTATATTGTACTGAGAGCTCTATGAGTTGAGCTTTGTATGATATTGTTTCATGATTCCATGATATACATAATATATGATAGTTGGGGCTTTTATCTTGAAGCTTTCCCGTTAAACAATTGTGTTTATGTGCGATTGATTTTGCTTCATATGTGTTTTGCAATTGGCGATTTAATTTCCGCAAAGAATTAAGCGGAAGGATTATGTATTTAACATAAGTTAATTTGTTAGATCAGGAGAATCCGGTAATATACATGCATATTGTATAATTTCTACATGAAATGGTCATTTGTAATGATAAACACACTCATACATACTTAGAGAATATTTATAGAAATTGTGCATTTTTAAAGATGTCAAACAAAGTCTTGTCATTAAGGCTTTTTCTAAGATTGTTTTTAATCATGAAATACACTTTTTACAAAAACCCATCAAATACTTCCTCTCATTTGAAGAATGATACCTAGATTAAAATAGATTTAATAGAACTTTGAGGCTTTTCTCAACAATATTTTCATTAAGAAGTCAACGTGTCACTTGTAAGAATTGAACCTAGATAGAAAAAATAACACTCCTCCACTTAACCACATAGACTAAATGTTATTGAACTAGCCTTTTCAAAAAAGTCAATGCAATCTTCAAAATTGGCTCACTACCTAATTCCATGGTTTGAATTTTAGAAATAGCTAAATGGAAAAGCTATGTAGAGAATATTAAACATTTTGAATGATCTTTAAAAGAATCCTTAGACACTTTTCTAAGACTTATCATCAAGGAAAAACAAAGATCCCATCCACGTAAGTTGAAAGATGCCATCAAGGGGTTTTAATATATATCATTGGGTAGAAATTAAAGATGCCATTGGGAGGAAATAAGAAGTTTTGAATGATATTTAAAGACGCCCAGTGGCTAAGCTATCAGGTGCTTTTCCAATATCGCTAAAACAAAATATTTTATCTATAGGAGTTAAAAATATGTCATTAGAAAGAGCTAAAAGCATGTCATTAAAAGGATATAAAATATTTTGAGTGACATTAAAAAGAGGTCAATTACAAGATTACTATCAAGATTAAATAAAATATTCCATGAAGGTAAATTCAAATATGCCATGGTGGGATTTAAGAGATTTTATCATGAGCAAATAAAATATTTTAAATTCGGGAAATTTTTTAATATACAACTTCAATTTTAAAATGGTCTAATGGAAAGCCATCAAGCAAATATTAAACATTTTGAATTATCTCTATAGAAATAATCATGAATAATCCCGCATTCCAAAACTACACTTTGGGATAAATTCAAAGGTGTCATTTGGGATTTTAAAGGATATTATTCAAGAGAAATAAAATATGTCATTAAGAGAGATTACAAGACTTTAAATCATCTTTCAAAGAGGCTAAATAATTTTGGCATTAAGACTTTTTTTAGAGATGTGAATTCATCTTCGAAATAAGGTTAATGACTTGCCATTGAAACCCTTAGCAACTTGCTTAGAAAACCTAAAACATTTTCAACAATCTTTATAAAAACTACATTGCTAAGCCATCGAGCACTTTTCCAACCATACCATATACACTTTAATTAAGTAATATTATAGCAATTAAACCAAAAATATATATATATATATATATATATATATATATATATATATATATATATATATATATATTATAAAAAATGTGTATCAGTTATTTTGGATATATTCATTTAAATATAAGTGTATATAGAAAAAACTATACATAAAATTATTGTTATTATTATTATTTATAAATATAACATGGGGAGGCAGGAACAAGAGAGGCCTTATTCAGTCTTGAAGGAAAAATTGTTTCGTGATATGCATGGGGACTAGGTACAACAACTAACAATCAAGTTGAGTATCTCGCTCTATGGAAAGGTTTGTAACTAGATTTTGTAAAGAAAATTCCTTCATTAATAGTTTCGGAGACTTCAAGATTATCATTCAATAAATGACTAAGGTTAAGAAGGAGGCGGGATTTTATTCCTCTCCCTTTATTCATAGGATTATTGTTTCTACCTCTTAGTTCAAATAGTTGGATCTCTTCCATGTGTACGGGCCAGGGATAATTTTAAGGATGTAAAATTATCTTGAAGTTTAAAAAATTGGTGAATCTCACTAGTCTCTAATATGCAAACTATAAAATGTTTATGGATGTACTTGTAAAATTATTCAAATTTGTAATGATATTATATATATATTCTATATAATGTTGGCAATTTTTAACATAAAATAGTTTTATATTGTAAAATTTGGGCGAATCATTTTTATAAAAAAATGGAAATTGGCGAATCTTTTTTTTTGGAAAAACCGTGGAAAATTAGCCCACCTACGAATATTAGCCCCTAAAATTTTCCATGGTACGGGCAACTGAACATGGTGGCATGCGCCCTTGATAAAAAAGGATCGACTCTAAGTCAAGGTAGGTTGGGATTGGATTATAGTATTATTAATTTTCCCATGCCTTAGTTATGTCTAGTCCTTCACGATGCAACTAGGGTTGTTTGGACGTGAATCTTAGTCTTCTCATCTCCTTACCCATGTTTGGAATCCCAATAAGCAATGATTTATTTATTAATGTTTTCGTTAGTGGGGAAATCCTCTGAATTGTTTTATGGTCATCTCTCGTTCTACATTTCCATCACATGGCTCGTTTTCATATTTAGGAGGGTCTCGAGATTTGGCGACCTCTTCCTTTCCTACCATGGATCCCTTCGACTCCTTCCCAGTGTCATATCATTATCTATAAGTGGCATATTACATTAATCCTTGGTCCTAAGTGTCTTACCTATTTAATATGTTCTTGGTGGGAGTTGATGTGGTTTTCCTCAGCTGTAGAGTTTAGTTTATGGAGCAGTGGGATGGATTTAATTTTGATGTCCTATAGTATTTACCTGTCGTAAATTCTTTGGCTAGTAAATGATTTTGCAATGGATCCTAATATCTTGTTGTAGTTTGGCTTGTGTCATGCCTCTAATTTTGCTTATTTAATGAGTTTTTCAGATCCTTAGATCAATCAAGTGCCATTATCTCATGTCAGCATAAGAGTGTGGAGAATTCTTATCAGAAGGATTGTCCATTGGGCGTTGGGTCTATGTTCTCAAATGGAATATTATTTGGCATCTCAGGATAATATCACCGCCAACATTGTTTTAGACAGATTATTGGAATTTGCCCAAGAACTCTTGGATTTTATTCAAAAATTGGAGGACATGGTTAAAAGGCAGAGGTGTTCCTTTTAGCTCTTCATGGAGGCTAAGTTTCTTAGGCATCATTCTGATATGGATGATTTAATTAAAGTTTTGCATGAGGAGGTACACTCTCTAAGTTCTTGGGTAACAACGTTTGAGGTCCCCAAGGCTAGTGACATGCAGCAGGACATGGGTGTACATGGCACTGGTGTAGCCACGTAAAGGAAAAGAACTCGTCATTCGAGGGGGGTTGGAAAATTTGGTTTGATCCTTGCTGAAGAATGTTTTTTGGCTAGTGTTTGTTGTAGTTTCATAACTTTGGTTCTCTATGATATTATGTAAATGTTTCTTTATACTAGGGCATTTTGTAGAGATTATAGTTTCTATGTTTTTAGGATAAGAAGGATATGTAGCCCTAGAGCTAGAAACCATTTTGAATGGACAGATAATATCAGCAATTTTGTATCAGAAATTATGTGTAAGGATTCTAGCCCATATCCCAACTTTTATCTATATATATATATATATATATATATATATATATATATATATATATTGATGGGTCATATCCCATCTTTTATTAATATATAAACCCTTACCCATTCTTTATATATATATATATATTCATGTGAAGACATTTTTTTATGTACAATATAGCTATATTTTATGGAAAAACAAATATCCAACTTTTTTATTTTTGTAAATAAAACTTCCACATTTTGAAAAATATCTTTATATAATTCAAAAAAATCAATTCTTACATTGTTTCTATGAAATGTGCATTCTCACATTTATTCCATAAAATAAAAGTTTAAAAAATTTACATATCTATATATATATATATATATGAAGCAGAAGACACTCGGTGGTCATTGAGAGTTTGGGAAGATGAACATGATGGACATGAAGTAGTAGGTGGAAGTTCATTGGCTCCTGATATTAAAGTACATACCAAGATCATCATATTACTGAAGAATTGGTTTGTGTTACATTTCTTACATCAGGAGGATTATTTTTTAATCATGCATTCTACATGCATTTGGGTACGTAGCTATTTGGATCTTGAACGTTGGTACATCGGATTTAATCCTACCATGGAAGTGTCTTGTAGATGGTTCGTATGGGTGAAGCTCTCGGGCCTTCCCTTAGAACTCTGGACTAGAGGGGCTCTGGTAGAGATTGGGAAGTTAATTGCCAAATTTATTTATTTGAAGGAAGGATCTATCAAAGGCTTAGATAAGTGAATTAAATGGCTTCTTGTGGAACCAAACTATATATATGGTCTCTCCGCTGAAGTGGACCTCATATGGGGGGGATCATCAATTAGGTAATGAATTGACTATTGGGGTATCCCATTTCGCTGCCTTGCTTTTCATCGAACCAGATATCTTGTGAAATGCCCCCTTCATTTTTATGGATTTGTTGTGGGAGAAGTTAATGAATTCAAGAGGAGGGATTCTCATTTTAAAGGAAAATATGCTCTAGACAAGGAAATTATGGCTCCTTCCAGCTCGAGGTCCCTAGATAATATAGGTATTGACTCTATCAATTATCTTCATGATAATACAGATGTTTTTTATTTATCTCTTGGTAATACACGTATGAAGGATGCCTATGTTTAACTAAATCTCTTTTATCTGATCAATCTAACCAATCCGAGAATCCCACGATTCATGTTGGCCATGGAATTACTTCTTCCCTTCATCAATAACTCCCCATTTTTCTACCTAGTTATACTTCGATGCATTATGATATATCCTTAATACATTATAGGGATGATGTCCACCTGGATAGCTCTCCATTGATGGAAATTCTCATGGCCAACATATCTTCCCCTACCCACTTTGGGTTGTTTTCGAGGCCACTTTCCCCCACAAATTATGTGGGAAGTGACCTTGAGTTTTTGTGCTAAACCCAATCTCTAGATATCGATCCTATTCCTATCCACCATTTTTCGAGATCTCTAATACCACGAATTAGTTTGAATTATTCCATGAATGTTACCATGCACGGGAAGAGGAGAGGCTGGCACAAGAAGGTTCCCTTAGGTTCTATTGTCGATCTTGATGTTTCCACAAGTTTACTAGACAAATTAGACCTTCATGAGGTTTCCATCCTTCATGAATTGGAACCACATGCCCTTGGAGAAAATAAGACCATCCCCCATAATTCAATATGATTATTATGTTGCTCAATATTTTGGGTCTTAGGGATGCCCCTAAACAATCCTTTTTTGCTCAACTCATTCATTTTGTTTCTCCTTCTATCATTTTAATATAAGAGACCATGGTACAGGAGACTGATCGAGGTCATATTTTCAAAAAATACGTTTGGATGGAATTTTACTGTTATGGGTGCTATTAGGATTTCTGGGGGATTGGTTGCTTTATGGAACCCAGCTGTGGTTAATTTTATGGAATTAAAAATCTGTGAAAGTATTCTATTGACTAGTTTTATTATGGGATTTCCTGATCGTTTTCATATTCCAAACATATATGCACCTTACGATTCCAGAATGGAATTTTTTAATCGATTTGATGGATGTGGTTTATTGAAGGTCGGATCCATTATTATGGAAGGTGACTCAAATCTTACAATGTCTGGGGCAAAAAAATTGGGGGTCTAAGGGTTGCTTGGACCACCTGGGCCCTTTTTTTAGGGATCTCTTTAACTAAAATTTATTGGTGGGCATCATGTCATTCCCTCTTGCTACTACATGTTGTAATGGTAGGTTGGGGATGGAATGCATCACGAAGCGACTGTATCTTTTCTTAATTCATGAAAATTTGGCAAAAAATTTGGGAACTATGAAATGTTGGATTTCCCTAGCCAGGATATTAGAAAACTCTTTCATCCTATACTGGAACTATGATAATAACACGAGAAGACTCCCATTTAAATTCAATCACACCTGGCTTGGGAATCCAGAATTTTATTTTATGGTGCGTTGGAGTTGGTCTTTATTTAATTTTACTAAAGGATCCTCATGGATGGACTACATGGGGGATTAACTTAGGATTTTAAAAAGGGTTGTGAGAAGTTGGGAATATAAGAAAAATCAAGATCATCAAGAGGAATTTAGGAGATTGAATGATAAATGGTGCAATTATCTTATCCTATCGATCTTGGTTTTTTATTAGATGAGTCACAAAAGAATATCATGGATATTAAAGCTCGTAAAAGACACATCTTGCGCATTCATGAAGACACATGGCGGTTGGAGAGTCGTGTTATTTGGATAGTGGCTAGTGACAATAACACCAAATGTTATCACCATTATGCTTCATGTAGGAGACATATAAACACAATATGGTAAATAAAGGATGAAGAGGGGGTTAAATTCTCTAAATTGCAAGACATTAATAGAGGAGCGATCAATTACTTTGGGAACCTATTATGAGCTAGGATGGATGTGGAATTTGACAATGAAACAGAATTAATACAAACATACCCACACATGTTTGATGAGGAGGATGATAGGATAGTCGAGGTGCCTATTACGATGGATGAGATTAAATTTCTCGGGCCAGATGGATGGTGAATTGAGTTATTTACACATTTTTTGGATGTTATGGGTCACGAATTATTAATGATGGTGGAGGAAGCTAGAACTATGCACAGGATTTCAAGCTCTTTAAACTCCACTTGTATCACCTTTATACTAAATTATTCTAGGGTTACAACATTTATGGATTTTTTGCCTATATCTCTTTGCAACATTTCATACAAGATTATATCTAAGATTATTACTACTCGTCTTAAGGAGAATTTATCTTCCTATATCTCTCCTCAACAATTTGGTTTCCTCAAGAATAGACAGATACAAGACGATGTGGCCATAGCACGAGAATGTATTCATTATATAAAGGAATAGAAGAAAAAGGCTCTAATTATGAAGTTGGAATTAAACAAGGCATATGATTGCATTGATTGGCCTTACATTCGATTAATGATTCATAAGATTGGGATCTCGATTAAAGTGGTGGAATGGATCATGGAATGTGTGTCTTTGGTAAACTATGTTGTGTTTAGTAATGGTGTTCCTTCCTCTTCTTTTAAGGCTTCTCATGGCTTACGATAGGGATGTTCACTCTCCCCTTTAATTTTCATTTTGTTTATTGATGGATTGAATAGGAAGCTATCAAAGGCTAGCCACAGTGATATTTTTCAAGGTGTTATGGTTTCCAGGAAGACTTTCATAACCCATCTCATCTTTATTAATGATGTCCCATTTTTGGTCGAGTTTCTATGGATCAGTGGACACAACTTCACATGATCATCAACAAATTCATGGAAGCATTGGTTTTATTCATGAATAAGAGGAAGTAATTGATCATCTGTTCTTCGGAAGACCGATAACGGATTGAGGGGATTGCATCCATATTATTTGTTAATATATCAGAGCTGGAACATCTCTTTAGATATCTTGGTTCTACTCTGAGACCAAAACGATACAAAATTTCAAACTAGTAGTGGCTAATTTAGAAATTTCGATGGCATACTTTTGAGTTGGTCACATAGATGGTTGTCTTTGGGTGGTCGGATGACCCTCACACAATTAGCATTATAGGGCATAGCTATATATCGGATGCACATTTTCCTTCTCCCCGAGAACGTTATAAATTGCATTAACTTTATTATTGCACATTTCCTATGGTTTTTTGTTCATGGCCCAGATAAGATACACCTTGTTTTATTGGAGGCCCTCACCAAGAGTAAGGATGAAGGGGATTGGGGCTTAAAACATCTAGAGAATTTTGGATGGGCGCTTAATATCCAAAGTTTTTGGAGGGTTATTTTTTGTTCTAGTCTATGGCAGAAGATCATTTCTAAAAGATAATTAAAATAACAAGCAATACAGGTGTGAATTCAGAATGATGCCCCCTCTTTGAAAAATGGTTCCTATATTTGGAATGGCTTCATGAAAAACAAACACTGGCTCCTTAGCAATCTTTTTTGGGATATCGGTTTGGGTTCAGAGGTGGAGGTGGGCCTAGACACCATCAAGGGTTTTGTTGGAAATTATATATTACCCAGGGGGATCATTCACCATATCCATGAGTTGGGGATCTATAAACATCATAAGTTGTGCTATTATGGCAACTCATTAGATCTATAATATCCAATTTTGATTAGATCTCAGGCTTTGGGTTTTGTTGGTCAGATGGCGAAGATTCGGGGTGTTATATCAAAAAAATTTATGACATGGGAATCATCTTCAACGATAAGGTTGATACTCTTGTTTGGAATTGTAGATCCTCTCAACATATATAAGTCGAAGAAATATACTCCCACGTCTCTCCTTCTTTTGATCTATCTTCTGGGTCAGAGAGGTACTGAATGATTTGGAGTTGGCACATGCCCCTCAATTTGAAATGCTTTGGTTAGCTGGTAAGACACAACGAAATCCACTCTTGGGAAAACCTGAGTAAATGGGGTTTTCATTGCCCGGGTAGGTGTTATATATGTCTCTATGAAAATTAGGACCATATCCATTTATTCTTCAAATGCCCGGGGGCTATGAATATATGGACACAAGTTTTACAACACATGAATATTGTTGTTAGTTGGTAATATTCCTCTGTAAATTATTGCATTATGGGTTGGTTTCACAACTTCAAGGTTCACAAAACGCTTCCCTTCTTTATTTTCTAGGGTATCTAGTGTGGCAGGAACAAACTTATATTTGAATACATCTCATTCTCCAATGACAAGACTTGCAATAAATCATTGCTTTCTTCTTGCAATATCAGTGGCAGCCTTGTATTGGGAAAAGCAGAAATTGATGCCTATTGACTGCTAGGAAAAGTTCCCCGTCACGTTTTTTTATGGGGCTACTCATAATTTAGTTTGTCGATGCGGTGATTCTTTAGTTCTAGATCCTGACTTACATTATGTTTTCAGTTGGTATTGTGGTCCTGGGAAAAACTATAAAGCGGAGGCAATGGCCTTATGGGGCCTTCTCTATTGTGCACTCTAGTTATTTTTACACCAATTTTTGGTCACCTAACTTGTTACTATTAGATGGACCAAATTACACCATGTAAGACCAATTTTACCCTTGTTTTCACTATGAAAAATAACTTAGTAATCCATAATTTATTAAGTTGTTTACGGTCTAAACAAGAAACCCCATAAGGAAATATTGAATAAATCCCTATTTGTTTGATTTTCCTCAAGGGATAATTAATTAAACAACAGTTTAATTAATATTCTTGGTCATATTTAACCCAAAACAGAAAAATTAATTAGATAAATCACCATTTATCTTATTATTTTCTAGGAATAATTATTTATACATTATTTAAATAATATTTCTTGTTAAATTTGACTAAATCATTTATACATAATTGAATAAATCATTATTTATTTAATTATTACTCAACCACTTTCTTAAAATAATAAATAAATCATTTATTTATTTATTATTTACAAATAAAGGGATTTGACCAAATTCAAATTATTTTTCCCTCCAACAAAAATAATAAAATATCCCATAAAAGTTGCATCTAGATTTGGTTAATAATATTTTAATTATGCACCTATATCTAGACTAAGTCAATATTTTGTTATAAATAGAAGGGTTTTTCCATTCATTCACTACCTTTTGTTGCCAAAAGATCACTCTCGATCTATAGTTTTTGTTTGACTTTGATCCTCCATCATTGTCATATTTTTCTATCTTTTTGCTTGTGAACTCCCCTTGAGTTCCATTTTTTGTCTGGGTTTTCAACACCATCAAGAGAGAGAGATCTTAGATCTGAAGCGTTGAGGACATACAAGAACCCATCCCATTGAGGGGGACAAGTAACATATTTCTATGTTCCCTTCCCAAGTGTCATAAATACAAAATTCTTTAAAAATATTCTTGTCTTGTCTATTGGATGCATGGAACAACTCTTGCTTTTATTTGTTGTTTAATGTCTTTAACTACATAGATCTAGATTTTGTAGCATTTGTCTTGGTCAACGAACTACAGATCTAAAGAAATTGACAGTCATCTTTGATGTTAGGGTTGTTTGTTATACATAGCGAAAGTGGGCTTTTTTCATACGCTTGCGATTAGAATTCACACTAACAGTTATCACTCAGATCCCTATTTGTCTTCGGAGATTCCAAGGTTACAATGGATTGGGTCAATTATAGATCTTGTTTTAACCCTCATCTACTTTCCAATCGGTTAAAACACATTAGGGAATTGTCAGAGGAATTCAATGATCTCTCTTTTTCCCATACTTGGCATCATCAAAACTCCATAGCTCACAGATTGTCAACAAAAGGTTTATATATGCAAGCGGGTTGGATTCACTTCCAAGTTTATAGGAATGGCTATCTCATTCGTGACGGGACCATCCCCCTCTCTTTATTAAGTTACTTACAAGTTTCAATTATTTTTCCCACATGGGCATCGCAATCTTTGTTTCTTTTGTTTCTTGATCTATATGGGCTTGGCTCAGCTGGTGATGAGACGAGATTTTCCTCTGAGTATTAACTAGTTTTATCACAATTTTCAATTTTTATATGTTATGATATAACAAATAATTTTGTTTAACCTAAACTTTGGCAATTTTAAAATTGTTACGACATCTACCTACCAGATATTCATCTATGAAATTTTTTTTTTTGTCTTTGAGATATTTTACTTTGTATGAACATACAACACAATCACAAATATAATTTATTTTTTTCATCAAATAATAATTAAATTTAATAATTTTTAATAAAATAATTATTTAATTTATTTGAATTACTTTCGATCTAATTTATTTTATTAACAACTAAATTGCTACACATATAAACAATACTATGCTTTAACAAAGAATGAATCTAAAACTGATTGTTAAGCTTTAAAAAACGCAGTGTTAAGTTCAATTGCCATAACATTATATACAAAGAATCATTAACTGATTGTTAAGCTTTAAAAAACGCGGTGTTAAGTTCAATTTCCATAACATTATATACAAATGTATATAGATGGCCATTTACTATTGATGTTATGACCACGACAAGGTATTTTTCAAAGGGAAATAGATCACATACATAATCAATCTCTCTTTGTAAGTGAATTTACATGTTCTGTAAATTTCCCTTTTCTTAAATTATCTTATTAGTCCTTGTTATGCCAAGACTATAATGATAGCCTCGTGATCAAAAAAAATTGACCATTAGTAAATATTTGGGCCACTTTTAAAATGGTTTATTCGAACAAAACTTTAATATTGTTAACTAGAACTTTTGATGTTTGTTATCATGTCATTAAAGGCTTTATGAAAATGCTTAATTTTCGTCATCAAGTCAATATTAATTTTTCAATATAGGCTTTATGAAAAGGTTGGGGAAGTTTTCATCGAGTTAGAATGAAAATTTTTAATATGATGATAAAAATGTAAAATTATTTAATAATAATATTAACTTATTAATGAAATAGAAAATATGAAAATGGTTTAATGGATTTGTTAAATATGAAATTTATATGTGAGTGATTTTTAGTGTGATTTTTTGGAATTTTTTTGGTGGTTTTTTCGGTTTAATTTTTTTTAATTTGGCAGAAATTTATTGAAATCACAAGTTTCATTGGTAACTCTTGCACAATTGGAGTTTTCTAGGGGTTTTTCAGGGTGTTGAATCCATATATATAGTAAAAAAACTAGTTTAAATAACACAATTCAAGTTTTCACCTCAAAATTTTCCACCAGAAACTCTAAAAAGTCACACTAAAGACAACTCCTTTTATATGTAGTATTAAAATAAATATTAGTAAATTATTGTAATATAAAAAAAAATACGGACCATGTGTGGTGAGACAAGTAGGATGGTGCATGGCTATTGTCTCACCAAATGTGCATGGCTAAAGACATGGTCATGTTCCCTCCTCTAGGTTATCATCTAGTTTTAATGTCACCCGCGTGGAAGAGCATGTGACTTAATGAGGTGATCATAAGATATCATACCAGAGTGAGCACAGGCTTAATTACGGTGATCGGTTGGAGATTTATCTTGGTTATTATGTGGAGATATGGAATTTGGAAGTCACCCAGAGTCTATTCTTGAATTTCCCTTCCATGCATAATTTTCATCATAAGCAGGGGTTGATATTATTGGAAATACTGAGAGGAGAGGTGAATCAATATTCTTTTCAATTAGTATTATTATTAATCTTTCAGAGCATTAGTTAATCTTCAATTATTATCGGTGTTTGTACAATGATAATAGTAAACAAAAGGAACACAATTGCACACAAATTTTAGGGTGGAAACCCTCTTCAGTACTAAAACCACTTGAATGATTTTCTAATAATTCTTTAATATTCAACTCCAATTGAAAATAAAGCTCCAACTTCCTAGAATCTATAAAAGCATTTTTCTCCAGCTCCCACTGGATTGACGCTCCAATGCCCGAGATTCTTCAGTAGTCAAATGAATGGAAGCCCCAACACCCAATGAGCTACAACTCACCCTAGCAACACCCTACCACCCTGAAGTTTTCACAGGCTTGAACATGTTGATGACTTCATGCACCAGCCTAGCACCACCCTACCACCCTATAGAAGAAAAAAAGAAGAATGGACTCTTGTACCATGGAAAATGATCCACTTTACAATGATAGAATGATGTATAAGAAGAACACATACTAGACCATAACCCCAACTATGACACAACCACCTAATGATGATCCTAGACCTCCCGACACTGTCTCTTCAACTCTTGGCAGATAGACACAATGATACATTTACAATGACTTAGTACAATGATACCTTTATAATCACTGTATGCAGTGCTGCCCACTTGAAGACTTCATGTGGTGAACTTCTTGCTACTATTCTACACCTTGATTGATGCTCTTGTCATGCTACCCTCTGTTGCACCTTGCTTTGCTTTGCTGCCCTAGAAATTCTTGTCCTTTCCAGCCCTTGACAACACATGATCTATCTTTTTCTTGCCTTCTATGATCTCGATATTGAATCTGGTGTATCTATGTTATTTCATATCCCCAATAAGTTATTTTCGGTTCTGTAGTATTCCTCTGAGTCTTCTTTCCAATGCCACAGCTCTGACCCAATTTGGATTCTTCAAGAGAGAGTTATGCCCAATCTCTCACAATGACCTAATTATGGACTGGTTCAGTAGAGCAAACTTGTACGGCGTGCCACGTGTCATTGTTTCTTCATTCAGCTCTGAAATTGATATAACTAAAACTAAAGTCTGTGCATTATCTTCCACCTTTTGCAGAATTTCAATCTGATACTTAGAGAGAGAGTTATGACTATTTTCCCAAGGTCACTTCTTTGAGATGAAGTTCAGGAGCCTACAAAAACATTGACGTTCACAGATCATATCTCCGAAAATATTGCGCACCTTGATCTAAAATTTTTACAGGAGTTTCCTCAGGATTTCGGTTTCGTCTCATAAACATTTCAGCTTCTGACCCTTCGTAGAAAAAAAATTTAGAGTGCAAATTCCACGATGACCTATTTCAAATAGCGAAATCCCTACATGAGGAGGATATGAGGATCAAAATTTATATTAAATGCTTAGGTTGAGAGGGTCTTCAATAAGTGAACGTGGGAGGGATTTTAAGAGCTTAAAAATTATTAATTATTGACTTTTCAATGACCCATGCCACAACCCCATGGGGTTTTATCCCACTAATTGGGGTTACAAACTTCAAACATGAATATCTCTCAAACCGTGAAGAATTACATGGCGTGCCATATATCAAAGGAAACATCTCGACAAGCAGAAACCATAAAAAATATTCTTGACCGAGAATATAGTAATTTGGTAGGTCAAAATTACCATGAAAGATCGGGGTTGCCCCTGGTGCTGCTTGGGTTGACATCAATGACAACCACTGATCAACAATCTCCCCCTTTGGCATTGATGGAAACACAAGTACTCCCTCTTCAATAATGACACCTCTTCTTATAACATTCTCTCCCCCTTTGACATCAATGGAAAAGAGTAACTCCCCCTGACACACAACCATCTTGTGGACTTGTACACACTTCGACTCCCCCTGACAGACAACCATCCTGTGGACCTGTACACACTTCCACCCCCCCCTTTATATTCTGAATAAGGAAAATCTAATGAGAACTTGGGAGAATCCCAAGCTTCTGGCGAGGATATTCAAATGCTTCACGAGTACTCTTACGGTCATCAATGCTTCTTACCCAATCTGCATCTGTAAAGGCTTGAATAATGAGATTGTTACCCTTGGGATATCATAAGCCATATTTTGATGTTCCCTTTAGATATTGAGGAATTCTTTTGATGACAATAATATGTGATTCTTTTGGTGTTGCTTGGAATCTTGCTACTTTTCCAACTACTTGCATAACATCTGGTCGGGAGGTTGTTACATATAGAAGACTAACAATCGTAGATCTGTACAACCTCTGATCCACATCCTTAGATGAGTCGTCTATGCTTAATTTTCAGCCTGTTACCATCGGAGTAAGGATGGGTTTGCAATCTTCCATTTTGAATTTCTTGAGAATTTCATTGATGTATTTGGCTTGACATATAAATATTCCTTTCTTTTACTGAGATATTTGAAGCCATAAGAAGTATGTCAGTTCACCAAGTAAAGACATCTCGAACTCACTTTGCATCTTTGTAGCAAAGTTCTTACTTAGTCGATCATCATTGCTACCAAATATTATATCATCCTCTTTAGCTATTAGACGTGCTTTAGTTGCTTCATCCAGAACATATATGTCATTTGGCGCTCGACTTGCTATAGCCACAATTTCACCATACTTGCCTTTCCTGATTTCACATTTTGTGGAGTTGAATAGTATTGTGTGTCCTTGATCACACATTTGTCCAACAATGAGTAGATTGTGATTCATGTTTTCAACAAATAGAACATTCTTGGCTAGAGCATCTTTGCTTCCGAGAGTGACGATACCTGAACCTATAACATTTGAAGATCCATCATTTCCAAAGGATATGGTTTCATCCTTCTTCTCTTTCAGAGATAAAAAATTATTTCTATCTCCAGTCATATGCGTTGAGCAACTTTTATCAACATACCACATATCTTTGTTGTTTTGAGCCTTGAGAGCAAGAGCACAATTATCAGTCTTCTTCTTCTTCCATGTTCGTTCGTTTTGTGGCTTCGAAGATTCATTTGGAGGATTTTCAAGTCTGCAGTCTCTGGCTATGTGTCCAAAGTTTTGACATTTGTAACATTAAATATTATTTATTAAATGTTCAAATCTATTTATGTTTCATTGAGCCCTGGGAGGTTCATATTTGACAGATCTTTTGGAATTGTATTGGTTCCTAGGGTACATGCGACATTCTACAACTTTATGACCAAATTTTCCACATGAATAACAATAGCCATAAAAAAATATGTTGGTAACTAGATGGAAAACTTCTTCAAGGAATTTTCTTCCAAGGTTGTTCTTGCAAATCTTGTTCAATGAAATCTACGTGCATGTTAGATCTCATAGGTTCATTTTATTTTGTTATAGAAGGTCCTGCTTCTTCTGCTTTGTAACCGAGGCCAGTTCTTTCGTTGTAAGATCGTTGATTTTTGATGAGTTCTTCCAATGCCCTTGAGTTGTTGGCATAGTTTTGGACAATTTTTCCCTTCTTCTCTTCCTTACGCAGCGAGACTACTTTGGCTTCTAATGCTTCCCTTTCTTGGTTGCTTTCTTCAAACTTCTTTTGAAGTGACTCTTCAATACATTTGTGTTCTTCAACTTCAATTTTGAGACCTTGAACTTGTTCTTCAAGAGTATTGGAACAAATCTTCTCAGCCTTGAGCTCTTTTATAAGCTTGATTGCCTCCTTGGAAAATTATTTTATGGTCAAACTTCTTCTTTTTTGCTTGATACCTCTTGTTTAATGTGCTTGGCCATAAAAAATACCCTCTCATTGGCTTCTTCTTTGCTTTCATTGTCTTCATCGAATGATGAGCTATCTTCTTTAGAGAGAAATTTCCTTTTGAATTCTTTATTTTTTCTTTGCTTGTTGAATTTCTTAAATCCTTTCTTTTCTTTTGAGTTTCCATCACTTCTGTTCGAACATTTTGCTGTGAAATTCCCAACCTCACCACAACCGAAACATATAAATGGAAGTTTACCCTTTAATTCTCCCTTTCCAATTTTTAGTTTTCTCGTAAAGTAAGCATATTCTCCATCTGAAAGACCTTCTTCATCATCTTCCTTTTCTTCACACTTGCAGGTGCAAGTTTGTGCCTTTGAAGGTTGTTTCTCCTTATTGGTTTTCTTAGATGCAGCGAATGCAATTTCTAGATGTGAAGTACCTTCTCCTTCATCAAGTCTCATTTCATATCCTATGAGAACTCCATGTAATTCCTCTTTGCTGAGTTTTTCTAGATTTGCACTATATTCTAATACCAATACCTTTGGGTTGAATCTCCCTGGTCTAAGAATCTTTCGTATAATAGTCTTCTCGTCAACAGGCTCTCCTAATCCTCCCAGATTGTTGGTTATTTCATAAACCTGTTGGAAGTATGCAACAATGTTGTTATATTCTTTCATTCTAAGTTGCTCAAATTTTTCTCTGTATATTTGAAGGTTTGCTTCTTTGACATTTGAGTCACCTGCATATATATTCTCAAGCTTGTCCCATACATTTTTGGTGGTTTTACAACCCAACACCTTATGATAAGTAGATTCAATAAGTCCACTGATAATAATTCTTTGCTTTTACATCATTTACCAAATTCTTCTTACCTTGTTCATATGTGGTTGATGTAAATCCATTTTGAAAAGTTTCCCATACTTCGTAACCTTGCGCCAAGAGATAGACCTCCATTCTTCCTTTCCAAAGTGCATAATTATTTTCATTGAACATAGGTACACCATTCTTGGTATGCTCCATGACCTCCTTCCAGCTATTAAACTGCTATTGAAGGAACCAAGCTCTGATACCAATTGTTGGAAATACTGAGAGGGGGGTGAATCAGTATTCCTTTCAGTTAGTATTATTATTAATCTTTCAAAGCATCAATTAATATTCAATTATTATCAGTGTTTGTACAATGATAACAGTAAACAAAACAAACACAACTGCACACAATTTTTAAGGTGGAAACCCTCTCCAGGACAAAAACCCCTGAATGCTTTTCTAATATTTATTTAATATTCAACTCCAAATGAAAATAAAGCTCCAACTTCCTAGAATCTAGAAAAGAATTCTTCTCCAGCTCCCGCTGGATGGACGATCCAATGCCTGAGATTCTTCAGTAGTCAACTGAACAGATGCCCCAACACCCAATGAGATACAACTCACCCTAGGACCACCCTACCACCCTGAAGTTTTCATAGGCTTGAACATGTTGGTGACTTCATGCACTGGCCTAGCACCACCCTACCACCCTATAGAAGAATAAAAGAAGAATGGACTCCCATACCAGGGAAAATGGTCCACTTTACAACGATATAGAATGATGTAGAAGAATAATACACACTATACCATAACCCCAACTATGACACAACCACCTAATGATGATCCTAGACCTCCTGACATTGCCTCTTCAAATCTTGGCAGATAGACACTTGTACAATTTTTACAATGATACATTTACAATGAATTAGTACAATGATACCTTTATAATGACTATATGCAGTGTTGCCCACTTGAAGACTTCATATGGTGAAATTCTTGTTGTTGTTCTACACCTTGATTGTTGCTCTTGTCATGCTACCCTCTGTTGCACCTTGCTTTTCTTTGCTGCCCTAGAAAGTATGGTCCTTTGCAGCCCTTGACAACACATGATCTTGCTTTTTCCTGCCTTCTAGGATATCAATATTGAATCTGGTGCATATTTGTTATTTCAGATCCCCAATATGTGATTTTTGGTTCTGTAATAGTCCTCTAAGTCTTCTTTCCAATGCTACAGGTCTGAACCAATTTGGATTATTCAAGAGAGAGTTATACTCGATCTCTCACAATGACCTAATTATGGACTAGTTCAGTAGAGCGAACTTGTACGACGTTCCACGTGTCATTGTTTCTTCATTAATCTTTGAAATTAATATAGCGAAAACTAAAGTATGTGCACTATCTACCACTTTTTACAGAATTCCAATCCGATACTCAGAGAGAGAGTTATGACTAATTTCCCAAGGTCACTTCTTTGAGATGAAGTTCAGGAGCCTACAAAAACATTGCCTTCTCCGAAAATATTACGCACCTTGATCTGAAATCATTAGAGGAGCTTCCTCAGGATTTTGGCTTTGTCTCATAAAACTTTCAGCTTCTGAACCTTCGTAGAAAAAAAGTTAGAATGCAAATTCCACGATGATCTGTTTCAGATAGCGAAATCCCTACATGAGGAGGATATGGGGATCACAATTTATATAAATGCTTAGGTTGAGAGGGTCTTCAACAAGTGAACGTGGGAGGGACTTTAGGAGCTTAAAAATTATTAATTATTGAATTTTCAATGACCCATGCCACAACCCCATGGGTTTTTAGCGCACTAACTGGGGTTACAAACTTCAAACATGAATATCTCTCAAACCGTGAAGAGTTACATGGCATGCCATATATCAACGGAAACATCTTGGCAAGTAGAAACCATCAAAAATATTCTTGACCCATAATATAGTAATTTGGTAGGTCTAATTTACCATGCAAGATCGGGATAGCCCTTGGTGCTTCTTGGGTTAACATCAATGACAACCACTGATCAATAGATATTCATTCCATACAATGGACAATCTTGGAAGGAGGGAGAAGTAATTTCTAGGAACTAGGCTTTGCAGGGTGGCACATTATCAATGTTCACAGGCTCAAATAAACACTAATGCAAATCCTAGAAATACTAATGGACCCACTTCATTCAAAGATGCACTTAAAGGGAAGAATGTTGCTCCAAGCTAACAACCTCCTTTTTTCCAAATCCTTACATAGTGGAGCAAATGGACAGGATATCGATCATGGATTTTAAATCCCTAAATCTGAAAATTGAATTTGTACATCTTCAAAACATGACACTAATGTGTCGATTTAATGGTTTTTGGCCAAAACCAGAATATTTATCTGCTTGGGTGCACTCTTCTTGGATAAAGAAGTGTGATATTTATTTGTGCTCAAAAGGTTTTTTCATAGTACATTTTGAGACAGCAAGAAAGGGACAAACATCTCAATGAAGGTTTGTGGTTCTAGGGTAGAGTCGAGCTCTTTGTAACCCCATGGTTACCACGTTTTAATGCAAAAAATATGGTAATCACAACGATGCCAGAATGGGTAAGGTTAACAAATCTTCCCCTTACCAAATATCCTTGGCAAGTTCAAATCAATAGACTCGGATAGAACAAAGGCAAGCAGGATGGCGGCAGCGAGGCTGGCGCAGCAGCAGCTCGAGGATGCCCCGTTCCGGATGACGATGATGGTTACTGGTGCAGGATTGAAGAAGAACCCCCCTCAGAGGATTATGGTGTCTAGTGCAGGTGGAATTGTCCAAGTAATTTTGTTCAGTTTCTCTATCATTTTTATGTTCTGGGAAGTCATAGTCTATTTGTTATGTCACAGCTGGTTTCCTCCTTCGAGGCAGCTTATGTACATTGCTCAGGCTAGTTTCCCCTTGTGGGCAGCCCATTTTTGCTATTCTGCTGAACTCATGAAGCCTCTAGTGGCCATGTATTAGATGTACCATATGTTTCAATAATAGAATTTAAACTTACTTAGAAAAAAAAAAAATAGACTCGGATAGAACATCAAAGGGCATCTTTACTTTTGTTAGGATATATGTTAAGATGGACCTTAGCAAATATCTTCCAAATCGTCTTATACTGAAACATGAATTTGTTTGAGTGGACACAGGTTCTTGATTATGAGAACACAGCTTTCAGATGTCAATATTGTTTCCAAACAGGTCACCTACAAAATTCTTTCCCTCAAGCAATAACGACACTAAAAAAGAAAAAAGTAGAAAGGCCCTAAAGTAGAGGGGATAGAATTTTCCAAATAATATAGAAGAGGGAGATAATCAGAACCCAGAAGAACAAACTCAAGCTAATAGAGGTGAAGAGAACAACAATCAACCAAGAAGAGACATCCGAAGGGGGACAATTTCAAAGGAGGTCATCGTCTCTGAGAAGCAGAAAGAGGAAGTGCACATCAGAAAAGATTTAGGAGCGATAAAGAGAACACATGTATTCGAAGGTTTGGATTCATAAAAAGAATTTCCTCCACAAGCGGAAGAAAATAAGATGGAAATAGTTACATTCGCTTCCAATCAAGAACTTTGGAGAAAGGTTGAAAGAAAAAAAGAGAAAAAGGGGGAAATAAATTATGTTTATCACACACAACCTCAAAAATTATATTTTCTATTTTATTTTTATTATGTTTTTATCTTTTAAGTGGTGCATTTGTTGAAAGGTTGATATTGACGGAATGCCTTTGGGCAAGTGCAAAATGTAACTTTATCCCCTTTTTTCAAGTTGAATAAAGTTATAAGTTTTTTCTTAGAAAAAAAGATATGATAGAATTAAAATAGATTTTTAAAATATTGAATAAAAAAATAATGATGATGATTATGATGAGTAATGTCTTATAAAACTAATATAATCTTTTGGATGTTATAGTCTATCATCTACACAATTATGATAAAAAAAAATTAAAAAAAATTATAATACATACGAAAATATCATTTTACAATTATTATAAAAGTTAAAATTATCGATTATTAAAAGCATTTAATCAATTATTATCAATTATTATCAATTATTATCCATTTTTAACATTATATCAATTATTAATTATTAATTTTAATAAATTTATTAAAAGCATTTAATTTTGAAAAATTAAAATATAAATATATAAATTATCATATTTTTATTTTAAAAATAATAATTTTTTATTTGAGACGAATATATATGTTTATTTAATTTATTAAAGTTCAACTTTATAAAAAAAAATTTGAATTTCACAATGTTATTGCGAAATGCATCTTAATCTGTGATTTTTTTTTGTGATGTGCAACATGAATTCTTCACACATATACTCCTTGTCATCGCAGGGTACGGGATTACCATTGGTGGTCGTCATCTATTATATTAACAGAAAAAACTATATATTTATTTTCTTACTATTTAAAATATAAATCAAAACTCCATTGTTTTCAATCTAAATTTCTGTTAGAGTTAAGAGGAAAAGTGATATATTATTTTCTTGCCATTTAAAAAACAACTTTACGTTAATATGAAACTTTTGTTTCATATTACAAATCTATATATTTATTTAAATTGATAATTTGATTTTTATCTGCGTACGATTAGTGTATATATTTAAAATATAATGATTTTCAAGCTTTTGTGACTGTCAATTGAATATTTAAAGTATATTTTAAAGTAAAATTTCTTTATAGTACATAATTAATTATTTTCAGTTTAAAAACATAATTTCTTATATTCTTTTTAAAAATTTGTTTTAAAAAACACTTGTCATATACTTTCTTATTCTTTATCAATCATCATTATTTATTTTATTTTAATATTTAATATTAAATTATTGTGATATATTACATTTTAAATGTTATTTATGAATCAACATTAATGTAGAAAATTATTTAAAATTATTTAAAAATTATTTTTAAAGATAAGAATTATATTATCTATATTATTTAGAGAGAGCAATTTGCATATATTTATAAATTTTGATATTTTAATTGAGTATGTAATTTGACATACAAATTTATTTATTGAGTTTTTATTTGCATATATATATGAAAGGTAATTTTTGAAATAACATTTTATTATTTTTTGAAAAAAAGTTGAATTAATTGATAACGAGTATTAAGTGAATTATTTAGGTTCATAAGAGATGACATGAATTTTATCCATCTTAATTTTGATTTTTCTAATTTCATTTTTAAATTTTATTTTAATAATTTTTTAATAAATCATCATAGTGAATTGCATCCACATCATATCAAAATGGTCACCATAAATATCTTATTAACTTTATTCAAATCCTTATTACATCTCTAGAAAATCTTATCATATACTTTTACAAATTGATAATGAAAAGAACATATTTTTAGCTATATTTAAACTAAGCAGACAGACTAGCTACCATGTATCACTTGTTTATATATATCAAGGTGTATACTTTTGTTTCATTTTATTTTTATTTTTTGGTTTTTTTTTTTGTGTATTTAGAGGAATTGGTAATTGGGTCGGGTTTCTATTCAAGGGTCGATTCCAACCACTATTACTATACATTTAAGTGAACCAATGCACATCCTAATGCACGACCCACAAGGTTAGGTAAGGGGATTTGAACCCCAAGCCACAGACTTCAAAAACACTTCATATTATGTCGATTGCAATAGAATTATTCTACATCTAAATACTAAATGTTTTCATTATTTTTTAAAATTTAATTTTAATATTTTTTATACAAAATTTAAAATATCTAAGTTTATTAAATTAAAGTTAAAATTTGCAATTTGATGGCTTTTTTCTCAATAAATTTTTACTTTAATTCATTTATTTGTTCATTTATTTATTTATTTGACAAAGTTTTGTAATTTAATTTATGACAAAGTTTTATAGTTAAAATTTTCATAATTTTTTTTTGGTAAGTTATTATTCACAGGGAATTGGAACCTGTGACCTATTGCATGGATCAAAGATGAGTGGAATTGGCCCAAATTAAGCTTTTCTCGCGACTAGTCACCAACCTTACTCAGATTTAAGCACAAGGCATGGCCATCATTATGAATCCAACTATACCAAAAAACAACCTTCACTAACCTTTAAAATTTTCATAAATTAAAATTAATTATAATTTTATATAAATTTTCTATTACATTTAAATAAAAATTCCTATTAAAAAATATTAAAATTAAATTAAATTATTTTTAAATTTAATATTATAAATATATGTTAATAAGTTAACCATTAACATTATTTTTATTTTTCTAAGTGATCACTTTTAATATATATAAAAATTATCCTATATCCATTTTATTCATTTATTAAAAATCTAAAGTATTCAGCCTCATGAAACTTAAATATATCCATAAAATTTTAGAGCTTCAAAAATTCAAATCTTTATAACAATTAATCAATTTAAAATTAAATTAAATATTAATCAATATTTTAAAAAATTTAAATTAAAATGAATATTATTCAATATTTTAAAAATTAAATAAAATATAATATAATTGAAAGTCAATAAATAAAATATAAATAATTAGGTTTTCTATTTCATATTAATATAAAATTGTAAAAAAGAAGTAATACTAGGAAACTAGGACCCAATACTATATATCATTAACAACATTATGTTTACTAGCAGGAAATTTGTCTATAAGAGAATGGCTTATTACTATCGAGTTATGATTGGTTATTAACATAAAGATAGGAAATAGAAAAAACAAACTATGAACAAGCTTACAAATCATGGGTACAAGGATTTTTCTTTTAGAGTTTTTGGGTGGCCTCTTCCCTAGGCTTTGTATGTTGTTGTTCAACTGAGGGTGACTCCTTTGTGATCACCATGAAGTCTACAAAGTCCCCCCTCGAGCCTTGGGAGCCCTTCACCTCTATAATAGTCTTGGTCAAAAATTAGTGTAAATAAAGTTAATAAAGGAAAAATAATATCCAAGGTCATGGGACACGTATTCAAAGCTGAATGTTGGGAAAAATATCCTAGTGTGGGTGTTCATTTAGTTTATTATGGATAAGGCAATGGAAAAGGCTTTGGAAAGGAAAGGGGTTTTAATTGGAATTTTATCTAGGAAAATAATGGAAATTAGGAGAAAAGAAAGGTGAAAGGTCATAGGTTGCATGTGAGGAGGAAAATGAAAGAAAATAATGGAAAATGAAGAAAGTAGAGGCATGTTAATAAAAAGTCTTATGAGGATCAGTTCACAAACTTTTTGTCAATTATATGGTGGAGCTCTCTCTCTACTCTCTCTCACACACACTTTTGGACACTTGGAGCATTAATGGAGAATTTTAGCATTGGATCAAGGAAAGAAAAGGAAGAGAAAAGAAGGAAAAGGGAAGCAAATATCAAGCAAGAATGAGCATAATAAAGCAGCTACAACAGGATTACTTGCAGGTATCTATTTGCTTGTGTGATTTCCTTGCTAGATTTTCCATGCATGGTACATGCATGTGTGTATTTGGTTCTCTTGTTTTCATTGGCATGGGATTTGCCAGGTGTGATAGTGTTCTACATCATTTCCTTACCATTTCTGGATAGCCTTGGTGTGGTGGGTTCTCTTGTATTTGGTTGAGATAGATTTTTGGATGGTTTCGAAACTGAGTAAGGTGGTCTCTGAAAGAAATAACACAAGGCCTAGGAATCCTTGGGCCAAAGAAGCTGGGATTGCGATAAATTCAAATTTTGTGCACCTTGGTAGACCTAGGAATCTTGAACCGATAAATGGAAGTATATACAGTAAATCCTAGAGGTGTGTACCCTCGATCAGGCCTAGAAATCCTCGACCAATGTATGGTGGGATATACGGTAAATCCTGGAGGGTGGAATCTATATTAGACCTAGGAATCCTCGACCTCTGAATGACAGGATATATGATAAAGCCTAGAGACTAGGAGGTAGGAAAATTCCTCACGGTGTAGGTGGAGAAATCTAATGGTATCCATTCTTTTTTAGGGCCTAGTTATCTGGTGGGGATTGTGGTAAAGCCTGAGAAAACCTAGATTTGTTTGGTTTTGAGTCTCACATTTATGCTTGGAATATGGCACGAGGGTGATTAGCTGAAATAAATATTTGGTTCCGCCCAATCTATGGCCGGGTGGTACATGGAAGTCCCAGACCTGGTTGCATTTAGTATATGTTAATAAGAGATCCTTCTCCTTGATATTTCATGTGTAAATGTATTGGTTCATATGTGATTCTTATGGTTGTTATATCATTTTTATTTATGTTGGTTAAATATGCTAGCTATGAGTATATTTTATAACAACTTGATGTATGGTTCTCATCATGGTTTGATTAGAAAATGAATGAAAAATGAATATATGACCTAATAGATGATAATGTAGCTATAATGATATGGCAACAATGCTTCTTTACGAATCTCAAATAAGTATGAGGCCCATATGCTCAGATATGTTGTTATGACCTGCATATCAAATATTTGTGACATGTTTAAAGAAATGCATGTCATGGATAGTAGGGGTCAGATCAGGTACTTGCACTAGTGATTTCATTAGTAGGTTTGTTCCATTATTATTATTCATTTCTAAACGTTTCATGAAGTTATGAGTAATGGCTTTAGACGTAGCCCTGAATAGTGGCTCAGAATCCGGGGTTGCTAGCACGGAACTTCCTGAAAAATTCCATAGTCATTGGCATGCCTTGTTGTGGGAGCGACTGGAAGGCCGCAGTCACATGCATGGCTTGTTATGGGAGAGATTGAGGGTCATGTCAAGTTGCCTCAGGGGTTGGTCACCTAGAAGTGTTGATTGGCTCTTGAAGGTTTTGTAGATTGCGTGGAAGGTCAGTTTGGTTTCGTTATGTCGGTTCCACTTCCTTAACTATACATGGGGAGTTGAATCACATCATAGTATCCTCTCGTCACATGTTTACCCCAGTGAACCAGTTATATTGGGTAAATGTGGGATGAGGGTGTTACAAGGTGGTATCAGAGCATGGTTCGACCCTTGGTCTGGAAGGGAAGAATATGTTTGTCATGCATGCATGTAGGTTGCATATGTGCTTGTTATGTATGCATGGTTATAGTCATTTTCACAATTGTCTTGTCATGTATAAGTTGATGATTTTTTTGTTTGGATATGTTTTTCACGAATGCATGTCAGTTGTATATGCATTTCTTATGCATGTTAGTGTCTATATGTTGTTATGCATGCATTGTCATGGTTACAATTATGTATGCATGGTAGGTCAGGCATGCATCGTGGCGGTCATTATGTAGTCTTTGTCATCATGATGTTGTTAGTATGATATGATGTTGATGTGTTGGCTGAGATAGAGTAAGAGACACAAATCATCAAGGCGAGGTTGCAACACTAGACCTCGATGTAAGAGCATATCGTCATACAGGTTTGTATGTCGAGCATGAAGGTATGTTGGTTAATTGTTGTTATAAGCATTAGGGTTATGTACATGTTGTTAGTCTATGGTTTTGTAGTTACATGAATGATAGATGTTATTTAATGAGTGTGATCGCATGTACATGCATCAGTTATTTATGAAGGATAATAACTTGTTGTTATATGCATTGTGGTCTTATGCATGATGGTTATGGTCATTTCATCTAAGATAGTGATGCTATATGTATCATATTAATCTGGATTGGCTTGTACAAATGATTACGGTCATGAAATTTAGGTAGGAGTTGACATATTTGTGATATTGTGTTGTACTAATATAGACTGATTGTGTAAATGTGATTATTATGTATGAATGAAAATTGTTTATGATTTTATGATGTGAACATATTAGTTAGTCACTATTATGAATATCACTTTCTTATTTATGTTTTAGTTTATATGTTGTGAAATTCTTTTGTGTTAATCTAGATCGATTATGTAGACAATATAGCCTCCCCTGAGATACATTAAGGTACGAGTTTGCTTATGCCATCTACTTGGTGCTTGAATGTTTAATTATGGTGTCTATTTGGTGTTTGATTGTTTGGTTTCTATTATGTCATCTATCTATTGTTTGAATGTTTGATTAGTTGCATGATATGAGTTTGTACCCATAAGACTACATGAAGGAATGATCTTGTTTTGAGATGGTTGCACTAACATATATGTGTTGAGATAGTTGATATGTACTTGAGTGTAAGTGGGTGCTAGTTGTAGTACTATGGCTAGTAATTGTGAGTTGATTATGATATGTTTGTTAGTCTTGGTAAAGTTTGATTTAATATTAATAGACATGTAGTCTTGATATTTAGAACATGTGGCTGACATGTGTGGACATTTGTAGGGAAACATGCTTGGTATTAGCATGACAAGGTAACAATTGATTTGCTTATGTGATTAACAACTGGGTGATGTGATAGTGCATAATAAGACTCAATTGTAGCAAGGAAAAAGTTAAAAGAAAGGAATTGGGTGAGAATTCCTTTGGCTATGTTTGGAAACCACAATTCCAAACAAATAAGTGCTTTTCATGAATATAGGAAGTCTTCCTAACCTTGATTTTTTATATCATTATGTGGATGTATGATATATTCATGAATATTTATTTGACATGTATATTAGCTAATTTCTAGTTATAGTAGGATCGTAAAGGGAATTGGAGTTCCTTGAGAGATGACATGGATGTGTTCAGTTATAGGTCAACATGCTTGGCACAACAAGGTGAGGCAATTAGTATATTGTTGTATTTACTTATACACTAACAGTTGTGTTGTTATGGCAATATGATGCAGATATTACATGGAAAAAGAGACTTCCATGAGATTTTGAAGAAGGCTTGGGTTGAGCTTTCCCTTGGAATTACTGGGAACCATGGGGATTGAGTCATGGTGTTTGTTGCTAGTATTTTGTTTTTGGTCTTTTGTGATTGTCACGCTTAATTTGAGGTATTGATTGCATCTAGTGCATGATCATGCCACTTTATTGTGGTGTCATATTGATATTGGTTTTCATGGTTTTATTCTTGTTTGTTTCTTGTTATTTCCCTTTATGTTTTGAGGGTGTTGGGAATTGGTTGGGAAAGAGTAAATTTAATGGAGCTAGGGTGGAGCTGAATTAAACCCAATAGGTAATGTAAGACCTGGATGAATCTCGGTGCATATATAAGGGAAAATGAAGGAAAGAGTATGACAGTCGATTGAGTTGGTTGGGTCCATTAGGATAAATGGGCGATGGCAGAACAATCATGAGAAAGGTAGTAAGAAAGGTAAAGTAAGTGGATTTCAGGCAGCATATGCCTTGGCTAAGCTGGGAACTAGTATTCTCAATGTTTTGCATGTTTTGCACGGATAAAGGGAGTTCTCATAACCTCAACCTTATAATATCTGGTAATTTTGTTGTGACTATGATTATTTTGATTTCAATATATCCACATATGTATCTATGTTTATATGTATGTATGTACACATGTACGTATGTATTTATGCTAATGTTTATATGTATATACGTATGTACGTATGCTACTGTCTAAAAGGGTCGTTATGGATCATGGTTGTTTTATGTTGATGTTTATATGTATATATGTGTTTATGTATGTCATTGTATGACAGGGTTGTCAGGGATCATGCTCATGGAGGAATGATTGCTTATGCAAGTGAATGGCATGAAGAGGTTCCTGGTTTATAAGGAATAAAGTGGGAAGAGTATCCTTGACATATCTACAAGGTTAGTGTCATGTGGATATGAATTGATATTATGTGCTTGTACTATTCCTATTTTTATGTTATGGACAGGTAATGTTGAGTAATACATTAGCAAAAGGAAAGTAGTATGATCTACGACATGCTAGGACAAGCATGGATGGTGGAAAGGCATTGGAAGCAAGGTTGCTTGGTAGAGACAATGTGGGCTCTGGATGTGTAGTACTATTGTTGTGTATATGTTGAACATGTTGTATATGTTTCACATGTGATGTTGTGTGCATGTGGTGTTGTGTACATGTTGTTTATCCAATGCTATGTATAGATGGTGTTTAGTACATCTTGTATATGTAGTGTTGTGTACAGATGGTGTTGTGCACATGTTGGATATGTGGTGTTGTGTACATATGGTATTGTGTTCATGTTGGATATGCGGTGTTGTGTGCATATGGTGTTGTATTCATGTTGGATATGCGGAGTTGTGTACATAAGGTGCTTTGTGCATGTTTCATATGTAGTGTTGTGTACATATAGTGTGGTGTGCATGTTGTAAACATGGTGCTATGTACATTTTGTACTATGTGTATGATTTTACATGTCGTTTTGTGTGCACGTGGTGTCGTGTACATGTTGTACATGGGGTGTTGTGTGCAGGTGGTCTTGTGTACATGTCTTGCATGTGGTGTTGTGTACAAGCCATGCATGTGGTGTTGTGTACATGTTGGGTTGTGTACACGATTGTGCAGGTGGTGATGTGTACGTGTGGTGTTGTATACATGTTGTTCAGGTGGTACTGTGTACATGTTGCACATGTGGTATTGTTGTACATGAGGTATTGTGTGCATGTCGTACATGATGTATTGTGCACATGTTGTACATGTTGTTTTTTGTACGTGTGGTACTTTGTATGTGCATTGCATAGTCGTGGTATCGTGACATGTGTATTCGTTGTGTTGTACTCTATGTATGCATATGTATTGTGTTGTACACTGGGTGTAGGTATATAAATTGTCTTGTGTTTCACACCGGGTGTAAGTGTATGTGTTGTTTCATACATCGGATGTAGGTGTATGTGTTGTGTTGTACGCCGAGTGTATGTGTTATGTTGTATGCAAGGTGTAAGTATATGTATTATATGGTGTAGTATACCATTTTTGGTTGTATGTGTGTGTACGTGGTTGAAGAGAAGGCACTAGGTGTTTTTCGGGTCTTGGAACTAATCTGGTGTGTGTATGGAAAGAAAAAAGGTATAAGCTAAGGATTGATTGAAGGATAAGTATCAGTATTTTATTTCAATTTTCATTATGCATGTGATATATGATTTTGGTTTATGATGGTTACGTGTGACCTATGATTTTGATTATGATGATTTTTTTTAGCTAACTAGATGTGATATGATTATAAATAATTATTTGATCAAAAAGTTAGTTTGACTTGTTGTAACGGGAAGTAAACAAAATTGCAGGTGTAAATTATTGATGAGCTACCAATGAGGTATGATGTGAATTTATTTCAATTTATTTTGAATATAATGGAAGTTATTTGCGTGGTACAGGAGAGCATGGAAATGTGATCCAATGGATCAATTTAATGCTAAAAAATAAAAGTGCTCAAAACGGCTCGAAACTAGTGCCAACACGAAGATTTCGTCACCCTGATTCCAACGCAAGTAGTTTCACTCAAAACTGATATCGTATGCTCTCGATGTCACATTCTAATCAATTTGGTAAAAAAACTAAATTTTTAATATATATGTTATCTCTAAAATTGGTACTGATGGGCTGCTCCACCAAACAACTTAGAGTAACTCTTTCAAACCAATTTTTGACTGAGGATTAGCCTCTTCATCCTGAGAGGGCTCTCTCAATTTATCTAATGATTTTCTCAATTAGGTCTTAAATCATATGGCTAACTCTGTGAGTATCTTAGTGTATTTGATTGCAAGTGAAAAATTAGATAGATTTCAATACCATTGGGCTAATGGAGTCAGTAAGAAGGAATTCAGTGACAAATGAATCTACTTGTGGAAGCTGAGGATTTTACTGTTTCAATGGAACAATACTAACACATAGAAATATTCAATAGCTCAATGTTAAAAGGAAGTCAGAGCATGTGTGACATGAATTCTGAGTAATTAAACCTCAAGATACTGTAAGTAAGATAAAGAGAGACATAAAACATAAGCTCATTGAAACATTCCGAGAATCTCAGGTAAAGTCTATCTATATTACTAATGATAGAAATTTTCAATAGTGGTAGTGTCAAATAGCATTCTCCAACCCTTCTATCATTCGATATTCTTCCTATTAATAGGCTTCAACACCTTCACATTGGATTTGCCTTCAAGTTGGACCTTCGAATCCTTCTCTTGACACCTAATCTAACTAAAAATCCAAATACATGGTAATGATAATCACACCTACTAACTTATGACTTAGAGACCTATTAGGACTCTTCCATTTATTTAATACATTCGTTAACTGAAAACTATATTTTTGGAACATAAAAAGACACCTAGTCATTTAAGAGTTACTCTCCTAATAGGACTCTAATTACATTTATTTCCTCCAATTCTCTAATAGTGGGACAATTACATAGATAGAGATGAGATGCTCGAATGGCATTCTCCATGACTAAGACATGAATTTACTCCCCCAAGAATTTAGCAGCAACTGTCTTATTTTCTAGGAAAGGCTTAACATTAACAGGAATTGTGTCTTCATGATGATTTGTGTGAATGACACACATGCCAAGTGATGAATGTTTGCTAAGATGGACCACTATCTATGTGGATACCTATTCCAGGTGGTTGACAGGTCTTCCATATGCCTTTCAAACTTTCAAAAACCTTTAAAAATACCTTGCTTCAAAACAGAGCATTCTTTAGGCAGTTCTGTAGCGAAATTTTGCAGCGTGCTCATTTCTGCCCATTAACCTTCACCTCTGCCACCTCTGCAGGTAAAAAAGTATTTGTCAGGTAAAAATTACCATCTAACTCCCTCCTTATTTCTCCATAAAACTGAATTTAAAGACAAAAAGCATTCTTCAGAAATTTCGTAGCATTTTTTGGCTTTCAAGCCTGGAACTCGCTACAAAAATGCCTAATTATGGAGAAAATTCAAAATTATCCCTTTTTCATCAAAATTTCACCTGTAGGTCTAAAAATTGATATGATGAAGGATGTTAAGGCAAACTTGGTTCAAAATGCCTCTTACCTTGTTCAAAAAGCAGCATTTTCACCTTTAGCAAGTTAATTTACCAATAAAATGACTCTATTTTTTCTGAAACAATAGGGTTCAGAGATGAGCTCCTATATCCCTATCCTTGATAGCTGTTGCAAAATGGGAGGAGGATTTTGTAAATAAGTTCATATTTAAGATTCATATCCACTGATTTTCCATATAATTCACTACAAAACTATGTAAAATTGACAAGTGGAATGTTTTTTTATTTAAAAGCGTGGGAATGAAAACTAAATGATATGAGGTAGACATGACTAATATGACATGGTTTGAGGTGAGTTTTAGACTTAGAGTAGACATCACCATATGCAATTTTTTCAAAAATTTCATGAAAATGACTTATGAGACAACATGAACCTAGGTGAATGACATGTAGAACCCTATCAATGAAAGTGTTAAAACTAATGAGTGATAACAATATGGTTGCAGGGATGCCTAGTCAACAGTCTGTATGCTAACTGGAAAATGACCATACAGGGTGACTTTACCTCCTATCAACCAGTGGCATGAGGATAAGTGTCATTCGTTTATTGGCTCGTATATGTTGATATTTTATTGGTTATTTGGTTTTATTTTTGGATCAATGAGGGAGAGCCACATGGGCCAATCGGTGGCTGCAACGTGGAATCCTCTCATTTGTGTAAAATTTTGTATGGCCAGAACAGGCCTCCCCAAGATTCAAAACTGTGACCAACAGTCTGGAAGCAAGGTTGTCCACCACCCTTCCTACCATGTTCCTTATTAACTAAGGTCGTTGGCTTCTATTTAAGTTTTAGTGGAATTCGAAATGGGGGGCGGGATTGGGGTTAACCCCTAACCCCCAGTCCACCCAACCCATGTGATGTGGTGGGCAACCAGGGTCCTGGGGTTAACCCTGACCCCAGACCATGTGCCAACATATATTACCGGAACCATATAGAAATCAAACCAAACATTATGTTTAAACGCAAAACCATATGATATGTCATATATCAAACCACAATCCAAAGTTCAGGTGGAATTAAACCATTAGAAAACTCGAAGGTCAGTTAAACCGTAGATCATTTCACATGTGAACGAGTTTGGGCATGATGTTTATTGCTATGGCAGATAGGAAAATAATGGTTAACTCCATCATGAGCGGTATATCACACATACATAGCACATGCCACGGTTGAATTGGCAGTTAAGTTTGATGTTGGGGAGAACTCAACCCATGGTGGAACCAAACCACAAGTTACCTACACCATAGTTTGGTAAAAACTGATAGTTAAGGTTTGTAGAACAGTCACCAAACCTGTGGTTCCAGAGGCTATAATGGCATGTGAACGAATATGGGGAGGCACAGTTGCAGTTTGGAGTTATGGCACAGTTCGTGGAAAGCCACGAGTGCTAACCACCAGTTGTCTTTATGCTACATCACATGCCACATTTTATTGGCATATTTAAATTTATGAAGCGGGTTATGGTTAACCCATGGCAGGTATGTTCAAAATTTTTGTCGCACCAATTTAAATCTTAACATCGGTGGAAACTAGTCCAGAACTATAGTTTCAAGAACCTTGGTTCAAAAACTCACAGAATCAATTTGAACCACTCTCGAATCCAATGGCCCATAATGTGCAACGTGGCACATTTTTAATGTTTTGTGGGCCGACATAGTCCATTTAAGTGTTCAACAATTTTCACCCGAACTGGCGGGAATCTCGCTAGCTTGGGGAAAATTTGTCACTCCATGTGGTCGCAAAAGGCAGATTTTATAGAACAATTAGCATGTGGGTGTGATTTGGAGGAAAATTAACAAAGAAACTTTCCAGGAGCATAACTCAATCAATTTTCAACCTTTTTAATTGCAGAAAGAGCCCAGCAAGGGATTTTTTATTGTTCTAAATCCATTAGAGACATTTTTTTTCATTCTAAGCACTTTAACTTGATGTAAACACATATTTTTTAGCATAATAAAAGAGGCCCAACATTAGAAGTTGGACCAGGAGATGTAGCCCAAGAGGGGTGAACTCCTTCATCATTTGTTTCCTTGTGTATATTGTTATGGTACTGATGTCTTCTTTATTTTCTACAAAATTGATTTTAAAAACATGTTTATGTGTTAAATATAATTGACATAATTTCCTAAAAAACCTAAACATTTCACTTGCAATTTTCACCATAAAATCTCAAGTTTACATATACATAACGGTTTTGTATCAGAGCTTTGGTTCTTAGTTTGTTTTGAGGGCTTAATTTTGTTGCAAGTGTTTCTTATGCTTACAAGGTTGGAGCTCAAAATATGAGAAGGAAATCTTTTGGTAGCAAGTCCTCAAGTTAGGTCAAGGAGAGCACATTTTCCACAATATACACCACAAATTTCACCTCAAGTTTCACCAAAAGCCTCAGCAATCATGGCACATGAAGGAGAGCCTCACAATATGTCATAGGATGAGAAGGCTTTCAGAAAGGGATTATTTTACATGACACCAAATGGTGAAATCTCTCTATGAAGAGAGGAATACAAGGTTGCAAGGTGAGAAATCCAATCCTCCAAAGGGATATGGAGATAAAACTCCACAAGGAAATGTAGGAGATGGGGACAAGCCTCCAAAATGGAAAGGAGGGAATGGTGACAAACCACCTTTAACTCCACCTTTCTTTTCACCTCCATCCTTGCCTCCATATTCACCATCCTCATCTTCTACATCAACCCCTTCATAAACACCTCCATATTCTCTAAAGGGACATGGTAAAACTCCACTTTTGAAACTTGACAGAAAGTTTGAATTGCCTATGTTTAATGGAGAGGTTGCTAAGAAATTAGATAATTGGTTTCGTTAACTTTAATTGTATTCCAGCATACAAAGGATCAAGGATGATGAGACCAAGATACAACTTGGTTCATTAAGGTTGGAAAGTGCAGAAACCATGTTGATTTGGTGGGAGGCCAAAACTCAAGAGGACATGAAGAAACATGGTAAGGTTTTATCTTCTTGGAATAATTTTGTTGCTGCAATAAGAATCCAATTTTATCCATTAGCATACATGCAAAAAGCTATCATGGATTGGAAAAACTTTAAGCAATTAAAGGGTCAAAGTTTGCAAAGTTATACCCAAGAGATTAGAAGGAGAGCATTGATATTGGGTGTAGATTTATCATCTCAAGACACTTTACTCAAATACACTGGAGGTTTACATAGCTACTTGAGACACACTATTCTCATGATTAGCCCTATACAGGCCACACATCTAGAAGCAAGAGGGAAAAATGTTTCTGATGAGAAAAGTGAAAGTTCCTTTGAATCTAGAGAAAAAGGAAAGGGTAAGTTCAAGAGAAAAGGAAATAAGAATACTTCCATCAAGATGGAGAAATAAAAACTTACATGAAAACATTGTTCCAAATAGGGACATGATGAATATCATTGCTGGAAACTTCATCTTGAGATGAGATCCAGAAATTTTAGAAACAAGGAGAAAGAGAAGACAACTACACAACATGATTTAGGTTTGGATTCCAGGGATGAAACAAATATCACAAACATGGGTTTGAAAGGAAAGGAAATTGAAAGTACTATTTCTTCAAATATCCTCAATTATACTCAATATGAAAAAACAAAAATTGGGTTTTTCCACATTAGAGTCATTTCAAAACATACCAAGATAGACACATTGTTTGATAGTGGTTCACAAGAAAATATTATCTCAAAATACATTGTCAAGAAGTTAAATTTAGAAACCATTCCTCATCCTAAACCTTATCCTTTAGGTTGGGTATGTGAGAATGCAAAATTACAGGTGAAAATGAAACGCATACTTAGATTTTCAATCACTGCAAACTTTCTTGATGAGGTTGAACTTGATGTCGTTCTGCTTGATATATGTGGTATTGTTTTGGGAAACCCATATATTTATGATAGGAGAGCCATTTTTCATCGCCATGGGAATAAATATAATTTGTTCAAGAATGGCATTGAGTACATTGTTAGATCACATAGCAATAAATTGAGTTTGTCTCTTGTTAATGTTGGACAAATGAAGAGGATTGTTAATGCTAGTCATAATTTTGCATTGTTAATGTTCAAGCAAAATGATGTTGAGAATGAATCCTTTCAAGGATATGAATAAAGTTTGAAATCCAATTTCATTAAGGTTTCTAATAGAAATAAAAACTTACATGAAAACATTGTTCCAAATAGGGACATGATGAATATCATTGCTGGAAACTTCATCCTGAGATGAGATCCAAAAATTTTAGAAACAAGGAGAAAGAGAAGACAACTGCAACTGCACAACATGATCTAGGTTTGGATTCCAAGGATGAAACAAAGATCACAAACATGGGTTTGAAAGGAAAGGACATTGAAAGTACTAGTTCTTCAAATATCCTCAATTATACTCAATATGAAAAAACAAAAATTGGGTTTTTCCACATTAGAGTCATTTCAAAACATACTAAGATAGACACATTGTTTGATAGTGGTTCACAAGCAAATATTATCTCAAAATACATTGTCAAGAAGTTAAATTTAGAAACCATTCCTCATCCTAAACCTTATCCTTTAGGTTGGGTATGTGAGAATGCAAAATTGCAGGTGAAAAGGAAACACATACTTAGATTTGCAATCACTGCAAACTTTCTTGATGAGGTTGAACTTGATGTCGTTCTGCTTTATATATGTGGTATTGTTTTGGGAAACCCATTTATTTATGATAGGAAAGCCATTTTTCATCGCCATGGGAATAAATATTTTTTTTTCAAGAATGGAATTGAGTACATTGTTAGATCACATAACAATAAATTGAGTTTGTCTCTTGTTAATGTTGGACAAATGAAGAGGATTGTTAATGCTAGTCATAATTTTGCATTGTTAATGTTCAAGAAAAATGATGTTGAGAATGAATCCTTTCAAGGATATGAATAAAGTTTGAAATCCAATTTCATTAAAGTTTCTAATAGAAATAAAAAATTACATGAAAACATTGTTCCAAATAGGGACATGATGAATATCATTGCTGGAAACTTCATCCTGAGATGAGATCCAAAAATTTTAGAAACAAGGAGAAAGAGAAGACAACTGCAACCGCACAACATGATCTAGGTTTGGATTCCAAGGATGAAACAAAGATCACAAACATGAGTTTAAAAGGCAAGTACATTGAAAGTACTAGTTCTTCAAATACCCTCAATTATACTCAATATGAAAAAACAAAAATTGGGTTTTTCCGCATTAGATTCATTTCAAAACATACCAAGATAGACACATTGTTTGATAATGGTTCACAAGAAAATATTATCTCAAAATACATTGTCAAGAAGTTAAATTTAGAAACCATTCCTCATCCTAAACCTTATCCTTTAGGTTGGGTATGTGAGAATGCAAAATTGCAGGTGAAAAGGAAACACATACTTAGATTTGCAATCACTGCAAACTTTCTTGATGAGGTTGAACTTGATGTCGTTCTGCTTGATATATGTGGTATTGTTTTGGGAAACCCATATATTTATGATAGGAGAGCCATTTTTCATCGCCATGGGAATAAATATAATTTGTTCAAGAATGGCATTGAGTACATTGTTAGATCACATAACAATAAATTGAGTTTGTCTCTTGTTAATGTTGGACAAATGAAGAGGATTGTTAATGCTAGTCATAATTTTGCATTGTTAATGTTCAAGAAAAATGATGTTGAGAATGAATCCTTTCAAGGATATGAATAAAGTTTTAAATCCAATTTCATTAAGGTTTCTAATACATGTGATAAGATGTTTTAGGAGTCTAACATGTTGCCTCCTAAAAGAGGTAAAAAACATGAAGTTCAATTGCAGCAGGATGCATCATTGTTGAACATTGGTGTGAACAAGATGTCAGTGTTAAAGAATGCGGGGGTCCAAAAAAAAATGCAAAGGCTATTTTAAAAAGAGGAAATTAGGCCCAAAACTTCTTCTTCTGGGTTTCATAATTTTTTGTCTTTGAAAAAAGATGGTGCATGTTGATGGCAATCATATTTTGTAAAGAGTCGAGCCAAGCACAAGGATAAACATGCTAAGCATCATCATGACAACAATGTCCAAGGAGGGAATGTTCAGATTCCTTCAATGATAGTTTTATTTTCTGTAAATTCTGAAAAATTGCAACAAGATGTCATTTTTGACAGCAAGACAAGGACTCCAAAATTAGGGAAAGTGATGTACTTTCATGAAAATATCAATGTGACAAATCCAAGAAAATATAAGTGGACTGAGACTGGAAGGGTGAGGTATTTGTACCTTCATCTATTTGTTGACTGATAATGAGCTTTTGGAGGTCCAAAATCTTCCAGTGGGGAGGAATGATCCGGTGGATCAGTTTAATGCTCAAAATTCAAAGTGCTCAAAATGGCTCAAACCCAACGCAAAAGCGAATATCTCATCACCCTGATTCCAACGCAATTCATTTCACTCAAAATCGATATCGTATGCTCATGATATCATGTTCTTATCAATTTGGTAAACAACTAAAATTTTTAAAATATGGTTGCGGGGATGCCCAGTCAGAAATCCATACACATACTAGACAATGACCGTACAGGGTGACTGTACCTCCTATAATACAGTGGGATGAGGACAAATTTTAGTCATATATTGGCTTGTATATGGTGTGATTTTAGTGGTTCATTGGTTGTATTATTGGACCAATGAGGGAGAGCCACGTGGGGCAATCGATGGTTGCCACATGGCCTCCTCTCATTTTTGTAAAATTTCGTATGGCTAGACCAGGCCTCCATAGGATTCGAAACTGCGAAAAATATTATGGCAACAAGGTTCTCCACCACCTCACTTACCGTTTTCCTTATAAACTATGGTCGTTGGCTTCTATTTAAGGTTTAGTGGGATTCGCAATGGGGGTCGGAACAGGGGTTACCCCTTAGCGTTCGGTCCACCCAACCCACATGACGTGGTGGGAAGCTAGGGGCCCAATATTAATCCCAACCTTAGACCATGTGCCAACATATATTACCGCAAACATATGGAAATCAAACCAAACTTTATGTTTAAATGCAAAACCATATGATATGTCATATATCAAACCATACTCCAAAGTTCGGGTGGAGTTAAACCACCAGCAAACCTGACGTTCAGTTAAACCAGAGTTCATTTCACATGTGAACAAGTTTGGGCATGAATTTTATTGTTATGGTAGATATGTGGATAAGGGTTAACTCCATCATCGGTGATCGATCACATATACATAGCACATGCCACGGTTGAATTGGAATTTAAGTTTAATGTTGGCAGGAACTCAACCCACGGTGGAACTAAACCACAAGTTACCTACACCATATTCTGGTAAACACCTGATCAGGTGCTTAGTGTTAAGCTCAAAAATGGAAGTGCTTAGAATCATTCGAAACCTGAACAACCACGAAGTTCTCATCGCCAGGAATCTGGCACACTTCGTTTCATCAAAAAATGACTCCGTATGTGAAAGTTAGAGCCTGATGTTCATTTTCAAAAACAGCTTAAATTTGTGAAAAATTGACAGAATGATGACTGGGCAGCCTAGTCAGCAAAAAATAGAATATTCCTTGAATAATCCTTCAATTTTTCCAATGACACTATGAAAAGTGTCACTTCATGATTGGTTGTTGAGTTGGGTGATTTACTACGTTTTCATAGGCTAGTGGGATGAGCCAGTGGGAAGAGGACACATGGTGTAGCTAGGGGCCGCCACGTGCCCCCTCCCAAAGGTCGAAATATGGCTAATTCAAGGCTGAATGTCATATGTATAGTGGTGAAAAATTTTATTCGGAGGACGGGTGGAGGTCGGGGTCAACCCCGCGACCTCCCCCACACAAACAACATGACTTATCATTATACCGCGCCAAAGGTTCTTAACATACAATGCACATGAATTATATTTGTTTTAATATAGTATTGCATTGTGGAGGTGGGGCAAGGGCCAGCCCCCGGCCCATGTGACTTGAGGTGGAGACCATTGGTGGAGCACTCAACTAACCGCGCCATTAGAAGTTAAACCACCGCTTATCACAAGTTAAACCATGCTTACCTTCTAATTAAACCAGTCTTATCTTGGTGGAAAATTTGCCAGAGTCCGCCATTTTCGTTGGAACTCCCAATTTAGCAATGTTTACTAGAGTTCTCTCTAGTTTTGGAGGAGATTTCCTAGGAGAAATTTAATGAACCATAAATTTTGCAAAATTCGACCATTTTTGGCTCAGAAAGAGTCTATCCTAGTAGATTTGGACATTCTAAGCATGTTGGAGCAGGTTTAAGAAGCAGTAGAGGATTTTAAACAACAATTGTTTCCATTTTGAGCTAATATATAGGCCCAAGCCATGGAAGCTAGACCAAGGATATGTAGCCTAGGAGGGGTGAACTCCTTCATCAAAATAATGTGTTAATGGACCATTTGATGGTTTTTTGTACATTGTATTGTTGTTTTTTAGTACTTTGTTTTAATGTTAAAATTCTCATGAATTTAATATAAAATTTGACACAATTACATGTTTAGCACTCACAAACACTACAAGGAAACCTATACACATGAAGCAAATGATCAGAAATTGTTTTTAATTATTAAGATGAAATTAGCACATCAAAACTAACATTCAAATTCAAATCAAGGTGGTATCAGAGCAAGGTTATTTGCTTGATATTTTCTTGATTTTTGTGCAAGTAGGCTTTTAATGGCTGCAAATTTGTGATGCTTACAAGGCTAATGTTGTAGGGAAGAGAAGGGAAATTGTTGGCTGCTAATCCTTAGGTTAGGACCAGAAGAGGGAGAGCCACAAGGCCACCATCTCCACCCAAAGTTTCACTCCTATCTTCACTTGAAGCACCTCAAGTTATATCTCTAGTTTATATTGAGGAGGTATAAGAAGTACTAGAAGCTGAGCTTGAATCCATAACAATCATGCCAGGTGCAGGAGATACTGAAGGTCTTTCAGAAGAGGAATCATACAAAAAGGATTTCTATAACCTAACTGAAATGGTTAAGGTCATCTGTGAAGAGAGGAGCACCAATATGGTTGGAGGGAATTCTAAGTCTCCATGTCGAGAGGGAACCTCAGAAGACAAAAATGATGAAGAGAAGGATTCAAAGGGTAGTGGAGGAAAGCCTCCTCCATCTCCACCATCTTCATCATCATCCTCATCATCACTGTCAACATCATCTTCCACTTCCACAATGAAAACCACCCATACTCACTCAAAAACCCCAAAAGGAAAAACTCCCTTACTCAAATTGGGCATTAATTTTTAACTTCCCATGTAAAATGGTGAGGTAAATGCAGAGAAGTTGGAAAATTGGATTCATCAATTGGAGGTTATTGTAGAATTTAGAACCTTCAAGAAGATGACATAAACATCCAATTGGCTTCATTGAGGCTAGAAGGAGCAGCACTAGTCTGGTGGGAAGCAAAGACTCAAGAGGAAATGTGAATCCATGGTAAGATATTCATTTCTTGGGTTGAGTTTATTTCTTCAATTAAGAGACAATTTTATCCTTTAGCTTACATGCAAAAATCCATTATGATTTGGAAAAAATATAGGAAACTCAAGGGTCAAATAGTTCAAGATGATACCCAGGAGTTAGGAAAAGGGATTTGTTGTTAGGTGTAAACTTGAATTCCCAAGACACTCTATTGAAATAAATATGTGTTTTACATTCCTATTTGAAACACACTATCCTTATGTTCAATCCAAGCAATTTAGATGAGGTATGTGTGCAAGCCACACACCTTGAAGCAAGGGGAAAGAACATTCAGGAATAGGGTAGTAAGAAGAAGCCATTCAAGGCTAAGGAGAAAGAGAGGGGAGGAAAATGGAAGGGAAAGGCACAATGCTTGCTAAGTTTTTGCAAATGGGGTAGCAAGCTAAGTGGGCTTGATTGTGGAGAAAACTCGACAGTTAAGCACGCTTGAGCCAGAGGAGTTCTGGGATGGCTGACCTCCCGGGAAGTCCTGGTTACTAGGTGCAAGCCCCGAAAGTGATGATTGAAGCCATGTGATTCATTTCACTAGTTTCAATCCCACTTCTTCACCCCTGTGAGCATCACCCGATGAAATGAGTGCTAAGTGGACTATTCAAAAATAATGAGAAATTAGTCAGTTACGACTACCTCTCATGAAAGCGGTCATAGATGAATGACTTAACGCAGTTGAATCCCAAAAATGATATCTAAAATAATGCAAGTGTTAAGAAAGAAGGGGAGAAAAATACATGAAAACATTGTTCCAAAGAGGGGCATGATGAAGCCACTATTTGAAACTACATCCCGAACTAAGGCCTAAGAAACCAAACAATAAGGGGAAACAAAATATGACCTCTACTACACAACATGATCTTGGATTTGATTCCAGTGATGAGACCAAGATTACAACCATGGTCACAAAGGGAAAAGAAGCCATAGCAAGTACTAGTTCATACAATTGTCACAACAACACTCCAAATGAAGAAACAAGGATAGAGTTGTTCCATGTAAGGGTGATCTCAAACCATACAAATATTGACACCTTATTTGATAGTGGGTCACAAGTGAACTTAATCCCATAAGACTTGGTAAAAAATCTTAACCTTGAAACTGTACCTCATCATAAGCCATATCCTTTCGGTTGGATAGTCAAGCATGAAAATTTACAGGTTGCAAGGAAATGTATATTCAGGTTTTCCATTACTACAAATTTTATTGATGAAGTCGAGTTACATGTGGTTCTTCCTCAAATTTCAAGAATTATCTTGGGAAGCCCATATTTGTATGAAAGGAAAGCGGTATTTTATCGCCATGAGAAAAAATATCATTTGCTCAAGGATGGGGTGGATTATATTGTGAGAAATCATCACAAAAAGCTGAATATTTCTTTGGTTAATGCAGGGAAGATGAAGAGACTAGTAAATGCAAGTAAAAATTTTGTGCTTCTCATGATCAAGGAAAATAATGATATGGATTATGAATCTTTTGAAGGTTGTGATGACAAATTAAAATCTGATTTGTTTGATGTGGTAAGTAAGAATGGCTAGATGTTTCAGGAACCAAATGGGTACCTCCCAAGAGGGGAATTCAGCATGAGATACAGTTGCAGAAAGATGTTCCACTTCCAAACATTGTCATGTCACTAGTACATTTGGGGGAAATTCCGACACTTGGTTCTGACGCTTTTGACCAAATGTCGGAAATTTCCCCAAATTTTTTCAACCCCACCCAAAACCGTCGTTATACCGATGTTTAGAGAGAAGTGTCGCAATACCGACACTTAGAAAAAGTGTCACAATTGCGACGTTTGGAGGAAGACGTCGCAATTGCGACACTATGCCCCAAAGCGTCGCTATTGCGACGGCTGCCTCCAAATGTCGCAAGTGTGACACAATGTCTAAGTGTCGCAATTGCAAAGTTTGGAGGCATCCGTCGCAATAGCGACGCTTTGGCCGCCGTCGGTATAACGACACTTATATGAACGCTATATAAAAATGATTTTATTAAAAACTACATTAACGTCTGATATCACATGCGCATTCACCCTCAGCTCTTGCAGAACAGCATTCGCCCTCAGCATTCTCCCTTAGCATTCGCCCTCAGCTCTTGCAGAATAGCATTCACCCTCAGCTCTTGCAGAACATCATTCGCCCTCAACATTTGCCCTCAGCTCTTGTGGAACAACATTCGCCCTCAGCATTCGCCCTCAGCTCTTGCAGAACAGCATTCTCCCTCAACATTCACCTTCAACTCTTGCAGAACAACATTCGCCCTCAGCATTCGCCCTCAGCTCTTGCAGAATAGCATTCGCCCTCAGCGTTCGCCCTCAGATCTTGCAGAACAACATTCGCCCTCATCGTTCGCCCTCAGATCTTGCAGAACAACATTCGCCCTCAACTCTTGCAGAATAGCATTCGCCCTCAACTCTTGCAAAATGGTAAGTTCTTACTGCAAGCCCTTCCTCCTATAGTAGGGTTGAATCTATTTGGGTTTTTTTGGTCAATTCCATTGGATTGTGTTAGGCTATAGCGTTCTCTCTAGATGTCTTCCAATGTTCTTTCGGATGAGTTTCAAAGAGGATGTGTAAGATGTGTTTGTGCTTGCATGAATTTGACTCCACCAGTTTCATGAAGTTTAAGCTATGGATTTTAGTTCGACAAACTCATCCATCTCAACACCCAATAATGAATTTCCCTTGGTCTGATCTATATTGAAGGTGAAGTGAAAAGTGGTAGAGAATGGGAGATCGAAATTCATCAACTTTATCACAAGGGTACTACTCCAGATCGAAAGTGATGAGCTTTAGTTCTCCAGATTTGGGGATTTTCTAATGACATACCAAAGGTCACATCCATACAACCATATCAAGGTCAATGTTGAGATCGTTCTCATATAGATATAGGTCACTGATATATAGGGTTAATATCATCATTACTATCCATGGAAACCGAATGGTTACAAAATCTGTGATTGTGGTTGGCTCATTTATAATTATTACCCATTTACAATAGAGCACAGAAACACTAAATATGGCCCGAGCAGAACCTTTACAACAGGCAATGGAATTGCAGCTGCTTCATCAATAACCAATAGCTCCACTTGAGAAAAATTTCCATAATCTTGGGGCTGGATATATTGCAGAGCAAACAATTGTAGTTATAATTTGTGCTCCAATATATTAATATACTTTTTACATTGAACTGAAGAAAGGGAAACAAGAAAATGCTAGTCATCATACAATGCTTTGACATAAGAGTTTTGAGTGACATACTTGAAAAAAAGAACTCATCCACTGATATTTATAATCATTTGAGTTATTCAAGTTAAACACAATGTCAAGAATCAAGATTCAATACCCTCTATTATCTTCATCACCCAATACAAGATTTAAATTTTTCCCAAAGAAACGCTTATTAAATTGGCATCCATTATTTCTCCCTACTTTAAAAACCCTACATTTAAATGAAAACAAGCATCGCATTTCAACTACAAAAATATATTAGTGTTCAAATGTACATGTGTGCATCACTTCTGTAGGGTATTCATTTTCCACTTTCACATTATCCAAGAATGTGTGCAGTATAGTTCATATTTTTTGTGATTTAGATTATCTTGAAAAAGGAAAGGTAAATTATTTCCCATGGAAAAAGAAGGTTTTCCCTTTTTGCTACTGGAAATGGTACAACAAAATTCCATTTCTACCCGAAACTCCTATGAAACAGGAACCAAATAAAGGCCATGTCCTCAATGGACATCATTTGGCTTTGAAAATGGCCATTGCACCGTGTTGTTTCTTATATTACATCACGATAGTTTCTTTGGTCATTTCTTGTTTCTTGAGATGAAAAAAAACCAAAGAAATTTTGAAGATCCTTTCAAGAAATAAATGACCATTTCTCAATCATATCTCAACTATTTTTTATTTTATTCAGTGGTTGTTTACTTTAAGAGAAATTTGACACTTTTATAAGGAATATAACATAAAAACACAAAATGGGAAGGAATTGATGAGGTAGATGACCTTTAGTTGTTGTCAATTAAGAATTGATAATACACAATGCATGTTATGTACTACAAACTAGATTCCTTCCTAGAGTTAGGACACAAAGTATTGAATCAAAGTTGTAGTTTCTAACTTCTTGTATTGGTTCATCAATCTTGAAATTCAGACATTGCATGTCTTCATTGCTTCATGTTTGAATAATTTGCATCATATCGTACAATAGGAAATTAGGAATTATGATTATTATTACCTTATGGATCTGTTAAGTTACTTTTAAGTTTGCATGGTTTAGTGTGAAATTATTCTTGTGTGCCCCTAGGCCTAGGTGAAGGAATGCCAAGGACTGAGAACCATAGTTTTTAAATGGTATTGTTTCTTATACCCAAAAACCCCTCAACATCACTTCTTATTAGTTCTTAACAATAGTGTTGTAAGCAATTTAAGAATTGATATAGAAAAATCTCGCACTTCTCAAGATAAAGTCCTAAAGCTAAAGTGTGATACCATGTGTAATTCAATAGCCCCATTGTCACCTCACCAACCTCTTTTCACTTCGGGCTAGCTCTCCTCCAACTCAAGGGGGGTTCTCCCTAGTAGATGTTAGGGATCTAATGGCCCAACCAAACCAAGTCAAGAGGCCCCTAACTCTCTATGTTTACTACTATCAATCAAAATATTGAACAATAGGGTCAAACATGCATCCTGAAGATAAAATTGCCAGGGTATTTTTGGGTAATTTCAAAGGGAAAGTCCCCAAACACATATAATCAAGGAATTATAACGTGATTTCAAACATTAAATATCAACAAAATCGTTTAAAGGATATTGAAAGAAAAAAGGTGATAGAAGATAGAAAGTGCCTTACTTAAATGCTCTAAGTAATTTTCAATAGTTGCTCCAAAAGCTTCACTTCAAGGCCCTTCAAGATCGTCTCCAACAATGCTATACCATCAGCTTCAACAATGTTGCTCCAAAAATCTCCTCCAGGTCTTCACAACAAGTTTACTAGAAGTTGCTCCGACAATATATTCAATAAGGTCTTCATTGTCAACTCGTCTCTTGTTTGGGTGCCTTAATGTGCAATGACATGTTTCCAGGACTGAATTCAATGCAAGGCATATTTGAAACTCTAACTCTGTCTTCCGGTGTCTTATTAGAAATTATTTCAGTTTTCATTTTGTGTTTTCAAGTTAGATATTGTTTTCAAGTTTTTACATTCATAATTTTATTGCAATGTGGAAGATTGATCAGGGCAGTACAGGAACAACCCCGAGAAGGGATGATCACGGAAAGAGGCCAGCAGAAGAACATGTAAAGTGCCAGAATTGCTCTATCTTCAGGTATTTTAGTTATTTACATAATTGAAATAATATTAATTTTGTTCAAATATGCAGACACCTAGCCATGGTACGCCTGATGATTCCCTCTTTGAGGAAGAGCTTTCTTCATCCCTATCTCCAGTGTTCTTGTTGCGAAAAAAGGCACGAGATCCAAGGTCGGAATTTAATACTTTGATAGACGTGCCTAAAACACCTGAAATAGAAGAGAGGATAAAAAACTTATGATCCAGCTAGAAACATATCAGGTAATAATAAAAAGTCAAAAGGATATTTTTTTTGTTCTGCATGAGATGAATTGTGATAGTTTGATTTTTAATTTTTACATTGACTAAACTAACAAAAAGTTCTTTTGTATGTAGCGTCTTCTGGCATTTGCTGAACCCGGTGTTGGTGGTAGTGGGACACAAGGGCAAGATATTGCCCAAAAACCCTCTCGTACACCTTGTACTCCTTTAGGTGCTAGCCAAGAAACACACCCTGCCCAAGCTGACACCCAGCCAACTGCTGAACGTGTTGGCAATGATGAGGCTGATATGGCCAGCTACATTATTGCGTTTCCTGGAGCTACACGTGTCAGCTCCACAAGGACCATTAATGGCACGTTGTTGGTGAACGATGAGGGTTTCCCTATAAAGCATGTACAACTCCCAGGTAAATTTTAATATTTTAACTATTTCATGTACTTTATCTAAAACATATTTATCATGATTTTTATTTTTAAATTAATGATAATATATTTTTTTTCTATGTAGGAAACAATGAGTTCTACAGGTTTTTGGAGAGCCATGCGTTGGTAATTTTTGGCTCAACCATACGCACAAGGTGGAATTCCCAGAATTCCAACCTGAAAAAAGAACTTCTAGATTATCTAGAAGCCCTTTTTGGGGTCGGCACATTTGACAGAACAACGATGGCTCGGCTAGCTGGAAAATATTTGAAATATACTAGGGACACCTATAGGACGCAATTGAAATTTAACCCTAGATACGAGCGTCCTCTCACAATTCCAAAGAGTGAGTGGAGAGAACTCATCCATGAAGGAAAAGAGAAAAGGGCAAAGAAAGAAGGAAAAATGCCAACTGGACCCGCAAGGTAAATTACAACTTTAATTCAATAGCTTTAATTTTCTCTATGTCTAAAATAAAAGTGTGCTACGTCATATCTGACTTCAATATTTTGATGCTAGGTTGCCTGACACCTCAAAGGAAACCAAAGCTAGGATTGAAAAAAAAGGCCATCACAAGCTAGGCCAGGGCGGCTACTTGAAATTAGCCGCAAGAATTGTAATTAAGTAGCTAAACATCTTATAATTAATTGTATCGCCTTCCAACGTTTTTGTAATCCTATCAAATATGATTAAAAATACACAATCATATGAAATGTAGGGTGATGACTTCGGAATAGAAACTACAGAGGAATATAAAAATATCGCTTTCCATTTCGGCTATCAAGCCGTAGTTGAACATCACAGAAGCTTGGGGCAGGTCCCAAGATCCAGAATGCCTGATAAGGTAAAACATTAACCTTTCAATATGTTTGTTTTCGTCCATAAATTTAATTTCTAAAAACTTTGTTTAAATCAGGGGAGCAGCACTACCGACGAGGCAAATAACCTAGTTTTAGAGCCAGATGTAGATGATCCTCACATTCAACCTGATCATTGTAGTGGGGACCAGGCCGACAATGCTACTATCAGTGAGGGTCGTGACGGTAATTGATTTCCACTTATAATTTTTTCTAATTATACCTTGATGGTTGTCCTTATAACGTTTTTTGTTTAAATGACAGAGAATGTTTTCCTTGAGGATCTTACCACCAGAGAGGAAGACAAGGCAACAGTCCAAACGGCGACAACTGGTGCACCAGGTAAATAATCTCATTGCAATTTTTTTTATTAATATTACCGAACTAGTTCAATGATATTTAAAAACTGACAATTAAAATTTAATATTATCTGTTTTTGTAGGCGATGCCCCGTCACTGGATGAGACCAAACATCGTGACTACGCAACTAGGTCAGCAATGCGGGTCGAAAGGCACGAAACAGGAGCAGAGCATGATGATATTGATGATGTAATTAGGAGCTTTAGAAATAGGAAGAAGAAAAAGAAAATTTGATAATGTAAAATATTGTATTATTATAAGACAAACGTTACCATACTTGGATCGTTTTTTGCATTATATAAAAAACTCATTTATCATATTATTTTTATGTCAAGCATTAATTTCAATGTTTCCTTGCGTACTATTTGTTGAATTGTTTTTTTATTAGTTAGTGAATATATTTTTTTATGCTCATGAAAGTAAAAAGTGAAATATAGATTGGGTATTGGGGAATTGAGAGTGATGTGAGGGAGGGGGAGGAGGGGCCATAAGAGCTTCCACCTTCATGTGGTTGGCCCTGTTTAGTAGAGAATAATTTATTGGAGTGATTTAATCTTGGAGCAAACCTCCCTCGATCTAGCATAGCAACAAAAAATTCACTGTTTACTTAGTTGCTACTCTTTCAGATCGTGGGAGGCTTGTTCCAAGTTCATGCGACTCCAATAAATTGTTCTTGAAATGAAGAGGAGCTTATTCAGGTATGTTTTGACATTTTCAACATATGTTCTAACATCATCATAAGAATGCATCTTAGAGTAAAAAATACTACATCAATTACTTGTATTTATTGTATAGATAATGATGGATTTTGATTGACTTGGCAGTGCAGGTACAAATCCTCTTGCATCATGAGCAATACAACTTGTCAACCAGGTCATGTCCAGGATATTTTTGCTTGTGCACTTGACCAGGTTCGTAATGTCACATTTTGTAAGTTCCTTTACAGTTCATAATTCAATATTAAGCTTGTTCATGATTATTATCTAGGTTTTTTGTATGTGTTTTTTCATCTATTTGATTGTAAGCAACTCTACATGTTTCCTGTTGTTCACTATGATTTCTCCCATTACCACTCCCAGGATGAATCCGACTTTATTGTTACATAGGTTACTTTATTGCTACTATGATTTCTCCATTTATGATTTCATAGGTTACATCATGTAAAGTTGTCAATCTCAGGTTGGTGATGAGCTTTAGTTCTCCAGATTTGGGGCTTTTCTGATATTTTCTCCCTCATGTCATTCCTGCATCACCTCATTGTTTGAGCATGCAAATTTTCTACCACTTGTACCAATTGGCACATGTCAATCTCTGAGTGGTGCCACATTTCACCTATTTTTGGCCCACTTGACCACCTGAAAAACTCAAATCCACACACCATGTGTCTTTATCATGGAGTACCACATGTCCTAGATATTTAGGCCGATAGGCCTTCTGTTATGAAAGAGATTAATTTTTTTTCATCAACACTTCTTATCTAGGCACGACACCTGTTACTTGTTTAATCTGATGGTCACAGTCTCTCGGGTTACCTTCTAGGTTTGACATACCACTAGTTTCTGGTATATTTCCATGGAATCGGTCTGAAAATACCAGCAACAATCCACACACCTGCAACCGTCGACAAACCTACCGTTTTAGTAGCTGCATTTCCGCAACTGCCAATACACCTGCCGTTTTAGTTGCTGCATTTCGGCAACTACCAATACACCTTTCGTTTCATTCTCCTGGACTCTATGTATGCATATTTTTCATATAATTTTATCACGAAGTTGGTTGCAGTGCTTTGACATGCCTTTGAATATTTTTGCAGGTTAGAAGACATTTCAGGCCAGAGCTATTGAATAGACTTGATGAGATAGTTGTATTTGATCCTCTTCCTCATGATGAGCTCAGAAAATTTACTAGAATACATATGAAAGATGTAGCGATTTGTCTTGCAGAGAGAGGTGTTGCTTTAGGGGTTACAGATGCTGCTCTGGATCTTGTTCTTCAGGAAGCTTATGATCCTGTAAGTAATCACTTTTTTTTGCTTTCTTTCTTATTCAGAATCTATCTTGCCAGGGGATGTGCCCGTTATGGTTTGTTATGAGACCGTTGTCAATTTCATCACCGTCCCTCATAATATGTTTGATTGTGTTTATAAATAATAAACAATTATTACACAAAACAATAAACAATTAACTGTACTATGAGTAATATGATATCTTTAAATAATTCTCATTATAATTTCATAACCTCTGCTCTCACTTGGTGGTGTATATATCACTAAGTGTGTCTTCTTTAAAATTATAGTTACAGTAGACAATGAACAATCAACTGCACTGTGAGTGATATCTTGTAATAATTCTTATTATAATTTCCTAACCTCTACTCTCACTAGGTGTCTATATCACTAGGTGTATCTATTTTAAAATTATAGTTTCAATGGTAGATAAATTTTTATCTTAAAATTATAGCTTTGATGGTGATACCTTGTGATTGATAATGCAATTTGAAGCAGCTTTGGCTTTGACTAATATAGTCTCAGGAACCTCTGAGAATACAAAGGTTGTGATTGATTACGGGGCACTGCCTATATTTGTGGAACTTCTTACCTCTGAGAATGATAATTTTCGAGAACAGGTAGCACGTTTATTTTAGAGGCATAAAATTATTCTTCCCAACTATCTTTATATGTCTGTAATTTTGGAATTTGATTTTAAAAACTAGTACCCAACTTTGAGTTCAACTGGTGTTTGTGTAAGGATGTTTGGGCTTTGGGAAATATTGTTGGAGACTCTACAACATTTAGGGATCTTTCCCTCAATCATGGAGCTCTGAGGCAGGTGCTTTCCCAGTTGAATGATACTGCCAGAATTTCAATGATAAGAAATGCTACATGGGCTCTGTCAAATTTTTTCCATGACGTAAACCCCAACCACTATTCGAACAGGTAAGTAGAATACATGTTCTGCCTCTTCTTCTTAGTTCACAGATACTGTGGAATTTTTATATATATCTTGGTGCTTGGTAGATTTGGACGTAATATGGACCTAGGTGCTTGTTCATTACAATGACTCTATCATCAGGTTTTAGAAAATGCTCAGAAATTTGGGTTTCACAAGGGGATTACCCTTGCTTGAAATTATCGATTATCAATCACATTCAAAAAAAGTCTTTCGTAGCATTGTTGAGCTCTTTGTAGGTGAATTTCTGACGCAATTTCACAATATCTGAACTAAATTTGTCTGTCCTTTTCAATACTCTGTGCTTGTAACAAAACCAGACAAACAATCTAGTGGCCAATGCAACAACAACAACACCTCCTATTGCAATGCCTGCAATTCACCCTCTCTGCACGCATGAATGTCTATGGCACCCTCTTTTGTGAACAGGTACTAGAGCTGAAGGTACTAGTTTCGATTAGGATTATGGAATTCAACATCCAAAATAGTATCAAATTCCACTGCAATAGTATTCCCCGACGAGGGAAACAGTTCATTGAGACCTATTGGACTCATCACCCCCAAATAGCCTCCAGGGCTACCCAGAGTGTGATCATCTTTGTTGCTGAGTATATTTTTATTTTTTTAGTGAGAGTTTAGGGTTTCTCTAACATAGCTTCAAAAATCCGATTCAGTGCCTGCTTGAATATCGTCACATAATACTCATGGTTTGGATTGATGAGCATGTTCTGAATGGTTGGTTGATTCATAAGAACCACCCATATAGTCATCTTGAGATATTTCAGAAGTTTTCTCGGGTTTCCTTTTTTCACCGTTTCTAGTGGGTGGGATGGTGTGGGGTGATCCATCAATACTGGTGCTCTTGTAGTAGGGAATTTGTTTTTGGGGATATAAAGGAGCATTTGATGTAGATATCCCATCGGATGCATTCATAGATGGGCATGAGAGGTCAAGAATTTAAATTAAAAATATGCAACCTCTAGCATGGCAACCTGAAGGCTGCGAGAGACACTGGTTAAAGATTGTTTTGTGCTGGCCTTAATATAGTCGTGATTTCTTTCTATTATCTTAATGCAAATATATAGTCCGATCTCATTAAAATGAGGATTGTGGTTGTATTTATCTTTGGTTGTTTCTCTCTTAATGCTCCAGAAGTTGCCAAAAGTTGCGATAGTTGTTTAGTTTGCCCGTTACAACTTAAAAGTGATTTTTAGCAATGGGAGTCATGTTTTTTAAGGTTCATACTAATATGAAGATCTTGTAATTCTATATTCAGCATAAGAGAAGATGGCCTCTGCTTTGGGCAGTATGACAACAATTGCTACATCTACCTCATTGGGTAACAATGGAAAGGGGAAGAAGTTGGGTGCAATGTTTGATAATTATGGCAGACAATTGTCTTCTCTTTCAGTTTTTTCACCCATTTCCTTTAATCGCTCAAGTAGAAGAGGAACTCTGAGATTACGCGACAGAGAGAAGGTATTTAATACAAGAGATATGGAAAAGGAGTTTTACTTTAACAAGGATGGCTCAGTGACAAAAAAATTGCAGGTCAGAGAAAAAATTATGCTTAAAGGAAGGTCACATGCACGTGAAACTTCACTGCGGTGGATCTTTCCTTGTCCACTTATATTCGATTTTAATGTTTTATTTTAATTTTTCATGGAGGGTTGTTTTGGCATATGGTTTGGCATTCAATTGCACACTTACTGAAAGCATTGTCAATTTGTCTTACAGGCGGTGTGAACAAACTTGCTGATCTTGTTGGAGTCACCCTTGGGGCGAAGGGAAAAATGTTGTCTTGGAGAGCAAGCATGGTTCTCCGAAAATAGTTAATGATGGTGTGACAGTAGCTAAGGAGGTAATTTGTAGATGTGTGCTATGGTTTTCTTTTTAACGTTGTATTAGTTCCCCCTCTTAAATTTCTTAGATTTGGTAGGCATAATTTGAAAACTCAAAGGTGAAAGGAAACATATTTGTTACCCAGTGGTCTACTTGGCCTATGGACTAGCCACATTAGAGTAATGCATAAATTTTTTCACAACAATAAAAGGAAAGGGTTATGGCTGAGTCAAATTTTATTGTTATTGACAGTGTAATGAAATGTATCTCAATGCTATGGTTTTGGCCTTTTTATTGGTTGAATTAGAGGACCTATTTGAAAATATTGGGGCCAAGTTGGTAACGCAAGCTCTAGCAAAGACAAATGATTTAGATGGGGATGGAACCACAACATCTGTTGTTCTTTCACAGGGTTTAATAAGTGAGGGTGTAAAGGTAACTTTTTGTCGATAGTACTGGATTAAGATCATCTATTCATTTTTGTAGGGTCTTATGGTGTTTGGTTTTTTAGTTTTGGGTTGGGCTTATTGAGTCTAAGATAGTTTTGAGTGAAAAAATTGCTATCAGGTATTAAAAAATTTTGGTTCTTTTGTCAAAATTTATGAGCTTGTTAGGAAATACAAAACTGACAATGGTTGTATCTTAAATTTGTGGAAAATAATTTGAAATGAAACCTTTTTGTTTAGGTTGTCGCAGCAGGTGAAAACCCCGTTCAAATTACTAGGGGCATTGACAACACAATAAAGGCCCTTGTTTCGGAACTCAAAATTTTGTCAAAGGAGGTAAACGCTTGCCTTTTGAGTAGGCTGGGTTTCCTTTTTGTTGATGGTTTGGTGTATCTAATTGAATTAGTTGCCTAAGGTATTTTTGGTTGCAAACTCCTTTTCATTTTTCATACAATATTGGCCTTGTGGAATACATTTGATTGTGTGGTCTTGTTAGATCTACAACATTTTTAGTTGTTTAGTATTATGGCCGAGGTGCACTTTTATTATGGAAATAGTTGATGCAATATTGTCATTTAATCCTTACTGCAGGGTAGCATGTTGAGAAGTTTCTTTTGAAACATTTGGTATTCAAAATGACACTTGATCCTATACAGCATCATGCACTTGACTTCAAAATTCATATTCAAAGTGTGCCAGACAATTCTTGCAAAATTTCAAATATTTATGTTGTATTAAACCATTATCTTTTTCATGTATTGGATGTTGAAAATGAGAAAAAGACTTTGGTATGAAACTAACTGGTGAATAATTTCCAGCAAAACAACCACTTCCAAGACATGATTTAGAAGTAGAACATATGTACTTATGAAGCATAGAAAGATATCCTTGATGCATTTTCAATGTTTGGCTAGGGTTATTTTTGGAGAAAATAACTCCTTATTCCTAGAATAGTGATCTTCAATACAAGTAAATGCTAGAGAAGAGATATCATCGTGTGACATAAAACTATTAACAAAAGTGAACAGGGAATGATTATTAATTATGGCATACTAAGTTGTCAGTGATTTTGACTATTTGTCTTTAACATGTAAAAATTTTAAATTCCAAACTTACATCATCATGGTTTGGCATCATGAGCTTGACTAATTGTCCACCATGCTCATAATTTCATTGTTGTATTCATATCTATAAACAAAATTTCAAGTAATAATAAAAAAGTTCTATAAGAAAAATCCAGACCTCCATGCTGCTGCTCCTTGTGAGACAATGTCAAAATTGCATTACACAATCTGACACATAAGAATCTCCTATATCTCGGTGGTATGTATACAAATTCTTATAATAGTGTCTTCAAGACTTATGTTGACATTTCCAATGAGATATTTAAGAAATGAAAGATGGAGCCTTCTTCATTGTTGTCTTTTATTAATATAAATATTGATGGTTTTGTCTTTCTGAAAATTAAATGTAAAAATAATTTATTGTGGTCAATTGAAAAGTTTTTTTTTTAAAGCTTTTCATTATGGAAGGGCGACATAGATATATGCCCTTCTAATTGAAATTTGGACCTGCCCTTAAAATTTGATCACTGTGTGGGACCTTAACAAACAATAAAACTATTCTGCCGCGCGTTATATAAAACATATAACAAAACCTTTGTCAAAAATTCAAACGAACCCTTTAGCCGTGGAGCCCGTCGGACTTCAAACGGCGATAAACCATAATTCAAACCAAATTTGCGTTCCAAAATAGCCTGCTAACGTCGGCCAATTTTGTGACGCGAAAACCAAATGAATTCCACCCTAATATTTTTCGGGTCCGAATTTGGGTTGGTGTATGGAGAGAGAGTTGTGACGTGAATTTCTTATCAAATTCGCTCTAATCTTTTTCGGGTCCAAATTTCCACTGCGCGAGTGGCCCAAACAAAGATCTGTTGCAATCAATTTCTGCCACGTGTCCTCAATCAAAAGTTTCCCTGTTCCCGGATTCGGGTGCATTCGATGGCGTTTAAGGCGATGGGACATGGATGTGGCGATTTCATATCAATCGCATTAAGTTTTAACGCTGTTCAATTAGCCGATATTTAAGTTCCAAGGTTTTCACATCAAATCGCATTAAGTTTTAACGTTGTTCAAGATCGTACCTCCACTCCTGTTAGTGATTCCGCATTCTCCAATATGCTCCGGCCTTCGGCTCTCATCAATGAGAGATTTATGACAGGCGTTCTTCGATGCCATTGCAGTCGGGTCGATAAAATGGCATTTCGCTATGGTTTTTCAGACGAGCCGCAACCTTTGAATTGCAGATGCTATCTGGTTGATGGGTTACACTACCTGCTCACTGTGACGAGAAGGAGAAGCCATTTGAACTGCTGCTTAGACCTTGGTGCAAATCTGCATTTCTCTCGGTCTGGTCTGTGTCTGTCTTCCTCGGTTTCTTGGAATCCTGCTTCTCCATCTCGTCTTGTACCCACTGCTGAGACTGCACCCATGCCTTGCCAGCGTCAAAGGATGCGTTGCCGTAGGGGGAGCACTAGAGGTCAACCCCTACGCGCTCCCTCCAGCCCCTCAACCGAGTCGTCTTCCCAGTCCAGTGATTATTACGCAGGTCGCTATCCAAACACTAGAAGTGGGCAGGGTCGGGTTCTAGGATCTGGCCACCATATGGGCTCCCCTGCTCCTCATTTCCCCACCGCTTCACCTTCTCCCATGACGCGCACTGCACTTTTTTCCTTTAATTTCTCTCTGAACCGCCCACGAATCACAGCTTCAATCACCGTGGTTTTCCGTGAGGAGGCCCAAGTGGAGGAACAATGCACCCGTCCGGCGGGTCTGAGCTAAGAAAAATCCAGCCAGCATTCGGACCTTTAGGAGGGGAGTAGTGGCGTGAATGTGGAGATAGCACCTGGCGATCCTGGACCTTCCGAAGGATGGTGCCAAATCGTCGAAGAACCACCAGAGGAGTAGCTGCTTCTCTTTGGTTAATTTGGTTTTCTTGCTTCGCGGCCCACTTAATTGGGCATGTTTTTGCTTATATTACTGTGTTGGACCTCTGTAATATTTTTGAATTCTATAAACGTTCAAGACTGGTTTCCCCGTATGAGGGCAGTCTTCTTTTTTGATTTTTTGATGAAAAATTTGCCATAAGTCTGGGCAATGTTTTTGACTTCAGTCATGCTGTAATTTTATTCCCACTGTTAATAGATTAAGTTTACTTAGAAAAAAAAAATGTTGCCATGTTTCTATTTTAAACCTGTTTTTTGAAATACAGAGCCATGTTTATATGATTGTTTATAGTCGAAGCGCTGCAGGGTATTTTATTATATTAATATTTCACGGTCGAATTATATTCATAACAATTGGAAAAAAAAAATGTTTCCCTGTTTCTATTTTAAACCTGTTTTTTGAAATACAGAACCATGTTTATATGATTGTTTATAGTCGAAGCGTTGCGGGGTGGTTTATTATATTAATATTTCACGGTTGAATTATGTTCATAACAATTGGAAAAAAAAAATGTTGCCCTGTTTCTATTTTAAACCTGTTTTTTGAAATATAGAGCCATGTTTATATGATTTTTTATAGTCGAAGCGTTGCGGGGTGGTTTATTATATTAATATTTCACGGTCGAATTATGTTCATAACAATTGGAAAAAAAAAATGTTGCCCTGTTTCTATTTTAAACCTGTTTTTTGAAATATAGAGCCATGTTTATATGGTCTATGTATTATTCTCTTTCTCTGTATATCTACAGGAACCTTTTTGCTATGAACAGGGTGGATGTTGTAGCGGGCTACTAATAGAAACAAGCGAGCCTGAACCTTACATCTCGGATGCAACATATGGTTACCAATTTTGGAATCAAGCAAGCCTGGGTTTCTGCAGATGGTTTTTATTTCCAGGAACAAGCGAGCCAGAACATACAATTGACCCTGGGTTTATACATATTTTTGCTCTATCATGGATGCTTTCTGTGTGAGGCGTATATCAACAGTACATGTCTCTACACATTTCCTGTATCTGCTTTATGATACTATTTTATGTGTTGATAGGTTATCACTCTGCCTTCAAAACTAGCGATGTTGGTCTATGTTGCTAGTTTATTGATATGGTCTAATGGTCTTTTTATATTTTGGACATATCACACTCCTCACATGATTAGCGTTTTTCTCTGTTCAAGGATTTTGGGTACTTTAATTTGTATTTGGAACAATGGACGTCGGTACTCTATATGTTGCTTTACTATTCTACATACTGTTATTTCACTTTCTTATAGATGCCTCGGGCATATTTGGATGCTTTCTCAGATTGTCGATAATCTCCATGTGGACCGTTACTGGGTTTTATATCATGTCCCTCTATATGACATGGGGTATTTTTCTATCATTGTCTGGGGTGGGACTTCCACTTTTCTGGATGAATATTTGGGTTCCAATCTTCAGATGTGAAAATGTAATGACTTCATGGACTGTTTTTCTTCATATAATATATTCAAAACAGCGTTTTTTCTCTTGTGAAAAAAAAATTATTGTTTATAGTCGAAGCACTGCAGGGTGGTTTATTATATTAATATTTCACGGTCGAATTATGTTCATAACAATTGGAAAAAAAAATGTTGCCCTGTTTCTATTTTAAACCTGTTTTTTGAAATACAGAACCATGTTTATATGATTGTTTATAGTCGAAGCGCTGTGGGGTGGTTTATTATATTAATATTTCACGGTCATTGGAACGCCCACAATTCATAACAAATATTGGAGATTTACTGTCCCATTTTAAAGTTTCATTTTTATTTTTTAAATTGAACCCGTTGTTGGTATACCGACGCTTTGTAAGCGTCGGTCTTCCGACATCTTGAACGATTTCCATTTTCATCGGTCTTGTGACGTCCATCGATATTGCGACAGTTCTTCGTAGGGTCGGTATTGCGACGCTTTTGGAATGCGTCGGTATTGCGACGCTTCTGGGACGCGTCAGTCTTGCGACACTTTTGTATGGTGTCGGAATTGCGACAGCTTAAAAATGTCGAAAGAGCGACAGTATAAAAACGCCGGAAGAGTGACATTCAAAACGTCGGACCACATTTCGTCAAAATTGCGACAGTTTACAAACGTCGGAAGAGCGACGTTCAAAACGTCGAACCACATTTCATCGGAATTGCGACAATTTACAAACGTCAAAAGCGCGACGGTTTGGGAAACTTCAGAAGAGCGACACTTGTTGGGAAGCGACAGAAAAAGTGTCGGTAGTGCGACACTTTGTCAGTGCGTCAGAATTGCGACGTAATGGCAAACCACGTTTTGCCCGTCCTCGAACTGTCGCTCTTGCGACGACTATGTGTTGGAATAGCGACGAAGTGGCCATCGGAAATTGGGCCACATTTTCTAGTGTGTATCGTATGTCAATAATTGAGAGCACAGAGCAAATTCAATAATTTCTTAACAAAGGTATCATATGCTCATCTACTTCTCCATGTGGTTCACTGATTGTCTTGGTACCAAAGAAGGACGAGACTTGGCGCATGTGTGTGTATTTCCATGCACTAAATAAAATCACAGTAAATAATCGTTATCCACTCCCAAGAATTTCTGATTTGCTTGATCAATTGAGTTATGAAAATTATTTCACTAAGTTAGACTTAGGAAGTTTTTATCATCAAGTTAGAATATTTGAAGAGGACATTTGGAAAACTGCATTTAAAACTAGACAAGGATTGTTTGAGTGGCTTGGTATGCCTTTCGATCTTACCAATGCTCCAGCTACTTTCATGAGAATTATGAATGATGTATTGAGACCATTTCTAGATGATTTTTTCATTGTTTACTTAGATGATATTTTGATATTCATCAAATCAAGAGATGAACATGTCATGCATGTGAACAAAGTACTTGATGTCTTGAAAAAAAACATTTTTCTTTAAAGATGTCGAAGTGTGAATTTGGCAAGACTTCTTTAGTGTATTTGGGACACATTGTTGGAGGAGGTGAGTTGAAGATAGACCCATCTAAGTTTGAGGTCATTGTGAATTGGCCCAAGCCCAATACAGTTACGAAGGTAAGAAGCTTTCTATGGGCAGCACAATATTGGAGGAAATTAATTTCTATTTTTTCTTCCATTGCAGCTCCATTACATGCATTGACTAGTGTCAAGAAAGTCTTCCATTGGGGAGATATGCAGCAAAAATCATTTGATTCTTAAAAAATATATATATCATTTCAGCACCCATATTGGCTCTTCTGGATCTTAGACAACCATTTGATATTTAAACATATGCTAGTGATTACTCCATGGGAGTAGTTCTCATGCAGCATGGTAAGCCCATTTCATTTCATTCTAAAATTTTTAATGGTGTTGTGACTAACTATCCCACTTATGACAAAGAGTTATATGCATTCGTACAAACTATAAAGAAATGGAAACATTATTTGATGGGTAAGATACCATTATCCATACCGACCATCAACCATTGCAGTACTTACAATCACAATCAAAGTTGTAGCAATCAAGACACTTCACATGGATGTGATTTCTACAACAATTCCATTTAGTTATCAGGTACAAAAATGGAATCTACAATAAGGTAGTTGGTATTATTTCTAGGCCTATTTTCAATTCATCTATTATACCTAAGCACAATTATGTTTTGCATGAAAGTTACATTGAGCAATATTCATATGATAATGAATTTCGAGATGTGTATGCAAGATTGAGTCAAGGAAACCCAATTGAAGAGTTATATTACCATGTAAATAATAGTTTGTTGTATCACTTGGGAAAGTTATGTATTCCACAGGGAGAAAGAAACAATATCATAAGGGAGGCACACACTTCATTGATTGTTGGAAATTTTGGTGTAGGCAAGACAATATCGAATATCCAAAGTTATTGTCATTGTCCACACATGTTTGATAGTGTATCTCGTTTCATTAGAGTATGTTCTTTGTGTGTAATAAGCAAGCCTAGCAATAGGAAACTAGGATTGTACACTCCACTTCCGGTAACTTCACGTCCATGGGAGAGTATCTCAATGGATTTTATAAAAGGTCTTCCATTGTCAAGGAAATGCCATGATTACTTGTATGTAGTTGTAGATAGGTTCAGAAAATTGTGTATTTTGATGCCATGTAAAAATAAAACTACACCTGAACAAATTTCTCATCTTTTCTTTCAAAAATTTTGGGTTCATTTTGGTCTTCCTACTTCTATTGTAAGTGATCGAGATTCTTGATTTGTTGGGAATTTTCGGTAAAATTTTGTGGGACATGATGGACACTAAGTTGATGTTAGGTCCCAATATTACTAGTATAGTCCCTTATTGTTGTTAGTGTAACCCCATTATTGTTATTTTTGTACCCCTGTGACCCCAATATTGTTATTATCGTGCCCTTACATTATTATTGTTAGGTCGGCTAGGAGTATATTGTGATCCCATGGACTCCTATATATAGAAGTAGGTTTTGTCATTTTTATTATCCAAGAACTGTTCATTTATTTAATGTATTAGAGACTGCCCCGTTGAAGTGGCTGATTTCAAAGGCGTTGATATCTTTTTTCTTCTATTTTTGAAGCTGATTTCATAACATTTGGTATCAGAGCTTTGGATTCTAGGGTTTCGCTGCTCCAAACAGGTCATTGTGGTGTTTTCACTATAACAGTTTTTCTACGAAGGTTTAGAAGCTAAAGTTTTTACAGAGCGAAGCCACAATCTTGAGGAATGTCATGTAAAAATATCAGATCTTGGTTCGTAATATTTTCAGAGATATGATCTGTGGAAGTTAGGGTATTTTCAAACTCTCGAATTTCACCTAAACCAGGTCATCGTGGAATTTTTTCTATAATTTTTTTTTCTACTAAGGTTCAGAAGTTGAAATGTTTACAGCGAGAATACAAAATTTTGAGAAACATTGTGTAAAAATTTCAAATCTATGTTCGCAATATTTGTGGAGATATGATCTGTGGAAGTTAGGGTTTTGTCAGGATCCTAAATTTCATCTCAAAGAGGTGACCGTGGGAAAATCGTCTAAACTCTGTCTCTAAGCACCGGATTGGAATTCTGTAAAAGGTGGCGGCAAGTACATGGACTGTAGTTCTTGTGTATCAATTTCAGAGCCGAAGGAGGAAACAGTGACACGTGGCACGCCATACAAGTTCGCTCTACTGAACCAGTCCATAATTAGGTCATTGCAGGAGATTGGGTATAAATTTGCCTCGAAGAATCCAAATCAGGTCAGACCTATGGAATTTGAAATAAGCTTTAGAGGGCTACTATAGGGCCTAATTTTAGATATTGAAGATCCACAATTACAAATATAATTCAATTTCATTATCCAGCTCCTTAAAAGCAAGAAAAAGGTGTGTATTGTTTCGAATTGCATAAGTCTTGTGTGAAAAATCAGTTTGAATTGATTCCAAGGGCATATTTTTGAATAGGTATCACCATTGGGTTCTAAAATTCCCCCTAAAAATAATTCAACACCCATTAAGCCCTTAGAAGGATCTACTATGACTCATGAATATGAAGAACTGCAACATGACATGTCAAAATTACAAGAGCAAGTGCACCAAATTTCTCTCTCGCAAAGAGGAACAAAAAATGAAATGGAAGCTAAGATGGATGGTTTGAAGAAAGGCGTGGAAGCTAAGATGGATGGTTTGAAGAAAGGCATGGAAGCTAGCATGGAAGCTAAAATGGATGACATGAAATACAACATGGAAAACATGACGAATGATCTAAAAGCAGACATGGAAGTTTTGACAAAGTTGATAAAATAAATGTTTCCTAATGGCAAAAAGATAGTAGAGGAAACTCATGATGAGAACAAAATAAATGTTAATAGTGATTTTATAAAATCTAATGTTGGATATAAGAATCACCATATTCCCAAGATGGATATGAGGAAGTTTGTTGACAAGGATCCCGTAACATGGATACTACATATGGAGCAATATTTTGATCTCAATAATGTGAAAAACACACAAAGGGTACACATTGCAACTTTCCATTTAGAACAAAATACATTTGTATGGTATCGATGGCTTTGCTCCCGTAAAAAAATTATCACTTGGTCAATTTTTATGGAGGAAATGATAGCACATTATGAGGATACAAAGAGCAACACCTTCTTTAGCCAATTGATAAATCTCAAACAAAAGGGTTCAGTGGTGGAGCACATTGAGGACTTCCAAAAATAGAATATAAGGTTAACTGATATTCCATAGGAACAGAGGATTGATGTCTTCATAGGGACTTTAAAGGATAACATCCAACATGAAGTTCGTGTTTGGGAACTTGATTCAATGGAGAAGGCATTCAGATTGGAAAGAAAAATTGAATGTAAAATTATGTCGACAAGGAAGCCTACAACTCACATCTATAAAGATGGAAGTGTTTCTACTCCTAGACTTCCACAACCTACAAGGTTGACACCACAACAATTGGAAGAAAAAATAGCAAAAGGGCTTTGCCACAGTTGTGATATAAAATACACTAAAGGTCATAAGTGTGCTGAGAATAAATTATTTTACGTAGATTGTGAAGAGGAGGAAGAAAATGAACAAGAAACTTCAAAAGAAGAGGATATACAGCAGGAGCCAACCCTAGAAGAAGAAGAAATGAGTCTGAACATATCGTGTAATGAATTGGAAGGTATTACCACTCCTCAAACTCTCAAGATAGAAGGACATATCAATAATAAAAAGGTAATAGTGTTGATTGATTCAGGTAGTGCCCATAATTTTATCCATTGTAAGATAGCCAAGGAATTTAATTGTTTCCTATACACAGCACCAGAATGTCAAGTGATGGTTGCAAATGGAGGAACTATAAATTTCTCTGGAAAATTTCATAATATCAAGCTAACCATGGGGTAATATGTATTGAATAGTCCAATGCTTTCCATTCCAATGGTAGGTGTTGATTTTGTACTAGGAGTACAATGGTTACAATCTTTGGGGATGATAGCTTTTAATTTTCAAGAACTTTTCTTGAAATTTTTTCGGAAGGAAATGAAGTCTAATTATGGGGTATCACAGGGAAGCCACAAAAGATAATAAGCTCTAATGTCATGACAAATATTCTGAAGAAATAACAACGAAGCATAATTGCATAATTATGCTCACTTGAAGTTCCAACATCAAAATCATCTATTTCTTCAGATCTCCAAAATGTCTTTGACAATCATTCCAAGGTGTTTGAAACTCCCAAAGGACTCCCACCTATTTGTGATTGTGATCATGCTATTCATTTGATTCCAGGAAGTTTTCCTCCAAACATCAGGCCTTATAGATATCCCTATGTCCAAAAGAGTGAAATTGAAAGTATGATTGCAGAAATGTTAGAGGCTGGTATAATTCAACCTAGTCAAAGTTATTTCTCTACTCCAGTAGTATTGGTGCACAAGAAGTATGGATCATGGCACATGTGTCCAGATTATAGGGAGCTCAATAAGCTCACTATTAAAGATAAATTTCCATTCCTGTGATTGATGAATTATTGGATGAATCACATGGAGCAATTTATTTTACCAAGTTGGATCTTCGTTTAGGATATCATCAAATTAGAATGAAGACAAAAGATATTCCGAAAACAACATTTCAAACTCATGAGGGTCACTATGAATTTTTGGTCATGCCTTTTTTCCTTACCAATGCACCTTCTACATTTCAAGGGTTGATGAATTCCATTTTCAAACCCTTCCTTAGAAAATATGTGCTAGTATTTTTTAACGATATAATAATCTACAACAGGTCTTGGAAGGATCATGTTCAACATGTTGACAAGGTGCTCAAACTATTGGAGGAGAAACAATTATATGCAAAAACATCCAAATGTTTCTTTGGAGTACAAGAAGTCGAACATCTGGGTCAGATTGTATCTCATGAGGGTGTTAAGGTATACCCTAACAAAATTAAAGCCATTAAGGAATGGAAAGTCCCCACAACCATAAATCAGTTGTGAGGATTTCTCGGGTTAACAGGGTATTATCGCAAGTTTGTTAATAATTATGGGAGAATAGAAACACCTCTAACAATATTATTGAAGAAAGATGCATTTTCATGGACTCCTGAAGCAACTAAGGCCTTTGAACATATTAAAGAGGAAATGTACCTAGCACTGGTCTTAGCTACGCAAAACTTCACAAAAACCTTTATTGTGGAATGTGATGCCTCGGGAAATGGAATTGGTGATGTTTTAATGCAAGAAGGAAGACCCATTGCTTTTGAAATTCGTTCAATCAAATGAAAGTATTTACAGAAAGCTATTTATGAGAAGGAAATGTTAGCAATACTACATGCACTAAAGAAATGGTGACCTTACCTAATGGGAAGACACTTCAAGGTAGAAACTGATCATGATAGTCTTAAACACTTTTTAGAACAAAGACTATCTTCAGAAGAGAAACAAAAATGGGACACAAAGATGTTGGGTTATGACTTTGAAATCATCTACAAAAAAGGGAAGCTAAATGTTGTCGCAGATGCACTCTCAAGAAAGTATGAAGGGGTGGAAGCATTGCTTTGTGCCATTTCTATTATCCAACCAGATTGGATAACCGGAGAAAGGGATGAATGGAAGAAGGACAAAGAAGTGTGTACACTCATTCAAAAGTTGCAGCAAGATCCTAATACATCTGATACATTTAGTTGGAAAAATGGTTCCTTATGGTACAAATATCGCTTGTATACTTGTAATAATTCCTAACTAAAACAAAATATTCTTTTGGAATTTCACACTTCTCCTTTAAGAGGACACTTGAGATTTTTAAACACTTACCACAGGGTGAAGAAATAATTTTTTTGGGATGGCCTTAAATCTAATAATCAAAATTTTGTAGTGAAATTTTTGGTTTTCCAACAAAATAAAGTTGAGACAATTAAGACCCCGGTCTTCTACAACCTTTATCCATTCCAAGTCAATGTTGGGAGGATATTTTAATGGATTTTATCACATTTTTACCTAAGTACGAAGGAAAGAGTGTCATCATGGTGGTAGTTGATAGACATACCAAGTATGCACACTTCTGTGCATTATCTCATCCATTTAAAGCAAGTACAGTTGCTACTGCATTTATGGAAACAATTCAAAAGCTACATGGAAACCCAAAGATTATTGTAAGTGACTGAGATCCCATTTTTAGTGGAAATTTTTGAACGGAATTATTTTCTTGTTTGGGTACTCAACTAGCTCATAGCTCATCTTATCATCCTCAATCCGATGGTCAAACTGAGATAGTCAATAAATGTTTGGAAGGATATCTTCATTGTTTTGTATCTGATAAGAAAACACAATGGCTCAAGTAATTACCTCTCATTGAATGGTGGTATAACACTTCCTTCCATACTACAGCAAAAATGACAGCATTTATGGAAATTTATAGATATCATCCACCGTCCATCACATCATATTTGAGAGAAAATTATAAGCTTCAAGAAGTGGAAGATCACATCGAGCATCAACAAGAAGTTCTCCAACTCTTAAAGGATAACCTAAATTTGGCACAAAATTAAATGAAACAATAGGAAAATCAACATCACAATGAGATAAGTTTTGATGTAGGATACTAGGTATTTTTACGGCTACAACCATACAAAAAAATTTCCCTCAAGCAAGCTAAGAAGGATAATAAATTATCACCAAAGTAATATGGTCCTTACAAGGTGTTGCTAAAGATTGGTACTATGGCATACAAATTGGAGCTTCCTACTTCTTCGAGAGTGCATCCAGTTTTCCATGTTTCATGCTTAAAGAAGGTTATAGGTGACGAAATTCCAGTTCAAACAATATTGCCAGAACTTGATGAGGAAGGAAAAATCATATTGGAACCTGAAGCAGTCACGGAAACAAGAACTCGATAGCTACGAAATTGATCAATTTCAGAGTATCTCATCAAGTGGAAGAACTTACCCACTAAAGATTCTACATGGGAGGATGAGAATTTTATACGGAAGCATCTGGAGCTACTCAAGCGTTGAGGAAAACACTTTTTTGAAGGAGAGGGGCATGTTAGGTCCCTATATTACTAGTATAGTCCCTTATTTTTGTTAGTGTAACCCCATTATTGTTATTGTTGTACCCCTGTAACCCCAATATTGTTATTATTGTGCTCTTACATTATTATTGTTAGGTCGTCTAGGATTATATTGTGATCCCATGGACTCCTATATATAGAAGGAGGTTTTTTCATTTGTATCATCCAAGAATTGTTCATTTATGTAATGTATTGGAGGTTTCCTCCTCGAAGTGGCTGATTTCTAAGGCGTTGATCTCTCTCTTCTTCTATTTTTGGAGTTGTTTTCATAACATTTGAAGAAGAGTACAGCCCTTCATCCACAAACCAATGGTCAAACCGAGATGGTCAACAGGACAGCCATTCATTTTCTTAGAGGATATTGTAGCAAACATCCTAAGTTATGGGATGAACAGTGGCATTACATTTAGCATGCATATAGCAGGGAAAAGCATTCTTCCACAAACACATCACCATTTGAGGCATGTCTTGGGTACTTTCCAAGATCGCCATTGGACTTCATCTTTGGGAAATATGTTTCTATTGATGGCCATAGCGACATAGATAAAGCAAAGAATTTGATTAAGAAAATTCAGTTGATACATCACACGATGCAAGAACAACTTGAAAAGAGTCAAATCAGCTACAAGGTAAGGCATGACAAACATCGTGTTGATCATAAATTCAGAGTTGGTGATGAAGTTTGGTTATATATTAGCAAAGGGAGACTTCAATAGGAAGGTAAAAATATTAAGCCAATCCATTATGGTCCTTCTAAAATTATAGAAAAGATTGGTAACAATGCATTTATGCTAGATTTGCCTCCTTATATGCAAATATACTCAGTTGTTAATGTTGAGAATTTGAGATTATTTAAGCCTCCGTTGATTGATGATCAATGAGAGCATGTTCAGCTGTCATCAATATATGATTTCTCTCCAGAATATCTTGATGAACTTCAGCAAGATCTCATACTTGACAGAAGAACCAGAACTTCAAGGAGAGGGAATGTCGAATACCTTCGAGTGGGACTCAAGGAAAAAAATCCTTTTAAGGCCAAATGGATGGATATTGAGAAGGTGAGGGAACCATACCCTCACCTGCTAAAAAATTGATAGTGTATTTTGGGGTCCAAAAGGCTTCTAGTGGGCAGGAATGATCAGGTGCTCAGTGTTAAGCTAAAAAATGGAAGTGCTCAGAATCGTTCGGAACCTGAAAAACCACTAAGTGCTCGTCGCCAGGAATTCGATGCACTTTGTTTCATCAAAAAATGACTCTGTATGTGAAAGTTAGAGCCTATTTTTCATTTTCACAAACATTTAAAATTTGTGTAGAATCGACAAAATGATGATTGGGTAGCCTAGTCAGCAAAAAAAAAAATATTCTTGGAATATTCCTTCAATTTGTCCAATGACACTATGACAAGTGTGCCTTCATGACTTGTTGCTGAGTTGGGTGATTTGTTTCATTTTCATAGGTTGTTGGGATGAGCCAATGGGAAGAGGACACGTGCCCCCTCCTAAAGGCCAAAATATGGCTAAGACAAGGTCGAATGTCATATGTATAGTGGTGAAAAATTTTATTTGGAGGATGGGCGGAGGTCGGGGTCGACCTCGCAACCTCCCCCACACAAACAACAAGACTTACCATTATACCATGCCAAAGGTTCTTAACATACAATGCACGCAGATTATATTTATTTTAATATAGTATCGCATGGCGGGGGTAGGGTGGGGACCAGCCCCGAAGGGCCAACCCTCATCTGAAATAGGTGGCTGACTTGTTTTTCTATGCAAGCACCTTCTATTACATTTAAATAATCTAAGGATCATGCTCATACATCCTTTTTGTGTAATTGAATACTTCTATTAAGTTTATGTGTTTTTTACATGCTTTATGTGTGAGAAATTATCAATTGTTTTTTAGCTGATTAAATGTATGAACAATAAACATAAATTGCATAGAAATAACCAGTAACACATAATAGAAAAATAATAAAGGATTTCACCCTCAACACTTGGCTACGTCTCCTTGAGCCTCCATCAATGGACTAGGCTATCTGGGATTAAGATGGTCAAATTATTTTACAAGTTGCAGCTCAACTCCATTGGTTTTTCAAACTATACCAATGTGCTAATAATACCAAAATACCCCTAGATTGATTGTTCAATCATTGGAAATGGACCATGGCTCCCTTGGGCATGACCTCTTTTATTGGTGGCCTTGATGCTTCCCTGAGCTATCCTATGGAAAAAGACCCTTAGAAGTCCTCATTTGCTCATGAAACCTATCTCATTTTTTTCATAACATGTCAAACATACAAAATACAATGTTCATTCACTCAGAATGACCATTGGCTCCCCCGGAAATGCCTCCAACACTTGGTGGCTCTAAGTGCCATGAAACTTATCTATGGAAAAAAAAATGCACTTAGAAGTCTCCAAATGCCTCTGAAAGTTGCACCATTAGCTTCATAAGGTCCAATATATTCAAAAATGACTATTCATTTGTTGGAAATGGACTATGGATGCTCTCGCAATGGTCCCAACACCTGCTGGCTCTAGCCCTCAAAAATATTAAAATGCACAAAAACACCTGAAGCTGACTTTTTTTTCCTCTACAACCTGATTCAATGGCTTCAAAATGCTCTAATTAGTCAATAATGACTCTTCATTCACTCATAATGGTCGAAAATTTAGCCTTCTACACTTTTTCCCAATATCTCCTAGGAAAACTCCACTAAATGTGGAGAACTCCAGCTAACTGGAAATAAATTAGGGCTAACCGCCAAATTTGGCATGCCCTTATCCGCTCCGCAAATAAAGCCTTGCATTTAAATTTATGGTTAGGGCGGTGGCCACATGTGCACCCCCAACTTTTAAGTGGCTTATACTTTAGCGGAAACAGTGAAATACAATATCGGAGCTTCATTAATCATACATATGTTCGCACTTCGCAAGTTTAACTTTATACCATTAAACCTTATTCCTTGTGAAATGAAAAGTCACTTCCCATGTGCTATGATCTCCACCATTGGTTTGGTCCTTGATCTGACGATCCTCGCTATCTCTCCACCTCCTCACTTCGCATCGCAGGTTAAACAATTTAACTTTGCGAAACTCTTTAACGGTGAACTATGTTCAATGTGATGTGCAATCTCAACTGCAATGAGATCTCTCTCGTTGATCTCCCACTACTGCTTCTGCGATTTAATCACCACCATTTAGCCCTCTCTACTAACTGGATCATGGAAGTCCGTTCCACCTACAACATTTCCATGGTTGTGCAGTCCCTGATTCTATATGCAGAGTTCAAGACTCCATGACAGCCACCAATTCGGATCCCACTCTGTTGGTCGATCTGGTTCTGAACCTATTTTGGAAAGCAAACAGTAGGCCATAACTCAATCATACAAACTCAAAATTTTATGAAACGAGTTGCGTTGGAATCCTGGTAATGAGCTCTACGCTCTCATCTTGGTTTGAAGCATTTGTTAGCACTTTGAAATTTTAGTTAATTTTTTGCCCTTATCCAAATTCTAATCACTCCTTCCCACTGACGGGATTTTGGACCCACAAAAGCTTATAAATATATTCTTGAGCTTCAACACTCTTCTGCTTTCAAGTTATATCAATTGATTTTACTTGTCAAGTCTTTCTTTGACAATTATCTTGACATGCCTTGCATCGCAACTGGTTATGTCTCTCAACCATTATTCTATGGTTGTTCCTGAACCACTTCAACATTGTTGACTGTTGTTGACTGATACATATCCAACTGTACCACATCAATCTCTATGTGCTTGGAAAACTGTTAGCCTTCCCACTGAGAATGAATTCCCTCTTGCAACAAAGGCATACAAGCTTCTTCTTGGAAATCCTCTTATCCAAATTAAGCTTGCAATATGAGTGAACTCTTGGTGTCAACTCAAGAAACCAGCGTGTTCTACAATGGCTGCAAATCACTTTGTATCTCATCCACTTCTCACTGAATGGACATCAAACTTCCTGCGACATCTTGTCACAAGAACATGAAATATGCAACACAATTGACATAAATCGATATGAAATGTGTTCAACACAGTCGACACAAGTCGATAAACATATGTGCAGTACAATCGACACAAGTAGACATTCCAAGATACATATTGACAACACTCATGCATGTATCTATTTACAATGAACTTATCACAAGTCCTCCTTTTTCACATAGAAAATCTCATGCATATGTACACTCTTCAAATCTTTTTTTCAGGTACAAACAAGTACATATACCCAAAACATATGAGAGATCATAAGACTTGAACTAAATGATTTTTATGTCCCTATATTACTAGTTTATTCCCTTATTTTTATTAGTGTAGCCCCCTTATTGTTATTCGTGTACCCCTGTAACCCCAATATTTTTATTATTGTGCCCTTACATTATTATTGTTAGGTCGGCTAGGATTATATTGTGGCGCCATGGACTCCTATATATAGAAGGAGGTTTTGGTCATTTGTATCATCCAAAATTGTTCATTTATGTAATGTATTGGAGGTTTCCCCCTCGAAGTGGCTAATTTCTAAGGCGTTGATCTCTCTTTTCTTCTATTTTTGGAGTTGGTTTCATAACATTTGGTATCAGAGGCTTTGGATTATAGGGTTTCGCTGCTCCAAAAAGGTCATCGTGGAATTTTTGCTGTAACATTTTTTCTATGAAGGTTCAGAAGCTGAAATTTTTACAGAGTGAAGCCGAAACCTTGGGGAACATCGTGGAAACATTTCAGATGTTGGTTCATAATTTTTTCAGAGATATGATATGTGGAATTTGGGGATTTTTGCAGGCTACTAAATTTAACCTAAACAGGTAATCGTGGTATTTTCACTATAAATTTTTTTCTACAAGAGTTCAAACGCTGAAATTTTTACAGTGCGAAGCCGAAATCCTGAGGAACATTGTGGAAAATTTTTAGAGCTTGATTCACAACAATTTTGGAGATATAATATATGGAATTTAGGCTTGTTTCAGGCTCCCAAATTTCATCTCAAAGAGGTGACTGTGGGAAAAGCGTCATAACTATCTCTCTAAGAATCCGATTGGAATTCTGTAAAAAGTGGATGCAAGTACACGGACTTTAGTTTCCTGTGTATAAATTTCAGAGTGGAAGGAGGAAACAGTGACACGTGGCACGTCATACAAGTTTTCTCTACTAAAATAGTGCATAATTAGGTCATTGTGGGAGATTGAGCATAACTTTGCCTTGAACAATCCAATTCAGGTCAGACCTGTGGCATTTGAAATAAGCTTCATAGGGATACTATAGGGCTTAATTTCAGATATTGAAGATCAGAAATCACAGAGATAATTCAGTTTCAATATCAAGCTCCTCAAAAGTAAGAAAAATATGTGTATTTTTTTCGAAGTGCATAAGTCTTGTGTGAAAAAACAGTTTGAATTGATTCCAAGGGCATATTATAGAATAGATATCAGTATTGGGTTCTAAAAATGCCTCCTAAAAAGAACTCAACACCCATTAGGCCTTTTGAATGCTCTACTATGACTCATGAAGATGAATAATGGCAACATGACATATCAAAATTACAAGAGCAAGTGCACCAAATTTCACTCTCGCAAAGAGCAACAAAAAATGAAATGGAAGTTTTGAAGAAACGCATGGAGCTAAGATGGATGGCATGGAAGCTAAGATGAATGAAATGGAAGCTAAGATTGATGAAAAAATGAAAGACAACATGGAAAACATGAAGAATGATCTAAAAAAAGACATGGAAGGTTTGAAAATTTTGATACAAGAAATGTTTCCTAATGGCGAAAAGATAGTGGAGGAAACTCATGATCAGAACAAAATAAATGTTAATCATGATTTCATAAACTCTAATGCTGGATGGAAGAACCACCATATTCCAAAGATGGATATGAGGAAGTTTGATGGCAAGGATCTTGTAACATGGATATTACAGATGGAGCAATATTTTGATCTCAATAATATGAAAAACACAAAAAAGGTACGCATTGCAACTGTACATTTAGAACAAAATAAATTTGTATGGTATCGATGGCTTTGATCCCGTAAAAAAATTTTCACTTGGTCAATTTTTACGGAGGAAATGATAGCACATTATGAGGATACAAAAAGCAAGACCTTCTTTAGCCAATTGATAAATCTCAAACAAAAGGGTTCAGTGGTGGAGCACATTGAGGACTTCCAAAAATTGAATATAAGGGTAACTAATATTCCAGAGGAACACAAGACTGATGTCTCATAGGGACTTTAAAGGATAACATCCAACATGAAGTTCACATTTGGGAACCTGATTCATTGGAAAAGGCATTCGAGTTGGCAAGAAAAATTGAATGTAAAATTATGGCGATAAGGAAGCCTACCACTCACATATATAAAGATGGAAGTGTTGCTACTCTTATACTTCCAAAACCTACAAGGTTGATACCACAACAATTGGAAGAAAAAAGAGCAAAAGGGCTTTGCTACAGTTTTGATATAAAATACACTAAAGGTCATAAGTGTGTTGAGAAGAAATTATTTTACATAGATTGTGAAGAGGAAGAAGAAAATGAACAAGAATCTTCATAAGAAGAGGATATACACTAGGAACCAACCCTAGAAGAGGAAGAAATGAGTCTGACCATATCGTGTAAGGCAGTGGAAAAAAGTACCACTCCTCAAACTCTCAAGATAGAAGGACATATCAAGAAGAAAAAGGTAATAGTGTTGATTGATTCAGGTAGTACCCATAATTTTATTCATTGTAAGGTAGCCAAGGAATTCAATTGTTTCCTATACCTAGCACCAGAATGTCAAGTGATGGTTGCAAATGGAGGAACTATAAATTGCTCTGGAAAATGCCATAATATCAAGCTAACCATGGGGGAATATGTATTGAATGGTCCAATGCTTTCCATTCCAATGGGAGGTGCTGATGTTGTACTAGGAGTACAATGGTTACAATATTTTGGGACAGTAGCTTTTAATTTTCAAGAACTTTTCTTGAATTATTTTTCAGAAGGAAAGGAAGTCGAATTAAGGGGTATCGCAGGGAAGCCGGGAAAGATAATAAGCTCTAATGTCATGACAACGCTTCTGAAGAAAGAACAACGAGGCGTAATTGCAGAATTAGGATCACTAGAAGTTCCAACATCAAAATCATCTATTTCTGGAGATCTCCAAAAATTCTTGGACAATCATTCCAAGGTGTTTGAAACTCCCAAAGGACTCCCACCTATTCGTGATCATGATCATGCTATTCATTTGATTCCAGTAAGTGTTCCTCCAAACATCAGGCCTTATAGATATCCTTACTTCCAAAAGAGCGAAATTGAACGTATGATTGCAGAAATGTTAGAGGCTGGTATAATTCAACCCAGTCAAAGTTCTTTCTCTGCTCCTGTAGTATTGGTACACAAGAAGGATGGATCATGGCGAATGTGTCCGGATTATAGGGAGCTCAATAAGCTCACCATTAAAGACAAATTTCCCATTCCTGTGATTGATGAATTATTGGATGAATTACATGGACCAATTTATTTTACCAAGTTGGATCTTCGTTCAGGATATCATCAAATTAGAATGAAAACTGAAGATATTCCAAAAACAACATTTCGAACTCATGAGGGTCATTATGAATTTTTGGTCATGCCTTTTGGCCTTACCAATGCACCTTCTACATTTCAAGGGTTGATGAATTCCATTTTCAAACCCTTCCTTAGAAAATTTGTGCTAGTATTTTTTGATGATATACTAATCTACAACAGGTCTTGGAAGGATCATGTTGAACATGTTGACAGGGTGCTAAAACTATTGTAGGAGAAACAATTATATGCAAAAACATCCAAATGTTTCTTTGGAGTACAAGAGGTGGAATATCTGGGTCATATTGTATCTCACGAGGGTGTTAAGGTAGACCCCAACAAAATTAAAGCCATTAAGGAATGGAAAGTCCCCACAACCATAAAGCAGTTGCAAGGATTTCTCGGGTTAACAGGGTATTATCACAAGTTTGTTAAGAATTATGGGAGAATAGCAGCACCTCTAACAACATTATTGAAGAAATATTCATTTTCATGGACTCCTGAAGCAACTAAGGCCTTTGAACATCTTAAAGAGGCAATGTGCCTAGCACCGGTCTTAGCTATGCCAGACTTCACAAAAACCTTTATTGTGGAATGTGATGCCTCAGGAAATGGAATTGGTGTTGTTTTAATGCAAGAAGGAAGACCCATTTCTTTTTAAAGTCATCCAATCAAAGGAAAGTATTTACAAAAACCTATTTATGAGAAGGAAATGTTAGCAATACTGCATGCACTAAAGAAATGGAGAACTTACCTAATGGGAAGACACTTCAAGGTAAAAACTGATCATGATAGTCTTAAACACTTTTGGAACAAAGACTATCTTCAGAAGAGCAGCAAAAGTGGGTCACAAAGATGTTGGGTTATGAATTTGAAATAATCTACAAAAAAGGAAAGCTTAATGTTGTTGCAGATGCACTCTCAAGAAAGAATGAAGAGGTGGAAGCATTTCTTTGTGACATTTCTATTATCCAACCAGATTGGATAACCGAAGCAAGAGATGAATGGAAGAAGGAAAAAGATGTATGGACACTCATTCAAAAGTTGCAGCAAGATCCTAGTACATCTGATACATTTAGTTGGAAAAATGATTCCTTATGGTACAAAGATCGCTTATATCTTTGTAATAATTTCCAACTAAAACAAAATATTCTTCTGGAATTGCACACTTCTCCTTTAGGAGGACACTCAGGATTTTTAAAAACTTACCACAGGGTGAAGAAATAATTTTTTTGGGATGGCCTTAAATCTGATATTCAAAAGTTTTTGGAAGAATGTTTGGTTTTCCAGCAGAATAAAGTGGAAACAATTAAGACCCCGGGACTTCTACAACCTTTATCCATTCCAAGTCAACGTTGGGAGGAGATTTCAATGGATTTTATCACAGGTTTACCTAAGTCCGAAGGAAAGAGTGTCATCATGGTGCTAGTTGATAGACTTACCAAGTATGCACACTTTTGTGCATTATCTCATCCATTTAAAGCAAGTACAATTGCTACTACATTTATGGACACAATTCAAAATCTACATGGAAACCCAAAGATTATTGTGAGCGACAGAGATCCCATTTTTATTGTAAATTTTTGGACGGAGTTATTTTCTTGTCTGGGTACTCAACTAGCTCATAGATCATCTTATCATCCTCAATCCTATGGTCAAACTGAGATAGTGAATAAATGTTTGGAATGATATCTTCATTTTTTTGTATCTGATAAACAAACAAATTGGGTCAAGTGGTTACCTCTCGTTGAATGGTGGTATAACACTTCCTTCCATACTGCAGCAAAAATGACCCCATTTATGGCACTTTATGGATATCATCCACCTTGCATCACATCATATTTAAGAGAAAATTCTAAGGTTCAAGCAGTGGAAGATCACATCGAGCATCAACAAGAAGTTCTCCAACTCTTAATGGATAACCTAAATTTGGCACAAAATCGAATGAAACAATAGACAGATCAACATCGCAATGAGAGAAGTTTTGATGTAGGAGACTGGATATTTTTACAGCTACAACCATACAAACAAATGTCCCTCAATCAAGCTAAGAATGATAATAAATTATTGCCAAAGTATTATGGTTCTTACAAGGTGTTGCAAAAGATTGACACTATGGCATACAAATTGGAGCTTGTTGCTTCTTCGCGAGTGCATCCAGTTTTCCATGTTTCATGTTATTGTTGAAAATCTTCCAATTCAAACAATATTTCCAGAACTTGATGAGGAAGGAAAAATCATATTGGAACCTAAAGCGGTCACAGAAACAGGAACTCAACAACTACTAAATTGATCAATTTCAGAGTATCTCATCAAGTGGAAGAACTTACCCACTGAAGATTCTACAAGGGAGGATGAGAATTTTATAGAGAAGCACCCAGAGCTACTCAAACGTTGAGGACACCATTTTTTTGAAGTAGAGGGGCATGTTAGGTCCCTATATTACTATTTTAGTCCCTTATTGTTATTAGTGTAGCCCCCTTATTGTTATTGTTGTACCCCTATAACCCCAATATTGTTATTATTCAGCCCTTACATTATTATTGTTAGGTGGCTAGGATTATATTGTGGCCCCATGGACTCATATATATAGAAGGAGGTTTTGGTCATTTGTATCATCCAAGAATTGTTCATTTATGTAATGTATTGGAGGTTTCCCCCTCGAAGTGGTTGATTTCTAAGGCGTTGATCTCTCTTTTCTTCTATGTTTGGAGCTGGTTTCATAACAATGATAGATTGATGCAACATAAATGAGTGACATACCCATCTTTTACACCATCTTGTTGAAATTTTTCAACAAATAAAAATGCCTTCAACCGAACAACATTCACATGCAATCTTGTATCATACAAGTTGTCATAATCTACTGCAACTTGTCATATAGAAATTCATGCACACATAAGGCAGAAATTTGCATCTATGTACAAATGAAATGCATGCCTTACTTGGTCAAGAAATCAAACCATTTCTTATGAAACCACCTCAAAGGCGATTTTTCCCATTGAACATCCTCTTGTTGTGAATCATCTTGACTCACATCGATGATAGAATCTCCTATTCCATTCTCACCATTATTTTTATCCACTTGCTTCAAATTCTTTGGCTGAGTTGTTGGATGCAGTGTCCAACATTGGGAAATGATATGTCCCTTCTTCTGGAAATGAGTGCAAATATTTTTCATCTTCTTTTCAAGTCACCTTTGATTGAACTGTTTCTAGTATGCTATCATTCTCTTCCAGCATCTTGAAACTTGATGGTTATACAAACCAAAATACGAACAACAAGTTTTTCTCCCATACATGCATGCATATTTTTCATGCTTAACATAATCATGAAAAAAATGATTATAGGAATAATTATACCTTGAATGTTTCTTTGAATGTTCATCTTTTTCACCTTCTTGAGAAGATGAACTTAGAGAGGTTCTAGCTCTCTTTTGAAGACCAACAACAATGTTCATGTCCTTAGAACTGTCACAACTCTCTTGTTTGACATACGCTGCATGTCTACAAGCATCCTACTGCAACATGGGTTTCAAACAATTACATTCATCTTGATTACAAACTTTGCATGTTTGTGGGTTTGAACCTGCAACCAAATTTCTTCTTGGAACTGTCTTAAGCGCCTTCATGGCTGTAGATTTTTCACCATAAAATTGTCCATATCCAAGACCCAAATATTTCCTCAACCATAATTGGCTCAACCATGCCTTGTTCATTTTTGCCTAATACCTTACCTTCATAGCCCATTTTGATCATAAATTTTGACCCTATTCCTCTAGTGTGATTTTCAAATGAACCTACACATTTATCTTGAGAGGAAAATTAAGACAAATTTGAGTTATTTACCTCTTCTTCAAGCACATGCTTGGCTAAGGCTTCTTTGGCATCATGGAGCTGAATCTCCATCTCATGCATCTTTTGAAGAAGTTATTGCTTCTCTTTCTTCATGGCAACAAATTGCTCTTGAAGTTTAGTGCTCTCCCTTACATCTTCATACAACTGTTGCACCATATCTTTCATGATGTGAAAGTCCTGCAACATCTCTTTATCAAAGAGTCTTGCAAAGGAGGATGGTTTAGAATCACCACTTGATGAAGTTGCCATCACAATTGTAATGAATGAAAGAGCTTCACAAAAATTCACAAAGCTTCATGGACTTCTTTATTGTGATTTGAGAACCAAGCTCTCAATCCAACTTCTCCTTCACACATAAACTTTCAAATTGTTAAATTCTCCTTGCATAATTCAACTACCAATAGATAACCCTAGCTATACTTGGCTAAAATGAGCTAAACAGTGCTCTGATACCATTTCATCTGAAATAAGTGGCTGACTTTTTTTTCTATGAAAGCACCTTCTATTCCATTTAAATAATCTAAGGATCGTGCTCATACATCCTTTTGTGCAATTGAATCCTTGTATCAAGTTTATGTGTTTTTCACATGATTTATGTGTGAGAAATTATCAATTGTTTTTAGTTGATTAAATGTATGAACAGAAAACATAAATTGCAGAGAAATAAATAGAAACACATAACATAAAAATAATAAAAGAGTTCACCCTCAACACTTGGGCTACGTCTCCTTGAGTCTCCATAAATAGGCTAGGCTCTATGGGATTAAGATGGTTAAATTATTTTACAAGTTGCTGCTCAACTCCATTGGTTTTGAAAATTGTACCAATGGGATAAGTTTACCGAAATGCCCCTAGATTGATTGTTTAGTCATTGGAAATGAACCATGGCTCCCTTGGTCATGACCTCTTCTGTTTGTGGCCTTGATTCTTCCCTGAGCTATCGTGTAGAAAATACCCTTAGAAGTCCTCATCTTCTCTTGAAACTTGTCTCATTATTTTCATAACATGTCAAACATACAAAATACATTGTTCATTCACTCAGAATGACCATTGGCTCCATTGGCTATGCCTCCAACACCTAGTGACTCTGAGTGCCATGAAACTTCTTTATGGAAAAATCGCACTTAGAAGTCTCAAAATTCCTCTGAAAGCTGCACCATTAGCTTGATAAGGTCCAATATAGTCAAAAATTACTATTCATTTGTTGGAAATGAACTTTGGATGCTTTGGCAATGGCCCCAACACCTGATGGCCCTAGCCCTCAAAAATATTCAAACGCACAAAAACACCTGAAGATGGCCTTTTCTTCCTTTGAAACCTACTTCAATGGATTCAGAATGCTCCAATTATTCAAGAATGACTCTTCATTCACTCACAATGGTCGAAAATTGAGCCTTCTACACTTTTCCCAATATCTCCTAGGAAAACTCCACTAAATGTGGAGAACTCCAGTTAACTGGAGTTAAATTAGGGCTGATCACCAAATTTGGCGCGTCCTTATCCACTCCACCAATAAAGTCGTGCATTAAAATTTATGTTTAGGTTGGTGGCCACATGCGCACCCCCAACATTTAAGTGTCTTATACTTTAGCGGAAACAGTGGAATACAATATCGGAGTTTCATTAAACATACATACGTTCTCGATTAACATCGGATCCCTTTACAGAACTTTGCAATATCAAAAAAATTCTCAACTGTAATACAAGGTACATCGCAGATCGGGATACATACAATCTTGCAGATCGTACGTCACAGAATATAACAAATACCCTTAACGTTTAAATAATACAAATGCCGACGCGAAGTTGCGATTGCATCACCACATTGTAATTCGGCCAAAATACCTTTTTGCAGATCGCAGGGTTTAAAATTTCGCATATCGAAAATCATAACCCATCGCTCTTCGGATTATCACACATATAACTCGTCGCACTTCGCAAGTTTAACTTTATACCATTAAACCTTATTCCTTGCGAACTGCAAAGTCACTTCCCGTGCGCTACGATCTCCACCGTTGGTTTGGTCCTTGATCTGACGATCCTCGTTATCTCTCCACCTCCTCACTTCGCATCGCAGTTTAAAATTTTTTAACTTTACGAAACTCTTTAATGGTAAACTCTATTTTGTGTGATGTGCGATGTTTCTCAACTGTGATGAGATCTCTCCCATTGATCTCCCATTGTTGCTTCTACAATCTAATCACCACCGTTCAGCCCTCGTTGTTGACTGGATCACGGCCGTCCATTCCACCTAAAACATTTCTGTGGCTGTGCAATCCCTGATTCTATATGCAGAGTTCAAGACTCCATGACAGCCACCAATTTGGATCCCACTCTGCTGGTCGATCCAGTTCTGAACCTGTTTTGGAAAGCGAACAGCATGCCATAACTCAATCATACGAACTCAAAATTTGATGAGACGAGTTGCATTGGAATCCTAGTGATGAGCTCTACGCTCTCATCTTGGTTTGACGCTTTTTTGAGCACTTTGAAATTTTAGTTAACTTTAGGCCCTAATCCAAATTCTGATCAAGCCCCCAGCCCATGTGACTTTAAAAGGAGACCATCGGCGGAGCACTCAACTAATCGCGCCATTAGCACGCTAAACCACCGCTTATCACAAGTTAAACCATGGTTAGCTTCTAATTAACCAGTCTTATCTTGGTGGAAAATTTGGCGGAGTCTGCCATTTTCGGTGGAACTCCCAATTTAGCAAAGTTAAATGGAGTTCCTCCAGCTTTGGTGGATATTTCCTAGGAGAAATTGAATGAACCGTAAATTTTAAAAATTCAACCATTTTTGGCTCAAAAAGATTCTATCCTAGTAGTTTTGGACATTATGAGCAAGTTGGAGCACATTTCAGGAGCAGTAGAGGATTGCAAACATCACTTTTTTTCCATTTTGAGCTAATATAGAGTCCCAAGCCATGGAAGCTAAACCATGGAGATGTAGCCCAGGAGGGATGAACTCCTTCATCAAAATATTGTGTTAATGGATCATTTGATGGTTTGTTGTACATTTTATTGTTGTTGTTCAATACTTTGTTTTAATGTTAAAATTCTCATGAATTTAACATAAAACTTGACACAATTACCTGTTTAACGCTCACAAACACCACAAGGAAACCTATGCACATGAATCAAATAATCAACAATTGTTTATAATTCTAAAGATGAAATTAGCACAACAAAACTAACATTCAGATTCAGATCAACACTGGCAGTTAAGGTTTATATAACAGTCACCAAACTGGCAGTTCCAGAGGCTATAATGGATTGTGGACGGATATGGGGAGGCACTGTCACGGTTTGGAGTTATGGTGTGTTTCATTGCAAACCATGAGTTCTAAAAACTAATGGGTTGTACGCTACATCACATGCCACATTTTGTTGGAATAGTTAATGTTACGAAGCAAGTTATGGTTAGCCCATGGTGGGTCTGCTCAAAAGTTTTGGCGCGCCAATTTAAACCTTACCACTGATGGAAACCAGTCCCAAACTATAGTTTCAAGAACCTTGGTTCAAAAACTCGGTGGAATTAGTTTGAACCACTCCCAAATCCAACAGCCCATAATGCGCAATGTGGGAATTTTTTAACGGTTCGTGGGCCGACATATTCCATTTAAGTCTTCAACAATTTTCACCTCAACCGACGAGAATCTTGTCAACGCGGGGAAAAAATGTCACTCCATGTGGCCGCAAAAGGCAGATTTTGTAGAACAATTAGCAGGTGGGTGTGATTTGGAGCAGAGTTAGCAACAAAACATTCTAGAAGCATAACTCAGTTATATTTCAACTTTTTTGAGTGTAGAAAGAGCCCAGCTAGGGGTTTTTTACTATTTTGGAGCCATTGGAGACATTACTTTTTCATTTTGAGCATTGCAACTTGATGTAAACACATATTTTTTAGCATAATGAAAGAGGCCCAATGTTGGAAGTTGGACTAGGAGATGTAGCCTGGGAGGGGTGAACTCCTTCATCATTTGTTGCCTTGTGTATATTGTTATGGTATTGATGTCCTCTTTATCTTCTGTAAAACTGAGTTTAAAACCATTTTTATGTGTTAATGTAATTGGCTTAATTGCCTAAAAACCGTAAATATTTCACTTGAAATTTTCACCATAAACTCTCAAGTTTACATATACATATCAAAAATTTTGGTTGGGTGGATGAAACCGACTACAAGTATTAGCAGCGTCAGTGAAAAAAATTGGAACAGGCAGTAGTATGTTGGTAAAGCCTTCAAGAGTAAGTCCATTGTGGGACACTAGTACCTAATAGTGTCCATTGATTTCCATGAGCATGCTATGATCGGTATGATGGTTTTGAGGTAGGTATATGCCTTAGTTGTTTGACCTTTCGATGTGAGGAAGCCTTTCCAAGGAATTGATCGCCCGGGAAAGGGCATTTCAGGGAACTTGGAAAGTGAGTGATTGCACGGAAGGGTGTGATCAGATTTCCCGAGGGACTCTGTATCAGATAAGGGAAGGTCGGGAATGGATTTGTTTTTGTCATTAGCATTTCCAGATGGAACCAAATGCACATTGGGAGTGCGCCCTAGAACAATGAGCTAGTAACTGTTCATTGAGAGGACAACATTGCAGGATTGTGGTGTTGGACCTTGGATGCAACTTTGACTTTGGCAGTGGATTATAGACTTCATGGGAAGGAGGTGAATCCTAGTACTACTTTTCAGGGCGGAGGTGTGAGCCTCTAGATTCCCTTGTTGCACATACAGGCATTGTATCCTTTTATTTGTTGGTTAGAGAAAATGTGCATATGTGTATATGTGTATATTATTGTAAATATTGTATCAAGATGTGTTTATAAAGCTCCATAGACAGTATGTTTATTTGTTGGTTGAAGAAAATGTGAATAACTATATGTGTTTGTTATTGTAAATATCGTAATGAGTTGTGCTATAAAGCTCCAATAAACGATATGATTTTCATGTTTTCAGCAAGATGTCATTGTAAATATTGCAACGAGTTGAGATATAAAGCTCCATGGATAATATGTTTTGTTTTCAGTGATTTGTTGGTTACAATAAGTGTCATTGAACATCGAGGACGGTGTTCCCCCAAGGGGTAGGGTTATGTAACAGCCCTGGTAAAAAATTAAGGTAAATAAAGTTAATAAATGTAAAATAATAACCAAGGTCATGGGACACATATTCCAAGTTGAATGTTGGGAAAAACATCCTAGTGTGGGTGTTCATTTGGTTTATTATGGCTAAGGAAATTGGTAAAGGCAATGAAAAAGGATTTGAAAAGGAAAGAGGCATTAATTGGAATTTTATTTATGAAAATAATGCAAATTAGGAGAAAAGGAAGGTGAAAGGTCACAAGTTGCATGTGAGGAGGAAAATGAAGGAAAATAATGGAAAATGAACAAAATAGAGGCCTCATTAATAAAAAATATTTTGAGGATCAGTTCACAACATTTTTTTCGATTATATGGCGGATCTCTATCTCTAATGTCTCTCTCTCTCTCACTCTTGGACACTTGGAGCATTCTTGGAGCATTCTAGAATTGGATCAAGGAAAGAAAAGGAAGAGCAAAGAAGGAAAAGGGAAGAAAATATCAAGCAAGAAAGAGCAGAATCAAGAGGCTACAACAGGATTACTTGAAGGTATATATTTGCTTGTGTGATTTCCTTGCTATATTTGGCATGCAAGGTACATGCATGCATGTATTTGGTTCTCTTTTTTTCATCATCATGGGATTTTGCAGGTGTGACAGTGGTATTTAACCTTAAATTTCCATTTCTAGATAACCATGGTGTGGTGGGTTCTCTTATATTTGGTTGAGCTACATTGTCAGATGGTTTCGAAACTGAGTGAGGTGGTCTCTGAAATAAATAAAACTAGGCCTAGGAATCCTTGGACTAGAGAAAGTGGGATTGTGGTAAACTGAGATTTTGTGTACCTCAATAGGCCTAGGAAACCTCGACTAGTGATACGGTAAAAACTAGAGGTGTGTGCCCTCGATCAGGCCTAGGAATCCTCAACCAGTGTATGGCAAGATATACGATAAATACTGGAGGTTGGATTCTTCAATTAAGCCTAGGAATCATCAACCGGTGAATGGAAAGATATACAGTTAATCCTAGAGACTAGGAGGCAAGAAAATTCCTCATGGTGTGTGTGGAGAAATCTAGTGGTGTCCATGCTTATTTAGGGCCTAGTTATCCGGTGAGGATTGCGGTAAGCCTAAGGAAACCTGGATAGGTTTGGTTTTGAGTCCCACATTCATGCTTGGAATATAGAACGAGGGTGATTGGATGAAAGAAAGATTTGGTTTAGCCCGATCTATGGTCGGGTGGTACATAGAAGTCCCAGACCTGGTTGCATTTTGTATATGTTAATAAGAGATCCTTCTCCTTGGTATTTCATGTGTAAATGTACTAGTTCATATGTGATTCTTATGGATGTTATATCCTTGTTATTTATGTTGGTTATGAGTATGTTTTATGACAGACTTAATGTATGGTTCTCATCATGGTTTTATTAGAAAATGAATGAACAATGAATATATTGCCTAACAGATGATAATGCAGTTATTTTGATATAACAACAATGCTTCTTTATGAATCTCAGATAAGTATGAGACCCCTATACTCAGATTTGTTGTTATGACTTGTAGATTGCATATTTGTAACATGTTTGACGAAATGCATGTCATGGCTAGTAGGTCTCAGATAAAGTACTTGCACTATTGATTGCATTAGTAGCTTTTTTCCATTGTTACTATACATCTCTTAAGGTTTTGTGAAGTTATGGATAGTGGACTGAGACCTAGCCCTGAAAAGTGGCTCAAAATTCAGGGTTGTTTGCACAGAACTGCCTGAAAAAGTCCACTGTCATTGGCATGCCTTGCTGTGGGAGCGACTGGAAGGCCTCAGTCGCATGCATGGCTTGTTATGGGAGCGGCTAAGGGTCCATATCAATGAAATTTCAAGTTTCCTCTGGGGTTGGTCACCTAGAAGGGTTGGTTGGCTCCTCAAGGTTTTGCAGCTTGTGTGGAAGCTCATTTTGGTTTCGTTATGTTGGTTCCACTTCCTTAATTGTACATGGGGAGTTGAATTACATCATAGTAGCATCTCATCACTTGTTTACCCCAGTGGACCAGTTATCTTGGGTAAATATGAGAGGAGGGTGTTACAACCTCCCCATTTTTATTTTCCTTTTCATAAGCTTGAGTCACTAAGATGCCAATGTCGAACACTCCTTGTAGATCACCTTAAACTTCCCTTAAAAAATGTGAATTGTGTGATGGATGTCCTCAAGCTACATTGTAGTTGACTTTAGGGCCTAGGTGACAAACAAGTTAGTCACCCTGCTAGCCACCTCCTCCATAATTTGTTCTTAGGGTATACCATGTTTCTTTACTCTCAAACCACCACCTCAACTTCCTCCATTACTTTCTTGGTTGTTTCAGAACATGCCTTATATAATCCTCCCTCCACAATGATCGTTACTTGTTTAGCCTTCATTAATTTCCTTGCTCCTACAACTTCCTCTTGTGGCTAAGAGCTAGTTTCAATGGATTATTTCCTTCTTCCATCGTCTCAACCACCCTATAGTTTCATTGTATCTCTTGTCCCTCAAATTCCCAGTTGGGCCACTAGTTTCCAGTCAACCCTCTCTCCTAAAGGCTTGTAACAAGAACATAACTTAAGACTATGCATAGGATGGTGATGAACACCATCACTTAGGCAGTCTGAATTGGGTGGCTATCCCCAATCTTTCTGATTGAAAGTTCATTTGTGTCACCTCTACCATCAAATAATTGTAGGTTGTGGTTTCCACCACCTCACTCCATCATTTTACCTTCCATTATTCCCATATCATCATGTATATAGCTAATAATATGAAGGTCGAAGGATCTTAATCCAAACAATTGTAAATTGTTACCCATGCCTAAGCTACATAAGGAATTTTACCCTTGCCACAACGAGTAGTAATTACCATCGATTAAGGTAATCAATACGAGAGAATTGTGCATTGTTTTGCCCATTTCTTGCCATAACTCTCCTATCACACCACCTGAGGTCACCCTCCTACATACTTTCCAAGACTTCACAGTTGTCCCACACATATGGCGGCTCAAGCTAGACATCTCATGTTAGCAAAAAGCATTTCATCTCTAAAGAAAAATGAAAATAATATCTACTTATATTTTAAAAATTAAATAAAATATAATTTAAAATAAAAAATAAAATTTTTAATTAACTTTAAATAGTTAAATTATATTCACTTACAATAATATAAATATATATATTAAAAAAAATAATAATAAATAAATAAATGAATTATAAATGAATTATAATTATAAATAAAATAAATGTATTTATTAAAAGTAAATTTATTATCATTTGTAAATAAAATAAAATAAAAAATAAAAATCACATTAATACAATAAAAATATCATAATAAATTCAACTTATAAATTTTATTAAAATTATTTGTAACATATAGTACCAATCACCAACGTATTTAGCCAAAAACCAGGTATTGTTTACCATCTAACTCAAGGTAAAATAATACTAATAATTAAATTACACACAAGATAATCAAATGCAATGAAGATTCATAAGTGAAACTATGACTGTGTTTTTATTTTAATGATAAGATTAAGGTTAAGTTTTTTTAAGTTTTATATGGGTATTAGGTAGGGGAAGGGTTATTCTTCACTCACATGAAAAGATAAAATTAGTTTTTTTCAAGATATTTGGAAAAAAACAAATAATTATGTTAAAGTTTATACTCTTTACTAAAATGGATAATGAGCAAGGAATTTAATGTTCAACAATCTTGTTGTATTCTCAAATAATCATATAAAATTTAAGAAAAAAATTCATTAGAAAAATATATACGGAAAAGCAATAATAATAATAATTTTTATCAAAATAGAAAATTATGAAATCTAATTAAGGAATTCAATATTCAATATTTAAGAATCTCGGGGATTCACAGATAGTATTATAAAATTAAGAAAAGATTTGCTTCCAAAAACATATGCGCGAAGGCCATAATAAATAAATAAAACTTCTAACAAAAATAGAAAATTATGACATCTACAACCTCAAGCAGCACAATCAGCTTGCAAGCTTGTTGGAAAATAAAGGAGTTGGGTTGCTTATAGGATTTTTAAGGAGGAAACGCTTTGACAAACTATGTATAATGTCATGAAAACAAAAAATATTTTAAAGGTGGTTCTCCCCAAGCAAGAGAGGGCCAAATGGCTAGTTGCAACCTCTCTCCCATGCGTCCATGCATGTGTGCCCCCTCTTGAAAAACTTGGTTCCCCTTATAATATCTCTAGGAATTCACTCCAACAATGGATGTGATGAATGAAGTTGGCACGGTGAGGAGGTACAACCCCATGACGCTATGTTGACACTTAAACAAAATTAAAGCAACCGGGATGGAATTTGGCAGGCTACGCCTTATGGGTAGGCACACTCAAGACCGCTCCACAGTAGCAGATTTCGTATGGACGAAGTAAAAAATCCTTCTGAGACATGTCATGTTAGTGGGATATGCCCTAAGATCATTAAAGTGAAGAGATAGGTTCCTATTTGGATGTATTCATTTGGCTTATGATCTAGCTGCTATGAGAGATTTCTTGGTTTGGGTGGAAAGCATATCATTTTGAAAATTTTACATGAGTTTCTGAGTCTCCTTGCATGGTAATCCCAATTTTTTTTGCCTGAATTGCAGTAATGATGTGTGCTTAGTATTTAGAGCAGTAAATAATTACCACCAATAGTGTCATGTGTTCAGTCACTTGGTGGACAGGGATGGTTGTTTCTAGCTCTAATTAGTAGCTCATTTGGTTGAAGCGCCTCCTCCCAAGTCATTCGTCCTTTGTCATAAGGTGCAGGTTCAATTCTCCTTGGGTCCATAAGGGTCAAGCCCTGACAATTGGGTCAACTAGAAATGAGGCTCCTTTGGGTGGGCCTGCTTAGGGGTGTTGAAAGGGAAAAAATAAAACTTAAAATCCTTCTCGAGGAAGAAAATAAACCCTTTGAATCCGATGGGCCTGTGGTCCTTCAAGTTTCTTGGAGGACATTTCTTATAGGTCAACGATGCCCCTTTGGATAACTTTCATCTACATAGTATTATCTCTAGCGTGGTGTGAGTTCAATGGTAATTCATGTCTCCTCTTTTTGTATTTGGAAGCCTTTCATTCTTACTGCTTCTATAGAGAGACAACTTTACACGAGGATTTGAATCTAGGCCCACAATGGCCAATACAAAAGACACAAAAATTAAACTTCTCTGAGAAAGAGTAAATCGACTGTAGGAGGAAATCTACTCTTTGGAAATGAATCACAACAAATAAGTCTTAAGAATAACGATATTAATGAATGTCTTATTAAAACAAAGACGCGTCATTTGGAGAAATGAGGACGAGTTGGTGTTCCTGCCTCAACATGTAGAAAATTTCCAGTACACAGTGGATAGAGTTCCATCTCAACTGGCTCATTCTATCATAGATCAAGGAACAATTTATTAACAAGTTCCAAACTCGACTGTCATAGAATCATCTCACTAGGAAGTAGTCCATGAACAAGATAGCCCTTATTTTTATATTTCATGCATGTATCTTTGTAAATGTTGTTTAATTATACAAATTTTTTGGTGTATATATGTTTATAGTCATAGTCGTATATCTAGGAAAAAACTTTCAAATTTTGGGGATAAATATCCTTAAAGAAATCATGGTCTCAAAAACATTATCAGGTTCAAATCCCAAAAAATGTCAAACTCTTCTTATGTAACAAATGCACTTCTTACACATATTTGAATTAATATAAATGATATTCTCGTTTTTATTAAAAAAAAATATTTAAATGTACAAGATTTTTTTTTATTTTTACTTTTAAAGATGTATCCTTTATGGGGTGGCAAGAAGGGGGTAGGTTCTCTATAACCCAGATGGAAAAATTGAACAACTTATTCATTCGGATTGGCCGCATGACTAACAATCCAGCCAAGATGCATGGCTTCTTGCAGGGCTTGTTCCTAGTTAATGCTATGAAAGTTTTTGATATTGCTATTATGGGGGATTCACTAATAATCATCCAATATCTTCAAAAAAAAACCTAGCCTAGGGACCCACATCTAAAGCTCTCACTCCAAAGAATATCAATATTTCTAGATGACTTCTCTCAAAAATAGTTCTATCATGTTCTCTAAAACAAAAACAAGGACGTCAATCTTCAAGCCAACAAGGCATGCTTTCTCAAAGTTGGACAAGCAAAAATCAATGGTGTTTAGGGGTGGAGGACTCTGCCTTAGACATCTCCCCCCTTTTTTAATTTCTTCATCGCATCATTATCATCATGTTCATGGATTTATTTCATAATCCCTTGCACCATGCAATGTTAGATCACATTGGGAATTACTTAATTTATGGCGGGCGTGATAGGCTCATTGTCATGGCAAGTCTCGTCATTCATTCACATGCAAGTATGTCCTCCCTACACTACACTACACGCACATAGTACTACAAGAGGGCGGAGGCCTAATCTCAGTGTATGTCCTCCTCCTTCGATGGTTATTACTTAGAGAATCATGGAATTTATGCTCATGTGTTTCCATTAAAATGGATGTGTGTTAGCAACCCATGCTAGGGTATAATTCAATGGATTACCATCACTATAGAGCTCAAGGCCCACCCCATCATGATCTCTCTTGGATCCATGTCAGCTGATGGTTTCAGGTTCAGGTAAGCTCCTATCATTGCTCTATAAAGCATTATTTTGAATATCTCTATGTATTTATGGTTGCAGTGCTACTATGCTCGATAAATTTGGGTGTTAGGAGTAGCATTTGGGCATGTTCTGTTGGATTGGCCCCTTTGTCATTCCTTACATTAGGACGCTTCCCACTAGCGAATCTTGGTCCATGCTTGGAAGGGCCTCTGATCAAATCCGCGTAATCAGTCTTTCTTCTATAAATTTCCTTGCCCCGTCGTCAACATCATTTCTCCCTTAGACTTGAAGGGACCACCTTGTTTCCTGAAAATTCACTATGTGTTTTGTCTCATTGAATCCCCCCCCCCCCCATCCGCTACTGGAAGTGGGCACTCCTAAGTGGGCGATATTAACTCGACCTCCCCTGGAATTACTTTCCCTTTTTGTCTCATCTCAATGTGTGCCATTTTCCATTGCTAAGTAACGCTCTGTGGGACCTCCAGTCTAACCAAATACACTCTTTGTTCACTCTCTCCCAGCCCAAAATGAACTCTGGCAACCACGAAGCCTTTACTTGTACTCAGCCCCATTGTCACAGTAGCAGTCACATTTAGGAATCTCTACAACATGACATTCTTGAGACCAACATGAGACACCATGACCTATGGAAAACTAGTACTCAGTTGTTGGAGGATCTTCAGGATTTAAAGAGCAAATTGGCTTGCCAGGGTGACGAGTTGGACGCTCTTTGTCAACATATTGAAGGCATGCAGGATCAGCTCACACTTAAAAACTATCAGACCTCTTAACATAGTATTAATAGAAGATATGCCAGAATCCCCCTTCATAACCTTAATCAAGCTCCAAATGAGGACACTCAACTTGTTGTTTAATGGTTTCTCAATGTAAATTTTGCCTTTTGTTAGGGTGCTTCTGCAAGATGTACACTTATTGTCTTACTGTTATTTTTGTCTTCTTCAATAGGTTTTTTTATCTAACCATTCTCCCCTCCCTAGAGGATAAGTCCATGAAAGCATACATGTAACTTACTTCCTAAGTATTTACCACAACCAATTATGAATTTTTAATATAAATTTCTTATTTCTGTGAAAAAAAAATTATCTGTTAGACATAGAGTTAATGGAAATCAAGTTGGAGCTTTACAGTCTCTTAAAAAATTATCTTTTAATTTTTATAATTTCATTGTTAATAAATTAATGTTTTAGTTGTGAATTTCAAATATAATTATTTATAAATTAATATTTACACAATACATATTTATAAAATTATTATAAATAATTATATAAAATAAAAATTATATAAATAATAGATTCTATTTTATAATTATATATTAAAAATTAATAATAATAATAATAAATAAATGTGAATACAAAAATTTATGTTTAAATCCTTATCTTACACACACATATATAATATATACATATAATTTATTAAAATTTGTTATGACTTAGTGTGAAATCTGTCATTTAAAATTTGTATGACCCGTGTCACATCTCTCTTTTTTATCAATTTGGATTTATGAATTTTACCATTTTTTATTTATGATAAAAAAAAATGGAACAACTAAAGGTCATTTTCAAGAATGCCACTAATCAAGTTCTTTTGAAAGAATATTAGTTCCATACGATGAGTTTCAAAAAAACGTGAACGAAATGTTTTACAAAGGGTTGGAATGAAAAATTGGTCACTAAAGGTTTAAGAGAACTCTAAAAGATAAGAAAATACACATGACAATAATCCTGGTCGTCAACTCATAGGGTACGGATTAATACTATCCTCCTACAAATGTCAATTTCTAGCAAATGAGGAGACTATTCTTTCATGGTATTAAATTTAGAAACTTATATTATATTATTGATATCAATGTGTATTATCACCAGCCTAGATCTATCTAACTCTGGATCTATCATGCGCCGAGAGAGATCAAATCTCTCGAGGTGCAAACCTGATTTGATCCCTCTCGGCGCATGATAGATCCAGAGTTAGATGGATTTAGGCTGATTCCAGTCGGAGGCATCAACGTCACATTTTTCAGATTATTAAAATTTTTGTATATTTTTTAGATGTAAGATGGATCTAGGTTGGTTTCAGTCGTGTGCTACCAAGGAAAATCTATCAAAGATATGATTAATTTTATCAGTAATATGTAAATATATCAAATATTAATATAATCATTTTAAATATGCTAAATATTTCTAAGATTAACTTGGTCATTTTAATTTTAAATTTTCTTAGTTACCTTAGTTCGTTGAGATGATAATTATTGTTAATAACTATAATAATGAAAAATGATGAATTTTTTTTTTAAATGCAAAGTGACAATAATAGTGTTGAAAGATAGAAAATGTGAATAATAAGAACGTACTCATGTTACAATCAATCTCAAACTATTTTCTTCTACTATTCTTATTTCCTCCCTTGTTAGTTTTGTTATCTTTTCATATCGATTATATGAAAAAGAAAATTTAAATTGTAAACCATTTAAAATTTTAGCTCGATCTGTTGTAGTAAACATGATACCTTGTCTCTCTTGTTCTCCAATATTAATAGCTTAAATTACTATAACACAAAAATCAATCTACATTGTTAATAATTTTTTGTGCTTACACTAAAATCAATGCATATTGTTAATCCAATCACTTTAATATTAATGTACCGTCATATATCCAATTACATCAAATCATAAATCAGCATATACATTGAAATCAATGCATTTAATGCAAACAATCAAATAAGATTAGAAAATAATTTCTACATTGAAATCAATGCACCTAATGCAATCAATCAAATAAGATTAGAAACCAACATCTACACTGAAATCAATGCATTTACTCAAAGCAATCAAATAGGATTAGAAATCGCCATCTACACTGAAATCAATGCATTTAGCGCAAACAATCAAATATTATTAGGAATAATCTACATTGAAATCAATGCATCTAGTGCAAGAAATCAAATATAATTATAAATCAACGTCTAAATTGAAATCAACACATCTAGTGCAAGCAATCAAATAGTATTAGGAATCATCACCTACACCGAAATCAATGCATCTAGTGCAAGTAATCATATATCATTAGAAATAAATATCTACACTAAAATCGATGCATCTAGTGCAAATATTCAAATAGGAATATAAATCACCATCTCCAGTTAAATCAATCCATCTAGTGCAAGAAATATTCTTCCCTCTCTCCACCCTCCATCCATATCTATATCCCCATCCATCTCTTTTTTTGTCTCTATCTCACCCCCCTAAACACACACGCTCTCGCACTCCATATATATCATTCTCTTTGTCGATCACCCTCTCTCCCCATCTCTCTCTTCTTCCCTCTCTTCCCCTTCTCTCCCTCTCCCCCGCTAATATCTCTCTTTCCTCCTTTTGTCCTCTCTCTCTCTCTCTCTCCATATTCCTTATCACTCACTCTCTCTCTCTCTAGGAACCAACATCTACACTGAAATCAATGCATTTACTCAAAGAAATCAAATAGGATTAGAAATCGCCATCTACACTGAAATCAATGCATTTAGTGTAAACAATAAAATAGGATTAGAAATCATCTACATTGAAATTAAGTCATCTAGTGCAAGTAATCAAATATAATTATAAATCGACATCTAAATTGAAATCAACACATTTAGTGCAAGCAATCAAATTGTATTAGAAATCACCACCTACACTGAAATCAATGCATCTAGTGCAAGTAATCAAATATCATTAGAAGTAAATATCTACACTAAAATCGAGGCATCTAGTGCAAATAATCAAATAGGATTAGAAATCACCATCTCCACTTATATCAATCCATCTAGTGCGAGAAATATTCCTCCCTCTCTCCACCCTCCATCCATATCTATATCCCCCTCCATCTATTATTTTTTGTCTCTCTATCTCACCCCCCTAAACACACGCGCTCTCGTACTCCATATATATATCAATCTCTTTTTCAAACACCCTCTCTCTTCTTCCCTCTCTTCACCTTCCATCTATATCTCTATCTCCCCCTTCTCTCCCTCTCCCCATTAATATCTCTCTTTCCTCCTTTTGTCTTCTCTCCCTCTCTCTCTAGAAACCAAAATCTATACTGAAATCAATGCATTTACTCAAATAAATCAAATAGGATTAGAAATCGCCATCTACACTGAAATCAATGCATTTAGTGCAAACAATCAAATAGGATTAGAAATCATCTACATTGAAACCAATTCATCTAGTGCAAGTAATCAAATATAATTATAAATCGACATCTAAATTGAAATCAACAAATTCAATGCAAGCAATCAAATTGTATTAGAAATCACCACCTACACTGAAATCAATGCATCTAGTGCAAGTAATCAAATATCATTAGAAATAAATATCTACACTAAAATCGATGCATATAGTGTAAATAATCAAATAGGATTATAAATCACCATCTCCACTTATATCAATCCATCTAGTGTGAGAAATATTCTTCCCTCTCTCCACCCTCCATCCATATCTATATCCCCCTCCATCTCTTCTTTTATGTCTCTCTATCTCACCCCCCTAAACACACACTCTCTCGCAATCCATATATATCAATCTCTTTGCCAATCCCCTCCTCTCCCCATATCTCTCTTCTTCCCTCTCTTCACCTTCCATCTATATCTCTATCTTCCCCCTCTCTCCCTCTTTCTCCATCTTCCTTATCACTCACTCACTCTCTCTCTCTCCACCTTTCTCTCTCTATTTCTTTCTTCTTACCTCTCTCCCCCTCCCCCTCCAAGTCCATCTCTCTTTCCCTCCCTCTCTCCACTCTCTCACATCCTCTCTCTTCCTTCCTCTCTTTCCCTTTCTCTCCCATCTCTCTTTCCCTCTCTCTCTCTCTTCACCCACCAACTATGTTACTATATCCCTCCCTCTCTCCTTATATCTCCTTCTCCCCCTTATCTCCATCTCTCCTTATTTGTCTCTTTATCTCAGCCCCAAACATACACGCTCTCTCTCTGTCTCTCCCTTGTCACTCCTTCTCTCTCTCCACTTCTCGCTCTCTATATTTCTTATTTCCTACATCTCTCCCCCTCCAACTCCATCTCTCTTATCGATCCCTCTCTCCTCCTCTCTCTCAAGTCCTCTCTCTCGTCCTTCCTCTCTCTCTCTCTCCCCTAAATCCTTCTCTCTTCCCTAATCTCTCTCTCTCTCTCTCTCCAATACTCTCTCTTCCCCCATCACTCTCCTCCTCTCTCTCATCCTTCCTCTCTCTCCCTTTCTCTCCCACCTCTCTCTCTCTCTCTTTTCCCTCCAATCCTCTCTCTTCCCCCATATCTCTCTCTCTCTCTCTCTCTCTCTCTTCCCCCATCCCTTTATTTCTCTCTCTCTTTCCACCCCTCTCTCTCTCCAACTACATTACTATATCCCTCCCTCTCTCCTTCTCACTTCTCCTCTCCCCCCTTCTTTCCATACAACTTACTTTGTCTCTTTATCTCACCCCTAAACATACACACTCTCTCTCCATCTCTCCCTTATCACTCTCTCTCTCTATTTCTTCTTAGTTATGTAAACTAATGAACATAAATATTCATAAATATAAAGCAGATTATGGAGTAAATATGAAAAGAGGTTTTATTTACTTACCATACCTCTAGTTTATTTATATTTTTATTTATTTACCATACCCTTTTTCTTTACTATGGTATTTGGCCCATAGGGTTGTTCTATAAATAGATTTTTATTTATAATTCTATTTGATATATTGTTATTTATTTACCTTACCTCTTTATGCCTCTTTTATATTTATTTATTTACCATGCCTCTTTATATCTATTTTATATTTATTTATTTATTTATCATACTTGTTTATACCTCTTTTATATTTATTTATTTACCCATGGTATTTTGCCCATGGTATCAATATTAATTTGTCCCATGGTATTCGTCCCATAGGCTTCATCTAAATAAAACCTCTTTTTTATGGAATAAATATAAAAAGAATTTTTATTTATTTACCATACATCTAGTTTATATATTTTTTTATTTATTTACCATAGCTCTGGAGTAAGTATAAATTCATTTTACAAATATTTAATTAAAAGAAATATTAAAAGATTTTGGATTTGGATTGTTTGTGTTGAATTAACTCTTTTCCTTTGATTTAGAAAATGGTATTGACTTTATTAAAGAGTAAAGATGTTCAAAATTTTACTTAATTTGGAAATTCAATGTGGTAATTTTTTTTGTTAAAGGTAAATTTATGATCCATTCAAATTCACGTATATAATTTACTATCCATTCAAATTATATAAATAATACATAATTGTATTAGAAATTGATATATGTTCTAGCACAATGCGATTTTTTTTTTAATTTAAAACTTAAGCCTACATTTTGTATGAGGACGTGACCCACCTGACATCGGGGTCATATTGGGTTGTAGATGCGCCTCTCGACGCAATTATTTAAAGGTTAATATGATTTATGTTAAATATTTTTTTTTCAGAGGAAAAAAAACACTGTATATTAAATGCAGTATATTTGTTCAAACACATTTCGTTCACAACTATAGAAAGCAAGTAAACATCATAAAATCAATGCCACATGTAACTGATACACCATTCCTGAGTGAGGAAGAGTAACCCAGTAGAGTAGCAATTATAATTTCAGAGAACAGGGATCTCCTATCAAATTTAATTAGCATCTGTGGTGTGGCTCTCATCCCTGTATCATCCAATAACAAAAAACAGATTACATTAAGAGAGCCTATAGTGTATAAAATGGTATGCAAACCTGTAGACGTCGATGAGCCATAAGTTGATGAGCATATATGTTTTCCGATTGGTAGTCGACCATCATACTGATTGGAAAGATTGGCATTATGAATACCGGCATATTTGCATTTGATCAAAGTTGATATAGGAATAAGGTTATTATAAATCTTCAGCCGGAAATATAACAAATAACCATGAACCAAATAGGCTGGGCACAGTTTTCAGGCTCGCTTGTGATATTGAACCAGGCTCGCTTGATGATTTAGAAGAGAAAAAAAGGAACATAGGACGTAAACAAAAAAAAAATCACCTCATTCTTCCTCGGACAGGCTTGCTTGAAATAGTAAACCAAGCTCGCTTGTTGATTTAGAAAAGATAAAAGGGAAGATAGGACGAAACCAAAAACAATTGCACCTCATTCTTACTTGGACAGGCTCACTTGTGGGACTAGTATGTATATAGAACCTCGTAACCATAATCATCAGCTTGAACACTGCAATAGGATAGTCGATATCATGGCAGGGGAACAGAATTCTGCCATATAAGAGAACCATTTCTATAATGAAGCATGTGAATACAGCCAAAATTTTCCAGAATGCCCCTCTTCGATAGTCCATCCGCCCTTGAATTATTTTCTCTGTATATATGCATGATGGGCGGATTATTCAGCCTTGCCCATAATCTTTTAGCCCGTCTCAACCATCCCTGGAGGCCAGGATTAGACAGTGTGATTTTACCCATGATACCATCCACCACCATTCTGGAGTTGCCATAGAAAGATATATGTGGTAAATTTAGATGGATAGCGACGAAAAGAGCACCCCAGAATGCCATAATCTCAGCTATGTTGTTTGATCCATAACCGTCGTTCCAATAATAGTGGATCCTTTTAGACTGAGAAATCTTGACCCATGCTCTGCATCCTATAACCCCCTCCAAACAGGCCCCATCAAAAAAGAAAGTTGGGATGGAGATTTCATGTGGTCTGATCCAGAGAGAGCCATCCACCACTTTGTCTTCAACCATAGGCCTTTCGTTAATCCATTTGATGATTTCCGAGTAAATCTGAGGAATGTTAAAAGGCCGATTGTCAAAAATTAACCTATTCCGAGCAAACCACACCTCCCAGATGAAGAAAAAAGGAAGGTGTTTGAATTTTCCTTTCAGCCTTCCCCATTCCTTTGCCACAGATATGAAATCCCTCGGCATCCACGACAGATCCAAAAGAAAATGACTGAAACACTTCCATAGCCCTTTGATACTAGGACAGTTGAAAAATAAGTGGGTGATGGATTCCTCCCCCTGACAACATATTGCGCATCTGCTAGGTCCATAGTGTCCCCTTCTGATAAGGTTATCCCAAGTTAAAATATTTCCTTTCCACACCATCCACGCAAAAAAAATAATCTTTGTTGGTATATCATGACCCCAAAATTGAAAGAAAGTTGTGGACATTTGATCCGCGTAATTGGGCAGATTTATACTCTGATATATGTCTTTCACAATCACAGAACCCTCCTTAGTAGGTCCATCCCAAGTAATGTTGTCACCCTCCGCATCATAACATAGGCCAGCCCCTCTAAGTAAATTAATATATTGATTCCATGTCACTGCCTAATTATTATCCAGATCTAATTGGTTGGCAGTTTTAAACACCGGAGCACCAAAAGACCAAAAAGCAATAGCCTATGAGATGTAAAATATACCCTTATGTGCCAAGCGATGGATGAGATAGTGCGGTATACCGATATTGTTAGTGGTGTCGAAAATGAGTCTGGAACCAATAGGTATATTTCGTCCATCACCGAATTTCCAAGTTAGCCGAGATGCAACATGTCCCAGAACCTTATATTATTAAATTTGTATTTTTAAGTTGTTTAAAATAAAGAAATTTTATTAAAAATATATCTAATTATATATATTTGATATAGTAATATTTTTTTAAGTTTAATAATATTTTGTTTTGATAATGAATTATATTGGCGGGTTCTAAATGTGTCGATAAAATATGAGTTCTTTTTAATCAATCGTCAACTAGGATAAGGGAACTGGAGTATGGATCGACAAGTTAGGGTGGAAGAACAAACAATCACATAGGGAAGATTAGGTTTCTCGTTACATACGATTCACTCATGCAATAATCATGAATTGAATGCATACCATCAATCACTCATCGTCATGACGCAACATAGGAATAGAACAATAAAAGGCCTAAAGCCTAATGCCCCTCAAGCAGTAAAATAGCGGACTTCCGACATTTAAGTGGATTCCTTTTTTCCAATCTAAGAGGTCTAGCAGAAATTTCATGACCGGCTTCAAGAATAAGTGAATACCTTACAGACTACTGTTCTAGACCTGGCAGCATACCCTTCCCTTCGCACGGTTCTATCAGTGGTCAGCAGCACCCATAATAGCAGTAGCAGAGCTAGTTGTTCTAGATCCATAAAAAACTTTTACATTCTCCCCTTCCCCTACCCTTACCTAATTACCCTTCCCTTATGACTGCAAAATATACTCATATGTAATTATCACCAAAAAAATATATATACAATATAAATTTATATTTATATTTATAAATATAAATTTTAATAATTAATAATATTATATTAATTTATATTTATATAAATATAAAATTTTAATTTTAATAATTGGTAATATTGTTGCATCGTAACATATTTATATATATAAATATAAATGATGCAAATACTTTGTTTGACCTGCAAAGACCATAATTAAAAAACCTCACTTTATAATTTTAAGTGGTGTAGTCACATTCGAATATTTGTTTTTAAAAAATAAAAGATTTAAAATGAGTGGTATTTTCGAGATTTTGATTACAAACTCATAATTACAAATAAAATGTTTCGTGTTTTTCAATTTTTGAGTTTGAAAATATTATATTTTAATTAAATATGTGAATATATATATAAATTAAGTTTATGTAATGTCTTAACAAGATTTATAATTAATTAATAAATAATTAATTAAACTATCATCACAATAAATAAATAAATAAAGTCAAAATTAAAAATCAACTCACCACAAAATAATGTTATGCTCAATGGTGAGTATCAATTCACTAGAAAATAATATTGGTGTTCAATGGTGAGTGTATATGATAGAAAGAATTTAAGACTTTTTATGGTGAATAATTTTATGTTTAATTTAATTAATTTTATTTTTTTTTATTTTTTATTTTTTTTTGATGAGAAGTCAAGGTTAATGGATATTTGGACCATATTTACTAATTTTGATGGTTAAAGTTTACAGGGCATAGAATAGACTCTGATGGAGTGTATTATTAAGTCACTCAGTGATGTGAAGGTCACTCGTTCGAAATTCTGTGGGTAAAAATCCACTCATCTTAAGGGTTGGTGTAGTCTAGGTTGGGTGTGATCCCTGGGTGATTTTGACGCTTAGATGCCCCTAGGTCGTGGTTTCTCGAGGACACATAAAACTTGACAAACAAACAAAAAAGGTCCAATGGTTAAGAATATGTATTTCTTTCAACTAGGTCTCACAAGTTCAAATCTAAAGGGGAGTAGAGTATGTACACCTCTATATGGAGGGAGTATTTTGACCTATAAAGAATTTTTATTGAGTTTAACTTGGATGGTTGGGAAAAATGATTATCGTCATTTTCTTTTTATTTTCTCTAATAATATGTTTGACAGTAATATTTTTGTGTCGAGAGGCACTCTCCAGCTCAGTATGGTAGAGATGTTGTAATGTTTAACATTTTGACTCAATTAAATTAAAACAAAATAAAAAACATTAAATTCTCGAGCTCATGGTTTTCCCCATGGAATTCTTCTCTAATCTGACCTATTTAAAGACTAATAATTAAACTAGCCTTAGATCCATCTTAACTTTGGATCTACCAAGAACTTAGAGGGATCGAAACCCTTTTCACTCTAAAAGAGGTTTACACCTCAAGATAGAGAGATTTGATCCCTCCCTCTCGGGGCTTGGTAGATACAAAGTTAATATGAATCTAGGCTGGTATATACCAAATTGATGTTTAACTTGATTGTGACTTTAAAATTACATTATTATTATTACTAGTACGGATCCATCTTAACAACGGATCTAGCAAGTGTGAAGAAAGATCAAATCTCTTGAGGTACAAACTTTGAAAAATGGTGCACTTCTAGATATGTGTTTCCTTTCTATCCTTGATGTGTGTGTGTCTAATTTTTCCATTATTTAATTTGTATTTTTTAATACATAAATGGATTCGACCCCTTAAAATTTCCCTTAGGAACTTGGATTCTGTAGACTCTACAATTTAAACTTGTAATTCCAACAAATATTTTGCTAAATTTCAAACCAAATTGACCCAAAAATATACCTAAAAAAGGGTCAAAATGTAGAATAATGAGACTACCTAAAATATTTTAACCATAAAAATTTATTGTTTTCAATTGATTTATATAATATATACATATTTTTTTGACCATATATAATATACACATAGTTGAAAATGAAATATTCTACTTAATATGAGCATTGAAAGATTTTATTTACCGACTTTATTTGCTCACTTTAAAATGATTTTTTTTATTAATATATTTTTAAATATACAAATTTATATGTTTTATTATTATTGTTATTTTTTAAATGCCACATATTAATTTTACTATTATCAACATTAAAATATATATTTATATTTAAATTTCTTTCTATGCATATGGATATTAGAATATTTTATTTATATTTGTATTGAAACATTTTTTAAAAGTAAATTATACAACTTCTTCAAAGTCAAAAGTGGATATTAGAATGGTTTATTTATATTATGTATTGAAACATTGTTAAAAAGTAAATTATACAACTTCTTTGGAGTTAAAAGTGAAACTGTATGGGTTTTTTTATTACTTTATTTCACTATATTACTTATTATTTTTCACAGAGAAAAATTGTATATATTTATAGAGAAAAATATATATATACATATATTGTTTGCACTGCTTTTACTGGACTTTAACATCCTCACTGTCTCCATCATGATTGTATCTACTAACCTCAGGAGACCCCAGACTTAACATACCGTTAAAAATACTTCCCATAAAATGGGATATGTATACATTTCCAAAAATGTGACTAAGAACCTAGTAGGAGAGGTTTGTCCCCATGGGCTCAACCTCCTCCCCATCCAGAATGACATGATAATTAACAGAACCAACTGGTAATTCAAGAGCTTCTTTGGTCAAAGAACCAACTTCAATGTTCACAAATAATATGACAGAAGGAAATGAGTTCAAGGGAGTTAGCAGCTTCACAAATAACAGAGAGTATGGAATACATACCAAGTATTCTAACCTCAGACCTTTGATTTTCCCAATCTATCACCAGTTTTGAATCTCTCATCACCTGAAGGAATGTTACCCCTTTTTCCTTGGCCAACTCCAACAACATATATAGGGCTACAAACTCAGTGTTGTTATTTGATCCTCTCTTTGGCACATATCTACAGTGAACTGAGTGAAATTGAATAATATATAGTACCACTCCCACTCCACAACAAGAAAAATGGCCTTGTCTAGTCTCGTCAAAAACAATCCATGGATATCCAAAGTCTATCATTGTCATAATCGAGTTCCTAGGTCGTGATTGTTTTGGATTTGACTTGTGTTCCTATGTCATTGCTTCTATCTTAGCTACACAAATCTCCAAATAATAAACTTCTCTTTGAATAGGCTTTGATTTCGAGCTCACCACACATGCAACATTAGCAGACAAGGTAAACCCGAGAAATCCAAAATAGCTTTATCCTACCACCATATTATACAAACGTCTACTAGCGTAGGTCCCAACTATCTACAATTCGCATTCAAATCAGACCATAGATGTTTACAAATTTTCTTAGTGTAACATCAATGCAAAAAATGGTGTTCATGTAACTCCTCTTGGAGCTTACACAAGGGGCATCAACTTGGGTCGCACCAACCCCTTCTTTGTATCTTGTCCCAGGTAAGGAATTTTTTCACTAACCATCAACAAATTTTAGATTTTAGCAGAACGCTAACTCGTCAAAAAACCTTCCACCATCAAGATCTTGCTTCAGGGAACTTTTCTTCATACCATGAACTATACCCCAGCTTCATCATGAAGTCTCCTATTCAATATTTCTTGGTCTAGAAAAGCGAAATTTATATATCTTCATGAAGACGAACCTAATATTCTGCTAGAAGATCAAAAAACCTATCCCATTTGACTACCAGTTCAGTTGTTAGCCCCAAATCTCAAGCCGACTTCCAACCTTCTCGACCTCTAACCCTAGGGTACTAAGAGGCGACATCAGCCAAACTAAGAATATTTAACCGTCGTAATTCTTGAACAAGGGGGTCAAAGAGCCTAAATTTGTTCACTGCACCATACCAGGGATCACAGCTGATTTTGATGGATCTACCAATCCCCAATCGTCGTTCCAGGTAGTGACCAACCAAAGGAAATGCCTTAACCAAGGCTTTCCACATTATCGATCCTACAGAATACTTATCACATAATTTGAACCAATCTACTATCGACATATGTAGGAAGTAAATATCCTAAATTAATTTGTACCAAAGGGACGACTCCTCATTTATCCACCACAAATTATTGCTAGTCAACAGCTTAGAAAGTAGATGAATCTCCTTAACCCCATATCCTCCAAGCTCATCTGGAGACATGATTTGGTTCCCCTTGACCAAGGTGAATCCTTTATGAGTGTCAAATCCTATCCATAGGAATGTTAAGCGTGCATTATGAATCTGATTAAGGACTCATTTATGGATCACAATAATAGAATTCCAGTATATTGGAATGCTTTCCAAGACCACATTGACCAAAAATAAGTGCCCATCTCTCGACAAAAAATGGTTCAACCACCTAAAAATATTCCCTTCAACTTTTCTTATTAAACATGACCAATCTTTGTTTTGGTATTTGTTTCGCTTTAAATAAAACCACGTGTATTTTAACCCTTCATCCAAAACTTTGAGTGAGAAGATAAAATTTCTTGAGTTTGTGCCACAACCTCCTTGAGCATGTAGTTGATAATGATGCAATATTTGAGTCCATTAATCTCCATCCCTATTACTCCAAAAAATAGATAAAGGGTATTTTTCAAGGATTAAGTTCCTACGATTTTCATAGGAACATGCCAACAAATCATCCATGGAAAGAAGGTGGGAGGTGGCGATTGAATAAAAAAATTTCACCCCTCCAAAGGGGACCCCTCCCTAAAACTCGGCCACCAATCAACTAAAAGTATTAACAAAAATCAGAAAGAGAAGGGGTGATAAGGGGGAACCCTGGTGAATGACTCTTGATGTAGAGAAGAAACGGGATGGGGATTTGTTGATCATAACCGCAAAGGAGACATTTGGAATGCACCCCATGATCTAATTGAAAACATCAATATCAAAACCTAACTAAATAAGAACCAATTACAGAGAAGTCCAATTTACCTCAAGTCATAAACTTTAGACAAATCAACATTCATAATAACTACTCTTAAGTTATCCTTCTTAATATAATGAAAGACTTATGAGCAACAACTATTGCATCATGTATGTTTCTACGATGAAGAAAGCCAAATTCTTCTTCTAAGATAAAAGCACTGAGAACTAACGTAATTATGCCTTCTATGATTTTGGATATTAATTAACATATCAAGTTCCAACAAGAAGTAGTCATGTATTCTAGGAAGGAGGAACCTTCCTATGAATTTGGAATGACACAAAGAATGGTCGAATTGAATCAAGCAAGCATTTTTCCTGAAGATTGAGATTCTTACAAAACCTTGATCAAATATTATTTTATTAATTCATAACATCCCAAAAAAAATTCCATAAGGAACTTTCCCACAGGGGGTAGCTCAATTGGAGATCGTCATGTTATGAAGTATTATGTAAACTGTGAGATTCAAGATTCAAATCCCTCATGGGTGTTTACCCTAGAAAGGAGAAAAAAAAAATCCATAAGGAGCCTCTTGAGACCAAGACTCTTACCCCTTTGCATTGAAGATAACGTCGTTCAAATTCCCTAGTCTGAAACTTCTTTGGATAGGTAAGAATTCAGCTCCTTGTTAACAACTCAAAGAAATTTTGAGACAACCTACAGAATATCCTAGATAGGACACCCCAGAGGGACTTAGAAAATATTTTGGAAATATCTTATGCCTTCCTCTACTTTGTCCCTAAAGGAGACTAGTGGTTCGTTGAAAGGTATCATAATTCTCTAGATGGTATTGACCTATTTTATTCCTTTTTCATATTGATGGAAGAACATGGTGTTGTTGTCCCTGAAGACAAGCATATTTATTGGATTTTTAGTTTCCATCTTTCCTCTCCTTCTAATAACAAATCACGCCTCTCTACCTCTAGATATTTCATAAACCCCTATAACTTAATAGGTATGGAATTTGGGTCCATTCATAAGAGGATTTCTTCTATCTTGTGCTCAACTTCAATCAATCTCATATTTTCCACGGTGGAAGCCCTTGGCCCATTCCCGAGAAGCTTGCTTAACATAAGCCAAATTTATAGTGATTTTCTCCATATAGGCTAAGGAGGTTGGGGGCCTAAGATGACACCATATTCTTGCCACTATCAAATGATACTCCTCTTCCTCGAGCCAAGTGTAGATAAAATAGAAAGAAATCATTTTTGGACTTTTCCTTGCTGAGACTTGTAATATAATTGGTCGATGATCGAATACTCCTCCAGTCCCCACCATAAATTTGAATAAAATAATGGTATTCATAATGTTCTCAAATAATAAAATGCTTTATGAATTTAGATACCTCTAACCCCTCTGAATAACCATTCCACCAAGTTGTCGTAATCTTGGTCGACTTGAAATATAATAAGTGATTATTGGTAATGAAATTAGAGAAAAAATATGTGTCGGGTCCATATGTGATCTGAAAATGGTTTGGATAACTTGTTATATATTTCAATAACCTCCCACTCAACTAAACAAATAAATGATCTAGCTTGTACTTGACAATTTGTGGAATTTATGCTTGAAAGTGGTGTATGATTTTTAACTATTTATGTGTCTTAAATTCATTTGTTCTTGATGAAATTTAACATGTATAACACCAACATAATGCAGCAATTAAAACATTCAAACACAATTCAAAATTAATCTAGGAGTTCACCCGAAACTCGTGGGCTATGTCTCCTTTGAGCTTTGTCATCTTGACTTGTCTCTTTGGGATTATGGTAAAGTTTCTTTTACAAGTTCCACACTTAACTCCAATGGATTGATCCAAAGGGCTGAGAATACCATCTATATCCCTCTCATGGATTTCCAAACTTTGCAAACAACTTTAGGCTCCCTTAGACACGATTCCTTCAGTCGGTGCACTGAGCTACATTGAGCTTCTTCATGGCACTAACTCCTTCATAATTCAGTTTCTATCACTGAAAAAACACCTATTGTATCCAGCACACATCAGACACCAAATATCTACTGATCAATTTCTCAAAACAAGCACTATGCCCCCAAACTAGGCCTTCCTCCACAGTTTTCCCAGGCTACCCAAAACTTCACATCACCTTCTAGAGCTCTATAAGTTATCAAAATATTCTGCAACCACTTTCATTGGTTTCAAAATTTCTTAAATATTCAATATAGACTATTCATTTGCAAAAATTGGCCTCCGACTGCTTCGGTTTTGCCTCCAACACCTATCGGCACCCCCTGGCACTAGGGTCACTTAAAACTTCTCTATTGGTTTTTCTACCTCTATAAGTCCTCCTAAGATTTTGAAACCTCCTTAAATGGATTCAAAAAAAAAATTACAGTCAATAATGGCTATTGTTTCATTGCATATGGTCTCTAGCTGCTCTAGCTAGGCCCTGAACTGTTGTTGGCACTAATGGCCCCTGGAACTTTACTGAAGCTTCTCGGCCTTCAAAAGTTCTCTAAAAGCTTTGAAAACCATCTCATCAGATTAATAATATCTTAAATATCCAAAATTGATTATTGGATCTCTAAATAAGGTCTCTAGCTCCCCTGGCTAGGCCTCAAACTGTTGTTGGCCCATGATGGCCCTAGTGGCCCCTAGAACTTCACTGAAGAAAAAACCTGCTAAAACGCTCTTTTATGCCTATGAAACCTACTCCAACAGCTCTGGATTGTCCAAGATAGTCGAAATTGACTATTCACACTCCCAAAATGGTCAAAAATTGAGTGATTTATTTCCTCTACTAAATGTGGGGCAACTGCCAATTAACTCCACTAAAAGTGGGAGCGCCTCCAGAATCTCTGCCATATTAAACTCCACTTAACTGAAGTTTAATTAAATATTAAACCTTGGATTATGCTCCTTAATCTCACTTAGAATTAAGCTCCCACACTAGTCACGTGATGAGGTTCCATTGGAGGAGGGTTGGCCCATTCGTGCTCCGTCGAACCCACTCGGCATTCAAAGTGAAATAACATCTTCATACAGTGTCCATTTTCCGAACCGTTTGTGGTGCTGGAATCGGGAAGACGAGACCTACGCAACCATATTGGTTTCAACCCAATCCTGTAACTTTGAATTTTGAGCTAATCCTTAGGTCCTTGATCCGGTTCTGATCACACCTCCCCATTGGGAATATTTTGGACCCCAAAATACTGATATACTGATCTAAACAATATATGAGAGTACAACACCCTCTTCTTTTCAGCCTCCAAACACTTTCCTTGCATGGTTAGTGCCTTTGAACCACAACTTGAAGGTAGTCGACACTTCCCTTCCTAGATGTGCTTATCCTCCTGTCAAGAACTACCTTCCTTGCACTCACTCAGAAATTTCTAGCGAGAAATTTGCAAAAGGTAGCTGAACATTTTTGCCTTGATCAATGATCCAAGGTGGCTCAAAAAAACAAGATATTGCAACACAAAATACATACATACAACCGAAATTTGCATATGTACAAAATAGTATGTCTTACTGTGTTAAGAATTCCATCCACTTCTTACCAAGCCACTTCCACAACGACTTTTGTTGCTGCAACTCTTCTTCATGTGAAACATCCATTCTCACGTCAATAATGGAATCCTTGGTTCCACTATCGCCAATCTTTCTGTCCTCTTGTTGCATCATGTGCTTAGGACGATTCATTGGATGCAAAGTCCAATAATGGGAAACAATATGTCCCCTCTTTTGGCAATATGTACAAGTCTTATGCACCTTCTTTGAAAGTTGCCTTTGCTTCTTCTGCTTCCTATATTCTTTCTTCCTCATCCAACATCTCGAAACATCATGGTTAAATCGACCACAATATGTACAACAAATTTTACTTCCTTTTAAGCATGTATAATTGTCATGTCTTGCAGAAACACAATCAAATTGTTCATGGTAAGACTTATACCTCTTGTGCTGCTTTGCATGTTCATCCTTTTTTCCTTCATGAGGAGATGAACTAGTAGAGGCTCCAGCTTTCATTTGCAGACTAACATCATCGTTCTTGTCTTGAAAACTGTCCAAACTCGCATGCTCACCATAAGCTGCATGTCTACCATCTTCTTGCTACAACAAAGGCTTAAATAAATGGCAATCATTTTTGAAACAAATTTGACATATTTGCGTATTAGAACTTGGAACAAAAGTTCTCTTTGAAGTAGCCTCACATGCCTTCATGGCTTTGGAGTCTTCGCCATTAAATTGCACATAACCAAGACCGAGATTCTTGGGTCGTTCCTCAACCAAAATGGGTTCAACCATGCCTTGTGCATGCTTGCCTAAACCCTTGCCTCCATAGCCCATTTTACTCATTAACTTGGACCCTATACATCTTGTGTGCTTTTCGAAAGAACCAACACATCTTTCTAATGAGGAAACTGAAGACAAATTAGAGTGGATTACCTCTTCCTCGCGCATGTTCTTGGTCAAAGCCTCTTGAGCTTGATGGAGTTGCATCTCCATATCATGCAATATTTGAATAATTTCTTCCTTCTCTTGCTTCATGGCAAACAATTTCTCACGAAGTTCGGTGCTTTCTCTTTTATCTTCAAACATAATCTGCACCATGTCCTTCAATATAATAAAGTCACACTTCATATCTTCATCGAAGAATATTGTGAAGGAGGAAACCTCACTTGTAGAAGTTTTCATTATGATGTCAATGAAAAAAAGTAACTTCAACGAAGTTCACAAAGCTTTCTAAACAAATGAAAAAAAATTTGAATCAAATGGATGTAGAGACAAACTCTTATTCAAGCAGCCAAACAACAAACAAACTCCAAGATCTTCTTAACAAAAAATCGTCAAGAGGGTTTGTGTTCCAAGGGTGACCTTGAGGTCCTTTGGGGTAAGGAAGATGCCTTCAACCCTTTCTCCCTTTTTTTCCTCTCCGGTACTTATCTAATCAGTAGCTATCCCTTCACCTCCAGCAAACTCAAACAACAGTCAGTTTGTAAACAGTAAAAAAATCAATCTTTTACACTGTTTAAACACCTTTTCAAGTTATACAAGAAATAGCTTTCTCTGTCGATCAAGAAAACAAGTGCTCTGATACCAACCTGATATGAAAATGGTATAGATAAATTTTTATATATTTCAAGAACCTCCCACTCAGCTAAACAAATAAATGATCTAGCTTGTACTTGACAATTTGCGGAATTTATGCTTGAAAGTGGTGTATGATTTTTAACTATTTATGTGTCTTGAATTCATTTTTTCTTGCTGAAATTTAACATGTATAACAGCAACATAATGCAGCAATAAAACATTCAAACACAACAGCAAAATTAATCTAGGAGTTCACCCGAAATTCGTGGGCTACGTCTCCTTTGAGCTTTGTCATCTTGACTTTGCTCTTTGGGATTATGGTAAGGTTTCTTTTACAAGTTACACACTTAAATCCAATGGATACTAAACTGATCCAAAGGGCTGAGAATACCATCTATATCCCTCTCCTGGTTTTCCAAACTCTGAAAACAACTTTATGCTCCCTTAGACACAATTCCTTCAGTCGGTGCACTAAGCTACATTGAGCTTCTTCATGGCACTAACTCCTTCAGAATTCTGTTTCTGTCATTGAAACCACACCTCCTATATCCAGCGCACATCAGAAACCAAATATCGACTGATAAATTTCTCAAAACGACCATTGCATCCCCAAACTAGGCCTTCCTCCACGGTTTTCCCAAGGCTGCCCAAAACTTCACATCAACTTCTTGAGCTCTAGAAGTTAAATTTTCTGAAACCACTTTAATTGGTTTCAAAATGTCTGAAATAGTCAATATAGACTATTCATTTGCAGAAAATGGCCTCCGGCTGCTCCGGTTTCGCCTCCAACACCTATCGGTACCCCCTGGCACTAGGGTCACTTAAAACTTCTCTGCTAGGTTTTCGACCTCTAGAAATCCTCCTAAGCTTATTAAACCTTCTTCAATGGATTCAAAATTTTGTTTAAAGTCAATAATGACTATTTTTTCACTGCATATGGTCTATAGCTGCTCTGGCTAGGCCCTGAACTGTTGTTGGCCAAAGTTGGCATTGATGGCCCCGGAACTTTACTGAAGCTTCTAGGCCTTCAAAATTTCCCTACAGACTCTGAAAACCATCTCATCAGATTAATAACATCTAAAATATCCAAAATTGATTATTGGATCTCTGAATAAGGCCTCTATATCCCCTGGCTAGGCCTCAAACTGTTGTTGGCCCACGGTGGCCCTAGTGGCCCCTAGAACTTCACTGAAGAAAAAATTACACAAAAGTTATCTGATACCTCTAAAACCTACTCCAACAGCTCTGGATTGTCCAAGATAGTCGAAATTGACTATTCACACTCGCAAAATGGTCGAAAATTGAGTGAGTTATGACCAAAACAACTTTACCCCAATTTCCTCCACTAAATGTGGGGCAACTGCCAGTTAACTCCACTAAAAGTGGAAGTCCGCCTAAATTTGGGAGCACCTCCAGAATCTCCGCCATATTAAACTCCACTTAACAAAATTTTAATTAAATATTAAACCTAGGATTAGGCTCCTTAAGCACGCTTAACATTAAGCTCCCACACTGGTCACGTGATGAGGTTCCATGGGAGGAGGGCTGACCCCTTTGTGCTCCATCGAACCCACTCGACATTCAAAGTGCAATAACTTCTTCATACGGTGTTCGTTTTTCTAACTGTTTGCGGCACCAGAATTGGGAAGACGAGACCTATGAAACCATCTTAGTTTCAACCCAATCGTGTAACTTTGAATTTTGAGCTAATCCTTAGGTCCTTGATCCAGTTATGATCAACACGTGGACTATATCCCAAAAATTTCTGCAATCCTATAGTGAAATTAAAGTCTCTTCCAGCAATGGTGAATTGATCCTCAAAAGATCCTACATCAACTAGGTCTTCCAAATACAGTTCTCAATGAGAGTAAGGACCATAGACAATGAGTAAATAAAATAAATTGAATTGATCTTTGAAAGAAAAAATCACCAATATTGAAAAAGAGAGAAAAGAAGAGGTTAGACTTTGCAATCCCTAGTCCAACTAGCTATTAACCCCCCTAAAAAACCTTCAGAGTTTGAGTCACAATAAGCCTAATCCTTTTGTAGGCTTTCCAATATATCATAGAATTTGGAGCCTACACACATGGTCTCTTGGATCATAAGGGAATCCACGTGATAAACATCTGAAAATCGCTTGAGGGCAAGGATTTTAGGGACCCCACTTAATCCCCCCCATTGAAGGAGAGAATTATCATGGAGCACCTTTGGGTAGGGAATCATTTGCTTTAATGGCCCCAACTATAGAAGCTTGTTTACATATCTTTATTTCCAGTCTCACTGTCCTAGAAAATCATCGAACAGTGCAACCATCAGATATCAACATCAAAGGAAGATTATAAAGACTCCAATGCAAGAAGAATTCAAGAAATCAAAACCCCCAATATTTGATGGAGGGGTAAATAAAGTAGAGGATATGGAAGCTTGAATTTTGGGAATAAAGAAGTACTTCAAGTTGCATGACTATATTGAGAACATGAAAGCCATGGTAGTTGCTTTTAGCCTAAAAGGAAAGGTTGATATATGGTGGGAGGATTTCAAGAATATAGAAGGAATCAAGGAAAGAGATTTGAAATTGAGAAAGTTTGAAAAGTACTTCTGAGCGAAGTACACGTTCAAAAAATATTATGATAATAGGGCCAAGGAATTTTATGAGCATAAAATGGGGCAACTAACACATGAGGAGTATACCAGAAAATTCCTAGAACTACTAAGGTATGTACCCTACATCAAGGATGAAAACACAAAAATCCATAGGTATGTCAGTGGGTTACCATATGCATACCGAGACATAATAGTGTTTGATGAGACTTTGGAGGAGGCTATTCAGAAGACTAAGCATTGCTACAAACAATTTGAGCATAAGACTGAAGTCCAGGTTGACTGGAAGAAGAAAGGAAAAGGAGGAGGGCATAGAACCTCAGGATATAAGCAAGGAGGAAAGGGTGGAAGGTTTAATAACTTCACCAAAAGTTAACATAAAAAAAACTCCTTAGTTATAAAAAATGAACCCCAGTAATCAGGGAATGAAAATATGAAAGGAGCCTATCAGCGTTGGGAGTGTGGAGAAAACCATTTTAGGAGATATTTCCCCAAGTTTTATAAATAGGGTACAAATATTCACAACATACAAGAGGCATAAACTATGAACGATGTAGCCCAGGTAATCCCCAAAATATACGCTGCATTGGATAATAGGTAGGTAGACCAACAAGTAGTAATAATTCAAATAGAAGGAATGATTAAAAACTCTTCAGTTTCAATTTTGATTGACCTGGTATCTAATTTTAGTTATATTATCCCTAATATTGTGGAAAAAATGTGAATTTTCAAAGAAAATCCATGAAGAATCGTGGCCTGTTCAACTGGCCACTAGGACAAAGAGGAGGGTATCAGAGATGATTGAGTCTAGCCTTGTACAAATTGGGGGCATCACTACAATAGTTAAATTGAATTTTTTGCCATTAGGATCGTATGAAGTTATAATTGGCATGGATTTACTAACAGTCCATAGAACCAAGCTCGATTGCTACAGTAAGGTGTTGGAATGTCTTAGAGATGAGGGTGACCCAATAACGCTACAAGGAATCAAAAGTTTGTTATAACTCAAGAGTGATCTCAGTAGTGCAAGTAAATCATTGTAGCATGAAGGTTTGTGCCCTTTATGCCATTGAAATATCAAAGGAGAAAGAGGCCAACAAATATCCCTTTGTAAATTAAATGGTATTGAACCAGTATAGCAATGTATTTCCAAAATAATTTCCAGTGCTACTGCCTAGCAGGGAGATTGACTTCACAATTGAGTCGATTCCAAGAACACAACCAGCATCAAAAGCCCCTTATTGCACGAGCACGCTTGATCTCGTGGAATTAAAGTTGCAACTAAAGGAATTAATGGAAAAAAGGCATATAAGGCCCAATGTTTCATCGTGGGGAGCCCTTGCACTTTTTCTTAAGAAGAAGGATGGAACCTTACATTTGTGCATCGACTACATGAAGTTAAACATAGCCACTGTGAAGAATAAGTACCCACTACCCACGATTGATTATATATTTGATCAATTGAGAGGGGTTGTGGTGTTTTCCAAGATTTATTTAAGGTGAGGATACCACCTTGTCATAATCAAGGAAGAGGACATTCAGAAGTCTGCATTGAGAATGAGGTATGACCACTATGAATTCATTGTAGTTCCATTCAAGCTTACAAAAAATCTAGCAACCTTTATGTGCCTAATGAGCAATGTGTTTAGGCCATACTTGGACAAATTTGTACTGGTATTTCTGGATGGAATTCTAGTGTACTCAAAGAATGAAAGGAGCATGAGGACCACCTGAGGGTTGTGCCACAAATTCTCAAAGACCATAAATTATATGCTAAGCTCAGCAAGTGCAAGTTCTTTGAAAATCAAGTTCACTAGTTGGATCATGTAATCTCAAAAGGAGTGGTTGTGGATCTAGAAAATATTAAAGCAATAATGGATTGGCCCACACCCTAAAATGTGACAGAGGTCAGATAATTTATGGGGTTCATTGGTTACTATTGAATATTCATTCGAAATTTCTCAAATATTGGAGATCACATCGCTGTGTTACAAAGAAAAGGAGTGAAGTTTCAGTGAAATCCTAAATGTGCAACTAGTTTTGAACATTTGAAGGAGTTACTCACTTGTGCACCTATTTTGAGAAAAGTTGATCCAGAGAAGGAGTTTCTAATTTGCATTGATTCTTGCAAGGAGGGGTTTGGTGGATTCTTGATGCGGGAAGGAAATGTAATATGATATGAATTCAGGAAGCTAAATGAGCATGAAAGGAACTATGTCACTCATGACCTGGATTTGGCATCAATTGTCCATGCTTTAAAAATGTGGAGGTATTACCTATTGGGAAGGATATTTGTGTTGATGACAGATCATGGTAGTCTGAAATACTTGTTTGACTAGCCCAAGTTAAATGCCATATAAGCTATATGGTTGGATTTTATTAGTGAATTTTATTTCAAAATCAAACACATCAAAGTAAAGGAGGATAGGGTGGAAGATGCACTCAATAGAAGTTTGCAAGCCTATTCACCTAGCAACCATAAGCACTTGTTCCTTTGACATCCGGGAGAGAATTAAAGATGGGATGATAGATGATGAAAATGTGAAGAAGTGTTGGAAGGAACAACCAAATGGGTCAGTAAGAAAAATCTACCATCTCAATGATGATGGAATATTGATATTGAAGAACAAGAAATATGTGCCCAATTCCAAGGATTTAAGGAAGCTTATCATGGATGAATTCCATAAAATACCCCATTGAGGTCACAATCTATAATTGCATTCATGAAGAGTACATATTTTTGGCCAAGAATGAAGAAATATATCGTTGAATACCTTGTACAATGTTTGGAATGTCAACAAGTAAAGGTAGTCTAGTGAAAGAACCCAACTAGACTACTGCAACTAATATCAAGGCTCATTGTGAATGAGTCCCTTTGAGGCACTTTATGGAAAAAAATGAAATACCCCTATAAGTTGGGATGATCTATTAAATAGAGTCTTTTTTGGGCCAAATTTGTTGAAATAATTGGAACATGAAACAGTAAATATCGGGCAAAATTTAAAGGAAACCCAATATATGCAGAAAATTTATGCATACCAACGGAGAAATCACAAAGAGTTTCAAGTGGGAGAGTGTGTTAATCTTTGTATTGAGCCAAATAGAAGCTCATTAAAAATGGGCTCATGTGCCAAGTTGGCACCCAAATATTGCAGACCATTTCATATCATGGAGAGAGTGGGGTCAGTAGCCTATAAATTGGCCTTGCCACCCATAATGAAAGCTCACAATGTTTTTCATATTTCCTTGCTTAAGAAATATGTTCATGATGTTAATCATGTTGCTAACTAGTTTGTGCTACAGATGGAACCAGAGGGATAATTCCAACCAAAACCATTGTGCATCCTATATTGGAGGCAAATCATGCCCCAGAATAGAACAATAGAGCAGGTCAAGGTGCAATGGAAGCACTTTGAACTATGATGAAACCACCTGGGAGATGGCTGAGAAAATAAGGGCGCAATATCCATATTTTGATTATTGAATAAGGAGATGTATGAGATGTGTATAAAGCTCAGTTTTTATTTTATGTTCTAATAAGAACACCAAGGTTGGTGTTCCCTTTAGGGGGGTGGGGTTTGTGACACCCCTGATTGTTTCACCCTAATTTTTGTAATGTAATGATACTTTGAAATTATAAATGAGTATGTTTTTATGTAATGGCCAGAAGTGTGGGACTACATATCCATGATCTAAGAGGGAAGTGGAAATATAAACTAAATGGGGTTAGTTGGCACCTTAAATTAATTTTGTGGTGAAAATAATGAGAAAAAGAAGAGGAAGAGTCCAAAAGGAACATGAAGACACCCCTAAGGAAATGATCAGAAGGCAAATGCATAATAATGTGGAGTTGGACCTCTTCTTGGTGTAGATCATGAGTAAAGATGGAAAGAGCTATGATTTGAGGGAATGGGATTCCTAAAAGATTAAAATGTGACTAAAATAGCAAGAGGATGAAAAAGAAATGGAATGAGTGGCTGATAGGGGACTAGTTGAGAAACCACTCAGGGTGCTTGTTAGGGCTAATAAACCACATGTGGAAGTGTGCTTGTAGTGGGATGATAAACCACTTGTTGAGTGCTTGATACAACTAATAAACCACCCAGGGTGCTTATTGGGGGCTGATAAACCACACAAAGAGTGCTTGACCCAATTTATAAACCAACCGTTACTGTGAATTTTTTTATGCTTGACTGGCTGATAAACCACCCATTGTTAAATATATTTCCTATCCTTTATGTACTGAATATTGCTTCATGTTAAGGTTATTTAAAGGAAAAATCCTTTTAGATCGTGGATCCAGCTTGGGGGTGTCTGTTGTAAGTAATTCTAGCTATATTAGGTCTATGGTTGGGTGGAAAATTAAAGTCCCACCTTTAGTTTGGACTTCATCATTATTGTAAGGGCATGTATTAACTTATAGCAATGAAGCTAAATATTTCCTTGTGAAATTTAGTGCATGGATTTGAATGGTATTGCATTGCTAAGTAATGTTGGAGCACGTTTGTTCTGGTTGAAATTATTGAATTTCCTATGGTTTTGTTATAAATGTGTGTGATGCATCTTTTTATTAAATGCGTGAAGCTTTCCATTTGTTGTTCATGGAGTGCATTTTGGGTTTAATGGCTCTACATCATAGTTTGAAATGCCCTCTTTTCTGTGTGGAAATGAGAGGCTAATTTCTTAATGCTCTTTTCTAAAAGAATGGGTTAATCATGTGCTATCTTTGAGCCTGCAGAGTATCTAAATACCTGCACATAAAAAGAAAAATAATGCCTGATAAAGAAATTAAAATCTTAATATAAATAAATTTGAATATTAGTTTTTATAATATAATTTAAAATCTCACGAGGGATAAACTTGTTATCCTATACAAATAGATGATCTTATTTATTTTACATGACTTACGTCGTGGTGGGCCGAGACAAGAAGAAATCTTAGGAGGGATTTCCCTGTACACATATACTAGCATGATATATATCTATATCGTTATTCGTGGGCCAAAATGGGTTGGGGAAATGTAAAAACTGAGAAGGGAAAGTGCAAGGCATATATCACCTATGCACCTACGTAACCTTTGGATATAAGAATGAAAGTTGGGTTGAGTATGGTATTGGAGGCTTAAGAAAGGTCTCTATGAAAAATATACATATAAAGGTCTTGAAATTACAAATGAGCGGGAATTGAAACCTAGGACCAAGAGGAAATTCGGGCCATCGAGTGTCTTGTGTTCTCCCGTCGTTGGATAACCCCGGAGGTTTGGTACCCTAAAGGTTTCAAAGAGGGGGATGGGAGGAACTCTGGGGATTTTACATCCAGGGAGATGTGGCTTGGATAGCTCGCCTAGTTTATTATAGTTGTGATTGTATTTTTATATAGTGGACCATGTTCAAAAAGGGGGAAGCTCACACGTAATTCATTAAATCAAATAACTGGACAAGACTATATTGAGGTGGCATTGGTGGAACCCATGGGGGAAGTAAGCCTTTGAAACCTGTCGAAGAGCCATTGGGCAAAGGTTGTGACAGTGCGGGGGACGTCGCCCCGAGCTAATGTCACCCTAGAGGTTTCCAAAGGAGACTTGCACTTAAAACTTCTAGGGATTCTTTGTCCTGAGACGGAGAAAATTGACCAAAAAGAGTGGTTGTAGTTGATAGAAGGAATATTCATCCCACTCCTCAGACCTTGGAAATTTTATTTCAAGCACCTAGTGAAATCCTCCAAGATTAAACTCTCTGGATGATGTGGCGCCAAATAAGGGGGAACTCACCTCTTGAATATACTAATAGGAGGGAGAGGATGGTGGGACTATCCACATAACCTCGACGATGTTAGAGCAGGGTACCCTAAACCTTTTTGGATGAGCACAAGGGGAAACTTCTTGGATTAAAGTCTCGTGGTGATGTGGCATTGGAGAGAGTGTATAATCCATATCGCGCGAAGATGATAAGAGGGAGATTGTAGTGGGACCATCCGTATAACCCTGACAGTGTCAACAGGGGATGCCCATAACTATTTTGATCAAGTGTAGAGAAAAATATTTAGGGATTTGCTTCTGGGGTGAGGTGGTAGCAGAGGGGCCCTCGTGCTCCGCGTTATATATTTATATATATAATAAGGGGAGGATTTTAATGTAGTTATATAGATGCATGCAAGTCCATAAAATTTTAGGACCCATCCATATTACATTATAACCATGAATGAGTTGCTAGACATTATTGTGACTTGGAGGGTCATGTGGGAACCACATGGATAGCCTTGGTGAAATGGAAAATTAATGTTGATCAAAGTCTTTGCAGACTCGTATTTTTTGATCCGGAGGTCAAATAGAGATGAATTTTATACCATTGTAAAGGTTTCAACGAGTTGAATGCAATGGAATTTTCCATTTTAAGTTTTGAAGAGTTCGAAAAAGGTCAAAATTTTTAGAACCCATATCCATAACTAGAACCTTGGGGTTCAGGTCAGCTTAGTAATTGTATTTTGCTACCTTAGTAGGGGATAGGGCTAGTAGGTGATATGTTACATTAATTTTTATGGCTCTTCTCCCCCAATTACAAGCATTAGTTCAGTTTCCTATGAATACCAAGTAGCTTCTGGTAGCACTCTTAAAGAAAATTTGTTACAAGAATCACTATATATGTGTTATCCTCTTCTCTTTCATTCCATTTTTTCTTGGCTCCACAAAACCATATTTTTATAACCCTAAACTCTCAAGGAAAGTAAGCTTCTCTAGAAACCCCAACTTTGTTGTTGTTATCACAAAAAAAAATATTAAAACCCCAAAGAAGACATGTCAGGTGAATGGAATCCCATATGGGATCCAGTGCACCAAGTTAGAAGAAAATGGAGAATCTAATCAATTCCAACTATATAGATTCATAATTTCACTTTCATTATGGTATTTAAAAGCCATGTAGATTCCAATGATTCCTAAAGCCTATGCACCTGACTGTAGAGAAATGTGTACTTAATTTTTATGTTCTATATCTCCAAGAAGGACTTTATAAGCAAGAATTTCTTCATTCACTATGAAATGAAGATAGTGAGCATAAGAACTGGATGAAGATGAGACTCTTATTGGTTTCTTCCCATGTGAGTTAGCTTCTGAAGTAAATGCACCACACTAGAACCATAAGAATGGTTTCCAACTCCATTAACCCTCAAAAAAATCCTCCAAATCCTTATCTAGCTTCATTTTTTACTCCTTTCTATCCTTCAAAGACCTTTGGAACTCCATTTCTTTCAGCACAACAATATAGAAATCAGTTTGTGAAGTTGTGTTAGTCAATATCTCTTATCCAATCATTCCTTGGTTCCACAAACTCCTCTCCACACCATCGATTGGATTCTGGTTGTGCACACAGATCCACTCATAGGGCCCACCACAAAATAAGTTCGTATTATAGGTCTCCATGGGGCTTGTTGAGTTAATTCATGGTTCTATTAGGTATATGTAGATTCAACTTGACCAGGCTGGCGGAACTAGAAGTCACCCACATCACCCAAAATGTTAATGATCCACCAATGGTGCTTTACACAGAGCTCTAGCTTGATCTCAAATGAGTCATCGCCACACATCCCCTTCTTACCTAGGAACGATTTTAACCTCATCCCTACAAGGCAATATATAATAGTGTTGTCTATCGAGGCGTAAATTTCACCTAGACAACAAAAAATCATCGGAATATGGACTTTTTTTTCAAAAAATGTGAGATTAAACGTGCTTGAATCATGTTTTTGATGGTAAAAATGGATTCAAAACCATAAAAAACCCATAGTGCACCCAAAATATTGGATCTTGACAGTTATAACTCATATTTTCAAAAATTTATGTCGGAGTTTATCAAAATCATGTCATAATTTCCATTATTTTCCAAGCAAAATTTTCACTTCGTTAGACTATTCTCTATATAATTATACATCCTCGAGATCAAATCATGCATGCTCTAAAGCTCCATGGTTTCCAAAAATCCCTGGTAATATCAACGCCCACTGGCATAAAGCTTGAATACCTTCTATTCTTCTTTCAGTAACAGGGGAGTATTATTTCCATCTACATGATGTAGTCTCTGATGTCCACAAATCTCTTTACAACATAATTCCCTTCTACTTTCCCCATAAATTTTCTCTCCTCGCCAACATGTCCTCTTTTCTTCCATGAGGCATATTGGTCGACATGTGATATCCTCTCCTTCACATCGGTTCTCTCCATGCTAACCATGTACGATGGGAAGCTCAAATTCCCTTATAGCATGAGGATCCTTTACATAATTTGATGGATAAACAGAACACTATTCTAAACACAAAACAACAATTCAATTCACTCTTATACTCTCCATTTCTTTGGGCCTCCCATGAGGGAGTCAATCCCCAAACCATCTCTACTACCATGTTAAGTTGGATAGTAAAACCTTATTGGACACATAAAATGCGTCAAGACTCTATTAAGGAATGAAATTGTACAAATATAAATACATCAAGTTAAATCTCAAGATAGCTAAACTATCTTAGACATACAATCTCATAGTTGATTGTATATCTCAACCACACATTAATTTGGGAAGCTAACTAGTTGGAGAGAATCTCTCAAACCAACTAGGCCTAACGACTCCCTAAAACTAGCATTAGACTCCTTCTCATAGAGACTATAACTCTACCTAATACTGGCCAATAAACTCAATAACTAAATCAACATGATCACACACATTTAGACAAGTAGGAGTTATATACTCCAACAACAGGATATATCAATTATGTGTAGTGATAGTTCTCTGCAACCATCACACCTAGTAGCTTCATTGACACCTACCATCTAATTCTTCTAATTCTATTTCCTTTAACTTTCGCCCACTTTTTTTTTTTAGTTGTCACTTATTACTATGAAGCACGACGATAGTCTAAAATATTTATGATGCACACTAGGTATATTAAGCCTTTAATTTAGCTTGACTATCTCAAAATTATATAAGAAGAATGTTATATCTATATTGTTAATGTCATGCATTATCTAAATTAACTAGATGTTTTATAATTACCTATATGAGGTTCCTAGCTTCCTCAACACTCTTAATGCATTCATTAATATGATTAGGACTAAAGGATATGCATCCATCATACTACTTGTCTTTAACTCAATACTAATCCATAGTGAAACATTAAAAAGAGATTCAGTGTCTACATTATGTTTTTCAAGCATGTTACAAACAAAACTATCCCACATGTTTGGAAATCTAATTGTCATTTGATTACCAACTATATTAGTTCTAGGCACAACATAAATCCCTTGTCATATGTCACTCTAGAGTGTAATATATTGTCTCACATACTATGTGTCTCCCACATTCATCCACGATATTTCCCTTGCTAATGTTATACCTATAATATATAATATAATATTGTTATTATATCCAAATAAATAAAATGTTTTACAATTTAATGTTATTATTTTATTTGTATGTAATAACATTTAAAAAAATAATCAATTTATATTTATTTATTAAGAAAATTAAAAAATTAGATGTGTAATTTTTTATTATTTACTATAAATAAAATAATATATAATTTAGACTTAAATGATTTTAAAAATTATGCAAATTTTATTATTATGAATAAAAATTAAGGTTATATTATATATTTGTATGTAATAACATTTAAAAATAATAATCAATTTAAATTTATTTATTAAGAAAATTAAAAAATTGGATTCGTATTTTTTTATTATTTACTATAACGAAAATAATATATAATTTACAATTAAATGATTTTAAAAATTATGCAGATTTTATTATTTTTTATATTAAATTTAAATTAATTTTATTTAATTAATATTATGATTATTTTTTTCATAATAAATTTTTAATCTCATTTTATTTATTAAATTCTATTTTAATTTTTATAATAATTAATTTTATTAAATTATAATTCATATTTAAACTTTAATATAAAAAGATAAAATTAACTAAAACATTTCCCGATATCATTTCTTATTTACACAATATTTTGATTAAATTAACTCAATGACAACAACTTTCTATTATTATGTTGGGAAATGGCTTATTATTAATAATCTTATCGGTGCTTATTTGTAACTTATTTACTTATGTTGAAATTTATTTTAAATTGGAATTTTATTAATTTGTTGATATATTTGATTTATTTTCTAATAATATAGTTTTGAGGGTTAGTTTAATGGGAGGTTATGGGTCAATTCTCTTGTTTCTAAAGTATTTCACTAATGAGAGGTCATGGGGTCAATTCTCCTCGACCCCTCAAGGTTAGGCTTTGCTAATAAGTTAGTGGGATGTGATCCCTTCAGATGGATCTACGTGGATATTTCCTTGGAAAAAAATAATATATTATTTATTATTTATAAATTATGGGATGATAAGGAGTTAGAGGGAAAAAAAGAAGATAAGATATTATAAAGAGGTGATCAACTCCAATCTTGAAAACCGGAATTATCTTTATGTTGTGATCAATGTTAAGAATATAGTGAACATTGCCAAGATAAGAACTAATTCTCATGAGATCCAAAGTGAACTGACGCGTTGGTCTATTCCCAAAACACCTTAGGACGGAAGATTTTAGGACGAAGGATCTAGGAATGCTTCCCTCCATTCTTTTCAATCATTGAAATAACACGTTTAAGAATCTCAAATAATCTCTTACTTTCTTAACTTTTTTATCATAGAAATAACATGTTAAGGAATCTCAAGTAATCTCTTACTTTCTTAAAGTTCGATAGACCATATTGGTCTTAGTGGATGTTAATCATCATCATCATTATTTTAAAAATATTTAGTTTAATTAGGTTTTGTATTTTTTTATTATATTTATCATTTTAAGTTTTATATATTTTTAATATATTTATCATTTACAATAGTCTATAGTATTTAATATATTGTTTATTTGGAAATTATATTAATAACAATTTTTGTTTTGATTAATAAATTGGGATTGTAACATAAATATAAATTTAATATTTATGTGGCAACATTATATGTGTGTGTGTATGTGTTTCACAAGGTGATATTATTATTGTTCATATTAAGTATAATTAGAAGATTTGTATTCTCCTATATGGGTCAACAAGGATGTGACACCCTCGTGGTGTTGACACTAGCCCACTAACGATTTCCTCATGCCCATATCTGGAAGGGACAATAGGCTACGCAATTGAGCTTCTACATCATGTATAATATAAGGGGAAGGGACTCTCTAGTTTTTGGCTAAATTTCCCATCCTCCAATTTTCATAATGACAACTTACTATTACCTGAATTGGTTCAAACTGCCCTATGCGCCATACTTACGAATTATTACCATGAGCAAGGATAAGCTCTTGCACAAGACAATATGGGTTTGCACCTCTAGTTATTTACCAAAATTGTTTTCCTTTTGGTTTGATTGTGGTAAGTGCTTTGGTTCTCCTTCTCATATGGCCTTATTTGGATGCTAGTCCCTTTCCTACAACAACAAGATTCCCTCCCTAGCGAGATCTTTGACCTATTGCCTCATAATTTTTCTACCTTCCTATCTTTGCCTCCTCCTAGATGGTGCTTTCCTTTAAGTGCCTTCCATCAATTTTTGTCCCCCATTGTTCTTAACATTTGCAAGCTTAGAGCCATGGCTAGATACTCTTTCAGTCAACAAGGTGTCACCATCAATGAAGTAAACTCATCAATAGGGCATAAAATGTGCTCAAAGATTCTATTCGCATGTATTGGACTAAAACAACTCCAATAATGTGGGTCAAGTTTGACATTTCATAAGTTGAAGCACGAGTCCAGAGTGGTTTCCTAGTGAACATGGAAATTATTGTTGAGATTTGGCCCTAGGCTCCGAACACATGAAACACAAGGAAAAAATGTACAAAATATCTTCAGAACATAGACTTATAATGGAAGAAAAAACCATTATGGGTATTATCTTGGTTGAAAGGAATGAATCCCATCAGGAAATTATGCTCCTTCCAGATGTATTGCAACTCCACATCAAATAGGTGGACTAAAAGGTGGAAACTTTGGAAACCAATACAATTGATCTAGATTTTCAGGACTCTAAGGAGGTTGTTGGGCTTACAATTGTAGAATTTGACACCTTTCCATCCACTTGATATGAACACATCACTTTTTTTTATCTATCTTTTAAGTTAGCTACAATGGAGGTCAATCTCGGGTTAGTATTGTTTTTTTTTGCTACTTTTACTTTTAGTCTTGGTATTTTTGAAAAACATTTGTATCATTGATAATTCTCAAAGTCACTAGATGAAATATCTACTCTATTTTTGCTAGTTTGGTTTCCCTAGTGGCAGGTTAATAATTGAAGCCTTTGTATAGTTTTACTCCTGTTTAATACAATTCCATAATTTAGCTTACAAAGACAACAAAATAGAAGATTTATATGAATAAAATTTGTGGCAGAGCTCACAACAAAAGTCTACATCAAAAAGAGGTGTTGTTCAATTTACAAACCATAAAGAGAGTGAAATCTAGTTAAGAACCAAGAGCCTGGATATATTTTAGATACATTATGACCTTTCAAAGTGGTAGGAGTAAACTCTACAAAATATATCTAGAAACCTAAAGACTTTAAAAAATGCATACGAAAATATTTAAAATAGTGAGAGCAAATGATGACTTCATCCCTTAACTGTTGGTTAGTTTTTTTACTTCCTTTGCGAGGACTACTTTCACTATTTCTTGATATCTTGGAGGTTTTCCTCTTGAATGTTTATGCTTTGAAGATAAAGTACGAACAAGAATGCAATATCCATTCCATTTTTTCTTGACAATTTGAGCAATAATCCTATGTAGTTCACCCAACTCAATTTCAGGAGCCAAAATATGTTTATTTTGTTGTAGCAGGATAACCATAATGATTTCCACATGAGAATATAGAATAGATCCCTATTCCAATAGCTTTTCTTGAAGTGAATGAATTAAGTTTTCATGCATGTCTAGAGTCTCTCGTGCCAATTAAGGGTCTGCCTTACCTCCAATAAGGGTCTGCTTTACCTCCAAGAACTCCTTAAAATGCATTCATCCTATGTTCTAGGATCATGCACAAGAGATATTTTAAGTAGAAAATATAGGGTTGTCTCAAAAAATAATAAATGGTGAGGAAATTGAGTGTCCCAATATAAGTATAGGTCTACTCGCTAACCAAAATACATGTATATCAAACAAACTAATAATCATCCCAACACACTCCCTCAAAGTTCGAGATTGTAAAATAAAGTATAGGTGGCCAAGGGTCTGGATAGGATATATTCAAACCATAAATACCATAAAATACCACAAGTTTGACTCTGCAAAAGAAAAAACCATACCAAAGACTCAATAAGAGTGATCATTGGTTGATGCTCAAATGGAGAGAGAATGTGCGAAGAAGTTGAAAGAGGAGACTAGAGTCGTCATGTAAACAATAGAGATGCCAGAAACAAACTTTGCATGCCATATCAATATTACCAACACTAATTTCAAAAGGATTCTCTGTTTGTAAACTCCCAAAGAAAAAAAATATATATATAACACCCAAAATCCAAAACTAGGGATTCCCCCAAAAATTGAAATCCCCAAACCATTTGATTATAGCAAGAGACATTCAAACCACTGCCACAAGAATGTGGGTCTTGAGTGATAAAAATCCCACACGGATTCTATTGATACAAGATTAATGATTTAAGTGCGTGCTCCATGAAGAAGTTCTACATTCCAGAGATAGTGGGTAGTCTTATCATACAAACCCTCACTCCAAATAGGTCACAACCCACATGCTTGGCCACATGGCAACTTATTTTTTTAGTTTGTGACATGAAATTCACGATTCAAGTTATATGTTAATACATATCCATATTTTTTAAGACTAAGGTCCCCTTTTTTTCAAGGTAGCAAAGGCCACATAGCGACCTACTTCATTATTATTATTTTTCTCAACATATGGAAGAAACTGGATTTTTAAAATGAGGAGTGAACTTACCTTATTCAACAAATCATAGAGTAAAGTTTGACATTGGATGGAGTAGATCCCTAAACTCGTATACCTGATAATGATCAAAGAATTCCCAATCACTACTATAGTTTGGATGTTTAATGATTTGGCTATATCTAGTTCTTACAAATAGTGTAAGCTTCTATGAGATTATTGGAAATTATGCCAAGACTTCATAAGAAAGTATAAACCAATTTTTCTTTTGGTTTAAAGATAACAACACCGCCCCCCTTGCCCCTACGCTTTCCACCCTTGTTCACATGGTGATATTATTACAAATTATGTAGCAATGATATTATTATCGGTGATGTAGTTCTTGTGAAGCAAGCCACTTTTAGATATGACATATAGTACACAAAGGGAAAAAATCAAAAGATAAAAATAAAATATATTCATATAAATTATGAATCAAATTTATCCTTGACTCTGTTTTTTTTATAATTTGGCTCTTATTTTATTTATATTTACAAATAAATGTACAACTAAATTGAGAGAAAGGCCTCCAAAAACTAGGATCTTCATTCATAAAGGAGAGAAATTATCTTCAATTATATTGTCTAATATATAGAAAGTATAGTATAAAGCAAAAATAAGATTCTCAATCCATTATAATTGATATAACTAACAACCATAGAAGTACAAACTTAAGAAATAACACAACGGAATCATAAAAAACATGAAACCAAGCAAGCCAAAGAATCATTATAGTAATCAACATCAAGGTTGTTGGGGTTGGAAGGGGGCCCTACCATTATAATAACAACATCCATAGTAGTAACTTCATGTGCAACAACATCCTTGATACACAAATGAGGGGCTTATAGCCCACTTTCTTCACCAGGATGGATCCTCTATGAAATGCAAATCTGGCCTCTATTTTCAATCTTGTGCCTGGTTCTCTCCATTCAGGATTGATTATGAGACCTTTGTTATAGATTGTAATTTGGGTCCAAACTTTATGCAACACTTTATATTCTACAATATTCTAATAAAAAAATACAATGTTACTCAATTAAAATTCAATTTCTTACTAATTAACTCCTTTCAATGGGTTTCCAATCACATGAGTTGTGTGTATACCCTCTAATTAACTCCTTTCAATGGGTTTACAATCACATGAGTTGTGTGTATACCCTCTTCCTTGTTCGCTAATGCTTACCTAGTACACATCCAATGGAGATATCTTTTTTAATACAAAATTCCATCAATCAATTTGGCCAACTATATGCCTATATGTAATGCACTTTGGTTCATACCTCTATGCTTGATGGAACCAATTGTTATGTAGTGATTGAATAAACAATGAACTCAACACAGTGAACCTTTAGTTGTAATCACTATTCGCTTGTAGTCAAGCTTCAAATTATATTTTACTACTTTTGTGTTTGTCTGCATGTCCTTCACTATAAGTAGAGGGTCAAATGAAGCTTTAATTAGCAATTAGCATACAATTCATAATGCCTTCCCAAGGTTCCTATGGTTATAATCACACATTTATTCAAACTTAACACCATGCATTAAAATTTATGAGGAAATTAATTAAACCAGTTACGAGATGGAAACCCTTGAAACACATGAGGAAGGGATGTTACTTAACATATAAGATATATTTTTAGTTAAACATATATTATATGATTCAACTTCATGGTCGGGAAATGGAGTAATACAAAACCATTTCCAAACCTTTTGCTCCAATACATTCCCGCCCATATTTCAATTCATTTCCTTGTCCAATTGTAGTGTACCTAGTGGGGTAATATAGAATACCTATGGAGGTACCTCAGTGTAATAATAATAATAAATAAGTGGATATATATTGTTGTATATGGAGGCCATTTCTAGCAAATAAGGCCCATGTAGTAGTGTGAAAACAATAAATATAGGAACACTTGCTAAAAGGTTTTTCCTACCAGAAAGTTCCTTCTCTAGAATGTTCCTAGGAGGTAGATAGTACTATATAAAGAAGTATAATCAATGTAATAGAGAAATGTCAAGAATATTTCAATGGTAGCAAGCATTACTTATGGAGTGGTTTCGTTCCTTAACAAATAATTGATTGTGCAACTCTACCTCAAGGGTTTTCTCAACAACTATTGTGTTCATTATTTTGTGTGGATGATTTGGTTTATCGTTAAAGCTAAGAGTTTATATTATGTTGTATTTTAAGATCTAAGATACATAACAAGTGGTATCATAACACTTTCTTAAGCCAAAAAGAATTTTATTTTCCTATTTTACAGATCTTCGAAGGAAAAAAGAGGGCCACGATACTTAGATCAATTCCTATAGTTGTTTGAGTAGAATTTGAAGAAACCAATTGTATATTTGAGTTCCTCTAAAAAATTATTTTAAAAAATAATAATTTTCATTGGAGTTAAGGAAGTGAATATATTATTCTTGATTTAAAATAAATTATTTTAGGCTTTTTTTGTGGCAACCATGTGGATTGTATAGTTGATATATTTTGACACTCATTTGTATTTTTTCCATTAACACCATTGGATGGAGTATTTTTAGGGGTTTAATTTGACATATTATATGTTATGTTTCCAATAATGTCAAGTACACTACAATCCTTGCAAAATTTTACTCTCAAAATATAACGGACATGAAAATCGGAAATTGATGGAAACTTGACTAAACTGAGAGGGGTGGGGGGTGAATCAGTTTAGTACATTCATGGACATAAATTTATTTTCTTTTAAACTTATTAATTGGACTTTTAAACGAACAACTTAACACACTACGAACATAAAATTTAATATGTGAACAACAAGTAATAAGTAAACCATAGCATCACATCAACACATAACAACAACACATATGGACAACACATATAAGTGGAAACCAATAAAGGGATAAAACCACAAATTTTTTTATTGTTGTGATGTTGACCTAGGTGAATTTTGGTGGCCACCCACCTATTCCACTTGTACCCCCACCATTGTTTCTTTCAGTTTCCTTAATTGTAGCCCAATTTACTATTTTTGGAAGTTTTTCGAGTCCTGAACTTCTAGGGTCGTTTTGAGGCCCTGAACAACATTTTTTTTTGGAAAATGGAAAAACTTGATAATTTCATTAGAGATTTACAGTTAAAATTTGTTTTCCTTGGATATATCTTTCTAACGAGGTATTGTACGCATCAAACATAGATCGTATGCAAAATTTACGACCTCGGGAAGTTGATGTACCAATCTACCCCAACAGGGCCCACAGACTTTTGGCGCTTCATCTCCTAGGGTTAGGTTTTTGGATGTTTAGGGTTTTCCATTGTTTCTCAATAATAAATAGGCTTTCGAGCCTCATTGTAACATAGTTCAAAAGGCATGTAGCTGCCACATCTCTTCTCAAAGATAAGCTACCATCGCCTGATCTAGTTTATTTCCATTATGCTTGTAATTCAGTACTTTGTTATTAATGAAATGAAGTTATGAGATGCAACACTTGGAATATCCACTCAAAAAATTCAAAACTTTTTTATTAATGAAATGAATTTATGTTTTCACTATATCTATGTGTTTTTGTTTACATTTTTATTTTATTTCATTCCTTCATAAATCTATATCAGATACAAGGCAAGCTCCTACTCCCTTATTACATTTGATTTATGTAGGCTCCAACCTACAAGAGGTGCTACTTCAATTTTTCTGCAAGCTACAACATGCAAGGAAGCTCCAACTCCCATAACTTTTCTGCAAGCTAAAACCCATAGGAGGCTCATACCTCCATCTCTATCTCTAATTTTTCTTCTCCTCAAATATGCTTCACATCAACTCTATATATGTTCCAAATAACTAATCAGTAGCACTTCAATCAACTCTCACATTCTCTAACTCTAACATTTCGACCCTCCAACCTCACACAATTTTATAAATGAACTTTGATGGTTGTTAGTATTCCACATACACGAATATGAAATGAAAAAACTTATCTCTTTGCATTCCAAGGGTGTCTATTCAATTCCAAAGTTGTTTTAACTCTTGAATATTAAAATAAATAAAATGAATTTCACCATATCCAAATGACATACATTCATATTCTTCATGCCAATAAAACAAATTGCAGCAGATTCAAATAACATGCATTAATATAGTCCACCTTTAAAAATTTACACAACCAAAGTTCTAACATATGCAAGCCAACATCTTTGCAACTTTGTTCTATGCACATTTGTCTTTGCCATAGTCTTGCACCATAATATTATTCATGCCTTTACCTTTTCCTTTGTCTTTGTCTTTTCCTTGCATCACAACATTTTTTCATCAGCAACCAACAATCATATGCGACCAATAAGGATATGTAACATAAGAGCTCCAATACAACCATGCCATCAATGACACCCCATATGAAAGCAAGCTCCAACAAGTTGTCCTACTTCACCTCTAATACCTGCATCAACACAAGCACGTCATCAACAATACATGTTCAATTGTGCACACATTAACTGAGTCATCATACTTCGTTGCTCTTTTCCTCCATCCTTGGCATCACAACTTCTTCAACATTTTCAAATCTCAACATACATCAACTGATATCACAACATCACAAATAACCATAGCAATCCCATATGGTGACAATACCTACTCAACATCAATAGTCTCTGCAACATACTTTGCAATATATCAAGAATACCAAGTTGTTTTGCAAACATGACATATCAAACATACCTTTTTCTCATACCTCCTCACATACTTTTGTCAACTATCATAAGCATAACAAGCATCAACCATCAAGAAACAACATAATCATACGTAATAAATTCAATAATAAGCATCACAACACCTCATCAATTGTGCATCCATCAATAACAACAACAATCATACCCAAGCCATCAAACAACACCTATAATGTCATATCTCTTATTTCTCTTTTGCCTTTGTTTCTCTTTTTCCATCAATGACAATAATTTCATCAATCTCCCCCTTTAGCATTGATGGAAAAACTTTGCTCCTCCCCCCTTTTTCTTGTCATGAGAGAACACTCTTCTCCTCTAATTAGTCCCCCCTTTGATATCAATGACAATGGGGTCTAATGCCTATCAATAATTAAGTGCCAACATCATTATTTAGGTTTTCTTCATTGGTAGTCTTCATTATAATTAATCTTCTCAACTTGTTCAGCATAGATTTCAAAATTAGGATCTAGGAAACTTGTTTGTCCTTCATGCTTAGATTATACTCCAGGCACTTTTCTTTTTATGCTAATTGTTAATATTAATAAATACTATGAATCACACCATATTCACACTCATTACGACACCATTCCAAGAACAACTAGTAGCACATACTGCATATGTTTTGACTGTTGAAGGAGTATGATAGTGGTTGGCTCTATTGATAACCTTTCTCCTTATTGCAAACATAATAGATGAACTTTTGTGACTTTAAAATGTGAAATATCACAGAGAAGTACTCCTTGAGATAACCCTTCTTTAGACCTGCCAACAAAATTTGAGACAAATGTTCTAGGATTGACTTCAAATACATAACCACAGTCTAGGGTATGACCACATGAGTTGAAACTTTGCGCTCTAGCTGCACATAAGCAACATGATACAAAGGTCAAAAATCGATTATAGTAATATCCCTGTATTCTAAAACACAGTTGATGAACCATTTCATCCAAACATGGGCACAACAGCAAGACAATATGAGTCCATTGGATATTGAAAGATATGACTGGTAGCTAGCAATTGCATTCAGGCTCTCTTTGAAAGAACAGCTGGATTTTTGTTGAGCTTTAGACATCGAATATGTGAAAGAGGTGCAAACGCTACATCATGCCCTCTTCAATCTTATTAATGTCTCAAGTGAAGCACATAATGAAAGCTCATTTGGAAACTCTATGATTTTGTTCTTGCAAATATCCAAGCTTGCCACTTCATTTGATTCCCATGCAATGATTGGTATGGTTTCTAGGCCCAGTCCACTCAAAGATAAAGATAATGTTTCATGTGGAGATGTCATGATAATGCCATCATACACATCAGCACCAAATGCATTCCCTGATGATATGTGCCTCCTGTGGAATCTCTTTAAGTTGATTTGAATGGAATTCTAGCATCCCTAGTGATGAAAAAACTCCAATCTCCATAGGAATTGAAGATAGAAGATTGTTTCCTAAATAAAGTTCTGCAAGTGAAGAGCCTCCAACAATTGATGAGGGTATTGATGAAACTCGTAGTCATATTTTCAGATAAACATTGTGGATATCACATTTGACATAAGTGTAGATCTGGCGCTTCATGGGTGGAAACAAACAACCATTTAGTAATGCTATTATCTATCTATATAATCCTTTACCTACACATAAATCGATTAGAAGATGAAAAGTTATTACAATTATTAAAAGAAATCCAAAATGCACCGCCACCAAGGCCTTCTAGGGGTCACCAGCGATTTAAACAATTGAAGAAAAAGAGTCCTATCATTAATTTTCACTCTCTCTTTCATCCATGGCCCCCACAAACATCTATGCATGCAGCTATGGCTTTTTGGCTTGCATGGTATTTTTTTTTCGTCATGGTTTGTTATTCATTTTTTGTTGTTTATAGTTGGTACATTTATTGCGTTGATTCATTTTGAAGTCTCCCCAAACCGTCCATGCACACACTATCCGGGGCTTGGCCCAACACTCACTTTGCTGCTTCCAAGGAGATAAAAAGGAATCGTTCTGCAAGGGAAACTATAACTCCAGGTTGCATAATATATATAAATGTTGCTCCTATTATATATCAACGTAACACTATCACATGAATATATCAACATAACATTGTCGTATGATACCACATTATATTCATCAACCCAACCATATCAATAATTTCAATGCCAAGATATAATATCAACGCTAGAATATCAATCCAATAATATTTATAACGCACAGCTTTTGGATGCGTTATGTTTTTAACCTAATTCTTTGTCATCTTTGCTCGTTGTAATGCCTCTATTATGCTCCTCCTGCCTCTATCGATTATGTTCATCTAGCAGCATTGTCTAATTTATACCTCTGTTATGAGATTCCTGTCATGAAATTCCTCTGTTTTCTGAGCATAACGCATCCATACAATCAATGGTACACGTCTGCATACAAAACTTAATAATGTTCCAATGAACGGTCTTGGCATACAATGACTAAGTAACACATTCATATAAATGTGGAATAACTGCTTTCTGATCCGCTGAGTATCTAACTAATGGGTTTCACAGATTGTGTATTCTCTGCTAATGGGTTTCACAGATCTGAAGAAATATTCCTCATTATCTTTTCAATGCCTTTTTGGATCTGTGTGCCTTGCATATCCTCCTATTTTTTGGAAATTGAACAACACCACGTAGCAGAGGCGATTTCTGCAATACATGATCTCTCTTTAGACTCTGTAGAATAACCTCCATGCTCTTGCTAACATCATACCATCTTTTCCACCATGGAGAATTGTGTTGATTTGAGTATCACATTTTGCAATCTCTCTATCCAGTTCTTTTTGAGCTTGATAATGTAACTTACAAGTTATAAGATCCTCCAACAAACCATCTCATTTCTTAGATATTTGTTGAACAATAGATTTTGAAATATTAATGTCTTTGGAAATCACATGTTCTCCTAGTCCATCTGAGAAGTTTTCATGAAGAACTATTTTATGAGTAACCTCATTTTGCTCAAAACTAACACCATGCAGGCCATTTGAATTTTTCATGCAGAACTATTTTATGAGTAACCTCATTTGGTTCAAAACTAACACCATGCACGCCATTTCTCTCGTAATTTTGAGGCTTGTCTCCATCAGACACTTCAGAAGAAGTCATAGAATTCAGGTTATGTTATGTTATGATCGGTGAAACTTGTAATCTTTATCTCCTTGTTCCCTATATTCACAGAGTCACTCCTGAAATTTCTTCTGTTTTGGATGGTAGGAGTTTGTTTATGCCGAATGTCACCCAGACCAGGAATATTGTGGTTTTCTTTACGATATCTTAAATATGTCCTTCGTGCTTCAAATTGGTTAGCACTTACTGTCGTTGCCAACTTATCTCATTCCAAACTCGATGTTTTATTATTATTTTTAATTTAATTTGGACCTTATACAAACCCTTGATCTGCTCCTTTTCCCTTGCACTCAATCGTTTCATTAGGAAACTTTGTGGTTGGAAATGATTGACATTGTTGATCTGTATATAATTTGGTGTTTGGAACACTAATTTTATTTTCGCTTCCTCACCCTCGCCTCATCCCTCTAGGATTCATGAAAGAAAGAAGGAAGAGATTATATCTATATGATTTCTATATGATTTTCCTCTTTTCAATACAATGACTTTGTATTTTCCTTGAATTTTATATTCCCATATCTCAAGCACACATACTTTTTGCTTGAATCTTCTCGGTATATATTTGAATATTATAATTGAAGAACTGAAAATTTATCACATCCAATGCCTTTGAAATGTCATAAAGAGAACCACAACTCTAATTGATTGCTCAACATGTTTAGATAAAATTCATTATATACATATATATTGCGTGTTGAGTTATTTTCTTCTTTTATAGATGACACTTTAACTTTTCTGATGAATACATTTTTCCAGTGATGCATCTTTTGGTATGGAGTTCTTCAATACCACTCTTTCCTTCAAAGAATTTGGCCTTAATTTTATCTCAACAACAAAGTCCTTTACTATCTTGTAATGTCCTTAGTACTTTTATTAGTATTTGCTTCATCTTATATGTAAATTTAGTTTTCACATATATGCTTTCTCTCCCAAGGGATTCTTGGGGTTGTTGTCCCCCTAAGATGGTGCTACTCTAACATAGGCCAAGTTATTCATTGCTTCCCTGAGAAGCTCCCCCTAAGGCCAAGTTTCACTTTGTCATTGAAGCCACATGTTGCTCTTTTTTCTTCCTCTTCCGCACTTTAGTAGGTTGTTTGCATTTCCTTTTGTCTCATTGTTTGGTATGCTTGTAGTGTCCTTCATCTTTTATCTAGACTTCTTTAGGATACATGGAAGTTTGCAATCTTTGGCCATGTGGCCAAGGTTTCTACACAAATAACATTTTATATGGCAAAGAAATGGAGTAAATGGTGCATGCCTTCTTGAGTCATTTCTACTATTCTTTGCATATATCTGCATTCAACTGCTTTATGTCCAAATCCATTGCACAAATAATAGTAACCATAAAAATGATTTGTGTACCTGGTAGATGAATTTGTTCTCTGTTTGTTTGCTTGAGGGTACAATCTTGTTTGTTGCATCTTCTTCTTATTAGTCTTGATCTGCTTTCTCTTACATTCTACTACTACATTTCCAGGTTCATGGCAAGAAAAAAATTTGATATTTTTCAAGGGAGAAAATAATATCTTGTGAGATTTTCCAAATTTTCTCAACTTAGCTTGATTTTGTTGCTTTCCTTGGTCTTTAATCATGTTGTTATTGGCTTCTTGTACATGTACTCTAGGACTTTTTTTATATTCTTTGACCACTTCCTTTGAGTTACTACTCTTCTCTTTTGAGTTCCTCATGGATACAATCTTTTATTCTACCCATTTATACAACCTATCCTTTTCATCTAACTCACTTCTAGCTGAGACAATCTCAACCTCTAATCTTTCACATTGTACCTCCTTCTCATTTAGTTGATTGTTCATCATCTCTTCTATCCTCCTTGCCTCTTTAAGCTAACAATTTCTTCCTTTTACTCATTCCCTCTTTCATAACATATTTGCAACAGTTTCTTATGGTCTCTGCTTTCATTGGCGAGTCTGTCTATTTTAGCCAATGTTAAGTCAAGCCTAGCTTGAAGTTTATATGTTTTTTCTTCATGAGAGTCGGGTACATTCACACATTCATATGTCTCATTTAACTGAATACTTTCCTTTTGAGAAGCCTTCTTCTTCTTCCACTTTTTCTTCTCCTTTTCTATATTGTTGCAACTAATATCTCCTTCATGCATGAGTTGCAATATATCCCAGATTTCTTTTACAGATTTTAAATTTATCACTGCCTCAATATCATTATTATGAAGATTGTTATATCATTATTATGAAGATTGTTATACATTGTACATTTTTCTTGAGCATTCCACTATTGTTCTTTCAAGGAGGGAGATTCTTTATAGTAACCATCACATATTACCTTCCATACACTAGGTCCATAATCTATCATTTTATATTTTACCTTATCTTTCCATTTGTGAAGGTTTGTTGCACTTAGCATAGATACACATTGATAGTCCATTACTTAACCAGGTCTACCTTCAAGTTGTTAGGATTACACAGAAGGAACTAGCTCTAACACCAAATGATGGAAACTTGAATAAAGTGAGAGGGTGGGTGAACCAATTTAGAACATTCATGGACATAAATTTCTTTTATTTTAAACTTATTAACTGAACTTTTAAATGAACAACTTAACTCATTATCAACAACAAATTTAATATATGAACAACAATTAATAAGTAAAACATAACATCACATCAACACATATGGACACCAGATATAAGTGGAAATCCATAAAGGGAGAAAACCACAACTTTGTTATTGTTGTGATGTAAAGGTAAGATCCTACTCCTTTATTACATCAGATTTTTGTAGGCTAAAACCTACAGGAGGCTTCTACCTCAATTTTTCTGCAAGCTACAATATGCAAGGAAGATCCAACTCCCATAAGTTTCTACAAGCTACAACCCACTAGAGGCTCCAACCTCCATCTCTATCTCTACTTCTTCTTCTCCTAAAATCTACTACACATCAACTCTATATATGTTTCAGGTAACTAATGAGCAACACTTCTCTAACTCTCTAACATTTCAACCCTCCAACCTCACACAATTTTATAAATGAACTGTGATGGTTGTTAGTATTCCACACACATGAATTTGAAATGACAAAACTTATCTCTTTGCATTCCAAGGGTGTCTCTTCAATTCCAAAACTATTTCAACTCTTGACTATTGAAATACATAAAATAAATTTCACCATATCTAAATGACATACATTCATATTATTCATGGCAATAAAATAAATTTCAACATATTCAAATAACATACATTAATATATTCCACCTTTAAAGATTGTATTTTCTTTACATTGTGTCTTTGTCTTGCATATTTGCTTTGAATCACAACAATTTTTGCAACATTATGTTATCAAAAACCAACAAGCATATGTAACAAATAAGGTTATGTAACATAAGAGCTCGATACAACCATGCCATCAATGACACCCGGTATGAAATCAAGCTCCAACAAGTTGTTATACTTCACCTCCAATACTTGCATCAACACAAGCATGCCATCAAAAATAGATGTTCAATTGTGCATACATTAACTGAGTCATCATAGTTCATTGATATTTTCCTTCATCCTTGGCATCACAAATTCTTAAAAATTTGGAAACCTCTACATACATCAACTGATATCACAACATCAAAAATAGCCATAGAAAGCCCATATGGTGACAACACCTACTCAACATCAATAATCTCTGCAACATAATTTGCAACATATCAAGCATACCAAATTGTTATGCAAACATGACAAATCAAACATATCTTGCTACTCATACCTCCTCACATACTTTTGTCAACTATCATAAGCATAACAAGGAGCAAGAAACAACATAAGCATATGTAAGCAATTCAATAATAATCATTGCAACACCTCATCAATTGTGCATCCATCAATAACAACAACAAGCATACCCAAGCCATCAAAAAACACCTGTAATGCCATATCTATTGTTTCTCTTTTGTCTTTGTTGCTCTTTTGCCATCTATGAAAAAAATTCCATCAACAATGAGGTGGAAAAATCCATGGGAGGCACAAATGTTGTTGGAAAAAGTATTTCATGGTCTTTCTAAGGGATGCAAATATATAAAAGATATTAGAACAATTCTTGCTAAATTTGAGACTCATATTATTGAGACCACATACCCTTGCATGAAGGAAGAATATAACTAAGAAAGGTATACATGGTATGTTTTAGAAGATGATTGTGATGATTAATATATAAATACTTGTTATTTATGGGATGATAATAACTTTCATCTTCTATATGACGACTCTACCCCACTTTATGTAGAGAACATCATTGCAAGAAATTGAGGGACTATTATGACCACCATTATTCAACTTACATATTCTACAATGGTATTGGTCCTTCTAGTTCCAACCTCTGCCCTTTACAACTATATTTTTGAGGATTATATTTATTTGAATCCCCATGAAATTAGTGGGAATTTGGAGCACACTTCTTGGCCACTCATGGAGTTAAAGATTTATTAGTTGGGTGTTATCTTGAGCACTCATACATGGGACCTAGGTTCATGGTGGAGCTTATAGTACTACACCACCATGATGTATAGAATTTGTAAATGGAATATTTATTTACTCGCTTACTTTAGCATTGTATTCAATAATCATATATGGGACCTTAGTTTACAGTTGTGCCTCTTCATAACAAACATTGAGGGCATGCTTTTATAAGGTGGGTGGAGTATTGGGATCCTCCATAGGGGTGTAATGGGGTGGTGAAAGGTCCCATATTAGAGTAATAATAATCAATGTCATTCAATGTAACATGGAATAGGTCCACTTTATTATTAAAATACCAATTATTGTAGTTAGTGTCAAATAAATGTAATGGGGCATCATTGAAGAAGGTCCACTAAGTAGTTAAGAGGTTGTCATGATTATTGTTCTCTTAATTAATTACATATAAGGAAGGAGTGGTCATTATGAGAGGTGTGGAAGAATATTGTATTTGGAGCTTAGCTCATTAGGAGATTTCCCCTACAAATAGGCAAGAGAATACGAGTGGATTCCTTCCATAAAAGGATTAATTGTAAAGTATTTCCCTACCTTAATGGTTTTTATATTAATAAATTGTGAATAATTTCTATCTTATTATTAGATATCCTATATATGATACCATTTTTAGATTTAAGATACACTATAATTGGTATTGAAGCTCTTTCTTGGGCTAAGGAAATAAAAGGGAATCTTTTTTTTGGCAAATTTTTCAAAGGAAGAAATGGTAGAAGACTTTAGATTGATTATGAGATTTTTTATGCAAAATATGAAGAAAGAAGCTATAGAATTGAGTCCACTCATTAAAAAAGCATTCAAATGGAGTTTGGGAAGTAGATTTATTGTTTACTTAAATTTAGTCGTTTCATACTTTTTTCGAGGATTACTAGGTGATTTACAAACCATATAATTTTGATATAGTTACTATATTTTAATCAAACCAATGCTAGTAGATGTAGGGTGGTGGTGGAATTTCATAATTGTGGTCATAATAGCCAATCAAATAAGTAAAGAAAATATTATTACCATTTTAATTTAATTTCCTTTTGGAGCTCCATTGAAAATTAAGTTATTTTTATAAACCCTAGTTTGTATTGCAATTTATTTTTCCAAGAAAGATGTTTTTTATAGATGATGGCCCTATTCTTAAAAAACATATAAAATGGATAAAGTATAAATATCCAATATGTTTGAGAATATCTTTGTCATATAGACTTAACTATGAATAAACATTGTCACTATCAAATGAAGAATATGAGAAATTATACTTGGATAGATGGTCTCATGACAAGAAGAAATATAAAGAGAGCACCAGTAGTTTATTTTGATGTGGCAACTATAAATTCTTCATGGATACATTCGTATAGAGAATTCCATTATTTCTATTAACCCTAGTTGCAAGAATAATTTCATTAATGTTCACTTAGCTAAAATATGGAAATTCCCTACATAACATATCCAAGTCACACATGTTGAGGGCGAGATTTTTAAAATTTTAAAGATTTAAAGCTCACTATGGATAAATATGTTGCATTTAGATTTTTATGTTTTAGATATGGATGACATGGATATATCATTGGGTGGACTTCCTTGATATAATTAATGTTAATGTGCAAACTAAGTTTTTGAAGCTCTAGTATAAGAAAAAGGAAAATTACATGACAAGATATTTCTCTTACTAAGCAAGAAGGCCCCACGTGGGCACCTAAAGAAGTCTTTGCAAAGAAAATGATTTTAGAGTCTAGGGTTGAATCAAAAGAAGATCCTATATAAGCTTATAACTAAAATCCCCATAAAGGACATAAAAAGGAATCCAAGGAGCTAAATGAATTGAAGGAACATTATGTTGAAGAGTCCAAGCCAAAAAAATTGACAATCAAGGTTGACATATATTTCCATCCACAACACCTAGAAAAAAAAAACCATCAATGCAAGGATGTGAGCATAAAAAAGCATATTATGGACCAAAATGGTACCATAAAGGAAACTAATTGAGAGACACATGGAGGAATAGCAATAATGCATGGAGATATACTATTAACACAATAATGAGAAATCTTAATCCAAATGACAATGTCTAAGGACCTAGTTCGACCCCGTGTTTACATTTCACAAACATGGATTGATGCATGTGCTTGATACTAATTTGCTACATTTCTTAGCTAGTATATTGTATGGTTTATACCCATGTTATAAGACAAAATATGTGAAGTGGGATGGAATGTAGTGTACCTAGGGTTTTGATATGAGATACTTAGGGAGTACCCATGTTATGCAACCAACTCAAAAAATAGTAGAAACGATAGATCGATGACTTAAAAATTATCCTCTTTGATGGGGAAACCTCCTTTACATTACATAAATGAACAATTCTTGGATGATACAAATGAAAATACCTCCTTTGTGTATATAGGAGTCTAATGGGTCGCAATATAATCAAATCCTACATAACAATAATAATGTAAGGGCACAACAATAACAATATTGGTATTCTATGGGACACAACAATAACAATATGGGGGATACATGGGCACAACAATAACAATAAGGGGGATACACTAAAAATAATAATAATGGGGCTACACTAGTATTATAGGGACCTAACATGCCCCTCTCCTTCAAAAAAATTTTGTCCTTAACGCTTGAGTAGTTTTGGATGCTTCTGTATAAAATTATCATCCTCCCATGTGGAATATTCAACCAGTAAGTTTTTCCACTTAATGACATACTTTGAAATTGATCATTTTCATAGTTATCGGGTTCTTATTTCCGTGACTACTTCAGTCTCAAATATGATTTTTCCTTCTTCGTCAAGTTCTCGAAACATTGTTTGAACGGGAATCTTGTCACCAATAACCTTATTTAAGCATGAAAAATGGAAAACTCAGTGTACTCAGGAAGATGTAGGACACTCCAATTTGTATTCCATAGTACCAAACTTTTGCAACACCTGGTAAGGACCATGGTACTTGCGTAATAATTTATTATCCTTCTTAGCTTTCTTGAGGGACATTTATTTGTATGGTTGTAATCGTAAAAGTACCCAATCGTCTACCTCAAAACTTCTTTCACTATGATGTTGATACGCCTGTTGTTTCATTCAATTCCATGCCAAAGTGAGGTTATCCTTTAAGAGTTGTAGAACTTGTTGTTGATGCCCGATGTGATATTTCACTGCTTGAAACTTGGAGTTTTCTCTTAAAGATGATGTGATGGATTGTGGATGATATCCATAGTGCCATAAATGTGGTCATTTTTGCTGCAACATTGAAGGAAGTGTTATACCACCATTCAACTAGAGGTAACCACTTGACCCATTGTGTTTGGTTATCAGATACAAAGCAACGGAGATGTCCTTCCAAAAAATTGTTCAGTATCTCAATTTTCCCATCATATTGAGGATGATAAGATGAGCTATGACTAATTGAGTACCAAGACAAGAAAATAATTTCATCCAAAAATTTCCAGTGAAAATGGGATCTCTATCACTTGCAATGATCTTTGGGTTTCCATGAATTTTTTGAATTGTTTCCATAAATTCAGTAGCAACTGTACTAGATTTAAAAGGATGAGATAATGCACAAAAGTGTGCATACATGGTAAGTCTATAAACTACCACCATGAGGACACTCTTTCCTTTAGACTTGGGTAGACCTCCTCTCAACGCTGACTTGGAATGGATAAAGGTATCAATAGTCCCGAGGTCTTAATTGTATCAGCTATATTTTGTTGGAAAACCAAACATTCTACCACAAACTTCTGAATATAATATTTAAGGCCATCCAAAAAAAATAATCCTTCTTGACCCTGTGGTAAGTTTTCAAAAATATTGAGTGCCTTCCTAAGGGGGAGGTGTGCAATTCCAAAGAATTTTTTTTTTAGTTGGGAATCCTTGCAAAGATATAAGTGATCTTTGTACCATAATGAATCATTTTCCCAGGTAAAAGTATCATATGTACTAGGATCTTGCTGCAAATTTTGAATGAGTGTCAACACCTCTTCATCATTCTCCCATTCATCCCTTGATTTTGTTATCCACTCGGGTTGGATAATAGAAATGGCACAAAGAAATGCTTCCACATCCTCATCCTTTCTCGAGAGTGCATCTGGAACAACATTTTTCTTCCCTTTTTTGTAGATGATTTCAAAGTCATAACCCAACATCTTTGTGACCCATTTTTGTTGCTCTTCTAAAGATAATATTTGTTCCAAAAATTATTTAAGACTATTATGATCTATCTTTACCTTGAAGTGTCTTCCCATTAGGTAAGGTCGCCATTGCTTTAGTGAATTTAGTATTGCCAACATTTCCTTCTCATAAATAGGTTTGTGTAAATATTTTCCTTTGATTGGACGACTTTCAAAAGCAATGGGTCTTCCTTCTTGCATTAAAACAACACTAATTCCATTTCTTGAGGCATCACATTCCAAAATAAAGGTTTTTGTGAATTCTGATGTAGCTAAGATCGGTGCCAATCACATTGCCTCTTTAACATGTTCAAAGGCCTTAGTTTCTTCTAGAGTACAAGAAAATTCATCTTTCTTCAGTAATGATGTTAGCGGTGTCACTATTCTCCCATACTTCTTAGCAAACTTGCGATAATACCTTGTCAACCCGAGAAATCCTCGAAGATTATTTATGGTTGTGGTTATTTTCCATTCCTTAATGGCTTTAATTTTTTTAGGGTCTACCTTAACACCCTCATGAAATATAATATGACCCAAATATTCCAACTCTTGTACTCCAAAGAAACATTTAGAGGTTTTTTCATATAATTGTTTCCCCTCCAACAGTTTGAGCACCTTGTCAACATGTTGAACATGATCCTTCGAAGACTTGGTGTAAATTATTATATCATCAAAAAATACTAACACAAATTTTCTAAGGAAAGGTTTGAAAATGGAATTCATCAAACCTTGAAATTTGGAATGTGCATTAGTAAGGCCAAAATGCATGACCAAAAATTCATAATGACCCTCATGAGTTCTGAATGTTTTTTTCGGAATGTCTTCATTTTTCATTCTAATTTGATGATATCCCGAATGAAGATCCAACTTGGTGAAGTAAATTGCTCCATGTAATTCATCAATGACATGAATGGGAAATTTATATTTAATAGTAATATTGTTGAGCCCCCTATAATCCGGACACATGCGCCATGATCCATCCCTCTTATGCACCAATACTACTGGAGTAGAGAAAGAACTTTGATTAGGTTGAATTATACCGACCTCTATCATTTATGCAACCATACATTCAATTTCACTCTTTTGTGTATAGGGATATCTGTAAGGCCTGATGTTTGGAGGAACACTTCCTGGAATAAATTGAATATCATTATCATGATCATGAATAGGTGGGTGGTATTTGGGAGTCTCAAATACCTTGGAATTATTTTCCAATACTTTTTGTAGATCTGGAGAAATAGACGATTTCAATGTTTGAACGTCTAGTGAGCATAATTGTGCAATTACTCCTCATTGTTATTTATTTAGAATATTTGTCATGCCATTAGATTTGATTATCTTTCTTGATTCCTTGTGATTCCCCTTAATTGAACTTCCTTTCCTTCCCAAAAAAAATTAAGAAAATTTCTTGGAAATTAAAATTTATCATCCCCAAAGATTGTAACCATTGGACTCCCAGTACAACATCGGCACCACCCGTTGGAATGGAAATCATTGGACTATTAAATACATATTCCCCCATGGATAACTTGATATTATGACACTTTCTAAAGAAATTTATAGTTCCTCCATTTTCAACCAACACTTGACACTCTGGTGCTAGATATAGGAAGTAATTCAATTCCTTAGCTATATTACAATGAAAAAAATTATGGGTACTACCTAAATCAATCAACACTGTTACCTTTTTCTTCGTGATATGTCCTTCTATCTTGAGAGTTTGAGGAGTGGTAATTCCTGAAAATGCATTACAAGATATGGTCAGATTCATTTATTCTTTCGTTGGTGTTGGTTCCTAGTTTAATTCCTCTTCTTTTGACGTTTCTTGTTCCTTTTCTTCCTCCTCTTCACAATCTATGTAAAATAATTTCTTCTCAACACACTTATGACCTTTAGTGTATTTTTTATCACAATTGTAACAAAGCCCTTTTACTCTTTTTTCCTCCAATTGTTGTGGTGTCAACGTTGTAGGTTGTGGAAGGCTAGGAGCAACAACACTTCCATCTTTATAGTTGTGAGTGGTAGAATTCCTTGTTGCCATAATTTTTCTTTCAACTTTTCTTTCCACCCTGAATGCCTTCTCCAATGAATCAGGTTCCCAAAGGTGAACCTCATGTTGGATGTTATATTTTAAATTCCCTATGAAGACATCAATCCTATGCTCCTCTCCAATATCATTTACCCTAATATTCAATTTTGAGAAGTCCTCAATGTTCTCTTCCATTGAACCCCTTTGTTTGAGATTTATCATTGGCTAAAGAAGGTGTTGCTCTTTGTATCCTCATAATGTGTTATCATTTACTACGTAAAAATTAATCAATTGGAAAGTGGTTTATGAGAAAAAAGCCATTAATACCATACAAATTTATCGGGTTCTAAATATAAAGATGCAATGTGTACCTTTTGTGTGTGTTGCACATTATGAAGATCAAAATATTGCTTCATATGTAGTATTCATGTTACCGGATCTGTGCCATCAAAATTAATTATATCAATCTTTGGAATATGGTGGGTCTTCAATCCAAAGTTAAATTCTACGGAATCATGATTAACATTACTTTTTTTCTCATCATGATTTTCATCTAATACCTTTTCGCCATTAGGAGCATTTCTTGTAGCAACTTTCTTCAAACCTTCCATGTCTTCTTTTAAACCATTCTTCAAATATTCCATGTTGCCTTTAATTTGTTCTTCTATACCATCCATCTTAGCTTTCATACCATTCTTCAAACCATCTATCTAAGCTTCCATTTCATTTTTGGTTACTCTTTGCGAGAGCGAAATTTGTTGCACTTGGTCTCGTAATTTTATCATGTTGCATTTCTTCCTCTTCTTCATGCATCATAGTAGGGCTTTATGGTTGCTTAATAGGTGTTTTAATTTTCTTGCTTCGAGTAATTTGAATCAAATAATGATATTTATGCTTCATTATGCCCCTTGAATCACTTCAAACTAATTTTTCAAACAAAACTTGTGCTAATTTTAAAAAAATACACCCATTTTTCTAGCTTTGTAGGAGATTGATATTGAATCTATTTTATCTCTGTAAATTAGGACCTCCAAGGTCTGAAATTGCGTCCTGTGGTATCCCTCTGAGTCTTCTTTCCAACCCCACAAGTCAGACTGAGATTGGAGTCTTCAAGAAAGAGTTATGTCCAATCTCCCATGATAGCCTAATTATAGACTAGTTCAATAGAGAAAACTTGTACGTAATGCCATGTGTCACTGTTTTGACCTTTGGCTCTGAAAATTATACATGACAAACTACAGTCCATATGATTTCAGCCACTTATTATGAAATTCAAATTTTATGCTCAGAGGGAAATTTATGACTATTTTTCATAGGTCACATGTTTGAGACTGAATTATGGAGCCTTCAAAAACCCTAACTTCCTTGGGTCATATCTCTGAAAATATATTGAACCAATTCATACATGAATTTCACCAAGATTTTTTCTCCACAAGGTCATAATTTCATCTTCTAAATCCTCATAGAAAAAAATTTATAGTAAAAATTCCACGATGACCTGTTTGAAGAAGTGAAACCCTAGAATCCAAAGCTTTGATACCAAATGTTATGAAACCAGCTCATAAAATAGAAGAAAAGATAGATTAACGACTTCAAAAACTATCCTCTTTAAGGGGGGAAACTCCTTTAAATTACATAAATCAACAATTATTAGATTATATAAATGACAGTACCTCCTTTGTATATATAAGAGTCTAAGGGGTCACAATAATAAGAGCCTATATAATAATAATAATGTAAGGGCACAACAATAACAATAGTGGGATTCTATGGGGCACAAAAATAACAATAAGGGGAATACACTAACAATAACAATAAGGGGGCTACACTAATATTGTAGGGACCTAACAACCCAAGGGGAATAATAATAGGTAGTTGGTTATGTATGGATGTCATTTTTAGTAAATAAGGCCTATGTGGTAGTGTGAAAGTAATAAATGTAGGAAGGTTTACTAGAAGATTCCACCTACTAGAAAGTTACTTCTCTAAAATGTTCCTAGGAGGTGGATAGTAATATATAAATAGGTATAAACAATGTAATGGAGTGTCATGAAGAATGTTGTAATGGCAGAAATAATTGTTTGTGCTATGGATTCCCTCCTTAACGAATAACTGATGGTGTTACTCTACCACAAGAGTTTCTCTATAATTATTATTTTCATTCTTTTCTGTGAATGATTTGGTTTATTTTGAAGTTAAGGGTTCCTCGTATGTTGTATTTCTATATTTGTTTAGTTATATTATAGCATAACCATGCCAAAATCCATACAACAAGTAGATTATGTTAGAGAACTAGAGGTAGTGAGTCAAGCATGTGTAGAACTTGTATGACCTGCATACAACCTTGAAAATCTCCTAATAATAACATATAACAATGGGAGAAGGTAAAAACAGAGGTAGTGAATGAAGGGTGTGTATATCTTGTTTGACTTATGTACAACCTTGAAAACCAGCCAACAATAGCATACATCCATGGAAGAAGGTGCTTGATAGTGTACGCCCCCTTAGAAGATGACTAGAGAATTTATGGTCATGGGAAAGAATCTCAGGGTGTGTATGGTAGTGGAGAAGAAACCCTTGGTGTCACTATTTACTTTAGTAATCATTGAATTTCACTAGCCAAAATTAGAAACTCAACTATTAACTTGCAACAACCAATTAATGGTAACCTTATCTCTTCGTCCCGAGAGAAAAGTGATTGATGAAAAATAAAGAGCTATTGGTATTATTGAATGCTAAAGAGAATGAAACTATGAAGGAATCTCACACCATGAAAAAAAATAGGTAGTAATTAAATACAAAGGAGAGTTTCTAGTGACTCACATACCAAATTTAACATTGCATTTAACATCTATAGCATATTGATTTTATCATAACAATCAACTAAATGTAGTTTTAAATTAAATCCCATAAAATCACACATAATTATCATGGATATTTTACTCTAGAAAACCAACTTTAAATGGTTGCTCCATTTTCATTTATTTTTTCATCCTCCTTATTAAACCAACTTTAAATGGTTGCTCCATTTTCATTTATTTTTTCATCCTCCTTATTGGGTAGCAAAAGAAAAATTCCCCAAAGCCCAAAAATCCCTTTCAGAATTAAGTTTATAAGAATATATGAGAGATCTTAGTGGTTAATGTGAAGGCTAAGAGATTGATCTTTCATTTCTCATTCCTCATTTATTTTTATGTTTTATTTAATTCTTTGTTTTTCCCTTATTTTATCTTGTTTAATTTTTATCATTTGTGTTGTATTTTATTATTTATAGCTTCATTTATTTCCAAATTACACTTGTAGGTACTAAATGTGACAATCAATTCAGATCAATCCTCCACATTTGGGTCCTCATTAGAAGTCCTCTCATGCATGCCTAAAATTACATTGACATGGGCATCATATTTGTTTTCCACTTGCTCAAGCTTTTCGACAATTGGGATCTCTTTGGATAATTCTTGATTAATGTTATAAGCAAAGATATCCTTCACATGTCAATCTAGGTCAACAATTTTATGATATTTCAAATCCCAAACTCTTGAGTGTCTAGGGTGAGGTATGACCAAACATACCACACCATCCATCTCCTGATCCAAAAACAATCTTTGTTTCTTCTTGATACAAGTTTCTAGAGTCTCCACCCTCTTCCTAGGATTATAAAATGATAGTAGAGATGATAAACCAAAACAATAATCTCAATCTCATTGTTGTTTTTGTTTCCATTAATCCTCCCGTGTCTATGCACTTTGCGTTTGAAATAAGGTGGTTTTCCCCTCTACCATCCCCCTCCTTCATGTCCTCTAGAGATTCACACATCAATTAGGATCGAAACTAGTCCATCCTCCCAAACTTGACCCTCTATGTGAGTCAAATTATTCTTAAAAAACTAGTTATGCCAATAACTCTATATTTCCACTTGGAGTTTCACCTCAACTTATAGATGAAAGCATGGTTATGATAGGATTCCATCACCTCCCTCAAGTTATTCAAGATGTGTTTGATCTAGATATATGAAAGGAATGAAATAAAATATAGATTTATAAAAAAACGTAAATATACAGTAAAAATTGACTTCTATTAATAAATGGAATGTGATGAAACTTAAAAAAAATGCAAAATGAAACAAACTTGCTTGAATGGTGGAAGCTTATCTCTAAGAAGAAATGTGACGACTATGTAAATTCTCTAGAGCACATTACAATGAGGCCAAAAGGCCCTTTTTAACATAATGAAGCAATGGGGAAACCCTAATCATCTAAAAACTTAACGCTATGAGATTAAAATCCAAGAGGGTTGTGGCCCCGATGGGGTTAGTTGGTACGTCAACTTCCCAAGGTCGTAACTTTTGCATACGATCTCTGCTTGGTGTGCTCGATAGCCCATTGGAAAGGTCTAGACAAGAAGTACACATTTTGAATGGGCCCAAGAAAAAGTGTTCAATAATCACTAATTCCCATGTCACGTCAAAAAAACATCATTTAGGGCCTCAAAACAACCCCAAAAGTTAAGGACCTGAAAACTATAAAAAATAATCCAAGATGAAGAATTGTGCTTTGATCCAGTGAAATAAGCGGATTCCATCGATATCCACCTGGATCAATCCTACCTCCATTACATTAAGTTACCCCATCATATGGGGAAACTTCTACTAAACTTGGCCTTGGGTGAGCCACTTGCTTTGGTGCAGGAGTTGTCTTGCTTTGGAAACTTTAAAAAGCTAGATCCTCTATTAGCAAGTTCCCTTAACTTGTGTGTCCACAATATGATCAATGGTTGCATGTTACATGAAGTTGGTGTTGATATTTTTTAGTGTCAACTAATCTAATATCTCTGAAGTGTCCAATAATGGTTGAAAGTATGGTTGAAGGAGGTCCACATGAAACACTAGGTGTAACTCAAGGAAGGTGGGAATAATTAGCTAAAAAGAAATGCCACCCAAAACCTTAGTAAAAGTGTAAGGTCCATAGTGAAGTGGACAAAGCTTTTGATGGGTTCACATAAGGTGCTCTTTCTACAAAGGAAACCATACCTTTTCTCCCACCTGATGTTTGTGTGGCACTTGGCGTTGATCATGGTGATGCTTGTACTTAGTGTTGGATTTATGTAAAATATAGTGGACCTATTGACATATGAGTTGAATTCGTTCAATGAATTGGGTGGTTTTATCAGCCTCAGAGTGAGAATAGGAAAATTCTACCTATGTGGATGCAAGGGGTAGTGCTACATCAATAGGTCCTAATGGTTGAAATCCCAGACCCACTTGAAAATGGATGTGGTTGGTCAAGCTATGGAGGGTTTTGTTTAGATATTCTAAATAGAGTGGAGACTTTCATCCCATGTTTATGGATGCTTGGAGTTGTACATGAAAAAGATATGCACGATCATATTATTGATAACCTATATCTAGCCATCAGTTTGGGGGTGAAAGGTAGTGGATTTGGTGAGCTTGGTTCCCAATAGTGACTAGAGGCCTGACCAGATGTGTTTAGGAAAATAATTTCTTGATATGATATGATAGTCTATGGTATCCCAAATGTACCCACACCTATTCGAAGAAGAGCGTAGTAGTGGCTTTTTCTATGATATTCTTCTTGCAAGTTGTTAAAATGACCATCTTAGAAAATTTATCAGCAACATGAAGACATAGCCATTAACCTACTTGTTCAAAGGAATATCAGACATATAGTCTATCAACAAGGATTCCAAGAGCCTATCGGTAGTAAGTATATGGTTTTACAAGTATTTCTTCTTAATGGCTGGCTTGGAAATGGCATAGGTAGTGCAGGACCTTATATACTTGCATATATCCTGCCAAAATTTCAACTAGTAGAAATAATTTTTTAGCATCGCCATTCTCTTTTCCATGCCAAAATGTCCTCCCATCTGACTATCGTGAGCTTCCAAAATTATCTTTTCACATTCACTTGAAGGAACACAAAGATGGCTCAAATGGAATAATATTCCATATTGAAGATGAAAGTCAATGACGGTTATGCTTGTACCTACCATATAGTAGGTTTTAGCAAATTTGGGATCGATCTCATAGAGTTGGGGCCACCTAGAGGCCTCATGACCACAAGAGGGGAGCACTATGCTTAGTTCTAGAACTTGAGGTCGACTGAGGAAATCAATGACACAATTTATACTCCCTATCTTATATTTTATATTGACATGAAACTACAACAAGTATGTGGACCACTTTTTATGGAGGTCATTCTGCAATTTTCCTTATGTCTACATGAACTCTAGGGGCTTGTGATCATTATGGATATTTATCTCCTTCTTGGGAATGTAATACTTCCATTGGAAGTATGATTTTACAATGAAATTCATTTCTTTGTTATAGGTGGGGTACTTATTAATGGCATGTAATAGTGTCTCACTATGGTATACCATCATATGACCATGATAAGTGAGAATTGCACCCACTACATAGTTTGAAGCTTCTGTCTCAATCTCAAAAGGTTATTTGATATTGGGTAAGGAGAGCACTGGGTTTGAGCACAAGCAAGACTTTATATCATTAAAAGCATTCCATTGCGACTTTCCCAACATGAATTTTTTTTTGCCACCACCCTTGGACACTTGGCTGAGGGCCCATGAAATATGGGAGAATCCCAACGCAAATAGATGATAGAAGTTAGAAAGGCCTATGAAACCCCAAATATCAGTCAGCATGGTCAAGGTTGGATAGTCATGAATGGCCTGAATCTTGGCTAGATCCACTTGCACACCATTCTCATCAAAATTGTAGCCTATGTATTGCATGATGTTCATGCTAAATGAACATTTTCCCAAGTTATAAAATATCTTGTGCTATTGTAGAGTGTGAAGTATTTCTTGATATGTTGCAAGTGTTATGCCCAATTCTTGTTTAAGATGAGTATATCATCCAGATATGCCACCACCAAATAATTAATGAAGGGCCACACAATATCATCCATCAACCTCATGAAATTTGTTTGGAAATTTTTCAAACCAAAGGGGATGACCAACCATTCAAAAATACCTTCTTTGGACTTGAAAGCAGTCTTACATTCATTGGTTTTCTTTATTGGGACTTGGTGGTAGCCTTATTTCAGATCAATCTTACTGAGGTACTTTCCCCCCTTGAGCTAGTCAAGAAGGTTATTAATTTGAGGAATTGGGTATTGATTCATGACAATGATTTTATTCAAGTCCTTGTAATCAATGCAAAGTCACTAGGTCCCATATTTATTTTGCATGCGTACAATTGGGATTTTTCATGGTGAGGAGCTTGGTTGGATGTGAGCTGCTCTTGGATTTGGCATTTTAGTTACTCTTTTTCAAAAAGATAGCACTAATATATTGGCCCATTTTGTAGAGGTGCATTGAGGTTCATATTGATTGGATGCTTAATCTGATAGTGCAGAGGTACCCCAGTGGGTGAGGAGAATATGTCTTTGTATTCTTCCATGACGTTATCTAATTACTTTTGTTGTGTGGATAGGCATTGTGTGGAGGCCAGGGATGTGGCCATGACCTTCTATTCACTTTGAGAGTGAATCATAAAGAAGACGAATTTCCTAGTCTCGAAGATGACCTTCCTACATTTCTTAGTGGATATCAAAGAAATGGTGGTAGGTATAGATACCTTTGGTATTGTATATATTTTTCTGCCCAAAGTAATAAGAACACTAGAAGATCTAGAATCATATGAAACATGACACTTCCACAAGTATGGTTGGCCTAAAAGAACATCATAAACTTAAAAGGGAGAAATATCACACAATACCTCATCATTGAAGGGCTTCATGTCATAGGGCAGGAGACATTATTGGCTAATGTGGAGATATTTCCCTTGGCAGAGCCACCCAATGGTGTAAGGGTTCCCTAGTCTGGATATCAGCAGAAAACATTTAAATGAAAACCAGTCAATAACAGAGTGCTTTTAACAAATTCTGATATAATAATTCCTGATTTCACATTAGAATTTAGAACACATTCATGAATGGATGAAAAACATAAGAAAATTTCACAAATAACATTTAGAAAATACTTCACTTAAGTGGCCCAACACATGAATCCAGTAATATGATGATTTATTGCTTGAGATCCAGTCTTCTGACTTGAAATTGATACAAAAACCCTTAGGTTCAGAATACAACAGCTATAGAAATCTTCAGCAATTAATCCACACTAATACTTCAAATGATGAAGTATTTATAAAAAAAGTAGTACAAAATATCCTAGAACAGTCTTAGGAATGTTTCTTGGAAAATAAAATATTTTTTTACAAAAAGATAGTGACAGTTGCCTAACAAATTGCTAGTTGTCCTATTATCGAAATTAAATAGCATATTGTTTGGATTTGGGTTGCAACTGGACAGTTGAGGTGTCCCTCACACTAGCAATGTAATCTTTAATCTGTTTTATTCTACCTCCTTCATCTGATACTCTTTAACCTGATACACTTTAATTGATGATATACTTTAACCTCTGAAAACTGTTTCACTGTGTTAACAATCTGTTTTACAGTGTAAAAACAGCAACTTTGTTTTTATCCTTTCTCACTGCCAACTATTTTTACAACAAAGCTGTAAGCTTCTACCAGAATTCTGCCTCTGGTAATTTGATCTTCATGAGTTTCCTGAAGTTTTCATCTGCTTCTGTGTATCTTACAAAATTTGGCTTGACCACAAAAAGGTGTTTTATCTCATGTTGTAAACAAAACAGATTTTCAATGCTTTTGTGCAAAACTTTACCTGTTGGAATCCCTTGCCAATATAATTTGTTCACATGTTCTTTGGAAAATTCCCTTATCTTTTTATCATAATCTTCTTTTTTCATCAATTTATCATTGATTACTAGAATATTAGGAAGTCCTTTTTGCCTCAAAGTGTCAAATTTCATCATGAATCTTGTGATGGCTACATCCACATTTTGGCACTTTTCTTCCAACTGTTTCATCAGGTTCTTCTTGGGAATTACTTTTCTTATCTCAAGAATTGTTTCTGTCCTGTCTGTTATTCCTATTTCATCCAATTCCTGCTTATTTTTAGTATTCAGGAACTTAATAATTTCCAATGCTTCTTCAGGTTTGGTGCCCAATTCATGTTTGGTCTTCTGTATTTCTTCTCTAGCTAATTTTAGCAAGTCCTTCTGTTCATATATCACTTTTATTGATGGCCAAATATCATTGACTGATTCAATGATTTTGGACCATAGTTGATTTTTGATGTATGCCATGGGCTCTTTCAAGGTCAACTCTGTTTCTATCTTTTTTAGTTGTTCACTTAACCTTTTAGCCTTTTGTTCTTCCATTTTAGCATTTATCTGTGCTAACTTCTTGGCATCTTCAAGATTATTGATTTGCTCCTTTAATCTGTTGATTTCATTAGTTTGTATGGACATTTATTCCATTGCTTTTGTCAATTTGTTGGCCCCATCTAACTGCTGAACTGCTAAAGTAGAAGACTCAGTGGAAAAAGTAGTAGAGGAAGTTACTGGCACTGTTGTGGCCAATGGAACCTTTGGAGCTAATTCTTCTGCCAGAGTTGATGGAACTACTGTTGTTACCATAGGAATTATTGTAGGAGGGACATTTTGTGTCTTGGCAGCTTGTTTTTCTTGGACTAGCTTGTCCATCTCAATTTACATTTCCCTGATTTGTGTTGTCATCTGTAATATGAGATTCATCATCTCATCCTTTTGGTTTGCTTCCTGTACAATTTCCTTAGCCTATGGATGCTTTGTAGGGGGTAATTTCAATTTTTTTCTGAGTGCTGCAATATCAGCATTTTTCTTCTTTACTAGTTCTTCTGCAGCTTTCACATTAGAAGGGTCATAACCCACTTCAATTACTAACTCCTCTAAATATTTGATTCTGGTCTCTTTAGCATATGAAGAAGATTTTTCAACCTGAAGTTGATATTTCATATTTGTCAAAGCATTCTAGAGCTTTTGAACACTCATTTCTTTTGTGGTCATTGTAGAATATAGCATTTCTAAGCTTTTCTTATGGAATTCAATTTGGTTCAAGGGATGAATGTCTTGGACTAGTACTTCAAAATCAACCTCTTTATAGTCAATTGTTGTTTTAGGTGTTTGCACTGTAGGTTGAAGTACTGACATCAAAAATTTCTTATTTGTATGATCAAAGGCTAAGAGCAACCTATTTTGAATCCCCGGAGTCTGCTTCAAATATTGAGAATAGATTTCATTATTGATTTCCTCATTCTTAGATTTGATCTCTTTATACCTTTCTTTAATATCCATATCTTTATCCTTTGCCTGTTTTGATGAAGATACTTCCACACTTTGTTGTTTATTAATCATTTGTGTGTTGGAAGTAGCAAGTTGCTGCTCATTTTAAATCTATGTGGGAGGCACAGTGTTTTTATCCGGAACCTCTATATATATAACCTCAATTGTTTCCTTTTCTTTATCTACTAGATTTGTCTTTGTTTTCTTGTACCTGAGTTTGAATCTAGTTTCTGTGGTAGTTTCAGCACTATATGAGCCTTCTTCCCTTTTTCTTTTTGTACCTCTGTCTTCCTGAGCTGATGTTTTCAGAATGTGACTAGTATCACTCTGTTGAATAGCTTCTACCAATGTATTTTCTAACCATTCAGATTGGTTAGAAAACTTCTCAATGTCAGGCTTCTTGTCAAGAACATATGGGATTAATTTACATTTTACCCTCATCTTGCTGATTATACCATATGGATCATAGTACCAAAGGAAACTTTCACTAAAATTATACTCTAACAACTGATTTTCTGCCTCTGCACCTGCTTCTCTGCTATTGCATATGAAGGAACCCACTTGGTTTTTAAATTTAAACTGGGTTTTCTTTTTAGCAACCAAAAAATTTACAGAATCTGAGTTCAAAATCTGTCTAATATATTCTACAACAAACAATCTCATTGGTAAATACTTTGGCAACTGATAGGGAAGGAGATTTGACCCATAAACTCTAACTTCAGTGTGATTCTGGTATAAATACCAATCACCTATCCTGCTTTGTTCTGATAACTGTAAACCTTCTTAATTTCATCACGGATTCTAGGTTGCACATTGTTTTCAAGAAGATTTACCAATGGATGGATAAAAATAGTTTGTGAAGTTTGCATATGTGAACTCAGTTGACTCCTTTCTGATCAAGGAAGTCCATAAAATAATATATTGTTCATTTCCCTCTACATCCATCTTTTGAAGAGATATTGGAAACTTATCTAACTGAAAGTAGGGGAACATATGGAAGAGAAATGAAGTGTATCTGAAAACACCTTCAATAGGAAGTTTAACAATTTGTTCATGAATGTTATCAACAATATACTCAGCAAAATTATAGATGACTGCAGGGGGCTGACCAAGCACAAATATGGACAAAAAACCAAGTATAGATGCATCTATATATTCATCAATAAAGTAACCAAGGATAAAAGACAGCATTGAGATAATGTGTCTTGTTCCTTCTGGGAATTTTGAAGAGGAATAGGAAGGATTTAGCTTTGGAATTTCCACATATGATCGCATGAATGTTTGGAAAATTTGGAATATTTTAGGAAAATCTAATTCCAAATAAGACTCTGTCAGAACTTTAGTGGACAAAGGGAGTGCATTGGGTTCAGGCTGCAAATGAAGCATTTGTGATGGGTAATTCCAACCCCCAACCCAGTTAATTAATTTAACAAATAAAATCTAAACACGCATATACCCAACTGGAATTATTACGTGGCATATCAATACATGGTGGATCTCCTACACGTTGGACTATGGTTAATGACACAACAATAATCCTCGATTTTCCAGCTTCCGTAGGATTTGTCACAGCACTTTGGTGATCTGCATTCAATTCCACAGTAATGATACCAACTCGATTGTTGTGTCTCTCGTTTTCCTCGCCTTAGGGTTCGCTCTCAACCCACCTTGGCGGTCATTTGCAATTTTGTTTGGTGTTTCCGAGTGAGGGTTTCACTCTGCGCTTTTTTTCCTGAGATTTGCACTTGTAAGTTCCGGCTTTCCCTGTAACTGGTTTGCAATGGCAGACTACCAACATTGTGAACCTTGTTTAACGATTCTGCTTCTTCGACAGGATCATTCGTTCCCACTGTAATTGCATGTTACTTTTAGACCACAGCTCTCACTATTTGTTTTCTGCTGTAGTTATCTTCCGCAACTGGTGACTTTGTTATTCGGCTGTGTACAGGTGGTTTCTACTATTATGTTTCGCTGGTTCATTCAATTTCATCCGGCGCTCCACTGGTAAGTCGGCTCTCTTTGATTCAGTTTCTCATTCACCTCCTTCTTGTTCTGATCGTTGGGCTCCTTGTGAGCAGGTCGGTCGTTTTTGTTTTTCCTTCGTGGTAGCTGTCTAATCCAGCCAAAAAAATATCAACGTGCTCTTTCCTTCTCGTAAGGTAGGGATGTCGAATTCCATCCACCGTCCTTCAATTTATGTGGACGCAACAAATGGTATGCTGGGCTAACGCCATCTTTCTGTCTTATGCAGGTAATACAGTGTTCTCACGCTCCAGTCTTCAACCTTGGTTAACCTTGTTCCCCGATTTGTCACGGGTAGTATCCTTCCCTGTTCCAACTTCTCTTTTTATGTTGGTATTTGTCACTCCAATATTTCTCGGAGTCTCGACTGTAACAACTGGAACTCCGCTATGTATTTTCCCTATTTCAGTCTGGTTAAATCTTATACAGGTTCTCTTCTCTGGTTTTCGAGGAAAACCCCGCCTGTAGCTTGTGGCTATTTCAAAACTCAATTATTGTAACCCTAAGGGTTTTTGTTTTTGCTTGGTCAAACCCCCAACTACAATCTTTTGTTTTGAATAGCTTCGTTTTCTAATGTAATCAATGAAACTGTAAAACTGGACTTTGAATGTGACAGGCTAATATATTCGGAAAGAAAATTTCAATTTCGGTTTCAATTTGCTCAGAAAATACGATAGCGTAATAACTGTTACCTGTAGATTAAATTATCTGCCTGTATGTGGTTTCTATTCGCTTTCTGTTTTCACGTCTCCTTGTTGATGATGTTTGGCCGATTCTCCTTCGATCTGTAAGTCTCTGTATTATGACAACAATTCGTAGTGACTGCCTTCCTGCACTACTGTAACTGTTCACTTTGCATGAAGAAAAAGAGATAAAGAAATACAACTATTTGTTACTATAGTTCTTGTTAATAAATTGTCAGTGCCATGCACATTAATCTGTAAACAAAACTGTTACTCCGTAAATCAACACAAAATGATTTGCTGCACAATTATGTTACTGGCTTTATTACTCCTCTTTTCTTGACAGGTTGCAGAACCCCCGTAAAGTGCCCCTCCTCCCCTTTTTGTAATTCAGTGGAGGGTAAATTCGTTACCAATTGGTAACTTCCCCACTGTCAGTTACACAGTTACACTTTACATATTATTTCTATTTTCATTTTGTCACTAATGAAATTTAAAACAGCCAAATAACCCTACCATAGTTTCTTAATAACAATTAAAAACAAAAAGTCAGCTACACTAAAGCAAACCCCCTACTGGTAACTAATCATCTAATAAAAAACAAACAAATTAAACATGGAAAGGTTCAAAGACCTGTTAAAACATCACGTCACTAAAAGACAAGAAAACCTGCTGTCTGTTTGCCTCTCCTAGTCGGATGCTCCTGCATCAATTTGGTTTATGGATTCAGTAGTGATAGTAAAAAATACTTCTTTCTCCTCATTAACAATTGCTCTTTGTATGGGGAATAATAATTTTGACACAATATGATGACCTCAGGGCATTGATGGGTGTGGGGAACAACATACTTGGGCAAATTAGACTCCCAAATTAGCACATCATCTACTTGATCCAAAGCTTTCTCTTGGCTCCAGCAGTGGAGCTCAAGAAGGTTATATTCAGTTACTGGATCAGTGATTTTATAGTCTACATCAGCCAATGGGGTATGTTCAAAATCTACAATAGGAGGTTGTAGTGGATTGATGACAATTGTGCTTTTAGAGGCCATGGGTAAGTTTGTTTTTAACAATTTAACCTTTCTATATCTTTAAAACTCTGTTTTTAGGTTTTTTAACACACTTCTGTAAGATTAAATTGATTACAGAAGTTCTTTTTAGTATAACAAAGGTTTCTCTTGGAATGCAACAGGTTAAACTTGGGTTTCTCTAACTCAAACTGTCAATTCTTTGCTTAAAAACCAATTTCTTTGACCTTTACGAACTCAGGAATAGCTAGCAAGGGTTTACTATAGATTTCTTTGATGAAATAGTTTTAAAACATCCAAATTTATGCAAAATTTATAGTGTTGAGCACTGTAAATGGGTTTTGAATCATTCAGAGGGCTTTTAAAGGTCTGCAGATGGCTAAATCAATTGGATTTTACTTAAAAAACAACTTACAGCTTTCAGAAACTGTGAAATTCTCAGGGTTTGCAGCAGAGATGATTTTATAAGGTAATATGGGTGTTTTTGAAGCAAACAGGCTTTTAAAAAGCTTGAATTCAAGAGTATACTTCTTTTCAGATGAAGGGATAGGTCTTTTACCTGAAAAATACCTATGATTTAGGAATTTTATGTGGAAAAGGTTTCGCTGGGAGTTTGGAAGCTTTCAAAATCTTGCTAAGGTCTTTAAATACAGTCTGGAGGTTTTGAGCAGTCGCAGCACTAAATTTGGTCGAATTTTGTTGTTTTTTGCATTCAAACAAGGGCGACAATGTCTTTTTCTCAGTCGGTAACAGTTTATGAGTGAAAAGAGCAACAGAAGGGTTGAAATGCGTACAATCGGGTGTTTTATAAAGAATTTGGATTTAAACAGTGTTTGCATTTAATGACAGCCAATTCAAAATGGAGTGTTCTAGGCGCGGGGGAGGATTTACCGTTGAGAAATTTATTGCACCGTTGGAGGATGGTATATGGTATTTCTCGAAAGGATGTGATCCAATACTTTTACAACACGTGGAGGAGAGAGAACAGGATAAAACTGCTTTTATCTCAAATCTCAATTTTTTTAACAATCGCGCTATGATATTTGCTATGTGAAATCTAGGCCATTGGATCAAGCGGAGGGATGTGAACGGTCGGGATTAAGCAGCTTAGATGCTGGGTATTAGGCATGGAGCCCGGGAGTTCCTTTATACGGCGGGTTTGAAACTTATACGTTAAAACATAGTTTTAACATAAAAGTTTAATGTTAAAGGGATAGGCGGGTATGCGGGTTTTAATGTATATTCATAGCAAATGGGATATGTGCAGGTGTAAAGTAAACCTTGAGTGGATTAATATAAAACAAGGTTAGTTTAAGCCTATGGGGAGCGGGGAAATTATCACTTGGGGTAAATATACCATAGGATAAACATAAAATATGGTTTGGGATATGTAATAAAAATGAATTAATATATTACAGGGTGGAAGGTTTATAGTGGAATTAATATATTAGGTTAGTGTTAATATGAAATGAATGTGCGGGAATGTAAAATACACTATACATAGTGTAAAATATGATTTTTAGGCGGGATTTTTTCATTGTGATGCCCTACATAATCATTTAACACTTATACTTAGGATAATGCATTTTGGTGGGTTTTTGGGTATTTTTGTATGAAATGAAAATTAGTTAAAGGGGTTTTAACTTTTCCTAGGTAAATATGCATTTTGACTTAGGAAAAGGGGTTTTAGTAGGGAAAAATGAGTGATATGAAGGGGAAGGGTTTTAATGAGTTAGGATCCAATACTTAGTGTCAATCAGTCACTAAGACGTGGGTCTAGTCCCACTAGAAGTCAGAGAAATGCTCTGATTCTTTATAACTTAAGGTTTTTAGTACTAGAACGCATTGTGGGGAGCGCAATTAGTAATATGCCAGATGATGTTTATCCATGCTTTGTGTAACTACTTTCTACCTACCCATCATTTATTCTACCATTTTTTCCTTTATTTGCATGGGTGCATTTGAGCTTGCAAACCCTAATCCATTTTTCTTTTTAAAATAGGAAACTATCTAATTCTAACCTTATTTCATCCGAGGGCTCAGATTAAACTGTTGAGTTTCTCATTTATTCTCTAACTATCCACTGATTTGCCAAGATTACACTATTTGGCAAGATCTTTATTCTCTATCTATAAACATGAAATTTAAAGCATGAAAAAGTCAAGATTAAGCTATTTAACTCATCATGGATTATGGCATGAACAAGCTGCACATAATCATTTACTTGCAGTAAAACGTAACTAGTAGTGGCATTTTGACTTGCATCACTTTCATGTCTTATTTTTTTCTCTTTTTGTTTGGGATCCATTCTTTCTATTCTTTTTTATCTTTTTCTTTTAAGTCCTTTGATTTTTTCTTTTAGGACTTCTACCCTATTTTCATTTTTTATTTTCTAATATGGGAAAACAACTTACAGAAATCAATGTATGTACATATTACAAGACTAATCAAAATCAATTCAAAAATTATGAATCCTATTATTATAGGACCCTAACAGTGGCTCCACATGGGGATGGCATTTCCTAGTGAAATGTCAAGAAATTTTAGACTAGTAGCATTTGAATTCTGACTGTGTTGGCCTTGTAAATGTTTTCTGAGTTCTGCAATTATTCATACTTATGATATTTTACCTTTCAAAGCTTGGGGCCTTCTCTCTGGGCTTCAACTTTGTTAGGAAAAACATCTAATCCAATCTAAAATCTTCAATGTTATGTACAATGAATAAAGTAAACAAAGTTAACTATTGGTTATTTCTGAAGAGTAGTAATGCTTCAGCATTCTGCCATTGACAGGTCCACCTAGCAGATCTGATCCATCCATCTCTTTCAAAAAGAAATCATTATTACCTCTGTAACCATAAATAGCATAAGGTCATTTCCATAGAAAAACAAATTTTCCATGTTTACCTTTCTCTTCTCTCCTTGAATCCCACTTGAGAACTTTGTCACCTATATAGAAATCATTTTCTTTACTCTTCTTGTCAAAAATTTCCTTAATCTTATCTTGAATAACTTGAGACTTAAGATAAATCTCTTCTCAGGTTTGTTGCAAGTGAATGGTTTGGTTAATTCTTCTTTGAATATCATTGGTCTCAACTTGTAGCTCTTGGATTATCTTCATAATAGGTACTCCTAAGGAAGATGGAAAAGCAACATCCATTCCATAAACAAGTTGGTAAGGGGATGTACCAATAGATTTTTTGGCGGTAAGTCTATCTGCCCATAAGACATTAACTAATCTCTTGTTCCAAGTTTTCTTGTTGTCTTCTAGTAATTTCTTGATGATGTTCACAAGGCTTTTATTGGAGGATTCAACAAGGCCATTACCTTCAGGGTAATATGCAGTAGAATTGCCAAGGGTAATGTGGTATTTATGACAGAAATCAATCATATTTTTGGATTTGAATGCAGCTTCTTTGTCAGTGATAATATTTTCGGGGCATCCAAATCTTGAGAGTTTTTCTAAAAAGGAGATTATGACAATGTCAGTGGCTTGCCTAGAGGTTATGGCTTCTATCCACTTAGTGAAATAGTCAGTGGCTGTCAGAATCCACTTAATTTGGGCTAAGGATGGAGGGTGAATTTCACTATTGAAGTCAAGACCCCATTTTTGAAAAGGAATTTCTGTTGAGATGGGTTTTAAGGGCAGGGGTAACAGCTTTTTCTTTCCTTCAAAGATTTGGCACTTGTGACAGGAGGTCACATATTTTTTTACATATGCAAACAAGGTAGGCCAGTAAAAACTAGCTCTCAGGATTTTGTCTATAGTAGTCTTCTAGTAGAGATGTCCTCCATAGTCACCTACATGAAATTATTCTAAAACTTTGTCAGCTTCTTCTTTAAGAAAACAATTCAATAAAATTCCATCATGATCTTTCCAAAAGAGTACACTGTCTATGATACAAAACCTTACTGCCTTTAATTTTAAAAATCTAGCTTTTGTTCTTGATAATCTAGGAGGAGCTTGTAAATTTAGTAATACAAATACAATATATGCATACCATGGTGAGTGTGAAAAGGCTTCACTGATTTCTGGAGTCACCATCTCTTCCTAATCATCTATTTGGGCAATAAAATTAATATCTAAAGCATGAAAATTTGATTCAGCCATGATTTTGGCTAATCCTTGACCTTTTATGAGTTTGGTGGGTTTTATTTCTATGTCATATTCCAAAATTGTAGCAATCCACTTGCCTCTTTTACCATCAGGACCATTCTGTGTTAGAATGTCCTTTACAACTGCATTTGGAACATAGGCAATGATATGTGAATAAAGAATATACACTATAAAGTCTTTGATGGCCTTTACTAAAGATAAGGCCTGCTTTTCCATTATGTTATACTTTAAAGTGGCATCTCTAAGTGACTTGCTAAAGAAAGCAATAGGCTGCTCATAGCCTTGGTCATTTTTCTGCAGTAAAACTACAACAATAGTGTGTTCTGAAGCAAAAGAGAAAATAATAAAATAATTTTTAAAGTCAGGACTTATAAGGACTGGTTTTTTTGTTAAGGCTTGTTTAATAGATTCAAATGATTGCTTTGCCTCAACATTCCATTTAAGTACTGAGTCTTTTTTCAGCATATTGTTAAGTTCTCTAATTATTTTAGCTAGATTTGAGATGAATCTTCTAAGGAAGTTAATTTTACCTAGAAAAGCTTGTAATTCTTTAATGTTCCTAGGAGGACTAATGTTTAGAATGGCCTCTATTCTTGCTAGGTCTATCCTAATTCCCTCTTTAGATATAATATATCCTAGTAATTTACCTTCTTCCAATCCAAATAAAGTCTTCTTAGGATTTAGAGAGATGCCAAATTTCCTGCATTTAAAAAATACTTGTCTGAGATGATCCAAATGTTCATTATCAATCTTTGAAAATATAGTAATTTCATCTAAATAAATCATTAGGAATTCATGGATTTCCTTAGCAAAGGCTATATCCATGGCTCTTTGAAATGTGGCTCCTACATTCATTAACCCAAAAGGCATTTTCACATACATGAAAGTGCCCCATGGAGTAGTAAAAGTAGTTTTAGCTTGGTCTTCTGGTTGTGTCCAGAGAATCCATCTAACAATGAAATTCTGGAAGAACCAACCACCCTCTGTAAAATGTGATCCATATTTGGTAGACGGTAATTGTATTTTAAGGACACTTTATTTAAATTTATGAAATCAACACACAATTTGATTTCTCATGTCTTTTTCCTAGTGGGAACTAGATTAGAAACCCAATCAGAATATCTGATTAGTGCAATTATTTGGGCATCGTACATTCTTTTTACCTCTTTCTCAATTAAAGGCATCAAAATAGGATTGATCCTTCTTACCTTCTGTTTAAAAGGCTTTTGGTATTCTTTTATAGGTATTTCATGTTGTATTATGCTAGTGTCATAGGATTTTAAGTCCTCATAACTCCAGGCAAATACATCCTGAAATTCCTTGAAAAGAGCTATGTATTTTACTTTTTCTTCCTGAGGTAAAGCTTTTGAAAGTTTAATCATATTAGGTTTTAACTCTGTCCCTATATTACATTCATCAATATCAGATCTTAATGACTCCATATTAGGTTTTCTTGCAACATCATTAGAGTCAAATAGATCTTCTAAAGGGGTTAATCCTTTTGGTAAAAAGTTGTCTTTAAGGTTCAAAATATCAGATTCATCATCTGCTAACTCTTCAATCTCTACTTTCTCTAATTTATCTATGTCTAATTGACTAAATTTAGTAGGTTTAGCAAAATCTAAATTATTTACATCTACTTTATTCAACTCAATTTCACTATCTAAGTTCTGATCTATTGTAAAATCTGTGTCTATATTACAACCCTGAAATTCTCCTTCATTGTTCATGAAATAATAAATCTGTACATCCTGTGAGAAAATTTTCCAATATTTAAGATTGTCTGGAATTATAGGTCTATGTTTGACTTTTGCAATGTATCTATGATTTGGTTGAAATGGCAGATTACAGGTACTAGCAAAAGTTGCTAAGTAGTGAGCCTGTATGTTATGTTTTCTTGGTATTGCAGAAAAATCACATTCTAACAGTTCCTTAATTAAATCTAAAATAGTGTCTCTATATCAGCTTAATCTTGGATTATAAACAGAATATTCTCCAGTTATCTATTTCACAATTAACTCTAATTCTCCCATAATTGACACTCTTTTACCTCCTAAATTTCTAACAATCTGCAGTCCTAAAATAAGAGCTTCATATTCATCCATGTTGTTGGTACATTTAAAATTTAGTCTGAAAGCATGACCTTCTGCATGATTGTTTTCCATATTATGTATCCAAACTCCTGCTCCTGCTCCTAATTTATTGACTGATCCATCAAAATCTAGGTGCCATAATGATCCATGAAAGATATTTTCACTGTCTCATGCTTTGTTTTTCTCCTTTAGTTCAGTATTGTTTTCAATTCCAGTTTCAGAGTTACATAAAATGAATGAATCCATGTCAATAGGTGTAGAGTAAATAGGATAATTTCTTGGTATTTCTACACTACTCACCATATATTTCATCAATGTTTCTCTATAAAGTTTCTTTGGTTGGCCAAAAACTGATATTGTTGCATATGACATATCAAGTTGTAGAGATCCCTGCAATTTAGCTCCCCGTGAGCGAGATAAGAGCATTCCATACTTGGGATGGATGTCAGCTACTACAATGTCCATGACTATGCTTTTTCTAGGATATTGAACTAAAGTAACACATAAATATTTAATCAAACCTAAACATTTCAATTTGCTAGAATCAAATGAAAAGAGATCTTTGTAAGGCCTAGTGATATCTAAATTCAGGATTTCCATTATTGCTTTTGGCATCAAATTGTGTGAAGCCCCTAAATCTAGCATTGCATTATGTAATGTTTGATCATGAACAGTTAAGCTAATGTAATATGGTGGAACTGCTCCATCTTGGTGTTTGCCATTAACATTAGGACCAAAAATTAATTCATGTTGATCATCACTTAGATTTACTGAATCTTCTCCATCATTCATGTTTAAAGTTTCAGTGATAGGTGTTTTGTATAAATCATGTTTTACCAATTCTTTCAAAGGAATTGGTATTTTTAATTTGGCAATTTCAGCTTAGATATTAAATGGAGCTTGTGATTTTCCTAGCTGAATTATCTCTTCTTTAGTAACTGTAGTTTGGGTAGGTTTATCTTCTTTTTCTACAGTTTTTTTTTTTCATTCTCTGTTTGTGTTTCTATTGTTTTACTGTTTTTAGTTTTCTTTTCAGGGACAGTTTGAGAAGCAGTAGATGTTTTTGTAGATTTTGTATTTTCAAAAGCTGCTTTAGCAGTGGCAGCTTTTGGATCAGCAATAGCTATTTTGGAGTCTAAAATTGTTGTTTTAGCAAAATTAGTTGTCTTGGCAGTAGCAGAATTTTGTCAATCGGTTGATGTTTGGACAGCATCATCTGTGATGTCAACAATTTTTGGACTAGGTCAAATTTTATGATTTGAATCTTTTTTAGATGAACTAGAGTTTTGCTTGTTTTCCCTAGGGAGAATTTGCAGAACTTTAGTAGTGGGAGCCTCTACTATTTTCTTTGTTTGTGTTTGGACAGATTTCTTAGTAGAAGGCTCTATATTTTTCTTGCTCCTAAGGCTATATTGCTTATGTACTTCATTGATAGCAAACTCATAACCTCGATTGTAATGAAATGACTCACCAGAATCTAATTGCAATTGTTGTAAATCATATAACTCCTACTCTTCTTGTGTAAGAAAGATGGTGTTATCATCATTAATATCCATTATATTTATGGTGTTTTCATCATCTTCATTTTGATGAGAAATTTCAGCATAGTTCTCTTGGAAAGGTGGTCTTATTGTTTGGTCAGGTGTTGATTCTCTAGATTTTCCAGTGTTGGTGTTTTTCCTGAAATTGGGATTTCTAATTTGTTGTTGGTTATCCCAGTGTGGCTTCCTTTCCATATTATCTAACCTATCCATCACTCTCTCTAGTGTTTTTGCTAATTGATCTATTTTTAAATCTGAACTAGATGTTTCTTCTTTTATTGTTACTCTTCTTTCATTTCTTAGTCTAGCTTTTCTAGCCAACAAATTTGCCTCTACACTAACAACATTACTTTGCATGTGCTCTAAATTTTTAGGATTCCTCTCTCTCAATTGATAGGCTATTTCTATATCAAATCCATCAGGGAATTTGAGAAGAAAAGAATCTGGAGGAGGCTTAAGATTAGCAGGAATTGAATTATAAATGTTGTTGTATCTAGTACAATAATCTTGGACTGTTTCACTTGGTGCTCTATTTATGCTTTCAAATTCATATAAGATTTGTAGTGGATTTTTCTTCTTTTCCCATTTATTAATAAATAATCAATGAAAAACTGCTAAATCAGCAATACTACCAGCATTTAAACCTTTCAACCATTTTTTCATCTCACCAGTTAATGTTTGAGCAAAAAGTCTCATTTAGACATCAAACTCATCTATTTCATGAAGTTCAAAATACTCTGTCATCTTATTAACATGTTGTTGGGCAATGTATTGAGTGGTTGCATCAAATTGAGTTATTTTTCTTTGATAATCCTGGGGCATGTCAAGTAGTTGTGCTGGAAGGACCAAGGGAGCATATCTAGCAGCCATGGCTTGAATTATAGTTTGGCTAGGAGGTAAGTTGGAAGTACTTGGGGCAGAACTAGAAGTACTTGCTGATGTAGTTAAAGAACTTGCAAATGAGGTTGGAAAATAAGAAGATGTACTGGAAAATGTGGTTGAGATTCTAGAAGATGAAGTTGGGATATATGAAGAGGTACTTGGGAATGAGAATGATGTATTGGTAAATGCAGAAGAAAAACTAGTGGATGGAGTTGAGGTAATGGAGGATGGGAATAATACTCTAGGTTGAAATGGTTGCTTTGGAAAAAATGAATTTGTGGAATGAAGTGTGGTGGAAATAATAGATGAAGTAGTAGTGAATAGAGATGAACCTACATATTCTATAAGTTTGGTATCTAAATGAGAGATAGAAGGCTTAGGGGTATAGGTTGATAAAGCACTTAATTCAACTGAATGTTGTAAGTAAGCTTCATCTATTTCTTTAATCAAAGTAGCAGTTATTGCATCAAGCTTATCATAAACTTCAAAAATCTTTTCCTCAGAATCTATTGAAACAGTTTCCTTCTTAGTTTCAATAAATGAAATAAAATCAAGATCTATTACAGTGATCTGTAAATCACTTTCTGATTTGGTTCCGAATAAAGATTGTTCAAAATTTAAGTCAAATTCTATGTCTTGTATACTTGAAAGCTTTTTTGGAAGAGAATTAGCTTTTACTAATGAAACTTTATTACCTAAATCCTCTACTCTTTTATTTTTCTTTCCAATTTTGTCAGGATTATCTACTATGACAGCAGGTTGTGGATCTGGATTTGACTTGGTATAGTAGACTCTTCTGGAAGCCAGAATTACAATTTTTTATGAAAATATACTCATAACTTATTAAAACAGTATTAAGGTGAAAAGATAATGAAAAGATCTATTTTAAGATCTATTTTAAAACTGAGGATTGGTTAGTTCCCCAGCGGAGTCGCCAGTATGTTGTCACTCTAATAATTCTCAAAGTTGTGAGATTTTTTATTTATATTTTAAAGAATATCAGAGGCAACCACAAACCTACTTTTAAGTTTTAGGATCTAGCCTTCCTAAGGCTGAGAGAGGGCTCTCTCTATAAGATTTAACTTTGTTTTTATATCTAATTTTAGGCTATTTATATAGGGAAAATTGGTTTTGGGGTTTTGATTTGTTTTGGTGGGAAAATCACTTAATGAAATGGATAGTTGTGAATCTGTAATCCATTGGGCACATGGAGTCAACGTGTCAAGCAGATAGATCGGGATCAAGGTCTAAAGTCAAATTTTCACTGTGCAAGATAGTAAAGTCACTTCAGATCTTCAAAGGTTGATGGTGAAATGGTTTTAATCGAGATAAAGAGCAATTAAGAATTCTTTGATCCGAATAAGGAATGAAAAGGTAGAGGTTAATCGAAATTAGGGAGTAATTAAGGGTTCCCCAGTCTGGATATCAGCAGAAAACATTTAAATGAAAACCAGTCAATAACAGAGTGCTTTTAACAAATTCTGATATAATAATTCATAATTTCACATTAGAATTTAGAACACATTCATGAATGGATGAAAAACATAAGTAAAATTGACAAATAACATTTATAAAATACTTCACTTCAGTGGCCCAACACATGAATCCAGTAATATGATGCTTTATTGCTTGAGATCCAATCTTCTAACTTGAACTTGATACAAAAACCCTTAGGTTCAGAATATAACAGCTATAGAAATCTTCAGCAATTAATCCACACTAATACTTCAAATGATGAAGTATTTGTACAAAAAGTAGTAAAAAATATCCTAGAACAGTCTTAGGAATGTTTCTTGGAAAATAAATATCTTTTTTACAAAAAGATAGTGACAGCTGCCTAACAAATTGCTAGCTATCCTATTATTGAAATTAAATAGCATGTTGATTGGATTTGCGTTGCAGATGGACAATTGAGGTGTCCCTCATGCTGGTAATCTAATCTTTAATCTGTTTTAGCCTTCCTCTTTCATCTGATACTCTTTAACCTGATACATTTAAACTCTTGATATACATTAACCTCTAAAAATTGTTTCACTATGTTAACAATATGTTTTACTGTGTAAAACCAACAACTTTGTTTTTATCCTTTCTCACTGCCAACTGTTTTTACAGCAAATCTGTAAGCTTCTCCCAGAATTCTGCCTCTGGTAATTTGATCTTCATGAGTTTCCTGAAGTTTTCATCTGCTTCTGTGTATCTTACAAAAGTTGGCTTGACCACAAAAAGGTGTTTTATCTCATGTTGTAAATAAAACAGATTTTCAATGCTTTTGTGCAAAACTTTACCTGTTGGAATCCCTTGCCATTCTAATTTGTTCACCTGTTCTTTGGAAAATTCCCTTATCTTTTTATCATAATCTTCTTGTTTCATCAATTTATCACTAGAATATTAGGAAGTCCTTTTTGCCGCAGAGTGTCAAATTTCATCATGAATCTTGTGATGGCTACATCTATATTTTGGCACTTTTCTTCCAACTGTTTCATCAGATTCTTCTTGGAAATTACTTTTCTTACCTCAAGAATTGTTTCTGTCCTATCTGTTATTCCTATTTCATCCAGTTCCTACTTATTTTTAGTATTGAGGAACTTAATAATTTCCAATGCTTCTTCAGGTTTGGTGCCTAATTCATATTTGGTCTTCTGTATTCCTTCTCTAGCTACTTTTAGCAAGTCCTGATGTTCATAGATCACTTGTATTGAGGGCCAAGTATCATTGATTGATTCAATGATTTTGGACCATAGTTGATTTTTGATGTATGCCATGGGCTCTTTCAAGGTCAACTCTGTTTCTACCTTTTTTAGTTGTTCACTTAACCTTTTAGCATTTTGTTCTTCTGTTTTAGCATTTATTTGTGCTAAATTCTTGGCATCTTCAAGATTATTGATTTGCCCCTTTAATCTGTTGATTTCATTAGTTTGTATGGACATTTCTTCCATTGCTTTTATCAATTTGTTGGCCTCATCTGACTGTTGAACTGCTGAAGTAGAAGACTCAGTGGCATAAGTAGTAGAGGAAGTTACTGGCATTGTTGTGGCCAATGGAACCTTTGGAGCTAATTCTTCTACCAGAGTGGATGGCACTGTTGTTGTTACCATAGGAATTACTGTAGGAGGGACATTTTGTGTCTTGGCAGATTCTTTTTCTTGGACTAGCTTGTCCATCTCAATTTACTTTTCCTTGATTTGTGCTGTCATCTATAATATGAGATTCATCATCTTGTCCTTTTGGTTTGCTTCCTGTACAATTTCCTTAGCCTGTGGATGCTCTGTAGGGGGTAATTTCAATTGTTTTCTTAGTGCTACAATATCAGCATTTTTCTTCTTTACTAGTTCTTCTGCAGCTTTCACATTAGAAGGGTCATAACCCACTTCAATTACTAACTCCTCTAAATATTTTATTATGGTATCTTTAGCATATGAAGAAGCTTTTTCAACCTTGAATTGATCTTTCATATTTGTAAAAGCATTCTAGAGCTTTTGAACACTCATTGCTTTTGTGGTCACTATAGAATATACCATTTTTGAGCTTTGCTTGTGGAATTCAATTTGGTTCAAGGGATGAATGTCTTGGACTGGTACTTCAAAATCAACCTTTTTATAGTCAACTGTTGTTTTAGCTGTTTGGACTGTAGTTTGAAGTACTGACATCAGCAATTTCTTATTTGTATAATAAAAGGCTGAAAGCAGCCTATTTTGAATCCTTGGAGTCTACTTAAAATATTGAGAATAGATTTCATTATTGATTTCCTCATTCTTAGCTTTGATCTCTTTATAGATTTATTTAATATCCATATCTTTATCCTTTTCCTGTTTTGGTGAAGATACTTCCACACTTTGTTGTTTATTAATCATTTGTGTGTTGGAAGTAGCAGGTTTCTGCTCATTTTCAATCTCTGTGGGAGGCACAGTGTCTTTATCTGGAACCTCTGTATCTATAACCTCAATTGTTTCATTTTCTTTATCTGCTAGATTTGTCTTTGTTTTCTTGTTGTACCTGAGTTTGAATCTAGTTTCTGTGGAAGTTTCAGCAGTGTATAAGCCTTCTTCCTTTTTTTATTTTTGTACCTCTGTCTTCCTGAGCTGATGTTTGCAGAATGTGACTAGTATCACTTTGTTGGATAGCTTCTACCAATGTATTTTCTAACCATTCAGATTGGTTAGAAAACTTCTCAATGTCAAGCTTCTTGTCATGAACATATGGGGTTAATTTACATTTTACCCTCATCTTGATGATTATACCATATGGATCATAGTACCAAAGGAAACTTTCACTGAACTTGTACTCTAACAACTGCTTTGTTGCCTCTGCACCTGCTTCACTGCTATTGCATATGAAGGGACCCACTTGGTTTTTCAATTTAAACTGGGTTTTCTTTTTAGCAGCCAAAAAAATTATGGAATCTGAGTTCAGAATCTGTCTAATGTGTTCTAAGGAAAATAATCTCATTTGTAAATACTTTGGCAACTTATAGGGAAGGATATTTGACCCATAAACTCTAACTTCAGTGTGATTTTGGTATAAATACCAATAACCTGTCCTACTCTGTTCTGATAACTGTAAAACCTTCTTAATTTCATCATTGATTCTAGGTTGCACACTGTTTTTAAGAATATTTACCAACGGATGGATAAAACGATCTGTGAAGTCTGCATATGTGAACTCAGTTGACTCCTTTCTGATCAAGGAAGTCCAGAAAATAATAGACTATTTGTTTCCCTCTACATCCATCTTTTGAAGAGCTATTGGAAACTTATCTAACTGAAAGTAGAGGAACATATGGAAGATAAATGAGGTGTATCTAAAAACACCTTCAGTAGGAAGTTTAACAAGTTGTTCATGAATGTTATTAGCAATATACTCAGCAAAATTATAGATGACTGCAGGGGGCTGACCAGGCACAAAGATGGACAGAAAAACAAGTATAGATGCATCTGTATGTTCATCAGTAAGTAACCAAGAATAAAATATAGCGTTGAGATAATGTGTCTTGTTCCTTCTGGGAATTTTGAAGAGGAATAGGGAGGATTTAGCTTTGGAATTTCCACATATGAGGGCATGAATGTTTGGAAAATTTGGAATCTTTTAGGAAAATCTAATTCCAAATAAGACTTTTTCATAACTTCAATGGACAAATGGATTTCAATGGGTTCAGGTTGCAAATGAAGCATTTGGTTTATGGATTCAGCAGTGATAGTAAATAATACTTCTTTCTCAGCATTAACAATTTCTCTTTGATCTGGGGAAAAATAATTTTGACACAATCTGATGACCTCAGGGCATTGATGGGTGTGAGGAACAACATACTTAGGCAAATTAGACTCCCAAATTAGCACATCATCTACTTGATCCAAATATTTCTCTCGGCTCCAGCAGCGAAGCTCTAGAAGGTTATATTCAGTTACTAGGTCAGTGATTTTATAGTCTACATCAGCCAATCGGGTATGTTAAACATCTACAACAGGAGGTTGTAGTGGATTGATGACAATTGTGCTTTTAGAGGCCATTGGTAAGTTTGTTTTTAACGATTTAACCTTTCTAAATCTTTAAAACTCTGTTTTTAGGTTTTTTAACACACTTCTGTAAGATTAAACTGTTTACAGAAGGTACTTTTAGTATAACATAGGTTTCTCTTGGACTGCAATAGGTAAAACTTAGGTTTCTCTGACTCAAACTATCAATTCTTTGCTTAAAAACTAATTTCTTTGACCTTTACGGACGCAGGAATAGTTAGCAAGGGTTTACTGTATACTTCTTTGATGAAACAGTTTTAAAACATCCAAATTTATGCACAAGGGGATTTTGAGCACTGTAAATGGGCTTTGAATCATTTAGAGGGCTTCTAAAAGTCTGCAGATTGCTAAATCAATCAGATTTTGCTTATAAACAACTTACAACTTTCAGAAACTGTGAAATTCTCAGGGTTTGTAGCAGAGATGATTTTATAAGGTAATATGGGTGTTTTTGAAGCAAACACGCTTTTAAAAGGCTTGAATTCAAGAGCATACTTCTTTTCAGATGAAGGGATAGGTCTTTTTCCTTAAAAATACCTGTGAATTAAGGAATTTGATGAGGAAATGGTTTTTCTAGGAGTTTGGAAGCTTTCAAAAGCTTGTTGAGGTCTTTTAAATACAGTCTGGAGGTTTTGAGCAGTCGCAGCACTGAATTTGGTCGAATTTTGTTGTTTTTTGCATTCAAACATGGGCAACAACGTCTTTTTCTCATTTGGGAACGATTTATGAGTGAAAATAGCAACAAAAGGGTTGAAATGTGTACAATCAAGTGTTTTATAAAGAATTTGGATTTAAACAGTGTTTGAATTTAATGACAGTTAATTCAAATTGGAGTGGTTTAGGCGAGGGGGAGGATTTACCGCTGAGTGGTTTATCGCACCGTTGGAGGATGGTATATGGTATTTCTTGAAAGGATGCAATCCAATACTTTTACGACGCGTGGAGGAGAGAGAACAAGACAAAACTGCTTTTATCGCAAATCTCAATTTGTTTAACAATCGCGCTATGATATTTGCGATGTGAAATCTAGGCCATTGGATCAAGCGGAGGGATGCGAACGATCGGGAATAAGAAGCTTAGTTGCTGGGTATTAGGCATGGGGCCCGGGAGTTCCTTTATACGGCGGGTTTGAAACTTATACGTTAAAACATAGTTTTAACATAAAAGTTTAATGTTAAAGGGATAGGCGGGTATGTGGGTTTTAATGTATATTCATAGCAAATGGGATATATGTAGGTGTAAAGTAAACCTTGGGCGGATTAAGATAAAACAAGGATAGTTTAAACCTATGGGGAGCGGGGAAATTATCACGTGGGGTAAATATACCATAGGATAAACATAAAATATGGGTTGGGATATGCAATAAAAATGAATTAATATATTACAGGGTGGAAGGTTTATAGGGAGTTAAGATATAAATTAAATGTTAATGAAGAAGTGTATGAGTGGGAATACACAAATGCACTTAGTAAAGTGTAACTTAAATCTTTGGGCGGTATTTTCATATTGGTGGCCCCATATTTAACAATTTCACACTTATACTTAGGATAATAGCATTTTGTGGGTTTTTTGAGGATTTTTATATGAAAAAGGAAATTAGACATTTAATAGGGGAAAATGAGTGATGTTGAGGGAAAAAGGGTTTTTTATGGAGGGGAAGGGTTTTAATGAGGTAGAATCCAATACTTTTATGCCAATCAGTCATTAAGGCGTGGGTCCGGTCCCACCAGAAGTCAGAGAAATGCTCTCAGTCTTTATAACTGACGTACTGGAACACATTGTGGGGAGGGAAATTAGTAATATGCCAGATGATGTTTATCCATTCCTTGTGAAACTTCTTGTACCTACCCATTATTTATTCTACCATTTTTTTCCTTTATTAGCATGGGTGCATTTGAGCTTGCAAACCCTAATCCATTTTTCTTTTAAAAAAATGAAATTATCTAATTCTAACTTTATTTCACCCAAGGGCTTAGATTAAAATGTTGAGCTCCTTATTGTTCTCCATTTTAACTATTGATCTGCCAAAATTAAACTATTTGGCTAGCTATTTATTCTCTATCTATGAACATGAAATTTAAAGCATGAAAAATTTAAGATTAAATGATTTAACTCATCATGGATTATGGCATTTTGAACAAGCTGCACATAATCATTTATTTGCAGTAAAAAGTAACTAGTAGTGGCATTTTGACTTGCATCACTTTCATGTCTTATTATTATCTCTTTTTTTTTGGGGTCCATTCTTTCCATTCTTTTTTATCTTTTTCTTTTAAGTCCTTTGATTTTTTCTTTTAGGAATTTTACCCTCTTTTAATTTTTATTTTCTAATATGGGAAAACAACCTACAAAAAGAAATGTATGTGCATATTACGAGACTAATCAAATTCAATTCAAAAATTATGAATCCTATTATTATAGGACCCTAATAGCACCTTAGTGGCAACAATGGTGGCACTAGGTTTTGCGTCAATGATCCGCTTCCCCTTTTCTAAATCTAATTGAGGGTCAGAACTTGCATCTGACTCTGAGGCTTTAATATCGGCCACCAAAAAATTCTTTGATCAACATTCATCGGTGTTATGCCAAGGTATATTATGGAAATCACACCACTTTCCCATGTATTCCTTTGTCTTCCCATTACCCTTCTTTATTTTTAGCTTAGACGAGTTGTCCTAAGGTGGTCCATTTTGGATCTGTATTTTTTTTTTAAAGTTGCGGTTGCATTTTCCTTGCTTCTATTGTGAGTAATTCATATATCCAAACTCTCGCTTCTTTTGTTTAAATTTATACTCCATTTTGACAACATGTCGGTACACCACACCCACTGAGGGGATGTATAGAAACTCCATTTTGTTAGGATGTATTTGTTCAAATCGTCACAGTACTTGACTACCAAATGTCACTCAAAGTCTTTAATAACCATCTTGGTACACAAGGTATGGAAGATATTTGTGAACTCTAGCACTGTTTGGTCCCTCTCCCACCATAATGCGGTCCATCTTGTGTACTAGTCATTGTAGCTTCCAATAGGGTAATATTGTTTCTTAATAACATCCTTGAAAGATCCCCAAGTGGATACAATCACAAAAATTTTGGGTCCCTCTATGACCTTTTTTTCATGGTAAGTCTCCCACCAATCCTTGACATGGGGGACAACCTTAAGGAGTGCAAAAGTAATCTTTTCTCTCTCAAAAATAAATAAATAAAAAAATAAAATAAAATAAAAAAATGTGGACAGAAAAATAACCTTCTAGCATATTTAACCATTTGTCTAGAACATTCATAGATTCTATCTAGACTTCAAATATAGGAATATAAAAACTAACTTGTAACTTGAATGGGGCATCTCCTTTTAAGTGGTCGATTGAGGAAGATGCGTCCCTTTTTGGAAATCATCAAGGGATTTGGGAAAAATTATCCATCATCTCATTTCTCTATTTCACAACGACTTCCTTGAGCAATAGTTTAATAGGATATCTTGCTCCCTTGTCTTCATTTTCTTTTTCCATGGGAGGTATATTGATATGTGTAGCTTAGGAGGTACTCCAAGCCCTAGGGTTTGAGGATTAGAGGGAAAATCACCACAAGGGTCACTTGTGGGCTTGGAACCCAAGTATGGGGTTTTGCACCCAATTGTGTTTGGGGCATTTACGGAAGAAAATTTCTACATGTGATGGCATGAGACGATATAGGGAGAAAAGGAGAATCCAATGCTTCAAGAATCGTCAAATTCTAAGTTGTAGAAGTGGATAAATGAATTTTTTAAGTTGACAAATAATTATTTGGTATTCAAGTCATGTAGGCTTGAAGTAATTTTGTCCAAAATACATGTCTCTTCATAGTTCGTGGAGCCCTTGTATTGGATATAAATACAAGGTGAAGACAAGAAATTTTGGCATCCATTTTGTAACACACGCTTGAAGAAAAAGGACTCGTTATAGGAGGAAGAGAACTTGGATTTCTTACCTTGATTGGGCCACAAGTAGAAGACAATACAGCGTGGAAAAGAGGCAGCATAGGAGCCTTTTGGTGACTTTTTTGAAGTATGTTCACACTTGCAGGGAGGCCGAGTTAGGTAATCAGAAGTTAAAGTCTGTTTTGGGACACATTTTAGGGACAAAAGCTACCAAATATGTTGGTTGTTTGATCAAGGATAGTTTTCTGTTGGGACGTAGGCCATAACACCACAATAAGGTGTGCGAACAGAGGTTTAAAGGTTTGTTCTATGCCTATGACAACAACGTGGCAGAGGAGGGGTCCCCTAAGGGTATGTCATAGGTTTTTGGAGGATGTTAAGGGTTATTCAGGGATTGGTTAAGGGTTGTTGCAGTCTGCAAAAGATTCCCTAACCAAGGATAGTCAAGGGAAGCATGGGACAACAGACTTGGAGCCAAGGTTCATGTGTGTTGGGTTAAAGAAGTTGACTAGTTTGTCTCAGTTGTTGCAGTCTATTGGTGTTGTGTGGAGGAACTTCCATGCTGGCAAAGAGTCCATCCTAGGAGCATAAACGACAATGTATTATTGGGTGCCATTGATCTGGTGGAGGGTAGTATGTTGGCCACCCAAGGTATCTCTAGACAAGCTATCTTGAAGTGACGAAGAGGAGTTGAAGATTGGGTGAATTTTGGAGCTGAAGTGCAGCACCTTGATGGAAAAAGGTGGCTGCTAGCATAGCAGTTTGGAGCTCGGGAATTAGGCCTACCCAGAGAGAAGATTGGACAACCCATGTACACTCTACATAAGTGACTTACAATAGCGTTAGGAGGAAACCTTCCTGGAGTCTCGATGTATTGTGGCTTTGATGGACAAAGGCACAACTAGTGAGCGATATAGAAGCGAAGGACCGGTAGGAAAAGATACAATATCGAGTTTGCCATTGTATCTTGTATACCGTAGACTATTGTGTTATTCATATTTTGGTTTAATATAATGAAAATTGGTGATTGTACATTATTGTACAATTTTGTTAAAAACTTGTGTATATTTGTGCATGTGTGATTTACTGCTTTATATTTCCGTTGTGCAAATTAGTTCGTGGTTGAGATTCTTGGTTTGGTAGAGTCAGTAATTTTAAGACTCTAACCTAGACCCAAGGTTGTGGAAATTCAACCTAGTATCAAAGTGTGTCTTAACTACTTTGGAAGTCAATGAATCAGAGTTTTGCACAACGAAGTACAGCGTGAGAGGGAGTTGGTCACATTGTAAGTGAAGGGCTCACTACAATGCTGAAGTTGCAGGAAGGTCTACGGTATGAGGACAAGTTGAAAGGGTTTTCCAACTATACTCCTTGGAAGAAAAGGATCAAGTTGGTCTTGCAGGTCAACAAGATTTGGGATTTTGCCGAGAAAGAGATCAAGAAGCCAACTGTCCCTAAGGAGTTGGATATATGGGAAGATTTGGATACGAAGGCAAGATTGATCATCCTTGATGGTGTGAAGGATTCCTTAATACCTCATTTGTCTGGGAAGAACAATGCACATGAGTTGTGGATGGCTCTTAAGAATTTGTTCCAGAATAAGAACGAGAACCAAGTACTAGTATTGGATGATAAGTTGAAGTCCACCAAGATGATAAAGGGTGAAGGAGTGACTTCATATCTAACGAGGTTATCTCAGGTCAGAGATGAGCTTGTCATCGTCAGTGTCAAAATTTCAGATGGAGATATGGTAAGGATTTCCTTGAAAGGGTTCACCGAGGAAGGAAGCCCTTCATTAAAGGAATCATTGCCAGGGAGAATTTGCCAGACTGGAATAGACTGTGGGACAAATTAATTCAGGAATAGTTGTGAGACGAGTATCTTCATCCATCGATGAAGGTATATGAGGACGTGGCACTTGCAGCGTGAATGAAGGGTAAGCTAAAGAATGACTTGAGTAAAGTCAAGTGTTTCAATTGTGGTGAGATGGGTAATTTTTCGTCAAAATCTCTGATGAAGAAGGGAGATGATGATAGGAGGAAAGTAAAGCAGGTTGTCGATGTTGTCACTTCAGCTAAGATAGATGATCTCTCTAAGAGATTAGAAGAGGAGGAATTTTCTATGATTTCTCATTTCTCACAGGGTACTATCAAGGAGGATGGATGGTACGTGGAGAATAGAGAGACGAAGCATATGCCAGGGTCACAATAGGTTTTTGATACTCTAGTTGAGTGGGACTCAAAGTTTCACATGGTGTTGGGTGACATGAATCAGTTGGAGATCCAAGGATCAGGTATTGTGCCATTCAAGATGGATATAGGACATATGATGCAGGTCCAAGATGTATTGTTTGTACCAGAAATTAGATATATTGTGATTTTCATATTAATGATGGAGAGGAAAGGGTTTGAGGTCTTGTTTAACAGGATGGGAAGGCAATACTCAGGCCCAAAGGCTCTAAGTCTGATGGGATTGTACTCGGAGTTAGAGAGCATGTTCTCTATAGTTTGACGGGCAAGCCTATGGATCATGGGAAGAAGTAGGTGCAGCAGGTGCAGGTTCCAAAGAAAAAAGAGCAGGTGCAGGAATTAGAGGAGCGAGTACAAGTCCCCGAGAAGAAGGTCCAATTTCCCGATAAGAAAGTCCAGGGTCCAGAGTCTTAGATGGAGTTGAGTTCTAGCGGGAGCTTACAGGTTCATAGGGATACTTTGCATCCCAAGAAGAGCGCATGATCAGTGGGAAGCAAGAGTGTTTCCACATCTACCCATAAGGAATCATGGAGGGACTTGAAAGCTATATAGTAAAATAACAAGAAGCAGGGTGCTTCCACTAGGGACAACGACACTTTCGAGAAGGGCGTAGTTCACTATACAGGGATTGTTACGATTGTGAGTGCTAGGAGTTGGGCAAGTGTTGCGAGCAGTGATGATGATGATGAGTTACCTCCTTGTCTTGGAGGTATCTCCCTCACTAAGAGGGAGTGTTGATTTTTGTATCTAGGGAGATACTCCAATCCCTAGGGTTTAGGGTTTGGAGGGAAACACACCACAAGGGTCACTTGTGGGCTTGGAACCCAAGTATGGGGTTTTGCACCTAATCATGTTTGGGGAATTTTTGGAAGCACAATTCTACATGTGATGGCATGATATGATAGAAGGTAGAAAGGAGAATCCAATGCTTTGAGAATCATCGAATTCTGAGTTGTGGAAGTGGAGAAATGAATTTTTGAAGTTGACAAGTAATTATTTGGTATTCAAGTCATGTAGGCTTGAAGTAAATTTTTCCAAAACACATGCCTCTTCATAATTCGTGGATCACATGTATTGGATATAAACACAAGGTGAATACATGACATTTTGGAATCCATTTTCTAACACACACTTGAAAAAAAAGAACTCGTTAGAGGAGGAAGAGAACTCGAATTTCTTACCTTGATTGGGTCGCAAGTAGAAGACATGACAGCGTGGAAAAGAGGCAGCGTAGGAGCCTTTTTGGTAACTTTATGAAGTCTGTTCACACTTGCATGGAAGTCAATTTAGGTAAGGATAAAGGCAAGTCTGTTTTGGGGCATAGTTTAGGGACAAAAGCTACCAAAGATGCTAGTTGTTTGCTACAAGATTGTTGTGTGTTAGGCCACAAGCCATAGCACCACAACAAGGTGTGTGAAGGGAGGTTTAAACAGATTGTGTATGTGTATGACATCAACGTGGTAGAGGAGGGGTCTCCTAAGGGTATGTCGAGGGTTTTTGGAGGTTTTTCAGGGTTGTTCAGGGATTGGTTAAGGGTTGTTGCAACCTTCAAAAGATTCCCTAACCAGGGACAGTCAAGGGTAGCGTAGGACAGCATAATTGGAGCCAAGGTTGATGTGTTTTGGGTTAAAGAAGTTGACCAGTTTGGATCAGTTGTTGCAGCTTTTTGGTGCCATGTGGAGGACCTTCCGTGGTGGCAAATAGTCCATCTTAGGATCAGAATTGACAATGTAGTATTGGGTGCCATTAATCTAGTGGAGGGCATTATTTTGGCCACCCAAAGTATCCCTAGACAATCTATCTTGAAGTGACTAAGAGAAGCTGAAGATTGGGTGAAGTTTGGAGCTAAAGTGCAACACCTTGATGGAAAAAGGTGGCTGCTAGCAAGGCAGTTTGGAGCTCGAGAATTAGGCCTAATCAGAGAGAATATTGGATCAGCCCATGTACACTCTACATAAGTGACTTGCAGTAGTGTTAGGAGGAAACCCTCCTCGAGTCTCTATGTGTTGTGGCCTTGATGGACTAAGGCACAACTAGTGACTCAGTACGGAAGCGAAGGACCGGTGGGGCGAGATACGACATCGACTTTGTCATTGTATCTTGTATACCATAGACTGTTGATTTATTCAGATTTTGGTTTAATACAACGAATATTGGTGTTTGGACATTATTGTACAATTTTTTTTTAAACTATGTATATTTGTGCATGTGTGATTTACTGCTTTATATTTTTGTTATGTAAAGTAGTTCATGGTTGAGATTCTTGGTTTGGTAGCATCAATGATTCTAAGGCTCTAACCTAGACCTAAGGTCGTGTAAATTCAACAAGGTAGTCGAGGTTGATGAGGAAGATCTTACAAAGGCTCAAATAATTCGAGTCCCAACTCCTTCTACCTTGACCTCCTTCAGGAAATGCACACAGAGACAGATAAAGAGCAGACCACTCTGTTACCAATGCTATGGATTTATGAAGGGAATGAAATGAAAGACATATTTATAACAAAAGAACATATATACAATAAAATTTGACTTCTATAAATAAAGAGGATGTGCTGAAACTGTAAAAAACACGGAATGAAACAAACATCCTCAAATGGTGGTAGATTATCTCTGAGAAAAGATGTGGTGGCTATGTGCATATGCTAGAGAAATTTATAGTGAGGCAAAAAGGCTTTTTTTAACATAAAGGTGTAATGAGTAAACCTTAAACATCCAAAAACCTAACCCTAGGAGATTAAATACCAAGAGACTTGTGGCCCCTATGGGGTCAGTTGGTAGGTCAACTTTCTGGGGTTGTAACTTTTGCATACGATATTTTTTTGTGTTTGATAGCCCATTGGAAAGGTCTAGTCGAGAAATAGACATTCTAACTAGGCCCATGCCAAAGCCTATGAGTTAACATTTGGACCCCTTCCATGTTAAGGAAACATTGTTTAGCGCCTCAAAATAGCCCTAGAATATAATGGCCCAAAAAAATATAGAAAAAATGCCAATATGGAGAATTTTTCTTTAAGCCAATGGAATGGGTGGGTGGGCACTAATATCCACCTAGATCAGTGTTGAACCTTCTAGAGTTGGACTCTAAGCTCCATGACAATTGATGAAGGTAGGATTTTTCCCTTCTCCACTATAAATTATATCCATTAGATTAATTTACCTTTGCATTGATATAATGTTCCTCGCTTACTTATTTTACATTGTTTATTCTCATTTTCATCCTTGACATGCCATTCAAGATATATTTGACTTTATTTTTTATTAATAATAAAGTTATCAATGTATTAGAAAAATATTTTAATTGAACCCTTCAACATTGTAATATAGTTTTTTAGATTCCGTCATAGTTACCTATTATCAAAAACATATAGCTCATCTTTTAAAGGATCCTTGTTCTTGGCATTTCTATTTTAAAAGAAACAAATCAAAATGTTAGAGGAGTAGGATCCTAGTACAATTGCTTCATAACTTTAAAATTTGTGAATAAAAAGTAGCAAAAAAAGTATAATTACCTCATGCTTTGTTTTTTTTTCTCCTTTTCTCTATGATATTAATTAGTTTTTCTCCTTTTAGTGAGGGGAGGTTATGGCTTCTTTCTTAGATAATTTATGTAGGAATATTCTAGAGTTAGGGTAGAGCATACTGATTTATGGGACCCATGTACTTGTTGATGTGTATCAAGAGATGTTTAGGATGCTTTGCCCATTTTGAAAGTAGCATCTGAGTTGGATATATGATCTTTCAATCACCCTCTAGCGGTAGGGTATTTTATTCTTCTAGAAGCACCTCTCAATCCTCTCAATTATTGGGGGGTAATATCCCATCCTTGGGTTTTTCTTATGTTTTATACCTCTTTACCTCCTCGCTTTCCTTTAGCATGTATTATAAGTTTTCAAGGGTTTCAAATTTATTGATATTCACTTTCAATGATCCTTCTTGAATTTTATTTGATTGGTGTAGCCACTTAATCTGTGACTTTATATGCTTGTTATTTACCGACCTAGATGGATTTTATTCCTATTCACTAGAGAGTTTTTAAGGCCACTTAGAAAGATTATGCTTCTCTTGAACCTTTTAACAATTTCTAATAAAGTGCCCAAACTCATGGCAAGAATTTCCCTCAAAAGGAAATTTCTTATAATTTAGTTCTTATTGATAATTCCAACCATTCATATTAATTTGCAGTGCCTTTAGAAGGACCTTCTCCAAATCCACTTCAATTAATATTTTGGCACAAGAAGATAGAATTCATTTTGGTTCTACTAGGTCAATGTACTAACCTAGTTTATCTTCAATGGCTTTGAGGTGATTTTATCCCATAACATTATGGGAAGGTGGGGAAAGTAAACTGCATAGGGGCTTTTGTGATCTCCTCTTCCAAGTTGAAGCCAAAATACTATAAAGTTAAAATAATTCCCCTAGATCACACTAAATATGATCTAAAGTGAGAAATCATGTCTCTACCCCCCCTAGCTTAGAATCTAGTATATAGAAACACAAAATTCTCTTGGCCACATTTAAATAGATATACCTCAACCTTGAATATTGGATGACATGTGCACTACTATCCATGCCTCTATAGTCCTTGGGCTAGGCCAAAGTCCTATAAAATTTCCAATCAAAATATGTTTAGATAGAATGACAAAATTTTCTTAGTCTAGAGATGGAATATTCAATTGAAGGATCGAGTCCAACCACTTGATGAATATTCTCTAAATAATACCAATCATTCAACGATCTACTCTTAAAATATCAATATCCTTTGGCCATGGTCAAAGAGGTAACTATTAGCTTGAACACTTCAATTTGGAAATTTAAATATTCTTCCATTATCGTTGATGGGCTTCCCAAATAGCTATAATTTAAGGCCCATCTAACCATCCTTTGGAAAATTTAACCTTTCCTTTTGCATGTGATAATGTTTTTTTCAAATTTAATATGTTCTTAGGAGGGTTACGAGATATTTGCTATATCCTATGTGCCTAATGCATTAAATGCGTAGGATATTGAGGATATCATATACAGATCGAACAGGAGTCAACAAGAGAAGATTATGGGGCTTGCCCCCTGCTACAAGTTAATCACAACTCGATTAGCTCAAAAACATTTACTACTTCTATGTGAATGTGAGAACACCAGGGAACCAAATCCACATTTTTAGGGGTTTTGGAGGAAAGTAGTCCTCCCTTTAAGGATGTTGCCCCTTAAGCACTTTTTGTATAAATATGGGGCCTTAGCAACCTAGTAAGGATTCAAACTCGAGAGGAAGATAGTCAGCATCAGAGAAAGGCTTTTGCCTATTATTTCAGTTTGAAATTACTCATGTATGAACACTATTGAATATTAATTAAAAGCATTCCTTTGTTCTCAATCTAATTTTCTTCCAAGGGACCTGAGTCTCCTTGGGTTAGTGCCCAACCCAGGTACTCAAGCCACCTTACTATATAATTACTTTCCATGCATTTAGTTTAGTTGTGGTTTTATGCAAATTTGTCACTAAGAAAATTATTGTATTTGTAGGGTTTATAATTGAGTTATTTTCTGAAGTTTTGTTATGTACCTTGTTCTGATGAGCACAAAAATAGTTTCCTTCATGCAATAGTAGTCTTCCTTCCAAATTCAACTCATACTTTCCATTGTTGTTTTACTTCCTACAATTAGTGGTTTAAAAATTCTTTATACATCTTGCTTTTATCAGTTAGCCATACACTTTTCTTTCAAATAGATAGATATTGTTTCATAGGAAAAACTAATGTTTTTTTTATGCATTTGCTACACTTTCATCAACATCTTTTCACCCACTGCGTTACATCTTTGCAAACAGCCAACAAGCTAAATTATGCCTAACCGAGCTACAGGAAACCCCCGGTTTTGTCTTTTCCTTGTATGAGTTGGTTCATTGAGTGTGCCTGAGCTTGGTAAGGATCAATTTTCCCTTCCACAACCTTCTCCCATGCTTTCCACTCTTCAAACCGCACCTAGACCTCATAAAGTTTCTCTAAGATGTTTCCTGTAACAAAACATGGCCATCCTATAACAATACGTAGATTGCCTTAGAACACCTGAAAAATTGCACTACAAGATTGTCTATCATTCCTTACCATTTTACAACATCCATTAGACCTTGGATATTGATTTTAGATGTTAAGAGACCCCTTAGGAACTTTTCTCCTAGCAGTTGTAGCTTTCTTCCTACAATTAGGATTTTTTGTTTTTATGTATTCTTTCAACTGCAAAATTGATTTGTCAATGCACCGTAGAGTAGGATTGATTTGTGTCCAACATTATTGAGGTGTTTTCTTTCCTTTATTGAAAGTAGCATATTTTTATTTTACTAATTTCCTTTCCTGCAATAGCATAGATTTACTTTCTGCAACACATAGTAGAATTACTTTTTGTAATTTTCCTTCCTGCAATTAGATTACGGTTTACCTTCTTTTATTTAATTTTCTACAATAGAATATGATCTCTTTCATTTTTTTTCTTTCCTACAAATTATAATAGATCTATTTACTGCTTGTTGAATTTTATAAGCATTTCCTCTAGCATAGTGGTCTCTGTGCATTTTGACTTCTCTTTAGCTACATCAGATCAACCTAAATAGAATATATTTTCTATCATACATATAGTAACGATACATCATAAGTATGTATGAAACCTGAGTTCATATTGAAGTTGAGCCCCTAAGGAGTTCCAACATTCTTGTTATAATACTATGGGCCATTACTTTATGGCATTATTTCCATGGAGGTGTCAAAGTAGGATCATTTTTCTGCTTTAAGATTGATTCATTTTCATTTCTCTTCCTAAAAAAAAGCAAAAAAAAACAAAACAAAAAAACCAAAACAAAACAAAACAAAAAACAAAAACAAAATTTTTTCATCAACATTCATATTTTACAACAAAAAAAAAAATACAGAAAGATCATATATTTCATGCCTCGTAGAGCCATGGATAACTCACGAAATTTTTTACCAAAAACCACCACTCCTACAAACAGTCAACCTTCACTTTTTGGTGATTGTGGGCCTCCTACTCTGTCTACAAAGGATATATATGTCTTCTTAGGTGAGAACCACATATTTTTTAGGAGCCTATAGGAGGAAGAGAACCTCCATTGCCCATTGAAAATATGGATGGAAATAGGTGGCCTGAAGTCTTTTCTATCAGGGAGACAAATAAGGAAGCTAAAATGAAAAATATTGCCCCACTGCTCTTCCACACTTCCATGGAGTGGCTTCTAAGGACCTTGACACCTTCATGTTTGAATTTTTTTTGTAGTCTACAGGACATGTGATTATGCATCTGATGAGTAGAAGCTCTAATTATTTCCTTCTACCCTCAAGGATACAACCTTGTGTTGGTTCATGGGTTTATAAGGAGGAAACATTACTACATCAGCCTAGAAGCAACAAGCATTCAACACCGAGAAAATAGACTATTTCAGTGCAAGGGATACAAGGGAGGAACTCTTCAGAATGACCCATGATCTAGATGAATCACTAGAAGACTTTGGAGAAAAATTTTAGCCGAGTTACAGGAGGGTTAAGCAACACCCTTGATCCAGATTCAATGAAGTTTGTCTTGCTCCAGGGGGTTAGAGAAGAGTTGTTGGATACCCTCAATATGTTTTCCAATGGTGATATTTATCAACTCAATTATGAAGACATTAAAATAGTGTTCAAAAACCACTCTAAAGATGTTATAAAAAGAGGTAGTTCCAACCATGGTTTGGTAAGTCCTTCATCTTCTACTCCAATCATTAAGAATGAAATAAGAGGTATGTTGGAAGACTTTAAAAGTGAAATATTACATATTTTTTCCTTGCAGACAGACACATTGCAGATTAAGAAAAAACGAGAGGAGGTAGAAAGGGCATTAGCCATATTTTTCCCTAGATGCACCAAAAGGCACCCTATAAATGAGTGCCCATTAAAGGTTATAGAAATATGCTCTATGTGTGAAGAGCACCATTCAACTGAAAAAGGGTACATCTCTTCTAGGCCTGAAATTTGTGTATCAAGGAGCAGAAGGAGGCATAGAGAAAAGTATTTAGATCATGGCAGCCCAGTAGTAGATGTGCACATTAACAACATTTTAGTCCCAAATACCCTCATTGACTTAGGGGTTGTAATCAATGTCATGACCAAGGAGACTATGCTCAAGCTTAACCTCCAAGGTGTTGTAAGGAAAACCAACACGGTGCTACAACTTGTAAACAGATCCATGGTAGCACTAGAGGGTGTCATTGAGGATGCCATGGCTTACATTGATTCCTAGGAGTACCCCACTAATTTCCTTATTCTCTAGCCAAAAACCAAGTTCAATGATTATTGGCTATCCTAGGAAGACATTGGTTAGATATTATTGATGCCTATAACAGATGTAGAGTTGGGAACATAACAATTACAAATGGGCAACTAGCAAAACAAGATGTACTATATCCCCTTGCTTAATTGTAACACACCCCCTTATTTAACTAAAAGTGGTTAGTGTGTAACTCGAGTCTCAACGTGTAGTTATGAGAAAATGGGTAAATGTTGTTTTTTTTTTCTACTACGGATATTTGCATTTCGGTCTATTAACTAGAAAAATTAAGCATGAGGTAGTTTTAGTCATTTTTCGTAGCCTCTTTGTTAGCCTATAGTTATTCCAAGTAGATTGAGTAGATTACATTCTATAATAGGATTTCTAATTAAGGTGGGTGCAGATTTTATACCACCTACTATAGATCATCAAAAGGATCATTACTCTTGATTTTTTATTAGTGATTAGGGAAAAGACAATCATTGGGGTGGTTAAATTTAGCACATTTGACTTAGTATGAAAATAATGAAGAATATTAATAAAAATTAGATCATTGGAGAGCCCTTAAGTGGAAGTCATTGCAAAGCTAGATTCCAATATTTTTACTGATGAAATTTATTTGGACAATCTTTATATTTGATTATTCCATGAGTCCTTCTACAGAAAACTCGGTTTTAATTTTTTATTAAAGACAACAAGTGCCTCAAGGAATATAAACCATCTTTCCATAATAAAGTAGAAGAGCAGGAATATTGGTGATCAACCTATGTACTTTTACAACCCACTAAAACTAAAGACTTGACACTTGATAACGCTTTTATACCATTTGGGAGCAAACAACCCCGTGGAAAACTTGGTTCAACTTATTCGTGTCCTTACTCTAGAGAAACTCAATTATGGTTATAAAATTATTACTGAACGAAAAGTTCCCAAGGCCAAAAGGCTTTCTTGTGAAATTTTTCAAAATGTTCCTAGATATTCTTGGCGAGGATATTATCAGTGTAAAGGGGAAATTTTAAGGATCTCAACTCCACCTTTAATGCCACTGTACCCAAAAAAAATTATTCAAGCTTTGATCGCTGCCAACCTATTTGTTAAGTGCACTAACAAGCTTATTACTAGAATATTTTTTTGCAAAATAAAGCCAAAGATTCACAAAGGACTAGGCTATAACCTTCCATGTAACTATGCAATAGGAGACAATGAAATTCAGATCTATCAATATAAATAGATTCATTGATGAAATGAGACAAATGGAAATTAGGAAATATGATTATTAAGAATATCCAAAGAAATGGAACTCTAACCATTCATGATGGTGGGATATGACCATTTTTTGAATTATCATAAACCACATCCAACATATGTTCAAGAGTATGGAGATGTAGATAACTATCAAAGCATTCATGACAAGAGTATTCAAAATCAATCTCGAAAATACTCAGTTAGTAATATGTATAAGAAAGTAAACTAGAGAGAGCTTTAGTCTCCTCTAGGAATGAATGTTGTACAAGAGAATTTTGTTTATTGTAATAGTAAAATGCTAGGAAAATGGGTACCACAGACCATTACTATGTCTTGGACATAATGTTGCACAGAGAAAAAGATTGCACCCTTAACCGTTTGGGCACTAACACAATTAACAAAGCACTCTAAAGGGTTTGCAAAGCTTGTTATTGTTATAACCTAAATTTGTAGTTCACAAACATACTTGATTCATATCAACAGACATGGCCAATTTAAAGGACTAACATTAGCTTCAACTACTGGATTTAGCTTCTTATAAAGAAACCTACAAAATTTGAAATGGAACTTTTTGAGTATGCTTAAATGTTTCCTTGGTTCATATTCAAGCATCACTACTGATAATTTATTGTAGACTTTATATGATTCTGATAAGTTTTTCTATGCAAATAGATCATCATCGGCTTTTTTAGACTTTGCACAATAAATTTGTGACTATAAAAGAGATACTCTACCTTTGTTTCATCAAAATTTAATGAAACAATGATAAACTTGCTTTACCTCCTAAGATTGTCTTTGTAATGTCTAAAATCAACTCATATTCTTCATTCCTAATATAATTTTCATAAAATTAACTAGGCATTAGAATTTATTTTAAGATCAAAGTTTGAGTGTTTCCAAACATGCCCTGACGAGATACAATGATCTTATGCACCTATGAAGTGACAATGTCTATCTAAGCATATTGGATTAAGTTTGTTGTATAACTTGAGCATGGTCATAAGTATTGGTTTTGTTGATAGATGATCACGTGATCATGTCCAAGTCGAAAAAAATGCTCAAAATTGGAACTACTCGGAATTGGTTGCAACCTGAACGACCGGATAGGCCTCGTCGTTGAGATTCAAGCGCCGTGAACGGGACTCAAATCCGATGTCGTATGAGAAAGATATTGAAGTTTTAAAATGCCTAATAACCTTCAAAACAAGACTTTTGAACACAGACACACACAAAAAAAATTGTCATTTTAGAAAAAATTTGTGGCAAATTTCATTTTTTTATTTAATTTTTTATGGGACTATTACAGGGTGCCACGTGGCCTGCCTGAAGGCTGCCACGTGGCCCCAGGCCATTGGTTCAAAATCATGTTTTAAAAAAGTTGATGGGCTGACCCGACCCGACCTGAACGCAGTCGGGTCACGCTGAATGCATATGGGTCAGGTCCTCGTGCAGGTTTGAATGAGTCGAGTCATGGCTCGGGTGGAGGTCGACCCGACCTGAACGTCTATGGGTCACTCAACGGGTGAGTCGGGTCGTTTCATAGTTGAACGAGCGGAGGTTATGGGTTTAAGCCCTCAGGGCTAAAGGTGATAGACCCCACGACCTCAAGCTAGGACCAGGTGCTAAAAATTTTAGAACGGGCAGAAAAGTTGGGTTAAGCCCCTTTGGGGTTATCCCTCACCATAGGACCTCCGCATGTGACCATGGGCGAAGGCTAAACCCTTAACCGCCAGCGGAAACCATCCGCTTTGTCCGCATGTGAACATTTATTTAACTGGCAGTTACATTTATAATAACCCCAAATTTAGCACGCAGTTCCAAAAAATTCGGCCTTCTGCCATTTCTAGTGCGCCTAACTGGAGTTCATCCATATTTGGTGGGGTTTCCAAGGGACATTGAGCAGAGAATTGTGGAGGTCATAACTTCTCCAATATTGAACCAATTTGGACGAAATTTTGGTCAATTTTTGGTATTCTGAGCATTCTGGAGTGTTTGGGATAGGTTGAAGAGCTAACAGAGGTGTTATTTGGCCATTTTTGCTTCAGGGAAACTTGGAGACCCATCAGGGCCATGAGGGAAATGGAGCTGCATTGGGCTATACTTCACTGTTTGAGGTGAAATAAAAGCCATTCTTAGCTTATTTCTATCTTCTGAAATAAATTTCACAGTTTTTTTCTGCCTATTTAGGCATTTTTATCACTATAATACCAATTTGAGCAACTTAATAGAGTAAGGACATGCCCATTGGGAGCCTTGGACCCGACAGATGTAGCCTAGGAGAGGTGAACTACCTCATCATGTTGTTGTCTTGTTATGGTGAAGTTTTGCTGCTGTGGATTTCTGATTTAAGATGTTAAACAGTAATTCTAATTAAAATTCCCTCAGACATAAACTCAGAAACAGTTACCAAAAACACTTTATTTAAATTGCAAGACATGATGAACACTTTTCACACTTAATTAAATGGAAATGGATACTTTGAACAACAGATACAAATAGTTTCATTTTCAGATCAGACGGCATCAGAGCTAAGGATTTGAGCCTTAGGAGTTTTACTCAGCATTTGTTTTGTGCAAAGATATAGTTGATTGTTTGCAAGTTTTGATGCTTACTAGGCTTAAACTCAAGAGAGGTGAAGGACACTTGGTTAGTGCACAAATTAATCCTCAACCAAGAAGGGTCAGAGAGCCACCTCCAAGAACCATAGAAGCAGCTTCAAGCATGTCTTCAAGAGAGGGAAAAGCTCCAGAATATATGGATCCCAAAGAAGAGGAACGGGTGTTCCAAAAGGATTTCTTGGACATGACTGAGATGGTGAGGATACTCTACCAAGAAAGGAATGATAGGCTTATTGGAGAAGGGTCTAAAAACCAGAAAGAAGGAGAGGGTTCTTTAGGAGGAAAGAAAAGAGATGACAAGTCAAAGAAAGGACACGGAGGAAATGGTGATCCACCATCCCCATCTTCATCCTCTTCCTCTACATCGTCATTCTCAACTTCGGTGAATCAATCTCACAAGTCTAAAACCACTGGTAAAAGTCCATTTTTAAAGCTTGATGTTAAATTTGAGTTTCCTATGTTTAACGGTGAAGTCAATGCAGAGAAACTTGACAATTGGATAAGACAGTTGGAAGTTTACTTGAGGATACAAAACCTTCATGATGACGACACCAAGATACAGTTAGCCTCTTTGAGAATGGATGGAGCAGCATTGGTATGGTGGGAAGCCAAGAACAAGGATGAAATTAAAAAACATGGTAAGATCAATTTATCATGGGCTGAATTTATTACTGCAATTAAAAAAAAAAATTATCCATTAGCTCATTTACAAAAGGCTATCATGAACTAGCAAAAATTTAGACAGCTTAAGGGACAAAATGTACAAGACTACACCCAAGAGTTTAGGAGAAGAGCACTCTTATTAGGGGTAGACTTACAGAGTCAAGATACTTTGCTAAAATATATAGGTGGTTTGCACAGCTACCTTAGACATACTATCCTTATGTTCAATCCTACTAGTCTAGACGAAGTTTGTGTAAAAGCTACGGATTTAGAGGCTAGAGGGAAAAATACTTTTGATGAGGTTAGAAACAAGACTTTTAAGGGGAAAAACAAAGATAAAACCTCTAAGGGAAAAGGAAAAAAGAATGCATATGTCAAACAAGAGGGTGAGAAAGTGATATGTAAACATTGTTCAAGAGAAGGACATGAAGAGAAAAACTGTTGGAAATTACATCCTAAAAAAATAACTCAATTTAACAAAAACAAAGGAAAGAAGAAGACTGCAGCTACTACAACTACACCACAAGACTTAGGTGATGATTTAGGTGACGAAACCAAAATTGCAGCCATGGGTTTGAAGGGTATGAAGGGAAAGGAAATTGAAACTAAGCCAAGTACTAGTACTTCAAACTGTTATGTACAAGCTCCAAATAGGAAGAAATAATTGAATTGTTCCATGTGAGGGTAGTCTCAAAACATACAAAAATTGACACACTCTTTGACAGTGGGTCACAAGCAAATCTCATGTCAGAAGACTTGGTCAAACAGCTTAAATTTGAGACCATTCCACATCCAAAGCCTTATCCACTTGGATGGATATGCAAGGATGCAAACTTACAATTCTCAAGAAAGTGCATATTGTGTTTCGCGATTACTGCACACTTTATTGACACAGTTGAACTTGATGTAGTATTGCTTGATATATCAGGAATTATTTTGGGAAATCCTTAATTATTTGACAGGAAAGAAATCTTCCATCGCCATGAAAATAAGTATCATCTCTTTAAATATGGCAAGGAGTTCATCGTCAAAGCACATCGCAAGAAGGAAAATATAGCAATGGTAAATGCGGGACAGGTGAAAAGGCTAGTGAATTCTAGTAAGAGTTTTTTTTCTTATGGTTAAGCCCAAGGTTGATGTGAATCATGAGTCATTTGAAAATTGTGATTCCAAGCTTAAATCAGATTTATATGATGTAGTTTATGCATATCATGAGATGTTTCAGGAACCGACAGGGTTACCTCCTAAGAGGGTGATTCAACATGAAATCCAGTTACTTCAAGTTGTCCTCTTCTTAACATAGGCACATACCGCATGTCTATCATGGAGAATGCTAAAATCAAGAGGCAAATTAAAGACTTGCTAGACAAAGGATTCATAAGACCAATCACTTTGCCATGTGGGTCACCGATAGTGTTGATTCCAAAGAAATATGGAACTTGGCGCATGTGTGTGGACTTCAGGGCATTGAACAAGATAATGGTAAAGAATCATTACCCACTCCCAACAATAGATGATTTGTTAGATCAGCTTAAAGATGATAAATATTTCACTAAGTTAGACTTACATAGTGGTTATCATCAAGTTAGAATTGCATAAAGTGACATTTGGAAGACAACATTTAAAACCAAACAGGGACTCTTTGAGTGGCTTGTTATGTCGTTTGGTTTATGCAATGCACCTGCAACTTTCATGCGGGTAATGGATGATGTCTTACGTCCTTTTCTTGATGATTTCATTATTGTCTACTTAGATGACATCTTAATTTTCAGCAAGACTAGAGAAGAGCATGTCATGCATGTTAAGAAAGTACTTGATATTTTGAAGAAAAATTAGTTGTTCCTTAAAATGTCAAGGTGTGAATTTGGGAAGACTTCTTTGGTTTATTTGGGACACATAGTAGGAGGAGGTAATTAGAGAATTGATCCTTCTAAGGTAGAAGCCATTGTGAATTGGCCTAATTCTAAATCCATTACAGAGGTAAGAAGTTTTTTGGGTGCAGCTCAGTATTGGAGGAATTTTATTTCTAACTTCTCTGCCATAGCAGCTCCTATGCATGCAGTGACAAGTGTGAAGCGTGATTTCTAATGGGGAGGCAAGCAACAGAAAGCTTTCGAGGCTTTGAAAGAGAAGATAAGTTCAGCTCCAGTCCTTGCATTACCGGACTTGAGACAACCATTCGAGATTCAGACCGATGCTAGTGATTACGCCATGGGTGCAGTTCTCCTACAGCATGGTAAGCCTATCGCATTTCATTCTGAGACATTTAATAGTGTTGTTGTGAATTATCCGGCATATGATAAGGAGTTTTATGCGTTGGTACAAAGCGTCAAAAAGTGGAAACACTATTTGATGGGCAAAGAAACAGTTGTTCATACCGACCATCAGCCTTTACAGTACTTGGAGTCGCAAAGTAAATTACAGCAGTCACGACATTTCAGATGGATGAGTTTCCTACAACAATTTCACTTGGTAATAAGGTAAAAGAAAGGTATTTTCAATAAAGTTGTTGATATGCTTTCAAGGCCTATTATTAGTGCTACTACTTTACTTAAGAACAATTCTATTGTACATGAGAGCTACATAGAACAATATGCATCAGATGTTGATTTTAAGGATGTGTATGCTAATTTGAGTGAAGAGAATCATGTTGAGGAGAATGATTATCATTTGCATAATAATTTGTTGCTTCATATGGGCAAGTTATGTATACCACAGGGGAGAGACTAAGCCTCATGAGAGAAGCTCATTCTTCTCTTATTGTTGGACATTTCGGGGTAAGCAAAACAGTGGCACATTTACAAAGGTATTGTTATTGGCCTCGCATGGTAGATAGTGTTTCACATTTCATTAGAGATTTTTAATTATGTGCTACAAGAAAGCATAGCAATAGGAAGCTTGGTTTATATACGCAATTTTCGGTACCTTCTAGACCATGGGAAAGTGTTTATATGGATTTTTTTGGAGGTCTACCATTATCTAGAAAGCAGCATGATTATCTTTATATAGTAGTTGATAGGTTCAGAAAGATGTGTATTCTTAAGCCATGTAAGAAATCTATAACTGCTAAACAAACTAGTGATTTATATTTTCAACATGTATGGGTTTATTATGGCATGCCTACTTCTATTTTTAGTGACAAGGATTCCAGATTTGTTGGGAATTTTTGGTCCAATCTATGGAAGATGATGGACACCAAGTTGAAGAAGAGTACTGCTTTCCATCTGCAAACAAATGGTCAAACAGAGGTAGTGAACAGAACCATTGTACATCTTTTGAGAGGTTATTGCAGCAAGCATCCCAAGCTTTGGGATGAGCACTTACATTATATTCAACATGCTTACAATCGGGCCAAGCACTCTTCTACAAATACTTCTCCTTTTGAAGCTTGCTTTGGGTATTTTCTAAGTCACCTTTAGATTTCATTCTTGAGAAGGATGTTTCCATTGATGGGCATAGTGACATTGAAAAATCTCGCATGTCCATTGAAATAATTCAGCTCATACATCAGCAGGTCCAAGAACAGCTTGAAAAAAGTCAAGGCAAGTACAAGGAGAGGCATGACAAACACAGAGTTGATCATAAGTTTCAAGAAGGAGATGAGGTATGGTTGCATATTAGTAAGGAAATAATGCAAGGAGAAGGTAAAAAGCTAAATCCTATTCATTATGGTCCATTCAAGATCCTTAAACAAGTTGGAAATAATGATTTTCAACTAGATTTGCCTTCATATATGCAAATGTATTCCGTTGTGAATGTGGGAAATTTACGTTTGTACGAACCTCCTTTAATTTCTAAATATGAAAGTGACATTCAGCTGCCATCCATAGAGGATTTCTCGCCATAATTTTTGGATGAGCTGAAAGAGGATGCTATCCTTGACAGAAGGACATGCACTTCGAGGAGGGGAAATGTTGATTATGTTCGGGTTGGTCTTAAAGGCAAAAAACCGAGTAAGGAAAAATGGATGGAGGTGGAAAAGGTAAGGGATATGTACCCTCATCTTATTAAACGGTAATTGAAGGCTTTTTCATTCCAAAAGCTTCCCAATGGGGAGGTGTGATCAGGTGATCATGACCAAGTGGAAAAAAATGCTCAAAATTGGAACTACTCAGAATTGGTTGCAACCTAAATGACCATATAGGCCTCGTCACTGCTATTCTGGCGCTGGGAATAGGACTGAAATCCGATGTCGTATGAGAAAGCTATTGAATTTTTAAAATACCCAATGACCTTCAAAACAGGACTTCTGAACACAAAAAAAAAAAACGTCATTTCAGAAAAATTTTGTGGAAAATTTCATTTTTTCATTTAAGTTTTTATGGGCCTATTACAGGGTGCCACGTGGCCTGCCCAGAGGCTGCCACATGGCCCCATTCCATTGGTTCAAAATCATGTTTTAAAAAGTTGATGGGCTGACCCAACCCGACCTGAACGCAGTAGGGTCACACTGAACGCATATGGGTCGGGTCCTCGTGCAAGTGTGAATGAGTCGGGTCATGGCTCGAGCAGAGGTCGACCCGACCTGAACGTCTATGGGTCACTCAACGGGCGAGTCAGGTCGTTTCACAGTTGAACGAGCGAAGGTTATGGGTTTAAGCCCTCAGGGCTAAAACCGATAGACCCCGTGCCCTCACGCTAGGACCAGGTGCTAAACATTTTAGAACGGGCGGAAAAGTTGGGTTAAGCCCCTTTGGGGTTACTCTCACCAAAGGACCTCCGCCCGTGACCATGGGTGAGGGCTAAACCCTTAACCGCCAGTGGAAACCGTCTGCTTTGTCTGCATGTGAACATTTATTTAACTGGAAGTTACATTTATAATAACCCAAAATTTAGCACGCAGTTCTAACAAATTCGGTCATCCGCCATTTCTAGCATGCCTAACTGGAGTTCATCCAGATTTGGTGGGGTTTCCAAGGGACATTGAGCAGAAAATTGTGGAGGTCATAAATTCTCCAATATTGAACCAATTTGGACGAAATTTCTCTCCATAACTTGAGCAGAATGCCTCTCCATCACCAAATGTAGCTCCTAAATTATAAGAAGTTTTAAAGGCCCTAGCTAGTAGAAATTGTGAGCTCGAGAAGCTTTTGTGGTTTCTACAGGAAAATAGACAGTTTTGTAGCAGTCTATAGAAGCCGTATAGGTCCAAATATGCAGTATTAATCAAAGTAACCATGAAGTCCACCTTATTATAGGAACTTAGAAAACAAGTTTGAGAAATGACATGATCTCCTGTATGCTGCTACAAGATCCTCAATTACCAACAATCAGTAGCATCAATTCACCCACAACAATAATGCTCCAACCATATGAACCAAAGCAGTAACAACAACAATACAAAACTTCATAAGACCTCTAGAAGCAATAAGAGAAACATTGAAACCTCCAGAGATCATCACACTCAGCTTCAAAACCATCAAAGGAAGATTCAAATATCACATCAACAACCTCAATATCACCCGCAAAAAAACATCAAGGGTAAGGCTCAGGTATGCAATTCTCAAAACCTCCCCTACGTTTCACGAACTTATTTTAGCTTGAAAAAACATTGGAAGTGTATGAAGGAAAAGGTTTTAAAGGTAAAACTTAGTTAGATCAGTCTTGACCATATTTGGAATTTAACTTTAGTCCTTTCCAATGTCACCCACATGTGCGAAAGGAAAATGAGAAAGAGGGGGAGATAATTCAAGGAGGTGGGCCAATGTGCTTACTCATTCTGGAATGTGAAATTTGATGTGGTAGGTAGAGGCCATTAACTCACATAGCGCATTGAGCCCATCACCTCAACAAATAACCACTTAAGTTTCCCCCCTGAATCTAATCGAAAGTTTATTTTAAACACCAAGGAGGCCCACTAGTGCTACAAGAGGTTGGCAAAGCGAAAACTTTTTCTACGCATGCCACTACATGAAGCTACCGGGTTATGAAAACCAATGCTACAGGAAGATCACAGAGTGCTACAAGAAGCTCATTTCTAACCAAATTTTCCATAAACCCCTGAATACTAGAGGAAAGTTATCAGGAAGAGTGTAAGTATGAATTATCCTCACCAACATTTGACATAGGAACTTAAGGGAGAATTTCAATTCTCATAAAAAGCACTCTGTAATTCTAACAATTTTAAATTTTAGTAAGGAAAACAACGAATTGACTAAAAATTTAATTTAAATATATGGTGGATTGAAAGGATAAGGTGTATGGAGCAAAGAAGAAGTGCATGTCGAATTTTTCTTTACCTCAACCTTGTAGAAAAACTGTCAAAATTACCTTTGTTTCAACACCTTCCACTACAAAAGAAACCTTAGGATCCTGTAGCAGCAAAAGGAAAAATCCTTGTTCCACTCTAATAAAATTGTATTGAAGCCATGGGAGGGGGATTTATAGAAGGGATCCTACAGACCCCTCCAGGATCCATCAACATTCTAATGTCAGGGACATTCTTGCAAACTATCAATGATTAGGGTTTTCCGAGAGGCTAAGAGGATTTAATGAAGAAATTCCCTAAGAGTTTCCTTGAATCTCTAGCACCCAAAAGGATATGATGTTATCATTGTAGTTAGAGGCCTCATCATTTACCTAAAAAAATAGATTATCAGTAGGGTCACCACACTTTCCAGGGGAGTAAAATGGAACAAATAAGAGAAACCTAAAAATACTACAACCAAGAAGAATTTCTTCCTTCAGGATGAGCATCCCATAGAGGATAAAAATGGAGTACAAAGGGAGAGCTTGCCATACCCTTAGGATGAAGTGGCCTACCATGTTCTTGAACATATCTCATGTGAAGGGAGGCTCAACATTGTGTATGAATATCAATTTAGATTGCTTTATCAACTCAAGTTCCAAGTATATTTTCTTGTCAAAGAGAGACTCAACATCCCTCACTTCCTCCTTCAGTCTATCAAATAAATGATCCTAAGGGTGAAGGTAGGAAAACACCATTACTTAGCTCATATGTGTTGATAAGGTTGATAGTCTTGGATGCTTTATAGGGCCCGAAAAACCATTTTTCTTGGATTGATTTTATATACATGGACACATAAACCTTTTTAGAAACCCAAGTCCAACCTCAGTTGGAGCTAAAAGGGGCAGAAACAGAGGAGGAACTTAAAGAAAAAATAGAAGGGGAAATTGAGATTTAAGAAGAAAAATCAAAGAGAAAATAAGATGAGATAGAAAAGGAGGCAAAAAGAAGGAAAAAAACACAAAAGGAAGAAAAGGAAGAGGTAGAAGTGGTTAAGGAAGGACTAGTTAAGCTTAAGTTGACAGAATAAAAGGCTCAAAATCCTGAAGAGGATATTGTGACATCCTCCAGGCCACCAAAGAAAAGAAAAATGGGCGAAAAAGAGAGTAGTACATAAGGAAATTTAGAAGAAGAAATTATTGCTACCCTAGCATCTTTAAGTACCCAAATAAAACCTAAAGGGAGGAAGCCAAGGGAAAGCCTCATGTACTTCAAAAGGAGAAAGGGTAACAAAATAAGGCAAAGGAAACCTCAACCACCTTCTCCAACTCCAATCACCATTGCAGAATTAGTCAACTATCAAGAGGAAGAATCCTAGAAGGAAGAGAAACTAGAAGTTGATATGACCTCCACATCAATAAAGGGAAAAGAGCCATAGCCTCAACAATAAGGGCCAAGGACTAAGGAAACAATGCTCCTAGAACATCCCACAAAGCTATAGGAGAAGGTTGTAGAACCATAAGGATAGATTTCAAAACTATAGGAACAAATTGTGGAACTACAAGAACAAAATCCAAAGCTACCCTCAACCAGACCTCAAACCTTACTATGCTTGGATTGATGCAGGGAAGGTGCTTCCCACCCACTTTGTAGCCCAAATATTCTTTGAATTGGAGAAGGAAAGAAGTAGAAATTATAGATGGATGCAAATTACAAAGTCTAAAGGGGTTGAAGATGTTGGCATTATGGAAGAAAATATGAAGAAAATGGGGGAAGAGATTGTTGACCTCAGGTTCAGGGAGGCAAACATAAGAGACCATATACAAAAGGAGAATAAGGAGCTGAAATCCCATTGAGTTGCAACAAAGTCAAAGGATGCTACAAGAGAAAGAAGAAAAGATGGCCATAATGGCTAGTTTATCCATGGAAGCTATACATTATAGACACACATCAAAAACATATTCCATGTTCCTAAAAGACTAATGGTGCCAATTTTAGATTAGGAAATTAGCCCAGAAAAGTTCCATTCCTTTGCAAAATGTCAGGAAATTCATTGATTTTTACCTCAAATGTAGCATTGAAGATAGGGATAGGATTGCAAAATTTTATATGCATAATCTAGTATTGCTTGATATGAATATTTTGGACCCCAATTCTAAAATAGGTGATGTTCAACTAATGGATTTAGATTCATGGCCAAACCATGAGGAAACCAAGCCAAGGAGGTAGAAGAGGCACTTTTGATCAGGGAATAACTATCAACCACTGATCTCATCATTGCTAACCACAAAAGTATAGTAGAAAATCCAAAAATGGCAGTTGTCTATAGAGAAAAGTAAGAACATGAAATTCTTCATTTTGAAGATACTTTCACATTGTTGGGAGATGAAAGCTTGCAAGCATGCCAAAGGAGGTGGCATACCTTGCCACATAGTTTGAGAATAAGAGAGTACCATTCACCAGAAAGGTTGAGAAATTCATTGGCTAGAACACCTATATACAAAAGAATCATCCATAGGCCTGGAGTCCATTAGATTGGACTCAATTTCGGCCCTCCTCTACTATTGGGCCTACATGAGAATAAGGATTAGACAGAGGAAAACAAGGAGTGGATAGAGATTGAGGAGAACTAAATATTCCATCCAGAGGGGGCCACCACATCTAAGACAACTTGGGATGTCAGGCAAGCCACAAGGGCAATGAATATGGTGCAAAAAGATGACTAGGTTGTGTTGGGGTCCTGTGATTTGGCAGATTGGCATACCAAATGACAAGGCAACATCAAAACCACTTTGGAATCCTAGGATCTAACCCTCCTGGATTCAGAGAGGGATCTCTCTATATGTGTGTTGAAATGATATGCTTTTAAAGCTTATGATATGATATTAGGCTAGTTATGAAGTACAAGGGATTTGTTTGTTTTTGGTTGGGAATCATTAAATGAGAAGGTCATGTGAAGTGAAGGAGGAAATAAGTGGAAGGATGTTTCAGCATGGGAAGATAGGTCAAGAAACAGTGCTAAACCATTGGGCTATGGAGTCATAAAAGGGTTTACTTGCACAACAACTATTCAAGGGTTTCCATAGGGCAAGTCATCTATATCAAAAGATCTCTTTAAGTTGAGTTGGTGGCATGGAACATTAAGAAGTGTGGTGAAAGAAGCAAACATATAAGAAAAAAATGGGCATCCTAAGATCAGGTAAGGACTTTTAACCTATCCTGCTTTCGGCATACTCTCAAGGGAAAACATTTAAGATAAACATAAAATGTAGCCTAAGATCAAGTAAGGACTTTTAACCTATCCTGCTTTCGGCATACTCTGAAGGGAAACCTCTAAAATAGTTGTTTAAGCCAAAACAAGGGACAGGGCTAACCATAAACTTCCTTGATTAGGACTCTACTTAGCATGCAGTGAAAAGATCATTTAAGAACAACATCTCAAGTTCTACTCAGCTAGACATGGGCTCACCAACGTTCCTTGACTGGTTATACTCTATTGATTCATTCTCAAACACACATTTAGAAGAAAACATAAAGATAAGGCTTATCAGTTAGAATTAGGGTACTTTTGGAAGTAAATCCTAATCTATATTTGTTGTTCTTTATCAGAGAATATGAACAAAGTGGAAACATAAGAAGCAACATTGACAATAAGGAAAAACATCACCAATGATTTAGATCAAGATCCAGTGAATATGTTTGTCTATTTGATGTCCAAAACCAATTACGTACTTTGAGTCCAATAGCTTTTACAGTTTGATACTTCTCTTCCCAGCCTACTATATTACAACTACTCAGCAACTCTTACTCAATAACAGTTTGCCAATTGACAATTTTCCAACCCTTTACAATGAGTTTTCTGCAAATACATATAGGTGCAAAGAGGAAGAGTGTTGTAGAAATGGTAATAAATATTAATTAAGACAGAGAGGGAGAGGTATTTGAATGCCCATTCTGCTTAATAATCATAGAAATAACTGTTTGTACCACTTTAGTTGCTTTTAGTTGAATGTAAAACCAACTAGCAGGCTGGTAATAACTCTGAGGCCTGTCCTTTGAAGCTATCTTGGTCTGAAGTACCTTGTTTGACCTTTGGGACAAGAAAACTGTCATTTTTTGGGTTTTGTAGCCCCATGTCTGCTTAATAATTGTTCTGATAGTTTTAAAGAGGGTTTGTCAGCAGAGTAACTATCAAGTTGTCCCTTTGAGTGTAGGAGAGGTCATAGGTGTCACTTAAGTTTCTGGTGAAGTAAAATGTGTTGTTGAGGTGGCATTTAACTTTTCTCCCTTGACTTGTTTGTCCTTGGCTGCTTGTTTGCTGCTGTGGGCCTCGTACTTCGACCTTCAAGGCTTATTAGGCCTCATTGATCTCCTTTAGGCCTTTTTCTGACTGTTTAGGTTGTTAGTCTGTGGTTTAAGGGTTTTTGATCTTCAATTATGCTCTAAACCTTCATTGGGAATTGATACTCTTTGAATTTGCTCGATCTTACTGTGTTGTTGCTTTCCTTTTGCTTTCTGCAGGTGTTTCGGGCGCCTGGAGGTTTTCATAGAGGGTTTGCTTGAAAGCCGACAGTCATGAACTGCTGACAAAATCACGGTTTTAAACCTCTGATGACTCCTTTCCTGTGTTTGTAGGGTCGAGGATCGTCATCTTTGACCCTCCGTTTCTTAACGGGCAGCGGGAGGGCCATAAAACCCCTTAAACACCATTTAAATACTTGCAAACACCATCAAACTGTTAATAAAACCTGCAACTGGGCTAAAACTGCTTCAGAGGCTCAGTATGGTGGCGGAGGAGCGTTGCAGAGAGGTGGAATGTAAGCGGAGGAGGTTTCCATGGCGGAGAGGTGAAGAAATAGGGTTTAAATATGAATTATGGCATGAAAAGACGTGAAAATGGTTTTGGGGAATACCGAGGTGGTATTCGTGTTAGCAAAGCGTGGTAAGTGGTAATGGTTGCAACGAACGCGATATGGCCAAGAGGATGGCATGTGTCCCCCTCAAAACCTCCTATTTCACGCGGAAGATGCACGGTAGGGAGAAGTGGTGAACCGGGCGTGAAATGACACGATGACCGTTGGATCTGGGGTTGTAGATCCAACAGTGGACAGGGCGCGCGAAAATGAAAAGGTGCACGGGAGGACGAGTGGTGGGGACAGGTGGTCCCTTTGTCGTGTAGCGGATGTGTTATGGGCGGGGTTTGGAATGGGATGCTAACAAGAAATGTTGGATTTCAAGGGATCGACGGCAGAGATATGTTAGCGGGGAGAATGGATAAAGGAGTTCGGGAAATGTAAATGGGGAGTAAAGAAGCCCGATCACCATTAGATTTTTTAGGATCAACGGTGAAGATTGACTCGGGGAGAAAAAGGTGGATGAAATAATTAAGCGAAAGGGGTTGTAGGTAAAAGGGCGAGGATGTGGTCCCGTGGAAGAAAGGAGGACTAGGGCTAAGAAGAAAAGGGCTGAGGGCTAGCGCCTGGTCACGGGCGCAGGGTTATATGGAAGAAAGGCTAAAGACTTAAGTCCGCAGGGGCTTAAGGCCTAATATGTAATAGAGCGGAAATAGGCTTAAAAAGCATGTTTTAGACCTTTTAAAAGCATTCTGATAGGTTAGAATAGGGGTTCTAAAGCATCATAAAGAGGTCTAATGATTTAAGAAGGGTTTTTAGAGGGAAATGAAGGATAAAATGAGGATCAATGACCCTTTTAAGGGGTGAATAAAAAAGAGATGAAGGGGTGAATCATGGAGAATGCTTATGAAGGGGAAAATGATTAAGGATGATGGTCTTGTAAACAACTCTTTTTGTAGCAGCAGGTCTATTTTGAGGGGTTTGAGTGAAGATTATCAATGGAATGGATTTCTTGAGGATAAAGAGCATAAAGAGGCTTCAAGAAGTCACATATTTTGCATGAAATTTGTTTCTTGAAGACTGAAAGACTAATTTAGACATCATGAGATATGAAAAAATTTATAGATGGCTAACAGGTTGCTTAATGGGTGAGCAATATTTTCAGTAAGGGGGTATGACGGGCCTCCCAAATAGGAATAATTTAAGGCCCATCTAACAATCCTTTGGAAAATTTAACATTTCCTTCTACATGTGATAATGTCTTTTTTCAACTTTAATATGTTCTTAGGAGGGTTAAGAGATATTTTATATATCTTATGTGCCTAATGCATTAAACATGTATGATAGTGAGGATATCTTATGAAGATCACGTAGGAGTCCAACAGGGACAATAATTCCAGCATCATACATTTTCCTAATTTATTTTTCAACCAGAGGTAACTGCACAGGGTTTATTCTGTGTAATTTTTGCCTAAACAGTTTATGGTTTTCTTTAAGTGGTATCTTGTGTTGAATGGTCTCTGTGTCATATGCCCTTACATCTTCATAGCTCCAAGCAAATACATCAGAAAACTCTTTAAACAACTCAATATATTTCAGTTTCATGTGAGCTGGCAATGTTCTAGATAACTTGATCATTTTAGGCTTGTCTTTACTGCCTATATTGCATTCCTCAATATCAGATTCAGTGGGTTCTATTGTTGGTTTCTTGGAAACATCATTAAAATCAAACAAGTCCTATAGAGGTGCTAGTCCTTTGGGTAAGCCTTTGTCTTTAGGTTGTAGTACCTCTATGTCTTCTCTTTCTGAGCTTATGTACTCTTCTGTTTGATTTTCAAACTCTATGGTTAGCAGATTTATTTCTGCAATGGGAGAAGGTTCTTTTTCAACAGGATGTTCCTCATTAAGACAATATTTATCATACTTTGAGTCTGAATTTGGCAATCCAAACTCATTTATGAGCTGCAGGAATTCCTCTATCTATTTATCTCCCTCAAAGACCTGCAAATACTTTTCATTGTCTGGGACAGCTAGTCTGTATTTCACTTGGAATGTGAATTTTTTGTTGTCATGGGGTCTTCGGCATGAACTGGCAGCACAAGCTAAACCATTGGCAAGAATGTTTTGGTCTCTAGGGACAAAAACAAGTTCATATTCCTCAAAAGTTTTCAAAAGGTCCATGGCATCATTTCTATAGGCTCTTAGTCTTGGATGTTTGGCAGTGTACTCTCCATTTATTTGTTTAATGAACAGTTCAGAATCTCCATGAACAGCTATCCTCCTGCCTCCTAATTTCTTCAGTAAATGTAGTCCTAAGAGGAGTGCTTCATACTCTGTTATGTTATTTGTGCATTGGAAGTTTAGCTTGTATGAATGGCTTTCAGCGTAATTATTCTCTGTGTTGTGAAGTCACGCACCTGCTCCTGCACCAGTTCTATTACAAGACCCATCAAAACTCATACTCCAAAGAGGTCTAGTTTCGGATCTGTTGTTGTTTTCATTCCTATCCCCTTTGTCCTGTGTGTTCTGACTGTCATTATGCAGTTTTATGGGTTCTGCAACATGTTTATGTTGGTCTTGTTCCTTAAAGTTTTCATGGAGTTGAGGCCTTTCTTCTTGAATCTCATGATTTTCACTAAGCTGGTGGACAGTGGGTTGTTCATACTCTCTGTGTTTTTTGCTGTAACTTTCAGATTTGAAAAATTGTTTGAGAGCCTCTCCCTTCTTATCCTCTCCTCCTATGTTTTTTATTATGTTGGGTGATTGCTCACTTTCCAACTCTAGCTCATCAAAGCTTTCATCATTGTAAATAATGAATGAGTCTAGGTCTGTATGGACAGAATAAAGAGGGGAATTTTCTGATTTTTCTTGACTACTCACTATAAATTTCATGTGTGATTCCCTGTAAAGTCTTCTAAGTTGGCTGAAAATAGGGATGGTGGCATATGTCAAGTCCATTTGCATGGTACCTTGAAGCTTAGCACCCCATGATCTTGAAAGAAGCATGCCATATTTGGGGGTCACATCAGCCACTACCATGTCCATCACTATGCATTTGGCTGGGATCTGGGTCAAGTTTCACAAAGATCTTTAATCAGGCCTAAGCATTTTACTCTACTAGAGTGAAAATAATACAAATCTTTATATGGTATGGTTATCTCAAGGCCTAATCTCTCCATGATTACTTTGGGCATGAGGTTATGTGAAGCCTCTGAATCATGCATATCATTTTGTAAAATTTTATCATGGATATTCATACTCACATAGAAGGGAGGGACCACTCCTTCCTGGAACTTTCATTCAATTTTAGGACCAAATAAAAGGGTTGGCTAATCATCATTTAGGTTGACAGAATCATTATTTTCTTCTATGTTCAAAGCCTTTAACACCTGAAATTTATATACATCTTGAGTGACTAACTTAGTGAGCGGGATAGAGATCTTGATTTTAGCAATTTCACTTTCCAAATTAAAAGGGAACTGATTCTGTGAAAGGCTCAAATCTATTTTGGTAGTCACTAACTTATCAGCAAAATCAGCTTGTTGGTGTTTACTATGTACATCAGTTAAAACTATTTTTACGGGGATACTAGCTGAATTGCTAGTGCTGTTAGGGTCAACACTCTATTTATCAGTGGTTTGAGTGCTTTTCCCCTTGTTTTTACCAGAACTTTCAACTGTTGTTTTGTTGTTTTCAGCAGTTCTTCTGACCACCCTTTCAGATCTGTTTTTAGCAACATTTTAATAGGTCTTTGTTTGGGGAGTTTCTTGGTTCCTTTTGCTCCTGAGGTCATATTGTCTATGGACCTCCATTATGGCATTCTCAAAGCCTTGCCTATAGTCTTCAGATTCTAAGCCTTCATTATCATCATATGTATATGTGGCCTGATCATCCTTTGTAAAAAAGGCAGGGTCTTCATTACTTACTCCTAGCATGTTTATATTAGTTCCCTCTGGCTCTTCTATCATTCCATCATCTTCATCAACATAATTTTTTTGAAATGGAGGTCTGATTTGTTGATCAGTATCTCTTTGTCTAATCTGAGGGGGGTTTCTCCTAAAGTTCTAGTTCTGATTTTGAGGCTGGTTTCTATTCTGAGCATTTGTTTGGACAGCCATCCTCTCCATCATTCTTTCTAACCTATCCATGTTCTTGGCTAGATGGTCTAATTTTGAGTCAGATGTGGAAGGTGCAGTGTCTTCCCTATATGTCACTTTATTTTCAGTCCTCATCCTAGCTCTTTTGGCAATCAAATTTGCCTCAACGTTCACTGCTCCTTGCTGCATATCTTCTAATGTGAGGTATTCCTTTTCCCTCATTTGGTAGGCCATTTCAGGATCAAATCCATCAGATAATTTCATTAAAGCTTGGCCCTGTGGAGGTTTCACATGAGCTAGTATGGCATTGTACGCCCTATTGTATCTAGCACAGTATTCATGTACACCTTCCCCTGGATTCCTTTTCATATTCTCATATTCTGACAGAAGTTGGAGAGGGTTTTCCCTGACTTCCCACTTTTTCAGAAATAGTTGATGAAAGGCAGGAAGATCGTTGATGCTCTATGGGGCTAAGCTTTTGAACCATTTTCTTACTTCTCCCCCTGAACTCTGAGCAAACAATATGAGTTTAACAGTCTCATCACCTATTTCATTCCTATCAAAGTAATCACTCATTTTGTCCACATGTTGTGAAGCAGTAGTTGAACTACTGGCATTATATAAAGGAATGTTGGACTGGTAACCTTGTGGTAAGACAGCTAAAGGTAAAGGAAGGACTAGAGGAGCATACCATGTAGCCATGATAGGGTTTTGTGGGAGGAATGGGGTGTTTACTAGTGGAGGTTTTATGAAAGGAGGAGGATGATGGAATGGAGTGGTTTGAACAATGGGTGTATGGATAACAGAAGTGCTTGGACCAGCAAGAGACTGTTGAGCAGATTTGGGGTGAGAGAAACCAAAGTTATGAACGAAATGAATATCGGGTGGGGTGTCTTCTCTATTTCTACTATGGTCACCACTATGTTGTGGTGAACTCGGGGGCTCAAAGTCTGTCTGATCTATACCATTAAGTGACTTAGTTCTTGGTAAATTACTTGGAAAATCTAAGTCAACTTGGATCTCTTGAAGATCTGAAAGGTTTTCAGGGCCAAAATTAGCTCTGTGAATTGAACTGATAATAGTTGGATCCCTAGATACAGGAGACTTCCTAAGGATGCTTTCTGGATTATCAACTATTTCAGGAGGATTTGGGTCAAGATAGGCTCTGGTATGAATTTTCTTTGAAGCCAGTATGTTAAGATTTAGACCCACATAAAATAAATTTATCCAGCTATGACAATATTTAGAGGCAAACTAGTCTTTAACCAAGAAAAATTAATCCTCAAAGTTTCCTAATCATGGGTTTCCACGATGTTTCAATGGTAGTGTGGGTTGTCCCAGTGGATTCTTTGTGAAACCATGGGTAATAAGCAGGCCTACTGATCACCAGTGGAGTCTTTTGGTCTTTTGAAGGTTGTGGAGTCGCCAGGTGGATGATTTCAAATGTTTTAAGATGAGTTGTTGTCCACCATCAGCAATTGAATACCAATCTAAGGAGGTTTGTGGGTCTTATGAGGTCTTAAGGATGTATAAGATGTAGTTCACTCATAATTCCCTACTGGAGTCGCCATTATGTTGGGGTCCTATGATTTGGCAGATTGGCATACCAAATGACAAGGCAACATCAGAACCACTTTGGAATCCTAGGATCTAGCCCTCCTGGATTCAGAGGGGGATCTCTCTATATGTGTGTTGAAATGATATGCTTTTAAAGCTTATGATATGATATTAGGCTAGTTATGAAGTACAAGGGATTCGTTTGTTTTTGGTTGGGAATCATTAAATGAGAAGGTCATGTGAAGTGAAGGAGGAAATAAGTGGAAGGATGTTTCGGCATGGGAAGATAGGTCAAGAAACAGTGCTAAACCATTGGGCTATGGAGTCATAAAAGGGTTTAATTGCACAACAACTATTCAAGGGTTTCCATAGGGCAAGTCATCTATATCAAAAGATCTCTTTTATTTGAGTCTGTGGTATGAAACATTAAGAAGTGTGGTGAAAGAAGCAAACATAGAAGAAAACAAAGGGAAACCTAAGATCACGTAAGGAATTTTAACCTATCCTGCTTTTGACATACTCTTCAAGGGGAAAACATGTAAGATAAACATAAAAGTAGCCTAAGATCAAGTAAGGACTTTTAACCTATCCTGCTTTCGGCATACTCTTTAGGGAAATCTTCAAAACAACTGTTCAAGACTAAAAAAGGGACAAGGCTAACCATAAAATTCCTTGATTAGGACTCTACTTAGCATGCAGTGAAAAGATCATTCAAGAAAAATATCTCAAGTTCTACTCAGCAAGACATGGGCTCACCAACATTCCTTGACTAGTTATACTCTATTGATTCATTCTCAAACACACATTTAGAAGAAAACATAAAGATAAAGCTTATCAGTAAGAATTAGGGTACTTTTAGAAGTAAATCCTAATCTATATTTGTTGTTCTTTATCAGAGAATATGAACACAGTGGAAACACAAGGAGAATAACAATTACAGTAAGAATAACATCACCAATGATTTAGATCAGGATCTAGTGAATCTGCTTTTCTATTTGGTGTCCAAGACTAGTTACATACTTCGAGTCCAATAGATTTTACAGTCTGATACTTCTCTTCCTAGCCTACTATATTACAACTACTCAGCAGCTCTTACTTGATAACAGTTCAACAATTAACAATTTTCCAACCCTTTACAATGAAACTTCTGTGAATACATATAGGGTCAAAAGAGGAAGAGTGCTACAGAAATGGTAATAAATATTAATTAAGACAGAGGGGGAGAGGTATTCGAATGCCCATTCTACTTAATAATCATAGCAATAACTGTTTGTACCACTTTAGTTGCTTTTAGTTGAATTTGAAACCAACTAGCAGGTTGGTAACTCTGAGGCCTGTCCTTTGAAGCTATCTTGGTCTGAAGTACCCTGTTTGACCTCTAGGTCAAGAAAACTGTCATTTTTTTGGGTTTTGCAGCCCTATGATTGCTTGATAACTGTTCTGACAGTTTTTTAAAGAGGTTCAGTCATCCGGATGGTTGTCAAGGTGTATTTGAAGGGAAAGTAAGCCATAGGCGGCATTTTGGTCCTTTGGTGGAGTAATAGCTTCCGTAAATGTGGCATTCGAGACGCTCCTTCTGTTGATATGTGTGTTTATGCCTTCAAACTCTGATTGGGCCCTTTGATATTTCTTTAAGGCCTTTATAATCATCCTCGCTGTCTTTGACTTTACTGAATGTATTTAGCTTTAATTTGTTTGTCTTTCAATGTGTTTCATCCTTGTAAATCTGCTGATTAAGCTCTAATCTTCAAGCTTTATGCTTAACCTTTAACTTTAAATCTCTTTACACTGATCTTCACTTTTTTCTTCGATTTGGTGTGCAGGTGGCTCCTTTACCACACTGGAGGGTTTGATTATTCAGTCAAATGATCGTAATATATTGACTAAAACTTGAAGATTCACCTTTTGTCCCCCTTTTCGTTCAATTGGGCCTTAGAAAATCATCACCCGGGGTCCTACAACTGTATTTTTCTGTGGGAGGCCTGTGTATTAATCTACCATTAAAACCTGCACAGTAAACCAAACATGTTAAAACAAACCTGCATTCTTTGGATTGACTGCTTTCAGAGGCTTGGAGGAAGGTTTTGGAGCATTTGCAGAGGAGGATGAATGCAAAAGGGGTTCTAAAAACAGAACTAGGAAGAACAGTGGGTTTTTTGAATATTTGGTGCGAAATGGTGGAAAAGTGGTTTTGCAAAACTAGGGGTGGTTTTCGCGCAAGAGATGGGTGGTTAGTGGTATTGGCCCATATGGATGCGATATGGTCTGGTGGATGACACGTGCCCCCCCATGAAACCACTTGTTTTGCGTGGAAGATGCACATTGAGGAGGTTTGGTGGATACGGGCGTGAAACGGTGCGAGGACCGTCGAATCTGGGGGAGCCAGATTGACGGTCTAGGATTAGCGTGATGGCGAGGAGTTGAGCAGTGGAAAAATGAGGTGGGGCCGGGTGCTAACATAAGCAAACTTGTCGTGAAGCGGTAGTGTTATGTGCGAGGTTAGAGATTTGGGTTCTAACAAAGGCCGTCAGATGAGAGGGATCAACGGTTTTGATCTGCCGAGAGGAAGCAAAGGAGTAATGAATGGGGTTGGGAGAATGGGTGATGATAGGAAATGAGGGCCGTTAGATCTTGAGGATCAACGATAGGGATTGATCTGGAGGAAGTGAAGGATGCAGAAGAAATATGAAGTGGGAGGGATTTAGGTGGAGGCGCAAAGAGAAGGTCCTGTGGAGAAAGAAAGGATTGGGAGCTAAGAAGAAAAGGACTGAGGGCTAGCACCTGGTCACGGGCGCAGGGTTATATGGAAGAAAGGCTAAAGACTTAAGTCCGCAGGGGCTTAAGGCCTAATATGTAATAGAGCGGAAATAGGCTTAAAAAGCAGGTTTTAAACCTATTAAAAACATTTCGTTAGGTTAGAAAAGGGGTCCTAAACCATCATAAAGAGGTCTAATGGTTTAAGAAGGGTTTTTAGAGGGAAATGAAGGATAAAATGAGGATCAATGACCCTTTTAAAGGGTGAATAAAAATGAGATGAAGGGGTGAATCATGGAGAATGCTTATGAAGGGGAAAATGATGAAGGATGATGGTCTTGTAAACAACTCTTTTTGTACCAGTACATCTATTTTGAGGGGTTCGAGTGAATATTATCGATGGAATGGATTTCTTGAGGATAAATAACACAGAGAGGCTTCAAGAATTCACAGATTTTGCATGAAATTTGTTTCTTGAAGACTGAAAGCCTAATTTAGCCATCATGAGATATGACAGAATTTATAGATGGCTAACAGGTTGCTCAAAGGGTGAGCAATATTTTCCTCGTAAGGGGGTATGACGGGCTCTCCCAAATAGTAATAATTTAGGGCACATCTAACTATCCTTAGGTATATTTAACCTTTCCTTTTTCATTTAATAATGTATTTTTCAACTTTAATATGTTCTTAGGAGGGTTAAGAGATAATTTCCATATCGTTTGTGCCGAATTCATTCATTGCAATGTATATGGAGGAGATATTATGCAGATCACACAAGATTCCAACAAGAGAAGATTATGGGGCTTGTTCCCTACTAAAGGATAAACAAAACTCAAGTAGACCAAGGAAATTTATCACCTCCCTATATTTGTGAGGCCATCAAGGAACCAAATCCAACTTTCTAGGGATTTTGGAGGGAAGTAGTCCTCTCTTCAAGGAGGCTACCCCTCAAACACTTTTTGTATAAATAAGGGGCCTTAGCAGCCTCAGTCAACATTAGAGAAAGGATTTTGCCTATTATTTCAATTTGACATGTCTAGTGTATGAACACTTTTGAAGATTAATGAAAAGCATTTCTTTGTTTTCAATCCGATTTTCTTCTAAGAGACCCGAGTTCACTTGGGTTAGAGCCTGACCTAGGTGCTCAAGCCTCCTTCTTGTACATTTCCTTTCCTTTCATTTAGTTTAGTTGTGGTTTTCCGCAAATCTATAACTAAGAAAACTATTGTCTTTCAGGGTTTATAAGTGAGCTCTTATATGAAGTTTGGTTATGTACCTTTTTTCTGATAAGCACAAAAATATTTTCCTTCACGCAATAGTAGCCTTCATTCCAAATTCAACTCATCCTTTCCATTATTGTTTTACTTCCTGCATTTAGTGGTTTAACAATTGTTTATACATCTTGCTTTTATCGGTTAGCCATGCACTTTGCTTTCAGATATATAGGTATTGTTTCATAGGAAAACTTAGTGTTTTTTTATGCATTTAGGGCACTCTCATCATCATTTTTTAACCCACTGCTTTACATCTATGCAAACTGCCAGTAAGCTAAATTTTGCCTAACTGAGCTATAGGAAAAACCCAGTTTTGTCTCTTCATTGTATGAGCTGGTTCATTGAGTGTACCTAAACTTTGGTAAGGACCTATTTTCCCTTCCACAAACTTCTCCCACATTTTCCACTCTTCAAACCAAATCTAGACCTCGTAAAGTTGCTCTCAGATGCTTCTTGTAGAAAAATAGGGCCATCCTGTAGCAATACGCATATTTCCTTAGAATGCCTCCAAAATTGCACCAGAAGATTGTCTATCATTCCTCAAGATTTTACAATGTCCATTAGACCTTGGAGATGGAGTTTAGAGGTTCAAATACCCCTTAGGAAATTTTACCTAGTAGTTGTAGCTTTCTTCCTACAATTAGGGTTTGTTGATTTTATGTCTTCTTTCTGCTGTAGAATTGATTTTTCATGCACCATAGAGTAGGATTGATTTTCCTCGAGTATTCTTGAATTATTTGCTTTGCTTTCTTGCAAGTAGCATATTTTTATTCCAGTCAATTCCTTTCTTGCAATAACATATATTTACTTTATGCAAAACAAAGTAGAATTACTTTTTGTCATTTACCTTCCTACAATTAGATTAGGTTTTACCTTCTGTCATTTAATTTTCTGCAATATAATGGGATCTCTTTCAGTTGTTTCCTTTCCTACAAATTAGAATATATCTATTACCGTTCATTGAATTTTCTAAGCATTTCTTGTAGCATAGTGGTCTCTGAGCATTTTGACTTCTCTTCAGCTGCATCAGATCAACCTAAGTAGAATATATTTCCTGTTGCACACATAGTACATATATCTCTTAATTTTGTACGAACCTCAGGTTGATAATTAAAGTATATCCCCTCAGGAGTTACAACTTTCTTGTTGTAATAATGAGGGCCATCAATTGCTTCAACAACATGCTCTCAAAGATTTCATGATTTAGAGCTCGGTAAACTCTACTCTTTAATTATATCATTAAAGTTACAACTAGATTTCAACAAATTGATGCTAAAATTTTCTTTGACGGCATTGATCTTATGAAGCTAGCGAAGGAAAAGTACAACTCAAATATTCAGTATAATTGTGATAAATTGATGTATTGTCTAGAGCTTTAGTGGGCTCATAAAACTAGATAACGTTTCTATGTGGATCATGGCAACTAGTGTAAGCCCTAGCCATAAGAGGAGTGATAACTTCTCTTATCTCTTCTCTTCATCTTCATTCCTCTTAGCTTCGTACTTTAATGAATCTATTTTAACAATTAGTATTTATGACATATATATTTTTAATCCATATATTTAACACATTATATAATATGCAATCCAGTGCCCATCTTGATGTAAAAATAAAAATAAAAATGGATAAATGTAGTTATGAGGCAAACATCAAATTGAATGATAATAACATATAGACTAAGTTTGTGATGAAAGAGGAGGAGGAAGCCAAGGGTGGCTATATTTTTTCTTGGTTGCACTCATCCTTCAACTTCTAGGCTCGTTTTGTGTCCAGACTCACTGCTACTTATCACGTGTCTTCAGATTCCATTACTGCTAGTGCTTTTGGAGTTTTTCAAGTTGTCATTCTTTAGAATAAAGCTCAAAGGGATACTTATGGTTGGCCATGGTGTTTCTTTTATGATGATATGCGAGATATGGGGCTTTTTTTATTTCTTAGGTGTGGTTGGGGGTGGGTGGTTATGCAAAAGTATAAACTATGGGAGTTTTTCTTTGGGTTCTTTGAGGGCTTATTGGCATTTGTGAGTTTTTTATGGAGATGCATGATGGGATTGCATTGGTTACCTATTGGGTTCCTCTTTCTTCCTCTGGTATCATATTCCTAAGTAGGGTGGATTCTTTCCCACATTTGATAGAGTTGTTCTAATAGGTTGGTAAACGAGGGTTGAGATTTTTTGTGACATTTTTTCCTTAGAAATTTTGGCACGAAATTCTAGGAATTTGGCTATTTGGTTTGTTACAAACATTTGATATAGGTGGGTTTTGATTGCAAATTTCGGATCCTAAGATTCCAAAAGTTTAATACTCTCTTGATTCTTGGATCACTCACCCTTGTATGGGTTGTGGTGCTTGGGTATATATTTAGTGGGTTGTGTATTTTTGTGTCTTGGTCTACATTGTTGCACTTTGGTATTTTTTATTTATTTATTTTTAGTTGTCTACTTGCAACTCTATTTTTGGTTCCAGTGTCTTTTGATTCATACTAAATGTAATATTGCCATTTTTTTAAAAATAAAGAAATTGCATATTTTTTGAAAGATATGAACATTAAAAATCAACGTCACTTCAATAGGACAACCACAATTACTTATGATGAATATTTTACTAGATGTACATAAAACATATGACATTGACATCTACATATGTAAGCAAGTACGTTATGGGTAAAAAAACATGAAGGTTGTTGTCCATATAGCTGACATTGAAAAGAATATTGAGTAACATTCAAGATAATCAAATATAGTTATTAATGCCAAACATGACTAAGACTAAGCATGGTTTACACTCTTCCCTAATAAAATTACATCTAATAGTTGGGTTATTTGTTTTTATTTTATTAATAATTAATATTAAGTCTTGGGTGAGGGAACTGCCACATGTCATTGTCATTGTAATGGAATCTCCTAAATAATTATGAAATAGCAATTTGCATCTATGAAATACCTATTTACATCTTTGTAATATTACTATGAATGATTCATGATTGAGTAAGAGATTTGTCATGATTTTTAGAATATTTTTTGGAATCTCTCATTTTGGATTTATGGTTACAAAGATGAAATACATAATGATAAGAGCCCATGATGGAATGAACTTTGAAGTGGGGATAATAAGTGTTTTTGTGGTTTGGTTATGGTTTTATATTCACAAATAAAAAGTCTCAAGTTTCAATTTCTATGCAATGATATTGTATCATGGCCTTTCCGTGAATAAGAATGTTTAAAGTTTAATGATATTGGATATATTGTTGAACATTTTAGCTTGATGTTTTGAGTAAAGACATAATCACATGAAGAAAAATAAAATAAATTAAATAAATAAATAAATATCTTCAATACCAATTATAACTCATGTTGTCGGTATTACAACATATTCATTTCACAAAAATAAAGTAAAAAATGATATAAGTGTTTTGCCAATAATATTGTATTATAACATATCAATGTATATGAATAAAAAATTAATGACATAGGTGTCTTACCAAACACTTAGTTCGATGTTTTTGTCAAAAACCTATATCCATAGATAAAATATCTCGAGTTCTTAAATTTTAAAAAACATTACTGCATTTCTACTAAATAAAAGATAATTGAACAATTTCTCTTTGTCTTAAACAACAAATCAAAAAATAACATTAATAAGAAGACAATATTAATATGAAATATTATCCTAATCTCAAAATAAGAATATACTAAAACAAAACTTTCAATTAATATAAATATCATATAAATAATAACAAGAAGAATACATAAAACTAAAATTAATAATAATAAATATATTTGATAAGGAAATATAAAAATTAATTTGTAAAATTAATTATGTTGTAATTATTTATATAAAAGAGTATTTCTATAAAAATTAACTATTTTTAATATTTTAATCAATTTTTTATAAAATATATTTTTTAAAAAATAAAATATTATTTAAAAAAAAATAATATATGTTAGGAATTTGGCTTCTGTGATCCATAAAATGTGTATAAGAATCACATTGGCTGGTTCGAAACGCGTCGACAAAAATTTCTTACATGTGATTTTCACCGAAAATTCCTATACACAATTAATATATGCCTTTTACCTTTTAGAAAAATATATAATATTTTTTTTTTGTTAACCTGAAATGTATAAATAATATTTAAAAAATATATCAATAATAAAATAAATATTTTAATATTGATTATATATAAAATATTTTTGATTTTTTTTTTATATTCATTTTAATTTAAAAACTTGTATATTAATTTTTTTTATAAAAAAAAATATAAAATAATTTTACATTATTTTGAATGGGGTGATTATTAAGATGGGGGGAAACATTAGGACGTTGCCCCCCATCTAGCAAATAAATCGGGATGTGGCATCTTGCTCTCGACAAAGTTAAATGCAACCATCAGCCGTTGAGGAAGGCAGAACCCCCCACTGTAGGAAATGTGAAGCAAAAAGTGGAGGGGAAGGTTGTTCTGTTGGCAATGAAGGCATAGTGGTTGGATGTAGGACAAAATCATGTAAAAATAGATAGAGCAAGGTGTTTACTCCTCCGGTTGGAATTTTCTAAGGCAACGATTGACTTTTTCCTCCAGACTCTATTGCACTGGCAACAAATGGGTATATTTGTGTCAATTTTTTGAATTGTGCTTTTGTAGTTGTTTTGGCTAGTCTGTAGGGTGACCAACACGGTTTCTGGGTGGAAGAGATGGTCTAAGGTTTTCCCTTTTCGATCCTCTTCTCCCTATCATTCTCAACGTGTTTTTTCTTTGGGCCTTGGTGTTGGTAACTTTCCCTCTTGGGTCTTTCCTATGTTGAATGTCTCAATCTTTCTCCCATTCTTATTAGTGTCATTTTCACGCCCCATTACCTGGCCGCTAATCCAGAAGGGATGTGTGTCTAGGTGGGTATCTATTATTTTGCTCTCAGGCTTCAGGTGGAGAATTGTTGGTCGAAGTTTCCTGTGATGACTCTCCCTTTTCATGTGCTTTTTATCTACCTTGTTGTATCTTGTGGCTAGCACGATGTTTTTGGTATCCTCTTTTCTTCTTAGTATCTTTTTAGATATCCTCCCCTTTCTATTTGATAACTTGGGTCGGGTTTGGACGCCTTTGAATTTCTCTCTTTCTTGTGGTATTCTCCCCATGTTGTGCCAAAGAGTTAGAGTTCGAAGAGGAGATGCTTACTACTAAGAGCATGGTTAGAGAGGTCATATCTGAATGTACCATTGGATATAATATTTTGCCTTGCGCTACCAAGAGCTCATACTAGCTAATGTTCAGGAGGGACTCACCCAAACTGAGGGGGAAACATCCTCCCATAGGATTACCCTCTTAGACATAGAGGTCTTGATGGAGTGGGTTGATTGGAACTCAGATATAAGGTGCACGAGGGGATGTTTTAATCAATACATCTAGATTGTGGATCTTTATTGGAAGATGGAGTTTCTTCTAGGAAAAACTATCTTGGATAGACATGAGAGTCACATGGATATCCTTTACTCTCTTGAGCACTTGCATAGACATCTGAGGCATCTGGATCGAGGAATGGAGAGGGTTGAACAACATCTTGAAATTCCTCTGGCGGTGGGAGGACTTTCAGAGGATCCAAAAACACCAATCCAGGTTACAAAAACATATTCAGACCCCTCGACTTAAGTGTGACATGTTTCTGGCTATTGAATTTTTGTTTTCAGATGTTTATGTATGAGGTCATTTAGGCGAGCTTATTAGTCATATTTTGTTAAATTTTGGAGCTATTAGAACTCAATTATCCCTCTTCTCCTTATGGAGAGTGTCTTTTGGATTTGGGCTGGTCTCCCGAGTGAGAAACAAACTTGACTAATTATAAACCATGTTGTATATTTTAGCTTTAGGCGGTAATAAAATTGACCTTAAATATATATATATATATATATATATATATATATGTTTTATTATTATTATTATTTTGAAAGTAAAAAAAATCTTTTTAATATAAACATTTAAATATTATATTGCTTAGTATAAGATAGATATATAATTTCTTCTTAATTCATAATATTAAGTGGATAAGTAATAAATGCAAATTTATCTTAATTTTAAATTTATTATATATAAAAAATAAATAAGTTTTCTTATTTTTATCCCAAAAAAATCAATCAATTAAAATATAATAAATTTATACTTAGTCCAATCATATAAATTGAATGGATGATGAACGTTCATGGATTCAAAATATGGACGTGACAAAATAGAAAAATGTGGCACAAGATTAGTAATAATTTAAATCTTAAGGTTGGAAGTCAACTAGTTGGTTAAAAATCCTTTTATAATGCACTTAATGACAAATCCACATTTATAAAATGCAAGTAATTTAATAAAATTAATCACAATTTGCCATTACGCCATGACGATAAAAAATACATTTTTTAATTAAATACACATAATACTTGTAATAAAATAACTCTAAAATTTAACATGTCCATCAATATAATAAAATTTGACACATTTTTTCAATATAAACACACCTTTTTTTTAAAACAGTGGGAAAACCTATTATAGCTTAGTTGTCAAACCAACAGTGGGGATAACCATCACTAGCTGCTATCTGTAAATGCAGGTTGACTCATCACTTTATTCAAGGAAAACCATGCCCCCTGTAATTACCTGCTAGTGGTCCGTAAGGGGGCGCTTTCACTCTTGACAAATGCCTTTGGGTCTTGGGCTGTTAATGTTTTCTTACGTCTAAGGAAGACAAGCTCTTAACCAAACAAAAACAGTTTTAGGGCATACTCCAGGTTCATTTTAATAGTGGAAAAACCTATCATAACTCATTTGTCAAACAAACAGTGGGGATAACCATCACTGACGACTATCCACGAATGGAGGTTGACTCATCAAGGTTAACCACACCACATGTAATTACTCGCTGGTGGTCCATAAGGAGGCAACTTTTCACTCTTGTGAGTTGTTTTTGGGTCTTGGACCATGGACTTGTTTCCTTGCATCTCAAAAAGAAAAACTCTTAGCTAAACAAAAGTAATTTTAAAGCATACTACAAACTCATATATAAACATACCTATCAATATACTTAAAATAAAATAAATATACATTAAAAAATAATATATTAAAATTTTATAATATATATTATGAAAACATTTTTCAAAAAAAGCTCGTGTGTAATCTTGGTTTTAATTAAGCGAAAATGTGACAGACCTTTTATCCATGAAAAAGATCTCGTGGTAACGAAATACGAGATCATAGCTTTTTTATAAAAGATTTAATACCCAAACCTTTTAATTATTATCGACAAGATAAAGTATAAACAAACATAAAAGTAAGTTAATATTTTAATGAGAAATGTACCAACGTCGACCATGCATTATTGATTGAGATATATTTTTCTCAAAGAATGAAAATGATTAGGCTACACACATAAAATGAGTTTGTTTGGTTGGTAAGTATTATTATTTGAAAGGATTGTGTGGTAGGTAAGGCTTATATAATTCTAAGTTTGATAAAATTGATAATTATGTTTATAGGTGAAGTGTTAAATTTTAGATTTCTTTATTTTAAATATTATGTGTATATTTAAAATTAATAAAAATTAATATTTTTTTATTTTAAGAAAATATAATATTTTATTATTATTTTTATTTAATTAAAAAATATGATTAAATTTATTAAGTTATTTGTATTTTATAAATGATGATTTATAATTATTTATATTATTAAAAAGTTTTTAAGTTAGATAAATCACTTCAATTTTAAGTTTTAAGTTTTGTCTAATCTTGTTTGTTGTCATAATTTCCTTTTTCACTTATGTTGATATCTTAAACCTATAAACTTTTATTAATAATTTGATTTATTAGATTAATAATAATTTAAAACTATTTTTTTATATATTTGTAAATATGATAATCCACATTATATATATATTTGGAATGAAAACACATAAACAAGAGTATTTCTCTACATTTTGTGGATGGTAAATTAGGTAAATTTTGGGCTTGATTACTCGACATTGCCTCAAGGAAATCAAAGAGAGTTGTGGTAAACTAGGTAAACTTTTTGCTTGATCGATCTTGCCACCAAGGAAATCAAAGAGAGTCGAACCCATGGTTAGCAACAATTAGCAACAATGAATGAATGAATGAATGATATTTAAACATCCACTAGATTAAAAATAGTCTATGGGACTACCAACCTCCTTGTTTTTTGTCTTCTGCAATTCAATCTTTTTCTTACTCAATTGATGATGAGTTCACCCAACCTTCTAACAGTTCCCTCACTAAAAAGACAATGCCACAAAATTGATGCTAACATACTGCGGTAACTGTCTTTGATTTCTCTGAAAGCATCACATTCCAAAATGAAATGCTTTTCTGATTCCACTGCCCCAGAAGTGCAAAAAGTACACACCCTTTCTTCCCAAGCTTCTTTAGGTCTCTTCCACAGTCTTGTTTCACACCGAAGTTGATGTGAGTTAGTTATTAATTGAACAATAAGAATCTTTGCTCTCCACGGAATGCTAGTTTTTTTTGTTGGAGATCACAAGTGGGGTTGACTTCCTAAACATAGTACTTCTTCTTTCTACCCAACTCTTTTCCCCATATACCCTTAAGAAGCTTCTCCAGCACAAAATTCTTTAACTCTTTACTATTTGTGGGACATGCATTAAGATAAATATTCCATTTTTACATCAATTTATGGTTTTGTCTTATCCATGATTTTGTTGCTGTTGTTGTAAATAAATAAGGACTCGTTCTATTAAAAAGCTCATGGTACATATGGAGGTACAATCACGAGTAACAGGAAACTGGGGGAGCATGAAGAAATCAGCGAGCCGCCACGGTTTCACGGTGCTGTCAATAGAAGCAGAAGAAGAGCAAGAGGAGCCAAGAAGACAAACAAAGAGCTCTGTCCAGAGAGGTTAGAGTCCGCAATACGAATTTTCTTCCCTTTCTTTTTTGTGACTTTAACCCAGCCGTCGGGGGGCGAGTGGATTGAAACCACTTGAAGATTGTTGTTGGTCAATGGAGGAGATTATTTGTCCAAGTCGGAGGAGTTGGACTCATGCGTGCGTTTCTAGAGATTAGAGGAGGCAGGGGGCCTCTCGGGGATGATCGAGGAATGCGATTGCTGCTGAGTATCAATCTCATCATCTGATTCACCTGCTTCATCATCTGAGCTGGAGGACTCAATGTCCTCCATGGGAGGCGGATCAAAGGGTTTCTAGCTTTTATCTTTCGGTTTGCGTGTGCTGCTTTTCTGTTGGGCTAGAAACAGAGCGCACGAATTCTAAAGATGTCCGGTTTGATGGCAATGCCGACAGCGGAACACTGTGTTTTCATAGTCTAAAGTCTGTGACCATAAGAGATCCTCGACTTTGAGAATGGTTTGGTCAGGTAAGCCTTTGCTGATGTCAATCTCAGCACATATTCTGTCGTAGGTGTAGAGGCCCTTCAGGCCTCTCGATGGATCTGTAGCAAGAAAGAGTCCCAGAGAGTTTCCAATGGCTTGGAAGACCACACAGTGCCAAAGGTGAGCGGGCAAGTTAGGAAGCCTAACCCAGATTGGAAGTTTGGTGATCACTGCCGTGGATGGATCAAAGTCTAGGAACCAGGGGGTTAGGAATAGCCCTGCTTTTCCCCAGAACCAAGGACCACCTATGAGGGTTGTTTGGTATTCCTTGCTATCAGCAAAAATAACGGTGAAGAAGCCCTTGGAGTAGAAAATGACCTTGCAATTTTTGGTCTAAGTGGAGTGGATCCATCTGTATAAGTCTTCTATGCGGGGCCAGAGTCCATTGAATTTGCAGATGAGGGCATATTCTGCATAGAATTGTAGCTGCTCTTCCAGATCCGGGTGGGAGATTTCTATTGAAGGCACTTCCTCCATTTTATCTACTAAGAAAGGCTTGGGAGCCTCCGGGGGAGGAGCAGATTGTTTGCAGGGTTGAGCATTAACCACTTCTTTGTACGAGAAACCCCTGGGAGCAGAGGTTTGTCCTGCTGCTCCACCCCTCAAACAGAGGGAACTATTCACTGTAGCATTCTTTTCAATGTTGTAAAATGAAAGAGGGAGACGGTCATTGAGTTGTTTACTTGCATGAAGGAGACACAGAGATGAGGAGGGGTTCCCCAGCCTGAGTTCCAGGGCCTTTGAGAGGTGAAGCACCAGGTTCACAAATTGGACCCACAGAAGCAGGGTTTTGCCCGTGAGAAGAACAATCTGAATCTGAAAATGCCTGTGGCAGTGGATTGGGGGTTCCTTGCAGTGAAAGCAGTAAGTCGGAACGAGATCAGAGGGCTCGCGTCGCTGCAGGGCGGTCTCCTTAAGCGTGATGGGAAGCTGCATCCTGCGGTCGCCTTGGAAAGAGGTTGCTAGGGGGAAAAATAGAGGCGAAGGGTGGAAGAGGAGCGTGTGCCGGCCGGAGCAAAGAGAGCTGGGCTCGCAGGTGGACAGCGCGCGTGAAAGCAACCAAGCCGCATTGCGCCAAGGAGGTGACCTTGGGCCATCTGCAGGGGTGATCACACTCTGCGCTTTGCGCAAGAAAGCGTAGCTTGCTGCGGCCGGGAGGGCCAAGGGAAGAAGAGGCGGGGCTGTTAAGAGGATATCCGAGCCTCCGTCGCATCCCTCACTCCCTATTCCAAGGGAAAACCCATGTGGGAGCACCGGTGCAAGATTTCTTGGGCCGCCATGGGCAGCCAAGCCCGACTGTATCGCGACGGCGGCAGAAGAGCCAGAAGCGCAGGTGGAACAAACCCTAAGAGCCATCACAAGCATGATTTCTTTCTTTCACTCATACCTTTAAACAAAAAAAATCATATTTAACTCTAAAACACTAAATTAATCTTTAAAACCAAAAAATATTAATAATAAATATATATATACCAAAACAAATATTGATTTAAATCGATTGCCACTCCACAACCAGATAGTCGAATATCCATACAATTTTTAAATGCTCGAATATTCAAACAATTTTTTAATGTTCATAATTTGTATCTCTCTTAATCCATCTATTGCCTTAAAATTGACAAGCATGCAGATCTTTTTGCTTTTCCTGGTTTTATTTAAATAGTATAAAATGCATTTTTATTTTCAAATATATTTAAAGTATGTTAAAATTGATTGATGTTTTTAATTAAGTGTTACCATCCTGCTTCAAAGCTGGTATTTTTTACCAGGCACGCAAGCTTAAAAAACTGCTTTACTTTACTTCATGATATCAGATTAAAAAATCTCTCATAATATTTTTCTCCCCCCATTCTGAAATAAGCATTTTGTTGTTGAATCATAATTTCTGTGAATGTAAAGAGCGCGGCTTGATTATTAAACTGTGCTGATGACAAATATCTGCACAAAGACGTTAAAGAAACTAAAATTACAATGAACCTTTGCAAAGTAATTAAAATAAGGTTTATTTGAAATAAAAGGCAAACACAGACAAGGTTGGACAAGTGTCAGAGGCGGACAAACAGAAGTGGTGGGCGGATGATGAGGGCAAAGCAGAATGTGTGCAGAGTGGGAATTTATACAGACAGAAATACCTGAAATACAAAAGTCCTCCCTACTATATGTATATTAAATGTTTGTGTATATATATAAAAAGAGGGAACAGAAACAGAGGCAATCTGCAGGAATTGCACATGGAAAGAGGAGCACGGAGGGCCGGTGAGTACTGGACACATACTCACTGTCTATGCTATTGATGAAAAAGCAACAGAACCGTTCTGAAATGGACAATAATTTATCCAAACAGGCTAAAGGAATGCGCTTCACCACTTCATAAAAATTGAAGGGGATAACAGGACAGAAATGCCCAATAGAGATTTGTACCGAAAATTGTGATTTAAGGAAGGATAACGAGATTAAGTTGAGCATGTTGAGTAATGGGTCCGTTGCAATGGACAGACCTGAGGTTTCTGGGATTGTTCGGAGCTCTGAAATAGGGTGAGCTTGGCTGTGTTGTTATTCTTGGGATTAATCAATCTTCCAAGGCAACTGGAGGTTTTATCGGATATCCTTATGCATAGACATAAAAGATCTTGGGGAATTGCTGCTGGGATTTTTCTTTTCTCATCACCTGTGTTGCATAAAATTAGATTTGACAAGGTCCAATTGGAGGTTCTAAAGACCCACTTGGAGATTCAAGCTAGTGGGCTTGCTCAGGGTGGAATTCAAGCTGGTTCATGGAGATTGCTGATCTGGAAGGTGGCGATGGGTTCAAGCCTCTTGCAGCAGAGAATAGTGGCAATGGAGAAATGGCAGTGCCTATATGCTCCGAGCTCTGGCATGCCTCTGCGGGTCCTCTCACCTCGCTGCCTGCGAAGGGCAGTTATGTCGTGTATTTCCCTCAGGGTCACATGGAGCAGGTAATGTTTGATTGATTGTGTCTCTGTGCTATCCCAGAATGCAGTTTCTTGTTGAGATTTTGACCCATACAAGCCATTTTTCTGTTGAATTCATTGAAGTTAGAGCAAAATGCAGTTCGGTAGCATGTTTTGATGTTCATTTTGGTGAGAGATTGTGTTATAATCCATCTGGATACTTTGAAATAAGCAGGTTGCTGCATCCCTGAATCAGGACACCGATCAACAGATGCCTTCATACAACATTCCGACACAAATCTTCTGTAGAGTTCTCTGTGTAAAACTTCATGTGAGACAGGTTTCTCAACTGTTCAAATTTATGAACAATAAGTATTGAAATGTCACTTGTATTTATTGGTTGGCTTTGATTTTCATTGCGTTTTAAGATTTGTATTCTGTTTGGTTTCTCGCACATTACGCACCGTGCCTGAAGGTTTTGCATTTACATGTGTATTTGTTGTCTCTTGTTTTACCAGGCTGATCAGGAGACGGATGAGGTCTATGCACAGTTGACATTAGTTCCTGTCCCAGAGGTATTCTTATTCAATGTTAGAACAAATGCTTCCTTACAATAATTGTCAACAAATCTTTTATATCCCCTATATGGAATGCCTTGTAACTGTGTTAATGTATTTTCTCACAGCCAACAGAGAAATCCTTAGAGGAAGAGGAGGAGCAGCAAGTGCATACATCCAGTACTAGCATTCCTCATATGTTCTGTAAGACTTTGACTGTTTCTGATACAAGCATCCATGGTGGATTTTCGGTCCCTAGAAGAGCTGCGGAGGATTGCTTTCCTCCCCTTGTAAGAAAATTTCCCCTGCTAGTATTGGAAGCGCTTTTATTTTTGTTATATTATGGTGGGAAAGGCTTCAAAGAGTTATAGAATGCCACTCTTGGCAGGCAGGGCTTTTGTTACTGCTCAGCAAGTACAGCTGACCTATAAAATTTTCCATAGCTATAAAAAGATAGGATTTAATCAATTACGACAGGTGAGCGAGGTCAGTGAAAGCGGAGAGCTGCTATGGCTTCCACTAAGGTTTGGATCCTAAAAGAGTGTTATGTTTAAGTTTTAACCATACTTACCATATATGAATTCCAATTCAGTTTCGAATTGGGATTTGAAATGATTTGGAAAAATAAACATATTGGAAAAATCTAATTTGAAGAAAAAATGGAAGTATACAGGTCTGTAACGGGAAAAAATGATATATATATATATATATATATATATTTTGGGAGAACGTGTCTTAAAGTGCTTAAAGTGCTTTCCGTAAGCAGAGATCTGGTAACACATTTTTTTTTAATATGTCAAACCCTAATATTCATAGGGGATTTGAATCAGTGATTTATAGTAAGGAGTGCTTTAACAGTGTATTCATTCATCATCAATCCAAAGCCCCATGAGTATCTCATAATACACCTTATTTACGGAATATTTTGTCCATTTTACAAACCCAAGCGATTTTAATTTTATTATTATTAAATTAAAATTTTAGAGTTGAAAAGTTATTGTTTTTACTCTAAGGTTTTCTATGGTACGAATCGAGATGAAGGAGGAATTCTGCCTAATTCAATTCTAAAGCTGAATTCTAAACAGAAAGGCTCAATTTGGCCAAATTCTGCTCCTATAGTTTGCTTTGCGCAGGCTGATGCATCATCATCAGGGGGTTGTTGATTAGCATGTCATTATGATCATTAGGTCAGGTTGGATGGTGACATGCCCCTGTAAAAAATGTATAGAAATACCTGTCTCTTGATAAGTGTTTAGTGGTCAGCATCTAGATAAAGAAGGCGTAATCAATTTTCATTTAGGACCCAATCTCCATGGAAGTTTACAAGTATTATGCTGATACTATATGGCATCATTTTGTATCATTGTGGAATACGTTGCGCTTATGGTGCAAGAAATTCTTAACTTTTATTGTATGTAAGTTTAATGTTGATGTGAATATATTTTGAAAGCTAAAATGTTTTTGATAGTATTCTGTGGCAGGATTACAAGCAGGAGCGGCCTTCTCAAGAGCTTGTAGCAAAAGACTTGCATGGAGTTGTTTGGAAATTTAGGCACATTTACAGAGGTAAGTAGCCAGGGCAATGAATGCCAATTTTGAATTTTGTTTTGCATGTCATTTTGGATTTTTATTTTTTTATTTTTTATTTTTTAAATATGAAGTGATAAGAAATATTATACCATGATAATCTACATGGTCGTCATAATCTGTCAGTCTAAGGACAGTGGGCCATTTACAATTAATTTGCAGGTCAGCCACGCCGTCATTTGCTGACCACTGGATGGAGTGTTTTTGTCAGTCACAAAAGGCTTGTATCTGGAGATGCCATTCTCTTTTTGAGGTCTGCAAATGTCTTTGAGAAATTTGCGTGTATTGCTTAATGAAATATTTACCGTATTTAAACACTGTTGTGTAAAGTGCGTTTCCCTTATGCATATAAAGGTCTGATTCCGTTGCCATGAACAGGGATGAAAATGGAGAATTGAGGTTAGGAATACGAAGAGCTGCACGACAGCAATGTGTCATTCCTTCTTCAGTGCTTTCTAGCCGAAGTATGCATCTGGGTTTGCTTGCTGCTGCAGCTCATGCAGTTGCCACAAAGAGCATGTTTCATATTTACTATAATCCAAGGTATACATAATAACTAGTGAGGGGTCTAGGATTGATATGGCAACTGGCTGGGTAATATGCTGACTATTAGAACTAGCATTAAATAGATATGCTAGCTAGTAAAGTCTAATAAAAATATGCATATATAGATGTTAATATAGTTTATTGACATTGTATATCAATACTATTGTATTATGATGAGTATTATAAAGCTTAATATTTTCTGTTGTTTAATGGTTCAAGTGGTCTGTCCTGGAATATTGGGGATTATAGATGAAGCTGTTGTTTGTATGTCTAATTCTAACTGCTTATAACTCTGCCCCCCTCCTCCATAAGAATGAGAAAATTGGTACTCTCGGGCTCTCTTAACCAACCGAACTAAAATCTAAATAACTTTTTCAACTATTTTGCTGGAGAAAGTGATCAGAAACTCCTGTTCAGTTTCTTTTTTAAAGTATGCTTCTTACGCTCTATTAAACACAATAAAAGTACTACATATGTAATACAGCTACAGGCTGCAGGGTTTCAGAATTCAGATCAACATAATAAAAACAATATTAACATTAGAAGTAACACAACATGACTTTTTCTTGATTCAAATTCTCAGAGAATCACATTCTTTTGGATGCCCACCTCATTGAAAAACCTTATCCCTGCACTTTCCTTGTTGATGACCATCTTGTCCATAAGCACCTTGTCAGAGATGCCACCTATGTTGACACCTGCTTTGTTGATAAACCACTTGTCAGCAATCTCCTTATTTCTGACCAGTTTGTTGGCAATTGTCTTCTTGGTGACATCGTTGTTGGTCAGCAGTTTGTTGATGCTTCCCTTGTTGGAAACACATGCCTTGTTGAGGATTATCCTATCGATGATGCTGTTGTTGACACATCCCTTACTGGTAATATCATCATTCACAAATCTTTGTTCAGTTCTTCTCTGTCAATCTCATCAACATCAACACACGCATTTGTTCTGTCGATGGTTACTATATCAACAACTTATTTGTGGACCAACACTTCAGTGGTTCCATGCTCTTATAAAGGAATTGGGCTGACCCTCAGTTTATCCCTTTGTTACCTATCAAATGCTTCTGCAAAATAAAACTGAAAACTACATCAAAACAGAAACTGAAATTGAAACTTGTTTTTGGTTGTGCAGGATTGCCAATTCACTAGGGGTGCTCCTGCATAAGACTTTCATGGTAAGAAAAGATGTGAGCACCCTGCTCAGAGTAATAGTGGAGAAAACTCATAAAATGGCCATCTGCCTCAGCCAACCTTCATTGCATTGTCCACTGCCTCTTTCATACCTCTATCTCTCCAATGAACAAAATGCTGCTTTGCAACCTTCTCTTGCACAATTGTTTTTCGCTCATCCTTTTTCTCCTCTTCAATCTTCTCTTTCCTATCTGCAACTTGCCTTGTTGCAGATGCATTCCCAATACCTGGAAACTTCTCCCTTTTATCTGTTTAACTGTCCTCTCACACTTTGAATTTCACTGCTATAGCTCTCCTCTGACCTGCTGTCGTACTTCCTTTAGCAAACTCCTGCTCCTCATTTCCTGAACCTGCTTTTTAATTTTTTCCTTTACTGTCAACTATTCACTCTTTTCTGCAACTCTTCCATTCTTTTGCATCAAAACAACCCTGTAACTCTCCTAAACTGAAACCCTCAGCTAGAAATTGAAATCTGAATAATCACCTACCAAAATGGTGGATAAAATAATAGTACATCTATAAACATGGAAGTCTGAAAATAATAAGAAGCTTAATTTGCAGCAATAAATTACACCGCTTTCTATTAACAGAAAGAAAGAATTATAATACAACTAGCACAAAATTTCTATTGTCTAACCAACCCAATGGAGCACCCTGCGTATCTTTTATAGAAGAAGAAGAGGCAAGGGTTAAAATGAATGTGGACCATGCCAGTGGTTTTCCTAGCTAGAATAGGTGGAACCCTATTCCTAATTGCCTAGAACAATGCACCCTCATGCATGGAAGAGATAGTCTAGAATAAAGCGTTCACTGGTAGAGATGTCAATGCATGCATGCGCCTCCTTCCATAGAAACTGCGCCTAGACTAAATATGGAACTTCCTCATGCCATGTACCCTGTGTAAATCTGGAACTACACCTTCTAAAATGGATACCACCTTCTAAATATGGTGCATGCATGCATGTGCCTCAATTACTAGGTGCCTATTAAACAGTGCACCTCATAAGAGGCTTCTCTAACATGCCTTCATATGAGCAACACACATTATGCTCGATGATTTCTAGGATGTAGTGCATCTGCTGATTGCACCAATGCTGAAGGAGAATAACTACAAGTAATAGGTAAAACAAATACTCTCTTTTTGCGAGGAAGGTGTTCTCCACCAAACCAAGTCTCTCCCTCAACATCTCAAATTTCCCCTTTGCTAGAGGCTTGGTCGAAATATTTTCCACCGACAAATTTGAAGGAATATACTCAATAACCATTCTTCACTTATAAACTCAGTTGCTTAGGAAATGGTACTTAATGTCTATGTGCTTGAAGCAATCATGAAATACTATTGGAAACTTGATTATATTGGAGCGGGGTGAATCAATATAGTGTATTCATGGTCCTCAATTTACTAACTTTTACTTTTCTTTCTGAAAGCTATCTGAACTATTATATAAGCAGCAATACATTATATGAATAACAGATTTAACATGTACCTAACATTAAATCGCAGCATAATAAACACACATAAGAGCAGCACATGTAGACACTAGATATAAGTGGAAACCCATAGAGGGAAAAACCACGACTTTTGTTATTGTGATGTAAAGGGAAGCTCCTACTTTCTCTATTACATCAATTTTCTTAGTAGGCTTCTACCTCGATTTTCTTTTGCAAGCTACAACTTGCTGGGAAGCTCCTACTCCCTCTTCTACAGGATCCAACCTGCTCTTTTTCAGGCTACTACTTGAAAGGAGACAACAATCCCCTAATACATAAAAGTTTTAACATGCTGCGTTACCTGGTCCTTAATTCTAAAGACCTCGTTCTCTTTGTTTCTGTTTTGTACTCAGTTTCTGCTCCTTTACCGCTGCTTATCTCCTCAATTCGGCTTCACATCTGCTCTTCTTTCTCTTTCTCTCTTTTCTAGGTAATTCACGAACTAGGTCTCTCACAAACTCAATCAACTCTCTAACTTTTTGCCATCAAAAAGCACATATTTTTATATACATGACTTGTTGACTGCTAGTATTCCATGCAAGAATCTGAAATGAAAGACTGCCTATTTGTGTTCCACCTATTCGTTTCACATTTTTCAGAATTGAATATTGAAACAAAATTAATAATCCTCAAATAATATTAAAAGGTTAATATCATCCACTTTAATGATTGTATGAGCCAAGGACAAAACAATGCCAAGCATTTAAATCACGATTCACAACATCTTTATGCATCGGCCTCACAACATTTTCATGCACCTCTACACTTGACCACATATCCCAACAACACTTCTGACCACAACATCTGCAAGACATTCACATCGCAACATCTGCAAGACCATACCTCTGACAACCTTTAGATCATCAACAATAGATATATAGGACTATTAGCAACAATACAAATTCAGCCATAACACTCTAACAACTGTATTTGACATCAACATACTCATATGATATATCTTTGACACCAATAACAAACATGCTATCAATTGTGGAGTGCATTCATTGTTAAATTTGGACAACTAGGTCCAAACTCCATCTTGTGATGCTCAGATGAAGATTCCAATATTTTTATTGGATTCCTCTTTCACGGAGGTGTAAAATCGATATAAAATTGATTTTAATCTGATGAGCAGACCATTTATTTTGAATTTATTACTTATAATAAATTTAAGTGCAGGTCGGCCTTAAGGTTTTACACCCCTAGCAGATGTGTCACACACCTCAATGATGGATATAAATACAGTCATCGTTGGAGAGCATTTCACTCACAAAACATCACACATCTTCTCCTCTGATTATATACGAGCATCTGAGAAGCAGTTTCATCTCCCACGTGAGAAGAAGGACGAAATCTACTGCAGCAAAAATGATGAAATTTACTGCAGCAAATTTTCTGCAGTTAGGGTTTTTGGGCAAGTTTGACCAGCGTTGACTTTGGTCAACGCATCGTCCAAATAGGCTGAAATTTTGTGGAGAGTTCGATTTTTGAAGGCCGTACTCATTGGCACAAAAATTGAGGTCAAAAGGTTGACCGAAGTTGGAGCTGCGTTGACTTTATTGTTGCTGCCCTGCGTTGACTTTTTTGGGGTTGACTTTGAGTTGACTGGGTGACTGATTTGAGGACTGTTGTGACACATTCTGGGTTGGCCGACCAAGAAGACTTTGCTGGTTGAAGCATCCTGCTGATCGCTGTAACGCACCAACACATTCCCCTGTTTCTGGTTTGTCTTCTAAAGGATCACTGGTATGTTCTATCTGCATTTTACTTGTAAATTCATATGATTGCTATTGATAAAAGTAAAGTTGCATCAAGCATAGAACATCTACATAAATTTACATGGTATCGGAGCTGAGGTGATGACAAGCCCTAACTTATAGCAATCACCAAAAGAGAAAAATGAGTTCCACAAGTTATGGCTTCAAGGAGGATGACAAGCTGACTGGAAGGGATGACTTCCATGCTTGGAAGATGATATTAGATCTCAAATTAGAAGACCATGATCTCATGGACTATGTACTGGGTAAGATACAAGAACCTCTATCCACTGCTACTGCTGCTGCTAAAACCAAGTATAAGAAGGGGGAGATCAAAGCACAACTAATGATCAGGGAATCCATACATAAAAGTCTGGTTGCCTACATAATTGAGCTAGGCACATTCAAAGAAATGTATGATAAGCTGATACAAATGTTCAAAATAAACAATGCAAACCAGGTGCTATTCTTCAAGAATCAATTGAAGAATTTGAAGAAAGGCAGGGATGAATCTGTCCAAACATACTTTCTGAAACTGACCGAGATCAGGAACAATTTGCTGGCTATTGAGGAGACAATAGCTGATCGTGAGATGGTACTCACCGCACTTGGAGGGCTCCCATATGAATGGCAAGTATTCAACACTACCATTCTCAATAATAATACAATTCCTAACTTTGACGAGCTACTGTCAAGATGCATGCAAGAAGAGACAAGAATGAAGGAATACAAAAATGACAGAAATGCTGCCTACGCTGCTCATTCTAGAAAGAAGAACTCTGGTGGTTCAAAGAACAAAGGAAGAGCAGGGGCCCAAGGAAAGAAGGGCAAGTGTTTCACTTGTCATAGGCCAGGTCATCATGCTAGAGAATGTCCTTTCAAGAAGGATTCTCTCGATAGTGATGACAACAACAACAACCAGAGGAATGGAAATCAAAGAAACAACAGGTCCAAAGGAAAGAGGAAGGCTCCCTCTGGCGGAAACAATCAACCTTTCAAAAGGTCTAGAAACTCCAGGTATGAGGAGTCAAATGTTGTTGATAAAAGAAATGAATACATTCTTGTATATGCCCTCTCTGCTGCATCCCCGCCCGACACTATGGATGTCTGGCTGATAGATAGTGGTGCCTCAAGACACATCATTGGGTTCAAGGAAGCACTCTCTGACATGGTTGAGAAGGATACTAATCTGGAAATTATCCTTGGAGATAATGCCACATATCCCGTGAGAGGGACAGGGACTGTGACCCTTCACTTGTCTCAAGGACAAGTCCTACATTGTGGGATGTACTCTATGTACCAAATTGAAGAAGAACCTTGAGAAATGTCACCATGGAGAGACAAAGGTTTAAATGTGGCATTCTTGATGGAAAGGTGCGCATGTGGAAGAAAAATCTCAAGGAAGCTATCGTGATTGGTTTAGAGTTGGAACACTCTACCGAGTTGAAGGAAGTCCAAGACTATGACATAATACTATCCAGGCAAAGCTGAGACTATGGCACCGAGAGGACAGTTTGCTTGTTACAAGGCCCTTCCGGAAGGTGGAGACGAGGGATGCGATTTTGGAAATAATGTAAAGGTGTATGTAAGGGTTGTGCGAAGGAAAGCATACGAGGGGACCTTTCCCCTCAAGTGTCACAAAGACCTCCCCGATATTTTGCAATGGTCCAGTCGATCTATCTGAGTATGCTGCAATGACATCCCTAGGAGGATGTTCTTACTATATGACATTCACTGATGACTTCTCCCGCAAAACCTGGATATACTTCTTGAAGAAGAAGGATGAGGCTTTCATGTGGTTCCGTACCTTCAAAGCCTTGATGGAAAATATGACAGGGAAGAAGATCAAGATTTTGAGGACCGACAATGGCACTGAATATGAGTCAAATGAGTTCAAGGACTTTTGCAGAGAAGCTGGCATTAAGAGGGAGATTACTACTGCCTATACTCCTGAGCAGAATGGCGTTGCTGAACGAAAGAACAGGACCATTGTGGAAGCTACCCGTGCCATGCTATGTGACCAAGGTTTACGAAGTTTCTGTGGGGAGAAGCTGCGAATACTGTTGTATACATTCAAAACCGATGCCCTCATTCCGCCCTGGACTCCAAAACTCCCAAAGAGGTTTTCACTGGTAAGAAACCTGATGTCTCACATTTTAGAATTTTTGGATGTCCTGTTTATTTTCATGTGCCAAAAGAAAAGAGAAGTAAGCTGGATGCTTCTGGGAAGAAAGGAATGTTTGTGGGCTACAACGAAACTTCTAAGGCCTATAGAGTCTATGTACTTGGTCAAAGGGAAGTAGAGATATGCCATGATGTCACTTTTGACGAAGATGCTTCCCTGAAGAAAGTAGTAGATCTTCCGAGATCTGAGGAAAATCATGAAGCAAGGCCTGGAAATCAAGAAGAACCGCAGGATGAGATAATGCCTGATGTTGAAGGACCAATGGACCCAATCGATCCATCTCCTTCACTGAGAAAGAGACCACCATGGCTCAGGGACATTCTCGAAGATGCTAAGGGACATGCTGCCCCGAGGGGGACATTCCGAGAAAGCAAGAAGCCGTGTAGATACCAAGGGTATCTGGCTACCATGAGTACTATTGTACAATCTGAACTTGGATCTTTTGAGGAAGCCGTAAAGCATCAAGTCTGGAAGGATTCTATGCAAGAAGAATATGAGTCCATAATGAAGAATGATGTCTGGGATGTGGTTCCAAGACCGAAGGACAAATTAGTTGTCACCGCGAAATGGCTCTACAAGATCAAGCATGGATCTGATGGAAGTGCTGAAAGTTCAAGGCAAGATTTGTTGGTCGTGGCTTCTCTCAAAAGGAAGGAATAGACTATGATGCCATATTTGCGCCTGTGGCACGATATACCACCATTCGATCAATCATAGCCCTTGCTGCTATGCAAGGATGGAGTCTTCATCAGATGGATGTCAAGACCGCTTTTCTGCATGGTGCAATAAAAGAAGAGGTTTATGTAGAACAACCTCAGGGGTTTGAAGTCCAGGATCGGGACACTCATGTCTGCAGGTTGAAGAAAGCCCTCTATGGGTTGAAGCAAGCACCCAGAGCTTGGTACGAGAGGATAGATAGCTACTTGATGAAGCTGCGCTTCACTCAAAGTAATGCTGATCTAAACCTTTACTTCAAGGTTGTCCAGGGGAAGCCTCTCATTCTAGTGTTGTATGTGGACGACCTCTTCCTGACAGGTGCTGACCCTCTCATTCATCAATGCAAGAGGGAGATCGCTGCTGAGTTCGAGATGAAGGACCTAGGACTAATGCACTACTTCATAGGCTTGGAGGTCTGGCAGAGACCTAGAGAGATTTTCCTTTCTCAAGGAAAATACATTGTGAAACTTCTGGAAAGATTTGGTATGGTGGACTGCAAGTCCGTGTCAACAACATTGGAACTCAACTTCAAGAAGTTGAGTGGCAGCGCTGCTGGGCCCGTATTGGCAAATCCTACTGAGTATCGTCAACTCGTAGGGGCCCTGATGTTCTTAGTGAACACCCGTCCAAATATATGTTTTGCAGTGAACACTTTGAGTCAATAGATGGTTGAACCTCATCACTTTCACTAGGTTGGTGCCAGGAATCTTCTGAGATACCTTCGGGGCACGATAAACCATGGGTTGAGATACATTGCCAGGAACGTGACACTCCTTGGATATACTGATGCCGATTGGGCTGGCAGTGTGGTGGATTGTAAGAGCACATCGGGATGCTGCTTTAATCTTGGTTCTGCTTCGATTTCATGGATGAGCAGGAAGCAAAAGTCGGTGGCTTTGAGCACCGCAAAGGCCGAATACATTGCAGCAAGTATGGCCTGTTGTGAAGCAGTTTGGTTGTGAAAGCTCTTTAGTGAGTTGTTTGGACATGTGCTAGATACCACCGTGATACTCTGTGATAACCAGAGTGGGATTCGCTTGACCAAGAATCCTATGTTCCACGACTGATCTAAGCATATTGATATCAGGTATCATTTCATCCGGGATATGGTATAGCGAGGCGCCGTAAGGCTCGATCATATAGGAACTGATGAGCAGGTCGCAGATATTCTCACTAAGCCCCTGGGGAGGGTCAAGTTCCTAACCTTCCGTGAGAGACTTGGTATCGTGGAACGACCCTATGATGTGGGTCTTGTTGGACGATGAGTTTGAGGAGCTCTGGGGGGCTTTCAGGACAGCTTCTTGGAGCTATGAGCAACCACAAGGCTAGGCTTGCCAAACCTTGTTGGTGTGCTTGGACCCCACCGTTGTGATTATTGAGTTGGTTCACCTCTCATTATCTGTGCTCCGTATGCATCCTACCCATTGAGTTCAAGGCTCATGGGAAGTACCTCTCATTTGGCCAATGAGGTGGGAAAAGCTAGAGACCAAAAGAGCAAAGACTCGATGGACACATCGTAGACGTTCTACAATGTCTATCTAAAGATGGCACTGTGTCAACCACTTGATCCTGGGGATCAAGCCCAGTGAGAACAAAGACTCTCCATGGATTCTTTCCTTCTTTGGTCGATGAACCAACTTCTGCTAGCTGAGACTTTCAGGAGTCCGATAGAGTTTTTTGACCTCCGGGTCGAATTTGTCACCTCTGGGGATGATGTCTTTGTGACTGACCCACTTCGTTCTCAAATAAAGAGGAAGAGGCCAAGAAAGCAAGTTACCATGTGAGATGACGCATGATGTTTGATCGCACTAGTGGATGGAGCCTCTCCCTAGTTGAGAGGATGTTAAATTTGGACAACTGGGTCCAAACTCCATCTTGTGATGCTCAGATGAAGATTCCAATATTTGTATTGGATTCCTCTTTCGAAGAGGTGTAAAATCGATATAAAATTGATTTTAATCTGATGAGCAGAACATTTATTTTGAATTTATTATTTATAATAAATTTAAGTGCAGGTCGGCCTTAAGGTTTTACACCCCCAATAGATGTGTCACACACCTCAATGATGGATATAAATACAGTCAACGTTGGAGAGCATTTCACTCACAAAACATCACACATCTTCTCCTCTGATTATATACGAGCATTTGAGAAGCAGTTTCATCTCCCACGTGAGAAGAAGGACGAAATCTATTGCAGCAAAAAGGACGAAATTTACTGCAGCGAATTTTCTGGAATTAGGGTTTTTGGGCAAGTTTGACCAGCGTTGACTTTGGTCAACACATGGTCCGAATTGGCTGAAATTTTGTGGAGAGTTCGATTTTTGAAGGCCGTACTCATTGGCACAAAAATCGAGGTCAAAAGGTTGACCGAAGTTGGAGCTGTGTTGACTTTATTGTTGCTGCCCTGCGTTGACTTTTCTGGACTGCGTTGACTTGCCTGGGGTTGACTTTGAGTTGACTGGGTGACTGATTTGAGGACTGTTGTGACACATTCTGGGTTGGCCGACCAAGAAGACTTTGCTGGTTGAAGCATCCTGCGGACCGCCGTAACGCACCAACACATTCTCCTGTTTCTGGTTTGTCTTCTAAAGGATCACTGGTATGTTCTATCTGCATTTTACTTGTAAATTCATATGATTGCTATTGATAAAAGTAAAGTTGCATCAAGCATAGAACATCTACATAAATTTACATTCATCAACTGTGGTTTAGTGATTTAGACCAACAGAAAACCTTCAACACCCTTTGTCATTAATGACAACTTTGCCAACAAACACTGGATTCTTAGAGCGCTTGATGCAACTGTGATTATCAATGGGCTCCAACATTTGATTAGTCAACTATGTGATCAAATTGAGAAGCTATATAGCCTCACAACAAGTAGTGGATGCCTTTATTGAAATAAGTGCAAGTGTTCCCCGTGTCTTGTTGAACCAAGAAATTATACTTGTGTGGTGTGGCTAGACTCAAACAAAAACTTGAAATGCTCTTCATAGTGTTTAGATCTATTGCCCAATCAAAATCAACAAAACAATGCAACAAATATCCGTCTCCCTTATGCCTCATGCTGTAATGAACTATGCCTTCAAGTACATGAGCACGTGCTTGGCAATAATCCAAGGAATTTATTAGGGCTCAAACATGAACTCGCTCAACATATTCCTGACAAAAATTTATCAGGTCTAGTATCCACAAGATACATTAGGGAACCAATCCACTATCTTTACGTAGATGGATCTACTTGTTACCTCCCCATCTCACACTTGATGATAAAGGTTCTAATCCACAAGGTGCAACCAAGTGGGAACTATTAGGGTGGTTACCACTGTCACCTATGCAAGCTAGCCTCACAACAAGTAGTGGATGCCTTTGTTGAAATAATTGCAAGTGTTCCCCGTGTCTTGTTGAACCAAGAAATTATACTTGTGTGGTGTGGCTAGACTCAAACAAAAACTTGAAATGCTCTTCATAGTGTTTAGATCTATTGCCCAATCAAAATCAACAAAACCATGCAAGAAATCTCTGTCTCCCTTATGCCTCATGTTGTAATGAACTATGCCTTCAAGTACATGAGCACATGCTTGGCAATAATCCAATGAATTTATTAGGGCTCAAACATGAACTCACTCAACATATTCCTGACAAAAATTTATCAGGTCTAGTATCCACAAGATACATTAGGGAGCCAATCCACTATCTTTACGTAGATGGATCTACTTGTTACCTCCCCATCTCACACTTGATGATAAAGGTTCTAATCCACAAGGTGCAACCAAGTGGGAACTATTAGGGTGGTTACCACTGTCACCTATGCAACCTATCCTCACTTTTGGCTGGCTCTCCTTTAGCTCAAGAGGGGTATCCCTAAGTAGGATTACTAAAGACAAACAATGAGGCACAAGGTGATAAGAGAGTAGCATTAATAAAACAATGTATTTTTATTATAAAGAAGCAAAAGAATGATGGAGGGATCAAGAGATTAGTACCAATCCAATAAGAAAAAAATAGTCAAGAGGTGTAACATACCCAACCCCTATTGTCACTTTATTGAGATGGGTATCCAATTTTTTTTTCTTTGTTAAACCCTCTCATACCTCTTTTTTGATGCCACCATTGTATTTCACTCATCAAGAGCTTTCTAGTGACAAATTTCATCAAATTTGGAGCTCTGGACATGAAGTTATGGCCCTAAGAAGTTTAACCTCTCCTAGTGTCATGTTAGTGATCCATGCCATTGATACGTGGTAGACATGTGGCAGTCCATAGCACACATGTTGAAAATGCATAGTTGCGGTTGATATTTTTGTCAACAAAGTCAAAGGAAAAATTATTATTTTTTACACTGTTCAAGTTGTCCCTACCTCATGAAGGGGTTTGAACCCTTGGTCAAAACCCACACGTTTGGACATGTATATATTGATGAATTGACATCTTCATTTGGCATCTCATCTCATCACAACAATTCAGATAACAACCACAAGAAAATTTCCGTTCACACGTGCAAAGGAGGAAGAAAACTATTTGACCAACAAAGTTTGACTGTCTTATCTCTATTTGAGTAGCTTTGACTTTGGCATATTCTGGGCATCTTTGACTTGAAGTTGACCGAATTTTTGACGCAAAAGACTAGACGCTAACTGCACTTGTTGAGTGGCTTTGACCGTAGGTCAAATTGGGAAGTTTGACCAAATTTTTTTGTGGAGCAGCAGGGTCGAAATTTGGCCCCTTGACCTTAGTTGACCAGGAGTAGTAGAAGGTCGAATTTCAGTCTCTTTGACCAGATTTGACTTGCTAATAAAAGTTTGAATTTCTCTCTCCTTTGAGTAGAGTTGATTTGGAGAGTGGTATGGTTATTTTGACTATGTGTGACTGGGAATTCAGATGTACAAATTGATTGAATTGGACAATTTCTCCTAAGAAAAGGTTGCTGCATTTCTCCCCTAGTTTGGGGTTTTCCTAAGGTAAATTTTGTGTCTCTGGTGCATCTTTATTTTATTGTGATCTCTATTGTCCTACTGCATTTATGGTTGAATTTTTTTGAAGTGTAATTGCTTTATGATATGAAATGCTCTAAAGAAGTAATTGTATCATTGGAAGTAATTATTTGGCAGAAAATTTGTGCTTGTTTTAATTGCACTATAAAAATCAACATGGTATCAAAGCTTTGGTGAAGGAAAGGGCATTGAGAGGAAGCATGGTCACTTTTCCAAGAGGCCGAGCTACTTGAGGAGATTCGATTTTTCTGAGCGAGGGGCTGAAAAATTCTATCTCTCCAGATCGAGTGAGTCCAGAGGTAGAGGGAGCAACTCAGTAATTTTCGTTAGACAAATCTCGAGCTGGATGCAGAGGGTTTCTGCAGTAGGTCGCTAGAGCATAACCTTGTGTTGGGTGGAAGACAGAGAAGCACACACATTTGAGGGAAAATTTTCCTCAGGGAACTTCTAGTCTTGGAAGTTTGATTTTTCACTGTAGATTGGCAATAGTTGAGCAAATTTTCTCACTCCAGAAGGGAGTGCGAGTAGCAGATCCAATAGCCAAGGAGCGAAAAAGAAGGATATTTTCGGGTTTATTTTCTCCAATTTTGAGTTTGATAGATTTTGCAGCTGTGCACGGATCACCGTACGAGATTGTCGTAGGAGGCTGTGCGAGTTAGCCATAATGCAGATCTGGACAACAATTCGACTTCCAGTTGCCGAAAATAAGTGTCGGAGGAAGTGCGAGTTGCAAAGAAAGGAAGGGTCCCAGCCAAGGAATAGGCTTGAAATGAGATAGTGGGGCCCCAGATCCAAGAGGAGGACGAACTTGATACTCTAGTGTACCAGATTGGGCAGAGTCCTTGAGGAGTCCACCTCTTGGATTAATATCTTGCTATGGGGGCCCACAATATTCAGTAGCAGGATGGATCAGTGACATTTGATGCAGTCAGATGCCAGAGTGACAATTGTAGATACTAGTAGCAATCAGGATGTTGGGGAGGGGAGTGTAGTGTAGAGTTGGCAACAGTGCAGAGTCAGCAGCAACACAGAGTTCTTAGTGGATGGTGCAGATGATAGTAACATTCATGACTCGGTTGACATATGCATCATATTGAACACAGTTGGTTCAATTTTGGATTTTTTTTAGTTGCAGATGTTGCAGTAGCAACAACAACAGAGTTGTAGTGCAGATACAGTGTTGGACGCAGTTTAACAGGGTCAACAACAACACAGATGCATTGCATGTCAGAGTTGCGCAGTGGTTGGTGGGCAGCAACAGCGAACCATCAACAACGTAATAGGAGATGGTGCAAAAACAAAGTGTTGCTACCAGGTGTGCAGCAGCACTAGAACACATTCCTCGCTAAGAGGGAGTGTTAGTTTTTGTAGCATCAGATGTGTTCTAACCACGAAAATTTGTGGAGACTCTAGAATACATGAGATCTCCAGAACCCAGAAATCCTTTCTGGAAATTCCACTTAGAAGTGTCTAAATTAGATTATTAAATGGTTTTTAAATATTTCCTAAGTCTAAATTTAGGGAATATGGTTAATTAATCAATATTAATTGAGATAAGGCGAGAATAGTCTAGAAACTCACACTGATCGACTCCAAGATGATCCTAGCCATTGATTAAGTTTTAATCTTGGCCATTGGTGCTCCAACAGAGGATTATAAGAGGAGTCCGATGTGGTGATGGAAAAGACACTTGCGGTACTTTCATTGACGGATCGATTTCTAAGAAATGTGACAATCGATTCTTAGAGAATGTCAGAGAGATCAAAGTAGTGATAAAGGGGCAGAGACAGTGAGGCTGGAGGATGCATTCTTGATCCAGCGAGTGCATTTGCAAAGAGGCAGAAGAGCCATAGAGAGGTTGACGCTGGGGTAGCGCAGTAGTCTCTAGAGGCAAAATCGATCTACTGTGGATGAAAGACGTTTTCATCTCTAGAGGCCAGGAAGGAATCCCAGAGTGCTGGAGAAGCATCTTTCCAGTCAGCAGAAGGCAGAACGACTTCATCAGAGATCACTTTGAGGGTAGACGTCCAGCCAACTATGCAGAGCAGTGCAGAGGGTCAGAGGGCCGTATTTTTGAAGGCAATCCGCGCCGGTAGATTGCCTGTGGGGTGAGGAAAATTCCCCACCAGATTTCTGGCAGTATATTCTCTGTACGATTGCCAGTATTTCGGCATCCACTTGCGCTCATATTTTCTCACTGTTGCATAATAATAAAACCCTCAGCTGTTGTGCCGGTTTTCCCGAGTTGGGTTTTTTCAGGGACTTTTGTCCAAAAATAATTGTGTTAATTTTGTGTGTGTGCTAGCATTTCTTCTAGCGTTTATTCTTCTATAGTTTTATTTGTGTAGATTGTAGTGTGTTTATTCAGTATTTGTCGTAGAAAACAACAAATAAGTTGTTAAATTAAATTAACAATTAGGAGAATGATTTCCAGTTGCTGCAATAGGATTCTGGTTTTGAATTTTCACAGTCATCATCAAAGAGTGGAGTTTGGGTTCATAAAGATCAAGTTTGAAGGCCGAGCTGCTAAAGAGAAAGAAGATCCCCAAGCAAAGGAGAAAGGAGAGATATTTTACCATATTCCAACCACATGTGCGAGCTAGCGTTTCTGTAGTTAGGTCGAAAATTGTAGTCATAAGCTGCAGGTCCGAAATTGAGGTCGAAGGAGAAGTTGCAAGTGTTGTGAAACAAGTTTGACTTGGGTTGACTTTGTGAAAAACAAGTTCATCAAGGAGAAGTCTGACTTGGTCTTGAAGGGGTTTTTGTCTTGGGTCTTTTGTCTTGGAATTCATCATTTGAAGATTCTATAAGAAGAGAAAAATTCTTGTGTGTTTTCTTCTCAAAGGGAGAGGTTTTGGCCCTGGCTAGCAACCTATATCTTGTGTCCTCTTGTTCTATTAATCTTCATGGTTTGGTAGTTGTTTGATGATAAGAACACAATAATAATCAAGTGAAAGAAGAAGTTAATTACAAGTACATCAAATTAAGTAAAGTAACATCACAAGTAGTTATCAAAGTAAGAGAAAACACCCTAATCTAGTTGCCCTTTATTTCTCAACATGGTATTAGAGCTAAGGTGACAACAAGAAGAAGCAACTTGAAGATCATCCAATTGAAGAAGGATACATAAGGGCCAAACACAAGAAGAGCATAAAGGAAATCAAATCATCAAGAAAAAACAAGAGCATCAAGGAGGAGTATCCATCACATCAGAAGGATCATATCATCACAACTCTTGGAAAAGGAAAGAAGACCTCAAAGACCCTACCTACACTCAATGAAAGAAGGACTCTACACACTTGAAGTACTCGTGGAAGCCTCAACATTCTATAATCATCAACCAAAGGAAGCAAGAAGGGCGCTTCATCATCAAGATAAAAGTGATCTCCCTCTCATTGAAGAAAGGATCACATCTCAAACATCTTTGAAGGAAGAGGAACATCTCTCCTTATATTGAAGAAGAAGCATTGTCATTCCTGAAGAAGGAAGATCATCATCAAGAAACACATCTAGTTGAAGACTTCTTCATCAAGGAATCATCTAGTCGAAGACACCATCAAGGAGGTATCTTCATTTGACAAATAAGTATTTTATATTTATGTCTCAATCTACAAACCAAAAGACTTATTTCTGCAAGGAGAACAATAAATTGGTTGGGACCTCGAACTACCTTGCATGGAAGAAGAGAATAGATTTAATTCTCATGGAAAATGAAGTTATTGAAAATGTTAAGGGCTTAATCTCCAAACCACCACAAGAGCAATCTCAAGCTCTATCTAAGTATATGAAAGGAGAAATAAGGGCTCAAAGAATCCTCATTGAATCAATAAAGGATTCTCTCATCCCATATGTAGAAAAGTTGAAGACATCGAAATACATCTATGACAAATTGGTGGAGTTGTTTTTTGTAAGTATTGCAGGAGAAATAATATCGTTAAGAACTGAATTATACAAGATGAAAGTATCAAGGGAAGAAGGGGTAGCCTCATATCTCATGAAGGTATCTCAAATAAGAGATCAACTATGAGAGCTAGGAGAAACAATGTCAGGTCTAGAGATGAGCACTCTAGTACTCAATGCATTACCAGATCAATGGGGCAACTTTGTATCAAGCATCTATGGAAAGAAGGAATCCACTCCATTCAGTGATCTATGGTCACTATATCAGATTGAAGAAACAAGATTAAAACCGAAAAATGATGTTGGATCAAACGAGCAAACACAAGTATATGGAACTATGACAAGGAGGAAAGGGAAGTTTGGAAAGTTTGAGCCTCAAAATAAATTTCAAAAGAAAATTGACATGTCTAAAATCTAGTGCTATGAATATAATGAATATGAGCATTTCAAAAGGAATTGTCCTAAAATCAAAAGGGACAAAGGAAGGAAATGAATGCCATGTCACCGAAGAAATAGAAAAACTGGAAAAGAAGAAGACAAAGAAGGAGGAAGTGAAAGACCTTTACTATGACTAAGATAGCAGTCATGACAATTATGATAAAGATGCATTATAACAAGAATTGAAATGACATCATTCTAGAATCATGAAAAAGGTATAGTTGAAGCAAAGGAAGTAGCTCATGACATCATCATTCTAGAAGCATGGAAGAATAACAAAAGTAGTAGTTTATATGATTAAAACAAGTCATCTAGCTAGATAGAAAGATAGATCATTGTAATTCATCATCATTAGAGAGGAGCATTTGCAGAATAAGGATCATCAAGATCCTACATTGGAATCTTTGTTAAAAGGTTCACCTCTACTTAGAAGAAGCAAGTGCCACAGAAGATAGTCAATATTCCACCTAGTGTGGGATCCAAAGTTTAGAAGGATGAAGTTATTGTTGAAGAATGTAACTCGGTTTGGTCTTCATAATTGTACTTGAGTCATAATGAAATATATTTATCAAAAGAAAGAAAAATAAATTTTATTCTTAAATAAATTGACTTATTAAAGCATGGGTTTCATGCTTGGGTCAATTGTTTTTAGGTCAAGGTATCCATTGTAAACCTGTAGGGTTTATGTCAAGTGTCGTTGTCCATGTCATATTGTAAAGAACCCTTCTTGGGAATTATTTGTCAAAGAAGAAAATTATTTTATTGTAAATTAGGTCAATTAGGTCTCCCCCACCAAGTCGGCCTCAATGAAGATCAAGTCAGCCTAAAACATGGTAATTCGACCTCTCCAGGAGCCTATATATTGGAGCAACTCGACCTCATTTGTCACACACTCTCATCAAGTTCGATTTGCAGTAAATTGCATTAAACTGGTTGCAGAAAAGAGTTCGAAGTTGCAGGAGGAGAGAAGCTGGAAGAAGAAAATCGAGTTTTTGGGCTACCTCTCTCAGACGAGCAAAGGTATTGAGTTGAAGCTAGGGCCAAAATTCTGTCTCTATTGCAGGATCAAAGTTCTGAAGCTGGGGGTTGAAAATCTACATTAAGTTAGGAGGTCGAAATTTCTTTGGTAGTTGCAGTATTTGGGATTGAAGTTTATAAGATGTTGCTGGGCTAAAGCTGCTGAACAAGAAGAGAAGATTGAAGATTGTTGCATCATATTAGAACGCTGACTTGGTGGAGGAGGAAAGTTTGCTGGTCTAGGATCTTGGGCCATCTCTGTCTGAATTACTGAAGGAAGAGTTTTTGACTGGGTTTTCCCCTATATAGGGGTTTTGCCCTAGTTGTTCGCCTACATCTGGTGTCCCTAATCTTCATGTTTTTTTCTTGATAATTGCTTGATGAAACAAAGATAAAATAACACAAGAAAGTTAATAAGAACATAAAAATATCACAAGTAATTATCAACATAACAAAATCTTTCTGCCTTTCTGATTTTCCAACATGGTATCAGAGCTAAGGTGAAGGAGGAAAAAGGCAGCCTGAAGATCTACTATAAGGAGAATAAGGAGTCTTAAGAAGTTGAATAAGGGTCATCAAGAGAAGGGATCATACAAGGGATACACCTACTATCTACAAGAACCATGTCTAGCTCATTGAAGGGAGAAAACAAACTAGAAGGAGCCTCCAACTACAGGGCATGGAAAAAGAGGATAGATCTCATCTTCGAGAAGAATAAAGTTTTGGATCTAGTTAAAGGAAAAGTAAAGAAACCTACAAATGAATCAAGTGAAGCAGAGAAAGCAAAGTTTAGAGAAACAAAAATATTGGCCATGAGCCTAATAGTGGATGGAATAAAGGACAACCTTATTCCATATATATCCAACATAGATTCTTCTCAAGAAATGCATGAGGCCCAATCCAGATTGTTCACAATAATTTTTTTTTGTCAATCACAAGCCTCAAGAATGAACTAAGAACTATGAAGATGACAAAAGACGATACTCTGGCATCCTTCTTTGTAAAGATAGCTAGACTCAGATATGAACTCTAGGCAATAGATGAAATAATACTTGAAAAGGAGTTCGTGATTGCTTCCCTTCTAGGATTACCAACATCTTGGAGTGCCTTTGCATCAGGAATCAACAGTTGGAAGGATACTCCTACATTTGAACAACTATGGAACGCATGTAGTCAAGAAGAAGTCGGAATATCATTAGTAAGCAACAAGGAGAATGAAGAGGAGAACATCTCAAATGCCTATTCCACTCATCACAAGAATAAAGGAACCTTCAAGAAGTTCAAAGGGCCAAGGAAGAAAATAGACCTATCCAAGATTGAATGTTACAACTGTCACAAAATGGGTCATTATAGAAACAATTGTCCTGAGAATCCAAGGAATAAAAGGAGAGATAGGGATCAAACAAATATTTCCGATGAAGAATCACCCAAGAAGAACAAGATTGAAGAATCGAAAATCAAGGACTTACATTACTAAGTCCTCTCCCTCCTATCTCTCGTAGTTTTGAATTTTTTTCCTTTATGTTTTGATTTCTAGTACTTATTGGTCTAACATGCTTTGGTAGAACATTTTTGAATTGTTTTGATAAAGTTATAGGCATCTCTCAAGATTGGATTAAAAGGGAGCCCTCACCATTTTACCAAAGATAAGTATCTTACTCCTTGTATTATCTTTTTATATTTGGTTTCCCCCCTTGTGAAAATATGTTTGCATTATATACTAATAAAATAAATTTTTTTTTAATATTTTCCTTGTTTAGAAAAGCGTGCTAAATGCTCAAGGGTTATGAAGGAGACCTTAAAGGACAAGCTTGAAGCATGATAGAAGTTCTGTTGCAAAGAAAACTCTTCAAGAATTGATGTCCTACAAGGTTTGTTAAGAAATAACTCAAAGGTATGTCTTAGACCATAAGCTTTGTTCTCTTCCTAATAAAGGTATATTCATTTCTTTTAAATAATCCGCTTTACATTACTAACATCGTTATGTCTAGGACTTTGAATCACGAAGATTCTTGTTAGGGTGATTAATCATTAGATTAAATCTACCCTCATTAAATCATCATGGAACCTTAAAATGTTCACCGTAAACCTCTAACCTAAGGGTATGCCAATACTAATATGGAAACCCTATACTACTTAGGGTTGTTGATGAAATCTAGAAAATACTGTTCTTTTGATGTTTTGGGTTTTGATATTATTATAGAAACCCTAATCCCTTAGGGTTTGCTGTGTATTAAAATCCTAGAGCTTTAAGGTTTTGGTAAATTAGGGTTTATGAGAAAACCCTTATAATATAGTAAGTTCCTAGGAATGGAACTCTAGGTATAGATTTGTTTGTCTAATCGAAACCTTAGCCCGATCAAAATTGTTGTATGTCTAACTTTAATATATTGATATTTGTGTCTTGGGTTTACTTAATAAATATTGATATGCATGTGCATGATTATGAAATCCTAGATATGTATATATGCTAACCTAATTGCTGATGTTAGAGTTTGTAACAAAGTCCTAGTAGAAGTTTGATATTATAGGATATGGTGATATTGTTTCCAATGTAATGATAAAATCTAGGGTAGAAGTTGATCATATTGTTGAAACCTTAGATTGTGCTATGATTTGTTTTGATTGTTGATATCTAAGGCTTAGTGCCTCAAAGATGGGTTTTAGGGTTTGCAATATATCATAGTAGAGTCTGTCATATCTTTGAAAGTAATATTGAGGTCCTAGATATAATGAGACTGATATCTTGATTGAGTTACTTTAAGTTTTAATGATGTGATCTAGGGTTTATAACAAAACCCTAACAAGAAGTTGAAGTATAGAAGTATGTGTCTCTTGCTGATTATTAACCTAACTAAGTTTATATAGTAATGCTTTCATTATTGCATAATTATGATATAGTTAACATCATGCTTCTATATATGTATTTGGCAGGTACACAATCTTCAAGACATTGAAGATGTCTGTATAAGCATGATGAAGAAAGCTACAAGATCAAGATGACTTTGATAAGAAGGAATGTAGCCATGAAAGACTCTCCTATGTTATAGAAAGTAGTTGATCTCCCTCAATTAAGGGGAACCTGGATAGAAGAAAGAATATATCCCCCAGTTGAGAGGGAAGGCATATCATGATAGTCATGGTGGACATTATGAAGTAGAAATCAGAGAATGAATGCACTACAAAGTATTGAGGATGTCTTGGTGTTGTAACAAAAGCTTCTGACTAGTTTCATATGAGTAAAGTGGCATCAAGATGATTGAAGACCCTGAAGGTTTGTGTTTATTTATATGTATTTGAAAGTCTGTTACTGATTGGGGTTGTGTCTGTATTGGTAAATCTCTCTGCAAAAGGTTGAAGTTTTGGAAGCATGTTTGGACTTGTAATTTACTCTATAAGCATGCTTGATTTATTTGTTGTTACCGATCTAATTGATCTAGAGAGATTTGATGATACCAATTTAAATAATCGGGAGTGTTGAGGCATCATGTGTAATACAAAATGCTTGGGAGGACATCTACATGTGTCTAATGTCTAGATCTCGAAGTAGGGAGGGTGGCGTTGGTCATAGAGCTCTGACCTTGAATTACGCACCTAGATCCTTGGGTTGATGGTTAGTAAGTAAGCCTGATGGCACTTATAGTGGCTGAAAGCTTTAGTCCATCTTAGTCCCACTCGGATAGATTACCCTGGTCAGGAATCTAGTCCGTGGTACTGAGTGTGCTAGAACTCTTCGTAGTTTGTTTTGAGATCTTCCATGTATCTCTATAGATATATGTAAATATGAATACCTCCCTAGTTAAGAGGGAGTGTTGAAGAATGTAACTAGGTTTGGCCTTCATAATTGTACTTGAGTCATAATGAAATATAATTATCAAAACAAAGAAAAAGAAATTTTAGTATTAAATAAATTGACTTATTAAAGCATGGGTTTCATGCTTAGGTCAATTTTTTTTAGGTCAAGGTCTCCATGATAGACCTCTAGGGTTTATGTTAAGTGTCCTTGTCCATGTCATATTGTAAAGAACCCTTCTTGGGAATTATTTGTCAAAGAAGAAAAATATTTGATTGTAAATTAGGTCAATTAGGCCTTCTCCACCAAGTCGACTTCAAAGAAGATCAAGTCGGCCTCAAACAGGGTAATTCGACCTCACCAGAAGCCTATATTTTGGAGAAACTCGACCTCAGTTGTCACACACTCTCATCAAGTTCAATTTGTAGTAAATTGCAGTAAACTGGTTGCAGAAAAGAGTGTGAAGTTGCAGGAGAAGGAGAGAAGCTGGAAGAAGAAAATCGAGTTTTTGGGCTACCTTTCTCTCACACGTGCGAAGATATTGAGTTGAAGCTAGGGCCAAAATTCTATCTCTATTGCAGGATCAAAGTTTTGAAGCTGGGGGTCGAAAATCTATAGTAAGCTAGGAGGTCGAAATTTCTGCAATAGTTGCGGTAACTGGGATCGAAGTTTCTAAGATGTTGTTGGGCTGAAGCTGCTGAACAAGAAGATAAGATTGAAGATTGCTGCATCATGTGAGAAGGATGACTTGGTGGAGCAGGAAAGTCTGTTGGTCTAGTGTAATATTCCCAATTAGCAATAGCTAATTAGAAATATTAATTTTTGTTTCACTTTAATAAAGTTAAGTTAGAAATAGAGTGGGTGAAGAGGGACACTTAACTCACACTTAGGATAAAATCATTTCCTAAAGTCACTTGGAGACATGATTATTTGGCAGCGTGGGGCCTAGAGGACGAAGTGGCAGCATGGAGGAGATGTCAGCGTGGGCAGTGTGGGCCCAAGTCAGTGCAGAGCTAGAGGGACAGCGTGGCTCAAGGAGATAATGCAGTTGGTGGTGGGGCCTAGGTGAGAGCAAGGCTCTCCAAACATAAAAAGGGAGAGAGGCTCCTCATTTTGATCATTCTAATTATGCATCTATGATATTTGTCTTTTGACATTGAGCACGCTTTTGCTATTGAGCAAAGTCTGCAAGTGTTGTTCAGCACACCGGGTGTCTTCGTGCGGAGATCCCAAGCTCAGCCCAGGGGGACTTTGAGCACCTGCTCAGGTGAGGAGTTCTATCCTTGTTTTTCCGGAGAGAGTTGGAGCAGCCACAATTGGGATTGTTCACTTGCAGAGACAACGCAGTCAGTGAGAGGGAGGACGCAGTCTTTAGAGGAGGAGATTTCAGATTGAGGGTTTATCAGGGGATTCAGCCCGGGAGAGTTGGAAAGGGGTCATCCCTTCCCTATTCCATCATTTTGGTAGAGTTGGAGGCCATCTTTTGTAGCAGATCATTCAGGGCCAACGTTTATCACTAGGACAACTTGGTACCTCAAGGGAGGTCATTCTCGGAGGTCAGCCATTTTCGAAAAGCTCTCTGGGCTTTTCTGGGTATTGGGTGGAGAGGCCATTCCCAAGGTTTCATAATTTTCTGAGGTGGGGAGCAGCCCCAAAGATTAAGTTTATTCTAATAGTAACAATAGCACAGAAGCAACACCAACAGCTTGGAGATTACGCAGTCATTGAGGGAGAAGCCATTCCATGATATATTATGGTAGCCATGGTGCCATCATTCTGATCACCTTTGTACTCATTTTATCTTTTAGTATTTAATACAATGGCTCAACGTTCTCCATATTGTGTTTTGTTCATGTGATGTCTCTCTAATTGCCGTAGTTTCTTGTTTATGTGCTTTATATTGCTGTTTATTTCTATCCGGAATATTACAGTGGTATCGGAGCTCATAGACTTGGCTCAGCCTGTGGAGCAGATTGTCTATGACACCAGCAGGAAAACCATACATCTGTTACCGAGGAAGGAAGTAGAGAGACCAAGAGTGGAGGTTAGAGATCACTTTCGGGGAAGGTGACTGCGTTCCAGTAGTGGACGCAGAAGAGGAGGAACCAATGGTGGAGGAAAGAGATGCCGGGAAGGAGTTCGGGGAACTTCTCCTCAAATCAGTGCAGGATTTATCAAGGCGGATAGAAGAGATGGGGCAAAGGTTCACTGTAGAATCTAAACAGTGTGAAACTCCAAGAGGTTTCCATACCAGAGAGGGATCGGGCACATCCCATCATTTGCAGGAGCACCTTACAGCACAACAGATGGCATCACATACACCTCTACGTTCCACGATGCCCACATTTCTTGCCGCAAACACTGGGGCAAGAGCACAACAGGAGCAGCAACCGACTCACATGGGAGATTACTTTGCCGAGTATCAGTCCTACGGACAGGAGTTCAGAGATGCCTTCACATTCCATGACTTCGTACAACTCAAGAGGGACAACAGACCCCACAACCATCACAAGGGGAACATGCATTCACAGGATGGGGATGTACAATGCACGGTAGGCAGATTTTATCTACTGACATTTGATGGGTCATCCAAGTGTTCAGCAAAAGCTTGGGTGGAGAAGTTGGATATATATTTCCAGCTTAACCAGATGGAAGAGATAGAGGCCATCAAGGTGGCAATGCTACACTTGGAGGGCGAGGCCCATGACTGGTGGTTTCACGGGATGGCTACGCTGGGGCACTCAGGGGTGACAACATACACTGAGTTTACACGGAGGCTGATAGAGTGATTTGATCGGAGGGATCCAGAGGAGCACTTTGTTGAGCTGACTAAGCTCAAGCAAACCGGGAGTCCGGACTCATACATTTCAGAGTTTTTGAGACTCTCCGTGATGGTGCCTGACTTATCTTCAGCCAGGATGATCTACATGTTCATCGATGGATTGGTAGAGCTTCTTCGGGGGTTAGTCAGATCGACAAGGCTAGCTACACTCCATGACGCAGTTGGGAGGATTCGAGATTTGCAGGATGCACTACCTCGGACTAGAGCTCCTTTCCCTTGAGACTGACATTTCAGCCGAAGGGGAAGGACATGAGGGTTCCGCCTCCAAAGGGGAACCAAATTCGAGGGCCTTTGGATGACGAGACCAGGAGAGATCTGAGGCGGAAGAGGTTGTGCTTCACATGCCAGGAGCCATGGGCACCAGGACACCGTTGTGCCATAGGGAAGGCACACTACATCGAGGTTTTCTCTGACAATAGCGGGGAAGAGGAGTACGAGGAGATAGAGGCAGGAGGCAGCAGTGCAACACAAAGAGGAGATCATCCGCCACCTCCACCACCAGGAGCGGGAGGTGCAGCATTTGCACCTACCGGGGGAGTCCTTGCTTCTTTGTGAGGGGTTTCCAAATACTTGACACTGCGTGTCCGAGGCACTGTGCGGGGACGTCGTGTTTCAGTATTAGTGGACAGTGGGGCCACCCACAATTTTATTGATGCCCAGTTAGTAGAGTGGAGGATCATACCAACAGAGAGCTTTGATGGGTTTTCGGTATTGGTTCCAGGTGACAGAATCATGCAGTGTGCCAGGTACGTGCCAGCCTTGGCAGTGACTATGGGGACTTACACCCTGACATATCACTTCTTTATGGTGGACATTCCGGACACCAACGTGATACTGGCACTGCAGTGGTTGATCACGCTGGGGAAGGTCACCACAGATTGGGAGACCTTGGAGATGGAGTGGACAGACAAGAAGACCGGGAGGCACGAGATGATTTGGGGTATCCACACCTACCCACCACAGACAGTTTCAGCACACCGGATGGAGGTAGATTTTCGAAAGGGAGACATAGAGTGGGCAGTGGAGTTGTGTGTCTCAGAGGCAGGGTCTATAGGGCAAGCCGTACACCCAGATGTGCAGTCCATTTTATTAGATAGATATGCCACGGTTTTTGGAGATACCACCAGGGCAACCACCAGATCGGGGATTTGAGCACACGATTGAGCTGGAGGAGGGCATCCAGACTGTGATCACTACACCCTATAGGCATCCCAAGGCCTACAGGGATGAGATTGAGAGGGCCATTCATGAGCTCTTAGCTCTTGGGCACATCCATCCTAGCACTAGCCCCTTTGCTTCTTCAGTCATATTGGTGAAGCAGAAGGATGGCACACTGAAGATGTGCATTGACTACCGGGCTCTCAACAAGAAGACCATGAAGAACCAGTACCCCATTCCATGGATAGATGAGTTGATGGATGAGCTAAGGGGGATCGAAGTTCTTCCCGAAGATTGACTTGAGGTCCGGGTACCAACAGATTCGCGTGAGGGATCAGGATGTTCCCAAGACCGCTTTTCGATGTCATTACGGTCACTTTGAGTTCTTGGTGATGCCCTTCGGGCTGACCAATGCTCCGGCCACTTTTCAGTCATGCATGAATCACATCTTCCGCAGTCACTTGAGGAAGTTTGAGTTAGTGATTTTCGATGACATCTTGATCTACAGCAGGACATGGGAGGAGCACCTACAACATATTGAGGCTGTATTGCACATATTGGAGGAGCAACAATTTTATGCTAAGCTCTCCAAATGCGAGTTTGGGCTAACAGAGATGCTCTACTTGGGGCACATCATTGGTGTGGATGGAGTGAGGGTCCACGAGGAGAAGATCAGGGCTATCAGGCATTAGCCAGAGCCGAAGAATGTGATGGAGCTTCGGGGGTTTGTTGGTATCTGCACCTACTACCGGAAGTTCGTCAAGGGATTTTCCCAACTTGCATCACCCCTTACAGACCTTACCAAAAAGGGGGCATTCAGTTGGACTGACACAGCGCAGAGGGCTTTTGACAGGCTCAAGGAGGTGATGAGCAGCTGTCTAGTTTTGGTATTGCTAGATTTCACACAGCCCTTTGTCCTAGAGTGCGATGCATCAGGGGAGGGGATAGGTGCAGTTTTGATGCACGGAGACCACCCCATAGCTTTCGAGAGCCGGAAGCTATTGCCATATGAGAGGTTGTATGCTATATACGACAAGGAGATGTTGGCCATCATGCATGCATTGGCCAAATTTCGACAGTACCTGGTGGGGACAGGTTCAGAGTGAGGGTTGACCACAACAGCCTCCGATTCTTTCTAGAGCAGAAGCAGTTGCAAGAGAGGCAGCAGAAGTGGGTCAACAAGATCCAGGCATATGATTTCGACATCGAGTATGTCAAGGGGAAGAACAACGTGGTGGCCGATGCACTTTCGTGTAGACTGGCAATGTTGTCTTTGATGAGTTTAGATACAGACTGGAGGGCTCAGCTGTTGGTAGAGTACTCCAAGGACCGTTTGCCTGTGAGGTGTTGGACGGACAGGTTACAGATGAAAGGTATAGGGTGATGGATGAGGTGATCTACTTTAGGGACAGGATCTTCTTGATTGAGGGCTCCAAGCTCAAGGAGAATATATTGCACGCCTCGCATGATTTGCCACTATCAGGCCACCAGGGGTTCACCAAGACCTATAGGGCCATTAGAGAGAGGTTCTCATGGAAGGGCCTCAAGGAGGACGTACTCGGACATGTCAGGGAGTGCAAAGTTTGCAAGCGCAATAAGGGGGAGATGAACCATCCAGCGGGTTCACTGTAGCCTCTTCCCATAACAGAGGGAAAATGGGACAGTATTTCGATGGATTTCATCACAGGGTTGCTCACTATACAGGGCAAGGATTGCATATTTGTAGTCGTTGATTGACTGACAAAGTATGCACACTTCTTCGCTATATTAGCATGATACACTGCAACACAGGTAGCGAAGTTGTTCTTCAGGCATGTTTTCAGATTGCATGGTCTCCCAAAGACCATTGTCAGTGACAGGGATAGCCGCTTCATGGGCGGGTTTTGGCAGGAACTTTTTCGTTTGGTGGGCACCGAGTTGACCCCGAGCACTAGTTATCACCCATAAACGGATGGAAAGACAGAGATAGTGAACAAGTGGCTGGAAGGCTACTTGCCAAACTATGTCAGCGGGCAACAAAAGGCATGGTTACGATGGTTGCACTTGGGGGAGTACTGTTATAACACCACTCACCATATATCTATCGGTATGTCTCCATTTTATTCTTTATATGGGTATCATGATTTATCTTTTGTTGACGTGATGTTTGGTGCTAGCAAGGCCCCTAGGGCCAAGGATTAGATCCAAGAGAGTCAGGATATACTCTGGGCTCTTAAGGATAACATAGCTACAACACAAAATCAACAGAAGGTGTATGTCGACAGGGGACGGGTTGAGAGGCAGTTTGAGGTAGGGGACTTGGTCGACCTACGATTGCAACCATATCGGCAATCCACGCTAAAGCAGAAGGGGGCCGAGAAGCTCAAGCCCCGCTTCAGGATTGGGGAGGTTGCATATGAGTTGGAGCTGCCCACTGGTATTCATAATATTTTCCATGTGTCATGCCTGAAGAAGGCACTGAGACAGCAGGTGACTGCAACTGAGGAGCTCCCGCCCACAAATGATGAGGGGAATTTGGTGCTACAACTGGAGGCCATTATTGACACTAGGGAGAGGCAGCTGTGGAGCAGGACAGTCAGGGAATATCTGGTGAGATGGAGGAACCTACCAGATGAGGATGCCACTTGGAGAGTGAGAAAATCCTACAACATCCATCATTGCAGTTGCTTGAGGACAAGTAACGTTTTGCTGGGGAGGACTGTAATATTCCCAATTAGCAATAGCTAATTGGAAATATTAATTTTTGACTATTTCACTTTAATAAAGTTAAGTTAGAAATAAAGTGGGTGAAGAGGGACACTTAACTCACACTTTGGATAAAAGCATTTCCTAAAGTCACTTGGAGACATGATTATTTGGTAGTGTGGGGCCTAGAGGACGAAGTGGCAGCGTGGAGGAGATGTCAGCGTGGGCCCAAGTCAGCGCAGAGTTAGAGGGACAACGTGGCTCAAGGAGACAGCGCAGTTGGTGGTGGGGCTGAGAGCAAGGCTCTCCAAACATAAAAAGGGAGAGAGGCTCCTCATTTTGATCATTCTGATTATGCATCTATGATATTTGTCTTTTGACATTGAGCACGATTTTGCTGTTGAGCAAAGTCTGCAAGTGCTGTTCAGCACACTGGGTGTCTCCGTGCGGAGATCCCAACCTTAGCCCCGGGGGACTTCGAGTGCCTGCTTGGGTGAGGAGTTCTATCCTTGTTTTGTCGAAGAGAGTTGGAGCAACCACAATTGGGATTGTTCACTTGTAGAGACAGCACAGTCAGTGAGAGGGACGACGCAGTCTTTGGAGGAGGAGATTCCGGATTGAGGGTTTATCAGGGGATTCAGCCCGGGAGAGTTGGAAAGGGGTCAACTCTTCCCTATTCCATCATTTTGGTAGAGTTGGAGGCCATCTTTTGCAACAGATCATTCAGGGCCAACGTTTATCACTAGGACAACGTAATACCTCAAGGGAGGTCATTTTCGGAGGTCAGCCATTTTCGAAAAGCTCTCTGGGATTTTATAGGTATTGGGTGGAGAGGCCATTCCCAAGGTTTCATAATTTTCTGAGGTGGGGAGCAGCCCCAAAGATTAAGTTTATTCCAACAGTAGCAGCAGCACGGCAACAACACCAACAGCTTGGAGATTATGCAGTCATTGAGGGAGAAGCCATTCCATGATATATTCTGAGAGTATTTCTACGCTTGCCTAGTGCAAGCCAAGGTGCCATCATTCTGATCACCTTTGTACTCATTTTATCTTTCAGTATTTAAAAAAATGGCTCAGTGTTCTCCATATTGTGTTTTGTTCATGTGATGTCTCTCTAGTTGCTGTAGTTTCCTGTTTATGTGCTTTATATTGCTGTTTATTTCTATCCGAATATTACATCTAGGCTCTTGGTCCATCTCAATCTGAATCACTAAAGGAAGAGTACTTGACTGGGTTTTCCCCTATATAGGGGTTTTGCCCTGGCTGTTCGCTTACATCTGGTGTCCCTAATCTTCATGTTTTTTTCTTGATAATTGCTTGATGAAACAAAGATAAAAGAAGAACATAAGAAAGTTAATAAGAACATAATAATATCAAAAGTAATTATTAACATAAGAAAATATTTATGCCTTTCTGATTTTCCAACAAGTATGGTCATAACGAAGAGCAACATATAAAGTTGGTGGAAGCAATTTCATCTTCAAGCAAGGAAAAAGGAAGCTGCTGAAGAAAGCCTAGATGGTCACATGAAGGAAGAGGTATATATATATTTAGCTTTGATAAATGGATAAAGTTGTTGAGAAATCTAGGGGCAACAAGTGTAGGTGATTTCTCTTTCTTGATAACTGTTTGTGGTGTATTTTTCTTATTTTAATTAGCTTCTTATTTTACTTGTTTCTTATTAGTGTTTTCTCCATTAAACAACTACCAAATCAAAAAGAAGAATAAGACAAAGGACATAAGATATAGGCGATCAACATGAGAGGAAAACCCACAAGAATTCTTCTTCTTATAGAATCCTCAATTGACAAATTCGAAGACCTAGACCCTTGACCAAGAACTCCTCCAAGACCAAGTCAACCTTGCCTCATTTGTCAAGTCACAATGACTACTTCTGTGAAAATTCCTAGATCTGAACAATCTAAGGAATCCTACTGTAACCAACTGGATTACTTCTTCTATTCTGTAATTTACTTTACACAATTATTTCTGAATCATACATGAAATACTGAAGCAGCCTACGCTATAATACTCATGATTGTGAAACAAGGAAAATCATTCACACATATGCCCCCTTTACTTTGGAAGCAAGTTTGACTTGGGTTGACTTTGTGAAAAACAAGTTCATCAAGGCATAGTCTGACTTGGTCTTGGAGGGGTTTTTGTCTTGGGTCTTAGGTCTTGGAATTCATCATTTGAAGATTCTATAAGAAGAGAAGAATTCTTGTGGGTCTTCCTCTCAAAAGGAGAGGTTTTGGCCCTGGCTAGCAACCTATATCTTGTATCCTCTTGTTCTATTGATCTTCATATTCTGTTAGTTGTTTGATGATAAGGACACAACAATAATCAAGTGAAATAAGAAGTTAATTACACGTACATCAAGTTAAGTAAAATAACATCAGAAGCAGTTATCAAAATAAGAGCAATCACCCTAATCTATCTGCCCTTGATTTCTCAACAACTTTGACCAGAAAGGTGAATGGCCCAAGGCAATTACAAGGGCAATTATAGGATACATTCACCTTTGAAGCCAAAAGGACTTGGCTAGGTCGACCAAAGGTGAATGTCCCAAGGAAATTATAGGATTGGACAAATCTTCTCCTTAGAAGCCAGAAAAAATTGGTTGCCAGAAGTACTTGGCTATATTGACTGAACGAGATAGATGTATTTCACCTTTGAAGCCAGAAGGGCTTGGCTAGGTCATAAAGGACTTTGATCATAAAGGTGAATGGTTCAAAGGCAAATTCTCTCCTGAGAAGCTAGAAGAACTTGGATGCCAGAAGGACTTGGCTAAGTCATGACTAGAGGAGATTGATACATTTTCCTAAGGAGCCATAAAGGACTTTGGCCAAAAGCCTTGGATGCTTATGTACATATGAGAGAGTTACATTCCTATTCCAGGATGGAGTTATTTTATAGACATACATCAATATGATAAGCTCATGAACTTTTCTTAAGGAAGGAGAAATTTCAACAAGGGAAATCTATTGCAGAGAATACCTCTCTCGCTAAGAGGGAGTGTTGATATTTTGTGTAGCATCGGGAGGTATTCCCGCATGCTAAAATCCCCCCCCCGAGTTAGCCAAAGAAAATCATGGAAATGTAAAATTAAAATTATGTATTTTTGGGCTTCATGTAGGCCACAAATGGTCAAGTCGGTCCCACCATGAAGGGGTGTGACTTTTAGTCAAAAAGTCACTCATTTGACAAATATTAAAACACAAGTTGATCTCCTCATTTGGACCAATTCAAAACACACATTCTTTTATTTTCTAATCCACATGTGTGAAGTCAAGAAGAGGAGATCTGAAGTTTGACCAAGATAAAGAAGCTTCCATTTGACCGAGTTTGACCTGCTCTGTTTGATCAAGAATCTATTGTGCTTGATCGAGTTTGACTGAATTTGACTACAGAAAAAGGGGTAAGTTTGACTACAAATTTGGGCCGTAGTCAACCAAAGTTGACCGCAACTGACTATAAAGTCTTTGATCGCAGGAACGAGTTGATCTCTAGCCAAAATTTAGACTGTTGACAAGCATTGACCAATACTAATTTATTTGATTTTTGGAGGTTTGACCAACATTGACTAGCTGGTATTTGACTAGGTTTGACTGGTATCTTGGACTTGGATTTGTGGCACAAATTTCTAGAATTCTCTTGGAATTGTAAATATTGCTAAAGAACAATTTCTCCTTAGAAGAAAAGTTGTTGAGTTTTTCCCAGGGTAAATTTGTTGTCTCTATTGTGCTTAGCTGTCTCTTTACAATCCTACTATTTTCAATGTATTATTGTTGAGATTTTTTGTGTGTAATTTCTTAATGATATATGTTGTTAGAAAATGACAGTTAATTAGTTTCTCTTATGATGACATTATCTTGTGATTATTATTATGTGTTCTTGTATTTTATCTTTTATCATTAAGACTAATGCCAAACAAATAGAAGATGACACAAGATGTAGGCACAGTACTAAGGCAAAACCCCACTCTTTGGGGAAAACCCAGTCAAAATTCTTTTTTCAATAGGTTCAAGATGAGACGACCAAGACCCTTAGACTATGGGCTTCCTCCATCAAGTCATTCCTTCACTGTGTTAGCACCGAGATCTCCTTTTCTTAAACCAAAACTCCATCCTCGTTACTTTGACTGAAGCAACATAGCACTGAGCATCATACTGAGATCATATCACTAAACATTATGACTGTGATAACATCGACCCTTGAGACAACAATGAGTCCTTGTAGCCCACCAAGATAGTACTGGATTTATGAAGCACTTGAGACAACACCGAGGTCTTGTAGCACACCGAGATAGTTCTGAATTCATGGCACTTGAGACAACATCAAGCACAATTCATCGAACTCATGTATCACTTGAGACAACACTATAACATCATATTATCTTCACTGAACACATAAATCATCACATTGTTGATCATGTCACTGAGCTATTGTACTACTGCACTTTTTCTGAGTATAACGACTGAGCCACAGAGCATAGAGACCAAGCCACTGTCATGTCATTGAATCATTACATCACTACAATTTTTCTAAGTATAAAGATCGAGCCATAGAGCATAGATTCTGAGCCATTGTAATGTACTTCATCGAACCTGTGAGAGAGATGTATGAACTATTTTGACTGCCAACCCATCCGAAAAACTCAGAGAAAAGGTGTTCGAAAATATGATTTTGTGGAATAGGCCGAGGTGCCTATTTATAGTGGTATTTCCGTCCAATTAAGCCGACATATAGTCATCAATTGTTGTGTCTATTTAAAGTTAGCCGACATGACTGTGTGTCTTGTTTTTAGGCCGACTTGAGCATATATAATTGGAGGCTGATTTGAGAGTGATGCTTTGAAGAAGATTTGCCAAGGATGATGACCTTTGAAAGAGATGACTTGATGGAGGAACCTTTTGACCAACAACCTAATATTACATGATTTAAACGCCCGAATAAGATCAATTTAAATTTGTAATGAATAACCTAGAAGTCCACAATTGGGACCTTAAACTAAATATGACCAAAGCATGAAACCCATGCTTTAATAAGTCATTTAATAATAATAATAATAAATTATTTTGACAAATATATAATGAAGACCGAACCTAGTTACATTCTTCAACACTCCCTCTTAATTAGGGAGGTATTCATATATAAAATAAGTACATGGAAGGTCCCACTTTATCTATGAAGAAGTTTAGGCATCGCAATGCCATGGACTAGATTCCTGACCAGGGAAATCTATCCATTTGTTCTCTCGACAATTTAGGCACCGCAATGCCACGGACTAGATTCCTGACCAGGGTAATGTATCCAAGTGGGACTAAGATGGATTAAAGTTTTCAGCCTCTATACATACCATCAAGATTACTTACTAACCATCAACCCCGAGAACTAGGTGCACATCCACCCGATGCCACCCTCCCAACTAGACATCAGCACAAAGTGTCTACCTGATGTCTTTTCCAGACAATGCTTCATGACAAAGCCTCAACACACCTTGATCTAGCAGATCAAGGACAACCAATCTCTCCCAATCAAATTGTTTGGTAACAAACATGCTATGCTATCAAGTCCTTCGAGAGGTTCACTTGTGCAAAAAGAAAACCCAATCATCAATAATTTTAGATTCATAATAAAAATAAAATCTTCAGGATTTCGATGTTGCCCTTCAACTAATTTTAGTAGGACTATCAACAAAATCTTTCAGGAGAAGATTCCTCTTCCTACTTCACATGTGGAAACATATCTTTGCATAATATACTCTCCAACCAGAAACTTTGTTATGCCCTCCCTCTTAACTAGGGAGAGTTCTTCTTATCCATGCTCCCTTCTAATGTAGGGAGATTAACTTCTTTTTTATGTGTTGGAGAATATTTCATGGCTTCCATCCTTCTCATCATACTTATCAACTTCTCATCTTTATGATGTACGTGCAAAACTTTAAACAACAAGTACAAACAAATCTATAGAAGCATGAAGTTGGCCATATCAGAATCACGGAAGCATTTTCAATTTTATACATATTAGATACCCAAACAAGAGACATATACTCTTTAACATTTTGCTAGGGACTTTTATCATAAACCCTAGACTACTTCTTAATGTCTTTCGTTCTATCTAGGGTTTCAATGTTTCTATCAAAGGTATAACATACCTTGCTACAACATATGGAAAAACCCTAGAGCCAATATAGATCTGCAAGATATCTAACAACCTTTTTAAAATTCACAAGTTAGACTTTTCACTAGGGATTCATACACACCCTAGATTTCATAAAAAGGTAAATCAAGATTAATCATAGGCAATATCATGATCAACTTTCACTAGAGTTAGTTGTAGACCCTAGATTTTAAATCAAGCATCAAAACATATCATGAATAGCCTCTACTAGGGTTTAGTGTGAACCCTAGATTTTTCATCTATAAATTCTCATCATACATTACATAGATTTAGATGAATGCACATACTAGAGAATTTAGCCATTGTTAGGATTTAGTTATAAACTGTAGACCTTTTCAATCATCATCCTAGAACTTTTGACTAAGGCTTGTTTCCAAACCCTAGATTCTTAGGTCAACACACATATCTAGGAGATCATCATCATAAGCATATCATATGTTAAACACCATTAACACATAGGACATATATATTGACCTAGACTAGGCTAGGGATTCAATCAAGAGAACATATACCTAGGGTTTCACTCTTAAGACTTTCCATAACAGGTATTTTGCTTGTAGACCTAACCAAAACCTAGGGTTTTGGTTTATTGTCAAAGCAAACCATTATTATATCAGACTTCAAAGCTTCAAGATTTCAAACAACATCATTTCAACTCCAACAAGTTTAGAGTTTCTATGATCTTATCAAAATCTTGAACACGACATTATCAATATATCAATCGGTATAGCAATTTCTTCATTAATATCCCTAATTAGGTTTAGGGTTTCACACAACATCAATATAACCTTAGGTTAGGGTCTTCTTGATAACCTTTCAAGGTTCTTTTCATGCAAACAATTAGAGGTGTCTAAGGTGGTAGATTCATCAGATGATGAATCACCCCAAACAAGAATCTTTCAAGATTCAAGAGAGCTAAGCACAACAGATGTTAGTAGTGTAGAAAAGGAGTTACCAAAGAGAATTAACAATTGTAATTTAAGACATACCTCTGTTTCTTGACAAACCTTCTTGTGATGCCTTCATTCATACTCCTTGATCTTTTAGCGAATCATTTCCTAGTATTGTGAGTCATAGTCTCCTGTACCTACAATGCATATTTTCAAGCAAACTGTGATATGAAGAGCATAATTTTTATTTTTCAAGTTAGATCTTTTATGTAACTATGAGAGATGGAATTCCAAGATATCAAGTACAAGGTTACTTGGGAGCGGGAGTGGGAGCGCCATTTTCAGAAGCTCCCGGTCCGGGAGCGTTTCGTGGAGTGTTTTTTTTTTATAATATATATATATATATATATATATATATATATATATTGATGCATATATATCAACAAAAGCATGTAGAATGATGAATTAGACATAAAAAAACATAAAAACATAGATTGAACCATATAACATTAATTATCTAGAAGTTATAATCTTCATCAACCATGTCCACAAGTTAGAAACATACAACATTTTGACTCTTGAGTCTCATGATTCATCAATCTTAAAGTTTCAAGCTTTCAAAGTTCAATATATAACATTTATCATCATTGATTCATTGATCACCATAACTGTACTGGTAAGCTAAGTGTAACCATTACAACAAAGAATATTTAACATGAAATGAAATGTTATAAAATGAAACTAAATGAAACAACTTTCAACTTTCATGAAGCATTATATTCATAATTCATAATGACTTATAAACTTATAACTGCCAACTTCAAAGTTTCAAAATTCAAACTTAAATTGTCATATATTGTTTACAAAAAATATCATAATAAATATGAAAGAGTCAAGTTTCAACAGTTGTAAAAAGTTGAAAACTACTAGAAATAGAAAAAAACTAGTAAACTGTAAATCTATTTTATCTATTGCTGGACGGCTGGCCCCTTGCCACGCCCACGAGAAATGTCTAATTTTTGAGCAGCGTGTGGTAATGATGGTCTTCTAGCAGTCTCCTCTCGCATAGTACCATGACCATAACTAGAAGGCACATGTCCTCCACGTGAGGATGTAGGTGGGGGCTGCATTAGCAAAGGAACAATAGTTGGAACTCGAACACTGGCACTGGCACTGCTACTAGATGGTGGGTGTGGTGGTGGCATGGCTACTGTTGCTCCATCCTCATCTCTCAAAAGGTTTGCTTCCAATTCTTTTAGATGTATAGTGTCGTCCTCCAAATTATCGTCCTCTAGGTTGTTGTCCCAAACTTTATATGATAGATCCTCATAAGCCCGATCACAACAATGACTCAACAAGTTGCATTGCACATAAACCAAGCTTTCTGCTCGGTTTTCATTGAGTCTGTTTCTTCTCACATTATGTATGAAGTTGTAGGTGCTCTAACACCTCTCTGCTGTGTTCAGATTTTGTGTATTTGGAGTAGCATCAGCTGTGCTCTAGGTCCCAAATTTTGAGGAAGGACTAGAGTTCACCTGATCTACAAGACCCAGAAATGGATTTGGGAAATTTTATCTGGTTTAGGAGATATTAAATTAATTAATTATTTTAATGTATTTCCTAAGTTAAAACTTAGGAAAATAAAATAATTAAGAAGAGTGAATTTAATTAAACATGTGATGAAAATTGCTTAAGTCACACGAGATCAAGCTTTCTTAATCTTATCCATTAAATTGAGGTGCAATCTTAGTAGTTGATTTGTCAACGAGAAAAATATAAAGGAAAAGACTTGGGGTCATTTGTAAGACACACGAGCGAACGAACAGGCCATTTTTGAGATTCTGGTAGGGGTTCGCTGAAATTATCAATCATTTGATTGAAGAAGACAATTTTAGACCAAGGGGATGATGGAATCTGGTTAGAATACACAAGGATAGAAAGAATTAGGAAAAGTAACACGAGAAGAGAAAGGCGTGCCCGACGGCGGCCCGATGAGCGACGACGGCCCGGCGGTGAAGGCTGGCGGCAAGCAGCAACATTAAAGATAACGCCGTTTCAGAGGAAACCCTTCAGGGGTTACGCAGAGACCCTTAGGGGCAATGTAGTGACTGCGTCACCCAGTCTGGGATAACACAGTCCCTTCCAGTGACAGCGCTGAGCATTTGGAGGCCTTCAGAGGCTGACGTAGTGTCTTTTAGGCGCAAATCTGGGGTTTCTAGGCCTAGATCTGGTTGAGTTTTGTAAATCCCGTTTGAGGGTGTGGATCGGTCAGTATTGTTGGTCTTAGATCAGCCAGGTGCTGCAGATCTAGAGTTTTCTCTGTAGGGTTTTCCAGATCTGGAACCCAGAGTTGTGTATTTAGAAATATTCTTAATAATAGAGCCCTCTAGCAGCCAGAGATCGGTTTTCCCACATTGGGTTTTTCTGGGGACAGTTTGTCCAGAAATAACTGTGTCACTTTGTCTATGTGTGTATGTGCTTATTCTAGATCTGAATTGGCAGAGATCTGTTATGTGTTTTTCTTTGATGTTAACTTGAATTTATTCAGTTGATAACTTGTATAAGTAGGAGAAGCTTAACTGAATTAATAGAAATAATTTCTGCATAAGAATTAAGATTCAGAAATTTCTACATGGTATCAGAGCAATTGCAGATCTAGAAGGGTCACCAGCTGAAGAATCTGAAGAATATTGCTGCAGAAAGCAGCTGGAAAGGTAGCAGAAAAGCATATTTGAAGGGATAGCGCAGTTTTCAGGAGGAGATTCATGCAGAGGGAAGGGTGACGCTGTCCAGCACTGTGTCCTAGCAAGCCCACGCAATTACGGCGCAGAGGCAACTTAGAAACAATGCTAGTTTGGTCTGAAGCCAGCCAGTGTGATTTTGATCTGAATCTGTCAGATCCAGAAAAAGTCTGCAGAAAAGTTGCAGAAATTCAGAAGAGCTGATGGGGTTAAACTTTTGAAGTTTTCAGATTTTTAACCTTAGCACAAGTGACAAATTTTGGGAAGAGATTAGCTTCTCAGAGAGTTTCTTGCCATAGGAAACTTGCAGTTTGGTTAGAGGATCAAAGAAGAAGTTGAATCATAGTTGATTTGGTAGATTTCCAACGAGGGAAATCAAGTGTCAGAGGGAGTAGAGGGTGCCCAGTTTGTAAAGGACCCTAGATCCAAGATCTCTAGCGTAGAGAAGAGGAGCTCTGACACATCCTGAGCAGATGGCTCCTCATGGATTGCGCGATCAGGATAGGCTAGAGGGCCTCTCAAACTTTTCGGTGTGGAAAGTAAGGATCCTGATTGTCCTTGAGGCATACGATCTAAGAGACCATGCAGAGCAGACCCTAGCCACACCGACAGATGCGGATCTCCTACGGAAGCATAGAGAAGTTGCTGGGCATGCTAAGCGGCTGATAATGGACAGTATCAAGGATCATATTGTGCCACACATAGCTGAGAAGAGGACAACTAATGAGATGTGGAAGGCCTTGACTTCCCTATATGAGGGAAAATCAGTCCAAAGAAAGATGCCGTTGGAGGCCCAAATGAGGTCATTCATGATGACCAAGGGAGAAGACATCGAGCATTTCCTCTTCAGATTGCGATCCAATCGAGATCGGTAGGCTGTGGTTGTAAGTAGATGATGGAGTGATAGTCAGGACTGCCCTCAATGCAGTCACGGATGAGTGGGAAACCTTTGTCCAAAGTATCTTGGGTAGAGCAGACCTCCCAGATTGGGACAACTTGTGGTCCATCCGGCGGCAAGAAGAACTACGAAGGTTCACCAAGAAGTAGCACAACCCTGCGTTGAGCAAGGTTAAGAAGGAAGAGGAGGAAGATGCAGCCTTGACATCAAAGAAGCAGCCGAAGAAGAAGAAGGATCTTTCAAAGATCAGGTGCTTCCAGTGTGGCGAAATGGGACATTTTGCCAGCCATTGCCCAAAAAAGAAGAAGGACAAGGAAGCATCTTCTTCCAAAGCAGCGGTGGCAGATGATGGGTTCGGAGATGATGTGGCCATGAGTGCTCACGAACCACGGAGGTGGGGTGACATGGACATGTAGAGGAGCTACATGGAAGTGAGGCGGGATCCTTGAGCGGCTCATCTCTTGGATCACAAGCGAGCTACGACAGCCTTAAGACAATAGCGGGACAAGTGAGTAATGGGTGCATAGATCCTGAGAAGGGGGCGAGGTAGGCGGGTCTGGAGGGCACGGGAGGAGGGCGGCACGGAGCATAGCGACAACATAGAAGCGATGGCAGCGCGAGGAGCCGATGTGACTTCAAAGGCGTAGTACGATCTTGCTTAGGGAGGGAGGGAAGCTGGCAATGTGAGAGGGGCTTCGGAGGGACAACACGGTGCGTGCGCGTGATAGATTTCGACACAAAGGCCAGTGTGACTTTAGTAGTCTTGAGAAGTACGATTACGCGAGCGGGCGTAGTTGTGCATCGTTCCTTTGAATGCCAACATAGATGCAGCAGCCTATGGAGCTTCAGTGATGAGGATGCAGCGCATTTCACTTGTTTATCAAAGGTTGGGCAGCAGATTCAATTGTTACTCTCAACAACTGAAGTTGCAGTGCAGCAGATCAGCAGTGGTAGTGCTATGAGCAGCACAGATGCATCATATTGAGAGGGCTGTGATAAATTGGTTGCGGTAAACGATGGCCGAGTCATGGCGACGGTATAGAATGTGCTTAACGATTACGAGAGTTCGATGGCGAGGAGAATGACTTCGATGGCCTGAAGCTAGGTACCCGAAAATCTTGTAATGCATAAGTGTGATGTATTGCTAGAGCACACCCTTGATGCTAAGAGGGAGTGTTGAGATTTTGTGTATTTGGGGTAGCATCAGTTGTGCTCTAGGTCCCAAATTTTGAGGAAGGTCTAGAGTTCACCTAATCTACAAGACCCAGAAGTGGATTTGGGAAATTTCATTTGGTTGAGGAGATATTAAATTAATTAACTATTTTAATGTATTTCCTAAGTTAAAACTTAGGAAAATAAAATAATTAAAGTGAATTTAATTAAACATGTGATGAAATTGTCTTAAGTCACACGAATTAAGATTTCCTTTAATCTTAGCCATTGATTAAAGATTTGTTCTTGGCCGTTGGTTTGTCAATGAGAAAAGTATAAAGGAAAGGCTTGGGGTCATTTGTAAGATACACAGAGGCAGAGCACTGAAGCTAAGCTGAGATTCTAGGGCGCGGTTGCTAAGAATTCTCAAGTGTTTTAGAGGCAGAGATGTGAATTTAGACCAAGGGGATGATTTGATCTCGGGGTCTAGAATACACAAGAGACAGAGAAGAGATCAGGAAAGATAGCGCAGAGGAAGACAGCAGTAGCAGCAGCAGACGGCAGCAGCAACAACAGCAGTAGTAGCAGCAGACGGCAGCAGCAACAACAGTAGTAGCAAACGACAACAGCAGTAGTAGCAAGGACAACGTGATTTTTAGGAAACCCTTCAGGTGTTACGCAGAGACCCTTAGGGGCAGTGTAGTGACCGCGTCACCCAGTCTGGGGTAACACAATCCCTTCCAATGACAACGTTGAGCATTTGGAGGCTTTCAGAGGCTGACGCAGTATCTTTCAGGGGCAGATTTGGGGTTTCTAGGCCTAGATCTGGCTGAGTTCTGTAAATTCCGTTTGAGGGTGTGGATCAGTCAGTATTGTTGGTCTTAGATCAGCCAGGTGCTGCAGATCTAGAGTTTTCTCTATAGGGTTTTCCAGATCTGGAACCCAGAGTTGTGTATTCAGAAATATTCTTAATAATAGAGCCCTCCAGTAGCCAGAGACCGGTTTTCCCACATTGGGTTTTTCTGGGGATAGTTTGTCTAGAAATAACTGTGTCACTTTGTCTATGTGTGCATGTGCTTAGTCTAGATCTGAATTGGTAGAGATATGTTATGTGCTTTTCTTTGATGTTAACTTGAATTTATTCAGTTGATAACTTGTATAAGTAGGAGAAGCTTAACCGGATTAGCATAAATAATTTCTGCGTAAGAATTAAGATTCAGAAATTTCTACATGCTGAAGAAGTATTTACAACCTGGGAGAGAACTTTTTTTGCCAATTTTGGCAAAAGTCCCATGCCGCCATATGCTTCCCATCATGTGAGAGCATCAAATCTGTCTCTATCTTCCATTGCATGCAAAGAACCAAACAAACCAATGCAACTGAAGTATCTACCTAATTCAAGGCACAGATTAGCACACTCCTCCCTATCAGGGACCAACTTGTCTAATGCTTTCATACGTCCCTCTTGTACCTCTAGATATGTATGAGGTTTGATCCTAACCCCACCCCCAGGTGCAGGTTTGCACAACCAAGATGGAGAGTAGTATTTTGGCATAAGAATATACGCTAAGGCATGTAGTGGAACATTAAGTTTATTCCATTGTGCACACATACAATTGCGAATCATTTAATACAAGTTGGGATCATTTTCTTTAACAACATATTTTATTTGCCCCAACATGCTATCCATCTACTCATACACCTCCCCAATCACTGGTTAATTTGTATTTGCAAAGCGAATCATGCTATGAATGGGCTCACTGAAATTCAAAATTTCCCTCACATGTGCCCAAAACAGACCATCAAGAGCGGTCTTCTCCATTTGTTCAAAACCTTGCCTGTCAACTGATGTTGTTGCCCTGTCCTTTAATACCTGCCAGTGTGGACTTGATACCATGCTAGTCAATGACTCTTTTACCTTCCAAAGGCACCTAAAGGTGAGGTAATAACTAGCAAATCTAGTCTTTACAATCTTCAACAACTCCAATCTTGAGCGACTGCGGAAAAGGCCATGGGTATTGCTATGATTTGTAATAAATCTTATCGATTTTTTGCCTCTCTTGTACAAATCACCAATCCATCTGTATTGAGGTTGTTTGTTTTTAATTATATCATGCATCAAAAGGTTCATTGTGTGAACCAAACACCTAGACCAAAATATGTTGGGGTATTTATCCTCAATAATTGTTATCGCTGCCTTACAATTAGCAGCATTATCAATGATGACTTGGATGACATTGTATGGCCCAATACGCTCAATTGTGTCAAGTAATGGTTCTGCAATGTTGATCCCTGTCTTGAACTTATCTGAATAATCATATGATGAAAGGAAGTTGCACCACTAATAGACACTACAAGAACACTTATCAACAGCTTGCCTTTTACATTTGTCCATCCATCAAATATAATAGACACCCCATGCTCATTCCAAGAACTTGTCATTCTACTCAAAGAATGAGTTATTTTTACTTTTTCATGATCAAGTCCCATGATTCTAGCCTTGTCATACCCAGGGCTCTTGTATCCTTTGGGGGTATCATTAATGGTAGAAACCATTTCATGGCAATAAGGTGAGCGAAGAACATTGAATTGTATCCCACATACATAGAGAAACCGGAATTTTTTTGAATCCACATCATTCCTATACCCTTCGTCAAGGAAATCTGATATGGTTTTACGCCTTAAAGAGATCTTTGCTCCTATGCCAGGTGTGCCTCCATATCCATTGCCATGGGTGGAAGTTGATGGAATTCTTTGTGAATGATGTGATGGTGGATAAGATTCCAAGAAACCCTTAGATATTTTAGATTTGTATTGGGCTTCCTCCTCTTCCCTTATGTATTTGGCTCTATCTGTTGCTGACACACTTACACAAGCTATGATTCCTACATTTTTGTCTCCATCCCATGGCCTTTTCCCACAAAGATGCCTTCTGGCACGAGTGTATGAATCTGTGTATTTATTGCAATGGGGGCAAAAAAAATTTAGTGGTTCCACCCCCTTTCCCTTCTTCAGGCCTAGTAACATATTTCCACTATGGTGTTTGGTCAATTTTTGTTGGTGTCACTGTGGTCTCATTATCTCCACTCTCCCCTTCCTCCTCACCATGGTACTCTTCTTCAGGATTTTCATCAAATCCACTATAACCCACTTCTTTATCCTCCTCTTCTTGAATAACCCCCTTTCTTCTACTCTCCAACACCATAATAACAAAAAAAGGAACCAACAAGAAGAAAATGCCAAGCCAGATAGCCATGATGTTTCAAGTTTTTAGCTTGCAAAAAAATGGAGGAATGCCAAATGGAAATGTGAAAAAATGCAACATAGAAAAAAAAAATTTCAGTTTTTCATTAAAAAAAAAATTAAAATGCAACATAGAAAAATAAATAAATCTAGATTAGACTCTAGAGTGTAGATCCTACCTCTTTGGCCTTCAATCCCAAGCTCTAAAAGCTCCAAGCTCCAAGCTCCTTGCTATCTCCAAGCTCTCCTTTCCCTTGCTCTCTCCTCTCCTTTCCTCTCCTCTCTTGCTCTATTGAGAATGATGATAATGAGGGAGAGGGGGGGTTTTTTATTCCACCCCCCCCCCCTCCTCCTCTTTCCCTAAAAAAGAAAACGAGGTCTTCCCTCCTTCTTCGTGCGGCCAACGACAATTGCTCTGAGCAGGAGCGTTTTTGTAGAGGAGCGCTTGGGAGCGAACGCTCCCTCCTTAAAAAATTCGCTCCCAGAGCGTTTTTTTTAAGGAGGGCGCGCTTGGGGAGCGTTCGCTCCCGAGCGCTCCCTAAAACGCTCCTGAAAGATTAGGGAGTGTTTTTTTGTCTCGGGAGTGCGCTCCCTAATAGATCCCGCTCGGAGCACGTTTTGGGTGCAGGGTTGGGGGGGAGGGGGGCGACGCTCCCCCGCAACCCTGATCAAATATCAATTTAATTAATAAGAAGACATTTATTTTATAACTAGATTAGTAGATCCAGAAAATCAAGATTTTAACATTGTATGCTATCGCAAATTAGACTAGTCATAAGGGTACAAATCTAGATATTCATACATACCTTGTAGTAACTTACCTTTGATTTGATAGCTCTAATACTTACTTGGTTCTTTGCACTTCAGATCTTTAGGGAGCCCTTACATCTAGTTGTCAACTTCATAGAGCAGACTTTGTATTCCTTTAGTGGTGGAATAGTTTGAGGAGTATGCTTGATATCTTGGTCACACAATTTCATCATTGAAGGACACTGAGTTGGGATTACTGTGGTCATGTAGAAGTAGCTTCAAGACTGTATTGACATTGAGACTGAGGTGTCATCCTTATTTCTGTAGGGACACCTAACTGTAAATATTGTGGTGGTGTCAAATCTGTGACAACAAGAAAGATTTGATTTCTATGGTGACATCGAAATTCTGTTTCTGTGATCAAGAGCATGCCAAGTTTGTTGAACTGTGATGGTTCCGAACTTTGTCATGGCAACCCTTTTATGTGATTGAAAAGATTCGAATTGTGTCACTGTGACGAGACTATCTTCTTGAAGGAGATCCGAACAGTGATGTCTTTAATATGAACTGGCTCACTGAGATTTTTCTATTCATCCATAAATATTTCTGGATCTCGAACTTGATGCAAATGGATCCTCTTATAGATTCAAAGATTCAAACTGCCTTTTAACTTTTGACCATAGCTCTGATACCATGTTAGATAAATGGCAGTTAATTAGTTTCTCTTATCATGACATTATCTTGTGATTATTATTATGTGTTCTTGTATTTTATCTTTTATCATCAAGACTAATGCCAAACAAATAGAAGAGGACACAAGATGTAGGCATGCTGCCAGGGAAAAACCCCACTCTCTGGGGATAACCCAGTCAAAATTCTTTCTTCAATAGGTTCAAGATGAGACAACCAAGACCCTTAGACTATGGGCTTCCTCCATCAAGTCATTTCTTCACTGTGTTAGCACTGAGATCTCCATGACACCGAGATCTCCTTTGCTTACATCAAAACTTCATCCTCATTACTTTGACAGAAGCAACATAGCACTGAGCATCATACTGAGATCATATCACTGAATATTATGACTGTGATAACATCGACCCTTGAGACAACAATGAGTCTTTGTAGCACACCGAGATAGTACTGGATTTATGAAGCACTTGAGACAACACCGAGGTCTTGTAGCACACCGAGATAGTTCTGAATTCATATGTCACTTGAGACAACATCAAGCACAATTCATCGAACTCATGTATCACTTGAGACAACACTATAGCATCATATTATCTTCACTGAGCACAGAAATCATCACATTGTTGATCATGTCACCGAGCTATTGTACTACTGCACTTTTTTTGAGTGTAACGACTGAGCCACAGAGCATAGAGACCGAGCCATTGTCATGTCACCGAATCATGACATCACTGCAACTTTTCTGACTATAAAGATCTAGACGCAAAGCATAGATATCAGGCCACTGTAATGTTGTACTTCATCGAACCCGTGAGAGAGATTTTTGAACTGTTTTTATTGTCAACCCATCCGAAAAACTCAGGTCCGAAAATATGCTTCTGTGGAATAGGCCGAGGTGCCTATTTATAGTGGTGTGTCTGTCCAATTAAGCCGACATGTACTCATGAACTGTTGTGTCTATTTAACGTGAGCCGACATGACTGTTCGTCTTGTTTTTAGGTTGACTTGAGCATATATAATTGGAGGCTGATTTGAGAGTGCTGCTTTGAAGAAGATTTGCCAAGGATGATGACCTTTGAAAGAGATGACTTGATGGAGGAATCTCTTGACCAACAACCTAATATTACATGATTTAAAACCCCAAATAGGATCAATTTAAATCTGTAATGACTAACCTAGAAGTCCACAATTGGGACCTTAAACTAAATATGACCCAAGCATGAAACCCATGCTTTGATAAGTCTTTTAATAATAATAATAAATTCTTTTGACAAATATATAATGAAGACCGAACCTAGTTACATTCTTAAACATATGTGACATAAGATAACTTCATTAGAAATCATTGGAGGTAATTATTAGATCAGAAAATTGGTTTTACTGTGCATTATTGCAGAGAATTTAACAGGTATGCCCAATTTATGAACCTTGGAAGGTGACACATCAATTTCCTCCACAGGATGATCACATGTATTCTCAATTTCATTTTAATATAATGGCTGATCCACAGCCTGTTCAAGCTTCACAATGTTGTGTCCCATATAATGGCTATTAATGCATTGGTGATTAGGCTTTGTTCAAACAAGCGAAGAAAAGAAGGAATTCTAAGGTTCATACCTCATGAACCAGAAGTGAAGAGGAGTTGATTTGGAGAGGCTTTGTGGGGAAGGATTTTTGGCTTATTTTGGAAATATTTTTGTCACATTTTTGAAGGTTTTAGTCCTGGTTTAGGGCCTTTCGAGGCCGAGTTCAAGGATCATTTGTTGAGGGAAGTTTTGTTTGTAAGAAGGTAATGTTTGGGAAACTAAGTGCTTGTGTGAAGGACAAAGGAGCAACTGCTAGGAGGGCAGACTTTCTTTTACTAATATTGACTCTTGTACAAGTTTTGGTGCTGATAAATCAGGGAGTTGGGGCTTCCTTTCAGTTGGTACTGATATACTAGGGAGTTGGTGTTGATAATCCAGGGAGTCGGTGCTTCATTTCTATTAGTGTTGATCAATTTGAATGTACCCTTTATATATACTGAGAAAAACATTCCGTGGTTTTCACATAAGAATCTCTTTGTTTTGTATATTTATGTGCTTTGCTTTATACCTGTGGATGCATTTACAGGTTTTTTAAGTTAAAAGTTGTTAATACTGATTCACCCCCCCCCCCACCCGCTCTTAATATTGTTGAATATTCCAACATTTGTCCCCAAATTAGGATTGACGTCTAGGCTTAGTTTGTTGTTTTATGCATTTTAAACCATTAAAAACTCTAAAAGCTTCCTTTTCCCTGGATTACCTCTTTATAACCTTTAATATTTTATTAAATCTATCTCTTACAGGCTATTTCTTGGCTGCTATATGATTCTGCATGCTATGAACTTGCTTATAAATAAAACCCGAGTTAATAGAAACCCTCTCCTTGTCTTTGGAATTGGTGGAAAGAGTGCTTGATTGCTTGTGTGTCACACCATGGCCATCAAGGCCCTGCCATCATCTTCCTCCCTATCTTTTAGACCCTAATATCACCCTTGAGCCCTTGTTTGTTGAAGATTTTGTTTGGTGATTTCTTTAGGGAAGCCTCCCTTCTAGAGATAACATCCACCAGAAAATAGCTAGAGAAAGTCCATTGAGGTGACAATGGTGGCTGATCTTTTTTTGCTGTAAGATCTAGGTGAATTTTACTTGGGAGCAGGAGTAGGGAGTTGGGAGCGACATTTTCAAAAACTCCTGGGTCGGGAGAGAATCGAGAGAGAATTTTTATATAATATATATTTATATATATTTTGATGCATATATGTCAACAAAAGCATGTATAATGATGAATTAGAAAGAAAAAGCATAAAAACGTGGATTTAAACCATATAACATCAATCATCTAGAAGTTATAATTTTCATCAATCACGTCCACAAGTTACAAGTTCTCATTTATATAGCATGTAAGGGTGCACATAACCAAAATAGCATCGAGTGCAATCCATCTATGAACCAAAAATACATCAACAAATAGGCTCTAGATGGCCTCTAACATCCAAAAAACTCATGCTATAACAAATAGCTACATATCATCAAAATCATTGCCTATCTTGGGATATTTGTCATTAATATCACCCTCTAAATAATTAACATAAAAGAGAAATGGGTACATTTTGTTTGAGTGATGGGTACATTTTTAGTAGGGTTATGATAGAGGAGTTCGACAACCAATGTCACTAACATCAAGGTATTGAGGGCTTGGTGCCCTTGATTAAATACGAGTCCCATACACTAGTGCATGACAAAATCCAATGGAAACATTGCAATCTCACCAATCCTGAAATCCTGAGAAACTGATAAGTCCGCTGGATTTTGAGTGAGATCTAAAATTCTATTTTTTCCATAGGAAATCTAATGAGGTTGAAACCACTCTCAAGCATCTTGAGTTATTTCATGGTAATGTTAAAAATTTAAGTAAAATCCTTTTACTTTAAGAATTTAATAGTACCATGAATTTCATATCAATACTAGGGCCATAAGCTTGAATATTAGGTTGGCCTACTCAAAAACTCGTGTTTCTTTGAAAAAAATTTGTGTTTGTTACATTTTTGTGACAAAAGTTTTGTAAAATAACCAAGGAGTGATTTTTTTTTTTTTTGGTTCATTTGTTGTTGTTGTTGTTTTGTGGGTGTGCGATCTTGATTTGCTCCCTCTTAGAGTGCTCTTTGGGAGTGGTTGGAAGCGGGGGGGGGTGGGGAGGGTGCTCCCCCACAACCTTGATCTAGGTTACCTACTGTGGCTTTGCACTAGGCCTATTAGATTTTGTGGTAACAATACCACGAGGGGAACTAGAGATAACTGGTTAGGTAAATGCTGCTCTCTCTCACAGTCATAAGGTAATAGGTCACTTCTCTTTCCCTTGAGGCTTAGTGTCTCCACGATCTCCAAATTCCTCTTAGCTGGATTGCATAGCATCTGAGGAATCCCTTCACTTATCCATAGTCTCTGTATGACTTCCTCTTCTCATGCTCACCTAGCAAGCATCATATCATTCTCTCAGCTCATCGAGGCTCTCAAAGGTTCCCTTCTCAAATTCAAAGGCAACAGATTGAGCCTCTCTGATTTGCACTTGTGCATCTATGCAAAAGACTATTTTCCTTTTAACATTTGTGAGCCTTTGCACTCTGCAATCTTGTTATATACATAAATATGTATAAAATAAATATAATAATGATAATAATAATTAATACAATATAATTAATAATTATGAAGGAACATGTCCCAAAGGAAATGACTCTTTATGAATGGAACTCCCACTTAGGTATTTATATGTGACCCCAGTTGTGCTCTCATCATCTTATTTTTTACTATCTATTACTTATACAATTTATATTGTCCACATGGATCTCTTTATATTCCAGACATTTTGAATATTACGTGTGATAATGAACTTTGTTCATATCAAATCTTAGTTCCCATTCTCTCCCATTGAATTCCGTACTCTCCTTTGCTCTTCATGCATACTCTGCTAGTCTGTCCACACACACACTCATGTGCTATTCCTGCACACTCACATGGGTATTCCGTTCCTCTTAGAATTCCTTCAACCGTATCCCATGCTCTGAAATCTCTTCTGCAACTCTTTGCTCATTCCTCATGTGCCTCTGCGCTCTTTGAGAATCTGTCTTCTCACGTGCTCTCTTCTCATTCCACAATGAATCTTGTGGAACTGTTAATGAACCAAATACATAAAAAACCAGAAGTATACACTATGTACACCAATGAGCGTGGAACAAAACTTTAATATAGATAGTAGAGATAAGTTACACAATAACTCCTTAAAGAATTGGAAAACCTCCTCCAAATACTGAAATACATCCATACAACCAAATCACCTCTCTTCAATAATGACTACATGATCCCTATATATACCTATTCACACATTGCACATGTGGTCTCATATTATTAGGCTGATCCTATTACATATACATTCACACATGACATGCATATTTAACCCCATATATGTTGAAAATTGTAACTAGGTTCGGTTTTGATAATGACATGTGTAAATATGATTTTATGTAATTGATGTAAAGAAGAAAATAAAATTATTTTTGTGATGCTTGAATCATGGGTTTCATGATCAAGGGATTTTATTTTAGTTAAGGTTCCCATTGTGAGCCTTTAGGTTTGTCATCAATGCATAAGAGCCTATTGAGTCAATGTCATGTATGGAAGACCCTTCTTGGGCATATTACAAATATATGAGTCATTGAAAGAGTCAAAGAGACCATCCAAGACCAAGCTCAAGCATCTCCATCAAGTTGGCCTTAAATGAAATAATGAAGCTACTCCAAATGACATGTTGGCCTAGGAAACTAGCATGTCGGCTTATTTCTCATGGGAAAACCACTATAAATAGGCAACTCAGCGGCTCAGCCTCCATATGGATCTTAGGTTTTCGGTCAAGAAGAAGTATGCAATAAGAAGTGTGAGAATTACTAGGAAAGGAGCCTCATAACCAACGAAGAGAAGGAAAATAAGAGTGAAGTCTTTGCCCCTGTTTTTGGGTCTGTTTTGGGTTAAGTACACTCCACAAGTGTGATATGTCAGGGCTATTTACTACAGAAAGGGCCAAGGTATTTCAAAAGGTAGATTTGGGAAAGGATCATCAAGCCGAGTTGAGGAAGGATAGTCTCCATCTCAAGAGAAGAAGGTTGAAGATCAAAGTCTCTTAAGTACTGAATCTAGGGCTTCTAAAGAAGGACCGAAAAGTGCAGATCTGAGACAAGGACCGAAACTTGAAGGTTAGCTGAAGTAGTGGGAGAAGGAAGAAGTTTGAATACCATTGATGCAGGAGCATTAGGCTCAAGAAAATTCCATGTATTTTAATAGACTTAGGGGTTTTGTGTTTTCAAGGGAGTTGGTTTCTTATATGATGTTTTGAGTGATTTTATTGAAAATTAATTAAATATTGTGAGGAATTTTGTAAATGTTCTCGAATGTTGGAGAATGTGAGAGAATTAGGCTAATTGAGAGTGCATAGGGATTGAGAGATTTAGGAATTAATGGTAAATCCTAAATTAGAATCGGTTTCATGATTTTGTGATGAACGAGGATCCTTAGGGATTAGTTGAGTCAAGTAAGGACTTAGAGGATATTTAGGAATTTGTTGAGAAGATGGAGGAATTGAAACCAAAAATAGTTTCAGAACCTTTTGTATAAATTGTAAGCCTCAAAGGCATAAAAAGTAAGTAATAGGGAGAAATTTAGGATTTAGATAGATAGGAGCTGTGTTTGTAAGCCTACGGGCAATTTGGAGAAAAGGCCACTGATATAGAAGATCAGGCCAGAGGAAGAATTCCTAAGTAAATATTGGATTTAATATAGAAAACTCAATTTCTAAGTTTGTGTTTTGAGTGTATATTGTGTGCAAGTGAAATTGACAGGAACAAGGGAAATTTTGTCATTTGATATTCAAACTACATTTTTAAGAGATTGTGTGGTTGAGGTTGAATATTCATTTATTGAATTCTGTGTGATTGAGTATGTTGAGAAATTAACATCAATCACAGAATGGATCGATGCCATTAAAGAAATTGCTTGGACTTCTAAATTGAGGTATAAATTGGCCTGGATGTATTTCGCAATTGGAGTCGACATTGTATAAGGCATTTCAAGGAGAAATTACACATTCTGTTGTGTATACACAGTGCAGTGAGATACGGGGTTTGCAGTCAAATTTGAGGGTTTATTGTATTTATAAACGACGGATGAGAATCTCAGAAGATGAATAAGCCGTGCATTCTCTGAATGCCAGAGTGGTTTTGAAGATTGGTAAGTAGTTTATGCAATTTGGGGTCTTTACTGTAATGGAAAACGATAGATATAGAACTGTTGGAAAACCAAGATCTTCAAATTCTGAATTGCGTTATGGTGGAGACAATCTGCGTGAACCAAGGCAAATGAATGATTACAGGGAATTCATTTGCGGTTGAACTTTAAGAGAGGAACTGAGAAGAGATCCGAGTTTACAAAGAAAAATCGTACTTTGAAATTGCCATAGTTATTGTGGAATTCCTTTCAGGATGGAACCCGGGCCCGTTCGAAATCATGAGTTGAACAAAGACGAAAAACATAAAGTAATGCGCAGTGGAACGTGAGTAGCATTGTAGTGAACAATGAAGATATATGGCGTAGTGGTTGTGGAATTCTTCAGGCATGGAACCATAGTTCCATTCAAAACTTGAGTCAAATGAACACGAAGATGGTTTTTGCAAAACAATAAATGGTTTTCGCGTGGGTAAGGCCTGGTAAGTGGTAATTCCTTGAATGAATGCGATAGTGGTCGTGGCCTGACATGTGGTGCCACAATACCACCCATTTCGCGTGAAATATATTCATTAAAGTTCGGGCTTATTTGGACGCGATATTCGTTGGATCAGAAGCATTGCATTTTGGGTTTACGTCTACCATTAGATGAAGGAGAGGATAGATTGATTAAACAAAGAAAAGGCGAGTTGGTAAATGTGGGCAAAAGTTTATATTATTATTATGTTGGTGTTTCGGGGGTTTAACCAAAGTCGAACATTTGAATCAAATGAAATGCTAAGCGTGGGCCATTATATGTGTGTGTGATGATACTTTGGGTTTAAATGCAAAGTTGAATATTGATTCAAATAACATGAAATGGATTTTGGTCTATGGTTTATAACCATAGGTTTGGTAAAAGGAAAAGCTTCCGCTTATGAAGGTTACCCTTGACTGAGAATTAATTGGGGTTTTAATTTGAAAATACATTTTATATGTGTAGATGTGGGTGTGGCAGCCTTAGGCTGCATCAACCATTGACTCAAAGAAGAGGAAGTTGAACAAGGAAGCCTTGTGTCTTGGTCCTGGAGAGTTCATTAGGTCAAGGGTCTTGATCTTGGTATTCGTCAATTGAAGTCTCTATAAGAAGAAGAATTCGTTTGGGTTTTCCTCTCAAGTGGGAGAGGTTTTGGCCTTGGTTGATCGCCTACATTCTGTGTCTCTTGCCTCTTTATTCTTTATGCATTGATATCTATTTGATGAAGATGAACACTATAATAATCTAAGCAAAGAGAAGATCCTAACCTAAAGAAGTAAAAAATATTCACAAGCAGTTATCTGTGGAAGAGAAATCTCCTAATCTTGATGCCGTAGATTTCTCAACATGGTATCAGAGCTAAGGTGACAAACCAAGGAAAGGGCATCTCAGCAAGAGACACTCAAGCTCTCAAGGATCAAATCTCAAAAGGACATCAAAGTGAAGTCAAGATCTACAAAGAAGTGACAAAAGCCCTAGATCGAAGAAAGGATCTACACTAGAAGAAGTCTTGGGATCATCGCTCAAATTATCATCAAGAAAAGGGGAAGGCCAAGACCCTACATCTACTCTAGTTGAAGAGATCTACAAGTCAAAGTAACTTGAAGTCTATACATCCAAGAGAAACACTTCAAGAAGAAAGATCACATCATCATCTTGAAGAAAGTCAAAACCCTAGTTCAATCAAAGAAGCATTCCTGGGATCTGCATCATCTCAAAGATTTTAAGTATCTTGAAGACTATTCATGCAAAGGAAGCTAGATCAAAGGGCATTGTCATCATCTTCAAAAGATTCTAAGGAAATTTCCCTCTCGTTGAAGCAAGTTTCTTACCATTGAAGGATGCCATCAAGAAGTCATCATTGATCATTATCAACAAAGACATCACCATCAAAGGATCTAAAGTGATCTCCCTCTCTGTGGAATCAAGGATCATTCTTGAAGAGAATTATCTTCATCAAGGAGGAGTTTTCTATTATTTATATCATCATCAAATTCAAGGAAGCAACAAGTTGAAGAAGCATCTTATCAAGTAAGTATATTTATGTCCACATCTAAATCTGTCAAAATGTCTTTTTGCAAGGAAAGCAACAAATTGGTTAGGGCTTCAAACTATCTTGCATGGAAGAAGAGGACATATCTAAATCTCATTGAAAATGAGGTCATGGATCATGTAAAAGGATCTATCACAAACCAACGAAAGAAGATGCTCAAGCACTTGCAAAGTTTATGAAAGGGGAAGTTAGGGCTCAAAGGATTCTCATAGAAATCATCAAGGATCCCCTCATTCCATATGTATCAAAACTCAAAACTTCAAAAGAAATATATGACAAAGTGGCAGAGTTGTATTCCGTAAGCACTACAGGAGAAGTTATCTCATTAAGGCAAGAACTCTATGTCAAAAGAAGAAGGAATAACCTAAAACTTTATGAGGATATATGAAATTAGGGATCAACTTCAAGATCTAGTAGAAATCATGTCTGATAGAGAAATGACTACAGTAGTACTAAATGAATTACCAGAGGTATGGGATAACTTCAAGCATTTATGGGAAGAAAGAAGCTACTCCATTCCAGGATCTATGGTCTCTATGCAAGATTGAAGAATCCAGGCTAAAGGAAAAATTTGATGTAGGATCAGGTGAGCAAAATCAATCATATGATATAATGACAAAAAGAAAAGGAAAGTTTGGAAAGTTTGGTCCTCAGAAAAAGAAGAGGAACATGGCTAAGATTCAATGCTATGGATGTCAAGAATATGGTCATTACAAGAGAGATTGTCCTAAGATCAAGAAGGAAAATAAAAAAGGAAGAGAATAAGCTCATATCACCGAAGAAGTGGGGGAAGTTGAAAAGAAGAAGTCCAAGAAAGAGGAAGTAAAATATCTCAATTATGATTGAGATAGTCTTCCTCACCTAGTTCTTTTCTAGTTTCTATTATTTTCCTGTTGTAAAGAATAACTATCATGGTAGGAATCATTAGAAGAGCATGATAGGATGCATCATGGCATCATAGAAGCATTAAAAGCAAGAACTTGTGATATCATTATAGGAAAGCATGAATGATAGATCTATGATAGTCACCTATGGAAGGATATAGCTCTTGGTAACCTCATTAGAAGCACTTATGGGAAAAGGAAAAGAAAGTCATTTGGTACAAATCTCATCATACATCAATTATGAGGAAACATTTGCTGGATGAGGATACTTAAGATCCTCTATTGGAATCTTCATCGGAAGATTCACCAATCAAAAGGGAGCAAGTGTTTGATCAAGAATTCCAACTTGGAGGAATTCATTAAAGGATGGTATGATGTCAATAAGCAGGTCAAGGGATTGAAGTTCTTTCAATCATGGAAGCTGCTGAATGAAGATGAGCTAAAAGAAGAATGAGGTATGCATGCTTGTATTTGAAAAACTAGAGTCATGTCATATGGTTGTAGGTAATATGGATAAATTCTCTATCTCGTGAGCATGATCAAACGAAAAAGGATCTCCTCCTTTGAAAAGGATGCAAGAAGGCATGGGTCATACATTGATTAGACGAAATCAACATAATATGTCCTCATATGAAATATGAGGTGGTTGACAATAATTGAAGAAACTATGATTGAAAGTTCCTGGAAGAAAATGTGTGAAGAAAGAAAGGAAGAGATCGTGGAATATGCAACTATGAAGGCAATCAACATCTGAGAACTGAAAGATTTGATTATGATATCTCCAGGAAAGATATGAAGACTCTGATTGAAGTTCGAAAAAAAAAGGAGACCCTTGACAATGGATATCTTTTGGAGGCGTGTCAATATGTATGCAGGATGCTAATGCAAACCGAAAGGTGTCATGATGAAAGACCATCACAAAGGTAATTTATTTTCCAGTTCATATGATATCTGGATGGGCTTATGTAGCGCTGCCAAAGGGAAGAGTTGTGGATGTCTTCCACCACCGATGACCATATAGCAAGATGAAAGACCCTTAAGGAAACATGGCATGGATCAGGCAACATGGCATGAAGAAAGGCCAAATAAGGACTAATGAATCACTTCCCAATGAAAGGAATGATGACATGGCTCATGGATGAAAGTGATGGATGGTCTGTGCCCTATGAAGAAGTCCCAATAGGTGTAGACTCCATGACAAAGAAGAAATTCATGACATGGAAGGAAGGAGTTCTACAAGCAGCTGATTGTCCCATGATCTCCACCTGATGAGTTGCTGGAAGCAAGTCCTTGGTCAAGAGGGAGCTTGAGTACATTCCTTTATAAGAATGGGTACATTCCTTCAGTGGAATGGGTATGTCCTCCCTAAGTTGAGAGGGAAAGATAGACACATCATTCTTGTCTTCACTTGGGAAGACAGAATGGACGATTGGGTAAACATCTGACATCCGATGCTCTTTGAGGATGAGTTAGGGCATCCAAGATAAGAGTAATCGTAGAGGATTGATATTCTTTGAGGACTGTGAATCCAAGATAATAATAGTCCGAGTGGAACACACTCTGAGAACCCGGGTGGAGTATGTTCCAAGAGAGACAATGATGAGGGTGTCTATACATCATTGGTCTCGCCAGCATTGTGCTCTGATCTTGTGGAGAGATAGAGTTGTTAGTCAAGGCCTTGCTATGTGACTATGCTAGTTGATATGATGCTAAACAGATGGGTTACCAATCCAACTCTTCTTATGAGAATTCTTCAGATTGAAAATGTCCAAGTATCTTGTATGGATTATGAATACCTCCCTCGTTAAGAGGGAGTATTGAAAAGTGTAACTAGGTTTGGTCTTCATAATGACATGTGTAAATATGATTTTATGTAATTGATGTAAAGAAGAAAGTAAAATTATTTTTGTGATGCTTGAATCATGGGTTTCATGATCAAGGAATTTTATTTTAGTTAAGGTTCCCCATTGTAAGCCTTTAGGTTTGTCATCAAGTCATAAAAGTCTATTGAGTCAATGTCATGTATGGAAGACCCTTCTTGGGCATATTACAAATATATGAGAGTCATTGAAAGAGTCAAAGAGACCCTCCAAGACCAAGCTCAAGCATCTCCATCAAGTCGGCCTTAAATGAAATAATGAAGCTACTCCAAATGACATGTTGGCCTAGGAACTAGCATGTCAGCTTATTTCTCATGGGAAAACCACTATAAATAGGCAGCTCGGCCTCCATTTGGATCTCAGATATTCGGTCAAGAAGAAGTCAGCAAAAAGAAGTGCAAGAATCACTAGGAAAGGAGTCTCATAACCAGCGAAGAGAAGGAAAGGAAGAGCAAAGTCTTGGCATTGTTTTTGGGTCTGTTTTGGGTTAAGTACTCTCCACACGTGCGAGATTTCAGGGCTGTCTACTGCAGAAAGGGCCGAGGTATTTCAGAAGGCAGATTTGGGAAAGGATCATCAAGTCGAGTTGAGGAAGGATAGTCTCCATCTCAAGTGAAGAAGGTTGAATATCAAACTCTCTTAAGTACTGAATCTAGGGTTTCTAAAGAAGGACCGAAATGTGCAGATAGTCTCCATCTCAAGCGAAGAAGGTTGAAGATCAAACTCTCTTAAGTACTGAATCTAGGGTTTCTAAAGAAGGACCGAAATGTGCAGATCTGAGCCAAGGACCAAAACTTGAAGGATGGCTGAAGCAGTGGGAGAAGGAAGAAGTTTGACTACGGTTGACTCAAAGAAGAGGAAGTTGAACAAGGAAGCATTATGTCTTGGTCTTGGAGAGGTCATTAGGTTGAGGGTCTTGGTATTGGTATTCGTGAATTGAAGTCTCTATAAGAAGAAGAATTCGTTTGAGTTTTCCTCTCATGTGAAAGAGATTTTGGCCCTGGCTGATTGCCTACATTCTGTGTCTCTTGTCTCTTTATTGTTTATGCATTGATAGCTGTTTGAAGAAGAAGAACACTACAATAATATAAGTAAAGAGAAGATCCTGAACTAAAGAAATAAAAAACATTCACAAGCCGTTATCTCTAGAAGAGAAATCTCCTAATCTTGATGCCCTAGATTTCTCAACTATATATGCCTCCACTTGGGGTCATATCATATACATTTAACCCCATCTATGCCCCCTTTGGGGTCATATCATTTATGGTCAATGAACACAGCAATTGAATCTAATTTTTGGTGCAATTGAATCTAATTTTTGGTGAACTCTTTGTTATAACTTGTGTCTTTGTGGATTAGATAATTGAAATATGCAAAATTTAAGTAGAGCCAATGGGGGACTGGGAGGTAGGTATAATGGTTGCTGTCCAGTTTATAACATTTACTGGTTTTTTACAAGGAAAAATCTAAAATTGGTAAAGTGGAAGGAGAGCTATTAACTATGGTAACAGGATACGTTAATGATGGTGAATCTCTTTTAGTTTCCTGATACTTTCTCTGTAAGATGGTGCATGCTGTTCTAACACAAGTGTTTTTACCATGTTAATGAATATCGAATAGATGTTTTATTTACACAGTATCTTTATTCGAACCTCACACCTGGTTTTCATATAGTGATTGCTAACTGTGGTATAGTTTCCTGTGACTTCATTTCATAACTAATATTGTGGTTGGTCATTTACTAGCAATGCTTCTGTTTTTCCTAACTTGAAGTTTTGTCTTCTTTTTGATTTATATCTTTGCTATTTACTATAGCTAGAATAGAGATCCTGTACATCATGTTAAATAGTTGATGACTGCATGGAACCCTGACTACTAAGCACTTACAGTATGCGTGATTGCCAATTGTTCATTTTCAGGACAAGTCCAGCCGAGTTTGTGGTTCCTTATCACAAGTATGTAAAGAGTCTCAACCAGCCAATATCAATAGGAATGAGGTTCAAAATGAGATTTGAAACTGAAGATGCTGCAGAGAGAAGGTTGATCATCTTTACTGGCACATGTAGATGCCTTGATGGTTCCTGAAAATAATGTATTTGGACTTATGCTGAGTTTTTTCTTTTTTCATATGAAAAGCATTGCTAGATTTTATTTTTTAAGTACATTCTGTGTTAATAGGTACATTGGCACAATCACTGGGATTGGTGATGTTGAACCTTCCAAATGGTCTAGCTCAAAATGGAGATCCCTGAAGGTAACCTCAATAGCTATTCTATCTCTGCTGCATAGAATTAAGGATTTTCTTTCATTTTGTGAGGTTCCTATGGTTATAATAAAATTAGTAAAAGATGGATAATCTAGGATTGTCTTTATACTTTCAGAGGGTGGCCTGGGTACTACTTAAACCTTCCCATAATTAGTAATCATGAATTTTGATAGTATATTCAGACACCTAAACTCTGGTAAAACGTGAAAACTTTTATCACAGATTGTCTCAGGTCTTTGTATGTAATATGCTTGTTTAGCTTCTTGATAACATTCCCAAGACATACCGGCTCCAGTGTAAGATTGACTTCTAGTCTAGGTAGAGTAGTCAGGTGCCTATTACTAGATATCTCTTCTTGGCCTCAGATTTTAGGAGAGTTCCCATATGTAGCTCCTGGGAGCCTAGGATTAGCCATCTTGGTTTGCTCAAACTCTAGAGGAGATTATTACCCTTTGCATTGGTACCTTCATGGTCATTGGGGATGACATAGAATAGCTCCTCATCTACTTCTACTTCAAGTGTAAAGTAGCCCTGCCCCCAAATCAGTGAGACCTGCAGAGAGCACAGTCCTTGACAGTGAGATCCATGTGGGTTTTGAGGCCTCGGGACAATTTACAGCTGACTGGTAGGCAAACCCCCTCTACCAGCTCTCAGCAATGGGGAACCTCTTTTAGATAGAGAGACATCCCTTGAGCCAGATCTAGCTCTACCCAGATTTCTATACATAGATTCTTTCCTTTGGCCTCAAATGGTAGGCGAGCTTCACGTTCAATTTCAAAGGAGGAACTCTCTTCCCTTGGTGTAACTGTAGGCTCCTAGAACACCAATGCTCCTCTTGTATTGGGCTCTTTTACCACCTCAATGGTACGTGCGTGATAAAAGCGCCAATCCACAATGCAAAATCCGATGGGGACCTTTTAGGAAGGTCACCCACTGTCACCTCAACAACTTATCTTCTTGCTTTAGGCCAGCTCTCGTTCAACTCAAAGGGGCTTCCCTACTAGGATCACTAAGGCATAGTCAAATAGGCATGAGGTGATGTCAGCTGTAGCCTCAGTGAAACATTTTTTTGGAGATGTTTAGGGGTTTTTGTAAAAAGAGGAAAAAGGGTGATAGAGGTATATGAAGAGCAGTGCCAATATCCTATCAGGTCTATGGAGTCAAGAGGGATCAAGTGAGAAGATGAGATAAAGAAAAAAAAAAACCCTTTTAAGTCGGTTATTTGGTGTTTATGGATTACAGCAAGAGTATGGAACCTAATAGCTAAATTAACCCCTTGGATAATCAAGGAAAAATCATGAAGTCATGTGCCCACTAGAAGGTATTCGTCTATAGGGAAGGCCTCCAACCACAAAATCAACTATGGCATGAAATAGAGTCAAAAATCCTTACTAAGGAACTTTAGAGTATGGCCTAGCAAGGAGGATTAAACTTGCGCCATGATAAAGAGCCTCTAAAGATCCTCCCTCTAAGTGACAAACTTTCCCTTCAAATGGATTGATATTTATAGCCTTTACACAATAATGCCTTTAATGGTGTAGAAGAAATGACAAGGGAATAACAGCTTCTAAGTCAAAAACATTCACCACAAAGAGAAGCCCTTAACACCAAAATTCCTCCAATAAAGATATTTCCATTAAGCTCCAAGGAGAGGAGTGCTCTCACAATCCAACCATGAGTAGAAATGAGGAATAAATTCTTTTACAATAAATATCATTATTTGATAATTTCTTAGATCTAGCCTAAGAAAATTAAATCCAACTAACTTCTAAAATCAAGTAATCTAACACAACGTAAAAACTAAAGTGGTTAAGCCACATGTACAATGATTTGATGTGTAAATACCCTCAAAAGAGGGGTTGATCCACCAAAGAAGAGCAAAATGATCCAAAGTTGATGTATATGGTCCACGATCAATCCTTGAAGCATGGTATAGTGTCTTCAAGTTAGAAAGTATTCAACGTTCTCTTGTAAACTTGTGGTCCAAGTCTTCAAAAGTGTAGAAATTTTGACCCAACCTCGGTTATTAGTTTCTCCTCATTACTCCCATGTAGTTAAATGCCCATTCCCATAAACATACATTCAACAAGCTAGAAATAATAAATATTTCTGAAAACACAAATTCTGGAAATTTCAAAGTGCTGGAAAATGCAGAATTAAAACTCAGAAAATATTTCAGCCACACACAAAAAATGACACGCTGATTTTTGGTCAATATGACCCTGGAAAAATCCCTTACAACTCTTGGGGAAAACCAATTTGAAAGCTCCTCTTTATTTCTGAATATTGCTTTTACAAAGAAATGAAAAGTACAGTAAAAATTCCAGCAACCAGTATTTTTTCTTATCTCGAAAACTGTGCATAAACTCCACCTTGATTTTCATGCCAAATGCAAACAAAAAAATTATAGCAGAAGGTACAAACTTAAATGTTGTACGGACAAAATCGAAAACAGTGCCAGAATAACTGTATGGCCTCCCTCAGAAACTGTGCCAAAGCTGCGTCAAAACCTGTGCTGTATGGACCTTGTTTTGCGTGTTGTTGAGCTGTTGTACGAACTCCAAAAACAAAACTGTTTTGCTGCTGTACAGACCTCGATTTTCGTGCCTCCTTAATTGTTGTACGGACCTTGAGATCTATGCTGTAATAAATGCTATTTTCACCTCCTCGAAATTCGTGCCACTTGCCTTGAACTTCATGCTACTGCTTGTACGTATTTCCTGAAATCCAACTGCCTTGGTATGCATGCCAAGGTACTGTTCTTCCTCCTCCTTCTCTGCTCAGAAATATCTCCTTGTTTTCTTCTCCTTTTCTCTCAATCTGCTCATGAGAGACTCAATGATATTTTCTCTTTTTTTTCTCTTTTAACTTAACCCTAAGTGATTTTTGGGGAATCCCTAAATCCAATAGCTGAGATAGCTTTAGATCTAGGGCTGAGATTAAATGTGCATTTAAATCTCACTTTCTATTCACTCCACTTTAATAAAAACCCTCTTAGCCTTTTATTTCCAAAGTCACTATTCACTTTCTAATTTCACATTGACTTTATTAAAGTCACTTTAAAATTAGACTTAGTAACTTTATCACTTATAAAGTCACTTTTAAATTAGATTTGACTTTACCACTTATAAAGTCACTTTAGGAGAAAAAGTTAAATACATTTGGACACTTTTCCCTAGGCCAAAGATCAAAGCCTTAGGGAACCACTTGTCCTCTGGTATCCAAATTTTGACACTCCCTCTTGCCGAGGAAAGTGTTCCTCACCACACCCATCTTGTCTCTGAAGTAGACATGCTTGCCCTGTGGTAAGGCTTTGGTGAATATATCTGCTACCTGCTCATTTGTGGGAATATACTGAAGCTTCACAGCTCCCTTCTGAACATACTAACATAGTCTATGATGAAATGATATCTGATCCCGATATGCTTTGACCTGTCATGAAATACTGGATTCTCCGCGAGTTTAATGCAACTCTGATTATCACAGTAAATCATTGAAGGTCTCAACGCTTGACCAAATTAGCCAAACAACATCTTGCGAAGCTATATGGCCTCACAACTAGCCAGACTGGCTGCCATGTACTCTGCTTCCGTTGAACTCAATGCTACTAATTGCTTCTTTCGGCTGAACCATGACACAACTGCTAAACCCAACCCAAAACAACACCCTGAAGTGCTCTTCCTATCAGAAGCACAACCTGCCAAATCAGAATCAGTGTACCCTGCCAATCTCACTCCATCTCCCTGTCTATAATCTAGACCATAATCCACCGTCCCCTACAAGTACCGCAAAATGTGTTTTGCAGCAACCCAATGCACTCTCCTGGGCTCACACATGAACTGGCTCATCGTGTTGACTGCAAAACATATATCTGGTCTAATGTTGACCAAATACATCAAGGAACTAATCAATTGTCTATACAATGTGGGATCCACCAACTCGAAATCTGAAGCGTGAAGCTTCTTCTAGTTAGTGATCATAGGTGTTGACATGGGTTTACAATCCTCCATGTGAAATCTGCTAAGGATGTCCATAATATACTTCCCCTGTCCTAGGAAGAAATGCCCCTCCTCCTGCCACACCTCCAAACCCAAAAAGTAATGCATCAAGCCAATGTCCTTCATCTTGAACTCTAAAGCAAGATCTCTCTTGCAACCCTCTATGAGTCTCTCTGCACCCGTAATGACCAAGTCATCCACATACAACACCAGAATGAGAGGCTTCTCACCTATCACAATAATGTATAGGTTCGGATCTGCATCACTCTTTGTGAAACCCATCTCCTGCAAGTACGTATCAATCTTGGAGTACCAAGCTCTAGGAGCTTGCTTCAGGCCATAAAGTGCCTTCTTCAGTCTGCATACATGGGACTCCTTCCCATGCACCTCAAAGCCCTGCGGCTGCTTAATTTACACCTCCTCCTGTATGAAGCCATTGAGAAATGCGGTCTTCACATCCATCTGGTGGATCTTCCAACCCATCTCTGCTGCTATCGATATAATGGAGCGAATGGAAGTATATCGAGCCACGGGAGCGCAGGTCTCCTCATAATCAACTCCCTCTACCTGGGAGAACCCTCTAGCCACAAACCTAGCCTTGAACTTCTCAATGCTGCCATCTGCAGCGTGCTTTATCTTGTAAAGCCATCTGGAAGTAGCCATGAATTTGCCCTCAGGCCTCAGCACCACCTCCCAAACATCATTCTTCATGATAGAAGAATACTCTTCCTGCATGGCCTCTCTCCAGACCTGTTGGCTAGCTGCCTCCTCATAGCTAGAAGGCTCGGAGTCAACGATGTTGGCAACCATTGCCATATAGCTACAAAACCGCTCAGGTGGTCTGCTCTCTCTGAGCTGTCTCTTCGGCCCAGCGACAGATGTGGCCTCTCTCAAGGTATCCTAAAGCCACTTGGGCTTCCTCTTCCCTGAGCACACTTCTCCCATCGGAGAGTGAAACTCCTCATCCTCATCAGAAGCCTAAACTTCTGAATGTCTGTCTGCTGTCCTCCTGCCTAAACCTGTACCTGTAGATGCTGAAGTACCGTGTGAACTGTCCATCAGTGGACTACCTAGTGAATTGCTCTGCAGACTGCTCTACATGCTGCTCGAAGCACCACCCCTCTGACTTTATGAGCCACTGCTCACTGATGGACCTGACACCGTAATCAATGTACCTCCTGATCCCTGCCCACTGGATCCCTGTGACTGACTTAGCTGCTGTTGAGGATCTGGTGAATCCAGATACTCTAACTCTCGTGACCTCCTGAAAGCCTTGTCCTCCTCAAACTTCACATCCCGCTTGACAACAACTCTCCTCTGTGCAGGAATATAAATCCGAAAGGCTTTCAAGGTCTCACTGTAGCCCATAAAGATACCCTTCTCTGCGGTGGGCTCTAGCTTTGTCCTCTTTTCCTTGGGTACATAGGAGTATGCAATACACCCAAAGATACGGAAGTGACCAACATCAGGCTTCTTCCCAGAAAAAGCCTCCTCCGGAGTGACATGCCCCAAGGCACGATGTGGACTCCTGTTCTGCAAATACACAACAGCGTTGCAAGCCTTTGCCCACAAAAACAACGGTAACCCTTGATCATGTAGCATGGCTTTGGCAGCCCCAATGATGGATCTGTTCTTCCTCTCCGCAACCCCATTCTACTGGGGGTTGTAAGGAACTGTGAATTCCCTCCTGATGCCTTCCTCCGCACAATAATCAACAAACTCACCAAGGGTATACTCCCGTCCATTGTTCGAACTGAGGGACTTGATCTTCCGACTTGTCTGAGTCTCCACAAGAGCTCTGAACTCCTGAAACCGCTTGAAGACCTCAGTCTTGGTCTTCAAGAAATAAATCCAGGTCTTCCTAGAGTGATCATCAATGAATAAAACATAGTACTTATATCCACTCAAGGAAACATGAGACATCTGACTGCTCACATCGGTATGAATCAAATCAAGAATCCCAGTCGATTCGCTGTCATTGCTGGGAAAAGGGGATTTGGCAAACTTCCCCATAGCACATCCTCTGCATGTATCAATGTGATCAGAACTGAAATCTTACACACTTGTAGTGATCTCCCGCAATGTCCTCAAGGCCCCATGATACTTGTGCCCCATCCTGCGGTGCCAAATCTTGCACAACTCTAAACTGCTAGCTCTGCTGTCGGTACTACTGCTCAATGCCATAAGGGGCTGAAATGAAAACTTGTACACCTTGGCATGGCGTACACTAATCACTCTAGCTGAATCAGCTGGAGCGCCCCTGGGATATATAAGCACCTGTCCTCTCCTAAACAATACCTCATACCCTATGTCCTCCAATGCTGAGACAGATATAACGTTCTTCTTCATCCCTAGCACATATAGAACATCCGACACTTTCAAGGGAAGTTTGGGTTCCCTATCAAATGTCAGTATCCCCACATCGACTACTTTAACAATGCCGTCGTCTCCGAGTACTACCTCTATATCAGTGCTACTCTCTGAAGCTCTGAGAAGTACTCACAGAGTCTTGTCATATGACGTGAAGCCCCACTGTCAACATACGAAATACCTGAAGATGCTTCGCTAGTGGAGGGAAATGCACACTCCCTCTCAACCTCCATGGCAGGTGATCCTGCACTAGTGGACTCACAAGCTAAGAACCCAAACTCTTGGTCAAAGCTCTCCGAAAAGTCCTCTATCTCTCAACAGTTTTCACATGGTTCCTGCTCCTTGCATGGATTCTTCTTCCTCCTGGACACAACCTAGAAACCAACTTCTGACAATTCCAACACTTCACCTTGGAATAGTCCTTCTCCTTGTTCACCTGCTGCTTACCTTTACCTTTGCCTTTGCCCCCACCACTGCTTGTGGAAGCTTGCTTCTTTCCCTTGCCCTTCTTGCCTCTTGCTAACAATGCTACATTGTCATCCTCCTCAAATGGTTTGGCTGCCCCAAGATGGTTCTTTCTGATTTCATTTTGAATGCAATCATCCCACAACCTCTCCCAAGTGGGAAGGGTCTCCCGTGCAACAATCCCATCCGCAAAATTCTCCCATGTCTTGGGAAGACCATTCACTGTAATCTGCACCAACTCAATGGGTGGAATGGCCTCTCCAATAGCTGCCAACTCATCTCTCACATTAGTGATCTTTGTGAGGTATGCAATAACACTATCAGTCTTTGCCATCTTAATGGCCTTCAGTTTCTCCCTTAGGACCATTTTTCTGTTTTCATTGCTGGTAGAGATTGGTCAAGGCTATCTACATCTCATGTGCAAGTCTCTTTCCTCTCACATGAGGAATGACATGGCCTTTAATACCATCCAGAATCAGTCTCTTTCCCTTGGCATTCTTCTTATTAAACTCTGCCAGTTGAACAGGGTCAGCAGGGACTGCTACTGGGTGCTGTGCAGTGTGAACCATGATGCCCGAGACTTCTGCCTCCTCAAAGATGCTCTAGATTCTCTCCCTGCATGTACTGTAGTTACTGTGCCCATCCAACCTATCCTCTACCCTCAAGCCCAAAGACATGCTTGCTGTCCTAACAACTGAAAATTTCAATGCTGTGGTAAAGGTTCGGTTTTCTGTGTGAAATATAAGCTTGCTGTAATTTTTCACTTGCTGTCCCAAACTGCACTTTTCAGCCACCCAAGCTTTGATACCATGTAGAATTTTGACCCAACCTCTGTTATTAGTTTCTCCTTATCACTCCCATGTAGTTAAATGCCCATTCCCATAAACATACATTCAACAAGTTGGAAATAATAAATATTTTTCTGTAACACAAATTCTGGAAATTTCAAAGTGTTGGAAAATGCAGAAATAAAACTCAGAAAATATTTCAGCCACACACGCAGAAAATGACACGTTGATTTTTGGTCAATATGACCCTGGAAAGACCCCCTACAACTCTTGGGGAAAACCAGTTTGAAAGTTCATCTTTGTTTCTGAATATTGCTTTTATAGAGAAATGAAAAGTACAGTAAAAATTCCAGCAACCAGTATTTGTACTTATCTCGAAAACTGTGCATAAACTCCACCTTGATTTTCGTGCCAAATGCAAATAGAAAAATTACAACAGAATATACAACCTTAAATGATGTACGAACAACACCGAAAACAGTGTCGGAACAGCTGTACGACCTCCCTAAAAAATTGCACCAAAGCTACCTTGAAATCTATGTTGTACGAACCTCGTTTTGCGTGCTGCTGTACGGACTCCAAAAACAGAACTATTTTGCTGATGTACGGACCTCGAAATCTATGCTGCAATAAATGCAGTTTTCACCACGAAATTCGTGCCACTTTCTTTGAACTTTGTGCTGCTGCTTGCTGTACGAATTTGCTGAAATCTAGCTGCCTCAGTATGCGTGCCAAGGCACTGTTCTTCCTTCTCCTTCTTTGCTCAGAAATATCTCCTTGCTTTTTTTTCCTCTTCTCTCAATCTGTTCATGAGAGACTCAATGATCTTTTCTCTTCTTTTCCTCCTTTAACCTAACCCTAAGTGACTTTTGGGGAATTGCTAAATCCAATGACTGAGATAGCTTTAGATCTAGGGCTGAGATTAAATGTGCATTTAAATCTCACTTTCTATTTTTTAATTCACCCCACTTTAATAAAGACCCTCTTAGCCTTTTATTTCTGAAGTCACTTTTCACTTTCTAATTTCACATTGACTTTATTAAAGTCACTTTAAAATTAGACTTAGTAACTTTATCACTTATAAAGTCACTTTTAAATTAGATTTGACTTTACCACTTATAAAGTCACTCTAGGAGAAAAATTTAAATACATTTGGACAATTTTCCCTAGGCCAAAGCTTAGGGAACCAGTTGTCCTCAAGTATCCAAATTTTAACAAAAAGGTGCAACGATCTCAAGGTAGATGTGCCAACACTACATCCAAGGGGGAAGCAACATGATAGCATCTCCATAAGACACGAAACACAAAGGTCTTGTTACCCACCAAAAGTGGGTACCCCTAGGAGAGATTTTCTCCTATTCATCCTCTTCCAGTGGGCAGCCAAGAACTCTTGACAACCACCTTGTAGCCAATGAGACGTGCCACTTTATCTCTGCTCCCTGCATCAATTGTATATTTTCTTGCCCATATGTTGAGAGAATATGTTAGAAGGTGGACGATTCGATCCAAAAGGTATGCTTTTCATTGTGCAATTGGCTGCTTATGCTTGTTTTTCATTTGGGCATCTTGGGCATGGATTATTGGGTGACTTGGAAGAAGGAATGACTTTGATCGTGGTTTTGTTCTTGTTATCACTCTAACTAGCAGGGGACCTGAAAGGGACAATTGCTAGGTCAAGGGCAACGATAGAGACTTAGCCCACTTTCACCTCAGGTGAAGAAAGAAGGGTTTTAAGGTGATCACCTTATGGTGGATCAATGCCTAATTCCTTTGGGGATGTGGATTCAAGAAGAATGATGAGAATGGATTTCATTTCTAGCTCAAGGAGGAATTTCGTTTGGCATTAGGGTAAATGAGAGTGCCCTCAAATCATTTATATTTTGTTTGCAAATCAAGATGGCTTATCAAGATAACTTCAATCTCAAGGAAACTTCATTCAACAAACATGGCCCATACATAGAAATATGCTATATAGAAACATAATTCCACAATTAAGTAGTAAATGCACGCAACAATTAGCCCTAAAAGAGCGATAATACCATGATCAATGTATGTGATAGAGTAAGAGAAAATAGCAATAAATTCATACTTACATGTAAGAGAATATATCCAACCATCAATACATTTGCCAATTAAGAAGCTCCAGGATAAGAAAATGCAATCCAAACATCAAAATTCATCCATACTCCAACTTTGTCCACCAAGAAGGAAATGCGAAAATCTCAAGAGAGAGAATGATCCAATCCAAGTGATGATACAAAATGAATTGATGTCACTCCTATTTATACACTTCTTAGGAGTTCGAATTACTTAATTCGGCTTACATTAGCCCCAAAAATAGAATAATGTGCAAATAACTAACTTTTGCTGACGAGCCCACCAAACTAGCTCATAAATAAAATAATAAGCTTCTCAAGAGGTCAAAGGATAAACAATGCATGTCGTTGGGTCCTCCAAGAAGCCTGATGAGGTCCATAAGTGCCATAATGATGAGCATGATCCTCAAAAGTGATGGACAAGGGGGTGGCCCCTTGTTCTCCAAACAATAAACCCGTGGTGCTCCTAGTGGGTGTGGGGGCACACAAATAACCTCATGGGTCTCCAGTTAAGTCGAAGATGCTTATAGACCATCTGTAAGGGATCATATGATACAAGTCCTGGGTCACCTGCCAAGTGTATGGTGCAACTGTGGGGCCGACTGGGCATGGTGTACTAGGTGCATCTTCCTGGTCCAATAAGTGGATCTCGAGCAATCTATGAACATCTCTGGGGATACATGGAGTGCTATCCACTGCTGTGGAGGCCCATAGCTCTCTTCACTCACCCTACATGTGCTAATGTAGCCCTCTAGAGAGTTAAGACCCTGTATAGGGAGACCAAACTCAGAATGGAAACCATCTGCAATCCTGCATAAGATCCATTGCGTCCCCTAGCCTTCCAGCACAACAAGTCATTAAAGTAATCGGGTAAAAGAGCTTACAAAAGATGGACAACAAGTGGACACTTCATAATGGCATGCCCTTCCATAGTGGGCTTTGGCATGTGTTAATATCTCTAAGCTCCAAAGGGGGTTAACCAAATACCTTATTAGGGGGTTTCTTCCTTTAGAGGGGATAGTATGTCCAAGGTACATCCCTCAAATGGTGGTGGCATGTGATAGAAAGGTGAATGGAATAGGGAATGAGAAGGGTAGTCTTAGGCCACTTATCGGGGTACAAGGGTAGCTAAAAGAAAGGAGTCCCACATCGGGGTATATAATGTATAGGAGGGAGAAATCATGGTACATGAGGTGCCTCGACCTTGATTTTTCCACCTTTATTTATATTCCTTTTTCCTTTTATGATTTTTCTTCGATTAACTGCTCGGGGCTCAAAGGATAAGAGCATGATGTGTAAGACATAACAGTGGATACCCTCTTTTGGGTAGGGCAGTTCATTGCCCACTAGGGGTTGGGACAATCATGGGTTCCTGAATGATAAAGGAGGCTCATCTAGGGCCTATGGAACCAGGGTGATGTCCATGGGTATGGGGTAGTGCTCATGCATTGGCTTTTGCCCACGTGCTAAATATGTTTGTCCTGACCATCTTTTGCATCTTGTGGTACATTTTCTTGTAGAATGTGGCCATTTATGCATTTACTTTTTCTTTTTAGTTGTTTCAACCTTCGGGGCATCGTTCCAAGTTTGACCCAAGGTGGGGGCAAGGGAAAAGGGAGGCTAACCCTATGTGGACCCAAGTGGGAAAGATGATGAATGGGGTTATAATGAATGGAAGGGAAGTGATATATGTGGATGAGGGAGCGGGACCACACAACTAAAATCGGGATTTCCCAAGTAGTACCACCATAAAACCAAATGGCCAGTAAAGGAGATCCCACATGACTATAATCCAAGGGTAACATCCAAAAGGGGTCAAGGGGACAAGAGCACAAACTAAGTCCACTCTTTCCGCCGAATCCCCCCATTAATCCATGCCTAGATGTGTCTATGATAAGCAAACTCAATACTCAATTACCAAATGACAAGACATACCTTTAGGTTCAGGAGGCCCACCTTCAAACATACGATCATGGCAGACGGGTGAGGGACCACATGGCTGGCTCAGGTGGCACAAAAATGGCACAACGAGCTAGTTGGTGGCTGCAAGGGGCTGTTGGCTGCCGGTTGAGGACCATCATGGAGAAATTTTTTCTCCTAGGGGTATCACCCACAAAGTGGTGGGTAACAATTCCTCACCTTAAATGGGGGGTTATTCTTCAATCCTAGTCCCTTGGGATCTCCCCTATTGGCTTACGGTTTTAGGAAGGGCACTACTTGGGAAACCCCGATTTTTGTAGTGTGGTCCCGTTCCACATTTTTCACTCCCCTTCGCATATTACAAGCCCTATATCACCATTTCCCTTCTCTAGGTCCACAAGGCGCTCGCACACTCCCTCCCCTTGTCCACATATTTTGATTGGGCCTGGAAATGTTGCCCCAAAGGTTGATTTAACTAAAAGAAAGTTAAAAGCTTATCATGGCCACAAGAAAGAAACGAAAGAAAAGAAAATCATAAAATGCAAAAGATGGTCGGGACATTTAATATAGCACGGGGGAAAAAGCCAAGTATGAGCTCTACCCCTTATCATTATGGCCATCACCTTGGTTCTTAGGGCCCATGAGTGCCCCTGACATAATTAAAGGAACCCATGCACATCCCAACCTGTGGTGGGCGATGAACTGCCCCATCTGAAGAGGGTAATAACTGATTTACGTCATACACAACATGCTCTCATGTCCTAGAACTTCGAGTAGTAATACTAAGAAAAATCAATAAAAAGCAAAGGAAAATAAGTAGTGGAAAAAAAAAGGTTGGGGTAACTGATGCATCCACAATTGCACCCTCCCTACATCCATATACCTAATATGTGGATTTCCTAATTATTGCTATCCTTGTACCCATGGCATTTGGAATTTTTTCCCTCAGACTCCTTCATCCCCGTTCCGTTCCATCATTATTCATATGCCACCTATTGACTAAGGGATGTACCGGGGACATGTCTTGCCCCTTAGGGGATGGGAACACTTAATAAGATCATCTATTAGCCAATCCTACTTAGGGAGAAAACACTATCACGTGATCAAAGCCCCAAATTTGGAAGAGAAGCTCTGTATGAAGTCTCAATTTTCCCTTGACTAACAAGCTTGGTTCACTTAGATGCACTAATGATTAATTGTACTTGTGAATGAAGATGCAACACTGGACATTATGTGTGATTGGCAGGTGGTTTTCATGATGGTCTGGGAAACTTAATTAGGGCCCAAGTCCATTAGAGGAGCACATGATACCCTACATGTGAAGCGTTGAGAGCTATGGGACTTTTATACTTATAGAGCATCACTCCCTTCTATGGGCACTTACAACACCCCATCAGTCTGCGCTTTGCCCCACATTATTCATGAAATGATGCACTTGGACCAATATGCCCCCAACTGACGTAGCAATTCAATCATGGTTTGGCAGTTGATCCGAGGCTTAGATGAGGATGTATCACCCCTTGAGACATGGGAGGGCTAGCACCATACCCTGAGCCCTCAACGTTGGAGCAAAATCAAGCTATTTGATCACCAGGAGACCCATGACACTCATTTTAAATTGGGGTCCACATGATGATTTGCATGGATATTTAGGGCAACCCCTAGAGGATGATTTTGGAGCCTTCTTGACTTAGTTTGTGTAATGTCCCCAATTTTTGATTTACTATCTAAGGAGGTTAGCGGAGATTCTTGGGATTGTGCCAACAATCTTAGGAGGTCCCACACTCAAGTGGGGGCCACAAGGAGGCCATGCACACCACTAGAGAGAGAAGTGTGATTTTGGGAGGCAAAGTGGGGGCCACCAAGGAGGCATTTCACACCAATAGAGAGGGAGTGTGATTTTGGAGGCAAAGTGGGGGCCATAAAGGAGATCGTATGAGGCTAAGGTTATTTAAAGGCAAGGAAAGAGCACTTGAGATTAGCTTTTGACCATTTCACTTATGAAATCGACCTCTTGTGGGCTATTCAACTCAAGGGTTTAGAGTGTTGTTTAGCATAGGGATTTCAGGCAGAATCTAAGTTGGTTTCATAGAACTTCGAGTATCTCCCTAGCTAGAAATTGGGGGAGTCTATTACAGGGCTCCCATAGGGCATCATCTTCTGCATTTCGAGTTAACAGTGCACATTTCTTGGGTGCAGAGTTAGTTTCTAATTTGCAGATATCTAGGTCAGCTTCAGTAATTGGGTGAGCAAAAAATTGCAGGAGCATTTCCCATCTTGGAGTTGGAGTTTTGGCGACATTTTGCAATGGTAGTTCTGGACCATAATTGGCTGAATTTTCCTTCTTTTGGTAGTGCGTGAGCCTCCCTGGACAAAGGCTGCATAAGCCTTGCAGCAGAATTGTTGGGGAGTTGAGGAGCTAAGGAGTTGGGCCTTCTAGAGGCTAATTTTTTGATTGGGAGGAGTTTCTTGGAGCAGGAGTTTTGGGTATTTACAACAGGTCGATTCCTTACAAGAGCACGCACAATTAACCAGTTGGGCCATATGTACCTGTTGGAGGGCTTCCTCACAACTTGGAGCAGAGCCAAACCCTTTTCAGGTTTTAGGAGACGAAAGGCTAAATTTTCAGAGCATTGCGTGGAGCACTCAACCTTGAAATCATTGTTTTGGCTAGCAGTCAACAAAAAATTATTTCTGGGCAGTGTGCATTTCCTGTTCCGGGCCAATTCTCATCTGGGTTAGAGGAGTCTCTTCTAGGTTTTGTTACCCACCATTTCGTGGGTGATATCCAGCTAACAGCCCCTTGCAGCCCTCAACTAGCTCGTTGTGCCATTTCTTTGCCACCTGAGCCAACCATATGGTCCCTCACCCATCTTTATTGATCGTATGTTTGAAGGTGGGCCTCTCGAATCTAAAGGTATGTCTTTGTTGAGAAATTAGGGCTTTTATTACATTTTCTCTTCTTGATAATTACTTGTGATTTACTTTGTACTTCTTTCTTAGATTTTGTCTTCGTTAGCTTATTATTTTCTTCTCATCAAGTCAATTATCAAATACACAACAGACACAATATTTAGGCTTGTAAGCTAGGGCCAAAACCTCTCACTCTTTGAGACGAAAACCCGATCATAAATTCTTCTTATAGACCTTCAATGGACGAGTACTAAGACCATGACAAAGGCCCTTGACACAAGTGTTCCTACAAGACCCTTGTCACTATCCTTTTCTGCTCTTCTTAGGCTCCTTATGATGATCCTCTTTTCTGCATTGTACTGCACCAATACTAGAGAAGCTCGATCCCTAGTCTAGCAAACCTAAGCAATGTGCTTCTCTATTGTCTTCCTTCGATCTAGCCTCGTCTTCCAAGAGACTTCTAGCCGGCCTTCTTTCTGCACTCTTTATGCCCAAGACCGAGATCCCCTTCACGCTGTAGTAACCTTCCTTTATACTGTAGTCACCTTCGGCTCCTTTCTGAGTTATGCGAGGTATATGATGACCCAAAACAGATATATATATGTCTCTCCCTCCTCCGATGATTAGCCTCCTTCTTCGCACTAATTGCAGACCCTTTCTTCTCACTTCTATTGCAGACTTGATCTGAATTGATGATTTCACAATGAGGTCGAGTCACTCTTATATAGTGACTGTCTTTTTGTCTTGTAGGCCGACATGAAGTTTGGAGAGTAAGCCGACTTCTTCAAGGAGGATTTCCATCATACTTTAGGCCGACTTGAAGAGGCCTAGTGATAAGGTCTTGGAGTATACTTTTTACATAAACAATGTGTCCTTTTACAAGTGTAACATGACTCTAATTAACTTCATGACAAGATGACAAAATCCTAAAGACATCAAGAAGAAGTCTTTGACCTATAATAAAATCTCTTGTTCATGAAGCCCATGATACAAGCATTACAATAAATACATTTTCTTATATTTGTCTCTTCATTACATAAAATCATAATTACATGTCATTATGAATACCGAACCTAGTTACACTTTTCAATGGTCTTGTCATTTGGTAATTGAGTATTGAGTTTACTTATCATAGACACTTTTGGGCATTGATTTATTGGGGGATTTGGCGGAAAGAGTGGGCTTAGTTTGTGCTCCTATCCCCTTGATCTCTTTTGGATGTTACCCTTGGATCTTAGTCCTGTGGAATCTCCTTTATTGATCATTTGGTTCTAGGGTGGTACTACTTGGGAAACCCTGACTTTGGGTGCGTGCTCCCGCTCCTTTATCCACACAACCTTTCCACTCACTATACCCCCATTCATCATTTCTCCCACCTGGGTCAACATTGCCTCTTTGGATCCACATAGGGTCATCCTTCCCATCCCCTTGCCCCCACCTTGGGTCAGGCCTGGAATGATGCCTTGGAGGTTGAAGCAGCTAAAAGAAAATGTAAAAGCATAAATGGCCACATTCAACAGGAAATTGTACCACAAATGCAAAAGATGGTTAGGACAAAAAAATAATTAGCACGTGGGAAAAAGCCAATACATGAGCTCTACCCCAGACCCATGGTCATCACCCCGGTTCCATAGGCCCTAGATGAGCCTGCCTTATCATTCAGGAACCCATGATTGTCCCAACCCCTGGGCAATGAACCACCCTACTTAAAAGGGGCTAATCACTGCTATATCTTAGACATCATGCTCTTGTCCTTTGAGCACCAAGCAGTTAATTTAAAAAAAATCATAAAAGGCAAAAGACATATAAGGAAGGGTGGAAAAATCAAGGTTGGGGCACCTCATGTACCACGATTTCTCCCTCCTACACATTATATACCCAAGTGTGGGCTTCCCTTTCTCTAGCTACCCTTGAGCCCCATTATGTGGCCCAAGACTGCCCCTCTCATTCCCTATTCCATTTCACTTCTTTATCACTTTCCACCCCCATTTGAGGGATGTACCTTGGACATACTATCTCTTTTCAGGATAGAAACAACCTAATAAGGTACATAGCTAACCCCCTTTGGAGCTTGGAGACATTAGCACATGCCAAAGGCCACTACGAAAGGGCATGCCATTATGAAGTGCCTACTTTTTTTGTCTATGGTTTGTAAGCTCTTTTACATTATTACTCTAATGACTTGTTGTACTAGAAGGCTATGGGACACATTGGATTTTATACAAGATTGCAGATGGTGTTCATTTGGGTTTGGTCTCCCTATATGGGGTCCTAACCTCCCAGAGGGCTACATTGGCACATCTAGGGTGTGTGTAGAGAGCCATGGGCCTCCACAGCAACAGGAAACACTCCATGGGTCCCCACCGATGTACAAAGATTACTAGAGATCCACTTTTGGGACGAGGATAATGCACTTGGTACATTATGCCCAGCAGGCCTCACGGGAGCACCACACACTTAGCAGGTGTCCCAAGACTTGTACGATGACATGGAAGTGTTCATTCCATCATTTGAGCCCTTACAAATAAACTACAGGCATCTTCGACTCATATGGAGACCCATGGGGTCATTGGTGTGCCCACACACCCATTGGGAGCACTACAGGTCTACTACTTGGAGAACAAGGGGCCACCCCCTCGTTCATCATATTTTGAGGAGTTTATTCATCATTATGGAATTTCTGGACATTATCAGGCCTATAATTAGGTATACTACAGGGTATTGGCATGGGATCCTGGTATTGATAGATCTCTTCAGGTCAGGTCGATGCTGAGACCAGGGATGATACAGTGGCGCATCTGGGACCCTAGAAAATTTTGCAGTGACCGTGGGGGAGTGCCAGTAGAAAGGATGCTTGTTCAGGCATTTCTTGAGGACAAACAATTTTTGGTGGGGAGGACTGTAATATTCCTAATTAGCTTTTAGCTAATTGGAATATTAATTTTTGTTTTTGTTAATAAGATAGATGAATAAGAGGGTAGAGGGACCCATAATCCCTTTAGTAGGAATAAACCACTTCCTAGTTTGAATGTGGATCAGTGCATATGGATGGGGTCAAGATGAATAAACCACCTCTTAGTGTGAATGTGGGTCCGCACATGTGGATGGGGTCAAGATGAATAAACCACCTCTTAGTGTGAATGTGGGTCCGCACATGTGGATGGGGTCAAGATGACTAAAGCAACAACATAGTCATGGAGGTCATGGAGATAGTGGAGGACAACACAGTCATTATGGAGGTTAGTGACCAAGTGTGCATGATCATTATTGTGTGGGGCCAAGGGTGTGAGGGCTCACAAGCATAAAAGGAAAGGGATGGTAGCCATAGAAGGCATTCTGAATATTGATATGGTATTGTCGTTTACGACTTTCTGCACGCTTCAGCTGTTTAGCTAAGTCTGCTGTGCTGTTTAGCACATGGGTGTTTCCGAGTGGAAATCCTACCCTTATCCTCGGGGGACTTCGAGTGCCCACTCAGGAAAGGTAATTTCTGAGCAACAGTTCAACATCCGAAATCAGGTCATCATTCTGTCCCTCCATGCAGCAGCAGTCACCTACAGGAATTACACATTCCAGCAGTAGGGTTTGAGAGGAGGAAGGAAGTTCCAAGCATCTCAGCTTGGAATCCTGTGTGGGGATCAACCCTTCACTTGTAAGTATATTTCAACATCTTGAGAGCAGTATTGTATTATCCGGCATCAGGCCAAGATTTGTCCCCTCTTTGGCAGCGCAGTCATCTTCAGCATTTTGCAGTCCAGCAGTGGAAGCTTCAGAGGTGGAAGGAAGTTCCAAGCATTCCAACTTGGAATCCTGTGAGGGGATCAATGCTTCACCTCGTTGAGTGTATTTCAATATTCCAAAGCAGTATCTCATCATCCGGCATCAGGCCATACTACTGCCCCTCTTAGCAGCACAGTCTCCTTTAGAAATTGCGCAATCCAGCAGTGGCAACTTCAGAGGAGGAAGAATCCAAGTTTCCTAGCTTGGAATCCAGTGAGGGGATTAGCCCTTCATCCGTAGAGATGATTGGGAGAAGTTGCAACCGTTTTATCATTAATTCAACCATCTCCCAGTAGTTGCCCAACAACAGTGCGTAAGTGAGCCAACAGGGGTGTGCTTTGCAACCCTAAAGGGCCGAATTTCCAAAGGCAAAACCAGGCCAAACGATTTTTGGGTTTTTCGAGTAGAGTCTGTGGTTAAAATCTTGGATCTTTCTGAGCACTCCAACAGCCTCTCGCACATGGTTCTTCTTCCCAGCAACAGCAGTCTCCAACAGCACTGCGTAGAGACAACCTTCCAGTAGCAATAGCAGCAACCACATTTCCAGCGCTAGGATTTAGAGCTATTCTAGCCACTTCTTGTTCGCTTGAGTGCATCTTCTTTTGAGCACTTGTATCATTCTTTTTGCTATTGATTATAATGATATGACTTAGCTGTTTCTGCTCATGGTTATGATGTCTTAATGTAATTTCCAGTTACAACATATTTCTGACATTTTTAGACTTTAGTGCTATATTCCTTTTTTGCTTTATTTGGAATGCTGTAGATGTTCTATATTCCTGTTTTTTCCATTTTGGAATATTACAAATTGACAACTACTTGCAGAAAATGGGATTTGTTAAGAGTGACGTAGATCCCAGTCTCTACTATCTGAGAGTAGGGGATGAGCCTCTAATACTAGTGCTGTATGTAGATGATCTATTCCTAACAAGATCATCTAGGCACATCAAGGACTGTAAGGAGAATTTAGCTGTGGAATTTAACATGAAGGATCTAGGGTTGATGCAGTATTTTTTGGGGTTGGATATTTGGCGGTAGAAGGTTGAGATCTTCCTTGGTCAAGGAAGATATATGACAGAAGTTCTGAAAAGATTTCAGATGGAGGACTATAGATCCATGGCTACTCTAATGATTACCAACTGGAAGAAAATTGACACATCCGAAGATGATGAGTTTGATCCTACTTTGCATAGGCAACTCATAGGTTCTCTAATGTATCTGGTAAACACGAGACCATACATTTGTTATGCTGTCAATACTCTCAGTCAGTTCATGGTGGAACCTAGAAGGGCTCATTGGGCAACAACCAAACATGTTCTCAGATATCTACAAGGAACAACCAACCTTTGACTGAAATACATCAGAGGCAATGACATCAGGTTGAGTGGGTTCACTAACGCAGATTGAGCTGGGAGCCCAGTGGATTGGAAAAGTATTAGTGGGTACTATTTCAGTGTTGGATCTGGAATGACCTCCTGGTGCAGCAGGAAACAGAAATCCACGGCCCTGAGCTCCGCAAAAGCTGAATATATGGTAGCTAACACGGGTTTGTGTGAGGCCATATGGCTTCAGAAATTGCTTATGAACTTACTCAAGGAGAAGATGGAGGTGACCAACATTCTATGTGATAATCATAGTTACATCAAGCTCTCTGATAATCCTGTGTTTCATGATCGGTTGAAGCACATTGACATCAGGTGTCGTTTCATCAAAGACTGTGTCCAAAGGGGAGCTGTACAATTGGAGTACACTCCTACAGGAGAACAAGTGGCAGATATTCTCACGAAAGCTTTGGGAAAGACTAAGTTTGTTTATTTCAGAGAAAAGATGGGGATGATCAAGAATCCATTTCAGTAGTAGGAATGGATAGGCTCAGGATTTAGAGGGAGCTGCAGTACAGATGAGGCAGTGACAGCAAAGGGGAGCTGTACAATTGGATTACACTCCTATAGGAGAACAAGTGGAAAATATCCTCACAAAAGCTCTGGGAAAGACTAAGTTTGTCTAGTTCAGAGAAAATATGGGGATGATCAAGAATCCATTTCAGTAGTAGGAATCGATAGGCTCAGGATTTAGAGGGAGTTGTAGTACAGATGAGGCAGTGACAGTGACAGTGTCATGGGCAGTAGTACAAAAGGAAGCAACGCAACAGGTGAGGGGCAACAACCATGCATCAACAACGTAGAGGATGCTTCAAGACAAAGCAACATGCAGCAGACATTTTGCTATAGCACTTTCCTCTCTAAGCGAGAGTGTTTATTTTTGTAGCATCAGAAAGTGTTCCAAGTCTCAAAATTTGTAAGGAGGTTTGGACATCAGTATTCCAAAGAACCCAAAAACCGTTTGTGGAAATTCCACTTGGTTTATGTTTTATTAAAATAATTAATTATTTTAATGTAGACCCTAAGTCTAAACTTAAGGAAATTAAATAATTAATAGGTGTTAATAAAACATAGTGTTAATCTTCTAGAAAAGGAAGATCAAATCAAGTTTTAATCTTGGCCATTGATTATACTTCTAATCTGGGTCGTTGATTCGTCAATGAGAAGATTATAAAAGAAGGCTCGAGGGTCATTTGGAAAGCAATCCGAGCATACACTCAGTAATCCGAAGGAACTCGATTATGAAGGAATAGAATTCGATTTCAGAGGGAGAGTTGCAAAGGCAGAAGGAGAGGGAGTCAACAGTGACAAAGGTCGAGGAGAGAAGCATGTAGAAGGCCACAGAAGGCAGCACAAAGAGCCCATGCAGAGTGACGCTGTCTGACGTAGACACTGCGCAAAGAGACACGCAGAGTGAAGCATAGGGAAGCAATGGGTCTTCTAGGTGTCATAAAATATCTAGAGGGTTCTGGAGAATTTATTTCAAGTGTTTTCTAAAGAAGTTTGCCAGTGTTTTCATTGTAAAGAATTTCATTGATGAAGAATAATATATAAACCCTCATCTGTGTTAGAAAATTATATATTACAGAGCAATGCAACATATAAAATATGCGGAAAAATACAAGCACACAAAACACATAAAACCAGAGAGACACAGATATACGTGGTTCACCCAGTTTGGGCTACGTCCACCCCGAACAACCAGTCCTTCCTTTCTATTATCCAACAAAATGACGAGACACAACCTACAACAAATCCGCTGTAATATCCTCTGTTCTCTCTCTCACAGTTTCCCTCTCTATTTCTCGCTTCGAGAACACATACCATACACAGCGGCAATACAATACCCTCATAAAAGCGAGGGGTTGCCTTCTAGGGCAAAAAACCCTAAACTAAACATAACTTCTACCATTAGATCATTTGCCAAATGAATGGCCCAGATTGACTAGAAATTACTATACTTTTACAAGGCAATTTTACATCTGTTTTTAGCTTCTGGGGCATTGCCGAGCCCCCGCGAGGAAACTCCTCAGGTCGTTGCCCCGCCCCCGGGACCCCCACGGCGGCGGTGGGCCCCTACGGGCGGCCATCTTTGCCCATTTTAAGTACACCTTGCCCAATGCTGTGATACAAAGTAAACAAGATAATCAGGCTCCACACCCAACAATCTCCCACTTGGAGACTGATTGTAGCAACTCCACCGCTGCTTCATTAGCTGGACAATGACTCCTCTTTGGACCTGGCTATTTCTCATCTTCATCGTCATCCTTGAAGACCAATTGAAATTGAGCACATTCTCAGTTTCTCCCTGGTTACAACTTTTGTTAGCATATCTGCAGGATTCTGACTAGTGTGTATCTTTTCTAGCTTCAACTCTCCATCTTCCAATACTGACCGTATGAAATGGTACTTGAGATGTATGTGTTTAGTCCTGGAATGAAATGCTGAGTTCTTTGCAAGATGAATGGCACTTTGGCTATCACTGTATAGCGTGCCCATATCATGCTTCTTACCCAATTCATCCATAAACCTTTGTAACCAAATCATTTATTTACTAGTCTCTGTAACAGCAACATACTCTTCTTCTGTTGTTGAAAGAGCAACAACACTTTGGATTTTTGAAACCCAACTGACAGTTGTTCCACCTACAGTAAATACATATCCTGTAGTGCTCCTTCTGTTATCTCTGTCACTTGCCGTATCTGCATCAACATATCCCTGTAGAGCAATGTTTGAACCACCAAAGCATAATGCTTGATTTGTGGTACCTCTCAAATATCTGAGAATCCATTTTACTGACATCCAATGTTCTTTTCCTGGATTGTTCATGTACCTGCTTACAACTCCCACTGCAGCATGTGCAATATCAGGCCTTGTGTAGACCATTGCATACATTAAGCTTCCAAATGCTGATGCATATGGAACTTTAGATATATATTCCATTTCTTCGTGGGTCTTGGGGCACATCTCCTTACTAAGTTTGAAATGACTAGCAAAAGGTGTACTAATTGGTTTTGCATTCTGCATATTAAATCTTTTCAATACCTTTTCTATGTACTCATTCTGAGACAATGTTAATTTGCGATTTTTCCTGTCTCTAGTTATCCTCATACCAAGGATTTGTTTTGCAGCGCCCAAATCTTTCATTGCAAATGAATTTGCCAATTTTCTTTTGAGCACATTTATTTCCTGCATTTTAGACCCTGCAACAAGCATGTCATCTACATACAATAACAATATAATATCGCTGCCATCATTTTGCCTTTTTAGATAAACACAATGATCAGAGTGACATCTAGTATAACCTTGTTTAGACATAAATTTGTCAAATTTTAGATACCACTGCCTTGGAGCTTATTTCAAGCCATACAAGCTCTTCTTTAACCTGCACACCAATTTTTCTTTCCCTTTGACCTCATATCCTTCTGGTTGCTGCATGTATATCTCTTCCTCCAAATCTCCATGGAGAAATGCTGTCTTTACATCTAACTGTTCAAGATGTAAATCTTCCGCTTCTACAAGACTAAAGATAGTTCTGATTGAAGTCATCTTAACAAGAGGAGAAAATAATTCATCAAAATCAATACCTTTCTTCTGTGCAAACCCCTTCACCACAAGTCTAGCTTTGTACCTCTGTTTTCCTCCATCTTCTTCCTTTAGCCTGTAAACCCATTTATTCTGCAATGTAGTTTTACCTGCAGAGAACCTGACTAAGTCCCAAGTCTGGTTATGCATTAAGGAGTCCATCTCTTCTTCCATGGCTAGCTCCCACTTCTTCCTGCTTTCAACCCGCATTGCTTCTTCATAACATTTGGGTTCACCAGAATCAATTAGCAATAAATAATATAATGAAGGAGAGTATCGTTCAGGGGGTCTACTTATCCTGGTAGATCTTCTAACACCACTTTCAGGTGTTTGAGGTGCCTGTTGTTGTTTTGGTGGTTGCTGCTGCTGTGGTTGTTGATTATTGTTATTTTCAGGCACCTTTACTTTTTCAGTTATCTCATCAAGAACTGTGTATTCCTTGCTTTCTTTTTCCCGTTTCTTTTCCTGCAACTGATTCTTGTACAAGACCTTTTCATTGAATATTACATCTCTGCTCCTAATGATTTTGTGATTTTCATAATCATATAAGCGATAACCAAAATCATTAACACCATATCCAATAAAGGTACATTTCTTTGATTTTGCCTCAAGCTTTGTTCTATTTTCTTTATTAATATGGACAAAGGCCTCACAACAAAAAGGCTTTAAAAAAGAGTAGTTTACCTTTTTACCTGTCCATGCTTCCTCTGGAATACCACCATCCAAGGAACTTGAAGGCCCTCTGTTTATTAGATAAACAATAGTATCTACAGCATCTGCCCAAAATTGTAAAGGCAATCCTGCATGCAATCTCATGCACCTTGCACGCTCCATGATTATTCTGTTCATCCTTTCTGACACACCATTTTCTTGTGGTGTTCTTGGAACTGTCTTCTCTCTACGAATTCCATGCTCTGAACAGTACCTATCAAACTCTTTGCTGCAATATTCACCTCCATTGTCTGATCTGAGACACTTCAACTTCTTTCCTGTCTCAATCTCAACAAAAGCTTTCCATTTCTTGAAAGTATCAAATACATCAGATTTATTCTGAATACAATAAATCCATGTTTTTCTAGTTGCATCATCAATAAAAGTAACATAATAACGAGAGCCACCGAGAGATGATACCTGAGCAGATCCCCATACATATGTATGCACAAGCTCCAATTTTTCGCTCTTATTTTCTTTCCCAACTCTGAGAAATCTGACTCTCTTTTGTTTTCCATAAATGCAATTCTCACGGAAATCCAAATCAACATTCTTCAATCCTGGCAACAAATTCCTTGAGTGAAGAATCTTCATTCCCTTCTCACTCATGTGTCCGAGCCTATGATTCCATAATGTTGCATCTGCTCCTTTGGAAGTTAAAGCATTAACAGAGTTAGAAATACCATTGCATAAATACAATGTACCAACCTTTTCGCCTTTTGCTATTACCAGGGCTCCTTTGGTGACCTTCCAAGTTTTATTTGTGAAAGTTGTCACACAACCTTCACTGCCTAACTGCCCTGTTGAAATCAGATTTTTCTTCAGATCTGGAACATGCCTTACCTCCTTTAGCAGCCATTGGTTTCCATTCTGTTGTTTTACAAGAACTTTACCCATTCCAACAATTTTACAGGGTTTATCATCACCCAAACGAACTTGTCCAAAATCTCCTTGAATATAGTCATGAAAATATTTCTTATCAGGTGTGGCATGGAATGAAGCCCCTGAATCTACAACCCAAGAATCAGTAACATTTTCGAAAGAAAGAATCAAAGCATCTTGTAACATATCACCTGTCACATTTGCTTCATGATTGTTTTCTTGCTGTGTGTCTCCTTCTTTTCCCTTCCGAGATCTACAGTCTTTCTTTAGGTGTCCTTTCTTTCCGCAATTCCAGCACACTATCCCCGATCTGGACTTGGATCTGCCTTTCCTTGATTTACTGCGATATCTCGAGCTCTTTCCTCTTTCCATTCTTCTTCCCCTAGACTCTGCACTCAAAGCATTACCCGATGTCTCACCGGAGCTTTTCCGTCGCATTTCCTCGCTAAGGATAGCACCGACAACATCATCAAACTTTAAAGTACTAGATCTAGAGACAAAGTTACTAATGGCCATTACTAAACCATTCCAACTCTTTGGCAATGAGCACAAGAATAACAGAGCTCTAACTTCATCATCAAAGTTTACCCCTACAGAACTTAACTGACTGATAACTGTATTAAAATCATTTAAATGGTCTGCAACAGATTCACCTTCCGACATCTTTATATTAAATAGACGTTTCATAAGAAATACCTTGTTTGAGGCCGAGGGTTTTTCATATAGTTTCGCCAACGTCTGCATCAAACCCTCTATTGTTGTTTCCTTCGAAATATTGAAGGCGATTGACGCCGCAAGGCACAACCGTACTGTTCCGAGTGCCTTTCTATTGAGAATGTTCCATTCTGCGTCTGTCATGGCCGCCGACTTCTTTGTTTTTCCGCTCAATGGTAGGTACAAATCTTTCTGATACAGATAATCTTCCATCTACATCTTCCACAGCGGGAAGTTTTGGCCGTTAAATTTCTCAACCCTAAACTTACCATCTTCTGCCATTGCTCCCACTCGAACGGGGGGGGGGGAACCAACGCCCTTCTTTCTGGAAGTTTATCGATAAATATACCTTCGGCTACGTGCAGTTGTTAGAAAATTATATATTACGAGGCAATGCAACACATAAAATATGCAGAAAAATACAAGCACACAAAACACATAAAACCAGAGAGACACAGATATACGTGGTTCACCCAGTTTGGGCTACGTCCACCCCGAACAGCCAGTCCTTCCGTTCTATTATCCAGCAAAATGAAGAGACACAACCTACAACAGATCCACTGTAATATCCTCTGTTCTCTCTCTCACAGTCTCCCTCTCTGTTTCTCACTTCGAGAACACATACCATACACAGCCGCAATACAATACCCTCATAAAAGCGAGGGGTTGCCTTCTAGGGCAAAAAACCCTAAACTAAACATAACTGCTACCGTCAGATCATTTGCCAAATGAACGGCCCAGATTGACTAGAAATTACTATACTTTTACAAGGCAATTTTACATCTGTTTTTAGCTTCGGGGGCGCTGCCCCCGAAACCCCCCGCTAGGGGGGGGCTCCATAAAGTGACCCCCCACGGCAGCGATTAATTTACGGGCAGCGTTTCCGCCCCATTTAAGGTACAGGGGTCCAATGCTGTGATACAAAGTAAACAAGATAATCAGGCTCCACACCCAACAATCTGCTGCACCGGTTTTCCCGCATTGGGTTTTTTCGGGGACAATTGTCCAAAAATAAGTGTGTACATGTGATTGATTCTTATGCTTGTATTTCTTACTGTTCCTTTCTCTGCATATACTTAAGTGTATACTGCAGTAGTATTTATTTTGAAATTTACTGGGAGAATTCTGTAAATAACTTATTGAAATAATATGTAGGAGAAATAAATCCATCACTGCAGAAATATTTTATGGATTGAAATTTTCAAATACTTCACGCTACCATCTACAACGTACTTGATCTTGTAGATCCATCGAGAACCCACAACTGACCTATCCACAGGACTCAACACGACCTCCCAAACATCATTTGTCATGATAGAACTATACTCCTCTATCATGGCATCCCTCCACACCTGATGTTGTGCGACTTCCTCATAGCTGGAGGGTTCCTCAACCTTTGCCACCAAAGCTTGGTACCTGTCTGGCGATCTGCATTCTCTCTTGCTCGTCCTCGAAGCTCCAACAAACTCCTCTGCATCTGTCAATGTTTGAGGAGCTTCTCTTCTAATTCGACAACTAGTGGTGGGTTCGATCAACTACTCTTCCCGCCTTTGCTGCTCCATTTGCTAGGAACCACTTGGATCACCTGCACCTGAAGATATGCTGGTACTGGTAACTGTACCAGATCCCTATGACTGTCATGGCTATTGTCCCTATGGCTTCCCCTGCTGCTAAACCAATAGAGCTTCTGTTGGTTGATTCTGATCACCTGCAGGCATCTCGCGAGATCTCTTGAAGGCTATGTCCTCCATGAACATTACGCCCTGTCTCACTACATTCTTCATATTGCTAGGAATGTAGATCTTGTATGCCTTTGAGGTTTCGCTATACCCAATGAGGAACCCCTTCTCTACAGTCTGATCCAATTTGGTGCGCTTTGCATCTGGCACATGGCAGTGAGCTATGTTGTCGAAGATCCTGAAGTGACTAACTTCTGGCTTCTTTCCTGAGAAGATCTCTTCTGGTGTTATCTTCCCCAATGCCTTATGAAGAACCTTGTTTTGAATATACACTGCTATGTTACACGCCTCTACCCACAAGAACTTGGGCAAATCCTAGTCATATAGCATCGCTTTTGCAGGCCCAACTATAGATCTATTTTTCTACTCCGCTACTCCATTCTTCTGTGGATTGTGTGGAGTTGTCCACTCTCTTCTGATGCCTTCCTTCACACAGAAATCTATGAAGTCCTTATCTGTGTATTCTCCATCATTATCTGAGAGAAGCACCTTGATATTATTCCATGTCGCATTCTCCACAAGAGCCTTAAACTCCCTGAAGTGACTGAATACTTCATCCTTAGTCTTCAAGTAGATCTAGGTTTTCCAGGAATGGTCATTAATAAAGGTGACGAAGTACTCGGCTTCACTGAGAGCTCTAGTGGACATAGAGCCACGAATGTCTGAGTGTATATGGTTCAACATGCCATCAGCTCTGTTGTCGCTTCTTGGGAATGCTGCCTTAGCATATTTCCCAAGCACACACCCTTTGCACATATCATTGTGTTCCGTGCCAAGTTCTGGAACACCTGTCACTGTCTCCCTAAGCATTTAGAGTGCCCTATGGTGTAAATGTCTCATCCTCCTATGCCATAACTCATTTAGGTCTTTCCCACTATTACTGTTGCTGCCTACCAGTGCCATTGGAGAATCAAGCTGCAACCTGTAGAACTTGTTGCTTCGAACTCCAATTTGTTTCACCCTCTTCCAGTTCGGGTGTTTGATGAACACCCTTCTTCTCTACGAAGTGGACATCATATACCTTATCCTGTAGATGGGATACTGAAATCAGGTTCATACCCAATCCTGACACATGCAGTACATACGTAACGCTCGTACTTTCTTCTGACTCCCTCTGAAGATCGATGGTACCTCTCCCCACTAGAGTACACTTGGTCCTATTTCCCATCGTTATCGAGAAGTCCATCTGCTCTACATTGTAGCTAGAGAAATATTCTCTAACCCCTATCATATGAGTTGACACTCCAATATCTATATACCAAACACCCTGTGAAGCTATGCTAGAGAAGAAAGCTATCTGAGTAACTTTGTCTTCCAATCTGGAAGACAATTTTGTAGCTCCCTGAATATCAAATCTGTCTATGGACATACTGGAGAAATCTGAGGAATCTACTGAAGGCATCCTAAGTATAATTTCGTGTGTTGTTCCCTTCCTCTTTCGCTCGAATCTGCTCAACGATTTTGTTGCGCTGCTCTCTGGAGTTACTCTCCGGCTCTACCTCTACCTATTGGAGCTCTGCTTTGAGCTATTCGAACTTTTCCTGCTATTGCGCAGACCATGGAGAAATTGTGCTACTGCTCCCTCTCAACAACGAATTTCTCACTCTTCGTCTCTGAGCTACTGATCCAATCAAAATAACTCTGATACCATGGGAAAATTCCTTGAAATGCAACAACTGGAAATTATTCTCCTAACTGGTTAATTATTAAGCAGTTTATTTTCTACGACAAACAACGAATAATTCACATTGCAATTCTTCACAAATAAAAATTATGCCGTGGAAATAAAATATGTGGAATTGAGAAATTTAGATCAATCACACACAAATTGACATCGTTATTTTTGGACAATTGTCCTTGGAAAAACCGAATGTGGGAAAATGGTGCAACAAATGAGGTTTTTATTATTATGCAACAGTAAATCTGAGTACAATAATTTGGATGCCAAACTGGCAATCCAATCTGAGAAATCGCTGGCGAAATTCTTGTGAGGATTTTTCCTCACCGCACAGTTGAACTCAGCTCCCGAAACATGCTCTTAGCAATTTGCACTTCCTTTTGTCTCAGCCTCTGTGCATACTTTGCTTCTGCTGCCTCCGGAAACTCCTGAAATCTGCAACTCTGCTTCTCTCTGGCTCTGGAACTGATTCACTGGCTCTCCAGATCAAAATCCTAGCCACCAACTACTGAATCGATTGCTCCTCTAGCTAGATCGAATTGCTCTGCTACTGCTGCTTGTGCAGTCCCTTTGGGCAAACCCCCGTTCCCTCAATTTGACTCTTCTGGCACTAGAATCCTCCACCGGAATACCGCCTTACTCCTCTGTCGCCTGCTACTTGATCTTTGGCTTGAATCCTCCAGGCTCCTACTGAATCACTCTGCTACTGGAAAATCTATTTGCCTAGATCACTGAGTATCTGCACTGGTGTGTTCTCCATCAACCCCATTGACTTCCTCTTATAATCTCCAGTTGAGACTTCAACGACCACGATCAAATCTTTATAGATGGTTGAGATCATCTCTAAGTTGATCCATTTGTGTTTCTAGAGAATTCCCACCTTTCTCAATTATTTCCTATTAATTAATCGACTTTCCTAAGTTAGACTTAGGAAATAATTATTTATCGACTAATTAATTTAATTAAGTTGTTTCTAGGTGGAATTTCCAGAAACAATTTCTGGGTTTTGAAGAATTCATGTGTTTTAGCCTCTCCACAAAGTTTGAGACTAAAACACCATTCGATGCTACAAAAACTAACACCCATGGATGGCTTAGGTTGAGACATTGGTAGAGAGAGTAGAGTATGCACTGGTAGGACCATCCGTTGACGAGGTGTTAGAAGGCACAGAGGTATCTAGAGCTATGGCATAGTTCTCAGACAGTAGATGCCTACAACAGATGCAAGTGCTTAAGGCTAGCCTTCTATCGATGAAGAAGAAGGCCAAGAAAGTCTGGGAAACCATATTATAGCATAATAGTGATCTGGAGGGCATGATAGTGGTTTGTGCCAAGTCAATGGTCATGCTGACTCACGATGGGGAACAATTGAAATCCCTAATGATGCAGCAAGAAAAGTGTATGTTGGAGTGTCAGAGCAACCCTCTTCAGGTATACTTAGGTAGGGCTTGCAACACTGTTAGGTTACCTCTGCACATTACAGAGAGAGAGGAAGAGTTACCTAGACATATCTTATGTATTGACTAGGTCACTGGGATGAGGTGACATGAGTTGCGCAAGGCGCAACATTCGCATGGTGGAGTTGTTACGTGTACAGGTGTTCTTGCATCTAGTCCCTCTCATGGGGTTGCATGGCGAGAGGTATTGAGTTGGTACTCGATGGGGCTGACTAGGTGTCTAGATATATCCATGGCTAGGAGCATAGTTCACCAGAGGTCGTGGGTTACGACTAGGTGTCTAGATATATCCATGGCTAGGAGCATAGTTCACCAGAGGTCGTGGGTTACCAGAGGAGCTCGAGGGCCAAATTGTTGTTGGGATCCAGGTGGGATTCCCCATCGCATCATGGAGTTGGTCAGTGTTGGTACTAGCGGAGCGGTGGATCACGTGACCGAGTGCACATGCACTTTCATACTTCCCTTAGAGTCCCGGACAACACTAGCGGTAGGTTGGATTGGCAAGGAACAGGTAGACTCCGTGAGTTGTCCTGGCATGTTGGCCATACATGGGGTCGCAAGATGATCAACGTACTTTGGTAGGGGCTTATTAGAGGAGGTGGCGTCGACATGCCACTAGACAAGGCCTTGTACAGAGACGAGGATTTCCCACATATATATGGAGCATAGGGATCACCGAGGAGCAACGTTGTAGTGACACCGCCATTGGCACATAGAGAGAGTTGCCTCTTAAATCTCTCAGGGATGATTAGGAGGGAGGTCCACTCATTCAAGGTTATGGAGATGTGATAGTGGAGATGGTGATATTGACAGGATGCAGGCTGATGCGTATTGACTCTGTTTTAGACCATGGCATCCTGTGGTGTATAGGGATATGCAATGATGAGCAGTGGTATGTAGAGGGGCATGAAGGTGCATGGTGGTTTGCAGTGGTGTATGGGGTTGCACTATGGAGTAGGAGGAGAGATTCACATCGTATTGAGTTTCCTCATGGAGCGATAGATACATCGACACCAGTGCGATACCAACTGGTTCAGGGTGATATAGAAACATGTAGTGGTGTTTGGTAGTGCACAGAGGTGTGCAACTGGGTGCGGTTGTATGCCAAGGGGCACAAAGATACATGGTTGTATGCGGTAGTGTATGGGGTTGCACAACGGAATGGGGGAGTGATGCTAGTAGGGAGATTTCTTGACTAGGATGTCAGACATGCCATTAGGGTGGGCATACCTAGGTTTGGAGAGTGGGTTGGTCACAGGGCTGGCCATGAGTGTCCATACGGGTTCTTGATCATACCCATTGGAGCCCACCCATCTTTCACTCTCGGGCATCATGTGCATGTAGAGGGGCACAAAGGCGCATGGTGGTTTGTAGTGGTGTATGGGGTTGCATTGTGGAGTAGTAGGAGAGATTCACATCGTATTGAGTTTCCTCATGGAGCGATAGATACATCGACACCGGTGCGATACCAACTAATTCAGGGTGATATGGAAACATGTAGTGGTGTTTGGTAGTGCACAGAGGTGTGCAACTGGGTGTGGTTGTATGCCAAGGGGCACAAAGATACATGGTTGTATGCAGTAGTGTATGGGGCTGCACAACGGAATGGGGGAGTGATGCTAGTAGGGAGATTTCTTGACTAGGATGTCGGACATGCCATTAGGGTGGGCATACCCAGGTTTGGAGAGTGGGTCAGTCACAGGGTTGGCCATGAGTGTCCATACGGGTTCTTGATCATACCCATTGGAGCCCACCCATCTTTCACTCTCGGGCATCATGTGAAGTCGAGGGGAGCCTTGTTGTGTCTGATTGATGCCTTCATTGTGGGTGGCAGGACTTGGGAGATTTGCCTAAGACAACTCTGTGAGATTCAATGCATCAGGGACATGATAGAGATTCTCCAGTGGAGGAGTAGGGTCAATGCGTGAGTTGGAAACCACAGGTTAGGGGATGAGGTGATCTTCGACAGAGGAGGTATACATTTCATCCTTGTGTCCACACTTGGTGAGATGATCATGGGGGAGACACATGCCACTCCTTCTGTAGGGTAGTCGAGATCCTGCATGAGCAGAGGATACCGTGTACGACTGAGGTGGTTTTTTAGTGGGTGTCTAGTCTCCAGACATCGTATTGGTACATTGTCAAGAGTGCAGATGGCAGACTTAGTGCTGGAGCAAGATATATCCACATGCACTAATTCGATTGTGGGTATAATATATCCGTCTATTGGCATGAGTGATTTCCAGCGACCATTGGTACCACGTAGTGGCAGGCGACAAGAATTGGAAGTGGTGGGCTTTCAATCTGGATGTGGGATCCAGGGATCCATTGGGTCAGTGGACTACTTTTTTTCCCAGAGGACCACAGGGATACCAGTGACAGGATTGCATCTTCTGTGGGATGACAAGTTAGGGATCGTTAGGATTATCACCGTGGGTCGAGGAAGGTCTTCCCTGCTATTGTTCTAGCCGAAGATTGGGCATGGATTGGTGGATTATGGCCTTTCCAGGATGCCCTGGCAGGAAAGACTTCAACGCTGTAGATTTGACCCTTATTGCTGTTGTGACGGAGGACTACAGGAATGGATGACTCTGCAGGAGCACGAGAGGGTCACAATTATGACCAAACCGACGCAACATCCACATGGTGGTCTCACTTCGAGATTAGTATGGGACCTTGGAGTTACAAGGTTGAGCAGTTGGGTCACAGATTGGGGAGAGTGGGTTCCCACTGTTGAGAAATCTAGGGCATCAAGATTAGGTGATTTCTCTTCGTTAGATAACTGCTTGTGAATGCTTTTTACTTTCTTAGATTAAGATCTTCTTTTACTTAGGTTATTAGTGTTCTTCTTCATCAAACAACTTCCAATACATAAACCATAAAGAGACAAGAAACACAAAATGTAGGCTATCAGCCAGGGCCAAAAACCTCTCCCACTTGAGAGGAAAACCCAAACGAATTCTTATTCTTATAGAGACTTCAATTGACGAATATCAAGACCAAGACCCTTGACCTATTTGACCTCTCCAAGACCAAGACACCAAGCTTCTTATCTTGCCCTCTATTTAATAGAGTCAACGATAGTCAACTGCTAGCTCCTTCCTTCTACTTCAACTTCCTTTCAGATCTTGGCTTCCTTTCCTCCGCTTTAGGCCTGCAATTTATTGGCCCTAAATCAGAAACCCTAGCACGTGTAGATGACCTTCTTTTCTACCTTGATTTTCTTCGCTTGAGGTGTAGGATTCCTCTTTGGCAACTCGACTTGTGTTGCACCTCAATTTTCTCCATGATCTGACCTTCAAGTATCACAATAGAATCTAGGCTTCTTTTGCAGTGGACAACACCTTCTCCTCGCACATGTGAAGTTGATTATCCCAAAACAAACCCAAAAATAATACCATAGACTTCGCCTTTTCTTTCCTACTCCTCGCTGGTCATGGGACTCCTTCCTTGCACTTCCTATTGCAAATTGCTCCTTGACCAAAAATCTGCCTTTTGAAATGAGGCTGAGCTGCCTATTTATAGTTGTTGCCCATGATAATAAGCCGATTGACAATGAGCTAGGCCGACGTGTCTTTTGGAGAGGTTTCATTAGTTTAATTAAGGCCGACTTGCTAGGAGATGCTTGTGCTTGTCTTGGAGGGTCTTTTGACTCTCTTAATGACTTATACAAATATGTAACATGCCCAAGAAGGGTCCTTCATAAATGACATTGACTCAATTTGACTTTATGACCAATCCTAAGGGCTCACAATGGGAGCCATTACTAAAAATAAAATTCCTTGCTCATGAAACCCATGAGACACACATTACGATAATAATTTTAATTTTCTTCTTTATATCAATTACATAAAATCAGAATTACACGTCATTATGAAGACCAAACCTAGTAACACTTTTCAACACTCCCTCTTAGCTATGCAGGTATTCATAATGGTACTTGGTCATTCTCAATCTGAAGAATTCTCATAAGAAGAGTCGGATTGGTAACCCATCTGTTTAGCATCATATCGACCAACATTGTCACTTAGCAAGGCCTTGAGTAACAACTATATCTCTCCTCAAGATAAGGGCACAATGTTGGCGAGATCAATGATGTATAGACACCCTCATCATTGTCTCTCTCGGAACATACTCTACTTGGGTTCTCAGAGTGTGTTTTCCACCAGGACTATTTTTATCTTGGATTCCCAGTCCTCAAAGAATATCTGTCCTCTATGACTACTCTTGTCTTGGATGCCCTAACTCATCCTCAAAGAGCATTAGATGCAAGATATTTACCCAATTCTCCATTCTGTCTTCCCAAGTGAAGACAAGAATGATGTGTCTATCTTTCCGTCTCAACTTAGGGAGGACATATCTATTCCAATAAAGGAATGTACTCATTCCTACAAAAGGAATGTACCTAAGCTCCCACTTGGCTTAGGAATTTCGCTTCCAAGTTTCTTCCAAGTAGGAAACTTGTTTCCAGGCTCTCTCTTAATTAGGGACCTACAACAACTCCTCAGGTGGAAATGATGGGACAACCAATTGCTTGAAGAACTCCTCCTCACGATGTTATGGACTTATTTTTGCTATTCAGGAGACTTCATGTTTGGGACTTCTTCATAGGGCATAGACCATCCATCACTTTTATCCATGAGTCAGTGATGTCATCATCGGAAAGTGATCCATTAGTTCATATCTGGCCTTCCTTCATGCCATGCTGCCTTCTTCATGCCATGTTTTCTTAAGGATCTTTCATTCTACTTCATGAGCATCGGTGGTGGAAGATATCCATAGATCTTCTCTTGGAAACCCTGCATAAGCCCATCCATATATTTGTTCAAAAATAAGAAATGAACACTTAAATCAAAATTACCTTTGTGATGGTATTTCATCATGACATCTTCTAGTTTGTTTCAGCATCTTGCATACATATCGACACATCTCCCAAAGATATATATATTGTCAACAGTCTCTTTCTTTTTCCTACTTCATCAGAGCCTACATCTCTTTTTTGGAGATATCCTAGTCAAATCTCTTGGTTCTTGGATGTTGATTGCCTTTTTTTCCATGTTTGCAAATTCCACGATCTCTTCCTTCCTTTCTTTTACACATTTCATTCCTAGGAACTTCCAATCAAAGTTCCTCCAATTAATGTCAAACACCTCATATTAAATATGAGGACATATTATGTTGATTTCATCTAGTGAATGTGTGACCTATGCATTCCTACATCCCTTCAAAGGAGGAGATCCTTCCATTTGATTATGCTTTCAAGATAGAGCATTGATCCATGTTACCTGCAACCATATGACATGACCTTACAATATTAAGTGCAAGCATACATACCTCATTTTTCTTTATGTCATCTAGACTTCCTTCAACAACTTCCTTGATTGAAGAGAGCTTCAATCCCTTGATCTGCTTCACTTCTTATGTTATCATACCATCATCCCATGAATTCCATAAGTTTGGAATTCATGATGGAACACTTGCTTCCCCTCTTGATCGGTGAACCTTTCTATGAAAACTCCATAAGAGAATCTTGAGGATCTAGAGTATCCCCATCCAGTAGATGTTTCCTTTTGATTGATGTATGATGAGCTTTGTTCTAGATGACTTTTTCCTTTCCATAAGTGTCGCTTATGTTTCCAAGAGCTATATCCTTCATAGTTCACTGCCATAGATTTCAATTTCAACCATCTTTCCTGCTTCTCTATGATGATGTTATTGCTTTCAATGCTTTTATGATGACATGATGCATCCCATCAATTTTCTTAGTGAATCATGATAACCATATCTTACACCAAAAGGCTCAAGAGCTATGAAAATAACTTAGGTGAGGAAGACTATCTCAGTCATAATAGAGATCTCTTACTTCCTCTTTCTTGGACTTCTTCTTTTCAGCGATCTCCACTTCTTCAGTGATACGAGCTTCTTCTCTTCCTCTTTTGATATTGTCCTTCTTGATCTAGTTTCGGTCTTCATAATTGTTATTGTACTCGTATCAATATGTATCTTATGTAACAAACAAAAGAGGAAAATAAAAAGTTATTATTTTAAAGCATGGTTTTCATGCTCATTTTTTATGGTCTTCTAGGAAAAAGCATGTTCTTCATGCTTCTAAGGTTTGTTAGGTCATAGGATTTATTGTCATGAGTCAAGAGAGTGAACATCATGTCTATAAGACCCTTCCGGGCAAGATGTAACTTGTAAATGAATTTATTTTGTGTCTAGAAAGTCTTGGAAACTTCCAAAGTACAAGTCAACCTTAATGAGGGGATTCGAATCCTTGTAAAGGCTGTAAAAAGGTGTAGATTCAACCTCATTTGGCACTCACTAAAAATTTCGATCTCCAGAAAGTAATTATCAAGTTACTGTGAGATGAGATATTCTGTTTGGAATGTTACTGTGAGATGAGATATTCTGTTTGCAATTGACCTTGGGAGGAGCTGTCTTTCTCTAAGAAGGATCTCTTGAAGAAGTTGGATTAGGGTTTCTGCAGAAGCTACAGGGATGAAGTTGCAGGGTCGAAGTTGCTGCTAGAAGTTGGTTAATGTAGGATTGAGATGTGGTATTGGAAGGGATGACTTAGTACTTGGAGGAGGACTTGGTCTAGGGTTTGGGTCCTTCTTGTCTAATTTGAATCTGATTCTATAAGAAGAGGAGTTTTTTATAGGTTTTCTCTTAGGAGGGGTTTTGCCTTAGCTTTGAGCCTAATATCTATGTCCATTGTCTTTCCTGTTTTGATCTTGATATTTGTTTGATGAAAAGATCTAATAAAGAAACACAAGAAGATAAATAATATTCACAAGCAAGTATTAACGAATAATGAAAATATGATTTAATAGTTACCAGATTGCAGTTTTCCAACATGGAATCAGAGCTAAGGTGAACAAAGAAGGCAACTGGAAGAATCATCTTGTGGACATAAGAAGGATTTGCTAAGAGAAGACTACATCAAGCCCTCATTAAACGAAAGCCTGAAGAGGAGGACTACAAGAAGGTTGTTGATCTCTCTTAGGAGGATATCTATTCAAAGGCTCATTGGAAGACATCCTTGAAGAAAGCATCAAAGGATCTTGGTATCATCACTCTTGGAAGCTGTCATTGAAGTCTCCTTGAAGATCTTGAAAGCCTTGAAATAGTTGGAGACATCATCAGAGAAGAGAAGACTCTTGGTTATCAAGTAAGTATCATATTATTATTCTATATCTGAATCTACAGGTCATATGGGTTCTTTCTACAAGGAAAGCAATAAGCTCATTAGCTCAACAAATTTCCTAGCATGGAAGAAAAGGGTTGACCCGACACTGATTGGACATGAAGTAATGGAGTATGTTCTTGAAGAGATTACTGAACTGAGCAGAGGCAAGACTCAAGAACTAGCAAAATACAAGAAAGGGGAAGTAAGGGCACAAAGGATCATTGTTGAATCCATTAAGGATCATCTAGTTCCCTTTTTTGCTAATTTGAAGACTTCTAAGGCTATGTATGACAAACTAGTAAATTTGTGTTCTATAAGTACATTAGGACATAAGATGTCTTCAAGGAATAAGCTATATAAAATGAAGAAATGAAAGGATGAGGACATGGCATCCCTTCTAATGTAGATCTCTCAAATAAGAGATCAACCGCAAGGGCTTGAGGAGACAATTTCTGATTCTGAAATGACCATATGTGTATTAAATGATTTGCCATCAGAATTGAGCATTTTTGCAACATGCATCTACTCTAGGAAAGACTCAACTCCGTTTGATGAGTTGTGGGCTCAATGCATCTTGGAAGAAACTAGAATCAAGGCAAAGGATGTTATGAAATCAAATGAATAGTCTCAAGCCTTCATTGCGAAGACCACGAAGCTAAAGAATGAAGATTTGGAAAGTCCAAGAAGCAGCCAGATATGTCCAAGGTTTATTGCTTAGGGTGCAATGAATATGGGCACTTTAAGAGGGATTGTCCAAACAAGCAGAACAACAAAAGAAAGGAAAGAAGCGAAGCTCACACAACTGAGGAGATGGGAGAACCTGAGAAGAAGCCAAAGAAAGAATATGTGAAAGATATTTACTGTTGAAAAAGGCATCCTCCTTGTTAGGTTCTTTAGGAAGTTTGTTTCTCCTTTAGAATAACATGCATTGTTGTTTGCTCTAAAATCTTGGTTTTGTAAATGCATAGCATCATAGATAGAAGCATGCAATAGTAGCATATTTAGAATCTACTTGATTGGGTTGCTTTGTAGGAATCATCTAGTCTTTTTAGGAAATGAGAAGCTCGGGACCATTTTGCATATTGTTCATCCATACATTGTCTAACATTATGTTAGAAGTAGTCATTTTGCTAAGGTGGATCATCAAGATTCGATAAGGACCATCATTTCGGAAGATCCTTGGAAGAAGCATTATGACAAGGTTGGTATACATTCCATATAATATGGAAATAATACTCAGAAGGGATGAAGGAATGCAGTTGGTCAAAGTTGTTGGCTCATTTTAGGGCATATAGCTAGATGATTGAATGAGAGCATAAAATTGCATATTTAAAGTAACTCTTAGGTAGGATTCATGCATACAGAATCCTGTAAAAGAAGTTGGTCATGAAATATGCTTAGTATGGTTATATGATGCTTAAAAGAAGAATTTGGCTTACTTTAGAATTATTAAAGGATCGATACTTTTGTAATATTCCCTTTTTTGGTGTCACCTATGACAGGGCTAGGATGGACTTCCAGAGTTAGAAGTCGACCAGTCACAGATACAGGTTGGTGTCATCAGCGGGCCCAGGGGCTTTTTGGAGGAGTTTTGAGGAGTTTCTACGTGGTTGGGTGGCATTCTCTTGATATATTCCATCATCCGAGCAGTTTGGCTTTCGTTCCGGTGCATTTCGATAACTTTCGGAAATTTGAGTTATTTCTGGGCTTAACTCAGCTGATTACGCTCAAGGTGGCATTCCGGGAGGAAGACATGATGGAACACCTTAGTGTAATAGCTTATTGGAACTGGGACGAGGATACCTACATGGTGGGACGGTTAGACATGGGTTTCAGTGATTGGAGGAGGCGTGGTAGCCAATTTACCCTTTTTTGCATTAAAAATGAATATTTTAATAAGAGGGAAAAGTGCTCCATGAATAAAATAATAATAAAATAATGCTCTAGAAGGCTCCAAGAGATCTATAAAAGACAGGGAGGAGACCATTGAGAGATATCTTTGGATCATATCATTTTATTGTATGACAGGTGTGAGACGTGTTCCTCTACTTCAGCTGTAGCCCCAAGACGGAAACCCTCAGGTGATTTGTGAGTGTTGGACGAAAACCCAACTCTCTTGAGGAGACTTCACTCAGAAGTTTCGCAGAGCTTCAGGGATTGGTGTGAGGATCATTCAAATCTTCAACTTGTGCTTCATCATCTTCAGTGAGTTCAGTGACAGCTGTTGCTGGAGGCAGAGTGCAGAGGTTCAGTTTTGAGGTCAGCGCAGTGCAGCAGCTCATCTTGGTGGCCAGTTCTCCGTCTCAACGCTTTCTTTGGGTCAGATGTATTTGTAACCCCAGTTATTATCTATAATAAAATGTTGAGATTCTTCCTATTTGATGTGTTGATAGATTGCAGTGCTTATGTGTTTATTTTACATGGCAATCTTCTGTTGAGTAAATAGTGATTTTACGGCATATTGTGGAGTTCAGTTATTTTATGCATTTTTAATTAAAATATCCCATCCGGGATATACAGTGGTATCGGAGCAAAATCTTGGATCAGCTTGTGGGTTTTCAGTTTTTAGTTGCAACTATTTTGGTTATTTTGGTTGGAATGGCCTACGCAGTCATTGGAGGAGGCTCATTTGTGGGAGCTGCATTGGTGGGATTTTAGAGCTGGGGTGTTGGGAGATTGATATGAGAGCCATTTAAGGAGGTTGGCTGGGATTTTGGAGAGCAGTGATTGACAGTAGCAGCTGCAGTGCCAGAAAACGAAATTGGAAGAGGGCCAAACTACAAAGGGTCATATTTTGAAGGTTGGAATTGGAGGAAACCCTTTCTGGGTTTTTCTGGGTTTTGTGAAAGGAGTTTGTGGTAAAAATTTCAAAAAATTTCGGGCGATATTCGGGTCTGAAATCGTCATTTTATAGCCGGGAAAATCGCTGGTTTAGCTGAGATTTCACACTATTTGAACATTTTGGGTCAATCATAATTAGCCCAAAACAATTCTGAGTTTTGTCGGCCATGGGTCAAGGAGTTGGCTCATAATTTTGTAGATTTTTTGGGGGCGTTTTTGTGCCCCAAACATGCATAATTATTTGGCAGCTAGTGGGGAAGGAGTAAGCTTAAATTTTGGGTCCCGAGTGACCGGTCATATTTGCCAAAATAATTTCTTGGTTTTTCTGGGTTTGTGGTGGAGAGCCCAAGATTAATTTGGCAGAATTTTCTGAGCAATTTTGGAGGCTCAAACAAGGGTCCCTTCCAGCTATCAATTGCAGAATTTCCAGAGTCGACGCAGAGCTTGAGGAGAGATCATTTCCTTGCATCTGGGGTAACATTTTTCTCACCTGAGATTGTTTAGATTACTTTGCTAGGATGAATTCATCTTCTTGTGAAAAAATGATTTTGCTAGAGCCCAATTTGTGCAAAAATCTTAGAAAAAGCTTTAATGACTTAGAAAGAATTTAGTACCAGCTATAGTTTGAAAATCACTTGCACAAGGTGCTTGGAGCTGCAATGCTTCCTTGGATCAAAGAGAAAAACCAAACAACAAACCCTTTTCAAAGGGGATACATGCCATCCTACAGCTAGAGCAGATAAGGGATTTGCAAAAAGAGTTTGAAGTAGGTAATTGGCTCTTTGCACTTGGATCTGATTTGAAGAACCTAAAGATGACCACAAAAAGTTTCCTTAATTTGGAGAAGCTAGAATCACATCTTCCTAAAGTGAGCCAATCAGATTTGAGGGTCATAAATTGGGCACTCAAACCAACAATGCTTGCTTTGATTCATCCAAGATTCTTGGAGCATCCTTGTGAAGGAGTCAGACTTATAGTAGCTTCTTGTCTCAGTGAGATTATTAGAATAACTTCACCTATGCTTCCTTATAATGATGACATTATGCGGAAAGTTTTCCAACTAATAGAACAAAATCTTCACGATCTACATAACATCTGGGGTCTTGCCACTGAGAAGAGGATCAAGATTTTAGAAATCATGGCTAGAGTCATGGGTAACAATGATGATATTTGCCGGATGCTACAGACCAGGTTTTTGACCATTTGGAGGAGAGAACAATTGGTTTCACCTGTTGCTTATAAACTGGCTGAGAGTTTGGTTGAGCAAAACATTGGGTGTTTCAGGACAGTGTTGACCAGGGAGGAGCTACTCCAATTTGGTGGATTAGGTAGCAAGAACGAGTTGAGGAGGAAGGGACTTTGCTTCATTTGGAAAGAACCTTGGGGGCCTGATCACTCATGCTTGAGTGATGCAGATGATGTGGCAGAGGAAGAATAGGAGGACATTCCTTCTGTATGCCAGGATGAGGACTCTTCTTTAGATGAGTCCATGGGATCAGATGATGATGCTTCTAGGGACCGAGAACAGTCATGCAGAGTTGATGGCAGTACGCCGGAGCTGCATTCCAGTGTACAGGGTGAGCAGTCAGGGGACTCTATAGGAGATACTCTGGGTGATGAGTCACTTGTGACGATTCAACTAGAGCAGCATATGATGGAGCCTGAGTCAGCAAAGGAGGATACTATGCACATCATGCATGATAGTCCTTTGGGGGAGAGCCAGATGGAGGCTCACATTGATTCTATGATGGATATGCGGCTAACCGTGGGGTCAACCATTGATGAGGAGCAGTCAAATGCACAGATACCGAGTACGGTGACAGCAGCTGCAGATCCATATCCTCCGGAGATGTTGGAGGTTGATGGGATAGTTATGCAGGGGTATAGTAGACAGCAGGAGCATTACATTCCCGATCAGGATAGGGATGAGCTGTTGGAGACGGTGGAGCATCCATCGTTGGGCCGACACAGTGATGAGGTACAGATAGATGCACATGCAGTCAGCAGAGTTGTAGTACTTCTAGGGAGTAGCACTCTCCAGGAGTACATCGATGGGGCTTGGAGCATATCTTGCCCACTTTGGCCCATTATAGAGAGAGGGGCTTTCTTCTACAGGCAGCTTTCGTTGACAGATGGGACAGAGCAGCGTGAGGTGGTTATGAGCTGGCGACAGTTTTCTGGGCATATTCCGTATGCAGTTGACACTACATTGGATTCTTCTTCCAGGATAGATTGGCGGGAGATCATGAGCTGGTACCCTCTTGATGGTACAATTTTCTTTGTAGGGAGCACAGCAGAGCAGGGGCCCTTCGACATAGCAGATGTTACAGATTCCAGCTGGCAGTGGGGCACAGGTCGTCGTTTCTTCAACACTCCATCCCGATTTTAGGAGAGCAGGATCAACGTGGGATTGAGTCAGGACTTGGATTGGAGAGAGGTGATGAGTTGGTACGCAGTTGGTGGGATAGCTTATACAGTTAGAGGTACATCACAACAGGAGCCAGGAAGCATTGATGCTTGTTGGCGGACTTCACTTCATGGGGCATCATCTATAGTCAGAGGCAGTGCGCAGTCCGAGCCGTGGGACTTGGGCGATGATTGACCATGGTGGCGTTGGGGTCTGGGAGGATTATTTGCTGACTGGTACAATGAGAGATCAGTTTAGGATCCTGGCATTGAGGGGTCTATTCCGAGTGGCTTGACACAAGTGCATAGCAATACCCACGGGTTTGTATGGGATTCGGGCATTGGGTTTCAGTTGTAGCGGGCCAACAGGGTGGCCCACATATTTGGAGTGCTTGAGGGCAAGCAATCTTGGGGCAGAAGGTCTGTAATATTCCCTTTTTTGGTGTCACCTATGACAGGGCTAGGATGGACTTCCAGAGTTAGAGGCAGACTGGTCATAGGTACAGGTTGGTGTCATCAGTGGGCCCAGGGGCCTTTTGGAGGAGTTTTGAGGAGTTTCTACGCGGTTGGGTGGCATTCTCTTGATATATTCCATCATTTGAGTAGTTTGGCTTTCGTTCCGGTGCATTCCGATAACTTTCGGAAATTTGAGTTATTTCTGGGCTTAACTCAGCTGATTACGCTCAAGGTGGAATTCCGGGAGGAAGACATGATGGAACACCTTAGTGTAATAGCTCATTGGAACTGGGACGAGGATACCTACATGGTGGGACAGTTAGACACGGGTTTCAGTGATCGGAGGAGGCGTGGTAGCCGATTTACCCTTTTCTGCATTAAAAAGGAATATTTTAATAAGAGGGAAAAGTGCTCCATGAATAAAATAATAATAAAATAATGCTCTAGAAGGCTCCAAGAGATCTATAAAAAGAAAGGGAGGAGGCCATTGAGAGATATCTTTGGATCATATCATTTTATTGTATGAGAGGTGTGAGACGTGTTTCTCTACTTCAGTGGTAGCCCCAGGATGGAAACCCTCAGGTGATTTGTGAGTGTTGGACGAAAACCCAACTCTCTTGAGGAGACTTCACTCAGAAGTTTCACAGAGCTTCAGGGATTGGTGTGAGGATCATTCAGATCTTCAACTTGTGCTTCATCATCTTCAGTGGGTTCAGTGACAGCTGTTGCCGAAGGGAGAGTGCAGCAGTTCAGTTTTGAGGCCAGTGTAGTGCAGCAGCTCATCTTGGTGGCCAGTTCTCCATCTCAGCTCTTTCTTTGGGTCAGATGTATTTGTAACCCCAATTATTATCTATAATAAAATGTTGAGATTCTTCCTATTTGATGTGTTGATAGATTGCAGTGCTTATGTGTTTATTTTACATGGCAATCTTCTGTTGAGTAAATAGTGATTTTACGACATATTGTGGAGTTCAGTTATTTTTATGCATTTTTAATTAAAATATCCCATTCGGGATATTACAATTTTCTAGATTATATAGAATAGTGATCAATATCCAATATAGTCTCCTGAAGAAAATTTTAACTTAGTAATCAAGTTCGATCCTTGGGCACTCTGATGCATGAAGGAAGGTTCGTGTGGAGATGGACAATGAAGATGTTAATGCCTTGATGAGAAACCCATCATGATGAGGTAAGTCTAATATTAATGTTATTGGTTATCTGGTTAACATATTGTCTTGCTACCCAGAAAGATATTGCAGGAATTTATGATGAAAGTTGAGGTAAGCTCAACATATGATTTTGGCAATCATGAAGACAAGATGTTTTCATCTTGGAATTAAAAGGTAGTAGTGCGAGAAGATAACATGAAGGTCAAGTTTGTACAATAACAAGGAGATAACTTACATGAGGAAGCTATGATTAGCTTGAAGATTGGAAAGGCTCAATATAATGCCTTTATTGTCGATGACGAGATGAAAGTGATGTGCAAGATTGATGACTTGGATCCTGTCACACGATTGAAGAAAGAAGATGGCTCCTTGATACCTCAGAAGGAATCAAGCTCGATATTATGGGATGTGAAGGAAAGATGCAACCATGCAATTGTAAAGAACAGGTAGTTGGTACTCTTATGACACAAGCTATAAGGCTTATGGTGTTGACTTCCCAAATAGAAAGGAAGTCTAGAATCTCCTCTGGATCTGAGAGGAAGTAAAAGGAGTCTCCTTGAATAGGAGCAAGGGTCTATTCCTTAGTTGAGAAGGAATAGGGATATCCTCTCCGGTTGAGAGGGAGTGATGTTGGACATCACATGTGCATTCTCTTCTTCATGTGTCAAGCACTTGACCAGGACTAACAACCATAAGTCTAAGTGAAGGCCTTGGAGAGAGAATGATGGAGGATTGGATAAGCATCTATGGTTTCCTTGCAAAAAGAAAGGTACCGACACTTTTTGAGGATGGGACAGGTATCCAAGATAAGAGTGGTCGAAGAGAATGTATATTCTTTGAGGATTGCGAATCCAAGGTAAGAATAGTCCTAAAAGGACACACCTTGTGAATATCTGGATGTGGTATGTACCTTATAGAGGTAGTGCAACATAACACATAAAGCATCCCAACATAATGCACTTGAATGAAGTTGAGCTTGTCTAGTTAAGCCTCAAAGACAGTGCTAGTCATAATGTCGATGCTTATAAATGGCTTATCAATCTGACTCTTCTTATGAGAACTCTTCAGTTCGAGAATGATGTTGTACTAGTTGTACAATTATGAATACCTCTCTAGTTAAGTGGGAGTGCTAGAAATGTAACTAGTTTTTATCTTCATAATTGTTATTGTACTCATTTCAATATGTATCTTATGTAACAAACAAAAGAAGAAAAGAAAAAGTTATTATTTTAAAGCCTGGGTTTCATGCTCATTATTGATGGTCTTCTAGGTAAAAGCATGTTCTTCATGCTTCTAGGGTTTGTTAGGTTATAGGATTTATTGTCAGAAGTCAAGAGAGTGAACATCATGTCTATAAGACCCTTCCGGGCAAGATGTAACTTGTAAAAGAGTTCATTTTGTGTCTAGAAAGTCCTGGAAACCTCCAAAGTACAAGTCAGCCCTGACAGCTTCAAGTCGGCCTAAAGGAGGGAATTCAACCCCTTGGAAAGGAGCAGATTCGACCTCATTTGGCACTCACTCACTAAAAAGTTCGATCTCAAGAAAGGACGTTAGATCTGTAGCTGGGAAGCAAGAAGACAAGAAGAGCGAAGATCTAGAAGAAGGAAAAGAAGGAAGAAACTTATTTTTAGGCGCTATATCTCTCACATGTGCGAAGAATTAGGTTTTTGTAGCTTCCAAGAAGCCCGAAATTGTAGGTTTGAGTTGCAGTAGGACGAGTTGCTATATCATGTTATTGGGAGAGGAAATATTTTGTCTGGACCTCGTTGACCTTGGGAGGATCTGTCTTCCTCAAAGAAGCATCTCTTGAAGAAGTTGGATTTGGGTTTTTGCAATAGCTGTAGGGTTTAAGTTGCAGGACAAAGTTGCAGGGTCGAATCTGTGGTTGAAGTTGCAGTTAGAAGTTGGTTAATGCAGGATCGAGCTATGGTATTGGAAAGGTTGACTTGGTACTTGGAGGAGGACTTGGTCTAGGGTTTGTGTCCTTGATGTCTCATTTGAAGCAGATTCTATAAGAAAAGAAGAGTTTTTTCTTGGTTTTCCTCTTGGAAGGGTTTTTCCTTGGCTTGGAGCCTAATATCTGTATCCATTGTCTTTACTGTTTTGATCTTGATATTTAGTTGATGAAAAGATCTAATAAAAAAACACAAGAAGATAAATAAGATTCACAAGCAAGTATTAAGGAATAACGAAAATCTGATTTAATAACTACAAGATTGCAATTTTCCAACACAACATACATGTGGAGAAGAGTGGAGTTACTTGTAGGACAAACTCCTCTTAACACTTGATCTGAAAATGGAACTATTTGTAAATGCTGTGCAAAGTATCCATTTCCATTTAATTAAGTGTGCAAAGTATTCTCCATGTCTTGCAGGTTAAACAAAATGTTTTTGTAATTGTTTCTGAGTTTTTGTGTGAGGAAATGTTAATTAAGTTTACTGTTTAACATATTATATCAGAAATACACAGCAAGAGAAATTCACCATAGCATAACACAACAAAATGATGAGGCAGTTCACCCCTCCTGGGTTACATCTGCCGGGTCCAAGGCTCCCAATGGGCATGTCCTTGCTCTATTAAGTTGCTCAAAATGGTTAAACAGTGAAATATATGCCTAAACAGGCAAAAAAAGCTGTGAATTTGACTTCAGAAGACAGAAATAAGCTAAAAATGACTTTCGTTTCACATCAAACAATGAAGTACAACCCAATACAACGCCATCTTCCTGATGGCCCTTTCCTTTTTCCTGAAGCAAAAATGGCTGAAGAACACCTCTGTCTGCTCTGCACCCTGTCCCAAACACTCCAGAATGCTCAAGAAACCCAAAATTGACTAAAATTTTGTCTTGTTTGGTCGAAAATTGAGAAAGTTATGAGCAAAACAAATTTTTGCCAGTGGCACTAGAAAACCACCTCCAAAACTGGAGGAACTCCAGTTAACTTCAACAAAATTGGCGGACCGCTCAGATTAGGCGGAACTGTGCTCTATTTGGGGGCAACAATAAATGTAACTGTCAGTTTGCTGGTGCGTTCACACGCTGAAATTCCGGAGACAGTTTATGCTGGCGGTTAATGTCAAATCTGCGCCCGCGATCATGGCCGGTAGGTCATATGTAAAGAGGGCTAGCACCCAGGTGCTTAAGACCCAACTCTTTCCGCTGGTTGTATGGGGCTTAGCCCTTGGTCCTCTGCTTCAGGTTGTATGACCCCAGAGCTTAGCCCTAAGGGCTCAAGCCTTAAAACTCCGCCGTTTGAAAAGGTCTTAGCCCACGGTTATGGCGCGTGGTCGCGGGGCGCCTTATCCCTTAGCCCTGGGGGCTTATACCTTATATTCCGCCCGACCCTACTGTTAAACTACTAACCCCACTGAACGTTCAGTTCCACGACTTGCCCTGTGGTAGTGGTCGGGTTGACCCTGCTCGAGGTGTCGGGTCGAGGGTTCAACCCCCCTTGCCTTCAAAATTTTTGCATGAACCTTTAACCAATGGCCTGGGGCCACGTGGCACCCTCTAATAGGCCCATATAAACCATATAAAATTGAAATTTTTGCCATAATATTTTTTTTGCAAAATTTGACAAAATCATAGTCAAAAGTCCTGTTTTTGGAGGTCATTGGGCGATTTCAAACCTTAGTAACTTTCACATACGACATCGGATTTGAGTCCCGTTCGCGGCACCAGAATCGCAATGACAAGGCCTTTTTGATCGTTCAGATTGCAACCAATTCTGAGTAGTTCCATTTTTTATTATGTTTTCGACTTGGACATGATCTCCTGATCAACGCTGAAACTTTTAACCTTAATTGCTTCTCCCAAAGTTTGTGTAGATCTCTGATGGAATCAAGCTGCTGATAAGTCAATTCGAGCTTCTAATTGATCATGAACTCGGGTTGGTTGGCATACGGTATGTGGAGACAAACACAAGTTAGTGGGGGACAAGGCTTGTCCTATGTGACAGTGCTTTTGTCCCCCACCCATAATTATCAAACCCGTGAGCTAGGATAAGGGACTCGAGTCCCAACTTGGCAACACTTTCACGTGTCCCTCACTTAGTATTTTTTTATTAATTTCTTTTTGTCGTTTTCCTCCATATGCCAAGTCACTTTATTTTGTCCCCCACTAAGTTGAAAACACAATTTAATAATGTCTTCACTTATTAATTTTTTGCCACTGACTTAGGAGAAGTGGGTTTTCAGGGGTAACGTTTGGTTTTTGACCCCCAAAAGTGGTCTTAGGATAATGTTGGGGTCCTAGGCATGAATTTCGAGTGCCCACAACATCGACATATCCTAGATCCACTTATTTACAACTTTGCATAGACATTAATTAAAAATCTCGTCCTGCGAATTTTTTTAATAATTAAAAAAAATCTCATAAAAACCTAGTCAAATTCCACGACACTTTAGATATGTCCTAGTATGGTAATATGCATCAACTCTAGACATTAGGACGGACCCAAGGCTTAATCATCAAGCGACACTCCAACTTTGGAGGTATGTGAGTGAAAAAGTTCAACTAGTTATTCATCGCTGAGAAGTGAGAATAATTAGCTAAGTGAAAAAAACACTCTAGAGTGGACTCACTTGATGATCAAGTCCCAAGTCGCCTAAGCTTGTTACAATAGTTCATCATACTAGCGACATTTAATACAATTCCCCATAGAGTTGTGGAATTTGAGAGAGAAAAAGTAGAGAGAGGAGAGAGAAAGGGTCAATGGTGCCCTGTTGACTTTTGGACTTTTGAAAATTTTGATGAGTGCCTTGTACATTGGACCATGGGGTCTTCATATAAGAGAAAGCAAATAAGAGAAAGCATCCCACATCAACATCATGCAAAGGGATATAGTTACCCACTAGACACATACCCTTTGTTAAAATGGATCTAGTTACCCACTGGCCAAAGGCCTTCTAGGATCCCACTGGCCAAAAACCTTTTGGCCTTTTGGGGTTAAGACTGGTCTCGAGTCACCAATTATGCAAGTTGTCACTTGGAACTTGGCCAACAACTGTGACCTATGGTGAAATCCTGGGAAATTACCATTCCTGCATGCCAATTGAATGGTAATACAGTTGCTCGATGCTAAAGGCACTCACTCTATTGACTAGCCAAGTACTTGGAAATTTGGGGGAGCACTTTGCACCTTGATGCTCTCTGGGCCATTCTCCCCAGCCACATTACATGGCCCATAGTCAATACATTTGACCTGTCAATATATTGACCTAGGGAGAATGTTTGCCCCTTGATGCTACAACATCAACACTCCTTTTAAGGGAAGCATTATAAACTAATCTAAGCTTGTCGCTGAAGTATATAAACTTCACCCTAGGGCAGAGGCTTTGTGAGAATGTCAACAACCTGCTCGTCTGTAGAAATGCATAGGAGCCTCACTGCTCCCTTTTGTACCATGTTCTAGATGTGGTGGTACAATGCTCTCGATGTGCTTCAACCTGTCATCACAGTCGTCTCCTGCACCTTGATCAAACAATCCCGCGAGTAGCTTTTGAAGCCACACTGCTTCACAACTCGCCAAACTAGCTGTAATATACTCAGCCTCTGTAGTGATGAGTGCGGAAGATGTTTGCTTCTTGCCCATCCAAGATATCATAGTAAAATCCAAACTTAATCAACATCTTGATGCGCTTTCCCTCTCTTCAACACTCTCTGCACAATCTAAATCTGTATTTCCCTACAGGTGTACTTCATCATTTGAGGCATCTCAATCCATATCCAACTTACCATGCTAGTACCTCAACACATGTTGTGCCACAACTAATTTCTGTGAAAATTCCAAACCTAAATCCTATTCCAGCAACTGAAAATTATTCTCCTAATTGTTAATTTTATTTTATAATTTATTTCCTGTTTTCTACGACAAATACTGAATAAATTGCATTGCAATCTACACAAATAAAACCGTGGAAGAATAAACGATGGAAGAAATTTTAGCACTCACACATAAAATTAACACAACTATTTTTGGACAAAAGTTCCCAGAAAAACCCAACTAGGGAAAACTGGTGCAACAGATGAGGGTTTTATTTTACTATGCAGCAGTGAAATCTGAGTACATCTATGGATGCCCAACTGGCAATCCAAACAAAAATAAAATATGGGAAAAATACTGAAGGGAATTACCCTTCTCCCATAGGAAATCTCTAGAATGACTTTCCTTCAACAAACTGGTCGTCCAAACCCCAACGTGAGCCCTTCTGCGCTGTCTCCCACACGTGTGGCTCAAAACTTCCTCTGATGAAGTCGTTTGACCTCCAGCTGCTGAGGAAATCGTCTCTCCAGCCTTCTGGAACCTCTGCCCGACCTTTGGAACTGAGAACGATTTTTCTCTCCACCAAATTGATCTACCTTGTTGAAGCTACTGCGCAGAGTCTCTGTGCTGCCTCTTTGGGATAACTTGGCCCTCTTGCTGCTGCCTCTCCAGATCTAGAAATATTTCCTCCGGATCACTGTCCCTACCCCTCACACTGCTTTGATTCGTCTCTCTCTCCGGCAACTGACTGCTGCTACTCTGGAAATCGATCTTCCAATGAAATCGAACTCTACAAGTGTCTTCTCCATCACCACATCGACCTCCTCTTATAATCCTATGTTGAAACACCAACGACCAAGATTAAAACATAATCAATGGCTAAGATCATCTTGGAGTCGATCCGTGTGAGTTTCTAAACTATTCTCGCGTTATCTCAATTAATACCTATGTTGCACGGGTTCGCGAACCCGGGGGTGGGGTTCTCGAATCTGTCCCGGGTTTTCGTCCCCAAGTACCGGATTTAGGTACGGGTGCTTTTGAGAAGAATCCATAAGAACTGGGTTCTTCTATGAAGAACCAGGTTCTCCATTAAAAAAATTTGAGTTCTTTTGTCTTGACGAGTACGGAGAACCCTGATGATGGGTACCTAGAACCCAAAAATCGGGTTCTAACTTCTTTGGGGTTCTTGTGGACCGATTTTGGATTAAAAATTTAAATAAATTTTTTTATTGAAAGTTAAAAATTAAAATTAATAAAAGTTGGTTAAAAAAATTATTGAAAGTTAAAGGTAAACCGTAAATATTAAAACCTAAAGGCTAAGTCGAATTTGCTTTCATTTTGTTTAGCCTTCAACAACGGTAGAGGACGAGCATTCAATGGGAGACATTTGGTTTCCGAGGACGAGGTGTTTGAGTGGAATTTGTTGGTGTATGCACAAGGACTGGAGGTTTCCTCCACAAAGACACTGACGCCTTGATAAGATAAGATAAGATATTTATATTCACGTCCAACTAATGACCACAAAGTAGGTCAAAGGGACTGTTGGGTACAGTGATGTCCATACAATGTGGGAGAACCGAACGGTCTCCTATAAAAATACAATGCATGAATATAAAAGGTACAATGCAGGAACATAAAAATACAATGTATGGAATGCTTTGGCTGAGAAGATCCAGGAGCTAATGGGTTTGAGGATCAAACCCATCTCTCCTAACATTTGAGTCTGAATGAACACTGAAGAAACTCCACAAAGTCTGTTGGACCAATGAAGGGTCGGTGGAAAGTGCAGATTATCCTCTAGATCGTTGCCTGGGGGAGTTCGCGCACTGCTGAGGCTTGGAGGACCTAGTTTGTCTTCCAGGAACGGATCTGAGCCGGATTTTTTGCTGAAATCTCGTGTGGCAAGGTGAGGTTCCACAAATCCTCATTGATCTAGAGCATGGATATGAACTAGTATCAATCGGTCTCTTGGTGCCCCTGTTTGAAGGTAGTACCCTAAAAAATGTCGTGATCCTTTGTTTGGGTCTAGTCTGATGGGAGGCTACAGAATATGTGCTCGAAACCTGAGAGACTCCTGCATATATAGGGCCAAACATCTCTGATCGAGATACCTGAAAAAGTTGGCGAGGGTCTAAGAATCTCTGAACAAGTAATGGAACCTTCCTCTGATCTCGTAGTAGACAGGGCATCCAAAAATGAAGTGCACCTCGATCTCCACATCCTGTAAATGACATACTCAGGAGATTCTGTCTGATCTATCAATCTGGTGGTCTATCTCTACCCGAAGTCTATGAGAGCCTACTCTGAACTAGCCTAGAGGAAAGCGAAGAGCTTGCATCCAATGGTGAAACGTGTACTGAGGTCGAACAATGAGCTTGTCTCTCAACTCCAAGAAGTGCTCAGCGTAGAAGGCCATATTTGGGTGCAACCCTCCCGGAGGATTGACCTAGGTGACTTGGATGAACTACTTGTAGATGTCCTCCCTGATGATCTTGTTCAACTCCTGTCTAGTAGGTAAAAGGTGACCAGGAGCATCTAAGGAGTATCAAAAAGGAGGGAGATGATCCAACTGAATGTCCATTGATTCTAAGAATCTGAAACTCCTCTAAACCAACATCTGGCCTGACCTGAGGGAGTAGAACGAGCAATAGTCTCAGAAGAGCAATATGGCAAGTAAGGATACTGGTCCCTACTCTGTATCGAGTCTACAAAACCTCGAACACGATGCAAGAATGAGATCAAACTGAAAACCGTCTCAAGCCGAAAGGGCTGAGCTCCAAACTATACAAGGATGATGTGCTGAGGTACTGTCTGTTTGCATCTAATGATGCGGCGGAGAAGAAGAGTCTGGACTCTCTCAGCTGAAGCCCAATTCGACTCAAGTAAAGACGATCCCCAAATCTCTGAGCCATATAGAACAGTGGGACGGGCCAAGGTGTCCACGAGGCTCATCTTGGATGAGATGTCCCGGAAGTGATGTCGAAAGCACTGTGTCTCAAGAAGGGCTAATGATCCATATCCTTTGTTAATCTGAGGCTGAAGCGGGGACCTGAGAATTGCATCCCCAGGTATGTGTATGTGCTAGTGATCTCAACCTCCTCCCGTTTGAATAAGAAGTGAAGGTCCAAAGTTTTCTTCACCTCATTGAAGATCATAACCTTGGTTTTACCTAGGTTGACTGTCAACTGTCGAAGATTGCAATACAAAGCTAAGGTATCCAGTTGCCTCTGTAATCCTTCTGGAGATGAGGAGAGGAGGACCATGTCGTCAGCAAAGAGTAGAATAGATATCAGAACCTGGTGAAGAAGGCAGCCATCGGTTTCCTGGATATGCTCGTGTAGAAATGCCTCCAACTCATCAATACAGATCCCAAACAGGGTAGGGGACAATGGACAACCCTGATTAACCTCAATAGTGCTTTGGATAAAATCAGACATCCCATGAGCCATGCGAAGACGACCAAGGACAAACTCATACAGGCGCATAATAGTTGTCAATAGGGTTGCCGAGATGCCAATATCTCTGAGTCTCTGGAGTAAGGCTTCCCTCAAAACAGAGACAAAAGATTTCCGAAAATCTACAAAACAATAGTAGACTTTCGAAGAGCGGTGTCGTGCCTCCTCAATCACAGCGCAGAGGGTGAAGATGTGGTCAATGGTCTCATGAGCCGGTCGAAAACCTGCCTATCCCCTAGCTCTGAATTGTCTCTGCTGAAGGTAGTTGGAGAGTTTCCTATGTAGAACAGTAGCATACAACTTCGAGAACGTGTGTCCCACCATGATCGTTCTATAGTTATTGGGATTTGAGCTGGAGCCTGATTTGTGGATCGGATGGATGATGTGGTGTGACCATGCCGGTGGAAAACCTTCCCGGGCTACATGGTTGAAGAGATCTGCCAAGTAGCTAACCAAAGCACGAAAACCGTGCTTAAAAAACTCTGCTTGGTAGCCTTCCTCATCAGCTGCTTTGCTGCTATTCATCACCCAATTGGCCTCTCTAATATCTCTGTCTGAGAATAGGTAACAAGAAGAGGGTGGGGAGGTAACATGAATTTGGGCTTGCCTTGGAATATCATAAAGGTTGGAAGTGTGAGAGAACATGGATGTAGGGTCAAGGTCAGATGGAAGAGGGGAGCATCAGGGAAGGATGGTATGCCAAAATTGTTTAGGGGAGTGGGCAAGGAGAGCAGAAAGTCTACGTCTTCTACGAGAGACAAAGAGTCATTTCTTACGATGGAGGAGACGACGATAAGAAGCTTTGAGGTCGAGGTAGAGGGGTTGAGAGTGGGTGAAAGCATATCGAAGCTCTCGATGTAGAGAATCGCATTTGCCATCATACCATTTGTTGATGGGACAAGATCCAATTTTTGGGGAGATGGAAGTGGAACGAGTGGAGTGGGTGAAGGATTTGAGTGCTGCTTCCTAAATGGCAGATGAAAGACTGGTGTATTTAGTGGAAGAAAAATTAAGCAAGGAGAATTGGGTCTTCGATGGGAGCAACCTGTGTAGGGTAGAGGAGAAGATGTCAGGGTCGCCATCATCAAATCGAAAGGTGGTTCGGGGTGGGCCCCGAGGAGAAGGATGGGGTGGAAGGGGAGGGTCAAATCGGAGAGAGAAGGAAAAAAGTGCATGATCAACAAGGGGGATGGGGGAGACCGAGAGATGACGAATAAAAGGGAGCAAGTTTTGGCTAGTGAGGACATAATCAACTACACTCACACCCCCGTCATATGTCTGACATGTGAAGAAGCAGGAGTCTGGGAAACATGGGAGACCATTTAAAATTAACAACTCCTGTGATTCCCCCAACTACAATAGATGCTTAACATAAACTGTAGTGGGCCCCAAAGCATCATCTGACATCCGATGAAGCCCTATTGAATCTCGATCTATCCCCTAGGTACAAAACACATCCTCTGACCAATCGTGGAGAGGGATCTGGAGATCTCTAGTACGATCATTGAAGTCACCTAGGAGGATGACTTCCCCAACAACAGAGTATTGGATGATGCCGGAGTACAAGTGTATAAAGGGGTCCCCATTTGAGCCATTATGGATGGAAAATGGTGAAGAGGCTGGGGGAAAGTAACAAACTGCTATGTAGATGTTCCTCGGAGGTGAGAATCCGATGCTAATTTGAATCCACATAAACTTGGAAAACTCATCTTCGGCTACCAAAGATACCTTGTTTCGGAGTGAGTCACTAGCTAAACAAGCAACTCCACCTGACCCTTTGACCCCTCCCGAGCTCCTCGTCTCCTGCCTGCAAAATGAGAACCAATGGTAACCTGCAATATTTGGGAGAGGTCCAACATGGCTCGCATGAGTGTCGGTGACGAAGAGGATGTTCGCTGATTCGAGAGCATCATACAAGAGTCGCGGTGATGACTAGAAAGATCCATTGCCATTCCAACAACGGATAGAAATGCCTATACCCTATCATCTCCCCAAGTGAGCCCATCATTTGGAACCTCCAGTTCAGGGTTCCCACCCAAGTGGGAAGGAGTCTCAATTGACTGCTCGAAGATTCCTGATAACTGCCCATTTCCCTACCTGTCGTGCTGCCATAACCTGTTCTCTTGATTGTTTATGTTCCACAACTTATGCTTGAGTGAGGTCTTCATCCAAGAAAATCTTGCTGGGAAGAGAAAACTACTTCCGCTTAGCCCTGAGGGCGCGGAGTCGATCAGATGCACTCTGAAACCTGAGGAAGAGAGTGGAGTCATAGCCCAACCAGGCTCTATCCAGAGCTATATTGGGGAGGCTAAGGGTATCCCGAAGGAACCTAGCCCCCACTTCCATAGGATTCAGAGAGGGACGAGGTAAGGGGAGACCTCTCACCTTGAGATTCAATTCTCTTGTCCGTTTAGTGCATTCTTCCACAAGTTTTGCTTGCACCACCTCCTCAACTGTTGCAAGAGGGGGTAGGAGTTTTATCCTTTGCCCGAACCACCTGTGCCCAAGAATTGATGTGTGTCTCAGTTTCTTTTTTGAAGGGGGTCTGTTGGGATCGAATTTCTTCCTTATTGCTTTTAAGGTCAAGAATTTCTGAATGCAACATATCATTTGGAGGATGGAGATTCTCTTGCTCTTTGCTTTCAAATAATATCTTCTAAAGGGATAAATTATCCCCTTCCACCTCCGAAATTCTGGTAGATAGAGTGTGTATTTCTAAATGAAGCTTGTTGTTTTCAATTTCCAGAAATTCCATTTTGCGCAAAATTTGTTTAACTTGGGCTGTCCGGAATGAGAAATTCAACTCCATGGCTTTTTCATGGACCCCATTTACCGCTTGACCCTTAGCCACTATTATTGCAGGTTTAGGTGAAGTTGGGGCTCTGACATGATTTCAAGGAATTGGTTGACGCCCATGTCTGAGTCCATCGCAGGTCTTGTAAAAACACTGCAAAGACAAGAGCTGTTACTTGAGTTGTTATATAGCTGATTCGTGGTTTTTGTCAAACACTTAGCATGCATCCCAAAAACACGTAGCAACTCTATTCCTATCTTGGTCTGCCCCTTTGCTGTTGCTATTCCTGGTCTTTATTCGCTATTTGCTGCCCTATAATAAAGATGCTGCAAACTTTCCACAATGTAAAGCCCAAATGATCCTCCGCAAGTGTAATCAACGACTACAGAGAATGCGTTCTGTCAGTTCGTCGATTTTTCTATGGCAACCGAAATATCTCTAAAATCCCTGAAATACAAACGGCAGGGTTGCTTGTATCTTGTTTGTCAAAATTGGCTCAACTTCCATTTCTTTGGCCGATGCTATTGCCGCTTGTCTGAGTCGCTGTCCGTTGAGGCTCTTGCCGCCTTCCTTTGTAAACTGAGAAAACCAAGTAATTTATGGGTACTGCTGTATGCCTGCACAACGGTCTTCGCAGTCCATTAAGCACAGAACGCGCAAAGCCTCTTTCAATTTACCCGACTTATGAAATAGTAGAGCAGAGCCAGTGAAAAAGTAGTAATGCAATGTGAGGCTATCACCAGTCGCAACCAAGAATTAGGAGTTGCCGTGGAGTTGAGTTCTTAGAATGGTTTCTGCCTATCTAGCTCCCGATTCAGAATGTCGAGCAATTGAAAGCATTGGGCACGATCTGGAGCTTTACCTGAGCTCTATTCCTAAGTAACCAGAAAAGTGATCGCCAGTGTGTGTTTCTGGGTGAAACCTGTCAGAGTCAGAAAATAAGTCAAAACACCATTTCTGCATGTTGAATTCCGTCTGGATTGAAAATTGGTTGGTTTGCAAGAGAGTCGAGGCACAATCTGTGCGACGTGACTCAATCCACATAACTGCAATCCACAGAGACGCATCACGCACTCCACAGGTACTTGACACTTGACTCTTGCCCACCTTCAGTGAAAAAATGAAATGTACCCTCAAACACTTGTAATTAAAGCAAAAAATTACATTCAGGATTCAAAATCCTAACAATGCTAAAAGGAAAATGAGAACAACACAGGAAATTAATCTGGGTTTTATAGCAATTTCTCACTGGAACTATTGTCGGAAACCTATAACAACAACATGCTTTTGCAGATTTTATACATAAAACCACTTACATATTGTGGAAAAGTGTATTCTAGCTTACTGGTGATTTTGATTGATAATACTCTTTTACACTTTACTTTTACGTTATGGTTATGACATGAAAAGTGCAATGATTCTCTTTCCTTTGATATCCAAATGCACCAATGGTCCATGTGATGTTAGTGTTTTCTTGGTTTTCATTGTCGAAACTGAAAAGCAATCAACCAATTGTCGGAAACCATCATATTTTTTCAACACTAAAGCATCATCAAAACATGGCATAGTTTAAATCATAAATATTTTAGTTTTCTTGTTTAACGCTGAAAAATATACAAATTCATATATATTATAATTTATAAAATATAATATTTATATAATATTATATACATAAATTATAATATACCTCCGACAAACCCACGCACCCTGTTTCAAAAAATGATGTACCCGTCCCCATTCCCGTCCCTGAACCCATGTTTCTTGGAATCATAGATTAATACTGATTAATTAACAATATTTTCTAAGTTTAGACTTAGGAAATATTGAAAATTCAATTAATAATCTAATTGAGACACTTCTAGGCGGAATTTCCAAAAACGATTTCTGGGTTCTGGAGATATCATGTATTCTAGTCTCTCCACAAAGTTTCGTGGCTAGAACATGTTGATTTTTATAGCATTGGGAAGTGTTCTAAGTCTCATTTTTGGTGGAGAGGCTTCGACAATAGTTATCCAGAGAACCCAGAAATCGTTTGTGGAAATTCCACTCGGATATGGCTTTATTAAAATAATTAATTATTTTAATGCAGACCCTAAGTCTAAACTTAGGGAAATTAAATAATTAAAGGGTATTAATAAAGCAGAGTGTGAATTTTCTAGAAAACGAAGATCAAGTCATCTTTTAATCTGAGCCATTGATTAACGATATAATCTTGGTCGTTGATTCATCAACAAGAAGACTATAAGAAGGGGCTTGAGGGTCATTTGGAAATCAAGCTGGGGACATTCTCAGTACCCAAATGAAACCGATTCTAAAGCAAGAGAATTCAATTTCAGTGGGTGAGTTTGTAGAGGCGGGTTTGCAGAAGCAGAAGGAGGAGGGAGGATTTATTTATCGGAGAAGCAGAAGTCTGGAGGATGAAGGGAAGGGTGAGCTGATCGACAGCAAGATCCCCTCCACGCAAAGTTACGCAGTCTAGGGAGAGATTGCGTAGAGCTCTCACGTTGGATGACACAGAGGGTGAAGGAGGTCACCCCAAGGGTCCGAAATTCTTTTGAAGGTTCCAGAAAATTCAGCCAGGTGTATGCTACATTTACTCTGCTCATTAGGACTCTTGTAAATGTACTTTTCACTTCTGAAGATAAATACAAAACCTTCATCTGCTGCAACGATTTTCCCACATTGGGTTTTTCCGAGACAATTCTCCAAAAATAATTGTGTTCATATGGTTGTTTCTATTGTGCTACTTGTGTAATTTTCTGTTCTTATGCTTTTGATTAGAGTGAAGATCTGCAAATGTGTTTATTTCAGAATTCACTGAAACTTCTATAAATAAATTATCTCATAAGTAGGAGAAATAAACCAATTATTGCAGTAATAATTTTCAGTCTTGAAAATTTCGCAGAACTCATCCGATGCTACAAAAACTAACACTCCCTCTTAGCGAGGAATGAGTTCTAGTACCACTGCACACCCTGTAGCAACACCCTGTCTCTGCATCATCTCCTGTCACACTACTGATGTCTAGCTGCTGCTGCCCACCAACTACTGCGCAACTTTGATATACATTGCATCTGTGTTGTTGCTGACCCTGCTGAACTGTTGCCAACACTGCATCTACACTGCAAATCTGTTGTTGTTGTTACTAGAACATCTGCAACTGAAAAATACCCAAAACTGAACCAACTGTGTTCATTATGATACCTCTGTCACCCGAGTCCTGACTGCTACTAGCATCTGCAATGTCATTGGGAATTTGCGTTGCTCCTGACTCTGGACTGTGCCATTTGCACTGCTGCCAATTTTGCACTGCGCTTCCCAGCATCTAACTGCTACTAGTCTCTACAACTGTCACTTTGGCATGTGACTGCACCAACTGCCACTGGTCCATCTTGCCACTGAACACTGTGGGTCCCCGTAGCCAGGTACTGATCCAAGAGGTGGATTCCTCAAGGATCCTGCCCCTCTGTAGCTCTCTGGTGCTACAAAACAAAGTCACCCCACCTCACGCTTGGAGGTATATTGGCGAACATAGCGAAGTCTTCGTCCAGCCTAGAGGAAAGCCTATCGATCTCTGTTGATCAGCGGTTGTCAATGATGTCAACCCAAGCAGCACCAGGGGCTAACCCAATATTGCATGGGAATTTTGACCTACCAAATTACTATATTCTGGTTCAAGAATGCTTTTGATGGTTTCTATTTGTCGAGATGTTTCCGTTGATATATGGCACACCATGTAATTCTTCATGGTTTGAGAGATATTCATGTTGAAGTTTGTACCCCTATTTAGTGGGCTAAAACCCTATGGGGTTGTGGCATGGGTCATTGAAAAGTCATAATTAATATTTTTTAAGCTCCTAAAATCCCTCCCACGTTCACTTGTTGAAGCCTCTCTCAACCTAAGCATTTATATAAATTGTGATCCTCATATCCTCCTCATGCAAGGGATTTGGCTATTTGAAACAGGTCATCGTGGCATTTTCGCTCTAACTTTTTTTCTACGAAGGTTCAGAAGCTGAAATTTTTATGAGGCGAAGCCAAAATCCTGAGGAAGCTGCTGTGAAAATTTCAGATCAAGGTGCGCAATATTTTCGGAGATATGATCTGTGGAAGTCAGTGTTTTTGCAGGCTCCTGAAATTCATCTCAAAGAAGTGACCTTGGGAAAATCATCATAACTCTCTCTCTGTGTATCAGATTGGAATTCCATAGAAAGTGGCAGATAGTGCACAGTCTGTAGTTCTCTCTATCAATTTCAGAGCCGAATGAAGAAGCAGTGACACGTGGCATGCCGTACAAGTTCGCTCTACTGAAACAGTCCATAATTAGGGCATTGTGAGAGATTGGGTATAACTCTCTCTTGAAGAATCCAAATTGGGTCAGACTTGTGGCATTGGAAAGACAACTCAGAGGAATACTGCAGTACTGAAAATTAGATATTTGGGATCTGAAATAACAGAGATACACCACATTCAATATTGAGCTCCTAGAAGGCAAAGAAAAAGCTAGATCATGTGTTGTTAAGGGCTGCAAAGGACCAGACTTTCTAGGGAAGTAAAGCAAAGCAAGGTGCAGCAGAGGGTAGCATGACAAGAGCAACAACCAAGGTACATAACAACAACAAGAAGTTCATCACATGAAGTCTTCAAGTGGACAGCACTGCATACAATCATTGTAAAGGTATCATTGTACTAAGTCATTGTAAATACATTATTGTACAAATTGTACTAGTGTCTATCTGCCAAGAGTTGAAGAGGCAGTGTCGGGTGGTCTAGGATCATCATTAGGTGGTTGTGTCATAGTTGGGGTTATGTTCTAGTGTGTCTTCTTCTTCTACATCATTCTATATCATTGTGAAGTGGACCATTTTCCCTGGTACGAGAGTCCATTCTTCTTTTATTCTTCTATAGGGTGGTAGGGTGGTGCTAGGGTGAGTTGTAGCTCATCGTGTGGAGGCATCCGTTCGCCTGACTACCGAAGAATCTCGGGCATTGGAGCGTCCATCCAGTGGGAGCTAGAGAAGAATGATTTTCTAGATTCTAGGAAGTTGGAGCTTTATTTTCAATTGGAGTTGAAAAGAATTATTAGAAAAGCATTAGGTGGTTTTTGTCCCCGAGTGGGTTTCCACCTTAAAAATTGTGTGCATTTGTGTTCCTCTTGTTTGCTGCTATCATTGTACAAACACTGATAATAATTGAAGATTAACTAATGCTCTAATTGAAAGAAATACTAATTCACCCCCCCCCCCTCAGTATTTCCAACAATTGGTTTCAGAGCTTGGTTCCTTCAATAGCAGTTTAACAGCTGGAAGGAGGTCATGAAGCATACCAAGAATGGTGTACCTCTATTCAATGAAAATAATTATGCACTTTGGAAAGGAAGAATGGAGGTCTATCTCTTGGCGCAAGGTTACGAAGTATGGGACACTATTCAAAATGGATTTACATCAACTATGGATGAACAAGGTAAGAAGAATTTGGTAAATGATGCAAAAGCAAAGAATATTATTATCAGTGGACTTATTGAATCTGCTTATCATAAGGTGTTGGGTTGTAAAACTGCCAAAAATGTATGGGGAAAGCTTGAGAATATATATGCAGGTGACTCAAATGTCAAAGAAGCAAAGCTTCAAATCTATAGAGAAAAATTTGAGCAACTCAGAATGAAAGAAGATTGCAACATTGCTGCATACTTCTAATACGTTGATGAAATAACCAATACTCTGGAAGGATTGGAAGAGCCAGTTGACGAGAAGACTATTATACGGAAGATTCTTAGAACGTTACCAGGGAGATTCAACCCATAGGTATCGGTCTTAGAATACAGTGCAAATCCGGACAAACTCAGCAAAGAGGAATTACATGGAGTTCTCATAGCATATGAAATGAGACTTGATGAAGAAGAGGGTACTTCAAATCTAGAAACTGCGTTCGTTGCATTTAAGAAAACCAATAAGGACAAACAACCTTCAATTGAAATGACATGCACCTGCAAGTGTGAAGAAAAGGGAGATGATGGAGAAGGTCTTTCAGATGAAGAACATGCTTACTTTACAAGAAAACTAAAAACTGGTAAGGGAAAATTCAAAATTAAACTTCCATTGATATGTTTTGGTTGTGGTGAGGTTGAACATTTCACAGCGAATTTCTGAACAAAAGTGATGGCAACTCAAAAGGAAAGAAAGGCTTTAAGAAATTCAACAAGCAAGGCAAAAAGAAAGGATCCAAAAGGAACTTTGTCTCTAAAGAAGATAGCTCAGCATTCGATGAAGAAAGTGACAGCAAAGAAGAAGCCAATGAGAAAGTATTGTTTATGGCCAAGTACAATAAACAAGAAGTATCAAACAATGAAGAAGAAGGGTTGACCATAGAAGAATTTTCTGAGGAGGCAATCAAGCTTATAAAAGAGTTCAATGCTGAGAAGATCCGTTCCAATACTCTTGAAGAACAAGTTCAAGGTCTCAAAATTGAAGTTGAAGAACACAAATGTATTGAAGAGTCACTTCAAAAGAAGTTGGAAGAAAGCAACCAAGAAAGGGAAGCATTAGAAGCCGAAGTAGTCTCGTTGCGTAAGGAAGTAAAGAAGGGAAAATTTGTCCAAAACTATGCCAATAGCTCAAGGGCATTGGAAGAACTCATCAACAATCAACGATCTTACAATGACAGAAGTGGCCTCGATTACAAAGAAGAAGAAGCAAGACCTTCTACAAAAAAATACAATGAACCTATGAGATCTGACATACATGTAGACTTCATTGGACAAGATTCGCAAGCACATCCTTGGAAGACGATTCCTCGACAAATATTTTCATCCAGGTACCAACATATTTTTCATGGCTATTGTTATTCATGTGGAAAATTTGGTCATAAAGCTGTAGAATGTCGCACATACCCTAGGAACCAATACAATTCCAGGAGATCCTTCAAATATGAACCTCCCAGGGCTCAACGAAACATCAATAGATTTGAACATTTAAGAAATAATATGGAATGTTACAAATTTCAGAACTTTGGACACATAGCCAGAGACTGCAGACTTGAAAATCCTCCAGAAGAATCTTCGAAGCCACAGAATGAACGAACATGGAAGAAGAAGACTGATGATTTGCTTTTGCTCTCAAGGCTCAAAACAACAAAGATGTGTGGTATGTTGACAGCGGTTGCTCAACGCATATGACTGGAGATAGAAGGAAATTTGTATCTCTGAAAGAGAAGAAGGATGGAATTGTATCATTTGGAAATGATCGATCTTCAAATGTTATAGAATCAGGTACCGTCACTCTCGGAAGCAAATATTTTATAGCCAAGAATGTTCTATTGGTTGAAAACATGAATCAAAATCTACTCAGTGTTGGACAAATGTGTGATCAAGGACACACAACGCTATTCAACTCCACAAAATGTGAAATCAGGAAAGGCAGGTATGGTAAAATTGTGGCTATAGCGAGTCGAGCTCAAAACGACATATATTTTCTAGATAAAGTAACTAAAGCATGTCTACTAGCTAAAGAAGATGAAAGATGGTTATGGCACAAACAAATGGGTCACATAAACTTTGACAATCTTGTCAGGATAAGCAAAAAGGGAGCAGTACGAGAAATGCCGAAAATCTCAAAACCTTCCAACACACTGCGTGAGGCCTGTCGGCATGGCAAGCAGACAAAAGTCCAATTTAAAACAAAAGAACACTTTGCATCACATCCATTGGAATTGATACGTACTGATCTATGTGGTCTTGTGAGAACAAAAGGCTTAGATGGAGAATTATATTTCATGTTAATGATAGATGACTATACCAGGATGATAGCCGTCAGTTTCCTAAAGAAAAAATCTGAAGCATTTGAGTGCTTTAAGATCTGCAAGGAGTTAGTTGAAAATGAAATTGATTTGAAAATAAATTGTCTAAGATCAGATAATGGTGGAGAATTCACTTTCAAATTATTTCAGCAATACTGTGATGAAAATGGAATAGAAAGACAATTTTCAACAGCATGAACACCTCAGCAAAATGGAGTTGCTAAAAGAAAGAACAAAACCGTACAGGAAATGGGTAGAACAATGTTGAAGGACTCAAAATTGGATGAAAAATTCTGGGTTCAAGCAATTGATACGACAGTTTTCATTATCAACTAAAGTCTTCTCAAAAATAATTGCAACAAGACTCCATATGAATTATGGAAAGGAAAACCAGCTAATGTAAAATATTTCAGAATCTTCAGAAGCAAATGTTATATCAAAAGAGAAGATCGAAATATGGGTAAGTTTGAATCACGTGTTGATGAAGGTATCTTTGTTGGTTACTCACGCAAAAGAAAGGCCTATAATTGTTATAATCTAAGACAAAAACAGATAGTGGAGAGCATAAATGTTACATTTGACGAAGATGGTGTTCTAGCGAATAATGATGAGGATCTAGAATCTTTGAAACTTGAGACAGAGGCTGAAAGTGACACAGATAAAATTGTAGAACAAGAAGCAACTATCAACGAGGAAGAAGTAAATAATGATCATCAAAATATACCAGAACAACAACAAGAAGCTCCTCCAAGGAGAACAAAAGAATGGATTCAAAAGAACCATCGATAAAATCAAATCATTGGTGACATAAATGAAGGTCGACAGCTTCGTTTATCACAACAAGCTCACATTTCTTTTCTAGCAACCTTTGAGCCTAGTAGTTTTGAGAAAGCCAACCAGAAAGAACATTGGGTAGCAGCTATGAATGAAGAATTGGATCAAATTGAGAAGAATAACACCTGGGAATTAGTTCCCCGACCAAAAGATAAAAATGTCATTGGGACTAAATGGGTGTTCAGGAACAAATTGAATGAAGATGGGCAGGGTACCAGAAACAAAGCAAGATTGGTTTGCAAAGGCTATGCACAAGTGGAAGGAATTGATTTCGATGAAACATTTGCACCAGTTGCTAGAATGGAAGCCATCCGTATGTTTCTCGCCTATGCATGTTCAAGAAAAATCAAAGTCTACCAAATGGATGTTAAGTCAGTATTTCTGAATGGAGAATTAGAAGAAGAAGTTTACATTGAACAACTTGAAGGTTTTCTACTATCAGAAAAAGAAGAATATGTTTGCAGGTTAAAGAAGGCTCTATATGGTCTCAAGCAGGCTCCCAGAGCATGGTATGCTCGTCTTGATGGATATCTACGTCAATAAGGGTTCAAGAAAGGTACTGTTGATAGCAATCTTTATTTACAAATAGATAAAGATAATTTAACAATCGTTGAGGTATATGTGGATGATATAATATTTGGTAGCAATGATGATCGACTAAGTAAGAACTTTTCTACAAAGATGCAAAGTGAGTTCGAGATGTCTTTACTTGGTGAGCTGACATACTTCTTAGGGCTTCAAATATCTCAGCAAGAGAAAGGAATATTTATATGTCAAGCCAAGTACATCAAGGAAATGCTCAAGAAATTCAAAATGGAAGATTGCAAACCCGTCCTTACTCCGATGGTAACAAGTTGCAAATTGAGCATAGATGACTCATCTAAGGATGTGGATCAGAGGTTGTATAGATCTATGATTGGTAGTCTTCTATATGTAACAGCCTCTCGGCTAGATGTTATGCAAGCAGTTGGACAAGTAGCAAGATTCCAAGCAGCACCAAAAGAATCACATATTATTGTCGTCAAAAGAATTCTTCGATATCTAAAGGGCACATAAGAATATGGCTTGTGGTATCCCAAGGGTAACAATCTCATTATTCAAGCCTTTACAGATGCAGATTGGGCAGGAAGCGTTGATGATCGTAAGAGTACTAGTGGAGCAGCATTCTATCTAGGTGGTTGTCTCGTATCATGGTTGAGCAAAAAGCAAACTTCAATCTCGTTATCTACAGCGGAAGCAGAATACATTGCAACAACATCATGTTGTACTCAAGTCCTTTGGATGAAACAAACTTTGCAAGATCTTCAAGTACAATTCAGTGAGCCTATTCCCATATTCTGTGACAACACTAGTGCCATCAACATCTCCAAGAATCCTGTCATGCATTCAAAAACAAAACACATTCCGATCAAATATCATTTTGTTAGAGAACAAGTCGCTGAAAAGAATATCAAACTTGAGTATGTTTGTACAAAAGAACAAATTGTTGATATCTTCACTAAACCTTTACCTCGTGAAGCATTTGAATATCTTCGTCAGAGGCTTGGGATTCTCCCAAGTTCTCATTAGATTACAGGTCTGCAGGACGGTTGTGTGTCAAGGGGAGTGGAAGTGTGTATAGATCATCAGGGTGGTTGTGTTTCGCGGGGAGTTACCCTTTGCCATTGATGTCAAAGGGGGAGAGAATGTTGTAGGAAGAGGTGTCATGATCGCAGGGGGAGTGCTTGTGTTGCCATCAATGTCAAAGGGGGAGATTGTTGATCAGCGGTTGTCATTGATGTCAACCCAAGCAGCACCAGGGGCTAACCCAATATTGCATGGGAATTTTGACCTACCAAATTATTATATTCTGGTTCAAGAATGCTTTTGATGGTTTCTACTTGTCGAGATGTTTCTGTTGATATATGGCACACCATGTAATTCTTCACGGTTTGAGAGATATTCGTGTTTGAAGTTTGTACCCCTAGTTAGTGGGCTAAAACCCCATGGGGTTGTGGCATGGGTCATTGAAAAGTCATAATTAATATTTTTTAAGCTCCTAAAATCCCTCCCACGTTTACTTGTTGAAGCCCCTCTCAACCTAAGCATTTATATAAATTGTGATGCTCATATCCTCCTCATGCAAGGGATTTGGCTATCTGAAACATGTCATCGTGGCATTTTCGCTCTAACTTTTTTTCTACGAAAGTTCAGAAGCTGAAATTTTTATGAGGCGAAGCTGAAATCCTGAGGAAGCTGCTATGAAAATTTCAGATCAAGGTGCGCAATATTTTCGGAGATATGATTTGTGGAAGTCAGTGTTTTTGCAGGCTCCTGAAATTCATCTCAAAGAAGTGACCTTGGGAAAATCATCATAACTTTCTCTCTGAGTATCTAATTGGAATTCCATAAAAAGTGGTAGATAGTGCACAGTCTGTAGTTTTTTCTCTATCAATTTAAGAGCCGAATGAAGAAACAGTGACACGTGGCATGCCTTACAAGTTCGCTCTGCTGAAACAATCCATAATCAGGGCATTGTGAGAGATTGGGTATAACTCTCTCTTGAAGAATCCAAATTGGGTCAGACCTGTGGCATTGGAAAGACAACTCATAGGAATACTACAGTACTGAAAATTAGATATTGGGGATCTGAAATAACAGAGATACACTAGATTCAATATCGAGCTCCTAGAAGGCAAAGAAAAAGCTAGATCATGTGTTGTCAAGGGCTACAAAGGACCAGACTTTCTAGGGAAGCAAATCAAAGCAAAGTGCAGCAGAGGGTAGCATGACAAGAGCAGCAACGAAGGTACATAACAACAGCAAGAAGTTCATCACATGAAGTCTTCAAGTGGGCAGCACTGCATACAATCATTGTAAAGGTATCATTGTACTAAGTCATTGTAAATACATTATTGTACAAATTGTACTAGTGTCTATCTGCCAAGAGATGAAGAGGCAATGTCGGGTGGTCTAGGATCATCATTAGGTGGTTTTGTCATAGTTGGGGTTATGTTCTAGTGTGTCTTCTTCTTCTACATCATTCTATATCATTGTAAAGTGGACCATTTTCCCTGGTACGGGAGTCCATTCTTCTTTTATTCTTCTATAGGGTGGTAGGGTGGTGCTAGGGTGAGTTGTAGCTCATTTGGTGTTGGGGCATCCATTCAGTTGACTACTGAAGAATCTCGGGCATTGGAGCATCCATCCAGTGGGATCTAGAGAAGAATGCTTTTCTAGATTCTAGGAAGTTGGAGCTTTATTTTCAATTGGAGTTGAATATTAAAGAATTATTAGAAAATCATTAGGTGGTTTTTGTCCCTGAGTGGGTCTCCACCTTAAAAAAATTGTGTATTAGTGTTCCTTTTGTTTGCTTCTATCATTCTACAAACACTGATAATAATTGAAGCTTAACTAATGCTTTAATTGAAAGGAATACTGATTCACCCCCCCTCCCAGTATTTCCAACAATCTCTACAGAAGCTTCATGTTGGTCCGGCTTCTCCTCCTTTCCCTTCTTCCTAAGAGGACACTGGGTACCCAAGTGGCCTAGCTCACCACATCTAGAGCACTTGACCTTTGACAGGTGCTTCTTCTTCTTCCTCTGCTCCCCTTGTCCCTAATTGGGACCCTTAGATGCGAGGGTCACATTCTCCTCCTCCTTCATCGTCTTCAATCCACTCATGTTGCCAGTGATGGAGCTTTTCAAAAGAGCTCTTATTAACTCCTCCTGCTGCAATTCAAACCACATCCTGTCCTATCCTGGTTGCGTGTCTCTGCCCAATATGTTTTGGACAAGAATTGCCACTCCTTAGAGACGGAGTTGAGAGCTAATTGCACTAGCTTCGTGGGTTGAGGCGCTGCCCCAACAACTAACAACTGGTCTCAAACCTCTTGAATCCTGGCAAGGAAGGGGTCTATGCCTTCCCCTTTTTGCATGCGGATGCATCTCAACTTCTCCTCGAGGTACATCTTCCGCTGCTCGGAAGTACCTTGATACAATGTGGCGAGAGCATCCCACATCTGCTTGGCAGTATCCTTGCTAGCTATATGCGAGACTACATGATCCCAAACTCCATCTAAGATCAACCGCTTCGCCCGTGCTATCTCCTTTCTATACTCTTTCAGCTGATCTGCATTCGTGGGAACCGCCACCACATTATCGATATATGCCTTCAGGCTAGATTCATCTCGAAGGAGGAGATCCTTGCCTTCCAGATGACATAGTTAGAAGCATCATCCACCCGTCCCGATCTCCCGCCTCCGCAAAGGGCCATCTTTGAAAAATGCTCTAAAACCGCTTTCTTCCCCGTACTTGGTGTTGATTTATGGTAGCATCGTATGTGCTCTAGCCTTGTAATTTTGAATATAGGGTAAGACACATGTATTCCATAAAACCCAGAAATGGTTTTGGAAAATTCCACTTAGAGATGATTTAATTAAATTAATTAATCATTTTTTAATGTTTTCCTAAGTCTAAACTTAGGAAAACTGAAAGTGTATTAATTAAATCAAGTGTGAATCTTCTAGATAAAGTCATGGATCATCTCCAAGTTAATCTTAGCCTTTGATTATGTTTTAATCTTGGCCGTTGAAGAGTCAATGAAAGATTATATGGAGGGTGAGGAGCCTATGGAAAAAAGACTTGACACTTGAGCCATTGAGCATTTTCGAATTTGTGTAAGGAGACACAGCTTTTGATCAAGAACAAATCACTAGGGCTGGGTTTGCTAAGAGGCAGAAGCAGAGATTGGTCAGGAGGGCCAAGAATACATTTCAGGGAGAGGCAGCATCAACACAGGAGAAAGACAGCGCAGTTTCTGGCTAGGGTGACGTAGTTACTGCAGAGAATCATGTAGAGCCAACGTAGTGTCTCTTGGAGTCAATTCGGAGAAGGATAGAGGCTGGGGTTTTGAGCCAGGAGGGCCAAGATCCAGCTTAAGATCAGCCAGATCAGCTACAGGAAGGGCTGACGCAGTCCCTCTAGCTTGCCTATGCAGGCTTACGCAGGTCCAGCGTAAGCAATCATGCAGAGGCAGTGAGGGCTTCATCTACGCTGTTTTTGATCAGCCGGAGACTTGCTGAGTGAGGTATATCTCATAGTCATTTTTGTTGTCTAGATTTCTCTAAAGGGTTTGTCGGATGTTGGCACCCTTGTTCTATTCAAGATTCTACTACTTAATAATACAAACCCTCAGATTTGCTGCACTGGTTTTCCCAGGTTGGGTTTTTTCGGGGACTTAGTCCAAAAATAACTGTGTCGATGTGGTTGTTTTTCATTGAGTTTTGTTCAGATTGTTTCAACACTTAGATTTATTCCGCAGTATTATTTGTGTACACTGCTTTCGTAATTACTTCGGTATTTTAATGTAATGAAATAATTATCAAATAATAGGAGAAGTAATTCAGATTTGTTGCAGTAGGAATCCAGATCTAGGATTTTTCACATGGTATCAGAGCTTATTTAAGCTGAAGTGCAGGAGAAACGAAGAGAACCAGCAGATCAGAATTGTAGAGTCTGGGATCTGCGTAAGTAGCAACAGACCCTCCCAGAAAATTACGTTGTCCAGGCCACGAGGGCATTCCAGTGCAGAAAAGGCTCCCTTTGAGAGAGTTGACAGAGGGATAACTTTTTTCAGTTGCAGAAGAGGCAGCGTAGTAGAGCAGCGTAGCTGAAGGACGCAGTTACTACACAGCAATAAGAGTTGGTGCATAAGCATCAGAAAATTTTGAAAAACACAGTTGGGGATTTCTTGATCTCAGAGGGTTTCTTACTCAAAGAAACTCAGTTATTTCCTGTGCAGCAGCAGAAGAAGTGACTTACTCGACAAGGAGTGTGTAAGTCAAGCTGAGCAGAGGGTTAGAGCAAGGTCTCAACAGTTGAGGAGATGGCGAGCAATGGACTGCGTGAGCAAGATAGATTGGAGGGTGCCTCCAACTATATTATCTGGAAATTAAGGATAGAATTTCTCCTTGATGAACACGATCTGAAAGCCCTCATAGATAGCGCAGTTGCAGAACTTCTTGATGCAGCACACCTGAGGCAGTTCAAGAAGAATATGGCTAGAGCCAAGAGTTTGATCCTAGATGGAGTAAAGGATCACATTGTACCTCACATAGCAGCCAAATCCACTGCTAGAGAAATGTGGATAGGGCTAGAAAAGCTGTACCAAGGATCTTCCAAGTAGCAGAAGATGTACCTTGAAGAGAAGATGCGGAATATCAGGATGAAGAAGGGAGAGCATTTTGACTCCTTGTCTCGGATTCAGGAAAACCGAGATCAACTGTCTGCAGTAGGATCTACTCCTAGAGACCCAGAGCTAGTAGGGCTAACACTGAACTCTGTTTTAGAGGATTATCAAGTCTTTGTCCAAAGTATATTGGGCAGAGAAAGGCTTCCAAGATGGGAAGCAATGTGGGCAACATTACAACAAGAGGAGTTGAGGAGAGATCTCCTAAAAATCCACTTGGGGATGGCAGTAGCAGTTCAAAGGTCAAGAAGGAGGAAGAAGATAACACTGCCCTTGCATCAAAAGGGCAACAGAAGCAGAGGAAGAAAGATCTATCCAAGATCAAGTGCTTCCGGTGTGGAGAAATGGGGCATTATGCCACACAATGTCCTCTTAAGAAAAAGGATAAAGAGAAGGAAGATCCACATGCAGGAGCTGCCAAGATTGAGGCAAAGAAAGATTGTGCTATGTTAGCTCATATTCCAAAAGGAGAAACGTGGGCTGATTTGGATTTGTAGATCCAGAATCTACAAGGAGGCAGGATCCTTGAGTATTTCCGAACTCTTGGATCACATGTGAGCTACGACAGCCTAAAGATAGTAGCAGGATGGACAGTTGCAGCAGAAGATGATGAGATGATGCAGTGGCTAGCAGCACTAGAGCCTGATCAGCGCAGACAGGAAGCAGCAGCAACAGTAGTTGAGCAGTAGCAGCGCAGTGCACACTAGTGCAGCGTAGTGCAGAGCAGCAACAACGTTTTCAGAGAGCTAGTGCAAAAACTAGCAGCAATCGGTCTTATTTTTCAGTTGCAGATCTACTTGTCCAATTTCGGATGTTTTTCTATTGCAATTAGCAACAGTGCAGCAGCAACAGAGATGAGCAGTAGTAGCAGCAGATGAGCAGCAACAACGCAGTGCACAGAGGAGCAGCGCATAGCAGAGTAGTGTTCACGCAGTGCAGAAGCAGTGCTCACGCAATGCATCAGCATGGTTGTAGAATTCAGAGGGAGTTGTAGTACAGTGGCAGTTGGCAGCAATATGCAAAGGCAACAACAGTACAGATGCAACATTTTATTGTGCAGTGTTGATGAGCAGCGTCAACAACACAACAACAGATGTTCTAGAAGTCAGATCAACAACACATTGAGGTGTTTTGCTAGAGAACTTTCCTTGCTAAGAGGGAGTGTTGATTTATGGTAGCATTGGATGTGCTCTAGCCTTGTAATTTTGTATATAGGCTAAGACACATGTATTCCTTAAAACTCATAAATGGTTTTGGAAAATTCCACTTAGAGATGATTTAATTAAATTAATTAATCATTTTTTAATGTTTTCTTAAGTCTAAACTTAGGGAATTTGATTAATTAAAGTGTATTAATTAAATCAAGTTTGAATCTTCTAGAAAAAGTTATGGATCAGCTCCAAGTTAATCTTAGCCCTTGATTATGTTTTAATCTTGGCTGTTGAAGAGTCAATGAAAGATTATAAGGAGGAGGGTGAGGGGACTATGGAAAATACACTTGACACTTGAGCCATTGAGCATTTTCGAATTTGTGTGAGAAGACACAACTTTTGATCAAGAACAAATCACTAGGGCTGGGTTTGCTAAGTGATTTGATTTAGTGATCAGATCCAGAGAGGGGCACAAGCAGAGATTGGTCAGGAGGGCCAAGAATACATTTTAGAGAGAGGCAACATCAACACAGGAGAGGGACAATGCAATTTCTGGCTAGGGTGACGCAGTTACTGTAGAGAATCACGTAGAGCCAGCGCAGTGTCTCTTGGAGTCAGTTCGGAGAAGGATAGAGGCTAGGGTTCTAAACCAAAAGGGCCAAGATCCAGCTTCAGAGCAGCGACAGGAAGGGGTGACGCAGTCCCTCTAGCTTGCCTACGCAGGCTTACGAAGATCCAACGTAAGCAATCACGCAGAGGCAGTGAGGGCTTCATCAACGCTATTTTGATCAGTGATTTTTGCTGTCTAGATTTCTCTAAAGGGTTTTTCGGATGTTGGCACCCTAGTTGTATTCAAGATTTTGCTGCTTAATAATACAAACCCTCAGATCTACTGCACCGGTTTTCCCAAGTTGGGTTTTTCCGGGGACTTAGTCCAAAAATAACTCTGTCAATGTGGTTGTTTTTCATTGAGTTTTGTTCAGATTGTTTCAGCACTTAGATTTATTCTGCAATATTATTTGTGTAGACTGCTTCAGTAATTACTTCGGTATTTCAATGTAATGAAATAATTATCAAATAATAGGAGAAGTAATTTAGATTTGTTGCAGTAGGAATCTAGATCTAGGATTTTTCACACTTGGATGCTGCTCTGCTACTCACACTCTCTCCTGGAATGCGTGGCTCTGCTAGGTGCTACTGCCGATCTGCAACTGGATTCGGGACTAGAAGTTCCCTGAGAGAATTTTTCCCTCTGTGTGTGCTCTTCTTCCACACGACGCAGGTTCTTCTCTAGCAACTGCTGCAGAAACCATCTGTGTCCAACTAGAGATTCGCTCAACAAAAATACTGAGCTTCTCACTCTGCCTTTGACATCACTTGATCTTGAAAACTCATATTTTTCTGCCTCTCAGAAAAATTGAATTTACTCAAGCAACTCAGCCCCCTAGCATAGTAACTGCGCTGCCCCTGGGCATTTCGATCTGCTACCCATATTGAACAATGAAATTCCTCCTTTTCGCCTCTGAGCTCTATGGTTGATCAACTACGCTCTTATACCATGTGAAAATTCCAAACCAGAATCCTATTGTAGCAACTGGAAATTATTCTCCTAATTGTTAATTTTATTTAACAATTTATTTGTTGTTTTCTACGACAAATACTAAATAAATCACATTGCAATCTACACAGATAAAATTGTGGAAGAATAAACGCAGGGAGAAACCCTAGCACACACATAAAATTAACACAATCATTTTTGGATAAAAATCCTCAGAAAAACCCAAGTCAGGAAAACTGGTACAACAGATGAGGGTTTTATTTTGTTATGCAAAAGTGAAATGTGAGTATATCTTTGGATGCCCAACTGGCAATCAAAATAGCAAGAAAATCTGGGCAAAATACTGAAGACAGTTACCCTTCTCCCACAGGCAATCTCTGACACGACTTGCCTTCAGCAAACTAGCAGTCCAAACCCCAACGTGAGTTCTTCTGTGCGGTCTCCCACACGTGGCTCGTAACTGCCTCTGAAGAAGTCATTCTGCCTCCAGCTGCTGAGGAAATCGTCTCTCCGGCCTTTTGGAACCTCTCCCCAGCCTCTGGAACCAAGAACGATTTTTCTCACCACCAAATCGATCTGCCTTGCTGAAGCTACTGCGCAGAGCCTCTACGATGACTCTCTGGGATAACCCGGCCCTCTTGTTGCTGCCTCTCCGGATCTGGAAATCTTTCCTCTGGATCACTGTCCCTGCCCCTCACACTGCTTCAATCTCTTTGACTCTCTTCAACAACTGGCTGCTGCTACTCTGGAAATCAATCTGCCAATGAAATCAAACTCTACAAGTGTCTTCTCCATCACCACATCGACCTCCTCTTATAATCCTTTGCTGAAGCACCAACGACCAAGATTAAAACATAATCGACGACTAGGATCATCTTGGAGTCGATCCGTGTGAGTTTTTAGACTATTCTCGCCTTATCTTTATTAATACTGATTAATTAACCATATTCCCTTAGTTTAAACTAGAGAAATATTTAAAAATTGGTTAATAATCTAATTGAAACACTTCTAGGAGGAATTTCCAGAAACGATTTCTGGGTTATGGAGATCTCATGGATTCTAACCTCTCCACAAAGTTTCGTTGCTAGAACACATTTGATGCTACAAAAACTAATACTTTCCGATCACCTTAAATGGGTGCTCCCTCTGACATTGACACTGATCCTGTTGTGGCAATCCCGGTTGTTCCCTCTACCACATGAGTCATTCTTCTCCTATTAGATCAACCAAGGCTCATCAAGTATCCATCCATTTGAGAATACCATGCCCGAGGTAGCTCTATGTAGTATGTACACTTCTTCCTCAATTACTTCATTGAGGAAAGCGGTCTCCACATCCACCTGATGTAATTTCCAACCCATAATAGAAGCAACAGAAATAACAGTTCTAATAGAAGTGTACCTGAAAATTCTAGCAAATGTCTCCACATAGTCCTCTCTCTCCTTCTAGGAGAATCCTCACGAATCTTGCTTTGTACTTCTCTTGTTGCCATCTACCACATACTTAATCTTGTAGATCCACTTGGAAGTCACCATTGACTTCTCTTCTGCACAATGGCATGCCTGCTCCTTTGAAGTAGGAGCTCTTTCGGTCATCAAGCATGATTTTCGAAGTCTTGTACAATTTCTCCCTCTTAAACACAAATCACTGATTCTGGGAGAATCCCCTTGCCACAAAGTTTGCTTAATTCTTCCAATGCTTTAATCTGCTGCTAGAGCCTTGGCAACCTTCACGATGTACTTGTAACCCTCACTAGGTGTTCATGGAAGAAATAATTGTAACCAACAAAAGAAACAAAGACAAGAGGTTAACTTAATAATCAAGTAATAAAGCAATAATCAAGGAAGAAAAATATAAAGAGTACTCATCTTTTGTTTTGAGGATTGGACCGATTTGATAACTCCCTCTTGATCCTTGCCTTCTTGCAGAAATCATTGAAATCCATCTGCAAATTCATCATCCTTGTCCTCATCATCAACATGTTTGTTTTCATTCCTTCCTTGCATGAGTTATGGTTTTTTCTTTCAACAAAAACATTGTCTAGGTCTAGCTCTAGGGTTTTATCCATAAACCCTGGGGATTTCTTATCCAAGTCTTCTAGTCTTCTAGGGCTTACAAACCCTAGATTTCCAATTTTTCATCTGCACTTTTTGTAAGTCCAACATACTTTGTCATATGCAAATTTTCTTTCCATATCCAAATGTCCAAAACCATAGAGTCTGTGAAAATTTCTGAATATCTCAAACAAAAACCCTACTGTTAATTTTCAGATTTACTTCTACTTACATTAAGTTATTAATGTGAAATATTCAGCATTAACATCGAAGTAAATACATCAACAACCTACACATACAGATCTAAACTGAATACATGCACAATGACAGAGTGACACACAAGGATTTTCTGGACAACTGCCCCCGAAAAAACCCAATGCGGGAAAACTGGCCTTCTGGCTGATGGAGGGTTTTATTATTAAGTAGAATCCAAGTACAACAAATCTGGGCACCAACAGGTTAACCTAACAAAGAAATAACACTGTAGCTATACCTTTGTTCTAGAGACAGAAAAATTGACTCATTCCCACCCTCAAACGGGATTTACAGAACTCATCCCTTTTCAGTCTTCAGAAACCCTAGCGCTGCTCTGAAGCCCTCTGCGTTAGCTTTTTTAGCCTGCATTGCTCAAGAAGGGCCTGCATCACCCCAGACTGGGTTACGCTGCCCTGGCTAGGCCTGCGTCAGCGCTGCTGGCCTCCTGCTACCTCTGCGCTGCCCTTTCTGGGCCTGCATCAGCCTTGTGTAGCCCCTGAAGCCTCTGCGCTGCCCCTGCTGGGCTGGGGCTGTTCTGCGTAGCTGCTGCCCCCTCTGCGCTGCTTAGTTTGCTGCTTCTCTGCCTCTTGTTGCACTCTTGGCCTGGGATCAAAACATCCCTTTCCAATACTACCTCTCGTTGCAGCTGAAACACTTTTGAAATTCTTAGCAAACCATGCCCTAGAATTTCAGCTTAGTCTCAGTGCTCTGCCACTGTGTGTGTTCTCCAAATCACCCCAAGCCCTCTTCTTATACTTTACTCGTTGAAACATCAATGGTCGTGATCTAATCTTGAATCGACGACTAAGATTAGAATATGCTTAATCCGTGTGATTTAAGTTATTTTCATCACATGTATAATTTAATTAACTTTATTCTTTTAATTTTCCTAAGTTAGACTTAGGGTCCTTAATTAAAAAGATTAATTAATTAAATATCTCTTAAACAGGGTGGAATTTTTTAAATCGCTTTCTGGGTCTTGGAGATCTCATGTACTCTAGCCCCTCCACAAAATTTGGGAGCTAGAGCACATCCGATGCTACCCCAACATGACAAAATCTCAACACTCCCTCTTAGCGAGGAATGTGCTCTAGCAACAATACTTCACCCCGAAGTTCTGCACTGATCTCTGGTGTGGGTCTTTGCACTGATGCTTGGCCTGCTTCCCTTCATCACTGCACTGTTGCTGCTCTCTCGTATCGCTGCCCATGACACTGCCACCGCCACTGCCACATTTGCATTGCAGATCCCTCTCAATCTGCTGCATCGTGCTGCCAATTGCTGCATTGCAACTTAGTTGCTGAGAGTAAGCAACTGAAGTACTCCTGCCCAATCTTTGACAGACAAGTCAGTTGGGCTACATCTTCATCACTGCACTGCTGTTGCTCTCGTACTGTTGCCCATGACGCTGCCACTGCCACATTTGTACTGCGGATCCCTCTCAATCTACTGCATCATGCTGCCAACTGCTGCATTGCAACTTAGTTGCTGAGAGTAAGCAACTGAAGTACTCCTGCTCAATCTTTGACAGACAAGTCAGTTGGGCTGCATCTTCATCACTAAAGCTCTAAAGGCTGCTGCTCTGCGCTGTCCTTTGAAGGCTGTTGTGCTTCTGCAGCTCTGCACTGCGTAAGCAGACCTCCTCTGCGTTGAAATCCCCTACGCTGCTGCTGCGCTGCGTTGTCCTCCTGAAGCCTTTGCGTTGCTACAACTTTGCACTGCGTAAGCAAGCCTGTTCTACGCTACTGAAGTCACATCAGCCCCTCTGCGCTGCTGCTGCTACGATGCTGCTGCATCTGCACTGCACTGCTCTCTGTCAGCATCTAGCTCTGCCTCTGCTCCATCCGTGATCTTCTGCACCCACTGCTCCACTTGTCCCGCTACCGTCTTAAGGCTCCCGTAGCTCGTATGTGATCTAAGAGTTGGGCTACTCAAGGATCCTGCATGCACATCTGTAGCTGCTCTATAGATCCATGTCGCCCCACTTTTGTGGTTCATGAGCGCTCATGGCTACATGATCTTCGGAGCCATCGTCCGCCACAACAGCCTTAGAGCTAGAAGCTTCCTTGTCCTTTTTCTTCTAAGGACAATTGCTGGCGAAATTTCCTAGTTCGCCGCACTGGAAACACTTGATCTTTGACAGATGCCACTTCTTTCTCCCTTGTTGCCTCTTTGATGCCAAGGCTGCATTTTCCTCTTCTTCCTTCTTCACCTTGCTCGACCTGGTGTTGTATTGTTTCTTGGTGATCCGACGTATTTCTTCTTGTCGGAGGATCGCCCACATATTGTCCCAGTTGGGAAGGTCCGCTTTGCCCAAGAGACTTTGGACAAAAGTTTCCCAGTTCTCTGTGACCGCATTGAGAGTAGTCCTCACCATGACATTGTCCTCCACCTTCACCCCCATGTCAGGCAGCTGATCCCTGATCGATCGTAGTCTAGAAAGAAAAGGGTTGATCTCCTCTCCCTTGGCCATCATGAATAACCTCAACTGATTCTCCATAAGCATCTTCCTCTGGACGAATCTTCCTTCATATAGTGTGGTTAGAGCTATCCACATCTCATGAGCCGTTTTCTTCTCAGCTATGTGTGGAACCACATGATCTTTGACCCTGTCTATTATGAAGCGCTTGGCATATGCCACTGCTTCATCATGCTTCGCTAGGAGAAGAGCATCGGTTGGTGTGGCCAGGACTTTCTCTTCATGCTCCCTCAAGCTGTATGCCTACATGACTACTAGGTTTCTGGCTTTCTAGATTGCAAAGTTGAACAGGCCGTCCAACCTATTTTGATCACGTAGTCCATGGGGTTGTTGAGATTTTGTGTATTTGGGGTAGCATCAATTGTGCTCTAGGTCCCAAATTTTGAGGAAGGACTAAGTTCACCTGATCTACAAGACCTAGAAATGGATTTGGGAAATTTCATCTGGTTTAGGAGATATTAAATTAATTAATTATTTTAAGTGTATTTCCTAAGATAAACTTAGGGAACTTAAATAATTAAAGTGAATTTAATTAAACATGTGATGAAATTGTCTTAAGTCACACGGATCAAGCTTTCTTTTAATCTTAGCCATTGATTCAAGATCTAATCATGGCCGTTGATTTGTCAACGAGAAAAGCATAAAGGAAAGGCTTTGGGTCATTTGTAAAGACACACAGAGGAAGAGCACTGAAGCTATGCTGAGATTCTAGGGCAGGGTTTGCTAACAATACTTAGAAGTGTTTCAACTGCAGAGAGGGGAATTTAGACCAAGGGGATGATCTAATCCCAGGGTCTAGAATACACAAGAGGCAGAGATCAACTCAAGGACAGAGCAGAGGAAGGCAGCAGCAGCAGCAGCAATGACAACATAATTTTCAGGAAACTCCCGGGGGTTACGCAGAGACCCTTCAGGGGCAGCGTAGTGACTGCATCACCCAGTTTGGGGTAACGCAGTCCCTTCCAGAGCAACATTGAGGGTTTGGAGGACTTCCAAGGCTGACGCAGAAGCTTTCAGGGGCTTCAGAGGCTAACGCAGAGGCTTTCAGGGACAACACTGGGGTTTCTAGGCCCTAATCTTGGCTGAGTTCTGTAAATCCCATTTGAGGGTGTGGATCAGTCATTATTTTGGCCCTAGATCAGCCAGTGAGCTGTAGATCTAGTATTTTCTCTGTCGGGTTGTCCAGATCTGGAATCCAGATTTGTGTATTTAGAAATATTCTTAATAATAGAACCCTCCAGCAGCCAGAGACTGGTTTTCCCACATTGGGTTTTTCTAGGGACTATTTGTCCAGAAATAACTGTGTCACTTTGTCAATGTGTGCATGTGCTTATTCTAGATCTGGATTGGTAGAGATCTGTTATGTGTTTTGCTTCGATTTTAACTTGAATTTATTTAGTTAATAACTTATCTAAGTAGGAGGAGCTTAACCGGATTAACAGTAATAATTTCTGCATAAGATATAAGATTGAGAATTTTCTACATGGTATCAGAGGAATTGCAGATCTAGGAGGGACACCGGCTGAAGAGACTGAAGGTTCTAGCTGCAGAAAGCAGCTGGAAAAGTAGCAGAAACATAGATCTGAAGGGACAACGCATTTTTCAGTAGCAGATTCATGCAGAGGGAAGGGTGACGCTGTTCAGCGCTGTGTCCTAGCAAGCCCATGCAATTACTGCGCAGAGGCAGCTCAGAAACAACGCTGGTTTGGTCTGAAGCCAGCTAGTGTGATTCAGATCTGAATCTGTCAGATCCAGAAAAGACTGCAGAAAAGATGTAGAAATTCAGAAGAGCTAGTGGGGTTAAAATTTTGAAGTTTTCAGATTTTTAGCCTTAGCACAAGTGACAAATATTGGGAGGAGATTAGCTTCTCAGGAAGTTTCTTGCCAAAGAAAACTTAGAATTTGATTCAGAGGATCAAAGAAGAAGCTGAATCATAGTTGATTTGGTAAATTTCCATGGAGGGAAATCAAGTGTCAGAGGGAGCAGAAGGCACCTGCTTCACCAAGGGCCTTGGATCCATTTCTCTAGCAAAGAGAAAAGGAAGTTCTGACACATTCTGAGCAGATGGCTCCTCATGGACTGCGTGATCATGATAGGCTAGATGGCCTCTCAAACTTTTTGGTTTGGAAGGCAACGATCCTGATTGTCCTTGAGGCATGCAATCTAAGAGACCATTCAGAGCAGACTCTGGCCACACTGATAGATGCAGATCTCCTTCAGAAGCATAAGGAAGCTGCTGGGCATGCCAAGCGGCTGACAATGGATGGTATCAAGGACCATATTGTACCACACATAGCTGAGAAGAAGACAACTAACGAGATGTGGAAGGCCTTGACTTCCCTGTATGAGGGAAAATCTGTCCAAAGAAAAATGTTGTTGGAGACCCAAATGAGGTCATTCATGATGACCAAGGGAGAAGACATGGAACACTTCCTCTTCAGACTGCAGTCAATCAGAGATTAGCTGACTGCAACGGGTGCAACGGTGGATGATGCTGTGATAGTCAGGACTGCCCTCAGTGCAGTCACGGATCAGTGGGAAACCTTTGTCCAAAGTATATTGGGCAGAGCGGACTTCCCAGATTGGGATAGCTTGTGGTCAATTTTGTGTCAAGATGAACTCCGCAGATTCACCAAGATGCAGCACAGCCGAGGATTGAGCAAAGTGAAGTAGGAAGATGAGGAAGATGTAGCCTTGGCATCGAAGAAGCAGCCAAAGAAGAAGAAGGATCTTTCAAAGATCAAGTGCTTCCAGTGTGGTGAAATGGGACATTTTGCTAGCCATTGTCTAGAGAAGAAAAGGGACAAGGAAGCATCTTCTTCCAAAGCAGCTGTGGCAGATGATGGGTCAGGAGATGATGCAGCCATGAGTGCTCATGAACCACGAAGGTGGGGTGACATGGACATGTAGAGGAGCTACATGGAAGAGTGGCGGGATCCTTGAGCAGCTCATCTCTTGGATCACAAGCGAGCTACGACAGCCTTAAGACAATAGCAGGACAAGTAGAGCAGTGGGTGCATAGATCACAGATGAGGCAGAAGCAGAGGCAGATTTGAAGGCTAGGAGGAGCAGCACAGAGCAAAGTAGCAACAACGTAGAAGCAGTAGCAGCGCAGAGGCTGATGTGACTTCAGCAACGCAGAGCAGTGTTGTTTACACAGTGCAGAGCTGCAGCAACGCAAAATGCTTCAGAGGGACAGCGTAGTGCAACAGCAGCATGATAGATTTCAGCACAAGGAGCTGATGTGACTTCAGTAGTGCAGAGGGAGTCTGATTACGCAGGCAGAGCTGTAGCTGTGAATCATTCTTTAGATGCCAGCACAAATTTGTAGCCTTTGGAGCTTCAGTGATGAGGATGCAGCCCATCTAACTTGTCTGTCAAGGATTGGGCAGGAGATTCAGTTGTTTCTCTCAACAACTGAAGTTGCAGTGCAGCAGATCAGTAGTGGCAGTGCTATGAGCAGCACAGATGCAACATATTGAGAGGGAGCTACAATACAGTGGTTGCAGTGGCAGTCGCAGAGTCATGGGCAGCAGTATAGAATGGCAGCAGCAGTGCAAAGTTGAGTGGCAGCAAGCCAAGCTTCAACAACATAGAACCAATACCCAAAATCATGTAATGCATAAGTGTGATGTATTGCTAGAGCACACCCTTGATGCTAAGAGGGAGTGTTGAGATTTTGTGTATTTGGGGTAGCATCAATTGTGCTCTAGGTCCCAAATTTTGAGGAAGGACTAAAGCTCACCTGATCTACAAGACCTAGAAATGGATTTGGGAAATTTCATCTGGTTTAGGAGATATTAAATTAATTAATTATTTTAAGTGTATTTCCTAAGTTAAACTTAGGGAACTTAAATAATTAAAGTGAATTTAATTAAACATGTGATGAGATTGTCTTAAGTCACACGGATCAAGATTTCTTTTAATCTTAGCCATTGATTCAAGATCTGATCATGGCCGTTGACTTGTCAATGAGAAAAACATAAAGGAAAGGCTTGGGGTCATTTGTAAATACACACAGAGGCAGAGCACTGAAGCTAAGCTGAGATTCTAGGGCAGGGTTTGCTAAGAATACTCAAAAGTGTTTCAGCTGTAGAGAGGGGAATTTAGACCAAGCGGATGATATGATCCCAGGGTCTAGAATACACAAGAGGCAGAGATCAACTCAAGGATAGCGCAGAGGAAGGCAGCAGCAGCAAGGACAACGTAATTTTCAGGAAACCCCCAAGGGTTACGCAGAGACCCTTCAGGGGTAGCGTAGTGATTGTGTCATCTAGTCTGGGGTAACACAGTCCCTTCCAAAGCAGCGCTGAGGGTTTGGAGGAATTCCAAGGCTGATGCAGAGGCTTTTAGGGGCTTTAAAGGCTGACGCAGAGGCTTTCAGGGACATTGCTGGGGTTTCTAGGCCCTAATCTTGGCTGAGTTCTGTAAATCCTGTTTGAGGGTGTGGATCAGTCATTATTTTGGCCCTAGATCAACCATTGAGTTGTAGATCTAGTATTTTCTCTGTTGGGTTGTCCAGATCTGGAACTCGGATTTGTGTATTCAGAAATATTCTTAATAATAGAACCCTCTAGTAGCCAGAGATCGGTTTTCCCACATTGGGTTTTTTTGGGGACTCTTTGTCCAGAAATAACTATGTCACTTTGTCAATGTGTGCATGTGCTTATTCTAGATCTAGATTGGTAGAGAACTGTTATGTGTTTTGCTTCGATTTTAACTTGAATTTATTCAGTTAATAACTTATCTAAGTAGGAGGAGCTTAACTGGATTAACAATAATAATTTCTGCATAAGATATACGATTGAGAAATTTCTACATGGGTGCCATCTGCTCAGAAAATGTGTTGGAACGAATCCTCCTCTCTATTCTAGAGACTTGGATCTAGGGTCCTTGGCGAGAAAGGCACCCTCTACTCCCTCTAACAACTAACTCCCTCTCTTGGAAGTCTGCCAAACAAAAATGAATCAGCTCTCTTCGATTCTCTGATTGATTTGCAGATTTCTTTGGATGGAAATCTTCTGAGAAGCCGATCTCCTCCCGCTCTTCTGCAACTTAGCTTAGGCTAAATTCTGCACTGATAGAAGTTTAACCCCACCAGCAACTGCTGAAGCTCTGCAACTCAGCTTCCGACACTCTAAACAACGCAACTTATGGACTGCATCACCCTGGCTGGCCTCTGCGTGAGCATACAGTCTCATCGTAGCTTCTGCGCTGCCTCTGCATAGTTAGTGCGTGGGCCTGCGTGGATACTGCATCACCCTGGACTCTACTTGGCTCTGCTTCCTTCTGCTGCTGCGCTGCCCTCTTTGGTCCGGTTTTCTGCTGCTACTGCTTCTTTTTCTACTGCTTTCTGCAGCATAGATTCTTCAGTCTTCTTGCTGGAGATCCAGGCTAGATCTGCAATCGCTCTGATACCATGTGAAAATTTCTGAATAGCTCAAACATAAACCCTACTGTTAATTTTCATATTTACTTCTCCTACTTACATCACGTTATTAATGTGAAATATTCAGCATTAACATCGAAGAGAAATACATCAACAACCTACACATACAAATCTAAACTGAATACATGCATAATGACAAAGTGACACACAAGGATTTTCTAGACAACTGTCCCCAGAAAAACCCAATGCGGGAAAACCGATCGTCTGGTTGCTGGAGGGTTTTATTATTAAGTAGAATACAAGTACAACAAATCTGGGCACCAACTAGTTAAGCCGATAGAGAAATAAAATTGCAGCTATACCTCTGTTCTAGAGACAGAAAAACTGACTCATTCACACCCTCAAACGAGATCTATAGAACTCAGCACTTTTCAGTCTTCAGAAACCCCAGCGCTGCTCTGAAGCCCTCTGTGTCAGCCCCTATGTTGCTCAGGAAGGGCCTGCGTCACCCTAGACTGGGTTCTGTTGCCCTTGCGCTGCCCTGCCTGGGCCTATGTCAGCCTTGTTGGCCTCCTGCTGCCCTTTATGGGCTTGCGCCTTAGGGTTCTTAATTAAAAAAGATTAATTAATTAAATATCTCTTAACAGGATGGAATTTCTTAAATTGCTTTATTGGTCTTGGAGATCTCATGTACTCTAGTCTCTCCACAAAGTTTGGGAGCTAGAGCACATCCGATGCTACCCCAACACCACAAAATCTCAACAGAGTCCACATGCCTTCCATTCAACCAAACCTTAATGAACAATATTCAAGTGGCATGAGCAAGGTTCATACTTCCTTTATAGTCATTAGGAAATTTTGTCCACAAGATTTGTTCAGAGAGATGATTGCTCTCGACCCTTTCAAACTAAGTAGCTTGGCCTCTTCAAAACAATTGTAGCAATAGCAACAATTTGTCCTTTGCAAGGACAATCTTCAGTTCTGAAAATGACTTGGCCTTCACAAGAGAATTTCAGTCTCCAAAAACTGATGAGGAACTTGGCCTCTTCTTCTAAACTTATGAATCAACAAAACTGAACTCAACCCCTGTGCATGATCAACATAGCACAGTGATAAACATCAGATCATGAATTCTTTTGCTTTCAAATTCAAATCATGAAGCTAGTAGAGTGGGTCTGGATACAATCATGCCTTAACAGTTCATGACCCCTGAAACAAGTGTATCCAATGTCCATTCTGCCTCAACAGGTGGCCTCAAAAAGGTCTGCTTCAAATATAGCAATGTCTATAGCCAATACTCTAACTATATTCAATGGCATCAATATGAGCTAAACTCAGCCATGGCAAGTTAAACATCAGTTCAATAAACAACTATCAATACATTGACACTCTTAGCAGCTTCAACAATGAACCCTTGTGATCAGCAACAAGCACAATCTTGCTACAACAAAGGTCTAAAGATCTACTTAAACTGGAGCTCGGGTTTTGCTTTAAAAATTTAAGTGTATATCACAGTTTCAATACTGCCACAGACTTCAGAATTTACTCAGGATCACGCTTCAGGTCTTCTAGGGTTTAAGCCCAAAAATTTATGTGCAAATTGTCCTGCTGTAATCAAGTGTCCAAAATCATAAAAGAATGTGTCATAGGATCTCCATGCCACCGCATATAAAGTTGTGGCCCTCTGATCCTAACTTTCTTGAAACAAATCAATCTTAGCTATACAATTTAACTTCAATAGAATAAAAGGCATCAGGCAAATGGCTCTTTAACTCACAAGGGAGGCTTCTTATAGTGATTTTTATACACAGCTGTTTACAGACTCCACAATCTGAAGTTTATAAGTAGGATTACAGTTCTAAAAAGCATTAAATCCTCCTTTTATAAACAGACTTTATCAGACTTCCCACACAGAAAGGCAACTTCGCTGGCCTCTTCACAGATCTGGCCTGACTAGATAATCTTGGGAGGAAACTTGGAGAAATAAAATGAAAAGCTCCTAATACTTTGGGCTCCTTATGGCCAACTTCTGAGGCTTCTCGGCCTCTGTGTTGTCATACTGAGGCCTTTCGACCCTTTGAAGCTCGAACTGAGGCCTTTCTTGGCCACTTCTAGGTCTGCGGCCTGGCCTCAGTCAACTGCGGCCCTGTCTGTTCATAACCTGAAGCCTCTTGGCCTCCCATCTAGGGCTTCAGCCTTCTCCAATGAACATTAGAAACTCTGTTTACATTTCTTCTTGGGAACATACCTCTTAAACAAACTTTTCCCTATTTCATTATCAGTCAATCAAGGAAATGGTCAAAAGTATCAAGATCAACGATCAGAATAACCTTTGTAAGGCTTGTATACTGCCTCTAGTACTGTCTCTTTAATTGCTGATCTTTAATTTGACTCTGATACCATTTTGATTCATCATGATCTTCTAGTTTGATAATTCTTCCAATGATTTCTTAATTAATTTTTCTTGTGTCACATGCATCATTAAGCAATTATATACACAAAAACTCAACTGTAAAACAATAATGACAGTAGAATCATGAAGAGACAGCCAAACATGAGACACAATTTTTTACCCTAGGAAAACCCTAACTAGGGAAAAACCCAGAAACCTTTTTCTTAGAGAAATTGTCCAATTCAACAAGAGTTACAATCTGATTTTTCCAGTCAAACTAGGTCAAACTGACCGCATGATCTACACAGGTCAAACCTAGTCATACTGCCCAAGAAACAGGTCCAAATTCTGCCCAGAATTTGGTCAACTTAGTCCAGAACAAAGCTTGGTCAAAACCTCAGAGAATTCGGTCAAACTGACCTCCGAATGATTCAGTCTGCTGTCCAGAAGAATGTTAGGTCAACGATGGTCAAACAGATCAGAATATGCTGTTCCAGAAACTTGTCATCCTCCTACTTAACTCACACGTGTGAACAGAGAAAAGTAGAGGATATGTAAATTTGAATCGATGCCAAGGAGGGAGGTCGAATAGTGTATATATAGTAGTTTAGACTCTAGAGTGCTCCAAGGGGCACGTCCCTTTGGGTGGGCCGACTTAAACAATTGGAGCTGCTTGACTTTTGGAGGCAATTTAGAAATTCAAAAAACAAATTTTCCCTCTTTTAATTTTTGAGCCGACATGAATCCAAATTTTAATTCTCATTCCTTTTTATTTTGTGGGCTAATGTAGTTGGGGAATACCTCCTGCAGCTACCCAAAATTCAACGGACTAGAGTCTAAAACATAATTGCTAAAGATAGACAATCTAAAAATATAAAGTCCTTAATAAATAGGGAAATGAAAGAAGCAATAGTTAATCACTAATCTATTGGAAGTCTATAAGTAGATGTTCCTAAAATAGGAAATCATCTGGACAACAGGATCAGAGTAACAAAAATGAACACAGTAATGGCATCTTTTCTGAGTGCTTGGAAGCTGAAGCTGTTAAGAGGGGTCCCCAAACTCAATCCCAAGGAAAGGATGTCCATAATTGTGTTAATTTCCAACTTGTTTTTTTGAATGTGCATTCCTCTTGCCGTTAAGTTGAAAATGCCTATTAATATGCAAATAAAACTTCTTTTGAGCTTAGGTAGGATATCAAGGACATGGCTAGTCTGTAGATAATGGTAACCCTAAACTGCTATGATGTTGAGAACATAACTCAATGGAGATACATACTGGTGGGAGATAATCTTATTTCATAATTTGAGTTGTTCTTTGAGGCCTTGGACCTGGAAAATATTCTTTCCCAAAGTTCATTTCTGCAGGAAAATACCATACAGCTTCAAGCCTAAGTTAAGAGCCAATTAATTCATCCTGCAATTTTTTCAAGGCCAGATTGCAGTTTTAACTTCCATTATTGGGTGGGTTACAACAAGCTGCATGAACGAGTTGTGGCCAATGCCATTCAAACGAAGAAGATAACTAAATGAGGCATGGCAGAGAGTTCTCTGTCTGAACATGTAAATGCTTTCTTTGATTTGGTTGGGGTGGGGGGTTTTAGAGACTGTTCCTTGAGGCTGCTAACCACGATTGAAGGAGGAAAGGCAAGTGATGACTCCACTGTTGAGTATTTCATGGCATTGACAAACATGATAAAAATGACATCTCTTGAGGGAGCAAAGGACAAGAGAGAACTACAGGCTCTTAGCAGCTAGGAACTTTATGAAGTAAAACATAGTTCTGCTTTCTTTTCACCCTTTTTCAAAAGAATTGCAACCCTAGTCAACTAAATTCATCCTCTACTGGCAGTATGTGGTTATGTTTTGTATGTATCCTTGTCATTCTGTTCCACTTTCTTGTATTTCTTCTGTTTATACAGGTTGAATGGGATGAGCATGCTGCAAATGAAAGACAAGAAAGGGTCTCTCCCTGGGAAATTGAGCCGTTTATTTCAGCTGCAGGATTGAACCATTTGGCTGGTCCGAGAATTAAAAAGCTTAGAACAGGTTTGGCAACTGCACCAACAGATTTTATCTGTGGTATGGTGTCTGGAATATACTATTGAATTTCCAAAACTTTGATCAGATATAGGTTATAATTGTGGGTACAAGTTTTAGTGCTAATCATTTTTCCATCTTGTGAAATGAGTGCAGATAGGGGTAGGTTACTAGACTTTGGAGAATCTTCAGGGTTCCAAAAGGTCTTGCAAGGTCAAGAATTGGTTTTTTTGAAAGAACATGTCAGAGATGGAGTCAGTTTGAAGAAATGTCAAGATGGAGACTATAAACTGCGAGAATCATTTTGTGGAGACTTGGTGGTAAAAGAGACTGGTAGTGAAAGTGGGACATTTGGAACATGTAATATACCACCTTCCTCGGAATTATTCTCTAACCAAAAAAATTTTGGGCCATCATACCAATCTGAGGCTCTAAGATCTGTCGAATATTTGTCTGCACAATGCACAGATATAAATCAACAACATCGTAAGTTCATCATGCAATTGCAAAGAAAAGAGAATGCTTGTCCATTGCCATTCAATACGATAAACTATGGATCAACAGGATGGGGGGTTTCACTTTCTTCATTCCACGCATCGCAACAAGTATACAGTTCAAAAATAGAGCTGGTTGAAATGCCTCCATCATTGGGTATCAGTGCTTATAAGCAAGGTGATTCACATACTTTTCCTTTTATTCATAATTCATATGTTCCAGAAATGGCAACAAGATGGCAGGATTCCTTTGTCTCACCGTCTGAATTGGAGGATACCCAAGGTGCTTCTCAAACAGCAGGCATGCTGTCAAGAGAACTCTCTGTTGGACTGAAGAAATCAATTCCATCAGAAAACCCTTGCCCTCAGAGAAATGATCAGGCTGGAGTTGAAGGAAACAGAAAATGTAAACTTTTTGGCATCTCTTTGCTTGATGAACCTACTTGCATAGACGGTGTAGCAACTAGAAAAATCTCAGGAGGTCAAAGTTCTGATGACTTGCAAGGAACTTTGGGCCATAGAACTTTAGAGCCTTTTACTTTAGGAAAGCACGATGGCCTAGAAAAAGTTTCTCATGATCACTGCATGCAACTGACAACTCTGGAGTCTTTAGAAAGAAAAGCAACTTTCCAGACGGCTTCAAACATTCAAAATCTAGCTCAGTCTTCTGGGCGTAGCTGTAAGAAAGTACGAACATTTTGCTGTTAATTTGTTATAATCTGCGTTTTAGTTTTTATCTAATACTGAAAATGCTGGATTAAGCATTTAAATCTGTTATTCATGGTATAGGTTCACAAGCAAGGAAATCCAGTAGGAAGAGCAGTTGACCTGTCAAAATTTGATGGATATGATGGACTCATCAGAGAATTAGAGCAATTGTTTAATATGGAAGGTTTACTGAATGATCCTGAAAAGGGATGGCAAGTTGTTTACACAGACAATGAGGGTGATCTGATGCTTGTTGGAGATGACCCTTGGCCGTAAGTACCTTTAAGATGCAGTTTACTGAAGTTCTAAATATTTTGAAAATGGGCCATGTTTGAGGTTTGATGTTTATGAGATAAAGTTTTAGTAGCTTCTCTATCAATATTGCAAATACAACATCGTTCTTCTCTGTTCATATTAGAGTACCTCTCTATCAAACCTTTTGATCATTTACAAACACACGATAGTCTCTATAACTTATTTACTTGCCTCATTTTGTTTTGCTTTATTTTCTTGCGTTCAGCGAATTCTGTAAAATTGCCTGCAAAATTTTGATATATACTGTGGAGGAAGTGCAAAAGATGACACCAGGCTATTTTAGTAACGATGCTCTCAGCTGTTCCGAGGAGCAGCCTGCTACCATGGAGGTATCTAAGCATTCAATTCACCACCAGGATTCTTCTTCACGGGTCACAACAGGAATGACATAGTCCATAGTTTTCTACTGTTCTCAGATTTGAATACTAATCATGAGTGCAGGCCGTAAGGCAATGCATGATATGATGACTACTAGCTATAAACTTGTAATGCTGATACCAACCTTGGTATTAACGGATGGGAAAGCATAGCAGCATTTGACTGTAAGACTTCAATGATTATATAGAGTTATTAAAAAGATCAATTTATGTTTAGTTTAGGTTGAAGTAGTCCTTGTGTGCTTATTTTGATCAGATTGGCATATCTGGGGCAGTAGTTATTCTTTCCTGTAAGTACTTTTTATACAGGGTCTCAAACTGCATTTTTAGGGTCAATGACTCAATTCTTGAATAATATCATGGATCACTTTTCCTGAAAAGGTGTTCATTTATGAGATAATAGGCAATTTTAACATGAAGCATATTTGCTCGGCACTTCAGACAGTCATGCTGGAGGTTGTAGCAATTTTTTTTAATATCAGTAGGAATATACTGCAGTTAGATATTGTGTTTATTTTATAACTTTGTTGTAGATTAGGAAGGATGATCATGTCTTTCTAAACCGTGAAACCTCAAATGGTCTGCTAAAGTTATTTTGTCGAGGTATTGTATAGAGTAGGCCACTAGCCTTTTGGTCAGTAGTGGCTTTTTTATAGGATTTCCTTCTGTTGTCTAATGGATGTGACCTGCCTGGCACCTGTCCATCCAATAACCTCTTTTTTTCTAAATGGCTGCCTTGGTGGAGTCAATTCCTTGTTTCGCACTGTTGAGCTATTGTTGTGTGTATCTAGTATATGATTTGGAGGATATTGGCAGTTCTACTTCTAACTTCCATGTTCTCATTGATTTTGTCAATTCTTGGAATTTGGTAATGGAATGCATTGACAAACACGAATTGTCTTATGTTTGGACAATTAGATATGTTACGATCTCTTTCGTCCCATGCTGTGACTACCTTGTAAAGTCCAGCATTTGTTGGATTGTTCACTACTCATTATGAATCACTCTCTCTTTACCGAGCAATATCAATCTCTCTTCACCCTACAATCACATATTTCTGTGTAGAGAATACTGGAAAGTTATCATCCAACTTATCCTACATAGACTCGAGGAAATTGATGAGATGTCATCATGGTAATGCATTTTGATAGAAGTACATATCTTTGACAAAGAGAGTACAAGATAGATTGAAAACAAAATGATAAAATGGATATGTAATGGTAGGGCCTAATAAAATACTTTACTCATTTATGTTATAAAGTGAAGGTTGAATAATAAAGTCAATATTGTTATAACTTTTAGATTATCTTAAACAGTTATGTTATCAAGTATGTTAGAACAGTAAAGTCAATATTGTTATTACTTTTAGAATATTAGGACCCTTTTTGATTAGTCTATAATTAAGTGGAATATAAAGAGCCATGTACTCATATATGTTGTACTTTAAAAAAGTAATTAATCCCATTCGTTTCCTCTCATCTCCATTGTTGGTGCATTTTCTTTTTGCAATTGTTGTATGCATTTACTAACATGTACCGAAGTTAAGGATTTTGGCATCTAGGGCATGATGAAAGTTGGAGAATCAAGCCTGAAGCATTGTGGTAGCAACATGAGGGGTTGTGGTCAAGGGATTCAATGACACATGGAGGGAGTGATGGAATAAAGCAAGGAATAAAAGAAACCAGGTTCAATCTAAGGTATTGACACCTTCATAGTTGATATGCACAAGAAATTAAGATAAATCAATGTTAGAGATTAAATAAATATAATAAGATCTACTAAGTTTAAAAGTTAGGAAGCTATATAGCGAGGTACACAAGCACAATACATAAAATAGGCATGCAATCCAAGGTACAATGAACATGCACACATTTCGAGGTCTATAGCAAGAAGAAAACAATGCATCTTGAGGTGAAGAACAACAAAGTAAATTCACGCATTTTGAAAGAATGAACAATAGTGTGTAGGCACAGATTTCGAGGTGCAATACTATGTAAGTTTCAGACTTTTGGCTTTTAATGCAAAATAAAATATCATCTTACAAGGAGGTTCTTGGATCTAGTCCCTATGAACTTTTGTCTTAAGACAGATCTTAAATATTAGTTTACAACAGGAAAAATAGACTCTTTCATTTCATTTTAACCCAACACACTAGGCAGACCAAGAGAAAAGATACCAAACATATGCTAATAAGTTTTGGCCCTTAGGGCACTCTTTCCTAAGCATCAACCAGATTTAAAATTCACATTATGACAGCAGATTTTACAACTGTGAATCTGTCATATTATATACAAAATGTTTGTCGAAACACTTACCAATTTCAACTTATGTCAGATCAACAACTTACAAGACATACGAGGGCTGGAAATTACTAAATCATGAAGACAATGAGAACTGAAAATCAAATCTGCAATTACACAAGAGTGGATAGTCAAAATTTTCATATATATATGAATGAAATACATACCACAACTTTATCACAAAGCTAAGAAAATATTTCAAGCTCTCCAAAACTGTAGTCACTGTGTCAAACAAACATCAACCTTAGTGAGCCCTCCTTTGCTTCAACAACAAATTTGTATCACGCAAGAACTCCACATTAGGACAATTTATTTCCTTAACACTGTCCATTTTGCATTACACAAGTACATGGCAAGACTAATGCTAGCCTCCAAATCTCTGGGTGCATCATTGGGTTTGAATTGCACGAGGGAAATTGTGATTTTCATCACAACAAGGTTTTCAAGGTAACACATAGGGTTATTGATGGACTTTAGGTACGCACCTCCTTTGACATAGAGATGGTGCTTTATTTACTTGAATTGGCGTTTTGGATTAGAGGAGATCCATTTCTCCTTTGTGATTCATTGTTGTGGTTAAGTTCTTTCTTCATGGTTTCATATATTTGGCTGATGGAGCTTTGGAGTTATGAGTTTATGGTTTCACTTGATGCCTTAATTGATAGTTGTGATATCCTCTTTGATGCTATGGCATACCATTGCTTGGTGATTCATGATTATGTTGTTCATTGTAATACTTGTACATGTGATTTTGGCTTATGATGAAGTTTGCTAGGAGTAACATGGTACAAAACCTTTATAAGGTATACTCCTTGTCGGTATATTAGTGGAGACAAATATAGTACTATTGGGGCCAAATTACTCCTTGTTGGCAATAAGTGGAGACAAACATATTATTATTGTAATAGGGCCACCCCTTTTGTCAATTCAAATCATATATTTGCTTGAGTAAGCTTATGGCAATGGCAAAGAGAATTAAATATTATTTATTGTGGGCCATCCCGTTCATGTGATGTTGAGCTATATATAATGTTTTATTTTTTTATTTTTTATTTCTGTTGATGTTTATTTAGTTATTTTTCTTTGTGGTTCACGGGCATCAGAGATTGGTGATCGCTACGTCTACCAAAATTTTTCCTACCAAGCAGAGCCACCCAAAGGAATCACTTCATGCGGGCTCAACCATATAGCCTTGACTCCGAGAGTGTTGAGAGAACTGAACCCGTGACCTATCAATAACAAAGGTGCTTTAACGATGGGGACTTGACCAATTGAGCTAACCCTCGGGGCTAGCTATATATAATGTTTTATGTGGAGGAAACCAAACATTATTTTATTGTTCTAGGTGGGTAAATCCCATCACTCACATATCTTTTATGACTTAGGCCAATCATATTTTCATTTCTTGTACACGAGTATAGTGAAAGGGGACCATCATTGCAAATTATTGCACCTTGGTGCAAAGCTTCACTAGGCAAGGAAGATGTGCAACAAAACATGAATGTCATCGTGACATTAGCAACAACCCCTCTTCTATTTTAGTGGTGAAAACTAGCCACCGAAAGGGGATTCCTAGTAGGAATAAGGGATCAAATAACCCTAGAAAGGCTAAAACTAAGTGCTTCCCAAGGATCCTACAAACTAGACCCACCAAAAACAAACTTACAAAGGCTAGGGTAAGGTGGAGATTGAGTGAAAGACAAGAAATAGGGTTCACGAGACCTATCGGTCAATCCTAAGGCTATCCAAACTATGGGAGTCTCCCAAATAGAATCCCAAAACACACCCAAAATTCACAAGACACTTGGCTACTATAAACTATGTCAAAACCTGTGGTGATGGACAACAAACAATACCTTTATAACAACATCCAAAACCAACCATTCAATTTGCATGAAAAGAACATGGATTGAAAGATTACAAAATTAACAACCTAGGAAATAAAATTCAAAAATTTTTCGTGGTTCAATTTGTCAATAAATGTGTTCAAATGTTGATGACAACCCTAATAAATTGCATCAAGAACAATCTATATGCTTCTCCAGTGCAATTTAAAATGATTCTCTACTATATGCTTCTCCAATGCACTTTAAAATGATTCTCTACTATATGCTTCTCCAATGCACTTTAAAATGATTCTATACCACAGGGTATTCATCAAAGAGAATTATTAAAGCAATAAAACACATCTTAGGTGAAAATTATCCTCAATGCTAAGACAATTAAATAAAACAATAATTTTAATTAAATTAGGGTTTTGCAAAATTAACCATAAAACTAAAACCTATCCACTAGATGAAGGAAGGCTAGTTCTTTCTTCACTTAGGGAAATGGGGTCTAGGATACAAACCACAACCTAGGGCAATCTAAAAGGGAAAACCTAAGTCCAACACATTAGGGAAAATATACCTACTTGCCCCAGGGTTTAAATTAGGTTTTTCAATTCCCTAGAAATTTAAGGGAGAAGAATTAACCCGCTCTTCTAAAATATTTAGAAATTGAGCACAAATTCAACAACGGACATGCACACAAATGTCAAATTAACTCGTTTAACAAAAGTAGCAACAATTTTCATGAAAAATATCTAAGCATTGCAAATGAACCAACTTATAATGCATGTAAGAGCCAAGATCAACAAGAAAGACTTTGAGAATTCAATAGAAGAGAAATGAATGTGTGTTATGATGATCCAAAGAGGGAATTCAACCTCTTATTTATACAAGCCTAAGGTAGGCTGAATTTCTTCAAAAAGGCTAAAAAGAGCCTCAAAATAAACACAATCCACAATACATGATGCTAAGGTCACATGCGGACCATCATAATCTCAACTCGAAAACATAACATAAAGCCTTAAATAACCCACAAGTGTTAGTGATAAGGCAAATGAAGGTGACATCATGCTCCCAACAAGCCTCTCTCTCATGAAAACGTTTAAGAGGCACCTCAAAAGGTACTCATCATCCACAAACCATCTCCATGGTCCAAGAAATTTGATTCATTATCAAGAAACCATTAATGACATCAAACAATCCATCATTTCCACAACATCTTGTTAGTCGGTGAGAACATCGAATGTCCAAGCTCAAGAATGATGATGTCATGACTGAGAATGCAACACCATCAATCTAGAAGGTGTATAAGCCACTCCAAAGGGGTTCCACTGAGTCATCATCATCAAACGATTATCGACAAGGCAACGTCCATCAAGAAGGGTGCAAAGCTAGCTTGGGGGGGTCTTGGGAGATCTTGGGGTACATCAACTATGGAGGGAATATCCCAACTCTAATGCTCAATGTCCAAAGTGCTAGAGGAAGAGGATGACATCATCCATATTGTTCAATCATCACATGGCGAAACACCCCTAAAAAAATGTGTAACAACCTGCTATAGTGGAGTCAAAATGTGGGTTATAGGTCCTCTTTGAAGTATTGAAGAAGCATGCTATGGTCCTTCAAGGGATGGCCCATGAAACTTGGAGCAAGCACCTAACACAACGGATGGAATCAAGTGGGATCATCATCAAAGGTACCTCAAACCATAAATGTATTAGAGTGGGCCATATTCAATGGAAAAAAGCATTAAAGTACATCATACAATCCTCATCTTCAAATGGATTTCTAGCTTGAGACTTGTAAACAAGTTATCTCACTTAGGTATGAAAGGGTTATCACTGGGCCCTATTAGGTGCTTCATACCTTAAGGGGAGGAATAATTCCTAGGTTGAACCATTAATCAAAAGTGTAAGTGAAATAGTGAATTGGTTTGGGGTTTGATTTTTGTTACACCAAGTCCCTAGATAATCACAAAGTCCGAGACCACCTTGAGTTGTAATCCTTGTCTTTGATGAGGTGTTGTCGTGATGCACTGGTGAGTTGTCAATGAGATCTAGATCTAGAATGGTCCAATTGATGTACTATAAATTTAGATCCCGAGATCAACACAAGGAGTTGAATATGGCATAAGGCCTTCTCAACCATTAGATCCAAAATTGTCCAATTGGTGTACTGTGTTAGTTTTTGTAGCATTAGACGTGTTATGGCCACGAAACTTTGTGGAGAGGCTAGAATATACGAGATATTTAGAACTTAGAAATCGTTTTTGGAAATTCTGCTTAGAAGTGTCTCAATTATATTATTAACCGAATTTTAAATATTTCCTAAGTCTAAACTTATGGAATATGGTTTATTAATCAGTATTAATTGAGATAAGGCAAGAATAGTCTAGAAACTCACACAGATCGACTCCAAGATGATCCTAGCCATTGATTATGTTTTAATCTTGGATGTTGGTGCTTCGATAAAGGATTATAAGAGGAGGTCGATGTGGTGATGGATAGACACTTGCAGAGTTTGATTTCATTTGCAGATCAATTTCCAGAGTAGCAACAGTCAGTTGTCGGAGAGAGAGTCAGAGAGATCGAAGCAGTGTGAGAGGGGTAGGGACAATGATCTAGAGGAAGCATTTCCAGATCCAAAGAAACAACAACAAGAGGGCCAAGTTATCCCAGAGAGGCAGTGCAAAGGCTCTGTGCAATAGCTTCAACAACATAGATTGATTTAGTGGTGAGAAAAAATGTTCTCAGTTCCAGAGGCCAGGGAGAGGTTCCAAAAGGTTGGAGAGATGATTTCCTCAGTAGATGAAGGCATAACGACTTCATCAGAGGCAATTTTGAGCCACACGTGTGGGAGACAGTGCATAGGAAGCACAGAAAGGCTCATGTTGGGGTTTGAACGGCAAGTTTATTGAACGAAAATCGTGCCAGAGATTGCCTGTGGGAGAAAGGTAATTTCCTTCAATATTTTTCCCAGATTTTCTTGTTGTTTGGATTGCAAGTTGGGCATCCATAGATGTACTGAGATTTCATTGCTGCATAGTAAAATAAAACCCTCATCTACTGCACCGGTTTTCCCGAGCTGGGTTTTTTTGGGGACTTTTGTCCAAAAATAATTGTGTTAATTTTATGTGTGTGTGCTAGCATTTCTTCCAGTGTTTATTCTTCCACAATTTTATTTTTGTAGATTGCAGTGTGATTTATTCAATATTTACCATAGAAAACAACAAATAAATCGTTAAATAAAATCAACAATTAGGAGAATAATTAACATTGTTGATGGTCCCCAAAATGGCTGCAATACTCATCAAATCCCCTCCCGGAATTACCCCTTAATTATCAACCCTCGATTCTTCCTTCTCCCAAGCACCCACGTGTGGTACGAAGGTACCACTGTGTAGGCCTGGGGAGTCCCTGGTGATGGTTGTTTGGTACAAAAGACTCACTTAAAATGGTGCCCTGAAAACACTCCAAATCTTTGACAAATGATGGCCTTAGGATGTCCTTGAAAGCCCAACAAATCCCCAACTCCACAACTAGCTACTCCAAATGCTGTGTATTCCCCTTTCCTACGTCCCACCTAATGAACTAGCTTCACGAATGCGCTTGGAAAACCCCCAGATCAAATAATGTGATGCATGACACCTCCTTGGGTTGGAACTCAAATTCCACCGAAGGTAGGGTGAGATTCTCGCTTGAAAATCTCATGTTCTTAACAACACATGCAGAATCAGCTCTCAGCTTAAGCGTGCTAGTCAAGTGTGAATTTCAAATGATCAAAGTTGAGAAAATGATTGAGTTCTCCTCCTATTTTAGTTGTTGGGCCTCCAATTTCCCCATGTGGGTCCCATCTATCAATTTCCCTCTCTCTTCCCTTCATGAGAGCGTACTAGCCAAGGGGAGTGTATTCCTCTTTGGGCTGGTCCCCACCATCCACTATCAAATTGATTTTTCCCTCTTTCCTATGTTGGAGCCTTATTTCACCTCAAAATTGGAAGTGGGGCCCCTCAACCAACTTTTCCTAAGTTTCTATCTAGAAATTAACAAAATTGGTCAAAATTGATATTTCACTTAGCAACCTTGCTAAGTGGGAATATCGCAGTCCTCCTTGCCAAGATTTTTCTTGTCCGCAAGGAACTACAAAGTTGGATGTTGTAATATTTTCTCTCCTTCCAAAGTAGCATCCTCATCTGGCAGGGTCCTCCACCTTATCAGGAAATCCTTGACGACTCTGCTCCTCAATCTCCTCTCCCTGCTCTCTAGAATAGCCTCAGGCTCTAAAACTAGATGCCCATCATCATCCAAAGGGGGCAACTCCACGGTGGTTGTCACATGCTGTCCTAGTACCTTCTTGAGGCATGAAACGTGGAATATGTTATGCACCTTGATCCCAGGAGGAATCTATAACTCGTACGAAACCTCACCAACTCTCATGGTCACACAGTATGGGCCATAAAAGCATGGATGTAGCTTCTCAGCTCCCTTATGTTTCAATGTAGACTGTCTATAAGGTTGAAGGTGAAAAAAGAATAGACCCCCACCTCAAAGTGTCTCTCAACCTTGTGCATGTCTGAATACATCTTCCACTGGTTTTGGGTTGTCTGCAAATTATCTTTGAGAGTCTTAAGAATGTTCAGGCTCTCCTGTATCCAATATTTAGCCTTTAGGGCCCAACTATCTCCAAAAACAATGTCAGTGAAAGATAAAGCATCATATCCATATAAAGCACGGAAGGGTGACATACCAATGGACATGTGATAGGTAGTATTGTAGCAATACTCCCTCAAGTGTATCCATCTCACCCATGATCATTGTTGCGCTATCACGTAGTTCCAAAAATAACCCTCCAACCATTTGTTAACAATATCAATCTGCCCGTCGGTCTAAGGGTGGTAGATGGTGCTGGGTGTAATATCTATGCCCACCAACTTGAAGAGATCCTGCCTGAAATCCCCCATGAAGCGGTTGTCCTTTTCACTCACTATGGTCTGGGTGTTAGCGCTCAAAAATGCCTCAGGCTGAAGAAGGCAAAACTCGAGGCAACATCAAACCAAGCTTAGCCTCGTAGCTAGCCCTACGAGGACAGGAGAGGGCTCTCTCCGGGTCAAACTCAGTGAAAGATGTCCAATAGGATCTGAGATGACCTAAGTGAAACACAGATATTGATTTTAGGCTAGTAAATTGAATATGAAAAGGGGTTTTTTGATAAAATGATTGGTTTTTCTCAAGCTTCTGTGGATCAAGAATACGAGAGCAGAGATCAATGAAAAGTGATAGTTAGAATATAAAAGATAGGCAAGAGCTTAAGCATTCAATTTGAAATTATATGGAGTGTAAAGAATGTTTAAGAATGCTGAAAAGGGCGTGAATTCATGAATCCTTTTCAGACGGAGGAAAACATAGAACTTGAATACTTTCCCAGGGCAGAGCAAACAGTCGAATTTGCTTCACACGCAAAAGCGTTTCAAAAGAAAATATCATGAATGAAGTTGCAACATTACAAGATACATATGAGAACAGAGAAAAACATAATGCTAAGTTGTTGCCACAGGGATCTCCTAAAACAGAGCTACCTCATTTCATTAATCTCCAGCCAAAACTGTACAATGAAACTCTGATTTATCTTCCACACACCTCTCAGAACTCTCCTCCCTCCTCTTTTTACAAATGATTATTCAATACATTAAATAAACTATCCTAGGAGAAAACAGATTGACCCAAAACAGGGGCGCTGTTTCACCTGAAGTTACAAAAATAGAGATAGAATCATCTCTTTATTCTAAAACAGAAGATCGTTCTCCTTAAAATCCTCTGATGGCCAACAAACTGGAGTGCAGATCCCTTTGAATCATTAATTGAAGTATTAAATAGGAATCGAATCCTATTCTTCTGTTGTAAATATCTTTGTTTTAAGTTTGGCTTTTGGACTTTGACCTTTCACCTTCGCTTTCTGTTTGAATAACAATAATTTTTAATAAAACTGGCCCTTTAAATAAGATTTCACGTGAACAATCCCAGCTGCAATTTACCAAGCTCAACACGTGTTTTAAGTTTGAACACATTTACTTGTGTCACCACTGTTTGATTACCAGCTTGACATGTGCAACACCATTAGCGATAACATTTCTGAGGTGGAACGTTATGAGACGTTGTTTCAAACCGCCATCTACTCTGTGAATCATGCAGGGCTGGACTTCAGAGATATAAGTCAGATCCCGCTTCTAATTAGAGCAACTAGCATATTGGCCGACTGCAGAGCCTACATTATCAATGTGAATACCAAATGCAATTTGTTTCAAGGTCGAGGGCGGTGGTTAGTATAGAAGATGCAATAGCCTGTTCAAGAATCAGTAGATTGCAGCGTGATTTATCAAAGGATATGCTCGATCTTAAAGACTGCACTGTTTCTTTGCTTAAAACAGTAGCCAAAGCACTCTCAATCGAGCTACCAAGGGCATCGTTTCATGGACCTTTATTTTCTTCAGAAAAATTTCACATTTCCCAGAAGTATATAGTTTCAGACATTTCGTAATTCACAGAAATATATTGATTCACTGTCTTTTATTTTTCATATCTTTGTAGCCTTGTCTTCTCCAAGAGCGAGTAATTTTGTTTCTATGTGCAACCTTCAGGAATGAGTAGCCATGAAACACCTACTTGCAAGTTTTGGAGGCGACTTGAATCGAAACTGGGTGCAAAACACAATTTTTCTGGGTTCTGATTTAAGTGGGTCGCACGCTGGTTTAAGTGGGTCGCACCCCCCAAGTGGGTCTCACCCGTTCAACTTTATACTGGCTCTGGCGCTCAAGTGGGTCGCGCCCCTCAAGTGGGTCTCACTCGTTTCAAGTGGGTCGCACGCCCTCCAAACACTGTCCAGAACTATGAAAACTTGTCTACGTCCTTCAAAAACTCGAGCTCGACCTCTGCCTTGCGGATTTTTGGCAAATGAGTTTGTTTGTCATGTTTATATATGAAATAAATGTCTCATCAAATCAGATTGCTTTTCAAATTTATTTGACAACCCACTCTCATAATGTTTCTGCATTTTGACATTTGACCATTTAATACAATGCTTTTCTTTGGCTTTACCATGCTTTTCTGAATCTTGGACTAATGACACTTTGTTGTCTTTTGCATGGATTGGTGGCCTGTCTTAGCTCAACACTTTTTCACATTATTACAAACTCTGCTTTCCAATCTCCTTTTTTAATTTGCTGACTTTGAATGAGGGCTTTTCTTTGTCTGCTTGCAGGGATAATTAACATCGAACTTTGGCAAGGAGAACCAGCATCTGCAACTGAGAAACTACATGGTGAAAAGATATATTCGATGATATCTTCTTCAAAACCCTATTTTGAAGAAGAATCAATTTCACATTATTGATAATGACATAAAAATAAAACTTGTTGAACCTTCCTCTAGTCTGTGGACAAAACCCTGGACTCAAGAATTAAAATGACTCTTTTCTGGACCACAGTAACATCAGTGATTGCGAATAACAAGGAATGAGCTTTGGAGAATTTTGACTGCAGTGGGCTGACAAGACGGAGTCTAACATTGGCTCCAATGGGGATGGCAGCTGCCGCTTCTTGGAGGTGCCAAGAACCGCAGAGCTTTGGGAGAGCAGACAGTGCCTCCGTCCATTGGGCGATGGAATCATTATTCTGACAAACAGACTAAAGACTAATGACTCAACTTATTAACTGGAAAATCGACTCAAACTAACTTGATACAAACTGAAATGATTGAATTAAAACAAATTTTTTTTGAAAAAGGGCAGCAGTCCATCAGGTTTTAAAATCCTGATGGCAACCACCTGCATACTGATGAGATATGTACAATCATGTATAATGTGCCTTCCAATGCAACCAATCCAGCAAATGGCTGCACCCCAAATTTCTGCTCTTATTCTCCTTGAGCAGGCAGAATGATGAACCTGTAGGCAACTCAACACAATCACTGAAACCAAATCTCATGATAATAAACCAGGCAATATTTATCCTTTCTAATGCTTGCAGAAGAATGCTGAAGGGATCTTGAAAATCCTGAAGCACTGGCTTATCTGGAGATCCAGCTGCAAAAATACAAGTATTTACTCCATTCTGATCTGAAAGGACAATTGATTTCTGAGGGATAGAAATGCACAGAATGGTATCTGCCATCTGAGTGTTAGCTGTAGGTTCCTTGACCATGAGAAATCCTGGCATATATTCCTCAACTTCATGATCTAGGTCATTCTTAAACAAAAAACAATCTTCAAGATTATCAAACATGACAGCCTTATCATCTTTGTGAAGGAAAAAATTATATGTTTGCTGACCTACAAAACTGATTACAAGACAGTCATCTTTTTCAAAAGAGGAAGAAGTTTCACCAACACTTTCCTGACTATGTGTGTACTGCAAATCTGCTGTAGCTTGGGCTGTAACAAGACCTTTCAAAAGCTGCTCTATCTCATCTTTAGACAAAGGAGACAATGCCTTTTGTTTTCTTCTGCTTAAACAGTAATTATCTTCATATGACAGGGCATTCAAACTCTGATTTATTACTGAGTCATTGAAAGGAGACCTATCACTTACTTGCACGAAGATCTCATTTTTTTTTCCATGAACTGACTGGATTTCTTCTTCATGAAGGCTGTGTTCCAATGATGGACTGAAAGTATGACTGAGAACATTTGGATCCATTATTGTGTCTTCTGCATTCCAGATGATTTCAACAGCAGAGTTCTCTTTGATGGGCTTCAGCACAAGATATGCTTGGTCATCACAATCTGAATCTGAAATAGCTGACTGGACATTATCACATTCTGAAATTAGCACTGGACTTACTTGCATGATGCTGTCTTCTGTGGGCAGATCTGAAATGACATTCTCCCTTTCATCATTTTCAGCCATATGGCCATCAACCTGCTGCAAAGTCTCCTGAACACCTTGATGGGTATCCTTTAGGTTCTCTTCATGTTGCTGAAATGGATTCTCATATAGAGCCTCCATGATTTCTCCGTCCATGAAATCATTATTACCATAAAAATTCTCTAGATCTTCAATGAAATTATGTACATGACTACAACAGTTCTGAACTAAAATCAAGGATGGATATGATTCTTTATACCTTTCAAAGAACACAGTATTAAAATCCCTTAAACAGTAAATAGAAGCAGCTGGAAAACTTTCATACCATGATCGGGCTTCGTCTTCCAGAGTAGCCATAAACATTTTCATCAAACAGTATTCAGGAAAATTGATCTTTAATTTATGCACATGAATGTGAAATTTCACCAGATGAAGAGCAACATCATTACCTTCTACATTTCTGAACATAGGAAAATTCTGAAGCCAGTCCACCTTGGGCATCTTATTCAGAAAACCTGGGATGTGATCTCGGCTCATGGGAGCGTATCTTCTTGCAATCCGGTCCGTTAGCAGTGAGGTCGCCATGAAGCATTCATTTATGGATTGTTCAGTGAATGAAGTTGCCGGTGAATGATTTTAGCCTTGTGGTGTCTGACTGTTGTCCACCATCAACCATCAGATCTGAACTTGATACACGTACTGGGGCAATTTATAAGTTAAGTGCTACGATTACAAGTTAAACCGGAGATCGACTGAAGCAGCGTTTATCTACTTCGCTGATGCATAGCAACAACGTTTCGAAAGCTACCTGGCGTGACTTCAGACTCCGTCTATAACAAGCAAACGTTTTGAGTTTCTCCCCAGTATGGTCGCCACTATGTTAGTGCTCAAAAATGCCTCAGGCTGAAGAAGGCAAAACTCGAGGCAACATCAAACCAAGCTTAGCCTTGTAGCTAGCCCTACGAGGACAGGAGAGGGCTCTCTCCGGGTCAAACTCAGTGAAAGATGTCCAATAGGATCTGAGATGACCTAAGTGAAACACAGATATTGATTTTAGGCTAGTAAATTGATATGAAAAGGGGTTTTTTGATAAATGATTGGGTTTTTCTGGGCTGTGTGGGATCAAGAACAGCGAGAGCAGAGATCAAATGAAAAGTGCAGATTATTACATGAGGCAAGATAGGCAAAAGCTTAAACATTCAATTCGAAATTATATGGAGTGCAAAGAGTGTTTAAGAAGCTGAAAAGGGCATGAATTCATGAATCCTTTTCAGACGGAGGAAAACATAGAACTTGAATACTTTCCCAAGGCAGAGCAGCGAGCTGAATTCTGCCCTTCACACTTAAAAGCGTTCAAAAGAAAACGATTTATGAATGAAGTGTAAACATTACAAGATACATATGAGAACAGAGAAAAACATAATGCTAAGTTGTTGCCACAGGGATCTCCTGAAACAGAGCTACCTCATTTCATTAATCTCCAGCCAGAACTGTACAATGAAACTCTGATTTATCTTCCACACACCTCTCAGAACTCTCCTCCCTCCTCTTTTTACAAATGATTATTCAATACATTAAATAAACTATCCTAGGAGAAAATAGATTGACCCAAAACAGGGGCGCTGTTTCACCTGAAGTTACAAAAATAGAGATAGAATCATCTCTTTATTCTAAAACAGAAGATCGTTCTCCTTAAAATCCTCTGATGGCCAACAAACTAGAGCGCAGATCCCTTTGAATCATTAATTGAAGTCTTAAATAGGAATCGAATCCTATTCTTCTGTTGTAAATATCTTTGTTTTAAGTTTGGCTTTTGGACTTCGACCTTTCACCTTCGCTTTCTGTTTGAATAACAATAATTTTTAATAAAACTGGCCCTTTAAATAAGATTTCACGTGAACAATCCCAGCTGCAATTTACCAAGCTCAACACGTGTTTTAAGTTTGAAGACATTTACTTGTGTCACCACTGTTTGATTACCAGCTTGACATGTGCAACACCATTAGCGATAACATTTCTAAGGTGGAACGTTATGAGACGTTGTTTCAAACCGCCATCTACTCTCTGAATCACGCAGGGCTGGACTTTAGAGATATAAGTCAGATCCCGCTTCTAATTAGAGCAACTAGCATATTGGCCGACTGCAGAACCTACATTATCAATGTGAATACCAAATGCAATGTGTTTCAAGGTCGAGGGCGGTGGTTAGTATAGAAGATGCAATAGCCTGTTCAAGAATCAGTAGATTGCAGCGTGATTTATCAAATGATATGCTCGATCTTAAAGACTGCACTGCTTCTTTGCTTAAAACAATAGCCAAAGCACTCTCAATCGAGCTGCCAAGGGCATCGTTTCATGGACCTTTACGTTCTTCAGAAAAATTTCACATTTCCCAGAAGTATATAGTTTCAGACATTTCGTAATTCACAGAAATATATTGATTCACCGTCTTTTCTTTTTCATATCCTTGTAGCCTTGTCTTCTCCAAGAGCGAGTAATTTTGTTTCTATGTGCAACCTTCAGCAGTGAGTAGCCATGAAACACCTACTTGCAAGTTTTGGAGGCGACTTGAATCGAAACTGGGCGCAAAACACAATTTTTCCGGGTTTTGATTTAAGTGGGTCGCACCCCCCAAGTGGGTCGCACCCCCCAAGTGGGTCGCACCCCCCAAGTGGGTCTCACCCGTTCAACTTTATACTGGCTGTGGCGCTCAAGTGGGTCGCGCCCCTCAAGTGGGTCTCACCCGTTTCAAGTGGGTCGCACGCCCTCCAAACACTGTCCAGAACTATGAAAACTTGTCTACGTCCTTCAAAAACTCGAGCTCGACCTCTGCCTTGCGGATTTTTGGAAAATGAGTTTGTTTGTCATGTTTATATATGAAATAAATGTCTCATCAAATCAGATTGCTTTTCAAATTTATTTGACAACCCACTCTCATAATGTTTCTGCATTTTGACATTTGACCATTTAATACAATGCTTTTCTTTGGCTTTACCATGCTTTTCTGAATCTTGGACTAATGACACTTTGTTGTCTTTTGCAGGGATTGGTGGCCTGTCTTAGCTCAGCACTTTTTCACATTATTACAAAATCTGCTTTCCAATCTCCTTTTTTAATTTGCTGACTTTGAATGAGGGCTTTTCTTTGTCTGCTTGCAGGGATAATTAACATCGAACTTTGGCAAGGAGAACCAGCATCTGCAACTGAGAAACTACATGGTGAAAAGATATATTCGATGATATCTTCTTCAAAACCCTGTTTTGAAGAAGAATCAATTTCACATTATTGATAATGACATAAAAATAAAACTTGTTGAACCTTCCTCTAGTCTGCGGACAAAACCCTGGACTCAAGAATTAAAATGACTCTTTTTTGGACCACAGTAACATCAGTGACTGCGAATAACAAGGAATGAGCTTTGGAGAATTTTGACTGCAGCGGGCTGACAAGACGGAGTCTAACACTGGGTATGACCATGCAACTGAAAATCCTCCCTGAAAAATAACTCTGCAACCTGAGAAGCAGAGTACCTAGCAGTAATGGAAAAGAAATGGGCATACTTTGTTAATATTTCCACCACCACATAGATGAAATCACGACCTTGTGCCATGGGCATGCTTGTGATGAAGTCCATTGAGATGATCTCGTACTTCCCCTTTGGAATAGAGAGTGGTTGCAATAACCCTATTGGATGAGTAAACTCCCCCTTGTTCCTATGGCATGCCTCACATTCCTGGACATTACTCAACACATCCCCCCTTGAGGCCCTTCCATGCGAAGCACTCTTTGACGGTCCTGTAAGTCTTAAGGAACCCCTCATGCCCTGAAAAAGGTGAATCATGGGTTCCCTGGAGAATCCTCTCCCTTAACTGTGAAGGTGGTACAAATAATATGCGCCCCTTGTAGTAGATGACATCTGTCATCACCCAGTAGCGCTCATTCCCATGATTTCCCTCCAAGATCTCAAACGCCTGTGGATCCTCAGAGTACTCCACCAGAAGCTATGCCTTCCAATCATGGCAGATGCTCATAAGTGAAAGAGTCACGGGCCTCTTGGATAGTGCATCAGCTACCACATTATGCTTGCCCTTGACATACTCTATGTCGAAATCATAGGCTTGGATCTCGCTGACCCACTTCTACTGCTTATCGTTGAGGCCCTTCTTCCCTAGAAAATGGTGAAGGCTGTTGTGATTAGTATTCACTCTAAACCTGTTTCCCATCAAGTACTGTCGGAATTTGGACAAGGCATGCATAATGGCCAACATGTCCTTGTCATAAATCGAGTACAACCTCTCATGCGGAAGGAGCTTCCGGCTCTCAAAAGAAATGGGATGTACACCTTGTGATAGTATTGTGCCCATGCCTTCACCTGACACATCAAAATATAATGTGAATGGCTGGGTGAAATTAAGAAGTTCCAATACTAGGCAAATTCTCATCACCTCCTTGAGGTTTTCAAAGGATTCCTATCCTCTTTCTGTCCATGTGAATCCCCCCTTGGTAAAATCAGTGAGGGGAGCTTCCAAATGTGAGAAGCCCTTCACGAAATTCTTGTAATAAGTACATATGCCCAAAAAATCCCTCAACTTGGTCACATTCCAAGGCATTGGCCAATCCCAGATGAGTCCAATCTTCTCTTCACACACCCTTACACAATCCTCTGCAATGATGTGCCCCAAATAGAGCATCTTTGTTAACCTGAACTCACACATGGACAACTTAGCATAGAATTGCTGCCCCTCCAAGGTCTTGAGCGCTTCCTCCATATAATGCAAGTGCTCCTCCCAAGTCCTAATGTAGATCAATATGTCATCGAAGAAAACAAGGACATAACGCCTCATCTGCCCACAAAATACATGGTTCATGCAAGATTGAAATGTGTCTGCCGCATTAGTTAGCCTAAAGGGAATCACCAAAAACTCAAAATGTCCATAATTTCAGTGAAATAATGTCTTGGGGATGTCTTGATCCCGTACCATGATCTGGTGATATCCTGAAAGCATGTCTATCTTAAAGAAGTACTTAACTCCTCTAAGTTCATCCATCAACTCGTCTATCCAGGGAATGGGATACCGATTCTTCAACATCTTCTAATTAAGGGATTGGTAATCAATGCACATCCTCAACATGCCATCTTTCTTCTTCACCAATACAACTAATGACATGAAAGGGCTAGAAATGGGCTTGATATGCCCCAACGGCAGCAAATCATGGATGGTCCTCTCAATATCATCTTGATAAGCCTTGGGATGTCGATAAGGGGTTGTAATCACTACCTGCACTCCCGGTTCGTGCTCAATCATGTGCTCAAACCCTTTGTATGGTGGCCTTCCCGATGGAATATCCCCAAACATTGTTGGGTACCTCTATAAAATAGCATGCACATCTGGGTGTGTTGGTTGGGGCTTACCCCCTGCATCAGATATCCTCATCTCCACTTCCCACTCTATATCACCATGTCTCAAGTCAACCTCCATCCTATGCGTTGACACTGTCTTTGGGGGGTATGAGTGCATGCCTCTCAATAAGATCATCTTCCCATTAGGCCCCATGAACTCTATCTCTAGCTTGTGCCAGTCAGTGGTAACACGCCCAAGTGAGTACAACCATTGCACACCAAGAACTATGTTGGTGTGGGGAACATCAACCACAAAAAAGTGGTCCGTCATAGAGTAGTTCCCCATCAGTACTGTCATCTCGGGGACGTATCTAGTGCACTGCATGGTACATTCTACTGGTAGAAATACCGAGAACCCCTCAAAGGACTGTGTGCATATGTACCTCCTCTCCACCATCTAGGCATCCGTTAAATTGTGGGTAGCCCCATTGTCCACTAGTACTGAAACATGTTGCCCTTGATCCTTAAAGTGAGGTACTTCGACACTCCTCGAAGTGAAGCGATGACTCTTACTGCTAGAAAGAAAGGGGATACACTTGGTGGGGGTGGTGGGCCTTTGCCTCCTCCTCCCGCCATAGGCGGACAATCATCTCCAACAACAATCTCCTGCTCCACATCATCTTTGGCCTCATTGTCGGAAAAAAACCTTTGTGAAGTGGGCCTTTCCCTTGGTACACCAATGCCACGATGCCCACGACTCCTGGAAAGTGAAGCACAACTTCCTCCTTTAGAGGTCTCTCCTAGCGTCATCATCTAACTTTCCATGGACCTGGGTGTCTCTCTATGGTGGGGCCCTAGTGTCTCTCCCCCTTTGCTGAAGCACAGGTATGGGAGGTATCTGTATCCTGGTTCTAGGCAGAGAATCCTGTAAATCCCAGGCTCTACCAACTGCATCCTGTAAAGTGGTGTACCTGTTGGACCTCACCAAGCCCCTCAACAGCTTTGCTAGCCCCTCTAAAAACATAAAGACCCTCCTGGCCTCTGATAAATATGGCACCATCATTGACAGTCTAAGAAACTCATAGATGTAGACTTCAACACTCTCAAACTACTTGAGTCGTGTCAGCTCTCTAAAGTGCTCCTCTGGGTCCTTCCTCTCAAAACACTTTAGTACCCTCTAGGTGAAATCCTCATAGGTCATAACCCCCACATGTCCCATAGTGGTAAACCCATGGAACCACCAATCACGGGCTTTCCCCTCTAAGTGCAGCGTGGAAATTTTTATTGCCTCCACCTTTGTCATCTGGTTGAGTTGGAAGTAGACATCTAGCTTCTCAACCCATGCCCTCGTTGAGCTCTTAGGTGAGCCATAAAAAATTTGGAAGGAATAACCTCCCCATCATGCGATGTATATCAGTGCCATGTGTGTAGCCTCCTTCACTCTATCCCCTACTCCTATTGTTTCCCTTAAGCTACCATAAGTCCTTGAAGGTGATGGCCTCTCTGAAATCAGACCCATAGGACTGATACTCTACAAAATAGTCCCCCATGGGAATCTCCTCCTACCCTTATTCCCTACAATGTCGGATGCTAAGAATGTAAGGATGGTTGACCTGGATGGTGTGATAGAACCAAGAGGTACATTGGGTGAATTTGTTGCATGGTGGTGCGAAGTACCTGAGCCTTCACCTAGATGAATTTCCCCCTAAATCCCCTTTCCCTTGTTGTTGTTGCAATTTTGTTGCCTCAATTCATCAATTCCCATAGATAAATCGTTGATGGCCTTTAAAATATGTCAGGAAAACTCCTCTTCTTTACTCACATTTTCTCCCTCATTATCCCCCATGTCCAGCCTCTCAACCTCTGGCTCAACGGTTACTAGATCATGAGTAATATGTAGCTTCATTTCTCTACTTCTACACCTTTGACTCTTATAAGTGATGTTCCACTTATCCTCTAGTGTCATAGAATAATATCTTCTCCCACAGGTTGAGCCAAGACTATGAGCTCTGATATCATTGTAATATCCCTAAGGAAAATTAAAAATGATTAACAAAGCATGCGTAGCAAAACACACACAAATTTACACACAATATTAAACACCCAGAAAAGCTCCAAAATCTATGCAGAATTGAGCCATTTTATTATGATAAATAAAGGGTACAATATGAGATCGGAATGTATGCACATGGGATTTACCAAGGAAAGCTATCAAGGATTAGGTGATGAAATCAACTGCTCAACCACTAGAAACTGCCCCCCCCCCAAAAGATCTATGTTGGACCTAGAAAACTGTAGTGCTGGCTGCAAGAAATGGATGCTATGTCCTCCTCTGGTTCTTAGAAAATTATAGGAAATTAACCTCGATGTTTCCACCAATAACCCACCAAAACCTAGAAAGGATTTAGCCAAATGCTAACCTCCTAAATCCGACCCAATTTCCAATCACTCCTTTAGTTGCTGGGTATATCGACCCACTTGATGCTGATGGTCCCAAAAATGGCTGCAATACTCAAAAAATGCCATCCTGGAATTACCCCTCAAGTCTCAACCCTCGATTCATCCTTCTCCCAAGCACCCACATGCGGTACAAAGGTACCACTGCACAGGCCCACATAGTCCCTAGTTATGGTTGTTTGGTACAACAAACACACACAAAATGGAGTGCTACCCTAGAAACACTCCAAATCTTCAGAAAATGATGGTCGTAGGTTGTTCCTAAAATCCAAAAAAAACCGCAACTCCACAACCAACTAGTCCAAATGTTGTGTATTCCCCTTTCCTGTGTCCCACCTGCTGAAACATCTCCATGAATTCGCTTAGAAAACCCCCATATCAAATCAAGTGTGATGAGATTCTCGAATTCCACCGAAGATAGGATGAGGTTCTCGCTTGAAAATATCATGTGCTCAACATCACATGAAAACTTAGCTTTAAGATCAAGCGTGTTAGTCAAGTGTGAATGTCAAATGATCAAAGATGCACAAAGGATGAGTGCTCCTATTTTAGTCGTTGGGCCTCCATTTTCCCCATGTGGGTCCCATCTATTGATTTCCCTCTCTCTCTTCCCTCCATGAGAGTGTACTAGACAAGGGGAGCATATTCCTCTTTGGGGTGGTCCCCACCATCCATTATCAAATTTATTTTTCCCTCTTTCTTATGTTGGAGCCTTCTTTCACCTCAAAATTGCAACTGGGGCCCCTCAACCCACTTTTTGTAAGTTGATATCCAAAAATTAACAAAATTGGTCAAATTGATATTTCACTTAGCAACCTTGCTAAGCGGGAATATCATACGTATCCAGAACCTGCTCAAACAACTCTTCAAAGAGCTTCCTCAAACATATAACCTTCCAGATCACCATTCCAGTAGCAATATATTCAACCTCGACAGTGCTAAGGGAATTTTGTTTTTGTTTCCCACTCATCCAAGGTAGCATGACAGACCCAAGACTAAAACATCATCTATGTTGAGAATTTAAAGAGGTTACAATTAACATAAATTCTCTTCTTGATAATTACATGTGAGCTTGTTTGCTTATGTATTCTTCTTAGTTAGTCTTTCAACAAGTCAACCAAAATGTACAAGTTTAAGCTGAAGTAATACTTTCATTGTAGGAAGGTAAATCACTGATTTACCTTCCTTATATTATACTCCAGAATTCATCTTAACCCTTCATACAAACGCATGTCCTGTTCCTTCATATATTCGCATATTCTATTCTTTTCATTTTCTTCATACATCCGTATTTCTAGTTCTTACTGTTCCTTTATACATCCGCATTTTCTGTTCTTACTGTCTACTTTTATCCGCAAACTCTCTCTTTTTGTGACCGAAAACTTGTACTCTAATGAACTGCAGATCAACTTATATATAGGAGTGTAGTCTCTGATTTTAGGCCGACTCATCAATCTGTCTTTGGGCCGACTTGACCATAGTTTTTAACGCCGACATGAAAATCCTTTTCATGAGGTATTTTATTCACGTGGATTCTAGTATTGATTAGAGAGGTGTCTTCACTATATTAGGAGCTTAACTTCCAATGCTTCTGATCTTGTCTTCCAGCCTGTTTGAGGGCTGTTTTGAGAGCTTCATTACACGGTCTTGGAGCATATTCATCTGAACTGGATCCTTCATGATTTTTGACACTTAATCCTATTTATACCTTTGTCTCCTTCTTTTCATAATTACATAGTCAACATGAAGACCAACCTAGTTATACTTTTCAACACTCCCTCTTAACTAGGGAGGTATTCATACGGGTACATAGTTACATTCAAACTGAAGAATCTCATAAGAAAATTCGGTTTGGTAATCGCATCTGTATAGAATCATTTCAACCAGCATTGTACTAGTGCAAGGCCTTGACTAACAACCCCATCTCTTCAATGAGACAATGGGCTTCAATGCTGGCGAGACACATGACTTATAGACACCTTCGTCATTGTCTCTCCAAGGTACATACCCGACCCGGGTGTTCCCAAAGTATGACCTTCCTGGACTATTCTTCTCTTGGGTAGCTAGCCCTCAAAGAATATCGGTCCATGACTACTTTTATCTTGAATGCCCTATCACATTCTCAAAGAGTATCGAATGCCAGATGATTAACCAATCCTCCATTCTGTCTTCCCAAGACCAGAATGATGTGTCTATCTCTCCCTCCCAGGGAGGACCTTATTCCACAAGGGAATGTACTCATTCTTATACAAAGAATGTACCTAAGCTCATCCTTAGGAATTACCAAGTTTATTCCAAGTAAGAAACTTACCATCAGGCTCCCTCTTAATCAGGGACCTCCAGCAGCAATAGTGAGACACCCAGCTACTTATGAAGAATTCTTGTTTTCGATGTCATGGATTTCGATATTGAGGAATATCCAACTTTTAGCTTCATAGGGCACAGATCATCCATCACTTCCATCCTGAGTCATGTAAGCTATCAGAGTGATTCATCAGATTTCCTTTTTTTGGTCCATTGTTATGTCATGCTGCTTTCCTTTGAGTCATTTCCAAGAATCATACATCCTTTCTCATGATTAGCAACCTTGCACAGATTCATCCAGATAAACATATTCATATTAACTTTTAGAACGAAAGTTACCTTAGTGGTGATCTTTCACCATGACATCTTCTGTAGGCATCGGCTTTCTTCATACAGATTGACACATCTCCTAATGATATGCTTTTTGCCAAAGGTCTTCTTCTTTACCAGACTTCTGTCAGAGTCTACATATCTTTCCAGGATATTTCTTAGTCACATCTTGACATGGTTGCATTTCATGATCTCTTGCACATTCTAGGGACTTGTAACCTTTCTAGTTTCTTGTTCATATACAACCACCTCATATTTCATGAGGACATATTATGTTGATTTCATTTGTCCGTGTACTGAGAGATACTCCTCCATAGATCATACTTCTAAATACAGAAGTTCATTACCTGCAACTATATGACATGACTTCACAACATCCAATGTTAGTATATAAATATATACATGCCTCTTTACCCTTTTTCCCTTGAGTCATCCTATAGCAATTTTAGAAATGAATAGCTTCATTCCCTTGGCTTGTTTCATCAATATGTCATCACATCCCAGAAGTATGTTTCTATGATGACCCTTGCTCTTTGATGACTACTTTCTTAAAGTTTGTCAAAGAGGTTTTCTCGGAGCTGATTCACTAGGAGTTCCTGCTATCCTTGGATCAGGATGCTACATAGCTTCCTATCATATATCCAATAGAAATCAATTCCTTATTCATAAGTTTGCGTGATTTTCCTTGAACTTCTTTTCTTCAGCATCCTCCATTCTTTTCGATGATATGGGCTTCCTTTCTTACTCCTATTGGGATTGTCCCTTTAGGACCATCTTTCTTGTAATGTCCATAAGTCTTTCTATATTTCCTCAACAAATATTTGAGTCTTTTATCCTACAACATTTTTGCCCTAGATTTGTCTTTTTCCATCTAGCATAGAGACCACAAGTTGAATGAGGTAATTTTCTTATCTATCATCTTTTCCAGATCTCACAGTTGAGATCTTATGAAGATATCCCTTCATTCTTTGATACCTCAATTTTGTGAAAATCGGGTCTAAGTGACATAACCTTATTTATTGCATAGCATAGTTATTTCAGCTTATCATGTATTTTCTTGATGTTTCACAATAAAGGTACCTATTCCAACACCTATTCTAACACCTATTCCCTTGGCTATCTCCCTCAGCTCACCTCACTTTTCTAGCTCTTCAATCCTCCTCTGCAAAGTAGTGGAAGGTTGATTGCGGGATGCTTGGGCTAGCTGCAAGGAAGGTCTAACTGAACCGAATCAAATGAGAGTGGGCCAGTCGAATCACTAACCTCTTCATCTATATATAGTTAGGGGTGACTCGATAAACCACTATAGGGAAGGGAAGATCTTTGATTGATTCCATAAGAATCCTTCGAGCCCTTCTATCCCTTTCCCTGTATTCAGATAAATCTTGACCTTTATAGACTTTCCATGACTTTTACTTTCTTCGAGGACTGTGACTATCCTCCTTATGCAAGGATTCATGGTAGCCCAACAAGCTCATAGATCTCCCTGCAAAAACAAAGTCATTTAACCAAATTTTATTATAGAATGAAAGATACTTACTTGATCAGTGAAGATAAAGTCTTTAGTTTGACTTCTTCAATGGTTGTTGAGAGAAGACGTGTTAGTGCTTTTCTTCTTTTGGATGATATGCTTTCAAATGAAAATGATTTTCTTCAATGTAGATAATTGCTCCATCATTGAGACCATTAAGTTGACACCAAGGCACAACAGCGAGATCTATGCGCCTTCATTTTTTTTTTCTTACTGTGATAGCACCGAGAAGGCACAGCACCCTTTCATGACACTGTATCATCCTACTGCCACCGAGATCATGACTATGGTTTCAACAGAAGAGATCAAATGTTGTGATTGGCTCGAGACTGTGATTTTTACAGTGGGAGATATTCAAAATTATGACAATGTTAGTCATCTGTAATGCCTTCCGAAGAACTCAGAGAATCCTGATCTCTGTTGTGCCATCCTAAAATCACAGATGTGTGTCACCGAAAATCTCAGAGAAGGATTTCCGAATATTATCTTCCGCTCTTTTTGCTGTACGTTGTATTTACAAATATATTTACGTTGTCTTTACAAATATATGTATCTGCATTATCTTGGTATAATTATAATATATTTTCTTGTATTATTCGATCAGTCTTCATATATATAGATTCTGGTATCCACACTTAGATTCTTAACAGGGATTTTAATTAACTCCGTAAGGTACTTCCTGCAATGGTGGTTTTCTCCGTAATCTATATTCGATGAATGATATTTGAAGCTGTCCACGCGATCTTTTCCCTAATTCTAAAAACTTCTTGCCAATAAGATGATCTTATTTTACCATAGCTCTGAAACCATGTTGAGAATTTAAAGAGGTTACAGTTAGTATAAATTCTCTTCTTGATAATTACTTGTGAGCTTGTTTGCTTATGTATTCTTCTTAGTTAGTCTTTCAACAAGTCAATTACCAAAATGTACAAGACACAAATGTTTAAGCTGAAGTAATACTTTCATTGTAGGAAGGTAAATCACTGATTTACCTTCCTTATATTATACTCCAGAATTCATCTTAACCCTTCATACAAACGCATGTCCTGTTCCTTCATATATACGCATATTCTTTTCTTTTCTTTTTCTTCATACATTCGTATTTCTAGTTCTTACTGTTCCTTTATACATTCGCATTTTTTGTTCTTACTGCCTGCTTTTATTCGCAAACTCTCTCTTTTTGTGACCGAAAACTTGTACTCTGAATGAACCGCAGATCAACTTATATATAGGAGTGTACTCTCTAATTTGAGGCCAACTCATCAATCTGTCTTTGGGCCGACTTGACCATAGTTTTTAAGGCCGACATGAAAAGCCTTTTCATGAGGTATTTTATTCACGTGGATTCTAGTATTGATTAGAGAGGTGTCTTAACTATATTAGGAGCTTAACTTCCAATGCTTTTGATCTTGTCTTCCAGCTTGTTTAAGGGTTGTTTTGAGAGCTTCATTACACGGTCTTGGAGTATATTCATCTGAACTGGATCCTTCATGACTTTTGACACTTAATCCTATTTATAACTTTGTCTCCTTTTCATAATTACATAGTCAACATGAAGACCGACCTAGTTATACTTTTCAACAATCTAAACGTGCTCTTCCTTTCAATGAAATTTCTGTCCCAATTAACATCTTTGTATCCATATAGTCTCACATATTCGATAATATATCTCAATCCAAGATTAATCATTCCATGTAAGTATCTCAGCACATGCTTAGCAACAACCCAATGTGCATGAAGAGGGTTAGTCATGAATTGACTCAAAGTGTTAACTGCAAAAGATATGTCCAGTCGAGTGTTCACAAGGAACATCAATGCCCTAATTAACTGTTGATACACATATGGATTAACCAAGTCAATTCCCGCAACATCTCCACATAACTTCTTGAAGTTCATCTCCATTGGTGTGGCCATAGATTTAGATTCGACCATTCCAAACATTTCCAACAATTTCACAACACATTTAGCTTGTGGAAGGAAAATCTCACCGAGCCTTTGCCACACCTCTAAGCCCAAGAAATAGAGAATCAATCCGAGATCTTTCATTTCAAATTCAGAGGCTAGGTCCCTCTTGCCATTAGAGGGTCACCACCTATCAAGAATAAGCCATCAACATACAAAACCAAAATAAGTGGCATACCTTGGACCACTTTGAAGTAGAGGTTCTGGTCGACATTGCTTCTTGTGAATCCAAGCTTGATTAGGTAGCTATCAATACATGCATACCAAGCTCTAGGGGCTTGCTGCAATCCATAGAGTGCCTTCTTCAACCTACAAATGTGAGTCTTTCTGTCATGTAATTCAAAACCCAGTGGTTTCTCAACGTATACTTTTTCCTATAGTATGCCATGAAGAAACATAATATTCAAATCCATTTGGTGAAGAGTCCATCCTTGAATCGAATAAAGGGAAACAATAGATTGAATAGTAGTATAGCGGGAAACAGGTGAAAATATATCATCATAGTCTTCTCCCTCTTTCTGGGAGAAACCTCTAGCCACAAACCTCTCCTTATATTTCTCAATACTTCAATCTGCTCCATGCTTGATTTTGTACAACCATTTAGAAGTCACAACAGACTTCCCTTTGGGTCTTCGAACAAGTTCCCACACATCATTCTTCATTATAGATTCATATTATTCAACCATAACATCTTTCCAGATTTTCTCTTTCATTGCTTCTTCAAAAGTGGGAGGCTCAACCTGTATGATGATGCTCATAGCTACAACATATCCTTGATATCATCATGGCTTCTTAATTTCTCTAAAGGTTCCTCTGGTAGTAGCGTGTCTTTCAGTATTTTGTAAAGTATCACGAAGCTAAAGTGGTCTCTTCCTAGTAGGGGGATCACATGGAGGAGGATCCAAGGGGTCCATGAGTTCCATGGGATCATCAACAACAACTTTATCAGGTTAAGGCATAGAAGGACCTCTAGTAGGTCCATGTCATGATCCTTCTTTTCAACAAGAGGAGGAGGAATTTCCCTTTCTTTTCCAAGGGAAACATCTTCATCGAAAGTCACATCCTCGTTAAACTTGATATTCCTTTGAACATGCACATATATTCTAAAAGATTTATAATTATCACAATATACAACAAACATACCTTTCTTTCCATTGACTTCTAGCTTGTTCCTCTTGTCCTTCAGCACATGAAAGTACATGGGGAAACAAAATATTCTCAAATGACCAACATCGGGCTTGATACCTGTGAATACTTCTTTGAGAGTCTTGTTACCAAGGGCTTGATGAGGAGTTCTGTTTTGAACATAGACCGATGTATTAAGGCTTCTTCCCAAAACTTACTTCAAAAACTTTTGATCATGCAACATGGCTCGAGAAGCTTCCATGACGGTCCTATTATTTCTTTAAGCCACACCATTATGCTCAGGATTATAAGGTACAACGGTCTCCTTCTTGATTCCAACCTTCTTGAAAAAGTCAACGAACTCATTAGAAGTGTATTATCCACCATTATCAGAACTGAAGACTTTGATTCTTTTTCGTGTTTGATTCTCTATCAGTTCCTTGAAATATTTGAACATATCAAATGCTTCATTCATGTGCTTCAAGTAGAATATCCATGTTTTTCAAGAGAAGTCATCCACACAGATTATATAATATAGATTGCCACCCAAATATTCTACCGGAATAGGTCCAGATAGATCAGAATGTATGAGTTGAAGAACATCCCTGATCTTGCTTTTGTTAGAAGGGAATGGTCCCCTCGACTTATTTCCATTGGCACATCCTTGACATACTCCATCATGATTAGTTTGAACCTTAGGCATTCCAAAAAACACCCTCCTTACTTTAGACAAGGATTCATGGTGAACATGAGCAAAACTTCAGTGCCATAACTCACTTTGATGATTACTATCGTGTACCAATACTCACATCGTTCTTCCATTGACTCTATAGAGTCCTTCGATTAAATATCCCAAGGTGAACACATCTCTCATGCGAGATTCAATAGGTCAGGTGAGGAATTTTCCTCTTATTAAAGAAAATATCATCCCTTTGTCTTCTAAGGAAGATATAGATACAAGGTTATTCTTCAATCTTGGTACATACATAACATCACGAAGATGTACGATTGACCTATAATCCAAATGAAAAGTAACATAACCAAAACCGTTCACAAGATAAGTAGAGTTGTCCCTAAGAATGATATTCAAATTAGTCTCCCTCTCAACCATGTTTGAGAGGACTTCATGATACCCAGAGATGAGTCTAGAGGCCCCGCTATCTACCAACCAACTATCAAATGAATCAAGAAGATATGAACTAGAAAGTACATAAAGAAGAATATGTTCAGATTGAGTATTAGTTGCATTATTTCCATACCTTGAATTCCTTGATCTCTTTTGAGGATGATGTCTTTCTTCATGATGATTAGGAGCATCTATTCTTATTCTATTATAGAAATCATCTCTTTTTCTTCTATCATTGAACATGTTGTTGATGAAACCACAATTGTTGTTATAGTCGGATTTTGGAGCTATTGTATTTTCTGGACAACCTTGAACATACTGACCATACTTGTGAAAATTATAGCATTCAACTTTCGACATATCCTCGTCTCTTCTTGATCTTCTATTAGAGTCCCTGGATGCTGGAGCAAGCTTTATTGAACAAGATGGACTTCCTCTTCCTTTCCTCTTGTCGTCTCGAGCAACAAATGTAGAGGGATCTCATTCTTCATGATTTTGAATCCTCCCTCTAGAGATCATCTTGGTTTCTTCTTGAGTATACTTTCCAACCAAATCATCAAATATCGAAAATTTGTCATTGTTATAGGAGAAAGGCCTTGAAGAGAAATGAGTATCATCTCTCTATCAGACATAGATTCTCCAACAGTCCCCATTCGATCCCTAAGTTTGGATATCCTCATGAAATATGACTGCACAATCTCCTCCTTATTCATTTTGATGTCCTTGAGTTGATTATTCAAGGAAAGTATGTGGTTCAAATTGTTGACCTTGTTATCACAAAATTGGACCTGATAGGTTGCTAATCAAATCAATCTCATGTAACTATTTCAAACCAATCTTTTGATTGAGGCTTAGCCTCCTCAACCTGAGAGGGCTCTCTTAAAGGGTTAATGATTTTTGATAAAAATATAGATGGCTAACTCTATGTGGGGTAATAATCATATAGATGATAAATGTAGGTTGAAAATCACATCAGCAAATACACATTGGGCTTACGGAGTCAAAATAGTTTCAGAAAACCAACAAATCTACTTAACATGGAAGTTGAGGCATATCATAGTTTTAGTCAAGAGATACACATGTGAAACTGTAAGAAAAACACAATCAGTTTATCTATATAGGAAGTCAGAGCACCAAAGATGAATTATGAGTAACATAGACAAACACCACTGCAATAGGATAATAAAAGATGCAATTAGAACAAGAACACACTAGAACTCCTTCTGAATCTCAAGTTGGCTAAGTAGAAATCTCTGTATTAGCTGAAAACCAGTCAATTACAATAAGCATAGTATTTTGCTAAAAATGTCCAACCCTTGGTACCTTCGACTTCTTGGTCCTTTATAGACCATTTACAACATGAGATAATCTTATCTTGTACTAGATACATCGAATTCCTGAATTTTGACACCTTGCATAACCATATGACATGGTATTTATTACAAAAAGACAGCTAATCTACTAAACAGTCCTATTACAAATAGGATTCAAACTCCTTAATCACTTATCTATAACAACCTTATCTTAATTAAATTACATCATTTTCCAAATGTATTAACACATGGTCGAATCTAGATGATAGGCTTTGTTGTCGCACAGATTGTCTAGGCACCGCGACAATGGCTCAGATCGGGGGATGTCACCTTTATCCCCAATCTCTCTATTTAAGTTGTCTCCTTGCAAGCTAAGGGAGGTAGACCCTATTAGAAATGAAGAGGAAGAATCTAGGAGACACAGCTAAAAACACAAAATACTTGATAAAATTAACGAGATTTCACAGATTGATTATGTTAAAACCAGTGCCTTATGGAGTCAAACAAGATCCTGTTATGCAATTAAAGATAAGTATTGGATGTATAACTGTTGCTAAATGACCACAATGATATTCAATAGAAAGTGCCACGATCATTCATTAAGATACTTGAGTCAATTAACAAAGCTTATCATGAAACGATCATTTAAGATAAAAATGCTCGATGCTTAAAATTTTTTTCCGAAATTATGATATTCCAATATAACCCAGTTCAAAAATTAAGATGTTCCACAGTCAAACTTCAGATATGAATTTGAGGCTTACTTGACTATAGAACTTAGAAATTTTTTATGTTTTTGAAATTTTGAAATTTTGAAATTTATTTATTTTTTAAATCTAAATCAAGATCTAAATCTAAATAAAAGTTCTAATGTAAAAAATTAAAATCTAAATCTAAATACAACTAGAATTAAAATTAAACTAAATGAAACTAAGTTAAAATTAAACTAAGATTTAAAAATTTAAAATTTAAAATCCTAAATCTAAAACTAAACAAAGTTGAAACTAAATTAAAATCTAAAGCTAATCATTAAAAATTAAAACGAAACAAGACTAAAAGTTAAACTCTAAAAGCTAAACTAACTAACATCTAAACTAACTAAAATCAAAATGAAAACAAGAAATCAAAATCTAAAATTTAAAACTAACAATCAACGCTAACCTTACTCTATCTTACAAATCGAAATTAAATTTAAAATCTAATCAAAGGAAAAGCTAACGCTATACAAAAAAAACCAAATCCGCATCAAAAGAAATGAAACATATTCGTAAGGTTTTTTCAGTTTTTATATGCGCGTATTTTTTGGAACCTGCAGGAATCGGATCTGGACGGTGTGCGGAAGGGGGAGATCGAACGCGGAATGAAGACGGAGGGCCTGGGTTCAGGTGATGGCGGAGCAGCACGATGGAAGAGGGAGCATTGGATAGGCAGCAGAGACGGGTTCGATGGGTTACGTTTGCAGGCTGGACGGGTTAAGGAAACGACAGAGCCACGGACGTGAGAGAAGAGGAGCTAGGGTGCATATAGGAAGACGAGAGAAAGCAGAAAGAGGGAGGACGGCAGTGGAGAATAAGGTAGGAGCAGAACAGTCGAAGGCTAAGGGAAGCGACGTGAAGAAGATGCAGGGGAAATCGACGGACAGCACAATGGCGTGAAATCGAGCAGCAAGAGGGTCAATGGATGGGAAGAATGCAGAAAGTGATCTCAATAAACCCAACCAACTTCCACTTCTTCCTTCAAATTTTAGAAAGGAACTTTTCCTGCAAACTCAGATTATGGAATGTTATTTAAATGAACCAGAGATATTATCCTTTGAAATTATGCCCAGATCTGGAGAAATTGTTAAGAAAACACCCTCTAGACCTGCAAAAAATAAAAAAAAACCAAAACTACCTACAAATTTACAAAGCTAATATACAATTTAGAAAGCTCTCATAGCCAGATTTAAATCCATTTCAACACAAAAAAATGAAATATTTTGAAAGAGAGGCACAAGCCCCGGGAGATCCTGCAAAACCACCAATTTCATAAGATAGACTTGGAATTTAAAAAATAATGAGCTTTTCAGATTTATGTTTATTGAGAGTTGGCTGGTCCAATCGAGGAATTCCCCAGACGCTCAACTTAAAAAAAAGATTCCCTGCACACTTAGATCTGAACCTTAGATCAATAGATATTTAAGAAAATAACATGAGATCCTTTAGAAAAAATCAAAATGTTATTTTATGAATCAAGAAAACTGCACAAGATACCTGTATGCATATTAATCCATGAAGGCCATCAACCATAAAATGCAAAAAAAAAGTAGCAAAGTTTAGAGACAATTCACCACATAGATCTGAGAAGGAACATCAAAATTTGTAACCCCAAAGTCTTTATGCTTTATTCATCAAAGAAAATTCACAAGAGCTTCCAAGACCAGTACACGATCCTAAGATCGGATGACTCAACACTGACAAAGACCTCTAAATTTATAGGACAAAATCTCCAACGGCTAGTTCAGTTGATCCACTTCAAAATAATCTCAGCCGTCGATCAGATTTGATCATCTTTTAATCTGGATGGTTGAAATTATAATTTTGAGGAAAAAACGAATTTATGATTTAAATCCATTTTAATTAACTTAGAAATACTATTTTTGAGTTAATTCCCCCAAAATTTTGACTTTGACTCAACCACCTAGGCCCAAGGGTCCAAAAATTCTTAAAATTATCAAAATTCCCTTGACCTGAGGCCTTTAAAAAATCATTTTTTAAGGACTAACGAATTTTGCCTTTAAAGAATTTTATCCTAATTTAGGACCTTAAATTAATTAAATTTCTGGCTTTTGATTTTTTAATTAATTGACCAGAAAACTTAATTAATTGACTGAGAGGGGATTTTAATTATATTTCCAACCCTCTTTACATGAGATAATACATTTACATACATGAAGGGGGAATATCCATTCGTATAGACCCTTAAATAAATACCCAATTCTGCGACTCAAAACATGATCTAGTAGACCAAGTAGCTCAAACTTATTTTACAAGGACTCGATAGAAAACACTAGGAATCACTTAGCATGCTGATGACAAAATCCACCCTAGCTTTGGGGTGAGGCTGGAGGGAAAAACTCTACCGATCACTTTCATGAATCAGTGAGACAAAAAACCTCATAGGATAGAGATCATCAACAACATACTAGGCTTACCTAGGTTGTTACATACATTGACGATATTACTTAGATCATTTACATCATGACATGCAGAATGGGTTTACATCATTTATAAAAATTATCGACTAATGATGGAATCTGAATGGCGCGACCATGTCGAACATGACGAATCCCATTTGAAAAAATGGGGGTGTACTGCTATGGGGTAGTTGACAAAGTGTGATCAACATCTAGCTCTACTTGGGGACACGTTGCTTCATTGAATGAATGTGAGAATCCAGAATCTGCATCCAAGCAACACACAAGATTACATAAGTAGCGTCCATCCAAATATCATCATATAACATTAAGCTCATAAAAAATAGAAGCTCTTCTTTTGTTTATTATTCTACTTAACATGAAATGTAAATCTACTCTAACTGCAAAATGAAATGATGAAATAACAAGGTGTAAGGTTAGAGATACAATAAAAAGGATGCCTTGTGGCATCAGATGTGCTCAATATAGTGCATGTTGAGCATTTGCCTGCTTTTAGGCAAGTCTGTGGGCTGCTTTTCAGATGTGCTATGTCCAATCTTGCTAATTGTAGGACTCTGTCTTATCTGAATGTCAAGTTGTTCTCGACCATCAGACGAATCAAACCACTTACTTCTTCTTTTTTGCTTCTTTCTCTTCTTCGAAGTGGGTTGTGATGTCAGCAATGAGACCACTGTAGATTTCTTGTCCTCATCTTGAATATTTTTGTACAAAATATCTGAAGAACCTGGAGCATGACCAATATTATTCTGGATATACTCTGTCAATGGTGACACATAAGCTTGGTCTTTCTCAACATCCTTTGAAACCATAGTTGAATCCTCCGTGTGATGAGATGGGAATGGCTTTAGCAGACAAGAAGTCTTATGATCTGTTAATGAATCTTCATAATCAAATTTCGGCTAAAACTTTTGTATATGTAATTTTTCCTTTTTTTACAACCTTTTTTGTATGGAACTCATCTCCAACAAGTGATTTTCCTTCATGGTAGTCATTTCCTGGGTGTGTCTTGCTTCCATGATGGACATCTGATTAGAATGATTAACTTCCATTATCTTTAACCTGTTTTCCATGACATTTATTTCCTGTGCATGACTTGTTTCCATGGAAGTTATCTTATTTTGAAGATTGATTTGGTTAGCTTCCATGTTTTGAATCATTTTCATATGATTGGGTTGCACATCCTTAATCATCTGAGCTGGTTCCTTAACCTGACTTTCATGATCTTCTATATGCATGTGATAGTCCTTACCAACAACATTAATTTGATGGCTCTACCCTGCCATTCTACTATCTATGATTCTTTTGACAACATGGCAAGTAACCTCTTCATGAAGAGCATTACAGGCTCTACAATAAGGCAGAGCTTCATCCACAAGATTAGTAAACTCGATTTGATTTGTCGGTCTCTGCTCATAAGATAGGCCTCTTTTTTGCAAAGCATTATTATTTCTAGGTTGGGAATTCTGCGTTTGAGCCCTTTCCATTTGGAACAACCTAGCCTATAAGACACTTATTTCCTTAGCATGATTAAGCTCCATGCTTTCAAGCTTTTTCATTAACCTTTTCATAGGGTCATCATCATCTTCTAGAGGTTCTTTTAACTTAATATCTGTCAAAGACCTATCAAAATCTGGAGTTTTGGATATTCCAGATGCTTTCTTATCCTTTTCAATCTCCTCGGCTAAAGATTGACAAGCCTTATAATTTGCAGTTTTAGCCCGCCTTAACTCATATGAAGTATCAGAATTGAAAACATCAATGTAAAAATTCAGAAGAGATCCATTAGGAGGTTTAGGAGTTTGATATATTTCTCTAAGGATACCATTAAATCTCCTATTAAATTCTTTAGTCATTTCATTTTCTTTCTTTTTTATGGTACTGATCTCCCTTAACAAATGCCTATCTTCCCTTTTATCACCGTACTTTTCCTTAAAGGCAGTTACAATTGATTCAAAAATATCAAATGAATTATCAGGTTTTTCCATAAACCATTCAGCAACATCCTCACCAAAAGTAAGAACAAAAGTTTTCATCTTTACATCCTCGAAATTATTTTTTGCAACTGCAAATCTATTCCACCAGTTAGTGAAAGCAAACAAATGAGACTTGACACTAACTGCATCGTTTCCTTGAAAAGATGGTAATTTATCCATTTGAGGGACATCATGGGGATAACCCTGAATATTAGCAAAATTACATGGGGCAAAAACATCCATGATATCGTTTTTCGGATTTTAGAAATAGATCCGTGTTCAAGAATAGTCAAAAGGTCCTCAAGAAGCGAACTTCTTAGCAGGAACTCTTGTAAGAAATGAAAGAATTGTAGTCGCCACTTGAACATGAAACTAATTCTAAAATAGAAGAAATAATCGAGAGATAGCAGATGGATATCAGGGGGGGATTCTTGTCTGGGAGTAAAAAGATGAATAAGTGGAGTCGCCACCCAAACAAGAAGCCAACCGAAATGTCCAGGTGCTAAAGATGAAATGATTAGTGAGATGATGAAAGATAAAATGATGAAGAGATGAAAGAACGCCAGAAAATGTGATTCCTCGTGACAGGCTCATGAATGGCGAGGAAATATTAGAAGATTAGAAAATTTCATTAAGACCAAGGACAAAAAAACTCTATCCACGGCAACGACGCCAAAAAATGTTGTCGCACAGATTGTCTAGGCATCGCGACAACGGCTCAAATCGGGGGCTGTCACCTTTATCCCCAATCTCTCTATTTAAGTTGTCTCCTTGCAAGCTAAGGGAGGTAGACCCTATTAGAAATGAAGAGGAAGAATCTAGGAGACACAGCTAAAAACACCAAATAATTGATAAAATTAACGAGATTTCTCAGATTGATTATGTTAAAACCAGTGCCTTATGGAGTCAAACAAGATCCCGTTATGCAATTAAAGATAAGTATTGGATATATAACTGCTACTAAATGACCACAATGATATTCAATAGAAAGTGCCACAATCATTCATTAAGATACTTGAGCCAATCAACAAAGATTATCATGAAATGATCATTTAAGATAAAAATCCCGATGCTTAAAAAAAAATTCTGAAATTATGATATTCCAATATAACCTAGTTCAAAAATTAAGATGTTCCACAGTCAAACTTCAGATACGAATTTGAGGCTTACTTGACTATAGAACTTAGAAATATTTTATGTTTTTGAAATTTTTATATTTTTTATTATTTTTATTATTTATTTATTTTTAAATCTAAATCAAGATCTAAATCTAAATAAAAGTTCTAATCTAAAAAATTAAAATCTAAATACAACTAGAATTAAAATTAAACTAAATGAAACTAAGTTAAAATTAAACTAAGATTTAAAAATTTAAAATCTAAAATCCAAAATCTAAAACTAAACAAAGTTGAAACTAAATTAAAATCTAAAGCTAATTATTAAAAATTAAAACGAAACAAGACTAAAAATTAAACTCTAAAAGCTAAACTAACTGACATCTAAACTAACTAAAATCAAAATGAAAACAAGAAATCAAAATCTAAAATTTAAAACTAACAATCAACGCTAACCTTACTCTATCTTAAAAATCGAATTTAAATTTAAAACCTAATCAAAGGAAAAGCTAACACTATAAAAGAAAAATCAAATCCGCATCAAAAGAAATGAAACATATTCGTAAGGGTTTTTCAGTTTTTATATGCGCGTTTTTTTTTTTTGAACCTGCAGGAATCAGATCTGGACGGTGTGTGGAAGGGGGAGATCAAACGAGGAATGAAGAAGGAGGGCCAGGGTTCAGGTGATGGCGGAGCAGCACGATGGCAAAGGGAGCATTGGACGGGCAGCAGAGACGGGTTTGATGGGTTGCATTTGCACGCTGGACGGGTTAAGGAAACGACAGAGCGACGGACGTGAGAGAAGAGGAGCTAGGGTGCATATAGGAAGACGAGGGAAAGTAGAAAGAGGGAGGACGACAATAGAGAATAAGATAGGAGCATAACAGTCGAAGGCTAAGGGAAGCGACGTGAAGAAGATGCAGGGGAAATCGATGAACAACAAAATGGCGTGAAATCGAGCAGCAAGAGGGTTGATGGACACTAAGAATGCAGAAAGTGATGTCAATAAACCCAACCAACTTCCATTTCTTCCTTCAAATTTTAGAAAAGAACTTTTCCTGCAAACTCGGATTATGGAATGCTATTTAAATGAACCAGAGATCTTATTCTTTTAAATTATGCCCAGATCTAGAGAAATTGTTAAGAAAAAACCCTGTAGACCTGCGAAAAATCAAACAAAACCAAAACTATCTACAAATTTACAAAGCTAATATACAATTTAGAAAGCTATCACAACCATATTTAAATCCATTTCAACACAAAAAAATGAAATATTTTGAAAGAGAGGCACAAGCCTTGGGAGATCCTGCAAAACCACCAATTTCGTAAGATAGACTTGAAATTTAACAAATAATGAGCTTTTCAGATTTATGTTTATTGAGAGTCGGTTGGTCCAACCGAAGACTTCCCCAGACGCTCAACTTAAAAAAAAAATTTCCCTGCAAACTTAGATCGATAGAGATTTAAGAAAATAACATGAGATCCTTTAGAAAAAATCAAAATGTTATTTTATGAATCCAGAAAACTGCACAAGATACCTGTATGCATATTAATCCATGAAGGCCATCAACCATAAAATGCAAATACAAAGTAGCAAAGTTTAGAGACAATTCACCACATAGATCTGAGAAGGAACATCAAAATTTGTAACCCCAAAGTCTTTATGCTTTATTCATCAAAGAAAATTCATAAGAGCTTCCAAGACCAGTACACGATCCTAAGATCGGATGACTCAAGACTGACAAAGACCTCTAAATTTGTAGGACAAAATCTCCAACGGCTAGTTCAGTTGATCCACGTCAAAATAATCTCGATTGTCAATCAGATTTGATCATCTTTTAATCTGGACGGTTGAAATTGTAATTTTGAGGAAAAAATGAATTTATGATTTAAATCCATTTTAATTAACTTAGAAATACTATTTTTGAGTTAATTACCCCAAAATTTTTACTTTGACTTAACCACCTAAAGACCAACGGATTTTGCCTTCAAATAATATTATCCTAATTTAGGACCTTAAATTAATTAAATTTCTGGCTTTTGATTTTCTAATTATTTGACCAGAAAACTTAATTAATTGACTGAGAGGGGATTTTAATTATTTTTCCAACCCTATTTACATGAGATAATACATTTACATACATGAAGGGGGAATATCCATTCGTATAGACCCTCAAATAAATACCCAATTCTGCGACTCAAAACATGATCTAGTAGACCAAGTAGCTCAAACTACTTTTACAAGGACTCGATAGAAAACACTAGGACTCACTTAGCATGCTGATGACAAAATCCACCCTAGCTTTGGGGTGAGGCTAGAGGGAAAAACTCTGCCGATCACTTTCGTGAATCAGTGAGACAAAAAACCTCATAGGATATAGATCATCAACAACATACTAGGCTTACCTAGGTTGTTACATAAATTGACGATCTTACTTAGATCATTTACATCATTACATGCAGAATGGGTTTACATCATTTATAAAAATTGTCAACTGATGATGGAATCTGAATGGCGCGACCACGTCGAACATGACGAATCCCATTTAAAAAAATGGGGGTGTACTGCTATGGGGTAGTTGACAAAGTGTGGTCAACATCTGGATCTACTTGGGGACACGTTGCTTCATTGAAGGAATGTGAGAATCCAGAATCTGCATCCAAGAAACACACAAGATTACATAAGTAGCGTCCATACAAATATCATCATATAACATTAAGCTCATGAAAAATAGAAGCTCTTCTTTTGTTTATTATTCTACTTAACATGAAAAGTAAATCTACTCTAACTGCAAAATGAAATGCTGAAATAACAAGGTGTAAGGTTAGAGATACAATACAAAGGATGCCCTGTGGCATCAGATGTGCTTAATATAGTGCATGATGAGCATTTTCCTGCTTTTAGGCAAGTCCGTGGGTTGCTTTTCAGATGTGCCATGTCCAATCTTGCTAATTGTAGGACTTTGTCTTATCCGAATGTCAAGTTGCTCTCGACCATCAGACAAATCAAACCACTTATTTCTTCTTTTTTGCTTTTTTCTCTTCTTCTAAGTGGGTTGTGATGTCAGCAATGAGACCACTGTAGATTTCTTGTCCTCATCTTGAAGATGTTTGTACAAAATATCTGAAGAACCTGGAGCGTGACCAATATTATTCTGGATATACTCTGTCAATGGTGACACATAAGCTTGGTCTTTCTCAACATCCTTTGAAACCATAGTTAAATCCTTCGTGTGATGAGATGGGAATAGCTTTAGCGGACAATAAGTCTTATGATTTGTTGATGAATCTTCATAATCAAATTTCGGCTGAAACTTTTATATATGTAATTTTTCCTTTTTTTCCAACCTTTTCTGTATGGAACTCATCTCCAACAAGTGATTTTCCTTCATGGTAGTCATTTCCTGGGTGTGTCTTGCTTCCATGATGGACATCTGATTAGAATGATTAACTTCCATTATCTTTAACCTGTTTTCCATGACATTTATTTCCTGTGCATGACTTGCTTCCATGGAAGTTATCTTATTTTGAAGATTGATTTGGTTAGCTTCCATGTTTTGAATCATTTGTGTACGATTGGGTTGCACATCCTTAATCATCTGAGATGGTTCCTTAACCTGACTTTCATGATCTTCTATATGCATGTGATAGTCCTTACCAACAAAATTAATTTGATGGCTCGACCCTGCCATTCTCCTATCTATGATTCTTTTGACAACATGGCAAGTAACCTCTTCATGAAGAGCATTACAAGCTCTAGAATAAGGCAGAGCTTCATCCACAAGATTATCAAACTCGATTTGATTTGTCGGTATCTGCTCATAATATAGGCCTCTTTTCTGCAAAGCATTATTATTTCTAGGTTGGGAATTCTTCGTTTGAGCCCTTTCCATTTGGACCAACCTAGCCTGTAAGAAACTTATTTTCTTAGCATGATTAAGCTCCATGCTTTCAATCTTTTGCATTAACCTTTTCATAAGGTCATCATCATCTTCTAGAGGTTCTTTTAACTTAGTATCTGTCAAAGACCTATCAAAATTTGGAGTTTTGGACATTCCAGATGCTTTCTTATCATTTTCAATCTCCTGAGCTAAAGATTGTCAAGCCTTATAATTTGCATTTTTAGCCCGCCTTAACTCATATGAAGTATCATAATTGAAAGCATCAATGTAAAAATTCAAAAGAGATCCATCAGGAGGTTTATGAGTTTGAGATATTTCTCTAAGGATACCATTAAATCTATTTTTAAATTCTTCAGTCGTTTCATTTTCTTTCTTTTTTATGGTACTGATCTCCCTTACCAAATTCCTATCTTCCCTTTTATCACTGTACTTTTCCTTAAAGGCAATTACAATTGATTCAAAAGTATCAAATGAATTATTAGGTTTTTCCGTAAACCATTCAGCAACATCCTCACCAAAAGTAAGAACAAAAGTTTTCATCTTTACATCCTTGAAATTATTTTTTGCAACTGCAAATCTATTCCACCAGTTAGTGAAAGAAAACAAATGAGACTTGACACTAACTGCATCATTTCCTTGAAAAGATGGTAATTTATCCATTTGAGGGACATCATGGGGATAACCCTGAATATTAGCAAAATAACATGGGGCAAAAACATCCATGATATCGTTTTTAGGATTTTAGAAATAGATCCGTGTTAAAGAATAGTCAAAAGGTCCTCAACAAGCGAACTTCTTAGCAGGAACTCTTCTAAGAAATGAAAGAATTGGAGTCACCACTTGAACATGAAACTAATTCTAAAATAGAAGAAATAATCAAGAGATAGCAGATGGATATCAGGGGGGGATTCTTTTATGGGAGTAAAAAGATGAATAAGTGGAGTTGCCACCCAAACAAGAAGCCAACTGAAATGTCCAGGTGCTAAAGATGAAATGATTAGTGAGATGATGAAAGATAAAATGATGAAGAGATGAAAGAACGCCAAAAAATGTGATTCCTAGTGACAGGCTAATGAATGGCGAGGAAATATTAGAAGATTAGAAAATGTCATTAAGACCAAGGACAGAAAAACTCTATCCCCGGCAACGGCGCCAAAAAATGTTGTCGCACAGATTGTCTAGGCACCGCGACAACGGCTCAGATCGGGGACTGTCACCTTTATCCCCAATCTCTCTATTTAAGCTATCTCTTTGCAAGCTAAGGGAGGTAGATGCTATTAGAAATGAAGAGGAAGAATCTAGGAGACATAGCTAAAAACACCAAATACTTGATAAAATTAACGAGATTTCACAAATTGATTATGTTAAAACCAGTGCCTTATGGAGTCAAACAAGATCCCATTATGCAATTAAAGATAAGTATTGGATATATAACTGCTGCTAAATGACCACAATGATATTAAATAGAAAGTGCCACGATCATTCATTAAGATACTTGAGTCAATCAACAAATCTTATCATGAAATGATCATTTAAGATAAAAATGCCCGATGTTTAAAAAAAAATTCCGAAATTATGATATTCCAATATAACCCAATTCGAAAATTAAGATGTTCCACAGTCAAACTTTAGATACGAATTTGAGGCTTACTTGACTATAGAACTTATAAATTTTTTATGTTTTTTGAAATTTTGAAATTTTGATATTTATTTATTTTTTAAATCTAATTCAATATCTAAATCTAAATAAAAGTTCTAAGCTAAAAAATTAAAATCTAAATCTAAATACAACTAGAATTAAAATTAAACTAAATGAAACTAAGTTAAAATTAAACTAAGATTTAAAAATCTAAAATCTAAAATCCTAAATCTAAAACTAAACAAAGTTGAAACTAAACTAAAATCTAAAGCTAATTATTAAAAATTAAAATGAAACAAGACTAAAAATTAAACTCTAAAAGCTAAACTAACAAACATCTAAACTAACTAAAATCAAAATGAAAACAAGAAATCAAAATCTAAAATTTAAAACTAACAATCAACGCTAACCTTACTCTATCTTACAAATCGAATTTAAATTTAAAACCTAATCAAAGGAAAAGCTAACGCTATACAAAAAAGATCAAATCCGCATCAAAAGAAATGAAACATATTTGTAATGGTTTTTCAGTTTTTATATGCGCGTTTTTTTTTTGAACCTGCAGGAATCAGATCTGGACGGTGTGCGGAAGGGGGAGATCAAACGAGGAATGAAGACGTAGGGCCACGGTTCAGGTGATGGCGGAGCAGCACGATGGCAGAGGGAGCATTGGACGGGCAGCATAGACGGGTTCGATGGGTTGTGTTTGCAGGCTGGATGGGTTAAGGAAACGACAGAGCGACGAACGTGAGAGAAGAGGAGCTAGGGTGCGTATAGGAAGACGAGGGAAAGAAAAAAGAGGGAGGACGACAACAGAGAATAAGGTAGGAGTAGAACAGTCGAAGGCTAAGGGAAGCGGCGTGGAGAAGATGCAGGGGAAATTGACGGACAACACAATGGCGTGAAATCGAGCAGCAAGAGGATCGATGGACGAGAAGAATGCATAAAGTGATATCAATAAACCCAGCCAACTTCCATTTCTTTCTTCAAATTTTAGAAAAGAACTTTTCCTGCAAACTTAGATTATGGAATGCTATTTAAATGAACCAGAGATCTTATCATTTGAAATTATGCCCGGATCTGGAGAAATTGTTAAGAAAACACCCTGTAGACCTGCGAAAAATAAAACAAAACCAAAACTACCTACAAATTTACAAAGCTAATATACAATTTAGAAAGCTCTCACATCCAGATTTAAATCCATTTCAGCACAAAAAAATGAAATATTTTGAAATAGAGGCACAAGCCCTAGGAGATCCTGCAAAACCACCAATTTCATAAGATAGACTTGGAATTTAACAAATAATGAGCTTTTCAGATTTATGTTTATTGAGAGTCGGCTGGTCCAACCGAAGACTTCCCCAGACGCTCAACTTAAAAAAAAAAAAAATCCCTGCACACTTAGATCTGAACCTTAGATCGATAGAGATTTAAGAAAATAACATGATATCCTTTAGAAAAAATCAAAATGTTATTTTATGAATCCAAAAAACTGCACAAGATACCTGTATGCAGATTAATCCATGAAGGCCATCAACCATAAAATGCAAAAACAAAGTAGCAGAGTTTAGAGACAATTCACCACATAGATCCGAGAAGGAACATCAAAATTTGGAACCCCAAAGTCTTTATGCTTTATTCATCAAAGAAAATTCACAAGAGCTTCTAAGACAAGTGCACGATTCTAAGATCGGATGACTCAAGACTGACAAAGACCTTTAAATTTATAGGACAAAATCTCCAACGGCTAGTTCAATTGATCCACGTCAAAATAATCTCAAAATAATCTCAACCGTCGATTAGATTTGATCATCTTTTAATCTGAACGGTCGAAACTATAGTTTTGAAGAAAAACGAATTTATGATTTAAATCCATTTTAATTAACTCAAAAATACTATTTTTGAGTTAATTACCCCAAAATTTTGACTTTGACTTAACCACCTAGGCCCAAGGGTCCAAAATTTCTTAAAATTTCCAAAAATCCCTTGACCTAGGGTCTTTAAAAAATCATTTTTTAAAGACCAACTAATTTTGCCTTTAAAGAATTTTATCCTAAGTTAGGATCCTAAATTAATTAATTTTCTGGCTTTTGATTTTTTTAATTAATTGAGCAGAAAAATTAATTAATTGATTGAGAGGGGATTTTAATTATTTTTCCAACCCTCTTTACATAAGATAATACATTTAGACACATGAAGGGGAATACCCATTAGATAGACCCTCAAATAAATACCTAATTTTGCGACTCAAAACATGATCAAGTAGACCAAGTAGTTCAAACTACTTTTACAAGGACTCAATAGAAAACACTAAGACTCTCTTAGCATTCTGATGACAAAATCCACCCTAGCTTTGGGGTGAGGCTGGAGGGAAAAACTTTGCTGATCACTTTCGTGAATTAGTGAGACAAAAAACCTTCTAGGATAGAGATCATCAACAACATACTAGGCTTACCTAGGTTGTTACATACATTGATGGTCTTACTTAGATCATTTACATCATTACATGCAGAATGGGTTTACATCATTTATAACAAAATGTCGACTGATGATGGAATCTGAATGGCGCGACCACGTCGAACATGACGAATTCCATTTGAAAAAATGGGGTGTACTGCTATGGGGTAGTTGACAAAGTGTGGTCAACAAGCTTCAAATCTTTATGACCATAATGCTGACCTCCATCAAAGTAGGAAACAGTCCCCTGTTTTCTAGGCATAGGGTCTTTTGCACTATTGGAACATTCTGACCACCATGAACTTCATTATTTCAAGCTCCTTAGCTGTTAGAAATTGAATTAACACATGCAAAACCTCCTCCTTAAGCTCCAACTGTCCAATACCATCTTCAAACTATTCAAATGGGTTGTAATACGATACGCTATGAAAACAACACAGTTTCGTAGCACCTTTCGTAGCACTGCTCTTTTACCCTTTTTTCTTCAAAATATTGACCTCTTTCCTCCAAAACTAACTTAATTTTATTTAAATACATCCTCCTCAGCATTTTCAGTTCTTGATTCATGTTTTTACCCCTCAAAATTTGATGAAAAATAGCAAGAAAAGTTGCTACAGCAGTTTCGTAGTGCTTTTCTCCCTTTTTACACTGTCTACGCTACAAAACTGCTGAGTGAGCAGTTTTGTTCAAAATTTTCCAAAATGAAAATTGCAAATGTACAAAAACTCAAAATAAAACTGATTCCATCATATCAAAAATCCATATGAACTGAAAACACAACCATTTTAGCCTTCATGAGGTCCTTTCTTCATTTTCACTTAATTTAGCTTTTGACTCCTTAATGATTGCCATTTTAACACCTTTGTTCTTTAACTCATCCTGAGTCAATTTCAGTTGCTGCTCTAAGTCCTCCACTTGATCTTTAAGTCTCCTATTGTTAGCTCTCAAGTGAGTATTTATTACTCTGAAAAATTTGGCTTCCTTTATTGTTGGGACTGTCCATGTGAAAAACTGCTCAGCATTGCTTGGAGTTTCAACAATAGAACCAATTTTACCTTCCCACGGTGCCTTCATTCTTTTGAACTCTGCTTTCTCAATACTGTTCTTTCTAGCCTTCTTTCTCATCACAACAATTTCTTGGTTTTCCAACCTCAATTTCTCCTCAAGATGTTGAAACTCTATCATTTCTTATTTTCCCTTCTTGGTTCTGCTGGCTGCATTCTTTACTGTAGGAGATGAGAGATCAACCACTTCTTCAGGGGCTTTAGCTGTCTCAATAGGTTCTTGAACTTCCTTGCTTCCTTCCTTGAGTTTATTAGCATGCCTAGTTATAGGTTTTCTTGCCTGAAATATGAAGGCTGCATCCTCCCCTTTAATCTCAATTTTTTTGCAGACTTAGCCTTTTTCTGTTTATGCTTATCTTCTCCAATGAACTCAGCTTGAACTATGGGTGTCTCCTCTATGTAAATTGCATGAAGGATGTCATCTAAATTTCCCTTCATTACTGGGCTGTCCTCTGTAGCTGTAGAATTTTTTTTTCCTTTTAATGCCATTTCTTGGCTTCTTGTTACTCTTTTGATTTCCTACTTGCTGACATCTTGTTTCTGTTTTGCCTCTTTTAAAATCTTTGACCTCTGTTTTGTAGGTGATGGAGTTAGTGTATCAAGCACTTGTGTCTACTCTGTCCTTTTCTCAACTTGTTTCCTTGGCTTCAGTTTTGCAAATTCCTTTGGTTTTGCAACCACAGGTTGACTACACTCTGACTGGTGGTGATGGAGTTCCTTTAGTTTTAGGGTTTCTAGCAGGAGTTAGGGTTTCCAACTCAAAACCATTTATAAATAAAAAGGATGACTAATCCTTGCCTATTTTCTGAAGCTCATTCAAAATCAATAACTTCATGAAACCATGATGAAACAAAGATGTTTCACAACCTTCAGATTTGGCTTGTACTTTATCAACTATTTTTGTAAGACTCCTATGCAAATAAAAGGGAAAATCAAGTGAAATATTACCAGTGAAATGCAGAAGCAGCTTGAAATGATATGTGTAAACCTTATGATATCCACCTTCGCATGTAAAATACCTCTGAATGTTGAACAACAACTTTGCATAAGTGTCTTTGATGCAACTTCTAGGGATAGCATGATTGAGGTCCATATCTGCATACTCAGGTTTCATGAAATCTTTGCATGGCTCCATATCAAATTTAAAACTTTTGAACCAATTTTCTTCCCCTCTTGGTATCTCTGTAACAACAACAATAATCTCTGGTGTAATTAACACACTTAGCATCCCAACCTTGGTAGTTTTTCCATTGAATTTCAAGGCAAATTCTTTAAACACCTGTGTGTGGCAACCCTGCAAATTTTCACAAAACTGAAGACAACCTACTCTTTTGAATGCCTCCATCACTGCTGGGTCTTCAATTATGGCCTTCATATCTTCAGGCTCATGTCTCAAGCAGTGTCCCCCTCTGTGGACTTTCTTTTCCTCTGCCATGCTTCACATAAAACTTGTTAGTCTCGCTTGATAAATTGAATCAACCTTGCTTGAATATGTGAAACAATAGCCTCGCTTGATTAGTTTATATTAGCCTTGCTTGATTAAGATGTAGAAAACCTTTGTATGGAACAACCACAAGTTTGGATTGACACTTCAGAGCTTAGACACTCGAATGGAGGCAAAGGAAACGAGAATGACCAATTAGGCAAGGATCTTGAATTTAAAATGTCACCTCATAACTGAATGATGACTCATTCATACCCTATCGTGACCATGATGACTGCAACGTGGGTAAGTACACTGAATCTCATCATTAACTGACTCATCATACCACTAACCTACCATTTCCCAATTTCCCAATGGATTCCGACATATTTCACTTTCAAATGACAAGACAAGCCAGAAACCGCGCTTTGTAGTGCTCAGCATTTTTCCTCGTTTGCTCGTTGAAGGATTAATCCGTCTTGCGTACAAGACCGATCTCCCTAGTACTAAAAGTATCTAGCAACAAACAGCCAAATAGACTAATCTTTCTCTAAGCATATATGATCTATGCAAAGCTCTATAGAGGTGTTAAGGACTTACCGTTTGTCCAGTGCTTGTTTGAAGTCGTCGTTGTCCCTCGTGCGCTTGAAGGAGTTTTCCTCATAAACCTACAATCACAAACAAGCAAAATATTACATAGCACCTATATAGAAATCATCATAAACCATGCTTATCATAGTGATCAAGGAATCTATGAAATGAACCATGAATAGACAGCTTATTGAGAAAAATGAGTATATTTGCATTAATTTCAAAAGAAGGAAAACCTTACAACCTGAGCCTTGATGTTCGAAAGGCCTTCCCGGGGTCCGAAGTAGGAGTCTCCTTTACTTTGATAAGCTCTGCACTCCTCAATCAAGACGAATAGAGGTATGTAATATTTCCTCACAAAAGTCTTAATTAACTGAATCTGAATCTCAACAGCACTTAACTTCAAATATTCTAAAGCTTCAACCCCCTTTGAGGCTACCCAATGCCTCTTTTTATAGTAGAATAGAGGAAGTTTTCTGTTCCAACTATGAAGGGATAGAATCCTCCTTCAAAGGGATAAGCTCCTCACATCAAGGGGTTAGCTCCATAAGGTAAGGGATACATGCACCTCATAAGATCGGTTGTATCACTGCAAGATATTTTCTGAAAGCTTCTAGAATTCACTTTTATTGAGATTTTTGGAAATTACTTGCGCATTTTTTATCTTACAAGGATCCGCACTTTTAACACAGATAAAGTGCGTTCAGGTACGTAGGATAGTTGAACATTGGGTGCGGGACCGTAAGCAAGATAGCGAGAAAGTGCGATACCAAAGTTTAGGAGACTTTTAGGAACTTTTCTCTTATTTTCAAGGCTTGACATGAGGAACTGATATGTTAGACTTGCAAAGGGAGAAGTATGAGTAATAATGAGCTCACATATTACAGAAAATGTCAGAAAACAATTTTTCACAGGGCCGTAGACGCCCAAGAAGAGTATGTGCCGGAATAGATGATGTCAAGTCTCAGCTGTATGAAGAGGCAAAAGATTTATCATTTCAAGGATCATCCCGTGGACACCCCAGTCAGAACCTGTAAAAACATTAAAAGCAAAATATATATGTATACATATCATCGCTGAGGTAGGCATTCTCATACTCAGATCAAACCTAACGAATTCAAACCCTGTTTCCGATACAAGAATGATTTGAGTAAGTACATCATGATAGACATGTGGTATGATAGACATGTGTAGACACAGATGGAATAATGTAGACACAGTATGGATGCAGCCATCTGTTTGTAAATAGTCTATTGTAAGATAACAAAATTCCTCGCAGCTTGGATGGTAGAAACTTGATCCAGGGTCTTGATTTCCGCATCTCGAACTAGTACGATTATATCCATGTGAATGAATGTGTCGAAGTCGAACATGGTAGAAACCACTTGATTACTAGTCAATGATGTAAAATGTTAACAAGTGTAAGAGTAACCACCAGTAATGTTAATGGCTCTCAAAGTACCCAGTACAATCCATGAAATGTGAATAAATGAGCTGAAGTCAAACATGTCATGGAATCATTCGATCGAAGGTCAATGATGCAACTTGTCGTTGAAAGCGAGAAACTTGCCATTGAGGCATGCAGATTTCAAGGTACTGACGATATCTAGATCAACTTCCTAGATAATGAGTTGTCGTTGATAGAAAGTGATCCGTTGTAGGCAAGCCCACAACACAAAATCATAGATCAAGTTTTGAAAATATACTGGCAAGGACTGACTCAGGGATGGTCAAAAATGGATGACAGATATTTCGCAGATGAATGGTTTATTTGAACTGTCCTCTTGAACACATAACGACACTGCAGATGGCTTGGTAGCAGTTGACCCAAAGCTAATACCCAAAAAACAGATGAAGACTTTCAAATGAGGTTCGATTAACTGTTAGGCAAAGGATTTCCCAACCCAGGTGATTGAAAGTGTCTTGTTCAAGAGTGGTTAACTAGATTTTTGAAAAAGAAAAATACCACAAACAAGTCATTTTTCTCTCTTTTCCCCCACCATTTCTGGCAAGTACCTCTTTATTTTTGACAAGCTTTAGGAGGATAACATTTTCTTGTTTATAAGCTCATCCTTCGGATGAGTCCAACTTAGTTTAAGATTCGAACCCTAAGAAGGAGTGGTTCGTTCCTGTGAAAAATTAAACAGGTCCTTTACTGTTAAATTTTAACGAGTCCAGTATAGGAGAAACTCGATGTTTTTTCATTTTTAGGGAGTCAGAAGAAAAACTTAAGAAAACTCCATGGGTGTAATTTTTTGTAAATTTAGTCTCTCGAGCCCGAAAAAGGATAAAATAATGCAGGAGAGAACTCTATTGACCATAATTAGTCAACATATACCTTTTTCGTAAATAGTCCATTTCAGTCCATAAAAGGGGTAAACTTATACTGAAGGGATGATCATTCATTTACTTTAATGAGTTCGAATAATCAAGTGCTCGGCAATATTTTCATGTTTAGAGAGTCTGAAAAAGGCTTAAAAGAGGACTCCATGGTTTCGCTTTTCTTCTAAGTTTTAACGAGTTCGAAAAAGAGGGATAAAAATGTACTCCTGGTTTTCACTTTTTTGTAAGTTTTAACGAGTTCGAAAAAGGGATAAAAATATACTCCTGTGGCCAAATTTCAATTTAATTAACGAGAAAGAAAAGACGAAAAGAACTCGGCATTTTTCATTTGTTTTACGAGAATGAATGATAGAAAAATAATCTCGAGATTTTCATGAGTTTAACGAGTCTTGAAAATAACCGTAATTGACTCAAGATAGGTTTCATTTTTGCAAAATCTCTTTAAACAGTAGAAAAACTATGCTTCGCAGTGGTTTCATTTTTACACAAGCTTGAAACATAGATAAAACCCGTTTTCGATGCCCCCCAAGCGTAACCGCGAGAGCGCACGTTCCCCCTCAAACCTTCATTTCATTCAACTAAGTACACCGGTAATTACTAGCCGGATGGAATGAAGGTTCATTTACGAGATCATATGAAAGACCCGACCTAAAACTGTAATAAAATTATGCAAAAACTAACCTAAATATATGACTTAACATTTACGAGATCTAGTCAAAGACTCGACTCAATTAGGGGAGGATTTGTTTCATTTTTTAACGAGCTTGACACAGGAAAATAACTATGCTCTTTGTTGAAAAATGATCAATTCTCCTGATAAATCCAATTTCTGCACAAAAACTTGAAACATTACACATACATGTTTAAAATAAGTAAAAATGCTTTCTAAATACCCTTTTTAAAGTGAAAAATAAATAAATTAAAAATTTATCTATTCGAAAAAACTTATAAAAATGACTTTTTCAACTTCATTTTTACCGTTCAAGTTCAGAGTGAAAAGTAGAAGCTTTTGGGTAAAAAAGTTCCTGTGAAGATTCCGGAAGATCCGTCGGACGAAATCGAGAACCGTCAGTCCCAGGTAATCCACGACCTCTTAATCTTGCTTTTCATCTGTTTACAATTCTTTTTAGGCTTTAATTTTCATTTTTTAAGGGAAAAATATGTTTAAGAAACCGCCCACGAGGGTTCGCGGGCATAACACACAGGACTTGCGGACCCAGACCTTTTTCTATATAGAAAAAAGGTCGTGGGTCCGCACTTTACTTACGGAACGCTTGCGTTCTTACGCACTGTGTACGAAGAAAAAGTGCGGTCCCCGCGCAATTAAATTTCAAAATCAAAATTTTCATTTTCCGCCCAAAAATTTTCAAATTAAACTGTTCTAACTTATCTTTTTATGCATTGTAGGATTAGCAAGATGTTGATTTGGAGAGAACGTGAGCATGAGGATGTGGATGGCGCCGCGATGCTCCATTTTCCCACAATGCAGGCTTTAAGAGCATGCGGTTTGTATAAATTTTGGGCCATTCAGGGCATGAGGGCACAGGTAGACCTCCTGACATGACTGGTAAACAGGTGGAATGTGCAGGACCAATGTTTCATTATTGGCAGCCACCAGCTCGAAATTGAGCTGGAGGATATTTATTTTCTGACTGGTTTTTCCAAGAGGGGAGAACAACTTTCCTTGTTTGGGACTAGGCCAGGTGGAAAAAATGTCGTTAGTCTTCGACAAGAGTTTTGTAATGATGAAGCAGACCCCAAGGACAAACAGATTGATATAAAAACTATCATCCGTCCTGAGCTGAAAGTGATTGCATTTACTATTACCAGATTGTGTGGGAGTGTCGCACTGCATGTGGCTACTGGTTCCCAAATGCGTATTGCTGTAGACTGTTTCCGAGGCACCATTTTAAACTGGTGTGAAGCTGTGTTGGCCAATGTAAAAGGCCAACTGACTAGAGAAAAAAATGGAAAACTAAATAACTTTGGATACGGATCCATCGTGGTCACTTTTTCTCTAGAGAGGGTAACCATGCTAGCTCCGCAAAGTATTCCTGTTGATGCTGGTCGACCCCGAGAACCTAGGATGGTTCGTTGAGTTGCATTGATGGCCCGTCACGGTATTGAGGGCGCTGAGATTGTTCGATTTCCTCCTTCATATTTCCGTTGGCTGGACCACCAAATTTTTGTCATTGAGGACTTTCCGTATGCCGAGATAGACTTCCGCGGCGACCGGGAGATGACTCTCCCAGCAGGGGAACAGTGGGATGAATCAGGTAAAAACATTTTCAACGAATTCTAAATTCTAATTTTTTATTTTTTGATCGTCTTGTCAATTAATAACCAAATTTTTTTTTATGAATGCAGATGTGGGTCCACATTGACTAGCCCATCTCTAGCCTTATGACAGAAGACAACCAATTGCAGCCGCACCAGCCCCAGTAGACAAATCAGCGGAAATTTTGTCTGATTTAGAGCATCATCTAGAGCGTCTGACTCTAGATATTCCAGAGATGAACATAGATGAGATCCCACTCAGATTGCAGAGATACGTGATTGGTGTTCCAAGACCTTTTAGAAGGTTCCTGTGTAGGGTGGCTCGGGCAGTGGTTTCTTATCGTGATCACCATCAGTGATGGGATGATCGTGTTGTAGACTCATATTTTGACTTTTTGTGTTATCATTTTGCCGATCATAAGGTGTTCCCAACCTATGATCGAAGACGATGTATATTTTCAAAAACATTCTATGCTATGATATATCACTATTTACCAACTATATGTATACATATTATGGATGTTGTTTGTTTTACTGCTTTGATCATTGCAAATGTCGATTTATCATACTAGAAGCAACTGCGTCTGCTAACGTATTTAAATGTCTTGGAATATGTTGATATTCAATGTAATCGAATTCACGTTCCAAGATACAAACTCTTAAAAATAACCGTAATAACACTGGATTTCTAATGGCATAAATTCGGTTCAATTGTAATACAACAAGTTCAGAATCCAACCTAACAATAAAACTCCGAATTCCAAATGATATGGATTCGGATAATAACACAATCACTGCACTATACTCGGCAATGTTATTCGTTGTTTGACCAAGGCTTACCCCATGCATGGATACTAACTCATCAGAGGGTGAATAAATAACCCAAGCTGCGGAAGAAATGTTTCGTGTACTACGACAAGCACCATCAGCAAAACCAATGTAGGTTTGAAGAGACGTCGACATCTGCAATATCAAGAGTAAAACTCAGATAAGCAGGAATAGTGATAAAAACACACTTCTAAACTAAGCACGCTTTTCTAATCTAAAACACACCAGCAGTAAAGAAATCTAATCTAACAAAAAATCTCCATACCAAGTTAAGCATAGTATCGCTTCAGATAAAGTCCATTTCTAGGTTTATCTAAAGGGACACCGTCAAAATCTATCAGCTCATAGGCCCCTTTAGCTAGCTTTCGCTTGACAATGAAAGGGCCATGCCACATGGGCACGAATTTCCCAGCTCCTAGCTTATCGTTGGCTTGATCATAAACTAAGACTAGGTCTCCTTCTGAAAAATTTCGAGGGGTAACACTTCTATCATACTGAGCTTTTATTCGTTTAACATGAGCCTCGTTTTCTATTACGACATTTCGTCGATTCTCATCCAGCTGAGCTAAGTACAGGAAACGTTTCTCCTCCTCAGACGTAGCTGGGAGTAATTCTATGGCTAATTTCAGTGACGGAATTTCACATTCAATCGGCAACACAGCTTCCAAACCGTAAACGAGTTGAAAGGGAGTGAAACCAGTTGATGTTTTTACTAAGGTTCGATATGCCCAAAGTGCTGAAAATAACATGGAATGCCAATTCGTTTTGTGAATACCAATAATTCGTCTAATCATGGTGACTAAAACTTTATTTATGGCTTCAACCAGACCATTGGCTTGTGGATAATACGGAGTGGAACTATTGTGACGTAGGCCAAGTTGATCTGTCAGTTCAGTCATCATGACATTGTGAAAATGACTTCCATGATTTGTAATAATGGCTTGAGGAACACCGAACCTAGCAATTATGTGATTAAATACGAAAGTTGCAGTAGTCTTGCCGTCAGCTGAAAATGTAGGCATCGCCTCGGCCCACTTAGTAAAATAATCTATTGCTAAGATAATATATGCATGCCCCCCGGCCGAGTGAGGGTTACATGTAATAAAGTCGATACCCCATTTTGCGAAAGGACCAACAACAATTATGGGATGAAGAGGAGCGGGTGGCACGCGCATCTTACGATCAAAAATTTGACAATTGTGGCATTTCCGAACTGCATAAATACAATCTTTGAATAATGATGGCCAGAAATAACCAGCGCGCAATATCTTTTGGGCTGTGGCATACCCAGACATATGACCGCCACATGCTCCAGAATGGCAATCATTTAACACCTTTTCAGCTTCTTCATGAACAATACAGCGTCTGAAAACAGAATCCGCTCCACGACGATAGAGTGTTTCACCAATAATATTATACTATTGGGATTGGAAGAGTATTTTCCGTCGCTGAGATTGTGAGATTTCAGGCCGAAAATATTGGGTTTGGAGATAAACAATAATATCTCCATACCATGGATCTAGAGTACTGATAAGAAACAGAGATTCGTCCGCAATGGGCTCTTCTGCCACAGTTTCAGTATCAGTAGAGGGAAAATCACACATCAGTTCCGCAAATACCAAAGATTTCTTTGCCTTGGATTTTTCAAACTCCAAGTCAAATTCCTGCAGGATGACTATCCATTTGGAATACTTGCCCCCCAGCAATTGTTTGGTCAAAATTTACATCATAGGGTTGCAATCATAAATTACCGTGGTTTTACGTAACAAGATGTAGTGCCTAAATCTTTGGACAGTTTGGACAGCTGCCAATGCCAATTTCTCCACGTGTGTATTTGATCTCGGTTGGATTCAGATTCTGACTAAGATAGTAAATCACATGTTCAGTGTGAGGTTCATCTTCCTGAACTAACACCATCCCAATGGTGGAATGAGAAGCAGCGAGGTACAAAATGTAATCCTGGTTGTAGTTGGGAGGATGCAATAACGGTGCATGGGTCAACGCGTGTTTAAGTGCATCGAAAGATCGATCAACGTTCTCGTCCCAAAAGAATGGAATGTTCTATTTCAACAACTGGGTGAAACCCTTTGTAAGCTCGACATAGTTAGGAATGAACCAACGTAAAAAGTTTTCTTTCCCCTGCAAACTTTGGAGTTGGCGTAAAGTCAACTCACCTTCTGATTTAGTTCAAATCCCAGTAAATGACCCGATTCTACACAAAAAACACATTTATGTGGATTCAGCCTAATTTTATAATGCCGACACCTCATAAAGATAGCTCGTAAGTGTGTGAGATGGTCGGCCATGTGTGATGAATGAGCAAGTAAATCATCGAGATACTACTGCACAATGTGCTTAATTTCATGAAACGCGTAAGACATTGCCCTTTGAAAAGTTGCTCCAGCGTTCTTCAAACCAAAGGGTAGTTTGCGATAAGAAAACGTCCCCCATGGACAAATAAAAGTTGTTTTTAGCTGATTAGCAGGGAGTATGTTTATTTGATTATACCCGGAAAATCCATCCATAAAGGAAAACATTTCACTACTGGCACAATCATCGATTATCTGATCGATATAGGGAGTTGGATAATTGTCTTTGGGACAAGCTCGATTAATATCCCTATAATCGATACATACTCGTATCGTTCCTTGTTTTTTAGTCACAGGAACAATATTTGATACCCAATCCGTTAAGGGAATTGGATAAATAAAACCTGCACGAAGCAATTTTTCAACTTCTGCTTTGATAGCAACAACTTTTCTAGGATGTATTTGACGTAAACGTTGACGAACAGGTTTGGCATCCGGGTAAGTCTTGATTTCATGTATGACGATTGATGGATTAATTCCTGGCATTTCTTCATAAGACCAGGTGAACACATCACAAAATTCTTGAAATAGGGCTTTATAAGATTTAATTTCATCTTCAGTACAACAAGCACCTATATGAATGTTTTCAATTATTCCTGGTTTTACTGAAATGTCAATTGGAACCGTTCGAGAAATATTTTCCAAATTTAACTCAGAATCAGGATTTTGCAATGGATTCTGGGGTTCTTTGACATATTCAGCAGTAAAAAGTTGAAGCGAAATCATCTTCAAAATGATCTGGTTCAGGTAAAAACGAAGATCGGTGATGCAGATCTTCCCATGGTAAATCATCAACAGACAAAAATTCACGAATCTGTTCATCAGTATGAACAATATCTGGAAATGTCGTTGTGGATAAACCTGATATAGAAAGTGATTCCTCAATGATCCCATTCATTGGATCAATTCCGGTTGAAGAGGTGTCGGAAAGTGACTGTACGGCCTGGTATGCAAGTTCAAATGGACTCAAAGGCATCATGCCATCAATTGAATCTAACTCGGAATCAGAAGGTATGATCCAAGGATCATCAAACATAATAGTATTTGATGAAATCATGTGAATAGTTGCAACGACAGGCGATACATTAGGAGGAGGAAAGGAAAAAGTTCCTAGTAAACTAGAATCTTTAACTAATCCTACTCCAACATCCTTATAAGGGATAGTCGCTTTACCAACATGCTGGATTGTTTCTGTAGAGGCTGGGTCGGAAGAGAAATAAGTTAACTGATATATTGTGACGATCTTTCCTTGATATGGAAATTTTATGAGTCGAAAGACCGAAGAAACAACAGCAGTCATCGCATAAGACCAACTGCGACCTAGAAGAAGGTTGTAATCTAGAGGGGCATCAACCACTTCCACATCTAGATTTACGGTTTTACCTTCGACCCCTATGGGTAAATCCTGCAAAATACCAAAAGGGTGGAAACCTCAACCATCAAAAGCCTTAAGAATCGTCGGAGATTGGTTAAGTGTAGGAGAACCAAGTGATTTCCAACACTGAATCGACATAATACACGTTGAAGCTCCCTCATCAATCACAGTCCGAAAAATGGGTCTGTTTTTTACTAACACTGGAATCTGGAAAGCCATTTGGTGAGGTAGACGAGGTGTACTATTTTCTAAATCGAAGATTATAAGATTGGAATCCTGAATATCAACAGCTCCTATAGCAGACAAAAGCAATTTACGTTGTGCTGGGCATGATTGCAGCACTTCCAAAGCCGACATTGCTGAAGGAGAAACAGCTAAGTCTTCAACAATGTTGTAATTCTGAGCAGCTCTCGCATGTGGATTGAAAGATGATTTACGAAGAACACCTTTAGCAGGCGGTTTGATTATTAAGTCTGGATTTTGTTTCTCGATCTGTAGCGGACCAGAAACAGGAGGAGGTGTAGTTGATGCATTTGCATTAGAAGATTCTGCTTCTTTCCCATCAACAGGATTCTTAGTACCATAATCTTGCGATCGTGTCGCAATCCTTACATGAGACATCATCAAAATAGGTTCTTCTGAAGCAGTCGAAGTGGAACCAACCATCTTGCTATCTTGAGTCGGAAAAGGATCCTTCAAGACAACAGGTTGTTGTGAACCTTTAACGAATTTTGCAACCTCTGCTCGATGTGGGCATTCCTTAGTGAAGTGATCCTCGTCACAAATGTAACAAGGGTAACGAGGTTTGCGCTTTTCGTCATTGGATTCATTTTTATCAGTTTTCTCTTTCGAATTTTTCTTGTTTTTACTCTTCCCTTTCTTTTTACCACCGAATTTAGATTTAGCCGTAGATGTCTCTACGACATGAATGTCGGCAGAAATTTCGGGGGAAGATTCTCCTTTCGGGGAATCTGGTAAGGTTATAATAGGAGAAGAATTCTTTGAAGATTTATTCCTACTTTTCGTATTGACTGTACCAATCATGCCATCAGCAGCATGAGACCCTGAAGGATCAGCAACTATCTGACCTTGTTTTGGAAGGTCGGGGATTTTTTCATGTAAAGTACCTGACTGTGTGTAAACGAGGTCAAGGTACTGAGCTTGAGCAATCACTTGCTCTTCAGTAACAACACCGGCCTTAGCTACATCTTCAGTGATCTTGGGTAACAATGATTTAACAAACCATTCTGCCAAAATTTGATCTGGAATATAAACTTTCACCAAACGCCTTCTACGTCGCCATTCATGAATATGATCAGAAATATACGTAGACGTAGATTGCTTAAGTGAAGTTAATAATTCCGTGCCATTGTCGTATCTGACAGGCAACTGAAAGTGAGTCAAGAAGGCAGTTGCTAACTGACTGAAATTATGAAACGAGCCTCGTGGTAACTCAATGTACCATTTGGCTACAAGACCAATAAGAGTTCTTTGGAAAAGACGTAAGCGAATCGAATCATCAATAATTGAATTAGACGCACACCAGAGGTGATAAGTCATGACGTGATTTGATGGATCCTCTCCTGACTTACCTTCGAATTTCGGTATATCACTAGGCAACTTATGTGGCATTGGCGGCCAGTACGGATAATAGAAAATCGGATCATTCGTAAGGCGCGTCAAATCAGGTAAATCCAAAGTTGCAATAAATGGTAACTGACGGTTAGGGTCACGAAAACCCTGAGTAGCCAAAGCAGTTCTAGGAGGTGGATACCCAGGATAACTAGGAATTGGAGTTGCGTTAGGAATTGTATAACCTCCCGGAAAAGCAGGATTAACCGGACCAAACTGGGGTTGTTGAGGCTACTAATAAGTGTAGCCAGGGTACGGTTGATACTGATAATTTGGATTTTGTGAACCGGGACCAAATTGAGGATATCCTTGGTACAGTTGATACGTGAATTGCGGTTGACTTGTGACAATTGTACTCGTACCGGCTTGTCCTGCAGGCATCTGAATCGAAGTCTGAACGAAAGGCCCTGACTGGGGTACAGAGACTTGAGTGATTTGCACGGATGCAGGGATAGACGAACTCGGCATTACAGATACTCCAGAAATAGGTGTTACAAGTTGGACAGACGTAGCAGCAGTTACAGCAGTTTGAGGCGGAGTCTGAGGCGTACTAGGCGCAGACTGCTGAACAGAACTAGGTGCAGGAGTTTGAATAGTAGGCTGGACAGGTTGTTGGGTTGGACCAGAAACCAAAGGTTGTCCAAGTTGAAAAGGCAACTGCACATTAGGCTACATAGGCTATTGATATTGGGATAGATCCCACACCATATTCATTCCCGGGTATTGTCCCGCAGAAGGTTGAACGTAGGGTTGATAAGTAAGTGGTAAATTTCCAGCTCCTTGAAGAGATGACTAACGAGAAGGCTGTTGGTAACCTTGAATTGGGTACTGACCTTGAGGTTGATAACCTTGAGGCGCGTACTGAAGCTGGGGTTGATAAGGACCCTGAGGAGCATATTGAGCTTGGGGTTGACCCTAGGGTGTGTACTGTCCTGAAGGTTGATATCCTTGAGGTATGTATTGTCCTTGGGGTTGTCCCCCAAAATAATATGATTCCATAGTTTGTCCTGGGAAAAATCTACCTTGAGGTTGACCCCTAGGTGGTAACTAACTTCCTGAAGGTTGCCCCCCAGGCGGTAACTGACTACCTTGAGGTTGCCCCCCAGGCGGTAACTGATTTCCCTGAGATTGCCCTCCAGGCGGTACCTGACTACCTTGAGGCTCCGGATTTGGAATATTATCAGACATCATAAAAATTTGCTCTGCGTTCGACGTTTCAGTTTTAATTCCACTGAAACCAGATCATAACACTTGTTCTATTGGTTGAGGAGCTGCTCCGGAGAAAGTACCAGACAGAGCTTGATATCCCGAAGGAACAGAAGGACCACCATGTAAAAATGTTTCTGGTGTCTGGGAAAACATGGATGACTCTCCTGCCATAATGGATGATAGATAGTAACCTCTAGGTGTTGGATGAAATGGAACTCGAGGTGGAGAAAAAGCAAGACTCGGATTCTCTAAAAAATTCGTTAAGGATAAGTACCAAGCAGTAGTTCGAATAGGGCTGTAGAAAATTGATTCACGCTCCCTAAGATTTAACGACTGAGGGGAATTGGGAAGAGATAACTCTTCGTCTAGATTAGTGAGTTCTTCAATAGAAATTAGTCCAGATGGAAGATCGCCAGTGACAATATTTCTTACCCTATGTGAACCAGGATCGCTAGAAGTTGGTGAAATAAATCCCGAAGATGTTTCCAAAACAGAAGGTTCAGTTTCAAGTTTATATATTTCAGGTTCGTCAGCCAGTTCACTAGTAGGAGAAATACTACCAGTAACTTCAGAAACTGAAATCGGCTCTTGAATGTGTTTTGTTATGGGTGTTTGATAATCAGGATGAACCACTATGGATGAAGGTCCAACTTCTGTTGATTTAATCCTACCGCTACTAGACGATACCAGAGCATGAAGCCCTTCAAGCTGATTTGGTGTATATTCAGGGGGTTTCCCTTGTAGTCTCCGGGATTGTCTTGGCAATTCCGCCACGATTAAATATTTAACTAATCACACGCAAACAAAGAAAATTTCAATGAAAACACCTAAGGCTTCTAAAAAACAAATAATTGAATCACACGCTTAAAAATATAGGAGTTCAAACCACACACAAACAGTAATTTCCCGTACTAAAAACACTAGTTGGTGATGAAATCCAACTTAGTAGAAATTTAATACAGAAAGGGCGGTTGGAACAGTTACCCCGACAACCTACTTAATGAAACAGACTGGCACAATTTTCCTCACAAAACCATCTCGTGTGAATAGAACCCCCCAGAGAGTCCAAGTGAGTCTAGTCGACGTCTGCTCCAGGTACAGTGAGATCTTTCCTTCACCGTCACCTTAGGAAATAATCTTAAGTTTGTGGACACTAAGGTTACCAATAGTAACAAATATAACTGGGGGAACAGTCTACGATCCGATCCCACGCGCAAGGGCAGAGTAACAAAGCTCAATCCCCTTGAAGGTTCCTCGACATGGTTAATCCGAGGTTTACCGACAAGTGACCCCAGGCTCCTCGACAATGGTTAATCCGAGGTTTACCATTTGTAATACGCGCAAAATCTTCTATCTTCCCCAATGAAACAGAATTGATTGTCTCAAAGGTTCGGACATGATCTCGTGATTGACTTATTTAAGAGAAGCTTCCCATATTATACAAATTACGATTGGGTTTATTTCCTACCGCAAGATTTGTCTACTTGTTTGTTTTACTACCTTGTAGATTTAATTACTCCCTACTCTAAGATACTAGCCTAAGCTATGTTGGTGATAAGAGCCCTAGAAAATAAAAAGATTGCTAGATGAATTTTAATTAAGCGTTACTTTTAAAAGTTGTTTCTTAAGTCAATGGGTGCGGAAATGAAACTCTAATGGTGTGAAGACTCGACTTCCAAAAAACACTAAAAATGCACCTAAAAATGATAATCAGATCGTTCCCTTTCAATGAAATTCTAATTAAGGAAAAGTTGGAATTCCTTCTTTAAACATTAAAAGAAATTGAAAGAAAATATTTTTATCTTTTCAGCAATAACTCCAAATGAAACAAACTATCAAAGCTCATAAGAAAATCCTTTCACTTTCAAAAACTTGAAGCTACAAAACAAGTTTTCTTCAAAAGAGATCTATAAAATTCTATGAAAAATACTCAAAACTATCAAACTAATTATGAGATCTACAAATTTTAATAATCTAATCGAATTAAAGCTTTAAGAATTTTTTTTTTGAAGAATGTTTTACTTAGCTATTCAGAAAACTAAGGATCTATTCATTCAGAATAAAAAACAGATCAAAAACACTCAATTATGTTTTTATAAAAAATGAAATTCAAAAACCAATAACAAAGTTTCTTGTCGAAGATTTGCAAAGAAACAGGTAACTCTATTTCTTAATAAAGGATGATTTCACAATCAGGCCAGATTTAGCAAAAGACAAAAGACCAATGTAATCTTAGGTACTTCCAACAGTCAATGCTTCGAATCGCTACAAAGACCAAGCGAAAAACAATCCAACACGCAAAACTTCTAGAAAATCATCAAAACATCATACTGATAAGATTCATTCACAGAAAGCTTTTGATAGAAACAATCATCAATCTGGGCAGACACCAAAAACTCTAAATCAAAATAAAGATAAACTAAAGGAAGAAATCCAAAGTTTTTTCAAAATTTTAACAGGGTCTGCAGGCTTGCAGAAGTAACAGGTGCGGTACCGCACTGTTTACTAAAGCAAATATGCGAAACTGCCCGCACTGTGAAAAGAAGACAAAGTGTGGTCCCAAGAAAAATTAGAGAAAAACATAAAAGGTATTAAAATATTGCCAATATATATTAGCAAGTATGCAAATGAATTGTGTGGAGAGGCAATGCATACGGAAATGTGGAACATCACAAAAAAATTGTTTTTGTTATTAACAAATTCTTCTATGCATAGGTTTCATTATGAAAAGATATTTGTTTGTAAAGCCTCCATTGTAGAGATAGAAACGATCAATTAACTAGCAGTAGAGATAGCGGTATTCAAAACATGGACATATCGATTGTTATACAGAAGTGTATAACATTGTGGCACACTTGTATTCGTTATTAACAAATTATTATACTGAGAGCTTTGTGGATTTGGTATTGTATGTTGGCTTTGAAGTGCGGAGAATTTGATTTTACCATATTGTGTGTTATGTTTTAGGTTTTCCACACTCACTCTCTAACATTTGTACAAAGAGTTTTTCCTACAATCTGCACAAAATTTAATCAATTAATTAGTTATATCGGAATAGAGAAATATAATTTTTTTAGTATTAAAAGATTACCAATAATGTATAATAGTAAATATGCAAAAGAATTGTGCAGAGAGACAACGCATAGAGAAGTGTGGAACATCACAAAACACTTGTTTTTTGTTATTAATAAATGCTTGTTGAGAGAGATTTCAATGTTGAAGCATGTGCGAAGGAGGTTGTGTGAAGGAAACATATGCAGAGGAAACATGTGAGGATGTTTCTGCAGAGATGGCTATGTAAAAGAATGAAGTAAGCATGTGTGGAGGAAGTTTTACGGAAGAAGCAGGTACGGAGACAAAAATATGGATGAAATGAAATGCTCGATAATTCGCGGTAGAGGCAGGGACTATGTTTCATTGCATCTATTACCCTTGTTATTATTTTCTTTGATTTTGTTTGCAGCAATGTTATATTTTTAGGCCATGGTGTAAAAAACTCCACAATTTTAAGCCTCAAACAAAAAAAATACAAACAAACATCCTACTTGTAGCACCAAATTTTCGAAGGTTCATTTCATATTTTTAGTTTATAGTTATATAGGCCATAATTTCAAACAAGTTGTAATGTTGATCTTCAAGAAAAGGGAGTTTTTCTAGCACCACTTTTGTTTTAGGTTTATATTAAAGTTTTTATTTGGAACAATACTAGTTGTTCATTCCAAAATTTCAACCAAATTGTAAGTTTAATCCTGAAAAAAGAGGGCAATGCTAGAAGCACCACTTTTTGCTTTCAAGGGTCTATTTTAAGGTTTTTTATTACAACTTTATGGAGAATTAGAGCCATGGAATGTTGTAATTCTAACTTGAAAAAAGAGGATAATTCTAGGAGCACCATTTTACATTTCATGGGTTGATATTGGTGTCTTTGACCTAAAAATATAGTATTTAGGGTTAAAGTCCTCATTTTGAGGTCAAATTCTTGTTAATTCGGTCATTATATTCTATCTTGATGACTTCAAATTAGGCATAATTATTCATTCCATTTAATTCAATCCCCATCTACTCTACCCTAACAATTAAGAGGGACTGTGAGTGATTTGAAAATAAAAATTGTATAAGTAAGTACACCAAACTCGTGTTTCCCATGAACTCCCAAGATTTATTTGATAAGATATTCATATTCAATCCTCAATCAAGCATGAATTATCATATTTAGTCATATCCTATAATTAGTGCATTATGTTAGAATTATTTCCTTAACCAAATTATTTGTGCCCAATGTCATGCCCACTCAATGGTCAAGGAAAGTTCTCCTAGAAGTTGTACAAGTACCTCTTTAAGAATAATCACAACTTGCTCGTCTTAAAATATGTGTAGGAATGTATTTAACCACCCTCAAATATATTCTTTAGGTTTCTATATTGTATGTATTAACACACACTCAGTGGTTGAATAGGGGTACACAAACTCTTTACATCCTTTGGGTTAGTATCCTATGCATATACAACTTTCCTTGTGAGTTCCATCATGCCCCACAAAAACTCTTGCATGGGATCAAATGCATGTGCCTTTTGTATAGCTATATAGATCACTCTTTCACTTGTATCTCCCACACATATGGTTTTTTTTCTCCACTATGGGGGATAATATTGATGCTAGTGTACATCTAGTGTGACTTGGAACCATTGAGGATTTTTGGTTCAATTTTAGTCATGTTTGTGTTGCATTTCCCTTTAATCTTATGCCCCACATATTTTATCAACTCAAGGTAATACTCAGTGTTATGTATAGCTTTATGATAAATGTTTCCATGACATCATCATTGGTAATCTGAAAACTTGGACCCTAGGGATTTATGTTGGTTCAAATTCATCAAATTATGATGATGACTCAATTGAATAACCAAACTTTGTGGTTGTCTATATTCCATGGTAGAGGTGATGATGACACAAAGTAGCACTAGTTCATCTATGATGTCATTTGGAATGTTGAGAGAACCATATATGTCATATGACTGTTTAAATTTCAACAATGTTGTGGGGGAGAGCATTGTAATGGTTCATGAAGTATAAGAAAAACACTCTTCTATTAATGCATGGTGTAATTTTCATTCAACTAAATAGATATCTTGTGAAGGAGTTTCAAAAAGTGAGAGAGACCATTTTGGAGTATGACTAATGGTTTTAGGATTTATTAATTTGATGGAATTACAATATAACTTAGGAAGTGCAACATTAAGAATGGACTATCAGTGGGATATCACCTCACTTGCACATAACATTATTGCAAAAGTGGATGTTGATGTAGAGGGAAGCATTAGAGTTTTCTATATGACTAGAGTCTACTAGTGGATATTTTTGTATCCATGCAAGTTTTTAAGGTTTATGTTCGCAACAATATTGTTTATCAAGCCACGCCTTGAAAAAAATTATGTTTTTAAGCTTGAAAAAAATTATTCTTTTAAGCTTGAAAAAAATTAGCAACGCCATTTTTTTAGTTAGGAGCTAACTTTAAGGTCTTTAGTTGCCATGGTACTACTTGTCAAGGTCACTGTTTCAATCAAGTTTTAATTTTAAGTCCAAAAAGAAGGTTCCATTAGAAGAATCACTCTTCATTTTGAGGGTCAATTTTAAAGTTTGTCTACAATGATATCAATTTTCAAAGCCATGATTTCCAGCAAGTTTCCATCCACTACCCCTCCCCCCCCCAAGCAAAAAAATGGTTCTACCAACATCACCACATTTTTATTTGGGGATTGATTTTGGTGATTTTGACCCCAAAATATGGGATTTTGGGGTAGATTCTTTTTTCCAAGTCATTGTTCTCATTCAATCAATAACTCTTATATAATTTTTTAGAGCCACATCACCCTAGTTATGAGTTTTACAGGACTAGTTACTATTGAATACCACTTATGAATCCCTTGGAATGTCACATTCATGCTATTCATAACCAATGCATTGGGATTACTTGAATATTGATCAACCATATACTTCCAATATATACAACAACAACCATGGGGTCTTGAAAATTTTCAAAAAGTATAAAGCATAAAAAGGATCATGTATAGGGTAGGATGTAGATTGGGCTAACTTCACTGTGATTTCTATTTTCCTCTTTAATAACATAGTAATGTGTAGGGTTATAATAGCATAACAATGCAAACTCAAATGCCTATTCAAGTGCCTCATCTTGGTTCCATTCTTTCATAGTTTTCCGAGCCACTTAGTGGGCTTGTTTAACATATTTGCATTAGAGGAATTTTCAACCTAAAAGTGCCCATGAAATTTTCATGTACATAATATGTAAACCAATCAAAATCCTTTAAATTTAAAAAGAGGTACATGTAAATATTTTGGAGGGAATTTTAAAAATAAAAATAAAAAATACATTTTTTATTGTATTTTTGGCTTATCTCATTATAGGTTTACTCAAATTTCAAGTGTAGACACTCGTTGGATATAGAATTAAATTCCACATCCAATGAGTACCCATTATGCATACTTATAATAAGACCCACATTGATTAAAATTGAAGATACATTAAAAAAGTGTGTTGAACACGTTTTTTTAATATATCTTCAATTTTTATCAATGTGGGTCTTCTTGTAGGTTTTAACCCTGTATAGAAATTATCTGCAAACGAATCTTAAAAACATAAAATAAACAATAGTGATAGCATAAAACATAAAACATATATACACAGAGATTTTCCCCTGGATCCCAAGTTGGGATTACCAGCTTGATTTTTCATTATATTCCTTTTATTGTTGCAACACATTTATATAAATGTCGAAGCATACATAAACACCAATCCATTGACCCTGGATTAGAACATAACCATAGTTCCATTGACCAGATCTACAAAATACCAGGGGCCAAAAACCATCATGCCCCAAAACCATGTGCAAACCCATGCACAAAATCATGGGCGGGTCCACCCACTCAAAAATAGGGTCCAAACAAATTTCCCAAGGCGTTGCCTCGGACCCTAAACAGGGGGGGTTTCTTCCCCCCCTATGACCCCCCTACTATGCCTAGCGCAACGTACAGGGGGGCCAATCACTCCCCCCCCCCCCCCCTGCGACTAATCATGGAAATAATATAACACATACCTAACATTCTCGCACTTGTTTTTTTCTTTCCATAGGGGGCCATAGGAGAGCTTAGTCATTAGCCCAGCTCTGTAGCACCCATTGTTTCTCTACACTAAGAGAACTTCTGAGTGCTCACAGACTTCATCAATGCATCTGCAACATTCTTCAAAGTGTCCCCTTTTACCAGCAACACCCTTTTATCCTCAACCATATCTATTACAAAGTGATATTGAACATCAATGTGCTTTGTCTTTGAATGATAAGCAGGCTTCTTAGCCAAGAAAATTGCACTTTGGCTATCATAGTCTATCCTTATAGCCCACTGCACCAACCCCTTACTTGAACACAATCTCTGCAACCAAACTGCTTCCTTTCTTGCATGAGTGGCTACCATTTATTCTGCCTCTGTAGTTGAAAGAGCCACTACAGTCTGTCTTTTACTCATAAAACTGACTAGACCTCCAAATAGGCTAAACACATACCCACTTATAGATCTTCTTTGGTCTAGATCTCCAGACCAGTCTGCATCAACAAAACCATGGATGTCCAAAACTCTGTCCAATCCTGGTCTTCCATGGTAGCACAAACCATAATCACTAGTGCCACACAAATATCTAAAAACTCGCTTCATTGATGTCCAATGCCCCTTCCCTGGTTTTGACATAAACCTGCTCAATACTCCCACTGCATGTGCAATGTATGTTCTAGTACAAACCATTACATATATCAGGCTACCCACTACACTTTCATATGGAACATGGGACATATCCTCCTCTTCTTCTTATGTCTTGGGACACTATTCAGTAAACAACTTTACACCTATAGGAATAGGAACCTTCACCAGTTTACTATCCTGCATATTGAACCTCTGCAATTTAGTCTCGACATACTTCCTCTGGTTTAACCAAAGCTTCCTCTTTGCCCGATCTCTCTTAATTTCCATGCCCAAAATATAGTTTGCAACACCAAGATCCATCATGTCGAATTTGGGAACAATTAGGTCTTCAAATCTAGGATAATTTCTTTGTCATTTCCAATCAGCAACATATCATCCACATACAAGACCAAATAAATAACACAGTCACCAATTAATTTAAAATAATCACATTGATCCTCTTTACTTCTGGTGAATCCAAGTCCCCGTATACATGCATCAAATTTCTGATACCACATCCTTGGTGACTGTTTTAACCCATACAGAGACTTTTTTAACTTGCATACCAATTATTTCTTACCATTCACTGCAAAGCCTTCAGGTTGCTTCATGTAGATATCCTCTTCTAGCTCTCATTGAAGAAACGTTGTCTTCACATCCATCTTTTCTACCTCAAAATCAAACGTAGTAGCAACAAATAAAAGTAGTCGAATAGAAGTAACCTTGGAAACAGGAGAAAAAATATCACCAAAATCAATTCCAGGCACCTGGGAATAACCTTTTTCTACCAACCTAGCTTTGTATTTCTCCACCTTTCCTTCTACATTCATCTTGTTCTTCAACACCCATTTTCTCCCGATGGGCTTCCTTCGAGCCGGAAACTCCACCAGATCCCATGCCTCATTTTTGTGCAAGGATGTCATTTCATCAACCATGGCCTCCTTCCAGAGTTTTCCATCCTCTGAATCCACTTCCTCCCTGACAGTTCTGGGATCATCATCAGTGATAGTTAAAGCAAAATTTGAACCGAAAGCAGATGAACTATACCTTTCTCGCTGCCTTCTTTCCCGAACTAATCTTCTCACGACTGGAGTTTGTGGCTCTTCCTCTTCTAAATATTCTTATGTTGTAAAGTTTGATTCATCATCCTTTAGCTCAAACTCTATCTTCTCAGGTTCCTTTGGTAGGACTTCATGTTTAACAACATCTTTCGCCTCTCTAAACACCACATCTCGGTTGTACACAAAATTCCTTATTTCTGGGTTCCAAAGCTTGTAACCTTTTAAGCCATCCTTATACCCAATAAATATGCACCTTTCAGATTTATTATCCAACTTGGTCCTTTTATCCTTTGGAACATGTACATATGCATCACATCCAAATACCCTCAGATGTGAAAGAGAGGGTTTCTTACCAGTCCATACCTCATGTGGAGTCTTATCCTCCAACGTTGATGAAGGTGATATCAACTGTAACATGTAGTCTCTTGTTCGGCTTGCCACCCAAAATTCTTGTCCCAACCCGCACGACCGAGCATGCTTCTTGCCTTTCCATCAGTCAGTTTCATTCTTCGCAACTCCGTTTGCGTAGGTATGTATGTATTAGTCTTTTGTTGTGTTATACCACACTTCTTACAGAATCCTTCAAATTCCTTCTTTCTTTTAACTCTCCACCATTATCCGTCCTCAAAGACCTTTATCTTCTTCTATGTTCAGTTTTCCACTAGAGCCTTAAATTATTTAAATATGTGTCAAAGACTTCGCATTTATTCCTCGCTATAAAATATATTCATGTATTCCTTGATAATTCATTTATGAATGAAACATAGTACACGTACTTTCCCAGTGATGGAACCGACACGGTCCAAACACATCACCGTGCACAAGCTCTAATATCTTGCTCCGCTCCTCTTAGCACAAGAAGGAAAACTCACCCGAATATTTCACATATACACAATGTTCATAGAAAATCGAAATCTAGAGAGAAATTAGACATACCATTTCCATGCAAAAGATCCGAAGGACCTTCTCTCCAATATGTCCAAGCCTTGATGCCATAGCATGGTCTTTTCTCCATGTACCGCTAGGCTTTCCGCCCACTTTCAGGAACCAAAAACCGCGTAACCATTAACAATGCTATCCCTCAAGCTCGTACAGAGTTCCAATCCAAACTCCTTGCACAATATGCTCCCCCGAACCGTCTTGGTACCTTTCTCGAACATTGTTTTTACACCCGCATCATCCATCTTCACAAGAAATCAGATTTCGGGCCAATGTAGGAATATGTAGAACACCAGGAATTGTTCTAATCCTTCCACCTTGTAGCTTTAGCTTCAATTCCTTCCACGTCCCACACTCGCCTTCCTATCATCCCCTAAGAAGATGTCACCACCATCATACTTCTCTACTCACGTAACCACTCCCTATGGGGAGTGAAGTGAAAGGATGCACCTGAGTCAATCAACCATGCCTCATGATCTACATGTGTATTTGAGGAACAAGCCAAATACACATCCCCACCTTCATCCGAGGTGGTTTTTTCCTCCGCAAAAGAGGCATCATCAGATCCCTTTCCTTTCTCAGGAGCTTTAGATCTATAGTCCTTTTTGTAGTGCCCTTCCTTTCCACATTTTCAGCACACCTTTACAAACTTTCCTAGAGATTTAGATCTCCCTCTAGATTTAGATCTCCTACTCGAAACCTTATTCTTGTTTATGTTCTAGGACATTCCTCATACAAGTAAGGCATCTCCATTCTAGCCCTCCATATTTCTCCGTCTCATTTCCTCCGACAGCAAGGCTAAGACAATGTCATCAAAATTCAAGGTAGTTGTATTTCTACCTATTGCAATAACTAGAATATCCCACAAATCTGGTAGATAACACAATAAAATGATGCATTTATCTTCATCCAAGATTTTAATATCAACAGATAATAGCTGACTTACCATAGTATTGAAGGCGTTTAGATGCTCTGTCATCGAGTCTCCATATTTCATCCTCATTTTATAAAACTTTTTCCGCAAGAACAATTTATTCACCAGAGACTTAGATTGGTACAAAGTCCCTAGCTTGTCCCAAAAATCCTTCGTCATAGCTTCTCGAGATACATTCAACAATACTGAATCTGAGACATACAATTGTATTGTGCTCTTTGCCTTCTGATCCAGCTTCTTCCAGTCTTCATCTGACATTGTCGTTGGTTTAGTACCCGGATCTACCGCGATCCACTGATCTTTATCCACCAGTAGATCCTCTATCTTGAGCTTCCACAACTCAAAACTCTGACCATTAAATTTCTCGATCTCTATCTTTCCACTGCTCGCCATCTTCTTTCACCACAAGAACTGATCCCGCAGATCTCCCACTGAACAAGGTTTACCACAGGCCCGAGCAAAAAACCCCTCAGCAGTAAAGGTGTCGCCTTGAAGCCGAAACGTCTTTGATACCAAATGTAGGTTTTAACCTTGTACAAAAATTATCTACAAATGAATCTTAAAAATAAAAAATAAACAATAGCGAGAGCATAAAACATAAAACAGATATACACATAGATTTTCCCCTGGATCCCAAATCGGGACTACCAACTTGATTTTTCATTATATTCCTTTTAGTGTTACAACACATATCTATCCATGTCGAAGCATACATAAACCCCAATCCATTAACCCTGGATTAGAACATAACCGTAGTTCCCTTGACCATATCTACAAAATATCAAGGGCTGAAAACCATCATGCCCCAAAACCATGTGAAAACCCATGCACAAAACCATGGGCGGGTCTGCCCACCGAAAAATAGGGTCCAAATTTTTTTTCCCAGGGCACTACCCCGGACCCCGAACAGGGGGGGCTTTCGCCCCCCTATGACCCCCTGTTGTGCCCGGCGCAACGTATAGGGGGGACTATTGCCCCCCCTGTAACACCCCCGCGCGCATGCAACTAATCGTGGAAAGACTATAACACATACCTAACACTTCTCAGAAATATGCATAATAGGTACTCGTTGGATATGGAATTTAATTCTAAATCCAATGAGTGCCTACATTTGTGATCTGAGAAAACTTTTAAGGAGATAAGACAAAAATACAATTAATAAAAAATAAAAATAAAAACTTATTTTCCCTTGCAAAATTCATATCTCTTTTTTTATTATTTTCCTACTATGTTATTATTTTTCCTTAAGATACCACTTTTAAGCTGAAATTTCCTCTAATGTGTCTATAGTCCAAGTATTTTCATCCTCTACATTATCATGCAGTCACCATCTCATATCATTTGAATTTTTTTCATCCTCTACTGACTCTTGTTCTCTTTACAACACCACATTTTCTCTCTCTTTACTTTCGAGATTGGCTAAAGCTAAATTTATTTTCCTCATTATTTGTATCCTCTCACATTCTTGATGCAATTCAATACCATATCCTCTTTATCAAAAGCTCTTTTTCACTGTGAATCTTTTCCATTTCTTCTCACCATTGGTGTTTTGCAATCTTTACGCATATTTGATGTCACTTATACAATTCTCTTTCACATTTTGTTGATATTAATTGGATCATTATATTATTTTTCATCCATATCAATGCTTTCAAATTGGAAAAAGTGGAGGAATAATCCCACAAGACCATTTTTACCGACGTGTCCCAATTTTGAATGTTAAGGTCTAAAACCTTTTGAAAGTAGTTTGAGGCATCAAATGGAATTTTGGGGTGGTAAAAAAATATTTCTTAATTGATGCAACCCATAGTGTTATTCTACACACATATACATGTCTAATAGCACAAGAATCGCCTCAATCAGAGTCTGTATACAAAAGTTATGCTACATGAAATTTGACCTTCTTGTTTTGACCACCATGAGTTGAGAGGATGCCACATCAACTCCTATTATTCATGGAAATGGGGTTAGCAACATGATCGTGATGAGTAAGACTCTATAAGAGTAAATATTGTAACTCTAGCTAAGATTTTAAGGAGAAAAACACAACCACAAGTAGGATATTGGGTTGTGTTATAACCATGTCATTAGGAGGAAAAGGGGTTTCATTCTATTCTAGTGGATATTTGTTCCATAGATGAGAAAAGTAGCCGAGAATGGATACAAAGATAGAAAACAAAGAGGGTTTGCATTGTAGAAACCCATGATCCATAGGTCTCACTTATTTTTATTTTCATCAATTTCCATTCGAAGAAGGAGAGAGTGGAGAAGCCTCGCCTTCCAGCTGGGTTTTCTCCTAAAAGGGTTTCTCGGGTCATATCGTGTGCTATTGTGGTTTATGAGTGATTATTCTATTTGTTCTCTATTTTTTTCAGAATTATAATTTGCATGCAAACGAAATAAATAGTAATTAATAGATCCAAAAATTTAAGGGGAAATAAACACTCATAATGCAAATTTCAAATTTTATAATATATTTTAGTAGATTTGTTGTGATGAACTATCCAGTGGAATATCCATGGTATTTTAAAAATAATATTAGTATAAAAGTATGTTTCTTTACATATATTTTGGGGAGTTTCAAGGGATCCATATTGGTTAAGATGGAAGTCACAAAACCCTAGCCATGGCTGAAAAATATGTGAACAACCCTTAAGATCACGTAGAGGAGAGTTTTGTGCAATTGGAAGCATAAGTCGCAGATACAAACCATAATGTGTGCCTCCTCATAGTGGCCCTAAAAAATAACATTGGTTTATTCAGATAATATGGAGGTTTTAACGCAGAGGTTAAATCATAGGGGAAATTAGTAGATTAGGAATAACCAAACAAGGAGTCTAAGAAATAATCCAAAAATGATCAACCTAGTTTGAGTGGCGTTAATCATTCATAGTACCTTTTAAAAATGGAATCAAATGTCAACATTAGGTTGTATTAAGGTGATATTGATGCTCTAACATTAAATAACTAGTTGCAGCAATTAGAATTTTATTTTAGTGTTCATCATATTGAGGAAGAACAAAATATTTCATTAGCTAGCATGAAATTAGATGGTCATTCCATAACCTAGTGGGAAATCCACATGAAGACCTTGATGTTGGAGGGAGATCCTCCAATGACTATGTGGGATAATTTTAAAACCCTTATAAAGTCATAATTTTACCCCATTGGGTATGTAGAGGACTAGTGGATCCAGTGGCACTACTTCAAGAAGAGACAGGGGTAAAGTGTACAAGAGTATACCACAGAATTTAGAAATATGGCCATAACATTAGGTATATCCTTAAAGAACCCATACATACTCCTCGAGTATATAGGGGATCTATGCAACCATTTTCAGAAGCAAGTGATGTTGTTCAAGCCTATATCATTGGATGAGGCTTTTATATAGGAATAGTACCTGGAGAACATAAGCCAAAGGAGAGGGAATTCAAGTGGGTCAAAGAAAAAAGAGCACTAAGAAGCTTCCAAGGAAGGGAAAAATAAGTGGAAAGGGGGAAAGGAAGAAAATATGTTAATTGGTAAAACACACCAGTGAAAAGATCCCAAAAAACACTACAACCAATGTAACATTCATGGTCATATAGAGGAGAAGAATTGGAAATTGCATCTAGAGCTCAATCCAAAGTACAAAAAGAGATATACTAAAAGGAAAAGTCTCATAGCCATAGATTTGAGTAATCGGGTGAAAAGAAGCTTGGACATGGATGAGAAGATTTTTTGTACATCAATGCATAAGGAGGTGAATCCGAGTAGACTTCACCAATATGAAGAGAATGAAAGGACCAAACTATTTAATATAAAAATGTAGGTCAAGAAGACAAAGATTGACACTCTATTTAACTCAGAATCATATGCAAATCTCAATGTAACAAAGCTAGTCAACAAATTGGATTGGAAGTGTGTGATCATCCAAGCTCATATCCATTGGGATGGGTAAATAAAGATGAAAAAATAAAGGTAACCAAATAGTGCAAAACCAGATTTGTTACGATTGTTGATTTTATTAATGAAGTAGAACTAGATGTGGTTGCCCTTGATGTACGTGGAGTGGCGTTTGGAAGTCCCTGTATGTACATGTGGGATGCAACCTTCATGTGGAGGGATAACCAATACCACCTCATAAAGGATGGAAAATCCTTCAACATCAACAAACACAAGGGCGCGTCTAAAATTTCGTTGGTAAGTGCCAACCAAGCCAAGAAACTAATCAGTTCATTAAAGGAAATTTTAGCCTAAAAGTGCCCATGAAATTTTCACGTAATTTCCATGTCATAATATGTAAACCAATCAAATCCCTTCAAATTTAAAAAGAGGTACATGTAAATATTTTGGAGGGAAAAAAAAGGAAAATTAATTTTTTTAATTGTATCTTTAGCTTATCTCCTTATAGGTTTACTCAAATATCAAGTGTATACACTCATTGGATACAAAATTAAATTTTGCATCCAACGAGTACCCATCATGCATACTTTTGAGAAGACCAACATTGATAAAAATTGAAGATACATTAAAAAAAACGTGTTCAATACGTTTTTTTAATGTATCTTGATTTTTTATCAATGTGGGCCTTCTCAAAAGTCTGCATGATGGGTACTCATTGAATGTGGAGTTTAATTTCGCATCCAACGAGTGTCTACACTTGAAATTTGAGTAAACCTATAAGGAGGTAAGCCAAAAATACAATTAAAAAAAAAAGTAGTTTTCTTCTTTTTCCTTAGGAGGCCACTTTTATGCTATAATTTCCTTTAATAAGGAAGCAAGAAGTATGTTTTACCATTATTCAGAGAAAATCAGTTTGAAGAAGAGTCAATAAGAGAAAATAAATCCATGGAGGGTTATGCTAAGGAACAAAAACAAAAACTAGAAGAGTTTCTAAAAAAAATAGGGGTGTGTTCTTGGAGCCTAAAGGGATACCACCCAAGAGGGAAGTGGAGCATATACAACTTTTGTCTCACTCCTTATTTCCAAGCATTGGGTATACAAGTAGTTAGTTGCAGAATTAAGTGAGGTGAAGAAGCAGTTGCAACAACTACTGAAATAGGGTGTCATTCAACCAAGCACCACATGATGTGGATCACCCATCATCATTGTGCGAAAAAATGATGGAAATTGGTGAATGTGAATTGATTACAAGGTGCTAAACAAAATCAAGCACAAGAATAGGTACCCCCTACTAAGGATAGATGATATGTTGGATCAGTTGCGGTAAGCCACTTCACCAAGCTAGACTTAAAGTCAGGATATCACCAGGTTTGGGTCAGGGAAGAAGATACATGGAAGATTTCCTTCAAAACTAGGAAATGTTTTTATAAGTTGTTTGTCATGCAATTTGGCTTATGCAATGCACCAGCTACGTTTATGAGGTTAATGAATGATATATTATTCCCTTTCATAGATTCATTTTTTATTTTGTATTTGTATAATATATTGTTATACAATACTTCCTAGGAGAAGCACAACTCACATTTGATGCAAGTATTAGAGACATTAAAGAAGCACTAGTTGCTGGAAAATATCAAGAAGTGTGAGTTTGCACAATGGAATTTGGTGTATCTGGGGTATATGATAGGTAGAGGAAAGTTTAAGATATATCCTTCCAAGATAGAGGCCATTTTGAAGTGGTCAGTTACTGTTAATGTTTCTAAGTACAAGAGTTTCAATGGGGCAACACAATACCTGAGGAAATTATTACCCTTGCTTTCAATAGTAGCAACACCACTCCACTCCATAACAACAAGTGGAAATAGTTTCCAGTGGGGAAAGGGTTTATAGAGTGCCTTTGAGGAGTTAAAGAAGAATATAAATTAAGCACAAGTTTTGGAATTACAAAACTTGTAGCACCACTTCGAAGTGGAGACAAATGTGAGTGAGTATTCCATGGGAGTGGTCTTGATTCAGGGAGAAAGGCCTAAATGAAACCATTCTGAAGTATTTTGTGGGGAATTTCTCAACTAACCTACCTAAGATAAGGAGATCTAAATGAAATGTTGAAAATGCAGCAAGATGATGGAGCTTAGTGAAATGAAGTCGCCTTCACTAAGTTCGGCGCAAAGTATTTTTAGTATGTCTATTTTTAGACATATGGAGCATGGTTCGGGGATTCAGTGAGATTCTTGGAGCATTGGTCATGTTGGTAAAAATAGATGAGACTCTAGTAGGTCGAAGTCTATTTTTAGACTGCCTCTCCTTAAAATAGGGAAGTCAAATATTATTTACCCTTAATAATATGTGGACTATAAACTTGTTACTCTCTTGGAGCACTTTAGTTCGAGCCTTGGAAGTGGCTCATGCATCCGAGAGGAATTACGCTCCCAGGGTTTGATGGCATCATGCATGGTTGACTCATTAGGACTTCGGGAAGTTTGAGTTAATGAGAGATAGTGGAGTTGTGTTCTATTTATTTTAGTTGAACTAGTTGAGATTAGTTTAACTAGCTAATCAATTAGTTATGAGTGGAGTGAATTAAATATTATTTAATTCATTAATTAGTAACTCATTATTCAACTCAAGAACACATCAGTTCACTACAGTGCATGAGTGGAGACCTGAAAGAGGTAGATGAAAGGGTGGAGTTAGCTATCGGTGGCGACATCGGTTGTGCATGAGATTTGCACCACACTTGGAGGAATTTCCCATGATGATTGCGTGTCAAGCCAAGGAGATTCGAACCTTGGATCTCTATATAGACAGCCTGGATTGCGCAATAGAGGCAAGGCAATTACGGTGAGTTTTGAACCTAACTTGTTCAAAACCAAGCTAGATTGTGTGTAACTTCATGAGAAAGTACCGAGTACTTGTGAGGAGTATTGTAATGAGTTTGTTACATGATTTCTCCATTATAATATACACAATAGTGGGGTTTTCAGCTATAAGCTTTCCCATACATGTGTTAATGTGTATGATGATTTGATGTGTTATCGCTTGTTTTATTTCCGCATGTTTGATGATCTCGAGTGGAAGAGATTATGTGTTGCATATAAATTCGAATTGTATGTGATCGTGATAGTCTCGTGGATAATTAATCATTATTCAAATAAATTTCTACATGAAATATGTGAAGAGGTGGAAACATTATCCAATGGGAAAGGAGATAGTAATCCACTCAAATCACCAGCCACTACAGTACCTACGAACCGAGAGTAAGATACAACATACCAGGCATTACAAGTGGATGATGTTTCTACAATAGTTCATTTAGTGATTAATTACAATAAGGAAGCACAAACAAGTTAGTTGACAAGCTTTCAAGGCCACCCACATCAATGATCATATCTTTGTAAACTCCTGTGCACATGGATCCTTTCACCCATGATGCATACATAGAGGATGAGGACCTAAATGTGGTGTTTCAATAGTTGCAAAGCTAGAGTTATGTGCATGATGGTGACATCAAATTTTAATACCATCTTCGGAATGAGTTATTCCATAGGGTAGATAAGTTATTTTTTCCTAAAGGTGAGCGAATTTATTTGATCAAATAGGTATACACCTTCAAGGTTGCAAGGAATTTTGGTTTATCGAAGATAGTGGACAACTTGTAGAGGCGTGTGGATTCACCTAGGATGGAAGAAGAGGTAGCTAAGTTCATAATAGGATGCATGTTTTGTTGTACCAACGAGCCTAATAACAAGAAACAAGGTCTATATGATCCCTTTTGTTTACCCACTTGTCCTTGGGAAAGCATTTCCATGGTCTTTGAGGGAGGTTTACCAACAATTAGGAAGGGACGTGACTACCTATTCATGGTAGTTGACAAGTTTATCAAAATGTATGTTCTAATGCCCTATAAAAATACCATTAGTGATCAAGAAGCAACAAATTGTTCTTTGGATAGGTCAGGGTACACTTTGGTATACATAAGAGCATCATTTCAAGAAGGGACATAATATTTCTCAATGCATTTTGGACTACATTGTGGGAGAATATGGACACGAAGTTGAAGAGGTATACAACATTCCATCCACACAAAAATGGGAAAATAGAAGTAGTTAATAGGACTTTGGTGCAACTTCTGAGGGGATACAATTAGAAGAATCCCAAGAATTGGGATGAAAATATGGTATGCATATAGAAGTCATACAATACAGTAGCCCACACTTCTACTGATAATTCCACATTTGAAACTTGTTTTGGATATTTACCACCTTCACCTTTGGATAATGCTTATGGGTAGAAAGGAGAAGTGAGGGAGGATCTTATAGGGGATGCCTTACAGGCAGAAAAAATTATGGAAAATTCATCTACATTTATAGGAGTCACTATTTAAGTCACAAGAAAAATACAAGGCCATGCATGATTAGCATAGGTCAAGGAAATAATTCAAGGTGGGAGACAAAGTATACTTACAGTTGAACATGGAGAGGTTATAGAGTCTTGGTAAGGAAATCAAGGCTCTATGATATGGTCCCTTTAAGATACTAGAGAAGGAAGGAGACAACACCTATAGAATGAATCTACACCATACATGTGCATTTACTTAGTGATGAATGTAGAGAATATAAAACTCTATAAGTCTTCCATGTTGGATGTGGAAGAGGAATATGTCCTACCTTTTGTAGAGGATTTGGCACCAAATTCTCAAGTAGAGTTGACAAAGGATATAGTTTTTCAGAAGAGGTCCAAAACTACAAGACAAGGGCAGCATGACCTTTGGTAGATTGGGTTGAAAGGACAACTTCTAGGAAAATCTAAATGGTACACCTAAGGGAATGTGGAGGAAGATTTTCATTAACTAATTTAGTATAAGATTTTGGGGACCAAAGGTCTCAAAATATGGGGAGGTGTGATCTAGATTAGATCATCATATAATTTATCATCCATCTTGATTCTTTTAGAGAGGTAAAAGTGGAGGAATTAACTCACAAGCCCATTCTTACCAACTGGTCCTAGTTTGGAAAACTGGGGTATGAAACTTTCTGAAACCAGATTGAGGCATCAAACGACATTTTTTGGGGGTAAAAAATTATTTCTTTAATTTCACACCCGCTATACACATAGATACATTTCCAAAGGCACAATAATTTACTCAATTGGAGTTTGTATGCAAACGTTATGCCACCTGCAAGTTGACCTTCCTGTTTTGAGCACCATGATTCAGGAGGATGCCACGTCATCCCCCATTATTCATGGAAAATGGGATAGTCACGTGATCAAGATGAAGAATAATCTATAAGACTCAATATTGTAACTCTAGTTAAGAGTTGGAGTTAATCGTAACCACTAGTAGGCTATCGAGCTGTGTTATAATCGAACCATTAGGAGGAAAAAGGGTTTTATTCTATTCAAATACAATTTGTCCCATAGATGAGAAGAGTAATCAAGAGTCAATAGGGAGAGAGAAAATGGAGAGGTTTTATGCATTGTAATAGCCTACAGGAAATATGTCTCACTTCTTTGTACTTGCATCTATTTCCATTTAGAGAAAGAGAGAGCGAAGTAGCCTCATCTTCTAGCTAGATTTTCTCCTAGAAGGGTTTCCCAAGTTGTATCTTATGGTATTGTGGTTTATGGGTGATTTTTATATTTGTTCTATATTTTTTGCATAATTATACTTGCAATGCATAGGAAATAAACAATAATTATAGGTTTAGAAATAAGGATAAATAAACCGTCGTAGTGCAGATTTCATATTTTCTAATATATTTCAGTATATTTGTTTTGACAAACTTTCTAGTGGAATATCCACGGAATTTAATTGATCATTCATTGGCCTTACTGTCACCTATATATCCAAGCAACTTATGACACAAACTCTACCATCAATTATTTCTACCGTTCCACCCCCCACATCAAGCTTAAGCTTTCATCTCTATAAGGCTAAGCAATATACCCCATTCCACCATCAACATATTTATCCACACCAATAATTTTTTTATTAGCCATCTACTATTGGTCCTTTCTTAAAAAATTGTAGTTCCTTGTTTAAACATTGATGACATTTTACCACAAACTCTGAACATAGCTTTTTATCACTCCTTTTTACCAAAAATCAATTGTTTAGGCCAATTTATGGTCATATTATTGAATATTTACCGATCTTTTGGTCATAAACTCAACCCTACACAAAGAATGCCAATGTTAATGCTTCCCTATGAGCCTTTCCAACCTTTGATGCAAATTCACTAGAAATTTCTCCCAAAATTCAAAGATGTATCTCTCTTAAATTGTGCAACATTCTCCCCCATGTATGCACTTTGGCAAGCAAGTTCATGAATTTCTCCTTAAGGAAAATATTGAATTGCGGTCTTCTTCAACCTCCACCACATATTTACTACTCTACAATGGTTAAAGTCCTAGTAGTGAAACCTTTTTGTTCTCTATGTGACAAACTTGGAGCCCATGGAAGTTGACAAACAATGGCCCAATATAGTCTAGTATGCTAACATATTTGACCTTCTAGGAGGAAGGAGGTTTTACTCTTGCCATGTATGGTGATTTCCAATATGTGATTAAAATGCACAATGTTAATTTAATATTTAGTGGGAGTTGCATTCCTTACGAGTTAGTTAGTTGCATTCAAATAAACAATTAGAACTAATAGCATTTAAATTGACAAGTGTAGGCACATATAGATCATCTAGATATAGTAGAAACACAAATGCATAAGTAGAACAATGATAATTCTATTAATAGAATGAATGATATTACATAACTCCAATGTAGAACTATAACCATGGACTCAAAAATATAGCTAACTCATCTAATTATTGATCACACTAACCACTCTTATTACATCACAAGTTTTATATATAGGGCACTAGAGTGGTTATAGAAGATGTTGAATATACTATGAAATTTTTTGGCTATAAGCCACTCATACAAAAGTGTACAAAACCATCCACACCTTTGGAAATATCCACAAAGGAATAGGAAAATTAGGCACCAAACATATATCAGATAATTCAGCCTATGTATACTCCAGTTCCCATAATTTCAATGCTTCCACAGATTTATGGATGTTGAACTCTGTGCAAGGGCACTTAGTCAAAATTGAGCCATGACATTAATCAAGAAACAATATATATTTTGGGTATGTCAGAGAAGACAATATATTGAATCTCATTCATGGTAGTTGTGTGGAGTGAGCATATATTTATCATAGATAAGTATTGAGTTGAAATTTTATAGTAGTTGTGAATATATGGGCTTTAGTTATGAATTGGAATTCTTATGGTTGGAATAATTGTTGCGGCATAGGGATAACCATGGCATGCATGTTTTCCTCTAATGATTGCTCTAAGTATATGCTAAAATGATATGGCCTTAGAAGCATCTCAAGCCATGAAAGGAATTGTTGGACAATGTCATCCAAAATATCCAACAAATGTATGTTTACAATAAAGATGATAACATTGTAGATGAAACTAAAGTATGAAGGAACAATCTCATTACTAAAAGGAAAGGTTCGCCAAGGATTGTTATCATTCCAAGGGGAGAGGAATGTAATAGCCTAGTTTTAACAATAAATTATAAAGTAATAAATCATGTATTTATTGTATGATGTGGTTATCTAATGGGATTCAAGCCATGTTAGTTGAGCTATAATGACCCCATGTTGTAAAATATAAACTGCATTGTATATATTCCTGGCGTGAAGCTCAAATTAATGAATGTGCATGAGGTCCAAGTACTGGGATAAGATTATGGTGCGGTGGTCATATTTTCCATGGTATAATTATATTCATTTAAAAGTATGTAGAGAGAGGGAATATATAATGATATAATTTCCACCAAAAAGGTTGTTTAAGGAAGGGACAAAGAGACTATGATGCCAGAAGAGGGAAAGATGAAAGGGGGTTGTTAAGTGATTTAACCTTATCATGGTCCTTCACACAGACTACTTTTTCTTGCACATTTGCATTACCATCTTTCACGATCTCACTAAAATAGTTTCATTTTCACTGCACCAATACATAAAATATCATGAATTACATATGAACCCACCACCATATTTTACTTTACCTAAAATACACAAAAACTTACTATTATGCCAACCTATATCCATCTTAACTCCATATCTACCAAGCACTGACAGGAACCAAATCTCTTGAGGTGCAAACCTATTTTAGAGTGGAAAGAGATTTGATCCTTCTCTGCGCTCTCGATAGATCTAGATTAAGATGGATATAGATTGGTAGACATATACACTGTGGCATTTTACTGCTAGGAAACTACTCCAGCAATGCTACCACCGTCACTTTCATTTATTTGTATTTTTAGTCCTCAATTTTACCATAAGGAAACTACTCTGAAAATGCTACCAGTACTGCTTTCATTTCTTTGTATTTTTAGTGTCGTCTTCCTTGATTTTATTGGTCGGTAAAATATTTAACAACAACCATTGTAATTTCATTACAAGCAATTGAATTGAAGAAGAAAGAGAATCATCGTCGAAGGATAGAGATGCCCAGACAAAATTCACAGAGATAAGAGATGATGGACTTCCTATCCGACATGCTCATCGGTAGCCCCCATACAACACAAAATTCTTGGAAAACATTCATATTATTATAATTTATTTAAATAGTATTAAAATGGTGGTCTTTCATTTGAAGTGGTTTTAAACTAAGTTTAACATTGGTCGATAATGATTAAAAAAAAAACTTTCCACACTTTTTCAGGGAGGGTCAAAGCCCACCACGTTGGTGCCAATACGGACACCATGCACGACAATTTTATTAAAAAAAAAAAAAATTATTTTGTTTTTATGAGAATCCTTCTAGTGCTAGGTTAACCACCAAACCTTTGAAGTTTCACCACAATTTCCCAACACATTTGGCGTCCACGTGATTACATTTGTTTCGACTGACATAGTCGATTACTATGTGGGACATCGCGGAGAGTCAAATTAGGGTTAGCAGGTCGAGTTCTCTTTTTCCCACTACATCTATACATAATAGATTTTTTCCATAAAAAAACAAGGTGGATCAAACAGTGGCAACATAGATGTATGGGTCTGTAGAAAAATAAATACATTGGCAATGTGAACATCATAGGCTAGGACCCGAATGGCGATGGGGCCTTGTTGTTTTTCCACTATCAAAAATATAACTTAGAAAGAAGAGATCAAGCAATTGCACCATGGATGTTAGTAAAATGAATACATAGAAGGGATCTTGGTAGAATTAGATATATAGATACCAATAGGGAGCCAAGATCTTTATAGAAATATTCACACACACAAAGGGAGTTAGCGATCAATCACGAGGTTGTCTAAAATTGCTAACAGTAGAGGATGTTCCTGGATAAATGGAAAAAGATGGATGAAAGAGTTAGCCTAAATGGAGTAAATATGACACACGAGAAATTATTTGACTATTAGCTATGGATGTAATGATTCAACTGGCATGTGTCATAATCTTTAATTTTGTTAAACGGCCTTTTGTTGGAGTAATCACCGCACTTCTATGGAATTTGTAATTCCTACCCTGGGGATCCTAGTTACCAGTTTGGAAGTTTACCAACACATGCAAGTTTTGGTGTAACGACAAACCTCTTCATGGTATTAGAGTCTGGACCCAGATTCAATTCCCCTAAGCTGCATTTGAAGGGGGGTGTTGATTCCCCCAAGCTGCTTTTGAGGGGGTCGTTGGAGTAATCACCGCACCTCTATGGAATTCGTAATTCCCACCCTGGTGATCCTAGTTACCGGTTTGGAAGTTTACCAACACCTATGGGTTTTGGTGTAACCCTTTACCTTTAGCCATTATGGCAAACCTCTTCACCTTTACCTTTAGCACTTTTTGTCTCACTGTCCTTGGCATTCTTCTCCGCCATTACAAAGAGGTTGGAATTCAAGTGTTGATTCCCCAAGCTGCTTTTGAGAGGGTTGTTGGAGTAACCACCCCACCTCTATGGAATCTGTAATTCCCACCCTAGTGATCCTAGTTACCTGTTTTGAAGTTTACCAACACTTGTTGGTTTTGGTGTAACCCTTTACCTTTAGCCATTATGGCAAACCTCTTCACCTTTACCTTTAGCGCTTTTTGTGTTACTATCCTTGGCATTCTTCCCTGCCATTACAAAGAGGTTGGAATTCAAGTGGAAGATTAGAAATAAATTCCAAACACTTCAGATATACAATGCAATGGATCTAGAAAGCCTACACACACAATCACAATTCAAAGGAAGGTCATGGATTTAGAGGAAGGTCATGGGATATCGTATTTGTTTGAATTTCATGGTGTTATCTATAATTGTCACCTGCTCATTAAAGATAGTACTTTGCTAAAAGGATTTCGTTCGGATGTGTTTTTTTGGTAGTGGTTTTCTTTCTATATAAATTATGTTGTATTTGTGCAGGTTTGCCTTCTGATGGATATGTGTGGTTCTGAAAATGTCCTTCCAGCGCTAGGGTTTTAGATTTTATATAAATCTTTGTATTGAAGTTTTATATTTTATATAAATATGACTTTAGAGTTACTAGGTTGGATCCATTTTAACTCTGGATCTACCAAGCCTTTAAATCTTTTGAGGTGCAAACCTCTTTTAGAGTGAAAAGAAATATGATCTTTCTGGAGGCTTAATAGATCCAGAGTTAAAATGGATCTAGATCCAGTGTTAAAGTTAAGATGAATCTAGATTGATTTAATTATTAATTATAATTATTTATTTTATTATTTTATTTTTACATTTATGAAAGTTTATAAAGACTGAAAATATTTATTAATACCTATAATGATTATTTACTTTATTTTATTTTTCTTAATTTAATAGAGAGCTCACATCCCACCATTTAATTTTTAACCATCTTTCAGCTTTTTATATTCGTAAACAAGCCTAAACCCATTTTAACTATGGATCTATCAAGCATCTAGAGGGATCAAATATGTAGAGGTGAAAACCTATTTTTTGAGTGCAAAACTTGAGGAAAGGTTTTCACCTCAAAAGATTTGATCCCTAATAATTGATATATACTTACATGTTGATTTCTAATCATATTTGATATGTTTATATGTATTTACCATATCTCTGTATGCCTCTTTTATATTTATTTATTTACCATACCTCAATACGTTGTTTGGCCCATAGGCTTCATCTAAATAAAACCTCATTTTTTAGTTTTCATAAATATAAAAAAGTTTATGGAGTAAATACAAAAAGAGGTTTTATTTCTTTACCATACCTCTAGTCTATTTATATTTTTATTTATTTACCATACATTTAGAGTAAGTATAAAAAGAGGTTGTATTTATTTACCATACCTCCAATTTATTTATATTTTTATTTATTAAACACCTCTAATTTATTTATATTTTTATTTATTAAATATAAAAAGAGGTTTTATTTTTTATTTATATATTAGATATTAATTATAAAAATAAATTTTATTTTTTATTTACCATATTTCCAGATTATTTATATTTTTATTTATTTACCATATTTCTTTTTTTGAATGTTAGTAAATATATTCTGATATTTCAAATGTTTACTTACATTACATTTCTACATCTACACATGTACTTTATACTAGACAGATCAAATGTTTACATTACATTTTTCACCCTATAAAAAATCTACACATTCTATATAGAATAGAAACCAAAAACCCCTCCATAAAAGTTTTTTTTTCTAAAAAGCCCCCATCCTATGTATCTGTTAATTATCTATGAAAACAGAAAAAGAACAAAACATAGCATTCGATGATCTACCAAAACTGATCCACAAAATCATCCAATCCGCAAAGAAAGAGGCACGGCCGGCCAAAACAGCCCCGCCACGGCCCTCAGATAAGAAAGAACAAACGATTTTCATTATTGATATTTAGATCCGCCTGCAATCCCACCCGCAAAGCGAAGATGATGGAAACCCTCAAAGAGAAACCCTCACAAGGCCTCTGACGGCCCTAAATTACACAATTGAAAAAATTACAGCTATAGCTAACTCGATCCACAGATCGAACCCCGTGCCAAGCTTTATAATACATTATACAGCGAAAAACTGTCCTTCAAGCCCGATCCATTAAAACCACTGCCCTATCTTCACTTTTTATGAGCGATACCGCGATAAACAACGGAAACTCAAGAGAGATGGATCCTGCAGAGCTCAGATCCTGGACTACATATATATGGATACAGAAAATAAAATCTAAAATTATAAAGATGTGTTGTGCTTCATTGAAACCAGGAAAGAAAAAGGGGGAACAAACAGAAAACAAATACAGAGTCAGGAACCCTGGACAACTTCACGCACACAGAATAGAACCAACGCAGCTGTATCGACCTTAACCTTGCCATTTAAAGAATGCAGAAAAAATATCTAGGACGAGGATTTATCACAGGAGAATATATTAAAAAAAAATGTGTAGCTTGATAAAATTTCGCGAAGATTTTTGTAAATTTAAGTTATATTTGTCTAATTTTAAAAATATAGATGTTCTAAATTTATTTCCATTGTAAAAAATATGATTCAAATACTATTATTACTAATTTTTTGAAATACTTTATTGGCCAAATTCCAACAACTTGAATTCTACTACCTCCCTATCCTAAAAATTGGAAACCAATGCCAGGGACTCCTTTTGTTCCAGCGTCTCCTTTTATTTCCACCTTTTTGGTCTTTGGCATACTTTTTTAATTATTTTATAAAAATATTTAAATAGAAAAATTTTACATTACTGGCTCTGGATTATTGCGTGACATACTTGCTTCAGCATGTCCCCATACGTGCATTACATTATGCATTCAAATATTTTACTTTGATATTTCATTCACTCCCTGCGATTTTTTTATTCATCCTTTAACTCGGTGTAAATAGAAATCATGTGTATTTTTCTTGACTCTCCAACTTCATCAATGTTTCCTTTCAATAATGTAATGTCAATGTTTTTTTCAATAATGTAATGTCAGCAAGTATCGTTGTGAAAACATGGAAACTTAAAACCAAAATTCTATGGGAACAACCACCTCAATAACAAATTGTAACCAAAATGATGTTAGTCTTACAAATGTCCGAAAAGATGTTTGGTATGTCAAACATGATTGCAGGAATTCTATATTTTCTAATGGGATTTTGCCACATAAAAAGGTTTCTTAATTTTTTTGTAAATGTATTACAATATTTGGTATATTTTTATATTCTTTCTAAATGTCAATCTAAAACCAGAGGTATGAAATTATAAATACAGTTTCATTCCCCTTGAATGTTAACCTAATCTTATTCCTTCTTAAATGCCAACCCAAAAGTAGAGGTATGAAATTACAAGGGATTGTCTATCACACTTTTTGGTATATTTCTATATTTCCTGTTAAACGCCAACCCATGATATATTTTTATATTCCCCCTTAAATCCCAACCCAAAGTTAAAGGTGTGAAATTACAGAGACAATCCAATTCCCTTTTGAATGCCAACCCAAAAGTAGAGATATGAGGTATCAAATTACAAGGGATTTTCTGTCCCTTAAATTCCAACCCAAAGCTAAAGATATGAAATTACAAGGGTTGTCCTTGTAATCTCCACATCCAAAGGTAGAGGTATGAAATTACAAGGGTTGTCCTTGTAATCTCCACATCCAAAGCTAAAGATATGAAATTACCAAGGGTTGTCCTTGTAATCTCCACATCCAAAAGTAGGGGATCTTTTGTCCCTTTAATTCCAACTCAAAGGTAGAGATATGAAATTACAAGGGATTGTCCTTGTAATCTCCACATCCAAAGGTAGAGGTATGACATTACATGGGATTGTCTATCACACTTTTTGGTATATTTCTATATTCCCCAAAGGTAGAGGTATGAAATTACAATGGATTGTCTATCACACTTTTTGGTATATTTATAATTCCTCGTTAAATGCAATCCAATTGCCCCTTTGAATGACATTCAAAAGTAGAGGTATGAAATGACAAGGGATTGTCTTTAGTAAAGATATGAAATTATTCCAACCCAAAGGTGGAGATATGAAATTACAAGGGATTACCCCTAATCTTCACATAGACAAATTACTCCAACCCAAAGATAGAGATATGAAATTACAATGAAATTATTCCAACCCAAAAGTAGAGATATGAAATTACAAGGGATTATCCCTATAACCTCCACATACACAGATTATTCCAACCCAAAAATAGATATGAAATTATTCCAACCCAAAGATAGAGATATAAAATTACAAGGAATTCTCCCTATAATCTCCACATAGATAGATTATTCCAACCCAAAGAGATAAAGATATGAAATTACAAAGATAGAGATGTGAAATTACAAGGGATTATCCCTATAATCTCCACAAAGACAAATTATTCCAACCCAAAGATAAAGATAGGAAGATTATTCCAATCCAAAGATAAAAATATGAAATTACAAGGGATTATCTCTATAATCTCCACAGAGATAGATTATTCCAACCCAAAGATAAAAAATTGAAATTACAAAGATAGAGATGCGAAATTACAATGGATTATCCCTATAATCTCCACATAGATATATTATTCCAACCCAAAGATAAAGATAGGAAGATTATTCCAACCCAAAAATAAAAATATAATCTCCACATAAACAAATTATTCCAACCCAAAGATAAAGATAGGAAGATTATTCCAACCCAAAAATAAAAATATGAAATTACAAGATATTAAAAATTATTCCAACCCGAAATTACAAGGAAAATATAAAATTACAAGGTTGTCCCTATAATCTCCACATCTAGTCTCCATATAGGGATTATCCCTATAATCTCCACATAGACCACAGAGAATAATATAATCCACATAGAACACAGAAAATAGACTAATATTCCTCCCTTAAATGCCAACCCCCAACCCAATGCTAAAGGTACGAAGCTAAAGGTTATTGTCCCTGTAAATCTCCACATAGAACACAAGAAAGAATAATATAATAGACTCATATTCCTCCCTTAAATGCCAACCCAAAGCTAAAGGTTATAGACTAGATCGTGCATTTAAATATACCCATCAAATATTAGAGCTGATTGCCTCTGCGATCTCCACATAAACAGCAGAGAAAATATAATAGACTAGATCACGCAATTAAATATATCCATCAATTTCGTATGTTAATTACGAATAGGAACTAAACAAAATTTAAGATAGGGACAAAAAGCATAACCTTTATAACGCAAAAGCATCAATTAAACCTAATAGGTAAAACAAAATACAAACGTAACCCGCACTTCTTCTCAGTTTATTGTTTAGCTTTAGTGGGCGGTTAGGAGGCCCGCGCGAGAGAGTTCTGCAAAGTAAGCAGCGTCAACTCCCGGCCAGCCTATCACCCCTCCATAAATTCTTGCGCACTATTTTGTCAGCGCTGCGAGCAGTTCCCACCGCTCGCTTTGTTTTCCTTACTCATTAGTTTAAGGCAATTGTCTTATTTGTTCTCTTCGTTATTTATACCAAAGCTTTCCGCTGATTCAACAGCCCCGTTTGCATGTGGGATAGAAACAAATTTTACTGAATTTGGGTGTTCTTTTCTGCGTCGCTGAAAATGTAGACTGTGATCGAAGGAAAAGCCAACACATCACACGAACAGTCGACCAAATACACATACGAAATCTGGATACGAGTCAGATGTCTGTCATGAAAATGCCCTTATTGGCGCGTATGAGGAGAAATTTTTTGACAAAGGCCAAAAGAGAACCAATTTCAAGGAAACCAACCATGTCAAAAAGGAAACAGTTTCGTGTATATATCCTTACTAAAAACATTTTTTCTTTATATCATGTTTTTTTAATATAAAATCAAAGACAATTAAATTTAGAATGGTTGAAACATTTGGAATATTCAGAATCTTACAGAATTTATATATCAAAATTGTGATTTAAACAAATTTCTATCACATTTTAAAAAAACAACATCAAAACAAACATACAAACCTGACCCAAAAACCTCCCAAACATAAAATAATTAGAAGAACTAGACTACAATCTTTTCCTTAATATTTTACTCTTTAACTACAAAAGTATTTTCTGCAACGTATAGGTCGCATGTGCTATCGTAGATGCTGTAGAACAGAGCAATCAAATCCATGGAAAATGGTCTCTTTGAAATGCTATGATTGCAGGTAATATCCAAAATTAATGTTGAGGAAGCTTCAATATCTACAGCTTCTTTTCAAAATGCAATGGGCAGGCATGGAGCCTGGCTAGGGTATTTCAATAGCCTTAGGGCTTGTGCCAGCCTAGCTGATCAGGAACAGGACAGCTATATTCTTGCCCATTTTGTCAAATTTATATTAAAGTCTGTTTTTTTGGTGGGGAGTGCTCTCTGTTGAGATGTTTAACAAATATGGGAGTATGGATAATCAGTCTAGGCAACCAAAAAATATCCTTTCAACTCCAGCAAGTTTATAACGAGGTCCGGCAGGAAACAGGTCTAAGATGATGCCCAGAAACAGAGCATGGCAGTCTGTGTTGTGCATAATTATTCAAATATACTGTGCTACCGCAATAAACAACAATAAATCAACACTAGCAGCAACATGAATTGAGCATCTGCAGTAAGATAATAAAGACTGCTCATACAACAATGACGATGCAGACAATATAAACAGAAGCCTTAATGCATACATTACTGCTCATAAAATCCCTATTAGCAGCTCTGCTTAACATATGCACTAACGAAGGTAAGTTGGTTAATTATGTCCCTGCAACAGATTCATTAACCATGCCGGATACAGCAGCAGTTGTGGCATGTATTTGCATGGTCAAGTTGGACTCCGAAGCAGTTGTAAGAAATATTGCTCGGATTGTACTAATGGACACAGCAGCAAATGAGTCAGGACTCAGAGGAGTGAACTTTGACACTATCAAAAAGAAACAAGACTGAAATGTGCAGGTTACCTCCCCATATACTGTATATCAACAGTGGGGACTGCAGTTAGCTTTAAAAGCAGTTGGAAGGATTCTCATCTTTGAGGAAATTGAGAAAAGTACTCATCTCATTTTTTTAAGTTCATGGTCAAGCCTGACAACAAATTAGTGTATACCCTTGTTTGTGGAACAAATCTTCTTTAGATGATGGTCAAGCTAATTATCATTAATTAACTATCAAATTAATGAATGATACCTTTATTTGTGGGACAAGGGAATCTCACTCAGGAATCTGATTGCTAAAGTCTATTGAGATGTATATACTCTGCCTCTCTGGATTTGAACATATAGCCTTACAAGAAAAGGCATATTCTTAACCATTATACCCATTCAATACATCAAGTATAAACATTGTGCTACAAATCTGTTAGCATTATTCTCATGAAACTCTGCTTTACTGCTGGATATATTTAGTAAAATAAGATTGTTCCCAGAGAGCAGTAGTTCATTCCAGAAAAAGTGGTATTCAATATGCAAGTTCCAAAAAATTTGCAGACAATGAATAATGCAGTTGGACCAGCAACAACACAACGGAATACAGGAGTTAAATTCCCAAATGGAGTAAAACCTCTGCTCTTAAAAGATACATCTTTATATCCCCATGTACTCTATATAATGTTTTATTTTTATTTTAAAACGAACTAAAATCTGCTGAAAATATCAATCAACTACAATCACCTTGCTTGAAAGTTTGCCTATGTATTGATTTCATATAAACTATCTATAAGATCTGTTATTCACCTGATGCACACAGTGCAGCTGCAGCAAACTCTCTGTCCAGTGTTAAATAAGGGTAACTCACTGTAAATCATAATTTGAGCTCCCAAGTTCCAACTCTCTGTCCAGTGTTAAATAAGGGTAACTCACTGGAAATCATCCTTTGAGTTCCCACCTCATAATTATTTCAGCTTAGTAGCCTACCGACCAGTGTTGTATGTAGTGATACATGATGAAGTGTTTAAATGTGAAGTTTTATAGAAATTTTCCAAATGACACCCCTCAGTTTTCAAGCTTCTTTTGTGCTTTTCCAGTGACACTACTCAGTTTTTAGGTTTCTTTTGCTCTTAGTGCAAAGTGTATACTGAATTGTACATGACTACAACATAATCACAACTCCTGCACAGCACTAATTGAGGGTGTAGTAGGAAGCCGGTGAAGAGGGTTTTGAAGCTCTTCCCTCCAGTGAAAGTGTTGATGGGGTCTATCGACCCAAAAGAGGAAGGTCTGAGTACAATGTCCCATATGGCAAAGTGAATCACCCGAAATATGGAGAAACAGTTGGGAAGTTTCTCCTTTTAGGAGTCTAGTCTTGGTTCTTTGCAACCAGTCGCTGGAAGGAGAAGCGCAGAGAAGGGAGAAATAGAGTTAGCTGTCGAGACAAGACGCGGACGAGTTCAGAGGGGAAAAGGGAAGCTGCAGTCAGGAGGACGCAGCCCAGACGGGAAGGGGTCGGTTGTCATAGCAAGAGACCGGGGAACAGAGATGAGACCAGAGGATATAAAACCCTTGCCTTCAAGGTTAGGGCACAATCTGTCTGTAAATCCCCGCAGTTACTTTACCAAAAAGGGTTTTTCCGCAGTTATCAGTTTCAGTGTGCAATATTGATGGAGATGTGTTTTCATTCTTCTTGTATTTAGTGTGTTACAGTAGCTAATGGATAGTACAGATAATGAGTCTGTTGCAAGGTGAGAATAAACCAATTTATCTTCCTCAGTTGATATGTTGCTCAGAGCTACAAATGAGAAATGGGGATTTCATCTGCAGAATGTATGTATGTGTTGTCATGGAGACTGCTAAAACAATAGAACCTTCCTCTGCAGGACATGTTATATAGTTTCCTGTGTAGATCTTCCCTCCCCTTATGGGAGCAGTCTTTATTCTGTTAATCCATAAAGTTTCTCGCTGTTAAATTGATGTTGATGTTAGAGCAATTCACTTTTGAGGAATCACACATACTGCAGTGGTATGCCCTGTTTTTGGGCATCCTCTAAACCTGTTTGCTACCAGACTTATTAATAAACTTCCTAGATTTTAAAGGAGACTCTTTTGGTTGCCCGGACTGATAATTTTGGGACCAAAGCCTCAATGCCTACGCGATTACGTTGTATTTATTAATTAATGGAGGATGCACCTTCTGTGTTTGATACAATTCCTAGACAGAAAGCAATTCCATAGACTGCAACGGTTGCAGAATATGCACGGTATTAGCATGGTGAGGAAACCTTAAACTATTTTTCCAGATGCAAGACAGGGGCTTGAAACAAATTCACCATTGTCATTTTCCTCAAGACATGGGCAACTGTAGCAGCTTTGGAATAACTAAAACCTTGTCTTGTTCAGATTATGAAATTTGGTTGGTCTTGTTAAGCTTTGCTGGTTGATAAATGCAACAAGGTCAAAGATAGAGCTCTGCTGCTTCTACAAAAATGACTTATGAAACACTCATCTCCTTTTGGAAGAGGACTTGAAACAAATTCACCATTGTCATTTTCCTCAAGACAAGGTCAAGTGTAGCAGCTTTGGAATAAGTAAAACCTTGTCTTGTTCAGATTATGAAATTTGGTTGGTCTTGTTAAACTTTGGTGGTTGATAAATGCCACAAGGTCAAAGATAGAGCTATGCTGCTTCTTCAAAAATGACTGATGAATCACTCATCTCCTTTGGATTCTATTGGTTCCCTGCACTCCCTTGAGAAAAGGGGTTTCCTCCATTATAATTTTCATTGCTTGCACAAATTTGAATGCACGAAATATTCATTTTATGCATTATGCTTCTTCTGTGATTACTTAATGAGACACATCTCTAAAGAAATGATTTGTTGCACAAAAGGTAAGTATAATTATATTTTTAACTTGATGTTTTTTTCATTAAAATATAATAATCCTTACTAGCTCATGCCAATCTCACTATTACTTATTAACTTATATTACTTTAGCGCCTTAAAGTTAATAATGTTCAATATCTTAGCTATATAATATGGGAATAATGTATACATAACATAAATATGATGGAATTTAAATATATAATTGTTGTTATAAAATATATAGAATGGGTTAGTTTTGGAAAAAAAAATGAGAAAACCATGAAATATGAGTGTAAATATGTGATGAGTATTTTAAGTAGGTAGCTACGAGTTAGTTATTTCACATCTTGGGTTTAATATTATCTTGGTTTATAATTTGTACAATTTTAAAAGAATTTTGGTTGGTAATAGTTATGATCATTCAAAAGATGTGTATATTTTTTTAAAAATCTTTTTCTTTTTTTTATATTTTCAAATAGGTTGAGCCTAGGTCGAGGTCAGCCCTAATGTTGGATGGAAGAACATTATGCCCACCAATGGGATGTTATCATCAAGATTGTGTGAAGCTCAGTCGAGCTTGAATGCCCCTTGGGATAGTTTAATTCCCCTAAATGTGGATCCCATTCTCAACCCCTTCCCATCAGATTTGAACCTTTGACCTAGTGGGGTCTACACCCCACACAAACCAATTGGTCTACACCTCATGGATAAACTTACATTTCTTACTTGTTTAAAAATGATTAAAAAATATACAAGGTTAAGGAAGAGGAAATATGTAAAGCTCGAGTTTAATAAGGTTTAGCCCACATGAAGGGGCTACCATTTATTGGTCCTTCATCTAATACCATAAAAGAAAAATGTGAAATCGACAATTATACTGACTTGTTGCAGTGTCACTCAGTATGCTTGTTGTTTAACTCTGAATATAAAGTAAGTAGGTGAAGATATAGAGTGGTGAGATGTTGATGATGTTTACAAGGCCCTTTTTAATTCCTATTCTTTCTCTATTTATCAAGTTGATGGTAACGAAGGAGATCACGAAAGGATTGGTGTACCTTCGCATTTCCAATATCAAAGGTTTTATGAAAGTGACCCTATCTATAACATTGATACTAAAGTGGAAGAAACAGCATAATTTGAACAATCATTTGTTTTTGGCCTTCCCAAGCTTGTGTCGAATATTGAAAAGTATAATGAAGATATTTGCACTGACTTAAGAGAATGACCTTTCTCATCATGCAGGATTGATATGTATAATGATAACATGCACTTTTTGTATGACCCCATGAAAGAATGTTTTTTTCAAGGGTGCTTTTATTTGTGAAAAGTGGGACTTCCTTATCACAACAATGTCAAATAATTAGATTCATATTGAATGATCAATGCCATATGTTGATCTATGAAGAAAATATCTACAATAGAATTGTAGATCTTGCAATAAGTTCTTTGGTCTAGAGCAATATGAAACTCATAATGTTAAGAAGGACCATTCCATTACATCTCATCACTGCATTCACATTCCTCACAAGAAATGGAAGCATGATCCTAACAATTATATCCATCAAGTATGTAACACACTCTTCCCACATCTACCCAAGTAACCAACCAACTAGGGTAAACATGCAACAAGAGGCTACTAATATGAGATTCAACCTCCTAGATGACCTTCAGGAAGTGGAACCGACGAAAACCTGATAAACAGACCGTACACTGCATCAACAACACCTCTAGGAGGTAACCCAACCTCCCAGACCCCTGAACCCTGAAGGGGGACTAATTTTTTTCCAATTTAAGCCTTAGTCGCGGGCATGTAAGGGCAAGGGAGGGGCTAGCAACCTATAGCCACGGGCATCCCAAGGCAAGGTCACGGCTAGGGCCCCAAAAATTTAGTTTTGTGCCTGCAACTCCAGGATTCGTGCCACCTTTTAGCCCCAGAGCCCATGTCACCTCCTAGAACTTCATGAAACTTTAGGAGATGTTAAATAACATTAAAAAAAGGTATGGAATAAATCACATCATCAGGAACTCATCTAGACCCTCCTAGCCATGGCAGGATTTTCGTCAAACATGTCACAGACATTGCATCTACTAGTGTAGACAACAGATTTAAACATAAGGATCTCATACTTATCTGAGAATTGCTAAGAAGAATTTCTCCCTTACATCGTAAGTTGCAATACAATCTATTTAACCATAGATACATTGTGCATTCATTTCCAAGTAAAAACATGGATAGAGCCATACATCATCATTGATAAAATACATGCTTATAACCAGCATAATAACAACATAAATAACATGGATACAACAAAAATATAATCCGCATAATAACCAATACATTTGCATACCAAATACCAAAGGAATGAGCTTCTTATTAATGAGTGTAAAAACCAACCGGAGATGGGACTTCCATGTTCCACCCGACCATAGATTGGTTGAGACAAATCTATCTTCAGTCAATCACCCCTGTGCCATATTCCAAGCATGAATGTGAGACTCAAACCGAAAGAACCAACAAGGGCATCCCGAGGCTAAACCACCTCACCCTCATCAATCATAAAACAGGCTTTACCGTGGTCTACACCTGATCACTAGGCCAACACAAACATGGATATCACCGGATTCTCTCCACCTAAACCATGAGGAATTTTCTTGTCTCCTAGTCTCTTAGGATTTACTGCAACCCACAGTTTGAATCAAGGGTCACTAGGCCCTAAACCGATACATACTCTCCAGGATTTACCGCAACCCCAAACCTGGGATTCCTAGCCTTGAAATGGAGAGAAAACCACCACCTCTCAGGCTTTACCGCAACCCACAATCTGAATCAGGGATCAGTAGGCCCTAAGTTGAGGCAACAAGCGAACTAGTTCTACAATCATTTGGAGATCCACCTCACTCATCTTTGAATCCATTTGGTAATCCAGCTAAGCCAAAAACATGAGAACTCCACAACACCATGGCTATCCAGAAATGGAAAGGCTAGGTTGAATACACTGTCATGCCTGGAAAAACCCATGCCAAGACAGAAAAAACCACATGCAATACCATGCATGTCAAATCTAGCAATGAAATCATACATGCAAATCAATACCTACAAAGAATGTTGTTGTCGCTGCTTGATTCCAGCTCCTCCTTGCTTGCTTCCTCCTCCTTCTTGTTTTCTTTCCTTTCTTGCTCCAATGCCAAAATGCTCCAAAAACTCTAAGTGCCCAAGAGTGAGAGAGAGAGAGAGAGAGAGAGAATAATGAGAGAGCTCCAGAAAATGCACTCACAAAAGGTAGCAAAAGCTTTCCAACTAATCCTTAGAAGCCTTTTTATCAATGAGGCCTCTATTTTCTTCATTTTCCATTATTTTCCTTCATTTACCTCCTCACATGCAACTTGTGACCTTTCATCTCCCTTTTCTCCTAATTTCCATTATTTTCATAAATAAATGTGCCAAAAATGCCATTTGTTTTTCCAAATCCTCTGCCTTTTCCTTTGCCAATTTCCTTAGCCATAATATACCAAATTAACACCCCTTAGGATGTTTTTCCCAACATTCAGCTTGGAATAAGCGTCCCATCAACCATGGTTATTATTTTTAACTTTGTTACATGGAATTTTCACCAGGGTTGTTACAGAACCCTCCCCCTTGGGGGACACCATCCTCGGTGCTCAACCACACATACACCTCATCAAAACCATTGAAAATCAACCATACTTCCCATGGAGTTTTATAGCATAGCTCGATGCAGTATTTACAATGATCACCCTACTGAAAATCAAACCAACATGACATCATAACAAAATGACACCTAAAATGACATGACACCATACCGCTTATTAGAGCTTTATAACATATTTACATATATCAAACCATCACATCAAAACATATATACCAAAACATCGCCAAAACATATGCTAAACAAAACCAATGTCACACCAAAACTGCTTTGCCTCAACCGAAAAACAAGGAAGGATACATGGCCTGCATATGATCCACCATCTCCCATGTAGCTTCATCGGGCCCAAAGTGCCTCCATTGCACTTTAACTTGCTCTACTGCTCGGTTATGGAGCATGAGCACCTTTTTCTGCAATATACATTGAGGCTCCAGCTGGAATTCTCCATCTGGTTCCACCTGCAATACAAACCATTCAATCACATGATCAACATCTTTAACATACTTTGTAAGCAATGATATATGAGAAACATCATGGACTTTCACTAAGGAAGGAAGTGCAATTCGATAGGCCACTGGTCCGATCCTCTCAATGATCCTAAAGTGTCCACAAAACGGTGGTGCCTGTAATAGCCCTGGTGAATATTCCATGTAAAATGTAATAAAGGCAAAGATAATAACCACGGTTGATGGGACACGTATTCCAAGATGAATGGTGGGCAAAACATCCTAGCAGGTGTTCATTTCGATTATTGTGGCTAAAGGAAATTGAAAAAGGCAAAGGCAAAGGCTTTGCAAAGGCAAAATGGCATATTTGGCATATTTATTTATGAAAATAATGAAAAATAGGAGAAAAGGGAGATGAAAGGTCATAGGTTGCACGTGAGGAGGAAATTGAATGAAAATAATAAAAAATGAAGAAAATAGAGGCCTTATTGATAAAAAGGCTTCTGAGGATCAGTTGGCAAGCTTTTGCTCACATTTTTGGAGCTCTCTCATTATTCTCTACCTCTATCTCTCACTCTTGGACACTTAGAGTCTTTTTGGAGCATTTTGGCATTAGACCAAGAAAGACAAGAAAGTGGGAAAAAGGAGGAAGCAAGCAAGGGGGAGAAGGAATCAAGCAACTACATCAGGATTATTGGCATGTAGCGATTTGCATGTGTATTTTCCTTGCTAGATCTAACATGCATGGTATTGCATGTGGTTTTTTTTGTCTTGGCATGGGTTTTTCCAGGTGTGACAATGTTTTCAGCCTAGCCTTGCCATTTCTAGATAGCCATGGTGTTATGGAGTTCTCATGTTTTGGTTTAGATGGATTACCGAGTGGATTCGAAGTTAAGTGGGTGGATCTACGAATTGATATAGCACATGGCCTAGTGGTCCCTGAACTAGACTGTGCATCACAGTAAAGCAACTGGCCTAGTAACCCCTAAGCCAAACTGTGGGTTGCAGTAAATCCAGGATTGTGTTGCCTCAGTGGGCCTAGGAATCCTTGACCGGTAAATGATGGGATATACGATAAATCCTAGAGGTGGTTTGCTCTCCATTCAAGCCTAGGAATCCCAGGTTTTGGATTGCGATAAAGCCTGGAGAGTATGTCTTGCTTTAGGGCCTAGTGACACATGATTAGGACTATGGGTTGTGGTAAATCCTGAGAGATTGGGAGACATGAAAATTCCTCACGATTTAGGCAGAGAGAATCCGGTGATATCCATGCTTGTGTTGGCTTAGTGATCGGGGTAGATCGCGGTAAAGCTAGTTATGAAATGTTTATTATGTTTACCTAGAGATCCAGGAGGATCCTCGAAATGTTCAAAATTTTACAATCTCATATGCTTATGAAATTTGCGCCAAGTCGAAGAGCTCGTCACGTTGATTCTAGTGTTATGTTTGGTTTTCAAAATGACCTCCATATGAGGGATAAAACGCACTCTGAAGTTTTCCCAAACACGAAAAAAATGACCCAGAGCAGGCCAAGTGGAAGTCCTAAAAAGGCCAAGTGGCAGCGCCAGAGACGGGCACATGGAAGCAGGGTCAACGCACCACACATGTCAAATCCGCAAGTCAAACTTCCAAGGTGTGGGTTGAACCCGTGACCTTCGAACCAACAACACAAAATTTTACCAACAATCCATGACATTACTTTATTAAACAAGGACACAATGTTTTATTTAAAGTTTGGTTATAATGCATTGGGGGGTGGGGGGGGGAAGGTTTGGCGAAGCCTGCCATATTCGGCAAGCCCACCAAACCCTCAGACTGTTTTAGTAAGGTGTTAACATCGCTCCAATGGAGCCTCCAAACTTGGCGCAATCAAACAATATGATAACACTGTATACCAATGATGCTCCAATGCTAAACCTTTGGTTATAACTATATGCCATGAATATCATCGTCGGACTATTGTTATCACTATTGTTAAAACAATATGTTATATATGGCACGAGATGCTAATATCAAACTTTTGTATGCTATGTATTGCAAATAAAATCCCAGGAGGTCCATGGGTTTGATCTCGGGACCTACCTGTGGGTTATAAAATAATTTTCCAATGCGCCATCGGTCAGGGGAGTTATAAAGTGAAGCTACGAATATTGTTTTATCAGTGCCTGTAATATGACTTTTGAGGCATAACTTGGCCAATATTGGGCCTTTTTGAGATCTGTAAGTTGTGTTGGGAAGCTGAGGCCAACAACTTTTAGTTGATAGTAGTCATTGATGCCTTTGAGCACATTCTAGAATGGTGAATTTGATGTAAAGATACTTTGTGATCATATTTAATACAACAAACACCCATTGGAAGTAGACCCAGAGATGTAGTCCAGGAGGGACAAACTCCATCATCAAGTTTTATTTGTTTGCTTCTTTTTCTCTGTTGTTCATGATTAATTTTAGATTTCAAGTTTTATGTTTAAGGCACATTAAAATTCATTTCTCTCATTCATTCGCTTAAAGGAAGCATTAGTTAATATTTGAAGAAATTGAGAAAATAGTCAATTTTGTTGTTTTCAGATCATATTTTGGTATCAGAGTGAGGCTGATCATGTACAAGCAGGATATTTTCCAATATGAATGTTGACTAGATCCAGGTTGCGACATGGAGAAGGGAAACTTGAGAAGATAAATCCAGAGATTGGGAAGAGGAAAGTCTCTCAAAAGTTGAAGATGGGAGAGTCAAATGAAGGAGAAACTCCTGAAACAAAGGTTGTTGGTGAGGAGAAATTTCAACAAATGTTCCTTAATATGCAAAGGATGATTGCAGAACATTATGAAGACAAGAAGACTATAGGTGCAACTTCATCTTCTAAAGGCACGAAAGAGAAAAAGGGCAAGGAAAAAGCTGATGGTAATGAACCTCCTTCTCCTCCATCTTCGTCTTCTTCTTCTTTATTCTCTTATAATTCAAGTTCAAATTCAAACTCACAAAAGAAACCAAATAAATCTCCTTTTTTGAAGCTTGATGTTAGGTTTGAGTTGCCAATATATGATGGTGAAATGAATCCTAAAAAGTTAGATAACTGGATAAAGCAACTTGAGGTGTATTGTAGAATTCAAAATGTTGTTGATGAATTTGGAAAAAATTAGTTAGCTACACTTAGAATGGGGGGGGGGACAACTTTGATTTGGTGGGAAATTAAAACTCAATCAGATTTGAAGCAAAAGGGTAAAACTATCTCTTCATGGTCTAAGTTTGTTAAAGCTCTTAGAAAGCAATTCTATCCTTTAGGATATATGCAACAGGTTGTAATGGATTTGAAACATTTAAGGCAAGGTAAAGGAAAAAGTGTGCAAGAGTTTACAAATGAATTCAGGAAAAATGTATTAGCAATTAATATTCCATTAGACACACGGGAAAATTTGTTAAAGTATAATGGAAGTTTACATTCTTATTTACGACATACATTGTTTATGTTTAATCTAACCGACTTTGATGAAGTGTGTGTACAAGCCATTCATAATGGAACAGGTGGCAGACCTTTTCAGTCAAAATTTTCAAAGAAATAATTCAAGCATTCAGAGAATAAAGATTCCAAAGAAGGAAAAGGAAAGAATAAGTTGAAAGGGAAGAAATCATCAACAACTAATAAGGAAGGAGAAAGGCCTACTTGTACTCATTGTCAGAGGGTTGGACATGATGACTCCAAATGTTGGAAGCTTCATCCTGAACTTAAACCAAAGAATTTCCTTAAGAAGAAGGGTGAGATGAAAGCGAATGTTGCAGTCCGAAAAGATTTAGGATCTGACTCTGGTGACGAGAAGAAGATTACCACTATGGGTCTAACATGTATTCCTTCTAAAACTAACTCTAGTTCTACTTGTTCTACATCTTCTTCGAAATCTAATAATGTGATTGAGGAAAAGAAGAGAATTGAATTGTTTCACATAAGGATAATGTCAAAGCACACTACGATAGACACATTATTCGATAGTGGATCACAGGCAAACTTAATATTTGAGGAAGTAGTAAGGAAATTGGAATTGGAAACTAAAAATCATCCAAAACCATACCCTTTGGGATGCTTGAACGAAAAAACTCAGATGCATGTCACAAAATAGTGTTGATTAAGGTTTGCAATTACAACTAGTTTTTTTGATGAAGTTGAATTAGATGTGACAACTAATTTTTTTGATGAAGTTGAATTAGATGTGATTCCTTTGGATATGTGTGGAGTTGTGTTGGGTAGTCCATATATTTATGATCGAGATGCCATATTTCATAGAAAGGAGAATAAGTATCAACTCTGTAAAGATGAAATTGATTATGTTGCTAGGGCACACAAAATCAAGACAAAATTGGATTTAATCAATGTCAGTCAGATGAAAAGGTTAACAAATTTGAGTAAAAAGTATATTCTCGTGATTGTTAAAGAACAACCTAAAGATAAGTATGATGCTTTTCAAGGGTGTGATTCTCAGTTTAAGGACAAATTGGTTGAAATAGTATATTCTTATAAGGAATTGCTTAAAGAACCAAAATGTTTACCTCCAAAATGAGAAATACAACATGAAATTCAATTACAATCTGACATCCCTCTCCCGAACATTGGCATGTATCGTATCTCAGTCATAGAGAATGAAGAGATTAAGAAATAAATTCGGGAATTGGTTGATAAAGGCTTTATTTGACCTAGTTCTTCTCCATGTGGATCATTGATCATATTAGTCCCAAAGAAAGATGGAACTTGGAGATGTGTGTTGATTTTAGAGCCTTAAATAAAATCACCATTAAGAATAGGTATCCTCTTACTAGAATCGATGATTTTCTTGATCAGTTAAAGAATGTTGTTTACTTTACAAAACTGGATTTAAGAAGTGGTTATCATCATATTCGTATTGCAGAGAATGATACAGGGAAAACTGCATTTGAGACTAGATGGGGGCTTTTTGAATGGTTGGTTATTCTGTTTGGGTTATGAAATGCTCCAACAACTTTTATGAGAGTGACGAATGATGTTTTTCATCCTTTTATTGATAATTTTGTCATAGTCTATCTGGATGATATACTTATTTTCAGTTCAAGTTTGGAGGAACATGTAAAGCATGTTAAAGATGATAGATTGGAGGTTTCTGTGGTGTAGATTTTTAGATATAGAATTCAGAATCTCCACAGTCATCATTTTTCTGTTGATGTTTCGAGTCTAAAACAAGACTCATCATCAGGACAAACCTGCAAAGAAGAGAGTAGATTAGGTTAAATAAATAGAGGGGAAAAAGGTAGAAAGGCAAAAAGAGTCGACCATTTTCTGCTAATTTATAAAAGGTTAATATATTTTGATTAATTAATTTTTTATTTTCTTATGTTAGTTTATATATCCATTTTTAATTAAATCTATGAATTTAAAATATTTATATCCATTTTTAATTCTAATTATGTCCCTTTATATTTTCTAATTTAATCTAAGTTTTTTCAATATATTAATTTATCAAAGTTTTTTATGCTATAATTAATAATTAATAATAGTAATATGGATTAAGTAAAGGAAATTTAAGGTTATTTGAAGAAGCTAATTTATGTTTTAATTATAATCCACTAGATGTGACATTATGTTAGGGGTTTAAATACTATTAACTTGATAAAGTAATTTATTTAAAAAGTAGCTCTTTATTTTGGGTAGAATTATTAAAGATAGGCTAGTTTTTATAAGATGTGATTTTTTAAGATTGTTTTTTATACTTTTTTTTTTATATTTTTTTAGTCACTTTTAAGATTAGATTTTAAGGGTTTTAATAGGTTAGTTATTATGTTCATTATTATTAAAATAAGGGTTAGTTGTTGTAAAGAGATTAAGGAGGGATGCCAAGTAAAGGGAGGTAGAAGGGTGAGGAGAGGGCTTGAAAAAGAAGGATAACGAGAAGAGGGAAGAGTAAAGGGAGGAGAAACGGAGCGAGAGCTAAGGACTAAGAAGGAAGGAGGATGAAAAGGGTTGAGGTAAAGGAGACCACTAACTTAAGGGAAAAACTTTTTGATGTATTGCAAAAATAGAAATTGTATCTCAAACTCTCTAAATGTGAATTTGGAAAAACTTCCTTAGTATCTCTTGGTTACATAGTTGGATGTGGTCAGCTAAAAATAGATCCAACTAAAATTGATGTGATTGTCAAGTGGCCAAGACCTCAAAATGTGACAGAAGTTAGAAGTTTCTTGGGTGCAGTTCAGTACTGGAGGAAGTTTATTTCTCATTTCTCTTTTATTGAATCACCACTTCATGCTTTAACAAGTTCTAAAGTCTCCTTCAAGTGGGGAGGAAAAAAAAAAGCATTTGACACTTTAAAGCATAAAATTGTTACAAGTCCAATCTTGGATTTACCAGACCTTCAACAACCATTTGAAATAGAAACTGATGCTAGTGGGTATGCAATGGGTGCAGTGTTATTACAAAAAGAAAAGCCTATTTTTTTTTTCATTCAGAATTTTTTTTTAAAGCAATTACTAACTATCCAACTTATGGTAAATAATTGTATGCATTATTGGAGAGTGTTAAAAAATGGGAAACATTATTTAATGGGGAAAAAACAGTGATTCATACAGATCATCAACCACTTAAGTACCTTCAATCTCAAACTAAGTTGCAACAGTGTCGACATTATAGATGGATGGGGTTTTTGCAACAATTTCATTTAGTAATCAAATATAAGAAAGGTACCACCAATAAAGTAGTTGATATGTTATTAATACATTATTTGAAGCTTCAGTTATTCTGAAAAACAGTTCTTTATCACATGAAAGTTATATAGAACAATATGTTGTAGATACTGATTTTAAGGATGTTTATGAATCTCTAACTCATGGTGCTCAGGTGGAAGAAGTGAATTATCATGTTCATAATAGGTTATTTGACCATCTTGGCAAGTTGTGCATACCACAGGGAGAAAGAGTGCATATCATCAGGGAAACACATTCTTCTTGTGTTTCAGGGCATTTTGGTGTAGGTAAGACAGTGGCACAATTACAAAGATTTTGCTATTGGCCTCGGATGAATGGAACAATTAATAGGTACATCAAAGGTTGTGTCATGTGTTCAACAAAACAATATAAATTTAGGTTTGTATATTCCACTTCCAGTTCCTTCTCGGCCATGGGAAAGTATATCTATGGATTTTGTAGGAAGGCTTCCAATGTCTAGAAAAGGACATGATTATTTGTATGTTGTGGTTGATAGATTTAGCAAAAGTTGTATTCTTGTTCCATGTAAAAAGAAAGTAATTGTTGAACATACTGCATAGTTGTTCTTTCAAAATGTATGGGTTCATTTTGGGTTTCCTACTTCTATAATTTCAGATCGGGATTCTCGTTTTATGGGGGAGTTTTGGTCCACTTTGTGGGGACTCATGGACACTAAGTTGAAAAAGAGCACAACTTTTCATCCACAAACCAAAGGGAAAATAGAGGTGGTGAACAAAATAGTCATACATATTATCAAAGGTTATTGTAGAAAACATCCTAATTTGTGGGATGAATCCTTACATTATGTCCAACATGCTTACAGTTGAGCCTTGCACTCTTCTACTAGCAGATCTCCTTTTGAAACATGTTTTGGGTACCTGCCAAAATCACTAATGGACTTTATGTTTTGTGAAGAAGCTAAGGAGGATGGACATAGAGATGCCGAAAAAGAAATCAAGTTCATTCAAAGAATCCAGAAGATTCATGAAGTAGTGCAGGATCAATTGAAGAAAACTTAGGCCAAATACAAAATGTGTCATGACAAGCATCAGGTGGATCATCACTTTAAGGTTGGTGATCAAGTATGGCTATACATCAACAAAGAAAGGATGAAAGGTGAAGGTAAAAAGTTGAAACCTATAAGGTATATTCCTTTTAGAATTTTTGAAAATATTGGGTACAATGCATTTTGGTTGAATTTTCCTCCATGCATGCATATATATTCAGTTGTAAATGTTGATAAATTGAAGTTGTGTGAACCTCCAATGATCATGGATCAAGAGGAAAATTCTCAAATTCCAACAATAAATGATTTTGCACCTGAATGTTTGACTGAGTTATAGGAAGATACCATCTTTGATAGGAAGGTCTGCACTTCCAAGCGAGGAGATGTAGAGTATATTTGAGTGGGACTCAAAGGCATGAATCCAATCAAAGCAAGGTGGATGGAGATCAGAAGTGTGAGGGAGTTGTACCCTCACCTCATATCTGCTTAAAACCAAACTTTTGGTGGTCCAAAAGCTTCCAGTGGAGAGGAATGATCTAGGAGAATCCTTGAAATGCTTAAAATTTTACAGCCTCAGATGCTCATGAAACCAACACCGAGTCAAAGAGCTTGTCGCTCTGATTCTGGTAGTATGTTCGATTTTCAAAATGGCCTCCATATGAGGGAGAAAACACACTCTAAATTTTTTCCCAAACATGCAAAAAAAATGGGCCAAAGCAGGCCAAGTGGCAGTGCCAGAGACAGGCACGTGGCAGCGAGGGTCAATGCACCACACAGGTCAAATCCGTAGGTCAAACTTCCAAGGTGTGGGTCGAACCCGAGAACTCCGAACCAACAACACACAATATTACCAATAAGCCATAACATTACTCTATTAAACAAGTGCACAATGTTTTATTTAAAGTTTGGTTATAATGCATTGGAGGGAAAGGGTTGGTGGAGCCCACCATATCCGGCAGGCCCGCCAAACCCTCAGACTATTTTAGCAAGGTGTTAACGTCGCTCCAATGGAGCCTCCAAACTTGGTGCAATCAAACTATATAATAACACGATATACCAACGACGCTCCAATGTTAAACCTTTGGTTATAGCTATATGCCATGAATATCACTGTCGTATTATTATTATCACTATTGTTAAAAAAATATTTTATATATGGTGCAAGATGTTAATATCAAACAGTCGTATGCTATGTATTACAAATCAAATCATGGGAGGTCCGTGGGTTTGACCCTGAGACTTGCCCGTGGGTTATAAAAGAATTTGTCAGTGCGCCATCGGTTAGGGGAGTTGTAAAGTGAAGTTGCAAATATTCTTTTATCAGTGCCTGTAATATGCCTTTTGAGGCATAAGTTGGTAAATATTGGGCCTTTTTTAGATCTGTAAGTTGTGTTTCTAAGCCAAGGCTGAGAGATTTCAGTTGAAAATAGCCATTTATTCCTGTGAGCACATTCCAAAATGGTGAATTTGATGTAAAGAGACTTTATAACCATTTTTAATACAACAAACACTCATTGGAGGCAGACTTGGAGATGTAGTCCAGGAGGGACGAACTTTGTCATCAAGTTTTATGTGTTTGCTTATTTTTCTCTGTTGTTCATTCTTAATTTCAGATTTCAAGTTTTATGTTTAAGGCACATTACAAATCATTTTTCTTGTTCATTCACTTAAAAGAAACCTTAGTCAATATTTGAAGAAATTGAGCAAATAGTCAATTCTATTGTTTTTGGATCACCTAGAGATCCGGGATGGATCATGGTAAATCCTTATTTATATTGATGAGTATGAGGTGGTTTAGCCTCGAGATGCCCTAGTTGGTTTTTCGGTTTGAGTCCCACATTCATGCTTGGAATATAGCACGAGAGTGATTGGTCGAAGAGAGGTTTGGCTCAGCCTTTCTATGGTCAGGTGGAATGTGGAAGTCCCATCTCCGGTTGGTTTTACACCCATTAATGAGAAGCTCATTCCTTTGGTATTTGGTATGAAAATGTACTAGTTATTATGTGGATTTCATTGATGTTATATCCATGGTATTTCTGCTACTATTATGTTGGTTATAAGCTTGTATTTTATCAGTGATGATGTATAGCTCTATCTATTTTTTTGTCTGTAAATGAATATACAATGTATCTATGGTCAAATAGATTTTATTATAGCTTAAGATGTAAGGGAGCAATGCTTCTTAGTGATTCTTAGGTAAGTATTAGACCCCCATGTTTAATTATGTTGTTTACACCTGTAGATGCAATGTTTGTGACATGTTTGACAAAATGTCTGTCATGGTTGGGTGGGGTTGGATGAGTTCCTGATGATGTTATTGCTTCCATGTATTTTTTTAAATGTTATTTATCCTCTCCTAATGTTTTAGGAAGTTTTGGGCAGTGACCCAGGCTCAGAGGCTAAAAATGTGGCACAAATACCAGAGCTGCAGGCACATAATTGAAAATTTGGGGCCCTAGCCACTACCTTGCCAAGTCTAACCCACGGCTAAGGGTTTATAGCCGCTCCCTTGCCCTTATATTCCCTACGGCTAAGGCTCAAGACGGTCAAAATTCATTCCCCCTTCAAGTTTCATGGGTCTGGGAGGGTTTTTTACCTCCTGGAGGTGTTGTTGATGTTGTGTAAGAGGTGTTTGTCGTGTTTCATAGGTTTCGCTTCTTTAAGTTCATCTAGGAGGTTGAATCTCATATTAGTATCCTCTCATCACATGTTTACCCCGATTGGCTAGTTACTTGGGTAGATGTGGGAAGAGGGTGTTATAGAGTGGTATCAAAGCATGGTTCAACCCTTGGACTGGATGGGTGGTGTGTTGGTCATGCTTTTCGATTGGTTTCTTATGTGTTTCTCATACCTATGGTGTATGTGTTTGTGTAGTCATGTTGTGTTGGTCATGGTGGCCGTGGTGTCGCCATGGAAGTGTTTATGGTGTTGTTGTCATGAGTGTATGACTGGTTATGTGTTGCTCATGCTTATGTATTGTTAGTGCATGCTTGCCTACATGTTGCTACATGTTGCATATGCATTGCTTGTTTATGCTAGGTCACATATTGGTCATGATTGTGTGTTGTTCGTGTATGCTTGCTTGTGTGATGACATATGTTGAACATGCATTGGTCATTCATGATTGGTTATACATGTTAAGTGAGAGCATATGGTCATGTTTGCATTGGTTTAGATTCAGGTTATTGTGCATAAGGTAATTGTATGCTATTAGGTTATCATGATGATATTAGTATGTTATGATGCTAATGTGTTGGTTGAGATAGAGCAGGAGATGCAGACCATCAAGTGAAGTTGTAGCATTGGACCTCGATGCAAGAGCATGTCGTCATACATGTTTGGATGTTTGGCATGCGGGAATGCTAGTTAATGGATTGTTATATGCATTAGGTTTATGTACATGCTTATTGATGTTATGGTTGCATACATGATATATGTTACTTAATCAGTCTAGTCATATGTACATGCATGGGTTAGTTATGCATTTTAGTAACTTATCATATGCATTATTGATGTTATATGTTGTTGACGATTATGTTATATGATTAACTTGTTGTTTCCATATGTTAGTTAACTCAATGATTAGGGTTATTGCACTTAGATCTTGATGTTACATGTATCATGATAATTTGGATTGGCCTATGCAGATGGCTAGGGTTACTACATTCACATATGAGTTGATATATTGTGTCATACTAATCTAGGTTGACTGTGCATATGTGATTTTTATGCATGAATGACATTCATTTATGAGCTTATGATGTGAACATGTTAGCTAGATATCATTATGGATATCATGACCATATTTATGATTGGGTTGACATGTCGTGAAGTTATATCATGCTAATCTAGATTGATTGTGTAGACAAGATAGCCTCCCTTGATATACATTAATATATGAGCTTGCTTATGTCATCTAATTTGTACTTCAATTTTTTATTATGTTGTTTATTTTTTGTTTGAGTGATTTGGTGTCTATTACACCATCTAGTTGATTAATTTAACGTAGTATGTTCACAAGCTATTTGAATGTTTGATTAATTGCATGATATGAGTATATTTGTCCATAAGATTGCATGAAGGAATGAACTTGTATTAAGATGGTTGTGCTAACACATATGTGTTGAGATAGTCGGTATGTACTTGAGTGTAAGTAGGTGATAGTTGTAGCATTATGTATTATGAACAATGAGTGTGAGCTGATTGTTGATTATGGCATGGTTGTTAGTCTTGGTAAAAGTTGATTTTGAATTGATAGATATGTTGTCTTGATGTTGGGTACATATGGCTAACATGTGTGTTCAGTTACAGTTCAGCGTGCTTGGCACAACAAGGTAAGGTAAATAGCATGTTGTATGTTTATTTATGCACCAATAGTTATGTGTTTATGGAAGTATGATGCAGGGGATTGCATGGAAAAAGAGATTTCCATGAAATCTTGAAGAAGGCTTGAGATGATCTTTCCTTTGGAAGTATCCGGAACCATGGGGATTGAGTCATTGTGTTTATTGTCAGTCTTGTGCTTTTGGTATTTTAAGATTTGTTTAATTTATTTGTGATCTTGATTGCATCTAGTGCATGGCCATGGCACTTTGTTTCTGGTGTCGCATTTTTATTGATTTTCATGCTTTTCTTCTGGTCTCTCCTTTTATGTTTTGAGCCTTGGGAATTGGTTGGGAAAGAGGAAAGTTAGTGGAGCTCAGGGAGAGCTCTGTGGTATCCAACAGGTAATGTAAGACACGGATGAAGCTTGGTGGATGAGTAAGCACAATGAAATGTAAGACTATGACAATTGGTTGGATTGGTTAGGTCCATTGTGGTAAATGTTAGGTGGCAGTACAAACATGAGAAAGGTAACAAAAAGGTAAAGTAAATGGATTTGAGGCATTAGATACCTTGGCTAAAGTTGGGAACTATTGTTCTCAATGATGTTCATGTTGTGCATGAATAAAGGAAGTCCTCTTAACCTAGACCTTATGATATCTAGCAATTGTGTTGAGATCATGGTTGCTTTATGTTGATGTTTATATATGTATACATGTATGTATGTCGGCTTCTGACAGGATAATGATATTTTTATGCTAATGATTATATATATGTATGTATGTATGTATCTATATCACTGTATGACATGGTTTTAAAGGATCATTCTTGTGGATGAATGATTTCTTATGCAGGTGAATGGCATGAAGAGGTTCCTAGCCATGAGGAATCAAGTGGCATAGTAGCCTTGGCATATATATGAGGTAAGTATCATGTGGACATGAATTGATATTATATGCTTGTACTATACCTATGTTTATGTTATGGACAGGTAATGTTGAGGGGTACATCGGTGAAGTGAAAGTAGTTTGATCGACAACATGTTAGGATAATCATGGATAGTGGAAAGACACTGGAATCAAGATTACTTGTGGGGTCAATGTGTGGTCTACAGATGTGCGGTAATATTGTTGTGTATATGTTGTGCATGTTTTGTATTTAGTGATTGTACATATGGTGATGTGTAATGTTGCATATGTAGTATTGTGTACATATGATGTTGTATGTCTGTTGTATATATGGTGTTGTGTGTACATTGCATATGTAGTGCTAGGTATAGATGGTGCTATGTACATGTTTAATATGCAATGATATGTACATATGGTGTTGTGTGCTTGTTGTACATATGGTGCTATGTGCATATGGTGTTGTGTGCATATGGTATCGTGTACGTGTTGTACATATGGTGTTGTGTGCAGGTGGTGTCGTGTACATGTCGTGCATGTGATACTGTGTACAAGTGGTGGCATGTACATGTCGTGCATGTGGTGCTGACATGTGGTATTGTGTACACATTTTACAAGTGGTGCAGTGTACATTTGGCGTTGTGTACACGTTGGACAATTGGTGTCGTGTACATGTGATGTTGTGCACACATTGTGCTAGTAGTGTTGCGTACAGGTGGTACTATGTACATGTTGTGCATATGGTATGGGTATACATGTGGTATTGTGTTCATGTTGTACATGTTGTGTTGTGGGCATGCAGAACTGTGTATGTGCATGGTGTAGTCGTGGTACCGTGACATGTGTATTTGTTGTGTTGTACTATGTGTACGTATATGTATTGTATGGTACACCGGTGTAGGTGTATGTGTTGTATGTCGGTGTAGGTTTATGTTTTGTATGTTAGGGTAGGTGTATTGTGTTGTACTGTACACCTTATTTATGTGTGTGTATTGCATTGTGTTATACACCAGAGGTATGTGTATGTACATGTATTGTGTTGTACACTAGGTATACGTTTATGTATTGTGTTGTGTAGTACACCGGGTGTGGGTGTATGTATTGTATGGTGTTATATGTTGTATGTGTGTGTACGTGTTGGGATGTAAATTGTGTGTATGTATACGTGATTGAAGAGAAGAAAAGGCATTGGGTGCTTGTCCGGTAGGCCAACTGATCCAATATGGGTACGAAAGAACAAAGTCAGGTAAGGACCTAAGAAGGATAAGTATCGATATTTTATTTCAGTTCTATTATGCATATGATTTATGATTGATGGGTGATTTAATTGTGAGTTAAATCCATGTCATTTAATTTGTCAACCTAGGGTTTCGTAAACTGATGAGGTATACATGTACTATATGTACTAGGTTGTTATATTTCAAATTATATTAATCTAATGCAATTAAAACTAATTACAAAAAACAAAAAATTAATCCAATCCAAACCAAATCAAACCAAACATAAATAAATTGAAATCACACTTGCATAAAGGAAATCACACTTGCTTGAAATTGAAATCACACTTGCAGAATTGAAATCACACTTGTTGAAATGAAATCACACCACAATTGTGTAATTGAAATCACAATTGCAGAATTTAAATCACACTTGTTGAAATGGAATCACAAATCACTTGCATAATTGAAATCACATTTGCAAAATTTAAATCACACCACACTTGCATAAATGAAATCACACCACACTTGCATAAATGAAACCACACCTGCTAGAAAGTAAATCACACTTACTGCAAGGAAAATACACACTTGCATAAAAGAAATGAAATTAAAAAACTATACTATGTTACCAATATGTACAAGGGTATGCAAATTGTGGTTGATGGGGGCCCTCCATTCCTCAGCAAGCACACCAAACAATTATCACATCTTGGAGATCAAAACAACAATATGTATTTCATAAATTTGGAGAAAAGCTCCAAAGATATTACAAGAAAGAATAATTAGTTTCCTAATGGGTGATAAGAGTTAGTTGTTTTGAATGATGCACTCCTATTTATACAAAAAATGAGGATAACTGATCAATTAATACAAATCCCTCAAATCTCTCCTAAATCTACATTTATTTCTTGTGGTTACAACCAATCATCTAAAAATGTAAGATACATATCCTCCCAAAATTCTCCTTTGAATGTTCATAGTTAATGATCCACATTGTCTAGAAATATTCCACAAATCTTTATGAGCTGGAATTTGAAATTCGAATTTGTGGTTCGATGGCCAAATAAGACCCTTCTAGAATCTCCAAGTAGGCCTACAATATCACAAAACTCATAACACTTTTAGATATATATGAAAACATGTTAATTTCATAATATTTAATCACAAATTCACTTAAAATACTTAAAATTAATAACTTGGAAAATATTAATGTTAAACCCATATGATAATGAAAATGGTTACTTAATGTAAGGTTAAGGGGCTATAGAGTTACGAAATGAGGGTAAAATGATGGAAATGAGGTTGAAAGTGGATGACATTTTGGTGGCCCAACATACCCCCAACTGAAGATGTTGCATGTCCTCATGCAACTATTGCATTGATTCGATTAATCATAAGTTGATATCCTTGAAATTTTTTTCTTCTATATGAGCTTTGGCTTTGTATTGATTCTCTTTTAACTTTGCATAATCATATAATTTGACAATTTTATTCTTTTTTCAAAGTGTAATTTGAAATACATTTAATTGCAACATATATTTTTTATGGTTGGTTCTTGTGTGACAACCAAAATTTTATGAGTATTAGTTCTTGTGTAACAATACTTTCATTTTTTTTTGTTGCATAAAAATAATTGAAAACATTGAAAATTATTTTTTAAGTCCCATAGTGACTGTCAGCCATTTAATGTGCTCATCAATTGATCATTGAAAAACACATAAACTTTTTGAATAAAAAATAAAATAATAGTTGATTTGGGAAAAATATGCTGGTTAGGATGAAATGAAATGTGACATGTGGCATGAAATGTGAATATCCCTTCCCCCCAACTAAAGGTGTTTTCAGTTTTTGAAAATAAAAAATGGAATGCGAATGTGGTGAGAGATTTTCCAAAATCACAATTTTAGCATTTAAGGAATTACATGATTGAAGATTAGAAAATTACATACCTTCACTTACCTGAAAAGTGGACAAGCTATGTATATATAAGAATGTGGTTGTTGATGTTGGATCATGGAATGTGAAGTAAAATAATATGATCTTGCTTCTTCTTTCTTTTGGTTGTATGAATTAAGGATGGGATTGGAATCTTTATTGCTACGCCTGCTGAATTCCGAATTGATTCTTGCTGCAAATTGCTGAAATCATGTAGTCTTTAATCGTTCCCACTTGGTGGAATAATTCTTACCTATGTGAATAGATGGGTCGATGTAAAACATTGAAAATAAATTGATGGATTACTGGCCATTAATGAATGTCATTAACCAACATGAGACTACTCACCATTGATGTCATTGAGAGTCAAGATGCCTAAGTGCATCTTGCTAGATACAAATAGATGTGTCGTAGTCGAGTCACCTAGAAGATCTGACAAACAAGGGACATTGATGTATTCCCACTACTTATTGGTGAGAGAACTTTCCATTAAGGCATGCAAGCCTCAAGGTACTTGAAAGATCTCTAGTTTTGAACCCAGATGATGTGTCGGATTCGATGGGTCAAAATGTGTTAGAAGGGAGGCCTTAATGAATCCTCCATCATCTAACAAGAGTATGAAATAATAATTTGAAGGACTATAGATGGAAAATTTTCATTGATGCAAGGTTTATTTGATAGAAAGGAAAAGGAAAATGGGGTGACTAAACTTTGTAAGGCAGTCGAATGACTTTATTTTTGGGTTAAGGGTGAGTGGAAATTAGGCAGGAAAGTATGAAGATTGCAAAGGGAAATGAATTTTTTGGTAGTAGGGATATGGAAAAATATGGATCGACTTCAGGCTTAAAATGTAGAAATGGTAAAATTGGTATGTGTTTAGTAGCAATGGTGTAGTGGATCTGATTTTACATTGAATGATCATGCTCTTCTGAAAGAAACTTAGTCTTTAAAAAGGTACTTGTGCATATAGTGCTCTTCTTTCATCATACTGGAACCTGCAAAAACTGAGCAATTTATGCAATAAAATGTAATACTATCAAAAGAGAGAGGTGATTAGTCCCTCTTCATTTGATTCATACACAAAAAAGCTCAGAAATAATACTAATAAAAAAATTCAAGGACGAAAAATTAAATGCACTTTTACCTTATCAGTACCATGGATCACATGTTATTGTTTTGTTGGTGACTTCTTCATTGTGTTTCTAACCAATTTTGAGCTTGAGACCTCTTCTCCACACACTTAATGCTTCACCAATATATCATAAACCATATTTGCATAAGTTACTGAATTGTGTCAATTCTGCAACTACCAAAAATATGGATCATTGCACTGCCTTTCCACTTTAAAACCCGCAATTAGACTTAGATGGTGGTTTTTTTCAATTCTCGCAATTAGATTTTTAAATATTTTCAGGTTTTTATGAAAGTATAAGTATGTAACTATGTTTGTTCTTTTTCTCTAGCGCTCTACCCTTGCCCATGATCTCATGGATCAAGAAAATGCTCGAAATTCAAAATTCTTGGATCAGTTTGAAACTAATGCAAAATCATAGATCTCGTCGCTCTGAATCCAACATAATTCATTTCATTGAAGTCTGACTTCGGGTGCTCTCGGAATCGCGCTCTGATCATTTTGTGAAACAACGAAAAACATGAATTTTGGGTTGCAGGAATGCCGAGTCAGCAGTTCGTACGTTGGCTGGGTCATCACACTTGGTGTTTTACGAAAATACAAACCTATGGATAAGTATGCTTTCCCTAAGTGTGGTGGTGCACTTGGAACAACAAAAAGAAAGATATCTGACCTTTTCCTTAAAATGTATAGATAAAGGGAGAGAAACCTACTTGTAATAGGTTCGCTTTCCCTCACCTCCCTTTTTCACTTTCGTCGCTCTCAATCCAACTTAACTCGCTTGATTGATACCTCCACAAACAGAAGACAAAAAAAAACATAAAGGCAATACTATCTATTCAAGTTAAACAAATTGAATCAATTAAATTCATAAATGCACTTATAACATCATTTACACGTGCATTAGGAAAGGAACAAATGTCTTTATTATGAAATAGAAGGAAGAGTACAACCAGTTGATCGATTTGTTTTCACTCATCCAGCTTGAGTCCCATCCTCATCACATCCAACATCAAAAATCTAACATCATCACAGTACATGCACAATACCTCCAAGAGATGTGATCTCACCAGCATAGCTCTACTTAACACAAATTCTTGCTCTCTTATGCACTATGTTGAGTGCTCTATTTATAAGTAGACGAAGGTATTTTGAGATAAATGAATCATTGAATGGATTTCCTAAAAATGGATGAAGAGGTTTCCTTGTTCATGGGAATAGGAGGATAAGAGGTTTAATGACTTCATGGGTTCCAAATTCGAGGCTATCAGATGAGGTGAGAGTTGTAACAACTTCTAGAATTCACTAGAGGTTGGGAAGATTCCCTGAATTCAATGAAAAATTCGCTCCCAGTCTACCAAAACACTCTAAAGTGGGCCTAGATCCTCTGCAACGCATCCTTTCATGGGATTAGATGCTATGCAAAGCAGTTACAACTGTCTAGGGGTGCGTTGATGACTCAATGGGACACTTCAACTGGCATCTAAGCAGTGAAACTTTCATGAAGGAAGACCATCAATGTGATGACTTGTTTAGGGCATGTAGAAAACAATTTAGAGTATGATAGACCCTAGTGAATATTGATCTGTATTTTGGGATGATGCCCAAATTGACCTATAACAACTTCCCCCTAAAGCATGAAGTCAAAAATGATAATGTTGAGTGATTTGATTTACGACGTGATGAGGAGGAACTGAAGTGGACAATGACCTGCATCAATTATAATACATTACATCATGATATTTGTTCATTTTGGACATGAATTGTTGAGGGAGGCATATCCCATACTCAACATATAAACTATCATATCATCAGAAAGTCATCTACAGATATTGACCCATGATAGGATGAATATCTAAATAATGACCTTCGTACGGATGATTTGGTACTTCTCCTAAAATCACAACCTGGATGGATGAAACTAGATCTGGGTTCTTCTATCTCATTCACTCAATTGCTTAAAGTATGAGTCTAACCATGCGAATATATGATCTGAAGTTGAACATGGGAAGACACCGTTTGATTACCAGCCAATGATGTGAGCCGCTAACATACGCGAGAGAAACCGCCATTGATGATAATGGCTCTCAAGGTACTGCAGTACATTTTGCATGGTGTGAATAGATTATTTGATGTTGAACACCATACAAAGTCTTTCGGTTGAACGCTTGTGATGTCAACCTATCGCCGGAAGCGAGAAACCTGTTGTTGATGTAAGAAAACTCCAAGGTACTAAAAGGTTGTTTCTAAGTCAACTTCCTGGATGATGAGCTGATGTCGACAGGAAATGACTTGTTGCAGGAGGGCATTGATGCTTCCCTCATCAACAACACAAAACAAGAGTAAGTATTTCGGAGATAGATGTGACTAATGAAGCAATGTCAGGGATGGCGGTCATGAAATGAAGGTTTATGAGTATTGCAAAGGATGAGGAATAACTGAGTGACTTCTCTTGAACATATCGGCGACACTAAATGAATTGGAAACATTTGACCCAAAACCAAAGTTATGGATGGTATGATAGACCATATGTATGATAGACCGTCAAGCAGATTACCCAACCCAAAAATCATGGAGATGAAGTGAATAAGTGTCATGTTCAAGAGTGAATTGCTACCATAAAGTGTTTTATCCCTTTCCAATTTTTGCCAATTATTGCTGACTAGTACTTCTTTATTTTTTGACAAGCTTAAGGAGGATAACATATGCTTGATGTATAATTCCACCATTCAAGTGAATCCATCGCTATTTGATGCTTTAACAAGTCTAGCGAAGGTGAAACTCGATCTTGTCACGATGGACAAGTCTGTCGCTATTTGATGCTTTAACGAGTCTAACGACAATGAGAACTTGATCCTTTTTCATGTTTAGAGACTTTGAAAAAGGTACTACAAGAAAACTCCACAAGTTCTTTTTCATATAATATTCCCTCAGATCTGAAAAAGGGTAAAATAATACCTGATAGAACCTCCTAGCCATGTTCGACTAGGGTTTTCCTTTTTCGTAATCATAATCTATCTCAGTCCGGAAAAAGGTTAAAATTATATTGAGCAGATGTTGTTTAAATTCCTTTAACGAGCTCGAAAGGACAAGCACTTGACAATCTTTTCATATTTTGAGAGTCTGAAAAGAGCCGAAAGAGAACTCCAAGGGGGTTCCTTTTTCGTATTTAACAAATCTCTAAAAAGAGATAAAAGTGCGCTTTAAATTCCTTTTTCATGTTTAAAAAAGCTTGAAAAAAGAGATAAAAGTATGCTTTGAGTTCCTTTTTTCATGTTTAACAAAGCCCGAAAAAGGAGATAAAACTATGCTTTGTGGTCAAAATTGCATTTCACGATCATGCATGACTAACTCACTGTAATCATCTGCAAAACTACTCAAAGAACCATCAAATGGATTAACAATGCCTATTTAAAATAGTAAAAATGGGAAAAAACCATAGCCATTTCATTAAATATGCATAAATTAATAAAAAATACTATTAAAATAAGAAATTACCAAGTCATTTATACCATTTCACCTTTACCATTTGAATTTTAGTGATCTGAGCTTGTTTTACTCTCAAACTTCAATAGCTGATTGCGATAGATTCTGTGGATCATTTCTCATGCCATCCAGACCAGATAGAAGATCTTACCCTCCTCTTTCTATTGGTTGCATTCTTTTTTAGTTTCATGCACATTTTTTAGGGTTTTGGAGCTCCTAGGGTAAATATACAACGCCATAGGGCCAACGCACTCTTGGATGTCGAAAAGTGTGTTGCAGAGAGCTAGAAAGAGGCCCAGTTCCTCTGCAATGCTTTGTCTTCCACTCATGGGTGTGTTGGATGCATTTCAGAAAGTTGTATCTTGATTTTTGCCCAAAATTTCTCCAGTTTTTTGCATGGAATGGATCCTAACTAAGCCTATGGTGTGATTTCAGACTTTGATTGGATTAGAATGTTGATTACATGGTGAGAAAGAGAACATGAAGAATAGGATATGGTTTCCCTAAATGATCCTGGCACTGTGAGAGCCCTCAGACATTGTGGGTTGCTCAAGTACTTTAGATTGTCAGGGATGAGGCAACACATGGAACTATTGCAGCTCTTGATCTGTTCATGGGACCCGACAATACATGCATTTCACATTGGGGACAAAGTGCTCCCAATATTGGTTTATGAGATTTATTTTCTAACAAGTTTGTCGAGACGTGATTCCCCCATTTCCCTTGCGAGCTCCATCCATGGAGGTGAAACATTGAAGGACTACATCCAACCGTTTTGTCGACTAGGAACTGAGCCTAGTAAATATGGAAAGATAAATATCAAAGATGTATGTGATATGCCTTTGTGAAATCTCCTATTCACTATCGCAAAGCTAGATGGAAGCGTGACACTACATGTCACGAACATATCATACATGCAGTATGCACTTGAGTGTCTCAAGCCAACCACGTTTAACTGGGCTGAAGCAGTACTCCTTCAGATGAAAGAACAACTGACCAAGGTAAAAAGTGGAAAGACCAAAAATTTCAGCTAGTATGGGTCGATCTCAATCACTTTTGTTTTGGACCGAGTTCCATTGATGCAACCACATCATGTGACACTGGGATTTCTGGTCCTAGAGATCCACGAATGCAGCGGTGGGTTGACCTGATGGCTAGACATGCTGGTCAGTAATCAATCTAGGTTTCCACTACATTCTTCAGTTGGCTTCGAAGACAAAATATCTTCATAGAGGAGCATCCATATGCAGGGATGGATTTTTCGTAGAGATCCAGATTTGATTTTACCAGGCGACGCTCAATGGGGTGATATATGTAAAATTTTGACCATGTTTTTTTATTTTTTGGGTTTTTTTTTTACATATTTTTGTGTTTTTTGATGTTTCCATGACTAAACTAACGATGTTTTATATATGCAGATGTAGGTACCATTCGACTAGTGGTTTGTGCACATCGAGCGGGAGAACCAGCAGAGAGGACTGTCGGGAGAGCAGTCCTACAGGATTTGGATTTAGCTAAGACTCTTACTGAGTTGCAGCAACATGTGGAGGGATTGACTCTTGGGATACTGAATGTACCGATCGAGGAGTTACCTATGAGCCTGCAACACCATACCATTGGGGTGCCTAGCCATTGGATGAGGCTATTGTACATGATAGCCCAAGCAGTGACCTACTATCATGAGCATCACTAGGTTTACTTATATTATTCTATGTCTGTATACATTTTGAGGTCAGATGACCAATGTGTCTTGGACACAATTTTTGTAAAAAACTCGATGCAACTCTATTTTACTTTCAGTTTTTTCTATGATTATGTAAATCCTATTCAATTTTATGATGTGAATTGAAAATATATCTATACATATGTTGCAAATGTCTATTTAACACATAATTCACCAATGAATAAACCAGAGTGTTAAATTTTCTGGAAATATGTTGATATTGAATTTAATCAAAATGTCTTTCCAAAAGACGAACTCTAAGGAACATGCGATGAATTGCTGGATTTCAGACAGTATAGACACCAGTAAGCTATAGTATGACAAGTTGTGATTCCAACCTGATGATGATGCGGCGAATGCTAAGTGAAATGACATCAGAAAGTAGTTCAATCAACCCGCTATACTCAGCGATATTGTTGGTTGATCAAACAATACAAATCCCTTAGAAACTCACTAACTCGCCACTTGGAGCAACTATGGCCCATGCTGTAGAGCATAAATTCTGAGTACTACGACTAGCACCATCGACATATCCAACAAATGGTTCCAAATATTCTGACATCTGCAAAAAATGCAAAACGAATTACTAACCACATGAAAAAATCTAAAAGACACACTGCTACACATACACAATCAAAGAATATAATACAGTGTTTACTATGCAAAATCATGCATAGTAACGTTTAAGATACAACCCATTTCGAGGCTGCAACAATGGAATCCCATCATAATCTACCAACTCGTAGGCACCCCTTAGCCAGAACGCGCTTGACAATGCAGGGGTCATGCCATAATGGTTCAAATTTCCCTGTTCCTATCTTATCAACTTCATGATCATAAAGAAAGACTAGGTCTCCTTCGAAGAAGGTGCGAGGCTTGATATTGTGGTCATATTGCGCCTTTCTTTGTCTCTTATGTGCTTTGTTGGCCAATGCGGCTTCACAATGCGTTTCATATAGATGGGTGAGATATAAAAGACGTGCCTCTTCTTCAGAAGTGTCAGGTAGCAAGTCAATCGCGAGTTTCAACGATGGTATTTCACATTGTATTGGTAAGATAGCTTCCAGACTGTAAACCAGCTGAAAGGGAGTGAATCCGGTTGCATTTCTCACTGAGGTTCGATATGCCCACAAAGCTGAGTACAAGATCAAATGCCAGTTTCGTTTATGAACCCCCAATCATGTGGTGAAGCATACACTTAAGAATCTTGTTGATAGCTTCAACTTGTCCATTAGCTTGTGGATAATAAGGGGTAGAAATATCATGTGACAGTCCTAACTTGGCAGTCAACTCATCCATCATGTGATTGCAAAAATGTTTTCCATGATATGTGAATATATCTTGTGGTACACCAAACCGTGAAGCCACACGGTTAAAAAAGAATAATGCAGTTGTCTGTCCCGTGTTGTTGAATGTAGGCATCGCCTCGGCCCACTTGGTAAAATAGTCAACGACGACAATAATATACCCATTCCCCCCGGCCGAGCGGGGGTTACATGTCATGAATTCAATGCCCCATTTTGCAAATGGTCCAACAACGATGACATGATGCATTGGTGCTGGTGACAAGTGTGTTTTATGATCAAATATTTGGCAAGCATGATAACTTCTAACCGCAATAATGCAGTCACGAAATATGGTAGGCCAGAAGTAACCAGTACAGAGAATCTTCTGCAAGGTAGCATAACCAGACAAGTGTCCACCACATGCACCAGAATGTAAATAATTTATAACTTTTTTGGCTTCCTCATGCATGAGGCACCTACGTAAAATCGTATCGACACCACGATGATAAAGTGTATCACCAACGATTAGATAATCTTTGGCTTGGTATCGAATACGTCGCTATTGTGAGCGAGAGGTATTGGACCAAAAAGTTTGGGTCTAGAGATAGATGATGAAATAACCATACCATGGGTCAGATGACTCGATCAGAAACAAATACTCATCCGAAATTGATGGTTCTGTAGTAGGTTCAGTACTACTCCAAGGAAGGTCACAAACAAGCTCAACAAACAAAAAAGGCTTCTTTGACTTGGATTTGATGAATTCCAAATCAAAATCCTACAAAATGATGATCCATTTTGAATATTCGCCCCCCAACAATTGACATGACAAAATGTATGTCATAGGGTTGCAATCCAAAATGAAATTGGTCTTTCGGAGCAGGATATATTGGCAAAATCTTTGTACAACTTGAATGACTGCCAAAGCAATATTTTCAATGTATGTGTACTTAACTTCAATATCATTGAGATTACAACAAATAATATATCAAATGTTCAATCCCATATTCTTCTTGGACTAAAACCATAGCGATGGTTGTATCTGCAGCAACGAGATATAGGAAATAGTCACTCTGATAATTTGGGGGATAGATTAATGATGCTCGAATCAGGGTACCTTTAAGAACACCAAAGGAAGCTTGCGCAACCTCATCCCAATGGAAAGGTACCCCCTTTTTCAAGAGTCGAGTAAATCCTTTAACCATTTCGGTGTAGTTAGGAATGAACCTCCTTAGAAAGTTAGCCTTCCCTTGGAGTCTTTGTAACTAAAGCATATTGGAAGGAGCAGGCAAATCAAGAATAGGCTGGACCTTCAATGGATCAAGCCAAATTCTATCTTTCGACACGACGAATCTAAGAAAATGACCAGAACCAACACCAAACACACATTTTTGTGGATTGAGGCGTATTTAATAGTGACGACATCATAAAAAGATTGCTCTCAGATGTAGCGGGTGGTCAACCTGTTTCCATGAATGCACAGGTAAGTCATCCAGATACGGTTGAAATATGTGATTGATGTCATGAAAATAATAATTAATTTCCCTCTAGAATGGGGCCCTAATGTTATTTAAACCAAAAGGGAGCTTGCGATAAGCGAATGTGCCCCAGGGACAGAGAAAAGTAGTTTTATATTGGTCCTCTGGGTGAATATTAATCTGATTGTAACCGGAGAATCCATCCATGAAAGAAATTTTTTTACATCCAACACATTCATCAATAATTTGGTTGATAAAGGGAGTTGGATAGTTGTCTTTCCGACAAGCATGATTAACATCCCGATAGTCAACACACACTCTAATTGTCCCCTTTTTCTTCATGACAAGAACAATATTAGATAGCCAATCAGTAAGCGGAACATGGTAAATTAATCCAGCACGCAAAGGCTTTTCAACCTCTGCTTTAATGGCAACAGATTTATTAGGGCAAACAAGACGAAGGTGTTGTCACACCAGCTTAACATCAGGATAAATTTTAATCTCATGTTCAACAATGTTGGAGTAGATAACTGGCATCTACTCATATGATCAAGTGAATACATCTCAAAATTCACAAAAAATAGTGTAGTAAGTGTCAAGTTTAGATGGAGAACAAGACACACTGACATGAATATTTTATACAATACCTAGTTTGGTCAAAATATCGATAGAAATCATTTCTTCGATATTTGAGGGGTTTCACTCAGAATCGAAAGTGTGGATAAGAATAGAATTCATCAAGAAATCAATGATAGTAGGGTGATATAGCTCAGATGGATTATCTTCATTGTAATCTGGAAGATGGGATCATTGATGTGATGATTCCCATGGTTCTTCTTCTGGCATCATGGACTCCATAATTCTCTCATTAGTCAATAATACACATGAAAATGGATCAGAAGAAGTACAAAATCCGAAGAACGATCAACCCAAACAGTCGGCGACAAAGGATTTGGATTGGCTGCATAAGCCAAGAAAATTGATTACTATGCTAGATCAATTGGACTTAGCAGCATGATGTCTCCCAACCTAACTACTTTAGAATCATTGGGTATCTTCCTTAAGTCAGATTAAGTGGAAGATATCATGTTGTATATCTCTATATTAGTGATTTTTGCCGATGTCGCAAGCGAAGGTAACGAAAAGGTGCCAATTAGAGAAGGATCCTTAAAGAGTCCTACACCAATGTTCTGAAGAGAAGGTGGGGGTCCATGAACAAATGGAATGATTATAGTTTCCTAGGAACCAGAGGCGAAGAAAGAGATTTGATTGATGGTTGTGGTACTTCCTTCATGGGGGAAGATGATCATATGAAAGTAAGTAGATACTACTGCAACCATAGCCCAAACCCATAGTCTTCCAAGTAATATATTGTAGTCGAGGGGTCCGTCAACGACCTCAACTTCAATAGTAACTGATTTCCCCCTAGTTCTACTTGCAGGTTACTAAGAATTCCACAAGGCTTATATGTACGACTGTCAAAAGATTTCAACGTCGTAGGTGATTGTAACAAAGTTGGTGAGCCAAGTGACTTCCAGCAACTCATTGACATGATACAAGTAGATGCACCTTCATCAGTGATAGTGCAAAGAATGAGGTGATTCAGGAAATGTACTTGAATAAAAAATGCTAACTGTGTTGGTTATTGCGGCACATAGCCCGCGTGATTAAAGACTATAAGATTTGAATCCGTCGAATCGATTCCACCAATCATGGAAAATAAAGCCTGCTTCTGGGAAGGAAAATTATGAAGAACCTCAAGCATTGACATAGCAGAAGGTGACTGAGCCAGGTCTTCTACTACATTAATTTTGAGCTACACGAGCTCGAGGGTTGAATGTCGATTTGTGAACTACTCCCTTCAACGACTTTATTTTTAACTCTGGAAGGATAGGCGATAAAGCTAAATCAGATGAGGTCAAAGTCAAAGTGGTAGGTTGATCTGTAGCCTGACCATTGGATGAAGACAACGGATTACTGTAATATTTACTTCGAGTCGAAACCAAAACATCATTTTTGGGCTTCGTGGCGGATAGCATAAGCACTTGCGAACTAGAAGCAGGATTTGTAGCAACCAAATGTGTTTCCGGGTTTGGAAAATAATTTTTCAACATTGCAGATGCGGTAGAAGTCTTAAGAATATTTGGGACTTCCGAGCGGTGAGGACAATCTCGCATAAAATGCTCCTCATTACATTTCAAGCAAGGGTAACGAGATTTCCAAAAATAACCAGATGAATCATATGATTTTTCCTGTGGGGGTGAATTTGATTTCTTCTTATCTTTCCCCTTCTTCTTATTTCCAGGTTGCTTATCACTTTTTCATTTTCAGATGACACAACATGGATTTCAGAAGAAGATGCAGGATTAGATGCAATAGGGTTTTGATTTGAAACAACAAGTGTAGGATCAGATAGTCAAATTTCTGCTGGAGCGCTAGCAGAACCAATCACACCATTTCCGACATGAATGTTCTGACCAGATGGAGCAGGAGGAACAGTAAAATTTGGTCGCGGCGCATTTGGAATTTTTTCGTAGAGTGTGCCAGACTGAGTGTAAATTAAATCCATATACTGGGCATGAGAAATTACTTTCTCTTCAGTGACAACACCACCTTTGGCCACATCCTCGGTGATAGATGGCAACAAGGACTTAATAAACCACTCAACTGAAAGCTAATCAAGAACAAATATTTTAACCATTCGACAAGGACGACGCCACTCATGTATATGATCCAATATATGAGTAGAAGTGGTCTGTTTAAAGCTGGTCAAAAGTTCCATTCCAGTTTCATATCTGATGGGTAACTGGAAGTGGGTTAAAAAAGTAGTGGCTAAAGCTGTAAACTTATCAAACAAAGCTCGTGGTAATTCAATGTACCACTTCACAACCAGACCAATAAGCGTTCGCTGGAAAATACGCAATCTAACTGAATCATCATTTAAGGAATTAGATGAACACCATAAATTATAAGTCATGACATGCGTAGAGGGGTCTTCTCCAGAATTTCCAATGAATTTAGAAATGCCCGAGGGTAATTTATGTGGAATCACAGACCACCAAGGTAAATAATGAATAGGATCATTGGTGAGGCGATTTAAATCCGGTAACTCTAACATTGCAACAAATGGAAACTGTCAATTAAGGTTAGGTTTAGCATAACCAGGATAAGATGGAATCACTTGAGCAGTAGGACTTTGCATACCAACAAATGGATTATGTTGTTGGTAACCCAGATAGGGGTAGGATTTTTGACCAGGTCCCGAATAAGCTTGATATTGTGGGAATGGTTGTTGTGGCAACCATGGTATCTAATAAAATAGTTGCCCGCCAGGATAATTTAGACCCAGTTATGAATAGACAGGGCCAGTAGAAGCCTGTGACAAAGGTAAACTAACCCACGGTTGTGAAATTCCCAATACAGATGGTTGTTGAATAACAGCTTGGGAATACAGAGTCTGTAGACCTGAAAATTGAGGTTTAGGGGTGGAAGGACCCGTTTGAGCAGACTAAACAACAACCATAGAAGAAATGACAGGTGTAGTAGGCACATATGCAATAGGTTGAACTAGTTGATATTGATACACAATCGTTTGCGGCTGAAAGAGAAAAGTAGGCTGCCATTGGAAAACATGCATTCCAACATATTATTGACCTAAATACGACAGAGTACCGCCATATGGAATTAACATCTGTGGTCCCCCAACATATGGAGTATAGGGATATTGCACATATTGACTTTCATATGATGGGTATCCAACAGATATTGGATAAGATGGATGGTAATTGGATGGAACATACTGATATTGAGGGTTAGGCCGTTTAGTACTCGTAATAGATGAACTAGATAGAATTCCAGATGATGACATGGGCGAAGTCCATGGACTAGAGGAGACACCAGAGTAGGTTCCATTTAAATCCTGGTAACCTAGTGGGATGGACTGATCACCATAAAGTTGTTCCTCGCGTGTCTTCGAAAACATCGAAGATGATGTAACAATAGATGTTGTTGCAACTATAACAAATGATATAGTCTGGGATGCTGTCTCTGCCATGGTTAAGTAACCCAACAAATACTCTAACAAATCTACGGGAACTTGAGAGTGAAAAGGATCAACAAAAGCAGAGTAGGTCAAATGAAGAAAAGACTAATATAAATAAAGCCCCGACCCAAAATGAGTGGGATTCGAAGGGGTTGTCTCTTCTTGAAGTTCATCCTCTGTCGAAATCAAACTAGGTGGAAGCACTTCACTATCAGGCCCGAGATAAATTTCAGGCAGTAAACTCTACGGTAAAGAGAAAGACTCTACGTTTACGGATGGCTGAGGATCAAACGGTTGCACCAGAACAACTTCTTGTTGTTCGACTTCGGGATCACCTTCTGGATCAACTTCCAGTTGAACAAGCTCGGGTTCCGGATTTACCGTTTCACTGGATTGAATTTTAGTGTCCTCGGGTAACTGTGAGGGTTCCGTCTTGATAGTAGCAAATAAACCGCTATCAGTCGAAACGACTCGAGACTCGGTACTTAAAGGATCAGATGTCTCTGGTATATCAGATGATGTAGCACCAAGAGTTCCAGAGGTACCAGACTCAGTAGGACGAGCGCGCCTTCATCTACTAGGTGTAGCTTCTAGCGGTAATGGAGGTTTATTCGTTGTTCGATGTGAACGATGGGGAAGGGGTTGATATTCTTCCACAATAGCTGATTGATTTTGTACAAGAAAAATAAACAAAAATATGGTAATTCTAGGCAAAAGGTTTACCAAGAAACTGTGGACTGTAATATACTACCCCAGTAAACCAAGGACTTATTGTACGTGCAGGAAATCTCCCCGAATGATATGTTCAGGGTATCACAAGTACAATGCAACCGACTCGATTACCTATGGATGGTAAGCAACCTAAATTTGTCCTCTAAAATATATGCAAAGGTACAAGGAGCCCAATCTGTATTAGCATTGTCTAATGCGAAACCGCATAGTGAGAGCATCCCCTTATACTTTTTGTACTAGAACACTGCCCGATAGACCCAAAAGTACGTGGACGAGCTCTGATATACTTACATACGTGGAATGAGGGATCACACTCGGAATGCATCATAGACAATTAACGACAACTGCTATGTTTAACAACACTGGAACACATCTTCTAGCCTAGACCTCTAAATGTTATCGTTAATGTTATAGTGCTTCCTTAGATAAATTCAGATAAATTTTATGTTGATCTTGATTATCAGTTTTTCTTTCAATTTCATCGCGAGATGTATTGAACATTCCTAGAATTCAATTATAATGATAAGCATTTGTTTCGAATTGATTTTCAACAATGAAAAACTAGATAGAAGGGATAGAGCAATCAGATTGTATGCAATCAACAATGAGCACATCTAAATGCAATTTTTCCCGAGAATATTGCTTAAGCAGAACTCACAATCCCTATATGCAAATGCATGTTTTTCTTTTCAATTTCGTTTAAGTTTAGATGAACGAAAAAGAAACTAATGCACAAATAATCACTCAAAAATTTCAAGAGAAACGAATACTGAAACGACAATTCCTCTTTTCGAAAATAATGAATTGATAAAATGTAAAATTTAACTTTGGAACTATTCGACAATGACAAAGAAAAAACAAATAAACATTGATAAAAAAAATCCAAACTGAGACAAGAAGAGTAGAGGAAAAACTGGTCTTTAGAGGCAATCAATCACTCAAAATTTCAGCAAGCAAACACTGACATGAATTGGCAAAATAAAAAATTGATAGATTTTGGTTGGTCACAGGGGAAACTCACCCTTGAGTGGGAGACAGTGCATTACAGAGCACTGTCCCTAAGCCAACAATGCTATGTAGAGCATTGTGTCAAGACCAACAGTGTGGTGGTGCTAGAGGACTCTTTGAAAAAGAAATCAAACACACTACTTTTTCTAAGAATCATTCAAATGACTGAAAATAAGCAGGTAAAGTCTACTAGATATTGATGGATAAGGACAAAACCACCAGGGATGATCCATCAATCCCTAGTATGGTCGCCAATTTTTTTTACGGAAATACAAACCTGCAGATAAGTGTGCTTTCCCTAAGTGTTGTGGTGCACTTAGAACAACAGAAATAAATATATTTGACCTTTTCCTTAAAATGAATAGATAAAGGGAGAGAAACCTACTTGTAATATGTTCACTTTCCCTTGCCCTCCTTCGTTGCTTTCGTCGCTCTCAATCCAACTTAACTTTCTTGATTGATACTTGCCATGGCAAACAGAAGACATAAAACAACATAAAGGCAATATGATCTATTCAAGTTAAACAAATTGAATCGATTAAATTCATAAATACACATATAACATCATTGACACGTGCATTAGCAAAAGGAACAAATGTCTTTATTATGAAGTAGAAGGAAGATTACAACCAGTTGATCAATTCGTTGTCACTCATCCATCTTGAGTCCCATCCTCATCACATACAACATCAACAATCCAACAACATCACAGTACATGCACAATACTTCCAAGAGTTGTGATCTCACTAGCATAACTCTACTTAACACAAATTATTGATATCTTGTGCACTATGTTCGGTGCTATATTTATAAGTAGATGAAGGTAGTTTGACATAAATGAATAATTGAATGGCTTTCCTAAAAGTGGATGAAGAGGTTTCCTTGTTCATGGGAATAGGAGGATAATAGGTTTAATGACTTCATGGGTTCTAAATTCAAGGTTATCAGATTAGGTGAGAGCTGGAACAACTTCTAGAAGTCACTAGAGGTTGGGAAGATTCCCATAATCCAATGAAAAAATCGCTCCTAGTCAACCAACACACTCTAAATTTGGCCTAGATCTTCTGCAACGAAACCTTGCATGGGAGTAGATGCTCTGCAAAGAAGTTACATCTGTCTAGGGGTGCATTGATGGCTCAATGGGGCGCTTCAACTGGCATCTAAGCAGTGAAACGTTCATGAAGGAATACCATCAATGTGATGACTTGTTTAGGGCATGTAGCAACCAATTTAGAGTATGATAGACCCTAATGAATATTGATTTGTGTTTTGGGATGATTCCCAAATTAACCTTTAACACTTGGAAAGTTTTTATTAGTTCTCATCGACCAATATATGGTTGACACTTGGCATAGTTTAATGGTTCAATGTGGTTGTTTTTTATTGGTCCATGGTTTATTGTGGAGGGCCAGCGAGTGAGTACCATGTGGACCAACCAATGGTTGCCATGTGGCCTCCTCGTGGTGGCCAAAATTTTGTGAAGGGTCAAACCACCCTCCATGAGAATCGAAACCATGACCTATAACACATCAACAAAGCACTTTACCAATCCAGATAGCTTCATTCTTGTTTAAATATACTCCCAAACATATATTTAAAGGTTAACAAGAGCACATTTGGTGAAAGGGTCGGGGCTAAGCCCTAGCACCTGATCCCATCCAGCGTAATATGACCATGAGCGTGGAGAATTTGGGGGAAGTTTTAACCATCCTACAAATTTGATCGCCAATCAGGAAGGCCAGATTTGTGCATTGTTCCCGTTTTCTGGGCGCACCAGGCGGGTTTGGGTTGAATTGTAGGCTTATTAACAACAAAATTGGGCAGAAACTTAAAATAATGATATCTTACTCAATTTTTGGACAAAGGAGGTGCAAAAAGAGTCGAAACGGGGGTTTTTGACAGTGTTGGATCCATTGGAGGCATTAGTTTTTCTATTTGAGATTTCTAAAATCCTATAATTATAATTTTTATTATGAATTTAGATATCTTATCCAATTTTTATTGCAAAGTTTTAAAACTAAATTTGTTCAATTTTCTTTTCCGATCTTATAGATCTCAGAGAGAGCAAGAAGAGAGATTCAAACTCTTTATTCAATTAGAATGTGAAATTAAAAATACAAGTGAAAGTATTTGATCTCTTAATTCAGATTGTGGCTCTCAAAAATCTTATTTATTCTCCTTCTTCTCAAGTATTCCTTCTCTTTCTACATTTTCCTACAAATTATTAGTGAGATGGGTGGCTCTTATTACACCACCAATAAATAAAATTACAAATAAAATTAAACCTAACTTAAAAACTTAAAAAAAAAAAACATTAGCAAACTTGGTTTTATTCATTGATTCTACCCTACTCTACTCGAAATAGACAAATTGATCAAGTGTATGAATATTTCCAGTGTAACCATGCGCGTAACAGGAGTAAAAATATATTCATACTTAGTTCTGGAAAATATGCATTAAAACACATCAAAACTTGAAAAACCAATTGTTTTGATAATGAAATTAAGAAATAAGGTGATTTAATCCTTGATTGGAACCATCTTTCAATAAGGCCATGACATTCCTGATTCATTTCTTGGTTTAAATCACTTTGAATATCCTCCTTTAATATGTATTCCTCAGATTCTAGTTGTTTCTCCCCATCAACACTATTGCATGATTCTTCAGTCTCTTCAACAAATTGATAAGATGAATCAAAAGAGACTTGAAGATCTTCTTGTATAGATGGAGAGACAGATAAATTCTTGAATGCAGTTAAAATATACTCTTCTTGAGAAGCAGATATCCCAGTTGTTGCTAGAATTCGAGAGATTTCTTGGAAGGACATTCTTCAAAATCCTTAATTGTATGTGAATTACTCTAACTAATCGATAATTCCTGTCGTGCACACAGATTAATACAATTTTTTGAAAAATTATTGAAATCTAATATCCAAAATGATTTGAATATGATTTTAACCATGCATTTAAAAATGAATGCAACTATAATGAATTGTCTAAACCTTGAAAATAAAAAACTATGTATACCTCCCCGACAACGACGCCAAAATGTTGGGTGATTTAATTGTGAGTTAAATCCATGTCATTTAATTTGTCAACATGAGGTTTCGTAAACTAATGAGGTATACATGTACTATGTGTACTATGTGTTTATCTTTCAGATTAGTTTAATCTAATGCAATTAAAACTGATTACAAACCATAATAAATTAATCCAATCTAAGCCAAATCAAACCAAACATAAAGAAATTGAAATCACACTTGCATAAAGGAAATCACACTTCTTGAAATTGAAATCAACTTGCAGAATTGAAATCACACTTGCTGAAATGAAATCACACCACACTTGCATAATTGAAATCACACTTGCATAATTGAAATCACACTTGTATAATTGAAATCACGCCACACTTTCATAAATGAAATCACACCACACTTGCATAAATGAAATCAAACCTGCTGGAAAGTAAATCACACTGACTGAAAGGGAAAGGCGCACTTGCATAAAAGAAATAAAATAAAAAAACTATACTATGTTACCAATATGTACAAAGGTATGCAAATTGTGGTTGATGGGGGTCCTCCATTCCTTAACAAGCACACTGAACAATTATCACATCTTGGAGATTAAAACAACAATATGTATTTCATGAAGTTGGAGAAAATCTCCAAAGATATTACAAGAATGAATAGTTAATCAGTTTCCTAATGGGTGATAAGAGTTGGATCCTTTAAAGGATGCACTCCTATTTATACAAAAACTGAGGATAACTGATCAACTAATACAAATCCCTCAAATCTCTCCTAAATCCACATTTATCTCTTGTGGTTACAACCAATCATCTAAAAATGTAAGATACATATCCTCTCAAAATTCTCTTATCCGTGATTCTTCTCCTTTGAATGCGCATAGTTCATGATCCACATCCTCTAGAAATATTCCACAAATATTTATGAGTTTGAATTTGAAATTCAAATTTGTGTTTGGATGGTCAAATAGGACTGTTCTAGAATCTCCAAGTAGGCCTACAATCTCACAAAACTCACAACACTTTTAGATATATATGAAAACATGTTAATTTCATAATATTTTATCACAAATTCACTTAAATTACTTAACATTAATGACTTGGAAAATATTAATGTTAAACCCATATGATAATGAAAATGGTTACTTAATGTAAGGTTATTGTTGGCGAGGAAACAGGTCTCGCAGGCAAGACCCAGGTTTGGGGATTGGGGCCAACAAAGGAGTCTGATGTAGTCTAGAACCACGCCGACATTTTCACCCTACTCCGAAGAGCAGAGAGTTTCACCCGAGGCATGCTGCAACCACATGCAGAAGGAGAACAGATCGGTAGTGGCGGATGGATCTGCAACTCGAAGCTATCATAGAATCATTTGCATACATATAATCATACATAGAAGATCTTCTAAGGACATTATGAAAATACTAAGAAAATAAAATTTTAAGGTACCACAGACATCATGCATGCATGTAACTCATATAATAAGACAACAACCTTCAAGTATATTAATAACCTTTACATGGATCCACAATTACATCGCTCGATAGGAAGAGCTTTCCTTTCCTATTACAGATGTCCCACAAGACAGAGAGATAGATAATATAGCCATGATAGATCAATATAAGCCTAGGAACTACAAGGATGTTGTGCTCAGGACAAAGCTCTTCTGCAGCGTCTGCTCGAACCTCTTCAATCCCTCTGCATCCGAGCATATCTTCCTTTTCGGCTGGGTGACGACCTATTTATTCACCCGCCAACGCAACTGCTAGTTTCTCTTGTGTTCTTCTTCAACTTCTTTCGGCTTCTTTATGTTTCCCATGAGTTCCGCTATCTGTTCTCTGCCGTATCTTCTTTTCGTCTACACTTATCTGCATCAGTCTCATCAGCTATCTCCTATTCCTCCGCAACCTCGGTAGCTCCGTTACCTACCGTTGTTGCGCCTGCCATGTGTCGATCCGCAACCCAAAATCTGTTCCTTATTCAAAATTAAAAACAAGGGCCCCAACAGGCCCCGACCACAGTTTCTTGACTCGTCCTGAGTCAATTGTAAATCACTGTCTCCACCTCCATAGCTCCGCCGGACCCTGTGCCCTGTTCCTACTGCACACCTTCATTTTGCTGTCCAAACAAGGGCCCCAACTCCAGGACCTTGCTCAACGCTAAAGCCTTAAGCTCGTTGAAGGTTGTCACAGCATGCTGCCACCCCTGTAATAATGCATCCGTCTCTGTGGTGATCTTAGTGATAGCTTCCTCCTCGACGTTCACCGGTACAACACCGAATACCGTGCTGATTTGGGTTCCGGCCTCGGTGGCTAACTGCTACATTTTCCGAGCGCTGATTTGGAGGGGCTGGAGAAGCTCTCGAATTGCCTGCTTGGCTAATGTAGTACTGGCCTCTGTCTACTGGATCTCAATCTCTAGAGCATCTGCCTGAGCGTACAGCTGGTCCAGCTGCGAGGGGTCCGTGGCATCCTGAATTTCTTTTGAGAGTTGTTGCAGCTGAGCTGAAATGGGCTGAGTCTTTATGGTAAGGGCCATCGAGCATTCCTGTAGACCTTTCGGGAGGTCATAGGCATCTCGAGCTGCAGTACTGAGAGCTTCTTGCATCTTGGTTACCTGGCCCTGTTTCTTCGTAATCTGTGCTATGTAGACTGCCGCTGGGTTAGGCAGCGCTAGCCGTGCTGCTAACGCTGCCTGGAGCTCTGCGTTTTCCTAGTGGAGGTCGGTGAACGCCACCCTGAGGTGGATTTCTCGCTGTAATACATCTGTTTCTGACACATCTGCAGGCATCCGAGTGTAGTGAGCCGTTACTGCAGGCCATAGCCCCATGAACACCCTGGCCACTTCGTTCATCTAGTCCTGGAGCTACCCGTGTGCCACTGTGAGCTGCTCGCGCTATTCAGTAAGCGCAATTATCTACTGCTGTTGTTGCTCACACCTCTGTTGCAGCTTGGAGTGGAGCCTTTCTGCCTGCTGGGCTACCCTCTGAATGAAGTGGTACAGCTGAGCCGTGCCCCACATCTCCATGTTTTCGGCCCCTAAAGTACCTTGATCTGGCCGCCGCTCCTGTAGTGTTCGCCCACTGGCAACTGATCTGGTAGAGTGTCCTTGAGGGGACAGTGGCAGAGTTGGATGGGGTGCAGAGTCCGCCATATTCACGTTCGGCCGCTCCCCCTAATCTGTTTGGACGGTCTGCTGAAATGGAGTAAACTCAGGCTGTGCCCCAGCCGTGTCTGCAACTATTTGTGCCATCTGTATGATTAAATTAGAACAAGTGGTCTGGGGGTCCCCAGCGGGGTTGACTCGTGGTATCACGGCTGTACTTGAGTCGGCCTTGGTCCCGTGGTCCCCATTGATTAAGTCCCAGATTACTGGGTCTGATACGGTGGCAGATGAGTTGGATGGTGCGGATGAAGTGGTAGGTGGGAGTGGGTCGGTACGGGGTGGTGAAATACTGATGTTTATGAAGTTGGAGGGGTTAAGGGGAGGAATCCCGCCTATTGCCCCTGTCTCGATGGATGGTTCTTCCTAGATGGGTACCCCTGGGCTCAGTGGCCGGGGTGGATCCTCCTCAGTGAGGTCAACCACCAGACTTGACTCTATGGTTTTGGCCCTCTTGGCCTTGGGAGCCTTTAGGGGGTTTGCGGACTTACACTTTTCCCCTAGCAGGGTGGTCAAGGGACTTGGTGAAGTAAACAAAACATTAGGAATGGGGGAAGTGATGGAGGTCGTGCGGAGAAGCGAGGTGGACTGAGAAAGCTGAAATTCAGAAAAAATAGGGAAAGGAGTGGCACCGCTTGAGACTACTCGGAACACTTCATTGAGGCTTCATACTTGTGTGTTTAGTTGACGAATGAATGGGAAGAGCTGCAAGTTGGAGACCCTTTTTGCTGCATCCGCTTCCGATTTTCCAGGCAGTTGTTGTGGTAGCATCTTGTCGAAATTGTATGTGTATACCCCGCTTCGGACTTCCATCGCGACCCCCGACCACGAACGAACTTCGTTGTGGAAGGCTGCATCGTCGATTTGAAACTTCAGCGACCTCATATGAAATGTCTCTTCTGGCACGCAAGTAGGTTGGAGGAAGGTGTGCTTGTGGCTGACCCCGAACCAGACTTGCTCACTGTATCCGTCCAGCAGACTTTTGGGAATCCTCTGTTGGCCTGTCACCACATTAGTCATTAAACCATACTAACTCCGGAAGGCCTCTGCATTGACCTCTTTGGTGCTGGGATCCCCCGACACCTTCCATGGGACGAATTTCATTGCTAGAGGCTGACCTTCCACTATTTCTGACGGCAGCCTGATGAGGGGGGCATGCCACTGCCACATGGCTAGCGCGACTATCAAGTATCCATAGATGAAGCCCGTGGCCCTCTTGTAATTATCCTCGCATGCGTCGAACAGCTCCTTTAGTAGGAAGGAGCACCAGTTCAACTTGGCCCCCTGGACACAGTGCTCCGTGATGGAAATGGTGTCCAGGGTACATTACCCCTTGGTGTAGTGCCTCATTGTCTTACTGGCAATGAGGTAACACAAGATTCTGACTTCAGGCTTGTTTATGAGTTCCATTTTCGCTCCCTTTCCTCCCCTCCAGGTGCCATATTTTGCATAATAATCCGTGTCCCTTGACTTCTTTGCTCTTTTGGAGATGGTCTGGAATGCAGAGGAAACATTCGGGCCGTCCTGTGAGAGCCCTGTGAGTTGGTGAATGTCCTTGGCATGGATTGGAATTTCTTTGCCCAACCACAAAGACCCATTTTGAATTTGACTGAGCAAGAACTTGGTACATTGCATGGCTGCTCCTGTCATCCAAAATACTGGCAGGTTCCTCAAATTTAGTATGGAGGACTGCTGGATGCCTCGAAACTCAGGCAAAATCCTTGTTGCTGCTCGCTTTGCTTTTGTGGTATAGCTCTCCATGTACACCTGGCGTTTAAGCGCTGGGAACTCGAAAGAGTCTGTGAGGTCTGCATCGATGAGGGCAGCACTGTCATACTTCCCGACGAGGGACTCCATTTTATGAATCTGACTGTCGAGCTCCTGTTCTACTACTGCTGGATTGGCTCTTGTCATCTTCGTGCGGCGTTGAAACACCTTCAAAATAGTTCTTGGTCCTTTCTCTTGGCTCTTTGCTGCGGGACACCTCTTCTGCTCTGGTTCTGCTCCAATTTCCTTTGCGTTTTCAAAAATTTCTAACTCTAACTGGGATCTCTCTGGCATTCTCGTGCTTTTCTTCATGCAGGCTATGTAATTAACCAGCACGAGTGAGGTTGATGAGACCCCATAACGAATTAATTCCTACTGGCATCCTCCACGGTGATAATCGTGTGATTAGTCGCCTGCTGAGGTGTGTTCTGACATCTGCTAACGGTGGTATGGGGAAATGGACGGATGCGACGGATGCGGTTACTCCGAATTATGGAAAAATGATTACTGCAAGGTTACTTCTAATTATGGCAATTTATGTTGCAAATCTTGGTGATCCTACGGACTGACACAAGTACTTAATGAAATGATAGGGACTGACACTTGACACATTTGCTTATCCTACAGGGATGACACACTGGACGTGCCCCTCCCTGACCACAATCAATTGCGTTGCGGTCCCCGCAACCTAGCAGATATCGACGACTTATGCATGGACAAAAACCCACTACCTACTCTCATCCCGGGTGCAGGAGAGTTATTAAACTACTCTACCCTACGGACTTCTCTCGGGTGCGAGCATTATTAACAGAAATCGAAAGAAACTTAGTCATGGTAAGGCTTCAAACATGCGCCATTCACCCAGCTAGGTAAAACAATACCGTCCAGTTGAGCCAACCGAACTACTCCAGAATCTTTAATTTCGAAGACGAAGTAGGGTCCCAACCAGTGCATCTACAGTTTCCCTGGAAAATTTTGAAACCTGCTATCATATAGCAGAACCTTACCGCCAACTTGGAACGTTTTGCTCTTAATGTGGCGATCATGCCACGCCTTCTGCCTGGCTTTCTGAACTTTTTGATAGAACTCAGCAAGGAACCGTGCCTCGTCAAGTTCCTGTAATTCGTGCAGGCGTTCCTGGAGTGACTCCTCCTCCAAGAACTTTAGGGAGGTGGCAATCAGAAGGCTCGGTATGGTAAACTCAACAGTAATCACAGCTTCACGACCATACACCAACTAGAATGGTGTTTGATTCGTCAAGTGCTTCATCGTTGTTCTGTAGGCCCACAATGCAGCTAGCAACCGTTCATCCCAATCATCCTGCTTGGCATTGCAGATCTTCGTCAAACCCTTTTCTAGGATTTTGTTGAATGCTTCAATGGTGCCAATAGCCTGTGGGTGGTACAGGCTGCTTTTGTGATGTTGGATCATGAAGGTGTCCAACAACGATTGGATCGTTTCATTAATGAAGTGTGTGCCTTGATCACTGGTTAAGCTCCTTGGGCAGCCAAACCTGCTGATGATGTATTCAAAGATGAACCTAGCTACCGTATCTGCCATACAGTCCCGAACCGTCGTTGCCTCGACCGATCGGGTGAGGTAGTCTGTGGTGGTGATAATGTATTTGGCCTTTGAATGCCTGGCTACAGGGGCTATGGGGCCTACAAAGTCGACAACCCACTTCTCAAATGGTTGCAACACATTCACCGGGTGTAGTGGTAGCTTGTCTTGGTGAGAGGGTCTCCTTGTTATCTGACAGACATCACATTTCTTGACGAATGATTTACTATCTGCATGGACCGTCAACCACCATAGTCCAGCTTGTAGCACTTTCCTGGAGGTGGGTTTCGACCCCACGTGTCCTCCCGCAATGCCACTATTGTACTCCCACAGCACGGCTTCGCGTTCATGGTCGAGGACACACCTTCGCAGAATCCCATCAAGGCTCAATTTACACAACTACCCCGCAATCAGTTGGTATTCAGCGGCGCGGACGACCAAGTGCCATTTCTGGATCAGGGTATAGTGCTGAGGACACTTCCCGATGGTTAGGTACGTTGTGATGTTGGCCAAATAATCTGGTATGGCTTCTACCCGGAAAATATCAGCATCAGGAAGCTGATCATTGAGAGAGCCCTCGTTCTCACCCGTCTCCAACCTGGATAAGTGATCGGGCCTAACATTCAACCTCCTGGTCTTGAAAATCACGTCGAAGGTGAATTCTTGAAAGAGTAGGAGCCATCGACATATCCGTCCTTCCAAAACAGGCTTATTGACTAGGTACTTCAATGCAGAGTGATCAGTAAAGAACTTGAACTTACCTCCTAGGAGATAGTGGCAGAATTTCTGGAGTGAGTACACCATTGCGAGGGCCTCCCTCTCAGTGGTGGTGTAATTCCACTCCACATTGGACAACTTGCGGCTGGAAAATTACACTAGGTGGTCAACTGTCGTCTCCCCTGGTTGCGCCAAGACAACCCCAAGTGCAATACCGGAAGCATCGATATGCACATGGAACTGCTTCTCCCAATCTAGGTGAACCAGAATGGGCACGGTTGCCAGCTTCTCTTTTAAAGTGTTAAGGGCTAATCTGCAGTCATCCGTCCACTGGAACACCTCTGACTTCCACAGTAACTTTTCCAAAGGAGCACTTATCTTCGCATAGTTCCTGATGAACCGTCTGTAATAACTCGTGTGCCCTAGCAGCGACCGCAACTGCTTCACCGTTTTCGGGGCTTCCATGTGAACAATCACTGCTACCTTGGCGGGGTCGACGCAGACCCCTTGCCTGCACACCACATTTCCTAGGAGCATTCCGAATGGAATCGCAAAGATGCATTTCTTCAGGTTCAAGGAAATTTGCAATTGTCGACACCGATCAAACATTATGCGTAGAAGGGGTCCTGTAGACGGTCCAATCATCCATGTAGACTTCCAGGAACTTATGAATGTATTCCTGGAAAGCAACTATGACAATCCTGAAAAATACAGCAGGGGAGTTCTTCAACCCGAACGACATCACGTGATATGCAAAATACCCCCACTCGGTGGCGAATTTCATTTTCGTTTTGTCCTCTTCTGCGATGCGCATCTTATGGTATCCTAAGAACCCATCAGTGAAGGAGTAGGCCTCATTTCCTGCAACATTGTCCAATACTTCGTCACTAAATGGGGTATGAAATGGGTCATGGATGTAGGCATTGTTCAAACTTCGGTAATCCACACAGACACAGATTTCTGATTTGTCCTTCTTATTTTGAATGATGATGGGACTCACCCACTCTGCTTCCTGCACAGGAAAGATTAGACCTGCCTTCAGTATTTTTTCGATCTCCAGCTTAAATTTCTCCTTGATCCGCGGGTTCAACCGGTAAGGTCGATGCTTCACTGGCCTAGCGTCCAGTTTCAGCACAATTCACATTTCTCCGAGGTTCCCTTTGATGCCTTTTAAATACGCAACCAATGAAGCGAATAGGTCTTCGTATTCCTGGAGGAGACTGAAAATTTCCTATGTCGTCTCCTCATCTCAGTAGTCCCCAACTGTAGCCAGTTTGGGTTTTTCCTCTGTGCCGATGTTCAGTTTCTTTGTCTTCAGCGGAAGTAGATGGACTCCTTTAGTGGTAGGCTCTTCTTTAATGTTCCGTTCTCCTTCTGTCTCTTCCAAGTATAGGTGCCTCAGGTCCTCCAAACTGTCATTGTCTGGCTCTCTATCGATCCGTTAGCAAGCCAACTTGTGTCTGCCATCAGGATCCAGTACTAATGGCCTCCCGTCGGTGCCCGGATCATGGAAAAATAGTACCCCTTTTATGGCCCGTAATGCCTGGGACACCAACTTTGTCTTCTCCTCAAAATAAAAGCACTGAAAAAATTTGTTCGCAACCTCCTGCCAAGAACTGGTCCCCCGCTTCCTCTCTTCTTCTAAGTACCAGGCATGTGGGATGGTATCCAAGGAGTGGACAAACTAATGTACCCACAGCTCCTCCGAGTACCCTACACTAATCCACTACTCCTGACAGGTTTTCAGGTGGTCTCTCAGATCAGAAGTTCCTTGGTACCTTTGCTTGCTTCGAGGTCCTTCGTCTTCCTTGAACCGCGCCCTCAAAGCCTCTGCCACACAACTCCATCGCGACAGGTAGTGGCGGTGATTTTTCCACCACCTAGCTGATGTGAACTGTAGTGCCACGTCCAAAAGTGGTATCTTGTTTTCCTCTAGTACTTTGTCTTCGAATTTTGCAATGAAGGCATTTACTACTTTCATATTGGACAAGGAGGGGTACTCCCTTATCTCAGCCCCAATCTAATGGATTTTGGCAATACTGGCACATCTCCTCGTGTCGGTCTCATACCCACCTTGCTGCCAGTCCTCCCAAGCTAGTTCCGAACCCAGCTCCGAGCTCTGGATACTGCGCCAGCTTACGGAGCCGGTCACTGTCGGGTTAATGTAATCTTCCCTCTTCCCTACTGTCATCTGATAGAGGTTTTCCATAGCTGAGCATCTTCCCTATTATCTACTGTTTCTGTATATTGCAAACCTTGATACGGGTTGAGAGGTTGAGTGACTCGAACCTTTCTGTCTTCAAAAATCATCAGCTCCTTTTTGAGGTCGATGATGGCATAGTTTTCAAAATCCCAGTCGATTCCTAGCAATGCAGAGTAGGGATATTTGTCTCCCATAATATCGATTACCTCAAAATCCATGTAAGTCTTTACCCCTGCAATGTTGACCTCGACATCTTCGAGTCTGCTGATCGGCACAATGCAGTACTGGTTCGCCATCCTGAGCTAGATCGGCGAATAAGTCAGCTGTGGCCACCCTAGAGCTTCCCAAGTCTTCCGAGGCAGGATATTGACGTCGGATCCCAAATCGAGCATAGTGTCCCTGATCTGAAATCCTGCAACTTGCGTGTTTAACCAGAACTCTTTTCCCGTTCTTCTTTTGTTCCTCTTTACTCGTTGTACGTACTGGGGTGCTATTTCTGAGGATTCCCTCGCTCCTGAGCCCCCCTGCAGCACTTCCTCTAGGGTGTTCTTGAGCTGTTCCCGCATTGAAGCGTTGTCAACAATTTTGAGAAATAGGTGGAGCTGTTCCTCAATCAGAGCTCCTGTAGCGCTCTATTCTCCGGTATCTTTCTTCACAGGTAACTCAATGCCTTTGTCTCCCCCCAACTGGGCAAAAGTTTCTACAGCCTCCTGGAAGTATTTCTTTTGCGTTTTCGGCCTAATTAGCTGTTTCGGGGATGCGGGCCTGATCACCCGCATCGGCTCCTTCTCACGAGCATCCTCTCCCATTTTCTTTCTGCCCTACATTACTATGGCCACGTTCTACATGGCTGGAGTTGTTGTCCCCCGAGGTTCTGCATTTACCAGATTCATGCCCCTCTGTCTTACTCGTTCCTCCCACTTCTTGATAAGTTCAGGGCAGTCCTCTATCGCGTGGGTGTTCACGCGGCACTGGGAACACCACGGTCTTCTGGGTAGGGGCATTCCCGGGCCACATGACCCTCCTGATCACAGTTGTAGCATTTCAGTGGACCTCATCCCCCTGTGCGCCCCCTGCGCATACTACCTCCTATGCCTATGGGAGCCTCATTCACCCTATAGGAGGGCCGGTTCAATCGGTCTGCCAGTGCGTCGAGAGCTCTACACTGTTCGATGTTGTGAGTTGTGGAAGCACAGAACTCACAATATACATTGTTCGGAACATTGGAGTACTTCTGCAAAATCGTACATGTCCGAGGTTGATGACCCATCGTCCGGAAAATTTCACAATACTCTATTGCGGCTTGGGTTGGTTGATGTGGGAACCCTGCATACGGTTGTTGCGGCGGATAGACCCCTTGCGGGTTTATCGGCGCACCACCCCCGATAGGTGGAGTCCCCTATACTGCCACTACTGAAGGCCCCAGTCCTGGGCTTCGCAATCGAGGACACTCAGTTGCCACATGCCCTTCTACCAGGTAGTGTGTGCACCAGACATTCGGCCTACTTGGTCTTATAGGCTGCATCTCCTTAAGTTTTTCGGTTAGGTTAGAAATCTGATGTCGCAGTCCCAGTAGGGAAGGGTCTTACAGGGCCAGCCCTCCCCTATATTCTTAAGGGTAACACGCCATCGCCTCTATCTTCATAGCCTGTTCCAATGCATCTTGCAAGTTGTCGATCTTTTGCTGAGTGAGGGGGGTTCGCGTCAGGGGAAGTAGAGCCTTGATGAACTAGTCCCTCTGGTGATTTGGGTTGATCGGGTAGCTGAGTTTCCCGATCACATATTTGAACCTACGCATCAAATCCCACGCAGTCTCTCCTTCTCTTTGCTTGATCTCCCATAGTTCGGACAAACATTGTTGCTCTGTTTGGGGTAGCTTAAACTCTTTGACAAAGTCTCGCTTGACGTCCGCAATCGCTGGATTCGGGTGGGCCTCTGACCACTTTATGAACCAGCGTAATGCCCTCTCTCTTAGCATGGTTTGGAATTCGATCAGATTTCCTGCATCTAGCATCTGTTGAGCCCTCCATATGGCTTCAAAAAGGTACTAGTGTTGTTCCACATCGTCGTTACCTCGCCCAAAAAATTCTGGGTACCGGGTGAATGACCTCGCCATATTCACTTGCGGAGGTGTGACTAGAATGAACCCTTCGGGTCCTGGTTGCGTAATTATACCACTAGTAATTTCTATACTACCAGTAATGCTGCTATTATCAAGCGTCGCTGCTGACAATGGACTGCTATGCAATCGACTCAACTCTTTTAACTTAATGAAAATATCACTTAAAGGTTTATAGAGTACCAGGGGAAGGTAGGGATCCGTGCCATTCGAAATTTGGGAAGTAGGAATACCTAGAGATATGAATGTCATCCCTTCTTGGAATAACCGCTGCATCGCGACGTACCACTCGCCATCGGAAACTTCTTCAGGCCACACATCTGCATCTCCTTCATCAGACATCATCTCCCTCTTCCTCCTGGCTGGGCTCCCATGCACCTACCGCACTCCCACAATGGTCCCTCCCATCTTCTGGGGACCCACCTAGCCTTCCATATCCATTATCCTTTGAGGCGCCCCCTCTGTATCCTTCCGACTACTCCCTCGCCGTTTCAACTCCTGCATCACCCTTTCTCGCCACCTTTCGGTGATCTGTGCCCTCCGATGTGCACGTCGCTCCCTTAACCTCCTTGCAGTCTCAGCATCCATTCCCCCACTCCCCCGCTTCACGTTTCACGTAGCATTCGTCCCTCGAGCCCTTCCCCCAGCACTAGAGGTTTACGCTTCCATGCCCGATTTCTGGAATTCCATCAGCCCTTCGTCCACCATTAGGGCCTTAATCCACAATGGGATTTCCTTAAGCAACTTCTCTCTTAGGCTGGATCAGAATATAGCCTCGGCTCTGGAGAAGGACTGGTAGCACTCTGTGGAAAACTCCACAATATACCCGTCCAAAGTAGATTCTACCCAGAAATCTACAACGCGGGTCAACTCAGTATCCAGCTGATGTAGGGCCACCAGATCTCTGTGCACCCACTTGCGGTTGAGATTCCGCGATTTTTCCTTAGTCACCTTGGTCTGCAACCTCCGCAACCAATTATAGAGGTCGCTAGGGAATTTTCCCCAGAGAATCTCGTAGGTATCACTAGGGGAATCCGAGAAAAGGACTAGATCCTTGAGCACCTTCTCCTTTTGATTCGTTAGCTCTGCTTGCTGAGCTATGAACTGGTCCAGGTGGTTATCCCACCATCTCCATATTTCTCCTTCGAAGATCCTTGATACCATGATCTAGTTCCCCTAATGAAGTTTAGGGTCCCGGCAACGGAACCATTTGTTGGTGAGGAAACAGGTCTCGCAGGAAAGACCCAGGTTCGGGGATTGGGGCCAATAAAGGATTCTGATGTAGTCTAGAACCACGTCGGAATTTTCACCCTACTCTGAAGAACAGAGAGTCTCACCCGAGGCATGCCGCAACCACATGCAGAAGGGGAACAGATTGGTAGTGGCGGATGGATCTGAGTCTCACCCGAGGCATGCCGCAAGTGTACCTTGATGACAAGCTACCAATGAGGTATGATGTGAACTTATTTCAATTTATTTTGAATCTAATGGAAGTTATGTGCTTGCTATAGGAAGCATGGAAATGCCCGGTTGGGTGGTTGAAACTGACTGCAATAATTAGCAATGTCAACAAAAGGAATCGAAACATGCAACAATATGTTGGTAAAGCACTTCAGGAGCAAGGTCATTGTGGGAATCTACTACCCAATAGTGTCCATTGATTACCATGAGCATGCTATGATCAGTATGATGGTTTTGAGCCATGTATATGTCTTGGTTGTTTGAACTTCCGATGCGAGGAAACCTTCCCAAGGGATGGATTTCTCGGGAAAGGGGATGTCGAGGAACTTGGAAGGTGAGTGACTGCACGGAAGGGGATGACCGAATTTCCTAAGGGACTATGTAGCAGAGAAGGGAAGGATGAAGATGTATTTTATTTTTTCATTAGCATTGCCAAATGGAATAAGATGAACACTGGGAGTGTGCCCTGGAACAATGATCCTGTAACTATTTACTGAGGGTATAGTGGCATGGGATTGTAGCGCTGGACATTGGATGCAGCTTTGGCTCTAACAGTGTGTTAGGGTCCTATAATAATAGGGATCATAATTTTGAATTGGCTATGTAAAGTCTTGCAATATTGTACATACCTTTGCATTTCTGCAAATGCTTTCCCATATTAAAAAATGAAAAGAGGGTATGTCCTAAAATAATAATCAAAGGACCAAAAGAAAGAAAAAATAAAAAAGAAAGAAGATTATGAACCCCATAAAAAAAGAAGAAAAAATAAATTCTGAAATTGTTGCACGTTCAAATGCCACTACTCTTAGTTTAGTTTACTTATGCAAATAATCTGTGTGCAACTTGTTCAAAATGCCACAATTCATGATGATCATGCAATCTAATCTTGATCATTCATGCCTTTAAATTTTATGTTATGATAGTTAGTGAATAAATATCTGACCAAACCATTTAATCTTGGCAGATCAATAGTTAGGTAGAGAATAAAAATGAGCTCATAAGTTTAATTTGAGCCATTGGAAGATATAAGGTTAGAAATAAGTTAGTTTTCTTATCAAAAGAAAATAAAAGGGCCAGCAAGCTCAAATGAACCCAATAAAGGAAAGGAAAAAAGTTAGCATGAATAAAAGGGTAGGTAGAATACTTTCAAAAGTTCTATAAGAATCATTATGCTTATCACTTAAAAGAGAACTGCTAAGTCTCTAGAAAAGAAGGAGAGACAAAGATTAAGAACTTATAAAGACGAATACTTATGAAATGTTCTTACTTGAATCAATGAAGAGAAATTCATTACTTAACCCTTTGTCCCCTTTTCCCTCTTTATTCCCCCTTATCCTAACCCTTTTCCCCTCTTGGAAACCAATTACCCCTTCCCCTTGCTAAAATAACTTTTTCCCATTTGAAAACCCCCTTCCCCTTGCTAAAATCCCTTTCCCCCCTTAGAAAACCCCTTTACCCCCTTTAAAAAACTATATGTTTTCATAAAAATACAAAAAAACCCACTTTTTAAAAGTTTAAAGCGCAAAAATATTAAATGGGCCCCGCTTTGATTTGACACCTCTGTTGTTTTATAAACCCGACCCCACCATTGAAAGCTATTTCGTAACTTATCCCCACCTTCCCTCACGGTCTCATCACAATCATTCAATCCGACGGCTCATGTGGCTTTTCAGCCCCGCTCTGCCATCCTATGTTTATCACCAGGGGGGGGGGGTCCGAAAAGGACTGTTTTCCAAAACCATTATGAACATATGTGTCAGACTCATGTGAGTTCGGACCCCCCAAGCACAAAACCATAAACCACCATAACCCCCCCCAAAAACCATTTTCTAAATCCAACTATTTGAAATAATGGTTTCCCTCCGCAAATAAGCTTGCTCGCCTCACATGCAAACCCTTTTTTTCATTACATTTTGTTTTATTTTGTTGTGCGGGTGATTAACGGAACCACGAGATGGAGAAGCAGCTTGATACTAGTTCCATCCTGCTTACTCCAAACCCACAGGATAGGAATTTGAAAAGTTCTAGAGAAGAAGGCTTTACTCATCAAAAACTACATCTGACAATAAATTCAAGATTTTGTACAGGAAAAAAAAAGCTAGCATAGTCACTCTGGAAGTAGTTCCCATTATTGTTATCCACACAATATCTACATTAGCACCAGTATCTACATCAACACCAGCATCAACAATACCAATAGCCCATCCCACTGATGAGGCCAGCAGATTAATCAAAATTAAACCCAGTAATAGAGAAGGAAGAGACAATTGAAAGAGAGAAAATGAATTTTATAAGGAATGATACACCTACACCACATACATAAGAAACACCTCTGCCATAATCTTCCAGGGCAGAAATCATTCAAAAGTAAAATGAAAACTTCTTTTACCTCCAGCATGAGGTAAATCACATTTTTATAAATAAGAAAACATTTGCCAGATATTCAGAAGCAGATGAGATTTACCGCAGGATGATGAAAATCAAAATCCTAGATGAAGAAACATGGGAAAAGTGATGTGATTTACTGTAAAGGGTGAAATAACAGACAGATGAAAGAACATATAGGTAATAGCAAGCAAAGAATCAGGGCCAGATATCAAACAGTTGAAAGGTGTCACTATCTTTTTGTATAAAAATATTTTACTTTCCTAGAATAAATCCTAGTTGGTTGACAGGATATTTTTGTAATATATTGTATAAATACGTCATCATTTGAAGTATTAATGGTGGATTTTCTGAATATTTCAGTAGTCGACTGATCTCTTGCCTGAGGGTTATTGTACTAATTTCCAGTTGACAGACTGAACAAGTTATAAAGAGACTTTTATACATGATCCATGTGTTGAGCTATCTCAGTGAAGTATAAAATTTCAATTGTTTATGTTTTCTTTCTAAGTATTCCATAAACTTAAATGTGTTCTAAATCTGAATGTTATAACAAGAGTATTACTGCAGAATTTCCTTAAATATTACACTCTGCTTTTAAGTGTTATACGTTTCTATGTTTTCTTCTGATATCCGGTTTAGAGAATTCTTAATTGCCCTATGATCCCGATTGACTTCTTCACCCTTCTTCATTATCTGGTTTAAGGAATTCTTAATTGCTCCTTGATCCCGATTGAAATATCACTTCACCATTTAGCCTTGAGCTCTGATATTGCTCACCTATCTTGCCCTGTAACACTTTCTTTATAATTTGATTTTGTTCTTTTTCAAAGAATTTTGACTCCATAGCCCAATGGAAAGTGGAAAAGTGCTTATTCATCTAATTCATTAATCAAACCAGCCAATCAAAACCAATCGAACTAAGCATACATAAATAGCCTAATATTCATTAATCAAACAAAGTTAGATCATATAGAGAGAGCCCTCTCTGAGTTTAGGAAGGCTAGATCCTAGGCTCCAAAGTAGCTTTGTAGTTACCTCTGATATTTCTCTTTTAACGCTAAAAACAACCTTTGTAAATTTAGGAGTGATAACATAGTGGCGACCATACTAGGGAAAATCAGTCCCTTGATAACATAGTGGCGACCATACTGGGGAAAAACCAGTCCCTAGTTAAAAAAAATCTTAAAGGAAACAATTTTCCTCATTTTTCACATTAAGGTTTTAAAAGGTTGTTTGAATTTATCATAGTAAGTTCAAATTTTAGCTTATAAAATAAAATATTAGACAAGGGCTCATCCTGATCCATAGCCTGCTATAATTGTTGATGATCCTGACAGAATTTTAAGAAAACCTAAAATAGTAGAGAGTCAAGGAAGCAGTAGTGAGTTAATCAAAGAAAATTCACTTCCTAATGAGTTATCAAGCATACACGATATTCAATTTGATTTATCATTTGAGCATCCTTTATTTCGTACCAAATCTGAAAACTCAGTCCATGATATTGTAATAGACCCCAATTTTATTCAATTTATTGAATCAAAGAAAGATACAATACAACCTGATTTAGATCAACTGGTTTTAGATACTTTTGACAAACTTGATGCTTTAACCTAAACTTTGTTAAAAGACATAAACGAATCCTATTTTCAACAATCAGTTGAACTAGCTACCCTAACTGCTGCTACCCCTAAGCTCTCTGCAGTATCTTCAGAAACTGTAAATACAACTTCATTAAGTTCCACCTCACCTATAATATCCACCACACTTCATTCCCCAAAACCATTCATACCTCAAATTCCTATCCAACCTAAAGTTTCGAGTCCATCTCCAAGAACCATTGCTTTACCTCCCAGTCGAGCTAAAATCTTAGCCATGGCAGCCAGATTTTCCCCTTTGGTCTTACAGGCCCCTTTACATGCCATGCCACAAGATTATCAGAGTAAAATTTTTCAGTTTGATGGTACTGGTCAGTTTAATACTCAACAACATGTAGATAAAATGACAGATTATTTTGAGTTACATGAAGTTGATGAGGAAGATGTAAAAATGAGATTATTTGCACAAACACTAGCAGGAGATGTTAAAAAATGGTTTAAATCTTTCCCTACTGGCCATATCGCTGATTTAAGTGCTTTCCATCGATTTTTTATAAGTAGATGGGAAAGAAAGAAAAACCCTCTCCAAATATGATCTGAATATGAGAACATTAGAAGAGCTCCTAATGAATCTGTTCAGGATTATTGTATTAAGTTTAACAACATTTACAATGCAATTCCAGTAAATATCAAACCTCCACCAGGCACGACCCTAATTAAATTTCCGAATGGTTTTGACACTGACATGTCCTATCAGTTAAGAGAAAGAAACCCTGCAACTTTAGAACAGATGCAGAGTGATGCAGTTAGTGTAGAAGCTAACATACTAGCTAAAAGAGCTAGGATGAGGAATGAGAGGAGAGTGACCATTAAGGAAGAACCTTCCACTTCAGATGTTAAGATAGATAGTTTAGCTAAAAATTTATAAATATTAATGGATAGACTAGAGAACATGGAAAGAAAACCTCAGTGGGAAAATCAACAAGGTCCCCAAATTAGAAACCCCAACTTTAGGAAAAATCCTAATACTGTTAAATCGAGAGAAGTTGTCCTCGATCAACAGATTAGACCACCTTTCCAGGAAAATTATACTGAAGGTTCACAACAACATGAAGAAGACCAGGACACCCAGATAAACAAAATGGGAGTAAATAATGAAGATGCCATTTTTCTTACCAAGGAAGAACAAGAGTTTTACATGTTACAACAATTGCAATTAGAGTCTGGAGAGTCCTTTGACTACAAACAAGGCTATGAATATGCTATCAGCGAAGTTCATAAAAAGTATAGCCTTAGAAGCAAAAATAACATAGAGGTTCCTATTAAGAAATCAGTCCACACCCAAACTAAGAAAACAATAGAAGCTCCTATGACCAAAATTCTACAAATTCTCCCTAGAGAAACTCAAAATGCTTCCATCCCAAAGATTGTGGAAAACATATCAAATGCTACTCAAACCTTTCTAGACAAGGAAGTTGAAAACAAAACAGTTGACACAAACTGAATTACCAAGTGTTAATAAACAAGACAAAACCACACAAACCACAATTGGTAAAAATGAAATAATTAAATCAGGAAAAACTCAAATGCCATTCAATATCAAAATTGAGATAGCCAAATTAAGAATACCAGTTCCTTTAACAGAGCTGGTGGAAAATGACTCATACAAGGCACAAATTACTGAAACATTAAACATAGGTGAAGGTGAAGATGCTTTCAACCTCAATGATGATCAACTTGAGTTATTATTTGGTGCTGAAGTAGATGGAAAACATCAACAAGGGGGTGTCCCTCCATCTATATTAGCTTAAACATTCACGATAAAATATTACATAATGCTATGTTGGATTCAGGAGCATATCATAACTTAATTCCTAAAGCAGTCATGGAAAACTTAAACTTAGATATCACCAGACCCTACAAGGACCTGTTCTCCTTTGATTCTAGTCAAGTCAAATGCCTTGGCCTGATCAAAGATCTGTGTGTAACTCTAGTCTAGTGCCCAAAAAAGAGTAGCATTATGGACATAGTAGTGGCTGATATCCCTCCAAAATATGGTATGTTATTATCTCGCTCATGGGGAGAAAAATTACAGGGATCACTACAATTAGACATGTCATATGCTACCATTTCTGTGTTTGGTCAGCAAAGGAATCTATATAGAGAAACCTTGATGAAATACATGGTAAGTAGTTCAGACAAACCACAAAATTACCCTATCTATTCCATGCATTCTGATCTGGACTCATTTATCTTATGTAATTAAGACAATGACAAAGATAAAATCACATTTATAGAAGAGAAACACAAAAAAATCAATACTGAAAATTTAATTACCAATTCTAAACCCACAATAGATGAAAATATAACACATGAATCTTTGTGGCATTTAGATTTTGATGGCTCTGTAAACAGATTAGGAGCAGGAGCTGGAGTATGGATCTACAATTTAGAAAATGATCATTCAGAAGGACATGCTTTCAGATTAAATTTCAAATGCACCAACAACATGGCAGAATATGAAGCATTAGTGCTAGGCCTTAAAATAATAAGAAAAATTGGGGCTAAAAGAGTTTCCATCATGGGGGACTCAGAACTCATTATAAAACAAGTCAAGGGAGAGTACATCGCTAATAAACCTAGACTTAGGTGTTACAGAGAAACCATCCTAGACTTAGTAAACTGTTTCCTTGAGACTGACTTTGTTTTCATTCCAAGAAAGCAGAATGTGCACGCACATAGCTTAGCCACTTTTTCCAGCACATGCAGGTTTCCCTTTCAGCCAAATCATCAATACACGGCTGAGGTAAGACATAGACCAACCATACCTGATAATTTAAAGTATTTGCAAATATTTTCACTAGACACACAAATTCTTGATTTCATGAATTCTGAAGGAGAATTTCAGAACTGTAATATAGACACAGATTGTAAATTATATTATACCATAAATAATGAAATAGATGTAAATGGTGTAAATAAGATAGAACCAACTAAATTCACTAAACTAGAAATAGAACAATTAGAAACAATAGAAATTGAGGAATTAATCAATGATGAATCAGAAGTTTTAAACCTCAAAGACAACATTTTTCCTAAAGGATTAACCCCACTAAAAGACCTCTTTTACTCCAATGATGTAGCTAGAAAACCTAAAATGGAGCCTCTAAGGTCAGATATAGAGGAATGCAACATAGTAACAAAGTAAAATCCCAAGCTTATCAAGATATGTAAGACATTACCTCGAGTTGAAAAGTTGAAGCACATTAGCTTGTTTAAAGAGTTCCAAGATATCTTTCCTGGAATTATGAAGACCTCAAGTCTTATGATACCAACATTATCCAACATAAGATACCAATAAAAGAATATCAGAAGCCCTTTAAACAAAAGCTAAGGAGAATTAACCCTGTTCTTATGCCATTAATAGAAAAAGAAGTTAAAATGATGTACGATGCTCAAATCATAGCACCCATCAAAGATTCTGATTGGGTCTCTAATTTAGTCCCCACTAGAAAGAAAACAGGAGAAATCAGACTCTGTGTTGATTTCAGAAACTTGAACAAAGTATCACTGAAGGATAACTATCCCCTCCTTAAAATGGATCACATTCTTCAGAGGGTAGTAGGGCCATCCATAATTTCATTACTTGATGGATTTTCTAGATACATCCAAATCCTAGGCCAACCTGAAGATCAAGCTAAGGTTGCATTCACCACTCCTTGGGGAACTTTCATGTACTTGAAAATTCCCTTTGGACTGATGAATGTTGGAGCAACATTCCAAAGAGCCATGGACATAGCTTTTGAAAAGGAAATCCATGAATTTTTAGTCATTTACCTAGATGATATCACAATGTTTTCCAAGTTAGATAATGAACATCTAGATCATCTAAGAAGAGTATTCATAAAATGCAGAAAGTTTGGCATATCCTTAAATCCTAAAAAGTCACTTTTTGGATTAGAAGAAGGAAAATTTCCAGGACACATAATTTCAAAAGAGGGCATTAGAATTGACCTAGATAGAATAGAAGCAATCCTAAATATCACTCATCCTAGAAATATTAAAGAATTACAAGAATTTTTAGGCAAAATAAAATTTCTTAGAAGATTCATCCCTAACTTAGCAAAACTAATTAGAGATTTAAATAACACGTTAAAAAAGGATTCAATACTTAAGTGGAAAGTAAAGGCTAAGCAGTCAAAGAAGCCCTTACTAAAACACTTGTCCTCATAAGTCCTAATTTTAACAGAGATTTCATAATTTTTTCATTTGCTTCAAAGTACACCATTGCAACAGTCTTGTTGCAAAAGAACGATGAGGGCTATGAACAACCCATTGCTTTCTTCAGTAAAAATTTGAGAGATGCAACACTAAAATATAATATCATGGAAAAACAAGCTCTTATTTTAGTGAAAGACATAAAATATTTCAGAGTATACATTCTATACTCTCATATAATAACATATGTTCCAAACTCAGTTGTAAAGGACATTCTAACTCAGAATGGGCCTGATGGAAAAAGAGGCAAATGGATTGCCACAATACTAGAATATGACATTGAGATCAAGCCTACAAAATTAATTAAAGGCCAAGGTTTGGCAAAAATCATGGCTAAATCGAATTGTCAAGCCTTAGACATAAATTTCATTGCTGCCATAGATGATCAAGAAGAGATGGAAACTCCAAAAATCAATGAAGCTTTCATAGATTCACCCTGGTATGCAGATCTTACATTTGTTTTACTCAACTTACAAGCTCCTCCTGGTTTATCTAGAACCAAAAGTAGATTCTTAAAAATGAAAGAAATGAAATATTGTATCTTAGATAATGTTTTATTTTAGAAATGTCATGGTGGCATCCTATTAAATTATTTATTAAAAGATGAAGCTGACAAAGTCATGTAGGAATTTCATGCAGGAGATTGTGGAGGACACTTATACTGGAAAACAAATGCTAAAAAAATTTTGAGGGTAGGTTTTACTGGCCCACCCTTTTTGCATATGTCAGAAAGTATGCGAACTCCTGTCACAAATGTCAAATATTTGAAGGGAAGAAGAAACTCTTACAATTACCCTCAAACCTATCTCAGTATAAATGTCATTTCAACAATGGGTTTTAGACTTCATTGGTGAGATTCACCCACCCTCCTCTGCCCAACATAAATGAATATTGATAGCTACTGACTCATTTACCAAGTGGATAGAATCCATCCCTTCTAGATAGGCCACAGGCTTTGTCATTATTTATTTCTTGAGAACAACATCGTTTCTAGATTTGGATGTCCCCAAAATCTCATCACTGATAATGTTGTTGCCTTCAAATCCAAGAAAATGATAGATTTTTGTAACCGATACGATATCACCCTAGGCCATTCCACTTCCTATTACCCTCAAGGTAATGGACTAGCATAATCTTCAAACAAAATCCTAGTCAACATCATCAAGAAGTTATTAGAGGATAACAATAAAACCTGGAATAAAATGTTGGTGAATGCCCTATGGGCAGACATACTAACTACTAAGAAATCCATTGGTACATCTCCCTATAAATTAGTATATGGGATGGATGTTGTTTTCCATCTTCATTAGGGGTTCCAGTAATGAAAATGATTCAAGAGCCGCAAGTAGAACCAAATGACATCCAAAGGAGGATAAACCAAACAATTCATTTACAACAAAATAGGGAAGAAGTTTAAATCTAATCTCAAGTAATTCGAGACAAAATCAATAAGATCTTTGATAAGAAAACTAAAGCAGATGATTTCTTCATAGGTGATCAAGTCCTAACATGGGATTCCGGAAGGGAAGACAAAGGGAAACATGGGAAATTTGACTATCTCTAGAAAGGCCCATACATTATTTATGGTTACAGAGGAAACAATGCCTTTTTCTTAAAAGAATTAAATGGAAGAGATCTACCAGGTGGACCAGTCAATGGCCAAATGCTGAAGCATTATTTTTCACCAGACTAACCAGTAGTTCATTTTTTGTATTTTAGTCATTGTAAATACCATAGCAAAGTTTAAATTGGAGTGGATGATTATCTTGTAAAGTTGAAGCCCAAAGAGGAAACCATAAGCTGTAAAATATATAACATCATATGTTTGAATAAAGGAGATCACAAAAATCAGTTCTAAGCATTAAAGCAAAGCCAAATTTCTGAGGCCACTGATCAGAAAGTTCTTGACATTTCACAAGGAGATGCCATCCCTAAGTGGAGCCACTGTTAGGGTCCTAAAATAATAGAGATCATAATTTTGAATTGGCTATGTAAAGTCTTGTACTATTGTACATACCTTTGCATTTCTGCAAATGTTTTCCCATATTAAAAAAAGAAAAGAGGGTATGTCCTAAAAGAATAATCAAAGGACCAAAAGAAAGAAAAAATAAAAAAGAAAGAAGATTATGAACCCCATAAAAAATAAGAAAAAATAAATTCTGAAAGTGCTGCATATTCAAATGCCACTACTTTGCCACATATTTCTTTAGATTCATCCAATAATAGAATATCTTCACTTCAGTAAATGTATTCTAGTAGCATGGGTGACCTGAACATGGTTTCACATGAAACTCCCTCAAGATCACCTTGTTGAGCTCACTCTTGTTCGTTACATATATCTTGTCTCTAAATCTGTCCATCTGTTGTGAGACGATAATCCAAATCCTGTACACGTGTACCTATACCTGTGCAAACACATGTACCTATGCATGTACCAACACCTATACCAACAGATGTACCTGTACATGTACTTTGATGCAAAGATCTTATCCTCTAACTCTGTCCCATAAGAGCTCATCATTGTTAAGTGGTTTACCTGTACCCTCCTACTAGGAGCATTTGCGACCCTATTCTGCTTTCCTTTGATGTACCTAATCTTGAAGTCAAACTCACTGATCATGCCCAACCATCTAGCTTTCCAGGCATTGAAATTCGACTGATTAAATAAGTACCTCAACCCAATGTACTCATATAAGCAAACTTCCTACAAAGAAGATAGTGCCTCCACATCTTCAATGCTTGAATGATCGTTGTTAGCTCAAGATCATGTGTTGGGTAGTTCTGCTCATTTTCATGTAGCTTTTGTGAATCATAGCACACCACTTTTCCATCCTGCATAAGGACCCCACCAAGTCTTCTCTTGCAAGCATCTATACACAATACAAATTCCTTGCCTGGATTTGTATATTTAGAATTGGAGCATGTGTCAACAACTGCTTAAGCTTATCAAAACTAGCCTCACACTCCTCTGTCCAATCAAACTTCTTACCTTTCCGCTCCAATGATGTAATAGGATAAGAAATCTGTGAGAAGTTCTTGATGAACCTCTTGTAGTAAACTGCCAATCCCATGAATGATCTCATCTCATCTAAATTCTTAGGATATACCCACTCCATAATGGCTCTTATCTTCTCTGGATCTACTGCAATGCCTTCTTTGGAGACCACATGTCCCAAGTAGTGTAGCTAAGCCTGGAATAAATTGCATTTGTTGATCTTAACATACAACTGATGCTCTCTCAACAACCTCAAAACTGTTTCCAAATTCTTGACATGCTCTTCCTAATTTTTAGATTATACCAATATGTCATCAATAAACACAATCACAAACTTGTCCAAATAAGGATGCAACACACTATTCATCAAACACATAAATGTAGCTGGGGCATTAGTTAAACTGAATGGAACTACAAAAAACTCATAATGAACATACCTGGTCCTGAATGCAGTCTTGTAGATGTCCTCTTCTTTGATGCGTACCTGATGCTATTCTGATCTCAAGTTGATCTTAACAAACATTGCTTATCCCTTTAGCTGATCGAACAAATCATCAATCCTTGGTAATGGGTACCTCTTATTTATGGTCACTTTATTCAACTTCCTATAGTCAATGCATTCTCTAAGAGGGTCATCCTTCTTCTTTACGAATAACTCTGGTGCACCCCATGGCGATACACTTGGTCTAATGTACCCCTTGTCAAGCATTTCTTTTAGCTGCAAATTTAGCTATACCAACTCAGGTGTGCTCATCCTGTAAGGTGCTTTTGATCCCGAAGTTTCCCTTGGCATCAACTCAATATAAAATTATACCTCCTTGTGAGGTGGAAACTTGGAAATCTCTGTTGAAAACACATCTTGAAACTACTGCAAAACTGTGGAAACTCTATCTGACCTATGTCTACTAGGAGACCTACTCCCATATGCCCCATTAGTTTTTTCCTCCTATCCATAGCTGATCATAAGTGGACCTTGTTTCTCCAAATCTAGCAAGCTCTGAAGAAGTATTTCATTCACCTATGGTTGTTTCTCTTGTGCATGTATGAGCTTTTCATTGTCTTAATTAGAACTCCTTATTTCTTGCTTTAGGATTCTCAATGTGTCCGCCAAATTAGAAGAGTGCCCACCATGCTGCTCATATGACTCATGGGGGGAGTCATGGTAGTCTACCATATTTTTACCCATGTTGGTCTTTCTCATGCAAGGTATAATATGTTAGCTAAACCAAATAACAATAAACCAATGTACCTTAGTGTAATTTAGGGAGGATACTTCTTTCAAGATCAATCAATCAGTGTAATACATGTATATATATATGATCATGACAACATATAGACATATAATGTCTAGGAATATAAACATATAAATGCCATTCTAGTTGGATTCGAGTGATCCATGCATGACCATACCAAATTCACACCAATGCAAGTTTGACCACACAAACAACCATAAGCAGGAAAAATACATGAGCATAAGAAACATGTAACCTAGCATGACCGACCAATGCATATTCAACATATAACATTACACAAGCAAACATGCACAACCAATACACAAGCATGACCCAAATGTGACATAGCATAACTAAGCAATGCATATACAACATGTAAAAATATGTAAGAAAGAGTGTACGTGTTGGACCCTATTTTTTGGTGGGCGGACCTGCCCATGGTTTTGTGCATGGGTTTGCACATGGTTTTGGGGCATGATGGTTTTCGACCCCTGGTATTTTGTAGATCCGGCCAAGGGAACTACGACTATGTTCTAATCTAGGGTTAATGGATTGGGGTTTATGTATGCTTCAACATGTATATATATCTGTTGTAACACTAAAAGGAATATAATGAAAAATCAAGCTGGTCGTCCCGATTTGGGATCTAGGGGAAAATCTCTGTGTATATCTCTTTTATGTTTTATGCTCTTGCTATTGTTTATTTTCTGTTTTAAGATTTGTTTGTATCTAATTTATGTACAGGGTTAAAACCTACATTTAGTATCAGAGTTGTTTTCTCGGGCCTGAGGTAGACCCTGATCAGTGGGAGATCTACGTGATCGATTCTTGCAGTGAAAGAAGATGGAAAGAAGTGGAAAGATAGAGATTGATAAATTTAATGGTCAGAGTTTTGAGTTGTGGAAGCTCAAGATGGAGGATTTGTTGGTGGATAAAGATTAGTGGATCGTGATAGATACAGGTACTAAACCAATGACAATGTCAGATGAATACTGGAAGAAGTTGGATTAGAAGGCGAAGAGCACAATACAGTTGTGTGTCTCAGATTTGGTATTTTTGAAAGTATCTGGGGAAGCTACGATGAAGGATTTATGGGAAAAACTTGGGAATTTGTACCAATCTAAGTCTCTGGTGAATAAATTGTTCCTACGAAAAAAGCTATATAACCTGAGGATGAAGGATGGAGACTCGGTGACAGAGCATCTGAATGCCTTCAATACTGTGGTAAGCCAAATATCATCTGTTGATATTAAAATCTCAGATGAAGATAAGTGCATCAGTTTGTTGTGTTCTCTACCATATTCGTGGGACAGTTTGGTTATTGCAATCGGTAGCAATACAACTACCTTGAATTTTGATGACATTGTCTTAGCCTTGCTGTCGGAGGAAATGAGATGGAGAAATATGGAGGGGCGAAATGGAGATGCCTTATCTATACGAGGAAGGTCCCAGCACAGAAACAAGAATAAGGTTTTGAGTGGGAGATCTAAATCTCTAGGAAAGTTTGTAAAGGTGTGCTAGAAATGCGGAAAGGAAGGGCACTACAAAAAGGACTACAGATCTAAAGCTCCTGAGAAAGGAAATGGATCTGATGATGCTCCTTCTACAGAGGCAAAAACCACCTAAGATGAAGGCGGGGATGTGTATTTGGCTTCTTCTTCAAATACACATGTAGATCATGAGGCATGGTTGATTGACTCAACTGCATCCTTTCACCTCACTCCCCATAGGGAGTGGTTCTGCGAGTATGAGAAGTATGATGGTGGTGATGTATTCTTAGGGGATGATAGGAAGGCCAGAATCATCAAACGTGGAAAATTCAAGTTGAATCTGCAAGGTGGAAGGATTAGAACACTTCCTGGTGTTCTGCATATTCCTGCATTGGCCAAAAATATGATTTCTGTAAGCGAGATGGATGATGCAGGTATAAAAATAGTGTTCGAGAAAGATACCTGCAAGATGGTTTAGGGAGCACTGGAATTAATGCGGGGATTTCGGATTGGAACTATGTACAAGCTTGAGGGTAACACTATTATTAATGGGTGTAATAGTTATGTGGTTCCTGAAAGTGGAGCGGAAAGCCTAGCAGTCTCTGGAGAAAAGACCATGCTATGGCATCAAAGGCTTGGACATATTGGAGATAAGGGCCTTCGGATAATGCATGGAAATGGTATGGTAGAAGGTATGTCTAATTTCTCTTTGGATTTTTATTTCTGTGAACATTGTGTATATGGGAAGCAGAATCGGGTGAGTTTTCCTTCTGGTGCTAAGAGGGTGAACAAGATATTAGAGCTTGTGCACAGTGATGTGTTTGGACCTGTGTCAGTTCCATCACTGGGAAAGTTTGCGTACTATGTTTCATTCATAGATGAATTCTCAAGGAATACATGGATATATTTCTTGAGGAAGAAATTTGAAGTCTTTGACAGATTTAAAGAATTTAAGGCTCTGGTGGAAAACTAGATAGAGAAGAAGATAAAGGTGTTGAGGATAGTTAATGGCGAAGAATTCTGCAAGAAGGAATTTGAAGAGTTCTGTAAGAAGTGTGGTATAGAAAGGTAGAAGACTAATCCATACACACCTCAGCATGCTCAGTGGTAGCAAGTTAGGAAAATAATTCTAGGCAGAGGCAGTGGAGACTGCATGTTACCTAGTTAACAGATCACCTTCATCAGCGTTGGAGGATAAGACTCCACATGAGGTATGGACTGGTAAGAAACCCTCTCTTTCACATCTGAGGGTATTTTGATGTGATGCATATGTACATGTTCTAAAGGAGAAAAGGAACAAGTTGGATAATAATTCTGAAAGGTGCATCTTTATTGGGTATAAGGATGGTTTAGAAGGTTACAAGCTTTGGAACCCCAAAACAAGGAAAGTTGTGTACAACCAAAATGTGGTGTTTAGAGAGGTGAAATATGTTATTAAACATGAATTCATACCAGAGGAACTTGAGAAGATAGATTTTGATCTAAAGGAGGATGAATCAGACTCTACAACAGAAGAAGATTCAGAAGAGGAAGAGCCATAAACTCCAGTTGTGAGAAGATCATTTCGGGAAAGAAGGTAGCCAGAAAGGTATAGTCCATCTGCTTTCTGTTCAAATTTTTCTTTAACTATCATTGATGATGATCCCAGAACTGTCAGGGAGGTAGTGGATTCAGAGGATGGAAAAATCTGGAAGGAGGCCATGGTTTATGAAATGGCATCCTTGCACAAAAATGAGGCATGGGATCTGGTGGAGTTGTCGGCTGGAAGGAAGCCCATCGTGAGCAAATGGGTGTTTAAGAAGAAGATGAATGTAGAAGGAAAAGTGGAGAAATGAAAATCTCGATTGGTAGCAAAAGGTTATTACCAGGTGTCGGGAATTGATTTTGGTGATATTTTTGCTCCTATTTCCAAGGTTACTTGTGTTAGATTACTTTTATCTATTGCTGCTGCATTTTATTTTGAGGTAGAACAGATGGATGTGAAGACAACATTTCTTCACGGGGATCGGGAAGAGGAGATCTACATGAAGCAACTTGAAGGCTTTGCGGTGAAGGGTAAGAAAGAACTGGTATGCAGGTTTAAAAAGCCTCTGTATGGGTTAAAACAATCACCAAGGATGTGGTATCATAAATTTGATACCTATATACGGGGACTTGGCTTCACCAGAAGAAAAGAGGATCACTGTGTTTATTTCAAATTAATTGGTGACTGTGTTATTTATTTGGTCTTGTATGTGGATGATATGTTGCTGATTGGAAATGAAAAAGAAATTATCCAAGATTTGAAGACCCAATTGTTCTCTAAACTCAACATGAAGGATCTTGGTGCTGCAAACTATATTTTGGGCATGGAAATTAAGAGAGATCGGGAAAAGAGGAAGCTCTGGTTAAACCAGAGGAAGTATGTCAAGACTATATTGCAGAGGTTCAAGATGCAGGATAGTAAACCGGTGAAGGTTCCTATTCTTGTAGGTGTAAATTTGTCTGCTGAACAGTGTCCCAAGACACAAGAAGAAGAGGAGGATATGTCCCATGTTCCATATGCAAGTGCAATGGGTAGCCTGATAAATGCAATGGCTTGTACTAGACCAGACATTGCACATGCAGTGGGAGTATTGAGCAGGTTTATATCAAAACCAGGGAAGGAGCATTGGACAACAATGAAGCGGGTTTTCAGATATTTGCGTGGCACTAGTGATTATGGTTTGTGTTACTAGGGAAGGCCAAGATTGGACAGAGTTTTGGACATCCATGGTTTTGTTGATGCAGAATGGGCTAGAGATCTAGACCAAAGAAGATCTACAAGTGGGTATGCGTTTAGCCTTTTTGGAGGTGTAGTCAGTTGTATGAGTAAAAGACAGTCTGTAGTGGCTCTTTCAACTACAAAAGCATAATACATGGCAGCCACTCATGCAATCAAGGAAGCAGTTTGGTTGCAGAGATCGTGTTCAAGTATGGGGTTGGTGCAGCGGGCTATAAGGATAGACTGTGATAGCCTACAATTTTCTTGGCTAAGAACCTTGCTTATCATTCAAAGACAAAGCACGTTGACGTTCAATATCACTTTGTGAGAGATATGGTTGAGGATAAAAGGGTGTTGCTGGTAAATGTGGACACTTTGAAGAATGTTTCAGATGCATTGGAAAAGTCTGTGAGCACTCATAAGTTATCTTGGTGTAGAGAAACAATGGGTGTTTCAGAGCTGGGCTAATGACTAAGCTCTCTTGTGGCCCCCTACGGAAAGAAAACAACAAGTGGGAGAATGTTGGGTATGTGTTATATTATTTCCACGATTAGTCGCATGCACCAATTTTTTGGACCCTATTTTTCAATGGGTGGACCCGCCCATGGTTTTGTGCATGGGTTTGTACATGGTTTTGGAGCATGATGGTTTTCAACCCCTGGTATTTTGTAGATCCGGTCAAGGGAACTACGGTTATGTTCTAATCCATGGTTAATGGATTGGGGTTTATGTATGCTTTGGCATGTATATATATGTGTTGTAACACTAAAAGGAATATAATGAAAAATCAAGTTGGTCGTCTCGATTTGGGATCCAAGGGAAAATCTCTGTGTATATCTGTTTTATGTTTTATGCTCTTGCTATTGTTTGTTTTTTGTTTTTATGATTCATTTGTAGATAATTTTTGTACAGGGTTAAAACCTACAGTACACACAATACATAAAGAAGAATAACACACAATCATTCATACATTCATGACAACATGTCAACAACAACATTATCAACACTTCCATGGCGACACCACTGCCACTATGGCCAACACAATGCGGATGCAAAAACCACATACAACATAGGTATGAAAACACATAAGCAATCATCATAATGCATGATCAACACACTACCCATCTAGTCCAAGAGTTGAACCATGCTCTGATACCACTTTGTAACACCCTCTTCCCACATATACCCAAGTAATCGGCCAACCGGGGTAAACATGTGACGAGAGGCTACTAATATGAGATTCAACCTCCTAGATGACCTTGAGGAAGTGGAACCACTGAAAACCTGATAAACAGACCTTACACTGCATCAACAACACCTCCAGGAGGTAACCCAACCTCCCAGACCTCTGAACCCTGAAGGGGGATTGATTTTTGACAAATTTAAGCCTTAGTTGCGGGAATGTAAGGGAAAGGGAGTGGCTAGAAACCTATAACCACGTGCATGACAAGGAAAGGTCGTGGCCAGGGCCCTAAAAAGTTAGTTATGTGCCTGCAACTTCGGGATTCGTGCCATTTTTTTTAACTCCAGAGCCTTCGTAACTACCCAGAACTTCATGAAACTTTAGGAGATGTTAAATAGCATTGAAACAAAGGTATGGAAGCAATCACATCATAAGGAACTCATCTGGAACCTCCTAGCCATGACAATCATTTCTTCAAACATGTCACAAACATTGCATTTATAGGTGTAAACATGAGATTCAAATATAGGGGTCTCATTCTTACCTGAGAATCACTAAGAAGCATTTCTCCCTTACATCATAATCTGCAATACAATCTATTTAACCATATATACATTGTGTATTTATTTCAATTAAAATCATGGATAAAGCCATACATCATCACTGATAAAATACATGCTTATAACCAACATAATAACAAAAAAATTACCATGGATACAACAACAATATAATCCACATAATAACCAATGCATTTGCATATCAAATACCAAAGGAATGAGCTTCTCATTAATGAGTGTAAAAACCAACAAAAAATGAGACTTCCACATTCCACCTGAGCATATATTGGCTGAGCCAAAACTCTCTTCAGCCAATCACCCCCGCGCCATATTCCAAGCATGAATGTGGGACTCAAACCGAAAGAACCAACTAGGGCATCCCGAGGCTAAACCACCTCACCCTCATCAATCATAAACCAGGATTTACCATGATCTACACCCGATCACTAGGCCAACACAAGCATGGATATCAATGGATTCTCTCCACCTAAACTGTGAGGAATTTTCCTGTATACTAGTCTCTAAGGATTTATTGCAACCCACAGTCCGAATCAGGGGTCAATAGCCCCTAAACCAAGACATATTCTCTAAGCTTTACCACAATCCAAAACCCGAGATTCCTAGGCCTGAAATGGAGAGAAAACCACCTCCTCTCAGGCTTTATCGCAACCCACACTCTGAATCAGGGGTATCTGGGAACTAAACTGAGGCAACGAGAAAAATGTTTCTATAATAATTTGGAGATACACCTCACTCAGCTTCGAATCCATCTGGTAATCTAGCTAAACAAGAACATGAGAACTCCACAACACCATGGCTATCCGAAAATGGAAAGACTAGGTTGAATACACTATCACACCTGGAAAAAACCCATGCCAATCCAACAAAAAACAACATTAAATACCATGCATGCCAAATATAGCAAGGGAATCATACATTCAAATCAATACCTACAAAGAATCTTGTTGTACCTACTTGATTCATGCTCCTCCTTGCTTGCTTCCTCCTTCTTCTTTATTTCTTGCCTTTCTTGCTCCAATGAGAAAATGCTCCAAAAACTCTAAGTGTCCAAGTGAGAGAGAGAGAGAGAATAATGAGAGAGCTCCAAAAAATGCACTGAAAAAAGGTAGAAAAAGCTTGCCAACTGATCCTCAGAAGCCTTTTATTAATGAGGCCTTTATTTTCTTCATTTTCCATTATTTTCCTTCATTTTCCTCCTCACATGCAACATGTGACCTTTCATCTCCCCTTTCTCCTAATTTCCATTATTTTCACAAATAAATGTGCCAAAAATTCCATTTTTCCTTTCCAAAGCCTCTGCCTTTGTCTTTGTCAATTTCCTTACCCATAATAAACCAAATTAACACCCCCTAGGATGTTTCGCCCAACATTCAGCTTGGAATAAGTGTCCCATCAACTGTGGTTATTATTTTTAACTTTATTACATGGAATTTTCACCAGGGATGTTACAAAGTAGATGTGTCATGAATGAAGTATTCAAGACAACATGATCAATGAAGAATACAACCAAAGTATAAGAGATCAATTTGTAGCAAAATCACATACTCCAAAGAAATAATATATACATGATTAGGAATTGGGTCATTTTCTTTATTTTTCTTACGTATTTTTTTCCAATAATTGATCGTTAATTAAATGCAACAACTATGTTTATGTACACTTTTAGATGCAATCTCTACGTGATAAGTGGGTCTCATGTAATCAACACTCTTAGGTCATGGTTGTGTTGAATACATCATGTGAGTGCTTCATATATTTGAGTATATTTCGATAGCACTTTGGTTTATGTAACAACCCTCGTTAAAAATCCATGTAATAAAGTAAATAAAGGAAAAATAAAACCAAGGTCAAGGAACACATATTCCAAGCTGAATGATGGACAAAAAATACTATTGGATGTCACTTTAGGTTTATTATGGCTAAAGGGAAATTGGTAAAGTAAATGACAAAGGCTTTGAAAAGGCAAGAGGCATTAATTAACATTTTATTTATGAAAATAATGGAAAATAGGAGAAAAGGTAGGTGAAAGGTCACAGGTTGCATGTGATGAGTAAAATGAAGGAAAATCATGGAAAAATGAATAAAATAGAGGCATCATTGGTAAAAAGGCTTCTGAGGATCAGTTCATGGCCTTTTCTTGGCTTTTAACAATTCATTTTTGGAGCTCTCTCTCACATACTATTGCACACATAGTATTCTTGGAGCACTCTAGCATTGGATTAGGGAAAGCAAGGAAGGACAAAGAAGTTAAAGGGAAGCAAAGATCAGGCAAGGAAGACTTGGATCAAGATGCTACAACATGATTACTTGTAGGTATTGAGTTTCATGTATGGTTTCATTGTTAATTTTGGCATGCATGGTACATGCATGCATGTATTTGGCTCTCTTTCTATCATTGGAATGGGTTTTTCCACGTGTGACAATGGTTTTCAGCCTTGCCTTGCCATTTTTGGATAGCCATGGTGTGATGGGCTTTCTCTTACTTGGTTGAGTTGGATTGTCAGATGGTTTGAAACTAAGTGGGGTGATCTCAGGAGGAAACACAAGGCCTAGGAATCCCTTAACTGGTAATGGAGGGATACACATTAAATTTTGGTTCTGGATACCCTCATTAGGCCTAGGAATGCCTTGACCATTTATGGGGGGATACACGGTAAAGACTAGAAGTTTATACTTTCGTTAGCACTAGGAATTCCTTGGCCAGTTATTGTGGGATGCACAGTCAATCCTAGAGGGTGGAGACAGAAAAATTACTCACGGTTTAGGTGGAGAAATCTAGAGGTATCCATGCTTGTTAGGGCCTAGTGATCCCTTGATATGTATATGGCGGGATTGTGGTAAATCCTAGTAGTGTATGTTTCTTTTTTGGGCCTAGGAATCCCTTGAAGGGATTGCGATAAATCCTGGTTGTATAGGTGAGGGCTTAGGCCTAGGATTCCCTCGGTGGATTGTGGTAAATCCTGAGGAATCCATAGTTGGTTTTGTTGTGAGTCCCACATTCATGCTTGGAATATGGCACGAGGGTTATTGGATGAAAGAAATATTTGGTTCATCCAAATCTATGGTTGGGTGATACATGGAAGTCCCTGAACTGCATGCATCTTGCATATGTTAATAAAATCTCTTTCCTCTTGTGTATTATGTGTAAATGTGTTTGTTAGTATGTGGATATAATGGTTGTTTTATTATTGTTGATCTATTGGTTGTATGCTAGTTATAAGCATGGTTTATGATAGACTTGAGTTTTGGCTCTCATCTTGTTTTGTTTCGTAACTAAAATGTTAATGAATACATGGCCTAATAGATGATATTGCAACTATTATGATAGGGCATCATACATTCTTGAAAATTATCAGATAAGTATGAAGTATCTATGCTCATATGTGTTTATATGACCTGTAGATTACATGTTCATGGTGTGTTTGACGAAATGTCAGTCATGGTTAGGCTTGGTTAGGCCAATTCCTTGATCAAGTTTTATGTTAGAGGCTTTTTCCTTGTGTCATTTATTTTTTTGGAAAGTTTCATCAATTTATGGGTGTTGGAACACCTAATCCTCCATGGGTAGGTGTGGAATGCGAAAAGTCACAATGGAGTCCAAGTGACCTTGGAATGTGAAACCAAGAGTCACACCATTGTACTATAAATGTACATAATGTATAATGGAAAAATATAGAGCTTCACGCTTATCCTTCATTGTGTGTTGAGTTTCTTGTGTGTGTGTTTATTCTTCCCCCCACACCATGTGTGTGTTTAACATGGTATCAGAGCTGACAAGTTCATAACCAGCTCAACCTTGAGTGAACCATTTGTGTTTATGGCCTATGCATATCTGCAAAAATTCTTGGCATTTTTGCAGCATTTAGAGAATTTCTGCAGCAGACATTTTTCTGCATTCAGGAATTTGTTTTGAGAAGAGCAGCATTCAAAATTCTTGGCAGCATTCGGAAAGTGGTTCTGAAGAAGAGCATCATTGGTTTTGAAGAAAAGCAGCACTGTGCATTCTGCAGGTTTTCATTCTGATTTCTTCCTGCAACTTCTGCCTATTAAATTCTGCATTTTGAAGAGCTGCTGGAAAATTGTTCAAAGTGGGTTTATGAAAGAAAAATTTCTGGGTATTTTCATTGAAAAATTTCTGCAATTCTGGGTTTTTCTGCTGAAATTTCGTACATTTCTTGAAATTAAAAAAAAAATTATGCTGCTGCCCTCATTTCTGCATTTTCAGCTGCTGAAAAATATTCTCTCTTTCCTACAACATTTGTGAAATTTCTGCTCTACTCTAATCTGCTATTTTACATTTAAAAAATAAAATAAAATAAAATAAAATAAAAAATTCCTGCAACTCCCCTTACACCCTACACGAACCCCATCCTACACTACTCGCACGGCATACACTCTACCTCACATTCTCCACGACCTGCAAATTCTCGGCCTTCACAGCCACCTAACCTCATGCCCGCCCCTGCACTCATCCATGCCATACCTACTCCCCTACCCCCGCTGCCCCTTTCCCTCACCTACAACACTCTTCCTCATAGCGCCCACGCTACACTCGCCCCTACCCTACGCTCACTATCCAACTCACACCCTACGCCTCACACAGTTTTCGGCACTCACCTATCGACCCTGCACAGACCGCTCCCTACCCTTCTCCCCTACGCCGCTCTACCCTTCCCCTTATCTCTCCACGCTACCCCTCCCTCCGAGATCTCCCCTATCCTACCGCTCCAAACTCTGCGGCTCTCCCCTAAACCCGCCCCCCTCACCTCTGCAATACACACTCCCCTCTCAATACACCTCCCCCTCCGCTAGTCGCTAACCCCCTCACACCTTGCTGCCAGCATTGCTCCCCCGTGGCCTCACGTCCCCCCCTCACACAGCCTAAATCCCTGCACTCATACTGCCCCGCCCCTACCCACTACCCTTACCCACCCCTCTCACTTGCACCTCACCCCTAACGCACCCACCTCACATCTCCCTCAACCTGACGCTCTCCATCCCCCTATACGATAAACCCCCTCCCCCTCACAGTATTCTTGACACTCCCTTACACACTCCAATCGATCCCCCTCACCTCACGCTACTCCCCCTCCACCTGCAATCGATTCCCCTTCACTGTTACACGGGCCCCCTCACAGCCTTCTCGCCCACGGCCCTCATGGCCTCCCTAAAATTTCGTTTTTTTTACTTTTAAATACCTCCCCCCCATCTTGGCTATAAAATACTGCCCCCCTCTTTTAAATTCGATTTTCTATAGTTACCCGCCACCCCACCCCCCATTTTTATAAATTTCCCTCCATAAATTAATCTTTTTTTTTTAATTATTAAAAAAAAAAAAAAACAGCAGAGAGAGAGGAAGAGAGGAAGTAAACAGTAGAGAGAGAAAATGAACAACAAAAATGACATATCAGTAAATGGACAGTACACATAATAGAAAAGTGAAATTTTCATTGTGATTTGAAGGGTGATTTTCTAAAGGAGGTTGACATTGTGAAGACAAGTTTGCCATCATTTTAACAGCTCCTTGAAGAAGAAAAATCAGTTGCCTTAAAGGCCTCTTGCACAATAGTTTTTGCTACACATTTTTGCAGAAATATTGTATTGAACTAACATTGTATTGCTTCTTCATTCATAGTCGCAATCAGTATTTGAGTTGTTGAGAAATTTTTGATGTAAGTCATTGTTGCTTGTCGGTTAAACATCCAAGTCTATACCTTGAGGAGCACATTTTGTACTTTGAGATTTCCATAGTTGGAAGTTCTCTTGAGACATTTGTATTTGTTGAAACGAAGTTGAATCACATTGTAAACGGGTGCATTTTCGGTTGAAGCCGACACCCTTTATTTTTTGAGCCTAAGTTGTTGAAATGGCTAAAATCAATGAGGGATTAGAGCTGTTGAATAACCTCATTCATTCCAATGTTGATGATATGATAAAAATGAGCAAGAATGCTCTTTGTAATATTCAAAGTTGTTTTCAAGATGCACAAGAAAAGATTGAGTTTTTGCAGTTGGAATCTCAACTTCAGCAAGATGAACTTCAGCAAAAGAGTCACCATTCTGAACCTGTTTCTGTTCAGAAGATTGAGAAGGACTCCCATCAGCAGCAAGTCAGTAAAGTTGCAGTTGATTCACATTCAGTTCCTTGTACAAGAGCAGATTTACATGCAGATGCAACAGCTTAGCCTGTACTTCTCAAGCCCATCGTCAGACCTTGGGAAGATCTTGTCCACAACAAGCACCGAACTGGTCTTGGATATGACAAGGATGTGTCCTTTCATATTCCAGACTACACCAAAGCCATCATATTTCAGAGTGCCGGATTCCTGTATGACATTTCACCTGCAACTGTTCCAGATCCTATTCCGCTTCAACAACAACAACAGATTGTAAAATTCCAACACTGTGATCAAGTTGGCCACATGAAAGATCATTGTTTTGATCTTCATCTGTGCAAGAACTGTGGTCGGCACACCCATTCTTCACACAGATGCTTCAGAAACAAGCCTCCTGCAAGAACCAAAATTCATCTTGGATGGATCGCTTCTTGGAAATGGGCATCAACAACCAAGAAGATGTTTAAGTCACATGTCAGAACTTGTTCTCGAATATTGAGCAAACTTGCAGTTGAGTTTTCGCCATAATCTCACCTTGTCCCTGATAGGGGGGGGGAAATGGTGGTCATGTACAAGCTTCGAAGTCAGATCAAGTGAGCCTGAGCCATAATTCATCATTCCAGATTCAAAGTTGTAGCCAGAGACACGGATGCCCATGAGCATGCCTTTAGTTGGTGGACAGTCTTAAACCATCATCTTTGGTTGGTGGACAACCTTAAACCATCGCATGTTGTAGACTTCCCTTATTTTAGGTTGAAGGTCTCCATTTCATATATGAGGGACACTTCCTCTAGCATAAGCCTTCAACTTCTTGCCAGCTTTGGTTGAGTTCCAGGAAATGCTTCAAGCATTCCAATGTTGTTGGTCGTCCTTAAACCATCACAGGTTGTAGACCTCCATTTTAGGTTGAAGGTCTCCCTTTTTTATGAGGGACAATTCCTCTAGTAGAAGCTTTCAGCTTCTTGCCAGTTTTGGAAGAGTTCCGGGAACTGCAACAAGTATTGCGTTCCAGTGTTGGTGGTCATCCTTAAACCACCTCTTTTTGCCAACATTTCAGAGAGCTGATTCAGCCTAAGGGTTGCCATGCATACTTTGCAGATTTGTATTACAAATCTCTTCTTGGACTCACACACACCCCTTCGGATTAAGGGGGGGAATGTCGGAACACCTAATCCTCCATGGGTAGGTGTGGAATGCGAAAAGTCACTATGGAGTCCAAGTGACCTTGGAATGTGAAACCAAGAGTCACACCATTGTACTATAAATGTACATCATGTATAATGGAAAAATATAGAGCTGCACGCTTATCCTTCATTGTGTGTTGAGTTTCTTGTGTGTGTGTTTATTCTTCTCCCCACACCATGTGTGTGTTTAACAATGGGCAGTGACCTAGAGTCTAGCCTTGAAAAGGTGGCACAAATTTCACGGTCTCAGGCACATAACTGGCTATAAAAGACTGGAGTCACACCCTTGCAGTGGTTATGCATGCGACTAGAGGCCTACAGTCGCATGGATGTAGGCTTGTGCATGCGACTAGGAGTCTAGATCAGTGAAAAGGAAAGTTAACTCAGGGTTTGGACACTTGGAAGGGTGGTTTAGCCCTTAGGAGTCGTGTAGCACTTAAGGAATGTTAGTAAGGTTTTGTTTTGTTGATTCCACTTCCTTAAGGTGATATAGGAGGTTGAATCATACCATAGTAATTCTTCGTCACATATTTACCCTGGTGGACTGGTTAGCTTGGGTAAGTATTGGATGAGGGTGTTACAGGGTGGTATCAAAGTGGGTTTAATTCTCTTTGGGTGGTGTCTGGTTTCTGTTCTCTTTGGGTGATATCTGATACCACAGGGTGGTATCAGAGAGGGTTTTTGTTATCTTTGGGTGGTGTCTGGTTTCCATTCTCTTTGGGTGATATATGATACCAAAGGATAATATCAGGGTGGGTTTCGTTCTCTTTGGGTGGTGTCTGGTTTTTGTTATCTTTGTGTGATATCTAATACCACAAGGTGGTATCATAGCATGGTTCAACCCTTGGAATAGATGGGAAAAATGTGGTTGTCATGCATAAATGTAGGCTGTATATGCGCTTATTATGTATGCATGGTGATGGTCATTGTTGCGGTTGCGTTTTCATGTAGAAGTTGATGATGTTGATGTTGGAATGTGTTTGTCATGAATATATGTCAGTCTTATATGCATTTTTTATACATGTTAGTGTCTCTATTTTTTGTGATGCATGCATTGTTATGGTCATGGTTGTTGTGCATGAGGTCATTGTATACAGTTTGTGTCATCATAATTTTGTTGGTATGTTATTATGTTTATATTTTGGTTGAGGTAGAGTAGGATAAGAATATTATTAGAGCAAGGTTGCAACACTGAACCTCAGGGTAAGAGAAAATTGTCATACAAGTTTGTATTTTGCGAATGCAGGTATGTTGGTTAATTATTGTTATAAGCATTGTGGTTATATACATGCTTGTCATTCTATTGTTTTTTTGGTTACATGAATGATAGATGCTAGTTAATTAGTGTGGTCATATGCATGTGTGTCAGATAGTCATGAATGATAGGAACTTGTTGTTGTATGCATTGCAGTCATATGTATGATGATTATGGTCATTACATTTAGGATCTTGATGTTATATGTGTTGTGTTAATCTAGGTTTAACTATGCGTATGGTTATGGTTACGATGTTCAGGAATGAGTTGATATACTTGTGATATTGTGTCGTACTAATATGGACTAACTTGTGCAGATGTGATAGCCTCCCCTAAGATAAATTGAGGTATGAGTTTGATTATGTCGTCTATTTGGTGTTTGAGTGCTTGATGTCTATTATGTTGTCTCTTTATTGTCTGAATATTTGATTAATTGTATGATATGAGTATGTGTCTATAAGATTGCATAAATAAATGATCTTGTTTTAAGATGATCGTGCTGACATAATATGCGCCGAGCCAACTGAATGTACTTGAGTGAAAGTGGGTACTAGTTGTAGTAATATGACTTATGAATGTGATTTGTTTATGACATGGCTATTACTCTTGGTAAAGATTGATTTAAATTAATATATATCATTTCTTGATATTTGGAACATGTGACTGACATGTGTGAACAATTGTAGGGAAACATGCTTGGTACACATGCCGAGGTAACAATTGATTTGTTTATGTAACTAACAACTAGGTGATATGATAGCATGTAATAAGACTCAATTACATCAAGGTAAAAGTTAAAAGAAATGAATTGGGTTAGAATTCATTTGGCTATGTTTAGAAACCACAATTCCAAATGAATGGGTTCTTTGCATGAATACGAGAAGTCTTCTTAACTTTGATTTCGTCTAACATTATGTGCATATAAGCTATATTCATGAACATGTATTTGATAGGTGTAATAGTTGGGTTCCAGTTATGGATGTATTTGTCAAGTAATTTGAGTCCCTTGAGAGATGATATATGTACGTATTCAGTTACAATGAAACATGCTTGGAACAACAAGGTAAGGTAACTGGTATATTGTTATGTTTATTTATGCACTAACAAATACATGTTTATGGAAATATGATGAAGGGGATTGCATGGAAAACAAGACTGCCATGAAATATTTAAGAAGGCTTGGGTTGAGATTTCTCTTGGAAGCATTGGGAACCATGGGGATTGAGTCATGGTTTTTGTTGCTAGTTTCATGCTTTTGGTGTTGTTTGCACTTAATTTGCAGTTTTGTTTGTGTCTAGTGCATGACCATGCCATTTTGTTTGTGGTGTTGTATTGTTATTGATTTTCCATGGTTTTATTCTTTTTTTTCTTTCCTTTTATGTTTTTAGGGTCTTGGGAATTGGTTTGGAAAAGAGGAATTTAATGGATCTCGAAGGGAGCTGAATGAAACATAGCAGGTAATGTAAGACTTAGATGAATCTTGGTGCATGTATGAGGGAAACTGAAGGCAAGAGTATGACAGTCGGTTAGATTGGTTGGGTCCATTGGATATCTAGACAGTGATAGGACAAACATGAGAAAGGTAACCAGAAAAGTTAAAGTGAATGGATTTGAGGCGTCAGATGCATTGGCTATGTTGGGAACTCTTGTTCTCAAGGATATGCATGTTGTGCATGGATAAAGGGAGTATCTTATGATAGTTGGTAATTATGTTGCGATCATGACTATGTTGATGTATATATATATATGTATACATGTATGTATGTATGTCGTTGTCTGACAAGTTTGTCAGGGATCATGATTGTTTTATGATGATGATTATATGTACATATGTATGTATGTATGTTGTTCATGGTTTATGAGGAATCAAGTGGGAATAGTATCCTTGACAAATCTTTGAGGTCATTATCGTGTGGATATGAATTGATATTATATGCTTTTACTATGCTTATGTTCATGATGGATAGGTAACACTGAGGGATACATCAGTGAAATGGAAGCAGTGTTGATCGACGGTATGCTGGAACATGCATGAATAGTGTAAATACATTAGAAGAAAGGTTTCTTGGTAGAATTAGTGTGTGGTCTATGGATGTGCAATACTATTTTTGTATATATTTTGTACATGTTGCACCTGTGATGTTGTGTGCATGTGGTGTTGTGTATAGATGTTGCGTACATGTCGCTTATGCAATGCTATGTACAGATGGTGTTGCGTACATGTTGTTTATGCAATGATATGTATAGATAGTGTTGTGTGTTGATATGTGGTTGTAATTGATGTCAACTGGAGCAACACCAATAGCCACCCCAATTTTTGTCAACTAATTCAACATGGAAATTCATGGAATATCATGTCAAGATAATTCTAGATAGATTCTCCTCGAAGTGATGTTTCTCTTAATATATGGTATGCCCTGTGGTTCCCTCTGGTTTGAGAGAAAATTGAATTTTAAATTGAAGACTTAGTTTTGTGGGCTAAAACCCCAGGGGTTAGTGACATGACACCTCCTACTATAGTTGTCAATATATGACATTGTTTATCATTGTTATATCGCCATGTATAAGTTGAATAACTTCATGAACCAAAGGTAGTAAACCAATCATTGACTTCACAACCAGGCATGACCATATGCACTAAGCCAATCATTGATTTCAAATTTCAAATAGGATCCTTAAGGGTTAGTTATTATTATTTAATTATTAAAGGGTGCTTATTGATTTTTGACATAACATTAATTTAGGAAAGGTTATTTATAATGTTTAATAGAGAATTCAGTCTTGTGCACTCTTATGTCCAACTCCTCATCATTAAAGCTAACAACCTACTTACTTTAGACATAAGTTAATTAATAAAATATGAATAAGTTAATAAATAAATGATGAATATTTGATAGTCAATTCTCAAAGTAAACTCCTAAACCTCCAACGTCTATCTTGAAACCCCTAACTCTTCCAACGTTCACATTACACCTGTCCTTCTAAAGTTTATAAATATGGTATCATAATTTCCCAAAATGAATTATGAGATGTAATGAATTATCTTAATACATTATGTATTTTTCACTGATCTAAAGATAATAATGCAGACATCATAATTGAGTAGGGTTCATATCTGTGAGGATTCGAGCTTAGGAAGATTATTCTTCTAGCGTTAAAATATGTTGTGGCTTGTTCAAGATGAAGATGTATTGAAGTGAAGGTTCTATAGCTTGAAATGCAACACCACATTCCTTCTCCTCAAAAACTTATCTCTTGGTCTCTTTAAGAAAATATCACCCACCCCTATGGATACAAGAAATGGGTCTATTTTTTTTATTTGAAGGACATCTAAGGATACTTTTTCATTTCCTGATCATGGAATTAAGTATAATTCCTATAGAACCCGACTCAGTAAATCTGAAGAAACTACAATCAAATCCTAGTTTAGAATTGTATTTATTGGCTGCAAAAAAAACAAGTTCATGCCTCACCTGTAATTGTAAAAACTTGTCAATTTTGGCTATAAGGGAAGCATGTTTAAGACTGGTTAGGGCTTATGGTTTATGCTGTAAATAAAGGCAAGTTTAGGGCTTTTTAGAGTTATTATTAGGTCTGATTAGGGCTGCTTCAGAATTTTTCTAGGTTTGATCAATTTAGGTTGTCTTGGTTCTAGTTTAGAAGTATGTTTTATTAGTCATTCTAGCATAATATAAGGCTTGGACCTACGGTATGTTGTAGAAGTCTCTTAGTTTGTAAGGACTTAGTTTTTGAGTGCATAAATTGTATCTAAACATGTCCTCTAAAGGGAATTTAAGTTGTAGTAGTAAGGAATCAAAGGGTATGCAGGGTTTGTAGAATTGAACAGTGGTAACACAACAGGGAAAGTTGTTAAGGGACAACACAAAGGTGAGCAGTGTTGAGAATCCTCCAAACATGGCTACAAATTTTGTAAGGGAATCTAAAATTTGATAACAAAATTTTGGACTCCTTGTCTAGCTTAATTATAACAAGGGGCTAGTAAAAGTTAACCCTATAGGTATATTTTGACAAGTTTTGTTTTGGTTCATATTATTGACATATAGTTTGTTTTGCAGGAGAAGGTAAGTATTGTTAGAGGATTTTATGTTACTGCTGATATTTTGGTGCTTTTTCAAATTTTGGTCTTGGTATAGTCTTTATTTTATTTTGGGTATTGGGTCTCATCTAGTCAACTCTGTAGGCACAAGAACATTATCAAAAAGACAACGATCAATGATTGTATTAAGAAGGAATGCGTTGTGCAAACATTACGAAAGGGCATAACATCCTCATTGAAGATATTAAGGCAGAGTTGTACAACCTTACAAATACACTCTCATCAATTAAAGAACATACATATCAACCTTGTCATCAATCTTAAGGGTAGAAGTCCAAAGTGTTGTAAAATATTTCAAAGTGTCAAGAAGTCAAATCATTGTAACTGGACAATTATCCCTTGTATGGGAACCCACATTTATAAAGATTCTGTGTCATTGCCTCAAGTTGAATTAGGAAATTTTTTTTTGGGAAGGGACTTTGGGTGTTTGGAAAAGGGTTCTTGGTTGTTAGTATAGGGGCATAGGTCCTAGTGTTGTTGGCCAATCAAGAAATTCATCGAAAATCTTATTGTAACATGGATCATTGTCCCTAGTACGAGAGTCCACACTTTTATATTATTAATTTGCCTCTATAGGGTGGTAGGGTTTTTGTTAGGATGATGAATTAAGTCACCTTTAGGTTAAGTCCTATAAACACTTCAAGGTGGTAGGGTGGTGCTAAGAAAAGTTGTGGCTTGCTAGGGTGTTGGGGTATCCTTTCAACTAATTGCCAATAAAACCAGGGCATTGGGGCGTCCTTCCAGTGGGAGTTGGATTAGAATGATTTTCTAGAGTTATAGGAAGTTGTATCTTTCTTTTCAGTTGGGGTTGGAGATTAAAGAAATTCTTAGAAAAGTGTTCAGTGGTTTTTGACCTAGAGGGGGTTTTCCACCTAAAAATATTGTTCCTACTATCTCTATCTTTCACATTGTTTTTTACTTATTTTACTGAATAATTATAATAACTGAAGATTAACTAATTCTCTGAAAAATATTAACAAAGTTTTGAATGTAAGAAATACTGATTCACCCCCCCTCTCAATAGCTCCAACAATTGGTATTAGAGCTTAGTTCCTTTATTAGCAGTTTAACAACTCGAAGGAGATCATGGAATACACAAAGAACATAGTTCCTTTATTTAATGGAGATAACTATGTACTGTGGAACAAAAGAATGCAGGTTCATTTACTTGCACAAGGATATGAGGTTTGGGAAATAGTCAAACATGGCTATAAAGCAACAACGGTTTGACAAGGTAAGAAAAATATCGTAAATGATGCCAATGCAAAATATCTTATTTAAGTGGACTCACTCAATCTGTATCTGTTAAGGTATTGGGTTGTAAAAATTCTAAAGAACTATGGGACAAGCTTCAAAACATATATGCAGGAGACTCGAAGGTCAAGGAAGCAAAACTTAAAAATTACAGAGCTCAATTTTAACAACTAAGGATGAAAGAAGATGAGAACATTGTAGCTTACTTTCAACGTGTAGATGAAATAACAAAATTCCTTGGAAGGTTTAGGAGAACCTGTTGACAAAAAGGTCATTGTTCGGAAAGTCCTTGGAACTCTTCTAGCAAGATTTAATCCTAAGGTCTCTGTCTTAGAAGATAGATCAGATTTAAGAAACTTGAGTATGGATGAACTACATGGGATACTTACATCATATGAAATGAGGATTGAAGAGGAAAATGGTTCATTTAATATAGAAACAACATTTACATCATCCGAAAATACCTAGAAGGGAAAAAATGTATCCAAACCTAGATCTAGGTGTTGGAAAGAGGAAGAAAAGAAGAACTTTTAGATGAAGAATTTGTGTACATTACGAGGAAGATGATAAGAGGAACATGTAACTACAAAGGAAAAATTCCATTAGTATACAATTTTCACTGTGGTGAGATTGGTAATTTTTCTGCTAAGCTCCCTCACAAGAATGAAGCATTTACGAAATGAAAGAAGGGTTAAAGAAATTTCAACAAGCAATGTCAGAAGAAAGGGTTTAATAAAAAATTCCTCTCCAAGGAAGATAGTTCCTCATCTGAAGAAGAAAGTGACAGTGATGAAGAAAACAAAGAAAGATTATTATTTATGGATAAGCATAACAAGAAGGAAGCACTTGACAAAGAAGAATATGAAGAAGAATAAATGAATGAAATCAAATTTCAAAATGAAGTAGTCGGAGCTATAAAAGAATTCAAAGCAGGAAGGAAAAATATTAATTCTCTGGAAGCCAAATTGAAGGAGGTAAAATAACATGCCAAGAACCTCAACAAAAGGAGTGAAGAAGCAATCATCAACCTCAGAGTAAATTTAGAAGAAGCCAAAAGAATTGAAGAATCACTAAAGAATGAGTTAAAAGAAAGAAAATAGCAAGGAAAGGACTAGAAGCCGAAATAGTCTATCTACAAAAGAAAGCATAAAGGGTAAATGTCCAAGAAAACCTTGAAAGTAGCTCTATATCATTGGATGAGTTCATGAGCAGTTAAAGGCCAAATAAAAATGAAGTACAAAATAAAATTAAAAATGATGCAACTTCAAGAAGTAATCAGGAGATTGTTCTTCCTCCAAGAAGGAATGAATACAAAATACCATTTAGACAAGATAACTCATTCAGATACATAAATTTTTTTAATGGTTATTTTTTTTCAAGTGGTAACTTTGGAAATATGGTTAAGGATTGTCAAAATAGGTACAATAATCAAAGATATTATCAATGGAATCAAAACCCTAGAAGTGGGTATCCTAGAAGTAGGTTTGTAGGATCACAAGACAGGTTTCAGGATGACTTTGACAGTAGAAAGTTTACATCACATGCTCCATTATTCAAGGCCACCATTGAATGTCACAAATTCCGTAGTTATGGGCACATAACTTGAGATTGCAGGTACAAGATGAAATCCTCTATGAATAAAAAACCTAACATCAGGTACAGGAAAGGACAACAGATGCAAGAAGATCAAGAAATTGAGAAAGTTTTAGCAGTAATTCTTTCCAGATTTGTAAAGGCAACAAATCTTGAGGTAGCAGCAAGTACATTAGACGATGATGAGGTTCATGATAATCCAGCTGAAGAGTTGGGTGGTACAATATTTTGAAGGATCCAACATGAAAAATCCATGAATATTAAAGAGGGGGAGTCTAAGGAGCAACAATGGCATATTTGAAGATCAATTATTGGTAGGTTGATAGATGGAAGAAATAAAAGAATACTATGGACAATTTTAGTCATAGGGAAAATTAATTCATATCGATAGATAGAATCAATAGTAACAATTCATGTGAAGCAATGTATGTGAGGAAATCATTAAGAAAAATCATTTCAAAGTTGACAAGCTGCAAGAAAATTATGGATGATTTATTTATGGATACAGACCAGATGTGATGCAGGAAGTCAAACAGGTAGCGTGATTATAAGCAACACCAAAATATTCTCATGTCATTGCAGTACAAATGATCTTCTAATATCTCAAGGGAGCCACAAAATATGGACTATGGTATCCTAAAGGAAATGAGTTAACTATTATAGCATATACATATGCCGATTGGGCAAGAAGTATCGATGATCGTAAAAGTACTAGTGGAACAAATTTCTATCTATGTGGTTGTCATGTTCAATGGTTGAGCAAGAATCAATATTCAATTTCCTTATCCATAACAGAAGCATAATACATAATCACAAAAACTTGTTGTATGTAGGTCCTCTAGATGAAACAAACCTTGAAATATCTTCAACTGAAGCTTGATGAGCCCATTCCAATATTCTAAGTTAACACTAAAGCCACCAGTATCTACAAGAATCCCGTGAGGAATTAAAAAATGAAACACATTTCGATCAAGTACCATTTTGTTCGAGAACAAGTTGCCAAGAAAAAAATCAAGTTTGAATACATTGGGACGAAAGAACAAATCACTGAAATATTTACCAAACCTTTACCATGTGATGCATTTGAGTATCTTTGCCAATATCTTGGGATTCTCCGAAGTTCACATTAGACTATTCTTTTATCTAGTCAAGTAGAAAGGGGGAGTTAAGGCATGTCACAGGTCCGCAAGAGAGGCAGGTTATTAGGGGGAGTTACCCTTTTCCATTGATCTCAAAAGGGGAGAGAAAATATTAGGAAGGTTAAAAGCATGGTTTTAGGGGGATTACTTGTGTTTTCATCAATTCCAAAGGTTGACATTTCTTATAGGTGGTTGTCATTGATGTCAACCCAAGAAACAATAGGAGTTACCCTGATTTTTGTTGGCTAATTTATGGTAATTCACGGAATCTCGTGTCAAGATAATTCTATATATATTATCATTGACGATATGTTTCTGTTGATATTGGTACACCCCGTGGTTCCCTCTGGTTTGAGAGAAAATTGAGTTAAAATTGAAGACCCAGTTTTGTGGGCTAAAACCCTAGCGGGGTAGTGACATGACACCACCTCCTATAATTGTCAATATATGACATTTTTTATTGCCATAATCTCACCATGTATAAGTTGAAGAACTTCATGAACCAAAGGCAGTAAACCAATCATTAAATTCGCAATTAGGAAGGATCATATGCACTAAGCCAATCATTGATTTCAAATTTTAAATAGGATCCTTAAGGGTTAGTTATTATTTATTAATTATTAAAGGGTACTTACTGATTTTTGACATAAAATTAATTTAGGAAGGGTTATTTATGATGTATAATAGTGAATTAAGTCTTGTTCACTATTATTTCCAACTCCTTGTTACACAGATAAATCCCTCTTGTGGATAAGAGCGATCTCCCTAGTATCCTAAAGGTAAACTAGAAACAAACAGAAAAAACAATAGCTCTTTCATTAGCTTATAACCAAATCATGAAACATGTAGTATGCGAAGGATCACTTACCTATTAACAAAGTGCTGGTGGAATTCCTTTTAACACTTTATACAAACAACTTTCCCTCGATGCCTTAAATGGCTTTCTGAATGCTTTCCACAACTTCTCCATGATGCTCCAAAAGAGATCTGCATAGACAAAAAAATTCAAAGGGATCAAAGAATCTCGCATATGAATGAAAAGGTAAATGAAATATGTAATTTAGCATAAAACATATAAATGAATCAATAATAATTTATAAACTGTATGAGTGGTCAAGAAATCCCATAAATAAGATCAAAATAGACGCAATTGGGAAATAATGCTCGTTTTTGTATTATTAAAGGCAGTATGTCGCTCTTGAACATGACAGTCTATCATATTTGTGTCTGGGTTGGGAAATCCATTTGTCTCATAGTTAATCGAACCTCATTGAAAGTATTTATTTTGTTTTGGGTATTATCATTGAGTCAAATGCTGCCAAGTCTAAGTGTCGTGTCGCCAATATGTTCAAGATAAGTCCAACCTCAGTCAAAATTACCTTGCAAATCATAACCTTCAATCACGTCGGTCATCCATGATTCAATCACGAATCACTTCAAATATTGTTCTTAAAAACTTGACATGATTTTTGTGTCGTAGGCCCTTCTGCGACGAATCACTTCCTATATAGTTCAACTCATTATCTAGGAAGTTTATTTAGAAACCCTTTTTAGTACCTTGAGGTCTGCATGCTCTAATGGTAGGTTTCTCACTTTCGACGATAGGTTATCATCATTGGCCTTTGATTGAATGATTCTATGAGTGTTTGACTTCAAAACATTTATCAAACTTCATATATTGTACTTGAGTACCTTGAGAGACATTGTCCTTATTGGTGGTTTCTCTCGCACTTGTTAACGGTTCACATCATTGACCGATAATCAAGTGGTTTCTACCATGTTTGACTTTGAGACATTCACTCGCATGGTTAGAATCGTACTATGGATTGAGAGATGGAGATAAAGACCTTGGATATAGTTTCATCCATTTAGGTTGTGTGGAGTTATTAAATATTCATAGTTGTAAATATAGATCCATTGATGTCTGCGTCCATACTATGTCTATTGTTAACGTGGATCTTTGTGTATTTCCCTACTAGTTCATCGAATTATGTTTACTATGAGTATGGGAATGCCTACCTCAATGATGTTTATATGAAAGAATGATATGGTAATCCTTGATTGCTTGTTTCAAGTCTTCAACCAATTGGTCTCTAATCCGAACCTTTAACATGATAAAGCACTTCAGTCATTAAACATCTTTTCTAGCTTTGCACTTTAGGGGGCAATCTATTACAATAAAAATTTGTCACCATGACTGTCGATTTGGATATCTCGCCATCCGATGGAATGTCTCAAGTGAATCCCCTATAAATATTGAAGTAAAAAAATATGAGGGAGAAAAGGAATTTTGGTTTTCACTGCTTAAAACCCCATTTTGATCATCTGCACAGTTTTCTTGAACAAAACCCGCACATGCGAAGTTTCTTCCACTATAAACTGCACAGATCTGCGTAGTTTCTTCCACTATGAACTGCGCAAGTCTTTTCACGTGTGTAAAAATAAAAAGCAAGTTCTAGAAGCTTTAGTTGAGGAATGTTATCCAAATTAGAAACCTCGAACCACTACATACCTCTGCCTCATTCCTTGTTACATGGAACTAACCTCCTTTTCTTAAGGATCATATCCCTTGAGAAGAGAAACTAGAAACCTCCTCATCCTTCCTATAAATTGAACATAGGACTAAAGGAATGGGAGACTTTGATTTGTAAACTCATGCTGTTGGTTTTGGGTCTGAAGTGCTTGTCATCAAGGGAAGGAGAGGAGACCATTGGAAGAGGCTTGTGACATCAAGGCAACCAAGTTGTAAGCTTGATTTACCTTTGAATTTAATATAAAATCAAATGTTCTTTCCTAATTGCGTCTATTTTGATGTTATTTGTGGGATTCCTTGATAAATCACATGGTTTATAACTGATTATTGATTCATTTATATGTTGTATGCTAAATTAGGTATTTCATTTACCTTTTCTTTCATATGCGAGATGCTTTGATCCCTTTGAATGTTTTGGTCTATGAAGATATCTTTTGGATCATCATGGAGAAGCTGTGGAAAGCATTCGGAAATCCATCTAAGGCATCGAGGGAAAATTGGTTGTAGAAAGCACTTAAAGGACTTCTACAAGCACTTCGTTAATAGGTAAGTCATCCTTCACATACTACATGTTTCATGTTTTGGTTATAGGCTAAGGAAAGAGCTATTGTTTTTTTTGTTTGTTTCTAGTTTTCCTTTAGGATTCTAGGGAGATCGCCCTTGTCCGCAAGAGGGATTTATCCGTGTAACAAATTGGCGATCGTACTAGGGAACGAGAGTTCTCCTTTGTGTTCTTTTTTGACCTTTGATACCCTTAGACCCTTTTAACAATTGAAATTTTTGGTTTAAGACCTTTAATTTTTATCTTTTCTTAATTTTCTCGATCTGCGTGGTCTCTGTTCAGACACAGAGCGTAGTTCTACACAGGTTTGATTTAGAAATAGTGTGCATGCACACTAGATTACACTGATTTCCTGTGCAACCCTGTAATTTTTTTGAAAAATTTAAGGTTTCTCTTATTTAAGTCCAAATTTTTTGTTTTTTATGATCTTTTGGCTTGTTTACAGTCTCATTAAGTCTCTGTTAATTTGATCATTACTCAGAGGTTTGTCTCAGTTTCTTAACAATTTTATCATGCTTTTTGCTTTCTTTTTTGCAAAAAAATCCCCCCTCATTCATCGTTGACCTTTGGAATTTTCACCCAATTTTATTTACTTACACTTGATTGGTTCTTTAGATTACATTGGTGAAGGAAAATAATATTGTGTTTCTTTTTCTGATTTGGAATAATTATGTGTTTGATTTTGAATAATTCTCTTACATAGATTACATTTGCATAGTTAGAATTCACATTTTCAGAATATGAATGAAAATTGTGCATAGATTACATTTGCATAGTTTTCAAGCGAATTATGCATAGTTTAAATTCTGAAAAATCAACCGTAGATCAGTTTGTTTGATTGTAATTTTGAGGAAAATCACTTATCTTCATAGTTTTGGGTTTTGAGTTTTTTTTTGGTTTACTAATCTATCAAAAAAGAGTCCTACGCTTATGAAATTGGTTATGTGAATCTCTTTTTTTTTCAGTGAATCTCATCATATATTCATTTATGCATGTTGTAAATAGTTATTTCATCAATTGAAAAGATAGTGTCTCTCATTGAAATATAGTCCTAATTTGAATTTGCATGTTTTTATGCTTGTTTTAAACATAGAAACAAAAGCATTTTTTTTTTATTGCTTTGAATTGATTAGCATTAGTGTTTTCTTGTTGAAAATTAGCGCGTTAGAGAACTTGTTATATTTTCTATTATTTATCAAATTTTGCATTGTTGGAAGTGAATGGAACCTCTCTCCTTACTTTAATTAGGATTCATCGAAGCGAAAAGATTACATTATCGTATTAGATTGCATTCAGTTTTGGGTCAGGTCATAACACCACTGGTTTCATACCCATTTACCCTTTGAGTAAATAACAACAAAATAACATGACGTTAATAAAAGTAGTCTAGAAATTTTTACATTTTTAGGGCTCTTTAAACCTACATAGATTAGGTTGTAGTGCTTTGGAATAGGGAAGTGAGTAAACTTTCCAAATCAATAAACAAACAATAGAATCTTGCAGTAGGGAGGAAATCAAGTTATTATAGTTTTGCTCTGGGAAGCTCTTCTTACACAAGATTTAAGCACAAGGTCATATTGGACCCGATGAAGTAATTGTACCTGCTTCATTGGTAAATATAGAAGATTTTCACACATTGTAAATGGTACCGAAAGATACTTTGGGTCACTTGTTAGTAAACCTTGGATTTACCATGTCGAAGAGCTCTCAAGGGGATTGAGCTTAGTTACTCTGCCCTTGCGTGTACGTCAGGACTAAGACTATCTCCCCATGTTAAATTGTAATATTTGGTAACCTTAGTGACCATAATATTAGGGTTTTTCCTGAGGTTACGGTGGAGGGAAGGTCCCACTGTACCTGGAACAAATATTTACTAGACTCACTTGGACTTTTTAGAGGGTAATCTTCACTCGAGATGGCATAGTGTAGTTACTTGCACTAGACTTTTTCATTAAGCAGATTGTTAGGGTAACTGGTTCCACCTGCTATATTTTCACATTGAATTCTACGATGTTGGATTTCATCACCAACTAGTGATTTCATTATGAAAACAAACTGTTTGTGTGTGGTTTGACTCCTATATTTTCTCACACATGTTCATTTGTTTGTTTTTAGATTTTAGATACCTTACTTATGGATTGCAAATTTGGAATTATTAATAAAATTCACTGAAGTTGAAACTAATGGCAACAGTTTCATAATTTACCAACCAAGGAACCCCTCTTAATGATATTTCTAGTCCTTTTCCTTGCTTTGAAAAATGTTGGTCCTCCTTATATGGATACATTGCCATTACCTGGATTTACCATAGGTTTACCAATATGGTTTTTTTTCAACTTCGTTGGCCTCAAATACTCAATTTGTTCCATCTCAACTGGATGCTTCACCTCAACAGAGTTCACCATCTCAATATCACCAACCTCATGTTGACCCTTTACCGTCTTCACCCAACATGTCTTCCTCCCTTTATTATTCTTCGCTTGGTAAAATCCTTGATGCTAGTAACCAGGTGGCTAAGAAGAAGAAAGGGAAGAAGAAGAAGAAGCAAGGTAAGAAAGAATTCAACCAACCAACCATGGTTGTAAGTATTGGTAATGTTGAGAAAACCTCCAACATGCATCATAAGCCCAAATAACCTTACAAGCTTTGTAAGGGTGACCAATTCCTTATCAATTTTCCTAGTATTCCTAAGGTCTTGGAAGTATTGTCAGAAAAATCCTATCAACTTACTGTTGATCCATCAACTAGTGATTTTCGGGTTCCGAGGAAAAAGGGTAAAGTTAGGTTTCATTGTAGGTTATGGAAAGGGCGTCATCATAGTCAGATTTTCCCTCATATGGATGAAGACTCAAATTGTTGGAAAAACTTATTGTTCCACAACAAAAAATTCCAACTGGTTACTGTAAACTTTCTCGCAACCTACCATCAATTGACGAAGTGATTGATCTAATTCCAAGTACATTCAATTCCACTCATCCATTGGAGAGTGAAACACATATCACTTAGGTTGATGAACCATTAGTTTATCAAGTGGTCAACTTGATTTCACATTCTGTCAATCCCACTCTCCCTATAGAGAGTGAAATTCATATCACTCAGGTTCTTCTTATTACTTCAGATTCTTCTACACAAGGGAGGATTTTACCAGTTCCCACAGAACCCCCTCCAAGTACTGAGGTCATTTTAGTTGATTGGAATAGACAGGTAGAACCTCACCTTCCTTCTTCCATCCATTTCCAAATCATTGTGAAGGCTTGTGGTAAGAATTTGCATCACAAAAACATAGATGAAGGCACTTTTGTTATTCTTTTATACTCAACTACTTGGGAAGCTTTGGGTTCCCCTCAACTTGTGCCTGTTACAAAAAATTTGTCATCTTTTAACAGAACCATTAGTGAACCTTTAGTGATCCTTCCTAAGTTTCATATTACTTGGGAAGGTAAAACTGTATATATTGATCTTATGGTAGTCCAAAGCCCCTTGGATTTCAATTTTCTCATTGGGTGAGACTATGTCGATGCCATGAAAGTTGTCGTATCAACACTCTTTTGTGTGATGTCTTTGCCTCACAATGGAAACATTGTGACTATTGAACAAATTTTGTTTGTTGGTCTTGATTTGACTACCAACCATCTGACATCCCTGAATGTTCCTTATATGGAAGGGGTATCCACCCCACCATGGGTTAATTATGTGGCAATTGGTTCCATGTTTTCAGTTACTGATGTAAGCGAGCTTCTCATTGTTTGCTCGACTTCTTTTGGCTTAGATCCAGTAATTGACATGGTAAACCATATGGGTGTATTTGAACGTGATGTTATTATCCCTATTTATTTTCTTAACATGTGTTCCTTCTAGAGAGTTATTCTTCCTTCTGATGAAGACCTCTTGGAATCCATGCTCGAGGTGTGTCCCTTGACATGTGTTCCTTCCATATGAATGCCATGATCAAGTCCTTATGAGACTGGTTCTTTTACTGTGTCAACCTCATTAAAAAATGAAACTGAATCTTATGAGGATAGTTCCTTTTACTGTGTCAACCTTGTTAAAAAATGAAACATGTCCCTACAAGGATAGTTCTTTTACTGTGTCAACCTCGTTAAAAAAATTAATAGATCCTTATGAGGATAGTTCCTTTTAGTGTGTCAACCTTGTTAAAAAATGAAACAAGCTATGAGGATAGTTCCTTTTACTGTTTCAACCTCATTAAAAAATGAAACATGTCATCATGAGGATGGTTCTTTTATTGTGTCAAACTCATTAAAAAATGAAACAATTCCTTATGAGGATAGTTCTTTTACTGTGTCAACCTCGTTAAAAAATGAAACAGATCCTTATGAGGATAGTTCCTTTTATTGTGTCAACCTCATTAAAACATGAAACATATCATTATGAGGATATTTATTTTACTGTGTCAACCTCATTAAAAAATAAAATAGGTCACCATGAGCATAGTTCCTTTTCTTGTGTCAAACTCATTAAAAAATGAAAAAGGTTCCATGAGCATAGTTATTTTCCTGTGTCAATCTCGTTAAAAATGAAATAAATCCTCCCCTAATTGATCCAAGTCTTTGATAAGATCTCGTAAATTTTATGTCGAGAATTTCATGTGAACCTTCATTCCATACAACTATTAGTAACCAATATTCTACTTGGGTGAATGAAATGAGGCTTGGGGGGCATGTGCCCTTGTAGGTTATTCTTGGGGGGCATTGAAACTTATCTCAAGCACAATTTTTTCTCTGTTTCAAGCTTGTGTAAAAATGAAACAAACTTATCTCAGGAAAATTTTTCTCTGTTTCAATCTTGTGTAAAAATGAAACAACTCTCAAGCATAATTTTTCCTCTATTTCAAGCTTGTATAAAAATGAAACCTATCTTGAGTCCATTTCGGTTAATATTTTCAAGACTCGTTAAACTCATGAAAATCCCGAGATTCTTTTGCTATCTTTCATGCTCACAAAACACATGAAAATGTCGAGTTCTTTCCGTCTTTTCCTGCTCGTTAAATAAATTGAAATTAAGTGATAGTAGTACATTTTTATCACTTTTCTGGACTCGTTAAAACTTACAAAAAAGTGAAACCTTGAAGTTATCATTTAATCCCTTTTAAGATTCTCTAAACATGAAAATATCATCAAGTACTTGTCTATTCGAGCTTGTAAAAGTAAATGAACATTCGTCTATTCATTATAAGTTTACCCCTTTTTCAAAATGAACTAGACTATTTATGAAAAAGGTATACGTTGACTAAGCATGGTCAATAGAGTTCTCTCCTGCTTATTTTATCCTTTTTTCCAGCTTGAGGGACTAAATATACGAAAAATAACACTGTGGAGTTTACTTATGTTTTTCTTCCGACTCCCTAAAAATGAAAAACAACTAAGTTTTACTTTCTCCAGGCTCACTAAAAATCTTTGTTGAAAGAACTAAATGAGTTTTCTTTTTGTGTCTTTTAAAACTATTTATACATGAAAATGACATCGAGTTAACCCTTCAATGGACTCGTAAAATTAAACAGTGTAGGAACTGTCGATTACAACGGGACCGAACCACTCCTTCGTAGGGTTCGTTAAAAATACTTCGTAGGAATCATTGGAAGGATGAGCTTATATGACAAGCATATGTTATCCACCTCAAGCTTGTGTAAAAATAAAGAGGTACTTTCCAGTAATGGTGGGGGGAAATTGGGAAATAACGTTCATTTTTTGTATTATTAAAGGCAGTATGTTGCTCTTAAACATGACACTCCGTCACATTTGTGTTTGGGTTGAAAAATTTTTTTTTCTCATAGTTAATCGAACCTCGTTGAAATTATTCAACTGGTTTTCGGTATTACTGTTGAGTCAAATGCTACCAAGTCTAAGTGTCGTGTCAGAAATATGTTCAAGAGAAGTCCAACCTCAATCAAAATTACCTTGCAAATCATAACCTTAAATCACGTCGGTCATCCCTGATTCAGTCATGAATCACTTCAAATATTTTTCTTCTAAACTTGACATGAGTTTCATGTCATAGGCCCTCCTACAATAGATCGATTCATATCGAATTCAACTCATTATCTAGGAAGTTGATTTAGAAACCCTTCTTAGTACCTTGAGGCCCACATGCCCTAAAGGTAAGTTTCTCGCTTTCGACAAGAGGCTCTCATCATTGGCCTTCGATCTAATTATTTTATAAGTGTTCGACTTTAAAAAATTTAATCACACTTCATAGAGACATTTTAATTATTGTGGTTTCTCTCACACTTGTTAATGATTCACATCATTGACCGATAATCATGAGTAGGATCTTGGTTGAAATGGACCTCTTTCTGCAACTTTGCTAATAACTTCTGCTATAGGTGATGAAATTAAATTATGTAAAAGACCCATTTGAGGTATTGAATATATATTTCTAGTGATATAAGATACTTGAAATTTTATGACTTGTGGGGTGAGAAAATTATTCCACAAACTCATAGGATGGGCGGCGACACAATGTTCCAGATAGGTGTAAATTTAATTGCTCATATATCTCAAACTGGGAAACAAAATAAAATTCCTTAAAAAACCCATTTGAGATAATAAAAAATAATTTCAAATGAGATATTTGGCACTGTCAAATATGATCAATGGAGACCGTGGAACTTGCATGAAGTTTACCGAATATTAAGAAATAATGGACATAAACTAGCTAGGGTGATGGTAGAAGAGATGTGGTAGGTACATGCCTCTAAATTGTGTTACAATGAGGCTCAAGGGTGTTTTTATTATTGAAAAATAAGAGAAAACCCTAAAAAATCAAAACCCTAACTTGAGGAGATGTAACACCAAGAGTTTATGGGCCTCGTTGGGATTAGTTAGGCAGCCAACTTCCGAGGTCATAACTTGGTCATAGTATCTTCGTTTGGCGTGTATGATACCTCGTTGGAATGATCTCTCCGATGAATACACTGTTTAGGGCCTAAAAATGGCTTCGGAAGTTCAAGAGACGAAAAATTAATAAAAATAGTAAATAAGAAAACTGATGAAACTCACTAGGTGGAATAGGTAGGTGGCCACCAATATCCACCTGGATCATTCCTCTCCCCTTAGAAATAAATGGTCCCCATTATGTGCAGAGCCTCCATGAGGTGGGGAACTTTTTTTTGAACCTGGTCCCTAGTGAACCACTTTCCTTGGTGAAGGAGTTGGCCTGCTTTGAAGTGGGAATAGTTTGTGTTGGGGTCCAGAGAGGCGCTCCTTCTACAAATGTAACCAAAATGTGTCACCCACCTAGAACTTGTGTGGCACTTGATGTTGATCCTGGCGCTGCTTGTACTTAGCATTGGATTTCTCCAAGATGTCATGGACCTGTTGGCAGACATTAGACAATACACGTGTGGATTCTATTTGTGTGGTCGCATGAGGTATGGAAACATCAGGTATTGGTGCGCCTGGGGTTAGATCAATGGAGTGCTTGACCTGATAGTGTAGAGGAACCTTTGTGGGTGAGGAGAAAATGTCCTTGTATTCCTTCACAACTTTTTCCATTTGTTGCTGCTGTGCAGGGGAGCCCTGTTTGGAGGTTGTGGCCATAATATTCTTCTTGCCCTGTGGGTGAATTATAATGAAAACAAATTTCCTATTTTGGGAGATAATCCTACTTCGTTGCTTTGCAGTAATCAAAGAGATGGTGAGAGGCGGTACTACCTCCAGTATCCTGCATAGCTTATTTTCCAAAGTAATAATAACAGAACGAGGTCTAGAATCATACACAACCTATCGCTTCCACAAGTATGGTTGGCCCAATAATACATCGGACACTCCAAGAGGAGCAACATCACAGAATACCTCATACGTGAAGGGCTTGATATTATACATAAGGTGGCACTGTTGGCTGACGTGGAGATCTCTTCCTTGGTGAAGCCACCCGATGGTATACAACTGTGGGTGCGTTGTGGTCCGTAGGCCGAGCCGCTTCATGACCTCTGCTTAAATGAGGTTCTTTTGGTTTCTGCTATCAACAAGGAATTGCACTGGAGAACCCTTCACCCACATTTGCAAATGGAAGAGGCGCTCCCCCTCCTTTAGATCCTCGAGATCCTCCCTCTGGAGCTTGGTGGTGGCAACAATGGAACTGAGATCCACTTCAATGATATACTTCCATTTTTCATTCCCCTTGTCCGATTTTGACTCAAAAAAAGGACATGCATTTGATTCATATGCCTTTAGTTCGACCACCAGCTACTGTTTGGTCCGACACTCGCTTGTGTTGTGAGTGGAGCTGTTATGAAATTCACACCACTTCCCCGTGTCCTTCTTTGGCTTTGCAGTGTTGTTATGAGTCTCCATGCTTTGGATTTTCCCCTTGTTATGTGGTTCAAGGGCGCCTCTCTATGGCTTCGGATTCACAGATCAAAAGTATCGCTTCTTCTGCTTAAATTTTTGCTCGATCGTGGAAACATATCGATATGCTACGCAAAGTGAGGTAATGTTGAGGAACTCCATTTCCTCCTGAATATATCTGTGCAAATAGCTACGCTAATTAAGCACCAAATGTCTCTCTAAATCTTTAATACCCAACTTCGTGCACAGGGTATGGAAAAAATTCATCATCTCGTGCACATCTTGATCCCTTTTCTTCCGCAATGTGGTACATTGGATGTAGTTGTCCTCATAACAGCCCACAGGGTAATATTGTTCCTTGACGCTGTCTCAGAAAAAAATCCAAGTGGGTGCGGCCGAGAACAGAGAGGGTTCCTTCTTGTACTTTTTCTCACAGTAGGTTTCCCACTATTTTTTGACATGGGGGGTGGCTTTGAGGAGTGAAAAAGTAATATTTTCTCGGTAAGAGAAATCATGGATCGAAAAATACCCTTCCAGAAAATTCAACCATCTATCTACGAAGTTTGCATCTATTTGGCCTTCAAATACAAGAATGTCGAAGTTAAATTGTACCTTTAAAGGAGTGGTGCCTCCAGAGTGGCTGGTAGATGCAGATGCACCACTGATGGGTAGTCGTTGAAGGATATGGGAAAAGTTATCCATCATCACATTCCTTTGTTTCTCAAGGGCCTCCTCAAGCAATATTTTGATAGGATCTCCTGCTCTCTCATCTTTCTTTTCTTCTGCAATGGGAGGCCGTCAGGGTTTGTGAGGCTGGTATTGAAAATTTTCAACCAGATCGAGTGCTAAATCCTTATACCATGACCTCATTGGGGACATGCAAAGAAATATTGAGAAAGAGAAAACTGCTTTGATACCATTGATCCAGATCTTTGTTGAAATGGACCTCTTGCTGCAATTTTGCTGATAAATTCTACTATAGGCATTGAATATGTATTTCCAGTGATATAAGACACCTGAAATTTGATGACTTGTGGGGTGAGAAAATGATTCCACAAACTCATATGAGGCGCGGCGGTGTAGTGTTCCAGATAGGTGTAACTTCAATTTCTCATATCTGTCAAACCGGGAAATGAAATAAAATTCCGTAAAAACCCATTTGAGATAATAAAAATAATTTCAAATGAGATATTTGGCGCTCTCAAATATGATCTATGGATACCTTCACATTTGCATGAAGTTTACTGAAGATTAAGACAGAATGGACATAAACTAGCTAGGGCGATGGTAGCTTATCTTTGAGAAGAGATGTGGCAGATACATGCTCTAAACTATGTTACAATGAGGCTAAAGGGAATTTTTATTATTGAAAAATAAGAGAAAACCCTAAAAAACCAAAACCCTAACTTGAGAAGATGTAATACCAAGAGTTTATGGGCCCCGTTAGGGTTAGCTAGGCAGCCAACTTTCGGGGTCGTAACTTAGTCATAGTATCTCTATTTGGCACATATGATACCTTGTAGGAATGATCTCTTCAAGGAATACACTGTTTAGGGCCTCAAAACGGCCATGGAAGTTCAAGACTCAAAAATTACTAAAAATAGTAAATAAAAAAAACTGACGAAATTGACTAGGTGGAATAAGTGGGTGGCCACCAATATCCACCTGGATCAAATCAAGCGGTTTCTACCATGTTCGACTTCGATACATTCACTCACATGGTTAGAATCATAATACAGATTGAGATATGGAGATCAAGACCCTGGATCTAGTTTCATCCATCCAGGATGCATGGATTTATTAAATATTCATGATTATAAATATAGATCCATTGATGGCTACGTCCGTACTATGTCTATTGTTGACATGGATATTTGTGTATTTACCTACTAGTTCATCGAGTTATGTTTAGTATTTGAATGCCTACCTCAGTGATGTTTATATGAAAGCATGATATGGTAATCCTTAATTGTGTGTTTTAGGTCTTCAACCAATTGGTCTCTAATATGAACCTTTGACATGATAAAGCACTTCCATCATCAAACATGTTTTTTAGCTTTTCACTTTAGAGGGAAATCTGTTACACTAAAAAAATTTCACCATGACTGTCGATTTAGATATCTTGCCATATGATGGAGTGTCTCAAGTGAATCCATTATAAATATTGAAGTAAAACAATACCAGGGACAAAAGGAATTTTGGCTTTCACTACTTAAAACCCATTTTTGATCATCTGCACAGTTTTCCTAAACAAAATCCATGCATGCATAGTTTATTCCACTGTAAACTGCACAGACGTGCACATTTTGTTACACGGATAAATCACTCTTGCGGACAAGAGAGATCTACCTAGAATCCTAAAGGAAAAAAAGAAACAAACAGACAAAAAAATAGTTCTTTCCTTACCCTATAACCAAAATGTGAAACATGTAGTATGCGAAGGATCACTTACCTATTAACTAAGTACTTGTAGAAGTCCTTTTAATGCTTTCTACAAATAGATTTCCCTCGATGCCTTAGATATCTTTCCAAATGATTTTCACAGCTTATCCATGAAGCTCTAAAAGACAAATGCATAGACAAAAACATTCAAAGGAATCAAAGTGTCTCACATATGAAAGAAAAGGTAAATGAAATCCCTAATTTAGCATACAACATATAAATGAATCAATAATCAGTTATAAACATGTGAGCGATAAAGGAATCCCACAAATAACATCAAAATAGACACAATTAGGGAAGAAAAATTGACTTTGTATTAAATTCAAAGGGAAAACAAGCTTACAACCTTGTTGCCTTGATGTCACAAGCCTCTTCCAATGTCCTCCTTTCCTTCCCTTGATGAAAAGCTCTTCAAACCCAAAACCAACAACATGAGTTTACAAATCCAAGTCTCCCATTCCTTTAGTCCTATGCTTGATTTATAGGAAGGATGAGGAGGTTTCTAGTTCCTCTTCTCAAGGGATATGATCCTTAAGAAAAGAAGGTTAGTTCCATGTACCAAGGGATGAAGCGCAAGTATGTAGTGGTTCAAGGTTTCTAATTTGGATAAAATTTCTCAAACAAATCTTGTAGAACTTACTTTTTATTTTTACTTGCATGAAAAGGCCTGTGCAGTTTATAGTGGAAGAAATTGTGTAGATCTGCACAGTTTACAGTGGAAGAAACTATTCATGCGTGGGTTTTGTTTAGGAAAACTGTGTAGATGATAAAAAATGGGTTTTAAGAAGTGAAAACCGAAATTCCTTTTGCCCTGGTATTGCTTTACTTCAAGCTTTATAGGGGATTCACTTGAGACACTCCATCGGATGTCAAGATATTTGCATCAATCATGGTGAAAAATTTTAGTGCAATACTCCTCATCATTAAAGATAATGACCTACTTACTTTAGGCATAAGTTAATTAATAAAATATGAATAATTTAATTAATAAATGATGAATATTTGATAGTCAATTCTCAAAGTAAAATCCTAAACCTCCAACGTCTATCTTGAAACCCCTAACTCTTCCAACATTCACATTAAACTTGCCCATTCTAAATTTTATAAATATGGTATCATACTTTCCCAAAATGAATTATGAGATGTAACAAATTATCTTAACACATTATGAAATTTGCGGTGACCCTAAAGCTAATAACATAAGTATCATAATTGAGCAGGGCTCATATCTGTGAGGATCTGAGCTTAGGAAGATAATTCTTCTAGCATTAAAATATGTTGTGGTTCATTCAGGATGAATATCTATTGAAGCGAAGGTTTTGTAGATTGAAAGGAAACACCGCATAGCTTCTCCTCAACAACATATCTCTTGGTATCTTCAAGAAAATATCACTCACCCTTGTGGATATAAGAAACATGTCTACATTTTTTTTTGAAAGACAACGAAGAATACTTGTTCATTTCCTGATGTTGACTCTATTGTATAATTACTACAAAACTCGTTTTAATCAATCTGAAGTAAAACTACAATCAAATCCTAGTTCAACCTTTATTTACTAGCTAAAAAAAAACAAGTTCAGGCCTCATTTGTAATTGTAAAAACTTGTCAATTTTGGTTGTAAGGGAAGCATGTTTAAGAATAGTTAAGGATTATCATTTATACTGTAAAGAAAGGAAATTTTAGGTCTTGTTAGGGCTAATCTTAGGTCTGATTAGGGTTGCTTCATAACTGTTCTAGGGATGATTAGTTTAGGTGGTCTTGGGTTTAGTTTAGAAGTATGTTTTATTAGTCATTCTAGCATAATATAAGGCTTGGATCTATGGTATGTTGTAGCAGTCTTTTACTTTGTAAGGAATTAGTTTATTATTTAATAAACTGTATCTAGAATTGTGCTCTAAAGGGCATTGAAGTTGCAGTAGTAAGAAATCAAAGGGTATGCAGAGTTTGTAGAATTGAACAATGGTAATACTACAAGGCATGTTATTAAGGGACAACACAAATGTGAGCAGTGTTGAGAATCCTCCAAACATGGCTACACACTTTGTAAGGGCATCTAAAATTTGAAAAAAAAAAATTAGATTCCTTGTCTAGCTTAATTATAACAAAGAGCTCATAAAATTTAACCCTATAGGTATGTTTTGAAATTTTTTGTTTTGGTTCATATTATTAACATACAATTTTTTTTGCAAGAGAAGGTAAGTGTTATTTGAGGATTTTATGTTATTGTTGATATTTTGGTGCTTGATCAAATTTTGGGCTTGGGACAATATTTCTTTTATTTTGGGTATTGGGTCTCATCTAGCTAACTCTGCAGGCATAAGAACATTATTAACAAGACAATGATCAATGATTGTATTAAGTAGGCATGATTTGTGCACACATTACCAAAGGACAAAACATCCTCATTGAAGATATTAAGGCAGAGCTGTACAACCTTTCAAATACACTCTCATCAATGAAAGAACATACATATCGGCCTTGTCATCAATCTTAATGGCATAAGTCCAAAGTGTTGTAAAATATTTCAAAGTGTCAAGAAGTCAAATCATTGTAACTAGGACATTATCCCTTGTAAGGGAGCTCACATTTATAAAGAGTTTCTGTCATTTCCTCAAGTTGAAGAAGGAAAATTTATTTTTGGAAGGGACTTTGGTTGTTTGGATAAGGTTTCTTGGTTGTCGGGACAGGGCTATAGGTCCTAGTGTTCTTGGCTAGTCAAGCAATTCATTGAAAATATTATTGTAATGTGGATAATTTTCCCTCGTACAAGAGTCCATAGTTTCATCTTATTTTGTCTCTATAGGATGCTTGGGTGGTTCTAAGCCTTCAGTTTGGGTCTGTAAACACTTCAAGGTGGTAGGGTGGTGCTAGGGTGAGTTCTGACTCATTAGGGTTTTGGGTCATCCTTTTAGTTGATTGCTGATAAAAACAAGGTGTTAGGGTGTCCTTCTGGTGGGACTTGGAGAAAAATGTTTTTCTAGAGTTATAGGAAGTCGTAGCTTTCTTTTCAGTCGGGGATGGATATTAAATAATTTATTAGAAAAATGTCCAGTGTTTTTTGACCCAAAGGGGGTTTTCCACCTAAAAATATTGTGCTTATTGTCTCTATATTTTGCATTGTTGTTTATTTCTTTTATTGAATAATTATAATAATTAAATATCAACCAATTATCTAAAATTTTTTAATAAAGTGTTAATTCTAAGAAATACCGATTCACCCCCTATCAATATTTCCAACTTTGTGTACATGTTGTCTATGAAATACTATGTATAGATGGTGCTATGCGCATGGAGGATGTAATATTCCTAATTTGCGACAGCAAATTGGAATATTCTATTTTGTTTAGTTTGCCGCCTATGGTTTGTAAATAAATAAAAAGTGAGTAAAGAAAGTCTAAACTCACTTAAATGAAATAATACATCCACCTAGTAGCACAACGTTGTGACTTAAGTGGGAGTCAAGGGGGGACCCAACACCACGTGGAGGAGGGGGCCTATGTACACTCTAGAAGTTTCTCCAAGCTTCTGTGGAGATAAGGATGAGAATGTGGATAAGGATGAGGATGTGGAGGAGAGAGAGAGAGACTACTTTGGGTTTTGGAGGGAAACCAACGCTATAAAATATGGAGGAGCCTCCTCATTTGATTCATGCTTGGATGCTTGGATTATGGATTGTTGAGTGAGACATATTGTCTTCTTTGGCACGCTGGCTGTTTAGCCCGTCTGCTGCACTGTTTAGTGCAACCGAGTGTCTCCGTGCGGAGATCTCACCCTTAGCCTCGGGGGACTTTGAGTGCCTGCTCGAGCAAGGTTATTTTCTTAGCATCATCCTCCAGGACAGCGTTATTGCTGCAGCAGCGTAATACTGTGTTGTAGGGTGTTGCCGTGGTGACTTTACGACACCACCTCCTTCTCTTGTTTTTCAGAGGGAGAGCCTCTCTCTCCTTTGGAGGATCAGATTGGGAGATATTGGAGCTTATTATCAGATCTTGGCATCAAGCCTATATGTTCTTCATGGTAAACTGCGCAGTTCTTTCCCCAGATTTACGTTATTGCTGGGGGAGCAACGTTCCAAGGGTTTTGGCATCGTTTTGGAGTTAGATCTCTGATTGAGGGTGATCCTTGGATTGGCCAACCAATCCAAGTATATTTCTGATCTGATACTGAAGTTTGCTTCAGAAATTCTGAATCATTCTTCAGATCTACTGCAGTAAAACTCAGATCTGCTCCGGCATTTTCATGTATTGCTGAAATCCCCAAGGGGAAAGTAATAAAGAGCCCTTTGGGCATTTTGTCTCATTATAGATCTTTGTTTTCATGTATTTATCAGTTTTAGATTTGTAATATAATAAATATAAGCTTCAGCCTCCTAGAGAAAACGCTGAAGGGTTTCTGGATCAATCTTTGTCTTGCGGCACCTCTATCTTGAGGGGTTTTCTATATAAAACTGTTGTTTAACCTTGATGAAAGCCTATGCCTTGTTCTAAAACTCATTCTCTGATTATTTATAGTGTTATACATCATATTCCTTCAGAAAATACGCTGCCCTTGCTTCAGAAAATTTCTGCATATTCAAAGTCTTGGGAAATCAGGGTTTTTATTGACTAGTCGGGAAGGAGGAACTGTTTAACTTAGCAAAACGCCTTTTTTTGAGCTGATATTCGACATGAAAGTCCCTCTTGACCTATTCTAACATATCCCAGAACCTTGAGACGTCATTTTACGCATATTTCCTTATACACTCATTTTAGGGCCAAAATCCTCACTTTTCCCCTCCTTTTTGCCCTTAAAAGCTGAGTAAAGGTTGTTGTTGCTATTTATTTTGGTTGTTGAACATTTTCAGAGATATTATATGATATATTAAGCCCTCATACCTGAGGAATGCGTTTTTTGGCATGATCTGCTGAAAATTCCCTTCTGGGATATTACAGTGGTATCAGAGCATAGTTCTGGCTCAGCCTGTGGAGCTAGTTATCTATGGAAAATATGAGGATCTCAAATCAGCGTGGTCATGTACCCTTTGGAGATTATTTCCGAGAATGGCAGTCCAAAGGGGAAGACTTCAAAGAAGTTGTGCCCTTCAAAGATTACTGTCAGCTCAGGCAGGATGGAGTAAGGGGCAGTGGTAACAGTGGAGTTTCTAGCATGCAAAGTTCAGATTTGCAGCATACCACTGGGAGATCACCTCTTCCCATGCATGAGGAATCCAATATTCCCTATGAGTCTAAGCCCAAGAAGACCGGAACGGTGAAAAAGGAGAGTTTATTCTTTTTCAGATCTTTATTCTTTTTCAAATCCAGAAAAGATGCATCCACTGTTGAGGAGGTCAAGAAGATTGAAGAAAAAGAAGAGGAAGTACCATGCGCTTCCAATTCTCATCAAGAAGAAGAGATCACATCACCTCTTGAGGAGGCTTGTGAAAACGCTGTCACACTCATGGAGGAGCAGCCACATGCATCAACAGTTGGGGCAGCCAACACTTTTGAGGATGGGACTCTTGTAGCCCTACAAGAAGTTCCAAATGCACATCAAGGCATGAAAATATTTCCACATTCCATTGTTGCAGAAAATTCTTCTGATCAATGTGGAGATCTACTTTTGCAGGACCAAGGGTCAAATCTTAGTGCTACTATAGAGCAGCTTGGTTGCACTACGCTGTGCAACATGGAAACACTCAAGAAGGAATCAAACACTCATTCTCATGAGCCATTGTTGGATTGTACATCACATTGGAGATTGGGGTTTGAAGACTTGAAGGTTGATGGTAGACATCTTGGAGTAAGAAACCTTTTCTCTCTTCAAGATGATACTTTCTCAATGAGCTCTTCTCAGCTCAAAGAGGAAATTCTACTTTCAGATCCAAGACCTCATTGGTTTTGGAAGACTATGGATGAAAGGGAGGTCTCAAGGAGAGATCTCACTGGAGATGCACTTCGACACACCATGGGGTGCAATGACTTTCTTCCCTTCTCACAAGAGAAGATAGAAGATGGAGGACATCTTAGGATGGATAACATCTCTCATGCTTATGTTGGACATCCCTTGAGCCATACACATCATGATGGGAGGTTTTTTCCTACCACCTATTTGATTCTTGATAGGGTCTCATTGATACTTGAGAAGTTTATATTTCAAAATCCCATGAAGTGCAAAATCAGAAATTTGATTTGGGAGGATGGTAGCCCTCATAGGAGGAGTACCAGGATGAGGAGAAGAAGGAGGCATCCACAAGTGATTGAGTGGATGTGGTTGATGAGCAAGGAGCTAGGAGGCTACTTGCAGATCTATGATACCGAGCAGCAGGAGGCTTGGCTACACTGGTTACTCTTGAGGGAGTTTGGGCATCATTTGTACCTGCAGATCTATGATACCGGGCAGCAGGAGGCTTTGCTGCGCTGGTTACTCTTGAAAGAGTTTGGCCATCACTTGGCAAACACTTTTCCTAAGAGTCAGAGGATGAAGGAAAGATGGCAAGATACTTGCATCATTGAGTAGCATAGAGTATGGATGCATGGTGTTGATATAATACTCATATCATTCATTGTGTCTTCATCACATGATTGGTATGGGGATGCAACATAATGTCTTGTTGCTTTGCTTGTTTCTGGGAGAGCAAGGGCAGATTTGCTCTCACACTTTGCATGATGTTGCAGGAGGAGGAGATGGCATTATCTCCTTGATCTTTGATGATGGCTTGGAAGCACTTCCATCTTGGGAGGTGTTCCATATTTTTGGCAACATTATTAGAGGAGTCTTTGACAAGGAGCATGTCAAAGAACAGAGCTTTGTATTGACAGGAGCTTCTTTGCATGAGCTCATAGTGCTGTCACTTTGGAGTAGAGCCTTATGGATGAAGTGTGTCTAGCAGAGATATGGTGGATCTATAACCCATAGGTCCCAGGATCACTTCATATTTGTTGCACTTGATGAACAAAGAGGAGGTAATGATGATAGAGACATCTATGGCATATTCTTCTTGACTTGGATTTCCAAGTTTCAGGAGGATTATCTTTTTGCAGCACATGGTTCATTCTTCTTCATAGCATGTCAAAACACTATGGAAGACTCATGTATGGACCCATGTACCATCCTACTTCCAGTATATGGTGAGGAGTTTGTTTATACATTCATTGATTTGCACACTCTTGCCATTCCTATGCAGTGCATTGCTTCACAGGGGGGCAAGCTTGTCATATTTCTCCATGAGTTTTATTGGACCAATCTACATGATGGAGGCAGCCATCTCTTTTGTGGCCTTGGGAAAATGTCTTATCACCACATGTATGTTCATTTGCTGCACTATATCATGTATCATATGAAGACATGCATGATTAACATAAGCATTTTGCCATGTACTCTTAACAAGTAGCAACTTGTAAAACTGCATTGTACTTGTTGGGGAAGCTGTTGGTACCTCTTTTCATCACTTGTAACCTTCAGTGTTTCCTTTATTTTGCTGCTGATCATGTCTCCATTTGCTGATATAGATCAGATTTGTATGGGAGGCTTGATTATGAGAGAGACACATGAGCTGGGTGTGTCTTTGAGTATTTTCTGCACTACATGTTCTAATGGGAGCATGGGAGGAGGCATGGCCACCACTACTACATATGTGTTCTCTTTTGAGGTGGGCCATGAGATTGATATTCATCCATTGTACAACCATGGGCAAGTGTTTGGTCTTATGTTGTTGTCATATTCAGCCATTTACTATCCATTAGTAGATGTGATGGATCTTGTACATTGCTTGCCATGTAATTTTCTGAAGTTGCAGTGGATGAGACTGCGTTGTATCCTTGTGAGAGATTGTTTGCATTATGTATCCTCATGTAAAACCTTCAGCAAACATCTCATTAGGGTGATCCATGATTACCATGTCCTATTCCTCATGGATGGATTGTTTGGGGCTAGCTTGTTCTTCATTGTTGGAGGAACCTTCTTTGGAGGATTGTTCTTCACTTTTCCATTGGAGGGCAATGATTTTGCAGCCCAGGATCAGCATACACTCTACACTTGTCATGAGTGGAGAGAAGGACAGCATGGGGTAAGCTATGATGCTTGCCAAGATCAGATTTTCAGCCCACCTTCATTACTGGAGCTTGAGGTGGAAGGATATTTTCAGGAGTTGCCTTGTTGGGAGGTGGCTCATTTTGTTTGGATGATTGCTTGGGGATGGAGGATCCACATGAGGGAGATGTTCCTCATTATATTTCGAACTCCATGCCTCGAATGGAGATTCTTCAGTTCCACCCTTGCAGTTGATTGGAGAGAGGTGATGAGTTGGTACACAGTTGATGGGCCAGCTTACACAGTCATAGATGCAGAGCAGCAGCAGTCATGGTCTTCAGTCATAGCCAGAGGCAGTGAGTAGTCCGAGCCATAGGACTTGGGCTATTATTGGCCATGGTGGCAATGGGATCTAGGAGGATTGTTAGTTGGTTGGTACCATGAGAGATCAGTTTGGGATCCTGGCATTGAGAGATCCTTTCATATCAGGGTGATTCAGTGGCGCATCTGGGATCCAGGCACATTTTGCAGCATCGGTGGAGAGTTGTTCAGGCAGTTGCTTGAGGGCAAGCAACATTTTTCCGAGGTGGACTGTAATATTCCTAATTTGCGACAGCAAATTGGAATATTCTATTTTGTTTAGTTTGCCGCCTATGGTTTATAAATAAATAAAAAGTGATTAAAGAGGGTCTGAACTCACTTAAATGAAATAAGACATCCACCTAGTAGCACAACGTTGTGACTTAAGTGGGAGTCAAGGGGGGACCCGACACCATGTGGAGGAGGGGCCTATGTACACTCTAGAAGTTTCTCCAAGCTTCTGTGGAGATAAGGATGAAGATGTGGATAAGGATGAGGATGTGGAGGAGAGAGAGAGGCTACATTGGGTTTTGGAGGGAAACCAACACTATAAAAGATGAAGGAGCCTCTTCATTTCATTCATGCTTGGATTCTTGGATTATTGATTATTGAGTGAGACATTTGTCTTTCTTTGGCACGCTGGTTGTTTAGCTCGTCTGCTGCACTGTTTAGTGCACCAAGTGTCTTCGTGCGGAGATCTCACCCTTAGCCTCGGGGGACTTCGAGTGCCTGCTCAGGCAAGGTTATTTTCTTAGCATTATCCTCCAGGACAACGTTATTGCTGCAGCGGCGTAATACTGTGTTGTAGGGTGTTGCCGTGGTGACTTTACGACACCACCTCCTTCTCTTGTTTTTCATAGGGAGAGCCTCTCTCTCCTTTGGAGGATCAGATTGGGAGATATTGGAGCTTATTATCAGATCTTGGCATCAGGCCTATATGTTCTTCATGGTATACTGCGTAGTTCTTTCCCCAGATCTGCGTTATTGCTGAGGGAGCAGCGTTCCAAGGGTTTTGGCATCATTTTGGAGTTAGATCTCTGATTGAGGGTGATCCTTGGATTGGCCAACCAATCCAAGTATATTTATGATCTGATACTGAAGTTTGCTTCAGAAATTCTGAATCATTCTTCAGATCTGCTGCAGTAAAACTCAGATCTGCTCCGGCATTCTCATGTATTGCTGAAATCCCCAAGGGGAAAGTAATAAAGAGCCCTTTGGGCATTTTGTCTCATTATAGATCTATGTTTTCATGTATTTATCAGTTTCAGATCTGTAATATAATAAATATAAGCTTCAGCCTCCTGGAGAAAACGTTGAAGGGTTTCTGGATCAATCTTTGTCTTGCGGCACCTTTATCTTGAGGGGTTTTCTATATAAAACTGTTGTTTAACCTTGCTGAAAGCCTATGAATTGTTCTAAAAATTATTCTATGATTATTTATAGTTTTATACATCATATTAATTCAGAAAATATGCTTCCCTTGCTTCAGAAAATTTCTGCATATTCAAAGTCTTGGGAAATCAGGGTTTTTATTGACTAGTCGGGAAGGAGGAACTGTTTAACTTAGAAAAACGCCTTTTTTTGAGCTGAAATTCGACATGGAAGTCCCTATTGACCTATTATAACATATCCCAGAACCTTGAGACGTCATTTTACGCATATGTTCTTATACACTCATTTTAGGTCCAAAATACTCACTTTTCCCCACCTTTTTGCCCCTAAAAGTTGAGTAAAGGTTGCTGCTGTTATTTATTTTGGTTGCTGAGAATTTTTAGACATATTATATGATATATGAAGCCATCATAACTAAATAATTCGTTTTTCAGGCATGATCTGCTGAAGAACCCATTTTTGGGAATATTACAGAGGATATGTGGTGTTGTGTACATATGGTGATGTGCGCATGTTGGATATGTGCTATTGTCTACATAAGGTGTTGTGTGCATGTTGGATATGCGGTGTTGTGTACATATGGTTCTTTGTGCATGTTGCATATGCGGTGTTGTGTACATATGGCCTAGTCTGCATGTTGTACATATGGTGTTATGTACACGTGGTGTTGTGTGTATGATTTTTCATGTAGTAGGTTTGCATGTGGTGCCATGTACATGCTGTACATGGGGTGATGTGTGCATGTGGTGTTGTCTATATTTCGTGCATGTGGTGTTGTGTACATGCCATGCATGTGTTGCTATGTACATGTGGTCTTGTGTACACATTGTGTAGGTGGTGTTGTGTACACATTGTGTGGGTGGTTTTGTGTATGTGTGGTGTTATGTACATGTTGTGCATGTGGTGTTGTGTACAGGTGCTACTATGTACATGTTGTACATGTGGTATTGTGTACATGTCGTACATGTTGTGTTGTGTTTATGTGCTATTATGTTACAGGTATTGCATAGTCGTGGTATCGTGAAATTTGTATTTGTTGTGTTGCACTTTGTGTATGTATATGTATTGTGTTGTACTCCAAATGTAGGTGTATGTATTGTGTTATACATCGGGTGTTAGTGTATGTGTTGTGTTATACATTGGATGCAGGTGTATGCATTGTGTTGTATGCCAGGTGTAGGTGTATGTGTTGTATGTCAAGTGTAGGCACATGTATTGTATGGTGTTGTATGCCATGTGTGGTTGTATGTGTGAGATGAATGCCATGTGTATGTGTAAGTGGTTGAAGAGAAGTCATTGGGTGTTTGTCAGGTGTGGCAACTGATCCGATGTGCGTACGGAAAGGAAAAAGGAAAAAGGTAGAAGATAAGGATAGATTAAAGGTTAAGTATCATTATTTTATTTCAGTTTTAATTATTCATGTGATCTATGATTCTGGTTTATGATGATTATAAGCGATATATGATTTTGGTTTATGATGGTTACATGTGATTTATGAATTTGATCTATGACAGTTTCCTTTTGAGCTAACCATATGTGATATGTCTATACATGATGATTTGATCAAACAATTAGTTTGACTTGTTGCGACAAGAAGTGAAAAAAAATGCAAGTGTACCTTATTGACGAGCCAACGACGAGGTATGATTTGAATTTATTTTGAATCTAATGGCAGTTATGTGCTTTGTACAGGAGAGCATGAAAATTCTAGGTTGCATGGTTGAAACTGATTGCAAGCATTAGTAGCAGTAGCAAAAGGAATTGGAACATGCAACAATATGCTAATAAAACATTTTATGAGAAGACACATCATGGGACACTAGTACCCAATAATGTCCATTGATTTCCATGAGCATGCTATGACCAATATGATGATTCTGAGGCATGTATATTCCTTGGTTGTTTGACCTTTCGATGTCAGGAATATTTTCCAAGGGATGGATCAACCGGAAATGTGATGTCAGAGAACTTGGAAGGTGAGTGATTGCATGAAAGGAGGTGGCAAAATTGCTCGAGGGATTGTGTAGTAGAGAAGGGAAGGGCGAGGATGATTTTTTTTTTCATTATCATTGCCATATGGAATTAGATGCGCCTTGGGAGTGTGACCTAAAACAATAAGCCGATAATTTTTCATTGAGAGAACAAGTGGCACAAGATCGTAGTGTTGGACATTGGATGCAGGTTTGAAGTTGGCAGTGGATTTTGTCATTCCTGGGAAGGAGGTGAATCCTAGTACTACTTTTGAGGGTGGAGGTGTGAGCCTCCAGATTCCCTTGTTGCTGATGCAAGAACCATGTCCTTTTATTTTCTGGTTGAGAAATTGCACATGTGTATGTGTATAATATTGTAAATATTGTATTGAGCTAGATTTATAAAGCTCCATAGACAATATGGTTATTTGTTGGTTGAAGAAAATATGTATGAGTAGATTTGGTTGTTATTGTAGCTACGTAATGAGTTGTGTTATAAAGCTCCAGTAAATGGTATGATTTTAATGTTTTCAACAGGTGGTTGTTGTAAGTATTGCAACAAGCTGTGTTATAAAGCTCCCTGGGCAGTATGTTTTGTTTTCAACGATTTTTTGGTTATAGGTGTCATTGAACAGTGAGGATGGTGTTCCCCCAAGGGGGAGGGTTCTATAACAACCCTAGTTAAAAATCCATGTAATAAAGTTAACAAAGGAAAAATAAGGCCAAGGTCATGGGACACATATTCCAGGTTGAATGGTGGGTAGAACATTCTAGTGGATGTCACTTTCGGTTTATTATGGCTAAAGGGAAATTGGTGAAGGAAATGGAAAAGGCTTTGGAAAGGCAAGAGACATTAATTGGAATTTTAGTTATGAAAATAATGGAAAATAGGAGAAAAGGAAGGTGAAAGGTCATAGGTTGCATGTGAGGAGGAAAATGAAGGTGAAAGGTCACAAGTTGCATGTGAGGAGGTGAAGGAAAATAATGGAAAAATGAAGAAATCAAAGGTCTCATTGATAAAAAGGCTTTTGAGGATCGGTTCATGGATTTTTCTTGGCTTTTGACAATTCAGTTTCTCTCTCTCTCTCTCACACACATACTATTGCACACTTAGAGTATTCTTGGAGCTCTCTAGCATTGGATTAGGGAAAGAAATGAAGGAAAAATAAGGCAAAGGAAAACAAAGATCAAGCAAGGAATAATTGGATCAAGCTGCTACATCGAGATTACTTGCAGGTATCAAGTTGCATGTATTCTTTCCTAGCTATATTTGGCATGCATGGTACATGCATGTGTGTATTTGGTTCTCGTGCTGTCATTGGCATGGGTTTTTCCAGGTGTGGCAGTGGTTTTCGACCTTGCCTTTCCATTTCCGAATAGCCATGGTGTGATGGGGTTTCTCTTACTTGGTTGAGATGGATTTACATATGGTTTGAAACTAAGTGGGGTGGTCTCAAGAGGAAACTCAAGGCCTAGGAATCCCTTTACCAGTAATGGCATGATACATGGTAAATCTTGGTTGTGGAAAGCCTCGTTAGGCCTAAGAATCCCTTTACCGATTATGGCGGGATACATGGTAAATCATAGAGGTGTATACTCTTAGGCCTAGGAATACCTTGACTGGTTATGGAGAGATACATGGTAAAGCCTAGAGGGTGGAGAAGGAAAAATTCCTCACAGTTTAGGTGGAGAAATGTGGAGGCATCCATGCTTGTTAGGGCCTAGTGATCCCTTGATCGGTATATGGCAGGATTGCAATAAAGCCTCGTAGTGTATGTTTCTTATTTGGGCCTAGGAATCACTTGGCGAGATTACGGTAAATCCTGGTTGTATATATGAGGGCTTGGGACTTGGAATCCCTTGATGGATTGTGGTAAAGCATGAGGAAGCCCTGGATGGTTTTTTTGTGAGTCCCACATTCATGCTTGGAATATGGCATAAGGGTGATTGGCTGAAAGAAATATTTGGTTCGACCCAATCTTTGGTCGGGTGGTACGTCGAAGTACCTGACCTAGTCGCATCTTGCATATCATTAATAAGATCTCTTTCCTCTTATGTATTATGTGAAAATGTGTTTATTATTATGTGGATATAATTGTTGTTTTATCATTCTTGATATGTTGGTTTTATGTTGGTTATAAGCATGGTTTATGACAGACTTGCGTTTTGGATCTCATCTTGTTTTGTTTCATAAATTAAATGTTAATGACCTAATAGATGATATTGCAGCTATTATGAGAGGGCATTAGACCTTATTGACGATTCTTAGATAAGTATGAAGTCCCTATGCTCAGATGTGTTTATATGACCTGTAGATTACATGTTCATGATGTGTTTGACATAATGTATGTCACGGTTATGCTTGGTTAGGAAAATTCCTTGATCAAGTTTTTTATTAGAGGCTTTGTCCTTGTGTCTTTCATCAAGTTTTGGGAAGTGACCTAGAGTATAGCCCTGAAAAGGTGACACAAATTTCATGGTCTCAGGCACAAAACTCACTAAAAAATACTGCAGTAGAACCCTTGCAGTGGTTATGCATGTAAATGGAGGCCTATAGTCGCATGGATATAGGCTTGTGCATGCAACTGAGAGTCTAGTTCAGTGAAAAGGAAAGTTAACTCAAGGTTTGGACAATTGGAAGGGTGGTTTAGCCATTGGGAGTCCTGTAGCACCTGAGGATGGTCAGTATTCCCACTTCCTTAAGGCGATCTAGGAGTTTGAATCATATCATAGTAACTCTTCATCACATATTTACCCTGGTGGACTGGTTATCTTGGGTAAGTGTGGAGGAGGGTGTTACAGTTTCCATAAGTTAATGTTTGCCATAATAATTGCAAAAGTAAAATGCATGATTCATTAAATTGGAAATTTGATTATAATAAACTTATTACATCTTTGTTAGGTTATGGTAGGTAGGATAGGCATGAATAAGTGTCACACTAGACTATGTAGTAGATATATAGAGTGTTGTTGGAAATATGGAGTTGTGTCTTTATTTTCCTAATTTTGACATCAATGCTTTTAGTTTTTAACTTGGGTTACAAGTCTCAAGTTAGAATCAAACGATTTCAAAGCATCAATCACAATTAGGCTTCTTTGTGAGAATATTATTTATACATGGTTTGAGTCAACTATTCTTAAAAAATTTCCTTTGGGATCACCAATGAAAGGGTATCTAGTCACATCAACGAGATTTAGGTTTTGTAGAGTCAATAGTTTGAAGTCATCCCATTTATATATTTTGATCCATTTTCAAAAGTAGATAGGTTTGGATCATAAGTGTTAGTGATATGCAAATGTAGATAAATAATCATTCCATAGAGAAAATTCTTGTCTTGTTGTCATGGTATTTCAATGCGAATTTGACTATTGCGTCTCATAAGGCAATAAATGTCTAGTTTATCCCAAAGTTTTATGGTTTTTTCAACACCCCATAATGGGGTAACTATCCCCATATAGAGCCTCTATTAGAGCCTAAAATTGAGACTTCAAATTTTGGAGGCTTTTATAAAAAAATTGGAACTAATGAAGATGATCTCATTCTCATGCCCTACGAAAAAATGATGAATTGGTTCAAGGAACATGCCTTGGGAATTTCATTGTTTGAATCATGGAATAAATAAAGGGTCCATGATCCTTATCCATTAGTGGAATAAATCAATTAGAGTGAAGGAGTTGTTTCAAAGCCTTACTGCCAAAAACTTAGCAAATTTGGTTAGGTATGAAGTGTTAAGAAAATAGGCTTTGCTTGAACCCTTTTTTTGTTGATATATGAACTTTTAGTGCTCATCAATATGGACAAAACATTGGTTCATGAGTTGTAGAGAAATATAGATTGATAGTCTCCAAAGCAAAGGAAGGGGTGTGATCTCTAAGAAACCAATAAAACAAAAAGCGAAAGAAGGGAAGATGTAAGAAAATGATGAAAATTACCTATGTAGCAACTTATTGAGCAAAGGAATTTTGGTCTAGATTATTGCTTGTTTGTAATGAGGGGAGTTTTTCTTGGAAAAGGGAAAGGTAAGCATACGAACACACAAGAAGTGAGAAAGTGAGCAAGATGATTATCAATTAAAGGAGAAAGTCAAGCAAGATGACTACTAGTTTAAGGAGAAAGTTAAATATGGAAAATCATTTGAAGTGTTAGCTGGGGGAACAAATTTGATTTCTTAAAACAAGTGCTTGAAGATAAAAAAATATGTCTTTTACAATGAATGGAATATAAAATTAATAAATAGGATGTTCAAAAAAGGTGTGGCCCAACCAAGAGAAATCATAGGATGAAAATTTTCTAAGTATTACGTCATTGAGTAAAGAGGCCCTTTTTTGGTATATTGTCTCATTAGCAAGTTGAAGGACTATGCTCAAAGAAATAAAATGTGAAAACATACCTCAAGAAAATATCCATATGAATGAGTTATGTATGTTGGAGCAATTCCAAGTAAGGAAAGGAGAAAAGAAAGAGGTCGTAAAGTAATGATTTGCGTGCTTGGGAGATGCACTTAGAAGTAATGGGAAGAACTATGCTAAATGGATTGATAAGAAACATGCACTAATTATTGAGAAAAAATCCTAGTGAAATAAGATCCATGCAAAGTGTCAAGCAAGGGGAAAATGACTACAACATGTGAAGAGTGAAAACACAAAGAAGCAAAGGAGTTATTGAAATGATGAGAAGTTTGAAATCAGAACATTGGACACAAATAATTTTTAAGGATCTAAGAAAATATTTAATGATATATTGAGTAAATAAATAGACATAGCAGGAATATACACGCTATAGAAGGAGATGGTACCGGAGTAGGTTTGGAATGTGTAAGGCATTGAATTAAATAATTATAAATGGCCCTCATTTCTCCTCATTACATTTTGCATAATATCACAACCTATGATACGATGACATGTATAAAGAGATCGATACTTTCACTTATTGGTACTTGCCATTGAATAACACATAAGCATATATGTTGAAGAATAGAAGAGTGGAACTCATAGATGGAAAATGAGTTTGGATGGAATATAACCAATCTTGTGAGTTGATAATGATGAATAATTTCCATGATAGCATACTTCATTATTTTATGGATGGTATCCATTAGCCCATATAAGCTAGAGGAAAATTCAAGAGATTTTAATTGTGTGTAGTTTATAAGATCTCATATAAAAGAACATGAAGATTGGATCAAGCAATCGAAGAACCTAGAACTGATCTTGAGAATAATTATTAACATTGATAAAATTAGACCAAATAATTTTTTGGGGATAATCTTTGACTTGTCAGGATTATCAAATCAACAAACATAGTTTTCCCAATTCATGATTGATGCTAATCAAGACATTTTCAAAAAATTCCACTAAATCTTAGGTCAAGATGATGTGGATCAACTCTTAATATATCAAAGAGGAGGGTGTTGATAATCATACTTTTACCATATAAATGGGGTTGCAACTTCATGATATGTTTAAATAGAGATTGTATATTTCGATAGGGTTAGATGATTAAGAAATTATATTGATGTAATGTTGTTGATAAAGGAATGGAATATTCGAATATTGTAGTAGTGCCACTTGTTGGGCTCCCGTGATTTAGAAGATTGGTAGACCAAATGCACAGGGTAACATGAAACCAGTCTTTGGAGTCCTAGGACCTAGCCTTCCTGGACTCAGAGAGGGCTTTCTCTATTGTATGCAAAGGATGTGAACTTATTTGCTTTAGATGGTTGATTTTAGGCTAGTTGTTAAGTGCAGGGTTTGTTATTTGTTTTGGTTGGGTAAGATGATCTAGCAGAATGGATAGAATCAGGAAATCTTAACATCTTTGGGCAATGGAGTCTGTAAAAGTCATGAAAGGTTCATCAATAGATCAGGGAGCATCACAGGGAAAATCTAACTTGGTCAATGGATCTTCAAGGTCTTTAAGGGCAATGAGATGGACATTAATTGTGAGATAAAAGTAGGATGAAGGGCAATTAAAAATCCTTTATCATGTACTTTTAACAAGAAGGGACTCAAATGTCATAAGCATAAAGAGGCAATCAATAAACAAGGCAAACCATAAATTCTTTGATTCAACTTAGGTAGATAATTATTCAAGACAAACATTCTAATGAAATATAGAAGGCGAGAAACTCATTTAACTTCTAGTGATTTCACTTTCAAGGACAAAAAACATTCAAGACACACATATAACTGTAATCAGAGAAGAGGGAACCCCTAAACATCTTTGATTATAGCTATGAAGATCTCTAAAACAATTATTTAAGCAAGTACAAAGGGTATGATTGAAACAAAACCTCTTTGGCAGACCTAAGTAATGGTACTTTAGAGAGAGACTTCAAAAACTATATAAATTATATAACATATGCATGTATATATCCAGATTCTCCTGATCTAACAATATTTATCTTTTTTCTAAATACAAAATCCTTCCATTGTTAATCTTTTGCGGAAATTTAAAAACTCAATTGCAAACACATGAAGCAATAAAAACAATCGCACATAACACAATTGTTTAACGGGAAATCCTGAAGCTAAAAACACCAACTATCATATATTATGTATCATGGAGATCATGTAACAATCTCATACAAAGCTTAGTACATCAAGCTCTCAGTATAGTCAATCATCACACACTAACATGAAGAAATCTGCAGATCCATGCACTGATTTCTTGCCACCTGATAGCCTGCCTCCACTACGCAATCCCTATTGAAGAAGACCCCTGAATGAATTCGAATCTACCTTGCCTTGACTACGCAATCCTCATTGGAAACTCCAATGTGTGTGTGATGCAGTCAATGCATCACTATAATCACAACAGATAGTCCATCTCACCCTTTCACCTATCTCTCCACTGGGTCTCCACTGGAACTGACATGCACTGTAGTTAACTGCTATTTCTGTTCAGTTGTTAGTGAGTTATTAGTTGTGAATTAATTAAATAATTAATTCACTTAACTCTCACAAGTGTATCTTTCAGTTAGACTAGATACAACTAGCTCAATTGAGTTTAACTCACTTAACTGAGTTAAACTGAATAACAACTCCATGAACTACTCTTCCAACTCTGTCATAACTTTGCCACTTCAGTTCTAAGTCCTCCATGCATGAACCACCAGTAAACCCTAGGAGTTGCGTAATTCCTTCACCCCAATGGTTTTCCAAATATTTATACTAAAATAAAGTGCTCCAAGAGAATAAGTTGATATTTAGAGTTTGATTATTATTAAGGGCTAATAATAATCGACACATCTATTTTTAGATCGACGATCTATAAATAGACTTCGCCCAATATTCTGAAAATAAAATTTCATCTATTTTTCCAACTTGACCAACCATCCACAAATAGCATCCTGCAACTTCTAAAATATGATCACCATGTCTAAAAATAGACATAGTCTAAAAATAGACTTACGCCTAAAAATAGCCCGCGGGCCCACTTAGTGAAGGTGACTAATTTTCACTAAGCTTCATCATCTTGTTGAATCTCAACAAAAACAATGTTTTAGTGACATCAAATAAGTAGGGATAGCCATAAATGATGTTTGATACCTACTGTATTAAACCATTCATGAAATAACAAGCTTAGGGGGTCTAGAGAGCAGTTAAGAATTCTCTAAAATGTCCAAGCAGAGGAAAACATAAATACAGTGAAGAACAAATAGAGCTAAGGTGCCTTTGAAAACATTTCTTAGTCTAAATCCTTTGTTCTACTGCAGTATAGAAAGATGGAAACATAATGAAACGGGAAAAACAATAACATAAAAGAATCACTTCACCATAAACCAAGCTCAGGGATCCTACAAGCAGACCTTCTTCCATCAACAAACAGATCAAGGAATTCACAAGCTCCAAGACATCAATTTATTTTCAACTTCCAAGAGACTATGTATTAATTCAAAGAGTCATCAAAGGCCAACAAGATAATGAGCTCAAATGCAGTATTTATCTGCAAATGAGGAGGTGAAGCTAAGTCTTAGGGTTTGGGTGTCATTTATTACAGAGTAAATGCATTATTTGCATTGAAGACCATGCAAGGCTTCAAGGCAGGAATGTCTGTAGATATTTCTCTAAATAATAACTCCTGTCTTAACTTTTGAGGGTTTATAGGTGAAATGTTTGACTTTAAGGCCTATTCATAACTTTACAATAACTGCCTGGCAGATAGAAAATATATCTGACTGGGTTCAATAACTGTTTAATGCTTTATTGAAGAAAACAAAGCACTAGGTGGCAGAAATATCTTTGAAATAAGTAACTTCCATAGGCTTAGTCATTCGAATGCATTTATGGGCTTAATCTACTTCTATTTTATCTTTAAACTCTGTCTTTATACTCCGACTGTCTATTTGTATTTATGTTTTTCTTTAATCTGTTTGATCTCTGCCTGTTCATTTAATCTTTTTGTTTTATCCTTCTGATCTTTTGCCTTTATCCTTTAATCTCTGTTAACTGTCTGCATGTATCCTTTAACTTCTGTTTTAGCTGGCTAATCCTCTGCTTTGGATTTTGATTGGTGATTAGCGCTTTAATCTTTCAAACTCCTTCTCTTCACTGTTTCCTTTGACTATGTTTGCCTTTTGTGTGCAGGGGAGGCTCTTCTTCATGGCAAGAGGGTTTTTTATCCATCGATGATCATGTTTCATCGATGGCAAACATTGGTACAAGCCCTCTGGCCATCATTGATTTATTTTAACCTCCTGGATCGTCATCCAGGCCTTCTTTGCAACCAAATTTGGCCCTGTGGAATGTATTTCATACATGTATGCCATTAAAACCTACACAAAACACCATTTGTTAGTTAAAATCTACAGGGAGGGCGTTTGACTGCAATTTCTGTGGTTTTTGGGCGGTCAGGGGGTTTTGTAGAGGAAGAAATGGTCAAGGGGCAAGGTTCCAAAGGTAGAACTAGAAGAAATTTGAATGGAGGCAGGGAAGGTTTGAATTTTTGGCGCAGAGGACAAGCGGTTTTGAAAACTGGAAGAGGTTTATCGCGTGAAGAATGGGCGGTAAGCAGTTTTTGGTGGGAGGCACGTGATACACCTCGGGACGCGACATGTGGCAGGGCAAAACCACTTATTTCACGCAGGTCATAAAAGGTTAACCCCTATGCAATTATATATGTGATATGCACCGGGGACCGTCATATCTCAAGATGGGAGATCGACGACTATCGCGCATTTGGGAGGTGGTGGACAGGTGATCGGGCCAGCGGGAGTGGAGGACAGGTGGCGAGGTTTCGTTGGATGGCGAGGTTAAGTTGAAGATGGGGCCCGGGGCCTTAATATTTTAATGAAATATATGTTAATTTATAAGGCTTGGTAGGGTGATGGGCATAGCGAGAGGTTGGGCCCATGTTTAATAATTCAAAGGGTTAACGAGGCCTATTATAAGGTTTATGGGGTTTATGAAATGAAAAGGCAGAGGCATTATTCGCATAGGGGAAGGGCTTATATATAGGCGTAGGTTGGGGTCTTATGAGTGCGAGGGGGCTGGGGCTTTGGAAGAAAAAGGGGGCTTAAGCCTATATATCAAAAGGGTGGGTTTATGATATAAAACAAAGTTTTATATATATATAAAAATATAACACCCGAAAAGCTTAAGTTTGGTTTTTAAACAATGTAAAAGTGGAATTTTACATTGTTTAAATACATGTAAAGGGAAATGAGGAATAGGGGTGTGCTCCATGAGGGTTTAGGAAAGGGAAAAATGGGTTTTTTAGAGGGAAAAAGGGAGTGGATGAGGGTGTGGGTAGGGTAGTGAAAATGAGTTTAATAGGCCCAATAGTGAAGTCTTTTTGGATCAGTGAGGTGAAACTTTAGAGAGTAGAGAGGGAAAAGATAATGAAATAGTTTAGCTTAGGATAATGAAGGCAGTCAGATTCTAAAACTCACAATATTTCATAAATTTTGTTTTTACAAGTATAGGACCATTACTTAGTCATCTTTAGAATCAGCAAAAATTACTGATGGCTAACAATGGCTCCACTTGGGGAGGGCAACTCCTTTTTGGGAGGTGTCCAGAACTTTCAGACATCAAATCTCTGAGTTTATGAAGACCAGTGCCTTTTCCATTGGGCAGATTTTTCCTTCTTTTCATTTGCTGATATTTATTTGAAGTGGTGATCTCAATAATCTGCAACACATGATTTCTTCAACTTAATTTCTACCTACCCAACCTATTTGGCCTAACATTTTTTCTTCCTTGAGTGCACTTGAACTGGCAAAATCTAGACATTTTTATTTTGAAAACAAAAATAAACTATCTACTTCTATCCTTATTGCTTCCAAGAGTTTAGATTAAGCTAGTGAACTCTTTTATTCTCTACCTAGACTATATGACTGCAAGATTAAGTTTTTTGGCAGTCTTGATTCTCTAAACTATTGACATAAAATTGAAAGCATGGTTCTAATCAGGATTAGGAAATCTGACTTACCATGGTTTGTGGCATTGGAACAAGCTGCACACAAACATTATTTTGCAGAAATAGTAACTAGAAAAACAAGGGCTGAAATCTATCATTTGCTATGCATCCTTATCTTTCTCTTTGGTTATGTTTTGAGCACGTGGAACCAATATCTTTCACTCCTAATCTATCTTTTCTGGTAAGTCAAGCTTAAATAACTTTGACAATCATTTTTACACTAACTTATCAACATAAATTTAAAACATGTTCAGCCATGATTAGGCTAGATGACTGAACAAGATCTTCTTTTTAAACAAGTAGTGGCATTTAGGCTTGCACACTTTCAACAGTGTTGTTTTTTGGGTATGGGGCTGTACCTCTTTTCAAATCTGCCCTCTTTTCCTTTTTCTGTTTTTTTGAATTTTTTGTCTTTATGATCTCTTATCATGCAATGTTATATATAATGAATGAAAACTTTGAAGCTAGGACTCTTGAAAAAAATAGTGTTTGAGCATATTACCATTGATAAGACCTCCAAATAACTCTTCTCCCTTCAGCCCTTGTAAAAAGAAAGCATTATGACCCCTAATTGAATGAATGATATAATGCCCTTTCCACAAATTATCAAATTTACCGTGTTTACCTTTGTCTTCCCTTCTAGAATCCCATTTCAAAACCGTGTCTCCAATTTTGAAATTATTGGCTTTGGTCCTTCTGTCAAAGATCTTCTTGATACTCTCTTGTACTGATTGTGTCCTTTTGTAAACCTCCTCTCTTGTCTGCTGTAGATGAATGGATTGATTTAGCCTCCTCTGCGGGTCATTTTATTCTGATTGTACTTCTTGGAGGAGTTTCATGACTGGAACTCCCAAGGATGTTGGGAAGACTGCATCCATGCCATACACTATTTTATAGGGAGAAATACCAATTGATTTCTTGGTGGTTAGTCTATCAGTCCATAGTGCATGTACTAGCTTGCCATGGCATGCTTTTTTATTTTGTTTCAGAAGCTTCTTGATAATATTGACCAAGATTTTGTTAGAAGACTCAGCTAGCCCATTACCTTGAGGGTAATAAGTTGTGGAATGTCCTAATGTGATGTGATATTTATAGCAAAAGTCAACCATTCTTTTGGATGTAAAGGCAACAACATTATCTGTGATGATATTTTCGGGGCAACCAAATCTAGACAGGATGTTAGTCTTAAGAAATTTGATAATGACTGAGTCAGTGGCATTTCTAGAGGAAATGACTTCTATCCACTTGGTAAAATAATCAGTAGTAGTGAGGATCCACTTATGTTGGATAGATGAGGTGGGATGAATCTCTCCAATGAAGTCTAAACCCCATTGTTGAAAGGGATATTCAACAGTAATGGGGTGCAAAGGCAAAGGTAGGAGTTTTTTCTTGCCATAAAAAATTTGGCACGTATGGAAAGTCATAACCAATTTGTGGGTATCAGGAAAAAGGGCGGGCCAATAATATCCAGCTCTAAGGATTTTGTTAGCTGTGGTTTTTTAGTAAAGGTGGCCTCCACATTCTCCCTCATGCAGCTCATGCATGATTTTACCTGCATACCCCTCAAGCAAACATTTAAGCAAAATGCCTACAAAATTTTTCCAATATAACATCCCATCTAAAATGTAGAATTTTAAAGCTTTTGTTTTAGGAATCTAGCTTTTATCTTTGATAAGGTAAGAGGAGAATTAAGATAGAAAAGCACATATAGTATATCAACATACCAAGTTGAATTCAGAAATGCTTTTTCAACATGAGGAGTTGTGCATTATTCTTGTTCTTCTACAACATCAACCATATTCATATCTAATGCTTGGAAATTTGATTCAGCCATAAGTTTTGCAAGTCCTTGTACTTTAACCAGCTTGGTGGGTCTGATTTCTAAATCATACTCTAAGATAATAACAATCCATTTTCCCCTTTTACCATCAAGGTTTTGATTTAAAATATCTTTGACAACTGTATGTGGGACAAAAGAAATGATATGAGAGTGTGAAATGTAGACACAGAAATCTTTCAATGCTTTTATCAAGGCTAAGGCTTGTTTCTCCATGATGTTATACTTGAGTGGAGCATCTCTTAATGTTTTACTAAAAAAGGCTATTGGTTGTTCTTGCCCCATGTTATTCTTTTGCAACAATACTGCAGCAATGGTGTGTTCAGATGCAAATGAAAAAATGTAGAAATCCTTGGTGAAATCAGGACTGATAAGAACTGGTGTTTGAGTGAGGGCTTGTTTTACTAGTTCAAATGATTTTTTGGCCTTAAAAGTCCATTTAACTCCTGTCTCCTTTTTGAGCATGTTTGTAATATTCCTTGGAATCTCAGCAAGGTTAGGAATGAATCTTCTCAAAAAGTTTATATTTCCCAATGAAGGATTGCAGCTCCTTGATGTTTCTAGGATGGCTGTTTTGCAATATGCCTTCAATCCTTTTGGGGTCCACTTTGATTCCTTATTCAGAGATTATGTGGCCTAGGAGTTTTCCTTCATGGAGACCAAAAAGTGTTTTCTTGTGATTCAAAGATATGCCATATTTTCTACATTTCTCAAAAACTTTTCTCAAATGGACTAAGTGCTCTTTATCAGTTTTAGAGTAAACAATGATATCATCAAGGTAAATGATTGTAAAGTAGCCTATATCTTCTGAAAAAGATATGTCCATGGCCCTTTGGAATATGGCCCCTGCATTCATCAAACCAAATGGAATTTTAACATACATGAATGTACCCCAAGGTGTGGTGAAGGCAGTTTTGTGTTGATCGCTTGGGAGTACTAATACTTGGTTGTAGCCTGAAAAACCATCCAGTAGTTATATTATTTTAGATCCAACCACCTTTTGAAGTATGTGACCCATTTTAGGCAAGGGATAATTATCTTTTAGGGACGCCTTGTTCAGATTCCCAAAGTCAATGCAAAGCCTAATCTCCCTGGTCTTCTTCCTAACAGACACAAGGTTGAAAACCCACCCTGAGTACCTAAGGGGAACTATGATCCCAACATCATACATTTTTTTGATCTCTTTCTCAACTAAAGGTAATAAAACAGGGTTTATTCTTCTTAGTTTTTGTTTGAAAGGTTTATGATTTTCCTTAAGAGGAATTTTATGTTGAATAATGCTGGTATCATATGATTTCAGGTCCTTGTACCCCCATGCAAACACATCACTAAAATCTTTGAAAAGTTCAATATATTCCTGTTTTATGTCAGGAGGGAGAGTTTTAGATAGCTTGATCATTTTGGGTTCCTTCTGTTAGCCACCTATAATATTTTGTTATACCAAAAGGTGGATAAGACCTTTTTGAGCCTCCAAGGAACAGATTTTATCACTAAAAATTGTTGGCTCTTGAAGACTCCTTGAAGGCCTCATGCCTCTGTCCGAAATCTTCATTTACTATTTCCATTTCATGCTCTGAAATTCTGCTAATTTCATAAGAAAAGACTGCTGAAGAACCATCATTTTCGCCCTTCTCCCACTCAAAAATAACCTTCATCTGCTCCCCTTTTCCTCCATAAAATCCCCTTTGTTTTCATGATTTCTTCTCTTTCCCTCATGAAAAAACACTTTTACAAAGTTAAAAGACTCACTCTTTAGCTTTGCCATAACCCCCATTTCCATTGAAAAACCATGAAAAATGCATAAAAAACCAAGCACTAACTCTAGGAGCGCTCATCGCAAATTTCTGAAATGTGATCCAGCGCAGATCGCAAATCGCAAATTTCAGTTTTCATTTAAAATGCCCATCGCGTTTTCCATTTTTGCGATTTGCGATCAGTCTCCGTCACATAATCCTCCATCGCGTTTTCCACTTTTGCGATTTTACGCCATCGCAAATATTTGCACTGCGATCCATCGCAGTTTCCGCACATCGCAATATCAAATTTTCTCTCCGTCACATAATCCGCCATCGCGTTTTCCATTTTTGCGATTTGCGATCAGTCCCGCCGGACCCACCATATGATACCCCCGCCTTTCATACAAAAACGCTTTTTTTCTTTGTAAAGTCGAAAATGATATATTTTTTGGTTTACAAAGGTTTTTCCCATTACATCCCGTCGTTGCATTTCCGCCGTCAATCTGCACCCCCGCTCCATAATCCAACGGTTATGCTCCTTCCCCGCCTCCGAAGCAGTTTAAACCTAAAACACAGGATTTCTTAATCATTTTTGTGTTTTGCAGGTGTTTTAATGGTTTTCCATTTGTATAATGAAAGAGAGCAGAGGGTCGGGAAAGACGTTTCCTGCGCCTCTGAGCTGTTAAAGAGAACCATCTGCGGGGTTTCACTCCATTTTTTTCTCAATGCTTCATGGGCATTGATGCCTTTAAAAGCCCAGTGCGGCCCTGCACATCAACACGACACTATTTTATTCAAAAGAACAGTTAAAGAGTATCAGTTTTGAAGACAAAACACAACAGATGAAGATTGAAGACAGATTTTACGGGGATTATGGCTAAGACAGTTATCAAAAGCCTAATCCCCGATTTAAAAACACGATTTAAAGAAAACCTAAAGTGTTTATCAGACAGAAAGGACCTCCACCGCCATACTTGAGGCGCATTGATTCCTCAGCTACCATAAAAGCCACCTGTTGCCTCAAAGCGTTCGAACAGAAGCTGAACTTATTGCAGAGACAAATATTTCGCCTCCACCACAGCCAGGGAGTTATTTCTGCCAAGAAATAAATGCAGAAATATCTGCAGAGTTACTCCAAACATTACACAAAGCCTCAAAGTCAAATAAAGCTCCCACCGAGCTTAATTTGTAAATGTAAAACAGTTAATATAGAGAACCACTTGTAAACTTCTTCATCGAGCCCCTCAAAAGGCCAAGAAGTCTTGAATCTGTATTAATTGCTTCGAGAGATCTTTTGTTAGATTTCACCTCCTCATTCTTCTATAAATACCTCAGTAGAAAATGAGAAATTGTTGGTTGTTAATGTAAATTGCTAAAACATTGTAATGTAATTGAGCTGAAAACTATTGACTGTAAATAGTGGTTTCATTGGCTCTTGGAGCTCTGCTTGTACCAGATAAGTTAGGTTGTGAAGAAGAGATGAACTAAAACACTGGACTTGAAGATTGTAACTAGTTTGGAGCATCAATACAAGCTGATTTATGGGATCCTGGTCTATGTTGATGGTGATGTTATTCTTATTGTAACTTGTGTTTTATTTCTGTTTCCAATCTGTTTCATCTTTCTTCTATAAAGAACAGTTTAAACAGTGTTAGGACCTACTGTATGTCAGTAACCTTCTCTGGTTGAGAAATATTTACCCCAATTTTTTCTTCTAACTGTGTTATTTAGAAATGATTTAATTCAGTTCAAGCATAGGAATGTTGGCGTTCCCTCGTCTTATTGCCTTAGCTGGATGTTATTTTTGAATGTTACTTTCTACATAGCTGTGTGAAGATAAAATAGAAGGAAGATATGGTTAGCCCTAGTCCGAGACTTGTCTTCATAGCTATCTGATTGTTTCCCTTAGGATGTGTTAAAAGCTGACTAGTTTCAAAGTACTTATCAGATCTTCGACCATCCTGTGATATCTTTGTGATTGTCTTGAAAGTAACTAAGTAAAGAAGAGCTAGAAGAGGATTCGTGGTGAGCCCGGCCCGCTAGTTTCTGCTCCAAGGGCTGCTTTCAAGTTTCCCTTCGTTTTTTTTTTGTGTTTTCTATTGAAAGTGTATCAAAGGCTGGCTAGTTTCAAAGTACTTACCAGATCCTAGTTTGCTTTCATGTTTTCCTTAAGTGCTTGGTCAAAGGCTGGCTAGTTTCAAAGTACTTACCAGATCCTGGGCTGCTCTTTGTTCTGCATCTGTTTTCTCCCTTCTTATTGTATCATTCCATTCCATAAATAAAACCTTAAAGAGATCCTTAGACATAGATGACTTGCCCCATGGACCACTCTTGCCTCTTGCTATTCCAATTAAACCCTATTATGACTCCATAGCCTAATGGACTGAAACTGTCATCATCTTTCCTCTCAGTCAAAACCTATTCTGGTTCTTGCAACTTCTCACCTCTGAACCTATTTGCACATAGATCTTTCCGCCTCAAATAGCAACTATGTTCAACCATCCAACACAAAACAAAACCCTCGGGCCTCATAACTAGCCTAATATCATTATTCTAAACTTCAAAGACAATATCCATCTTTGTACATATTGGAGAGATCCCTCTCCGGATTCAGGAGGGCTAGATCCTAGAATCCCAAAGTTGGTTGAAATGATGTTAACTCTGTGATCAGACTTTTGCCAATCTTGCTTATTACAGAGACCTAACACCTTCATGTTGCCTATGTTATATTCTTTCACATTAGTTTCTATAGGCTCTATCTTTGGTTTTTTAGCTACATCATTGAAATCAAAAAGCTCCTCTAATGGTGTAAGGCCCCTTGGTATAGTATCATCTTTACATTGTAAAACCTCAAGGTCCTTTTGGTCTAGTTTGTCAAGTAACTCTACCTTATAAATATGTTCAAACTGGTTTATATCAGCAATAGAGGACAACTCTGTTTTGTGGGCTTATTTTTCAGCAAAACAATCCTCTTCAGGCCTTGAGCTAGGTGTTGGTATAGCAAAATCATTTTTAGATTGCAGAAAATCCTCAATGTGTTTATTACCTTCAAACACTTGCCAAGATTTTTCATTGTTAGGTACCGTAGGCCGATTTTTACTTTGACAGTGAATTGCTCATTTTCATGGGGTATTTGGCAATTGCTGGCAGCAAAGGCAAGTTCATTTGCTAGGTTATTTTGAGCTCTAGGAATGAAAGTGAGTTCATATTTCTCAAAGGTTTTCAGGAGGTCTAGGGCAGCATTCCTATATGCTCTTAATCTTGGATTTTTAGCTAAATAGTCCCCTTTTATTTGCCTAATGATCAGCTCTGAATCTCCTTGGACTGATATTTTCTTGGCTCCTATGTTTTTAAGCAAATGTAAGCCAAGGAGGAGAGCTTCATATTCTGCAATGTTATTAGTGCAATGGAAATCAAGTTTGTAGGAATGTCCTTTGTTTGTATTATGTATCCATACACCTACTCCAGAATCAGCTTTGCCACAAGAGCCATCAAAGCTCATGTTCCAAAGTGTTTCTATACCACACTCATTCTCATTTTTCTGTTCAAGGCTGCTAAATTTTGAGCTATTATGCTCCTCATTTGAGGACAGATTTGACTGTTCTGATGTGCTTAACTCTTTCTCATTTTCATTTTCTGGTTTGCTGATTTCATCTTCATTATACAAGATAAATGAATCAAAATCTGAATGAATGGAATAAACAGGAGTGTTGTTCGGCCTATCTAGGCTTCTTACCATATATTTCATATGAGATTCCAGGTATAATATCCTTGCTTGGTTAAAGATCGAGATGGTAGCATAAGACATATCCATTTGAAGGCTCCCTTGGAGTTTGGCTCCCCATGATCTGGATAAAAGCATGCCATACTTTGGGGGAATGTCAGCAACTACTATGTCCATAACTATACCTTTAGTAGGGATTTGAGCCAGGTTGACACATAAATCCTTGATTAGACCTAAACATTTTACTCTGCTTGAATAAAAAAAATAAAGGTCTTTGTAAGGTTTAGTAATTTCTAGGCCTAATCTCTCCATCACCACTTTTGGCATGAGGTTGTGAGAGGCACTAGAGTCTAGCATGGCATTATGCAAGATTTTATCATGTATTTTCAGACTGACATAAAATGGAGGGACAACTCCTTCTTCATATATTCCTTAAACTTCAGGACCAAACAATAGATCTGGTTTGTCATCAGTTAAGTTTAAAGTGTCATTTTCATGTTCTATATTCAAAGCTTTCAAGACCTGATTTTTATATACATCCTAGATTACTAATTCAACAAGGGGTATGCTAATTTTAATCTTGGAAATTTCTCCCTCAAGGCTAAAAGGTGCTAGTGTTTTTTACATATTTACATATGTTTTGTCACACAAAGTCTTTTCAGCAATTTTAATTTGCTAAGTTTTATTGGGACTGTTATTTTGAACAGATTTTTCAGGGCCACTAGTGGAAGTACTAGGGCAGCTTGGGTCAACACTTTGCTGGCTGATTTTGTCTTTGTTCAGATCAAATTTCTTGGCCATAGTGTTGGTACTGTTTGCTGTCTTTTTAGGAAGATTTTCTGAGGTTTTCCTAACAGCAATGTCTGTATTATTATTCTTGGAATTATCTTGGTTCTTTTTGCTCCTAAGGTCATATTGCCTATGGACTTCCATTATGGAATTTTCAAATCCTAATTAGTAATCTTCAGAATCCTCATGGTTGGTTTCAATTCATTCCGAGGAAAATAATCCTTGTTCTTCTTCATTGAGAAAAAAATCACCCTCACTGTCAGATCCTATCAGATTTACATGATTTTCCTCCAACCTTTCGGTCTCCCTTTCTTCTTCATCCACATAGTTGTCTTGGAAAGGAGGCCTAATTAGTTGAGAATTGTCTCTTTGTCTGTTTTGAGGGGGATCTCTTCTAAAATTTGGATTTCTATTTCTGTTTTGGGGATTTTCTTAGTTCTCCCTAGGAGGTACTCTTTCAGTCAAGTTTATCCTTTCCATCATCCTCTCCATGGTCCTAACTAAGCTGTCTATTTTGGCATCATATGAGGAGGTTGATGTCATGGTTTCATATTTGTAAGTGAATTTTTTCTCCAACCTCATCCTAGCTCTCTTTTCAATTAAGTTAGCCTCTGCACTCACAACCCCTCTTTGCATCTCTTCTAAAGTAGTGGGTTCTCTCTCCCTCAATTGGAATGTCATATTCAGACCAAAGCCTTTTGGAAATTTTACTAATGCTAGGCCTTGTGGGGGCTTCATATGAGGTGGGAGGGCATTATAGACACTATTAAACCTGGTACAATAATCTTGTACACTTTCCCCTACATTCCTCTTAGGATTTTTATATTCAAAAAGGATTTGGAGGGGGTTTTTATTGATTTCCCATTTGTTTATAAATGTTTGGTAAATGGAAGGGAGATCATGTATGGTGTTAGGAGTTAATGCTTTGAACCATTTTTTGGCTTCTCCTCCTAAGCTTTGTGCAAAGATCCTCATTTTAAGGGTTTCTTCTTCTATTTCCATGTAATCAAAAGCATCATTTATCCTATCTACATGCTGTTGGGCAGTGATGGATTCAACTCCTGTGAAATGAGGGATCTTGGATTGGTAATAATTTGGCAAAGGAACTAGAGGTTGAGGTAAAACTAGGGGGGGCATACCATGTTGCCATGATGGGAGCAAATGGAATATTTACAAGAGGAGGGTTTGTGAGAGGGAATGTGGGATGAAATGGAGTGTTTTGAACAGTGGATGTGTGGAGGGGTGTGGTGAAAGTACTTGGACTTGCAAACTAATTTTGACCAGATTTGGTATGGAAAGAGCTAAAGTGATGGATAAGTTGAAAATCAGGAGGGGTAGAAGGAGAAGCTTCTCTACTATAACTCTGCTACAAATCTATGGGCTCAAGGTCAGTTTGGGTAATCTCACTTGTGACTTGGTTCTAAATAGATTCTTTGGATGGTGCAAGTTAAACTGAGTATCTTGCAAAGCTATAAGATGTTTAGGAACAGAGCTTGCTCTATGAATAGTCCTAATAGTAGTTAAGTTTCCAGATTTAGAAGTTTTCCACCAAATCTTTTCTGGGTCATCAACTATAGTAGGAGGATTTGGGTCTGGATGAGATCTGGTATTGATCCTCTGTGAAGCCAGATTTCAAACTCGAAAATTGGAGAGGCTGAAAGTTTAAGACTGTTTTTAAGAAGGGCTAACCTCTCTTAATGCTTCATAAAACTTCTACTATATGGGGCTAGGCTTCTAAAATTCTTAGGGCTGATTTGACACAATCCTAAGGAAGTCTAACGAGAACTAGTGAAGTAATAGAACTATTGGCGGCTAGTGGAGTCGCCAGGTGGAAGTTTTTAGTTTTTTTGAGGATATGTGTGTATGGTCCACCACCAATAACTGACAAAAAACCAATCTAGGGATTTTTTTCTGGGGTTTTCTGAGTTCTTTATGTAGCCTTTAAGGCTTGAATGAGTGTCCTACAACTGATTTATCACCTTGCTAGGATGGGGAAACAACAAGATTCTATGATTTGGCTATCAGTTTGAGATTTCTATGTTTTGAAAAGGATTTTTTAAGTCTTAAGGAGTACTTAGATTGTCACTAACTCAGAAGGTCCCACTGTGATCACCAAAACGTCGGGGTCCCGTGATTTAGCAGATTGGTAGACCAAATGCACAGGGTAACATGAAACCAGTCTTTGGAGTCCTAGGACCTAGCCTTCCTAGACTCAGAGAGGGCTCTCTCTATTGTATGCAAAGGATGTGAACTTATTTGCTTTAGATGGTTGATTTTAGGCTAGTTGTTAAGTGCAGGGTTTGTTATTTGTTTTGGTTGGGTAAGATGATCTAGAAGAATAGATAGAATGAGAAAATATTCAAATCTTTGGGCAATGGAGTCTATAAAAGTCATGAAAGGTTCATCAATAGATCAGGGAGCATCACAGGGAAAATTTAACTTGCTCAATGGATCTTCAAGGTCTTTAAGGGTAATGAGATGGACATTAATTGTGAGAATAAAAGTAGGAAGAAGGGAAATTAAGAATCCTTTATCATGTATTTTTAATAAGAAGGGACTCAAATATCATAAGCATAAAGAGGCAATCAATAGAAAGGGCAAACCATAAATTATTTGATTCAACTTAGGCAGATAATTATTCAAGACAAACATTCAATGAAATATAGAAGATGAGAAACTCATTTAAATTCTAGTGATTTCACTTGCAAGGACAGAAAACATTCAAGACACACATATAACTATAATCAAAGAAGAGGGAACGCCTAAACATATTTGATTATAGCTATGAAGATCTCTAAGATAATTATTTAAGGAAGTACAAAGGGTATGATTGAAACAAAACCTCTTTGACAGACCTAAGTAATGGTACTTTAGAGGGAGACTTCAAATAGTGTTTTAGTGACATCAAATAAGTAGGGCTAGCCATAAATGATGTTTGATACCTACTGTATTAAACCACTAATGAAATAAACAAGCTTAGGGGGTCTAGAGAGCAATTAAGAATTCTCTAAAATTTCCAAGCAGAGGAAAACATAAAGACAATGAAGAACAAACAGACCTAAGGTGCCTTTGAAAACATTTCTTAGTATAAATACTTTGTTCTACTGCAGTATAGAAAGATGGAAACATAATGAAACAGGAAAAAAAATAACAGAAAAGAAGCACTTCACCATAAACCAAGCTAAGGGATCCTGCAAGCAGAACTTCCTCCATCAACAAACAGATCAAGGCATTCACAAGCTCCAAGACATCAATTTCTTTTCAACTTCCAAGAGAATATGTATTACTTCAAAGAGCCATCAAATGCCAACAAGATAATGAGCTCAAATGTAGTATTTATCTGCAAATGAGGACGTGAAGCTAAGTCTTAGGGTTTGGGTGTCATTTTTTACAGAGTAAATGCATTCTATGCATTGAAGACCATGCAAGGCTTCAAGGCAGGAATGTCTGCAGATATTTCTATAAATAATAACTCCTGTCTTAACTTCTAAGGGTTTATAGGTGAAATTTTTGACTTTAAGGCCTATTCATAACTTTACAAATAATGCGGGGAAGGTTTTATTTTTTGGCTCGGAGGACAAGTGGTTTTGAAAATCAAAAGCAGTTTATTGCATAGAGAATGGGCGGTAAGAAGTTTTTGGTGGGAGGCACCTGATACACCTCAGGACGTGACACGTGGTGGGGAAAAACCGCTTATTTCGCGCGGGTCGAAAAAGGTTAACCCCGATGCAATTATATATGCGATATGCGCCGGGGACTGTCAAATCTCGAGATGGGAGATCGACGGCTATCGCGTGTTCGAGAGGTGGTGGATAGGTGATCGGCCCAGCAGAAGTGGAGGACAGGTGGAGAGGTTTCGTTGGATGGTGAGGTTAAGTGGAAGATGGGGCCCGGGGCCTTAATATTTTAACGAAATATATGTTAATTTATAAGGTTTGGTAGGGTGATGGGCATAGCAAGAGGTCGGGCCCATGTTTAATAATTCAAAGTGTTAACGAGGCCTTTTATAAGGTTTATGGGGTTTATGAAATGAAAAGGCAGAGACATTATTCACATAGGAGAAGGGCTTATAGATAGGCGTAGGTTTGGGTCTTATGAGTGCGAGGGGGCTGGGGCTTTGGAAGAAAAAGGGGGCTTAAGCCTATATATCAAAAGGGCGGGTTTATGATATAAAACAAAGTTATATATATATATATATAAAATATAACACCCGAAAAGCTTAAGTTTGGTTTTTAAACAATGTAAAAGTGGAATTTTACATTGTTTAAATACATGTAAAGGGAAATGAGGAATAGGGGTGTGCTCCATGAGGATTTAGGAAAGGGAAAAATGGGTTTTTTAGCGGGAAAAAGGGAGTGGATGAGGGTGTGGGTAGGGTAGTGGAAATGAGGTTAATAGGCCCAACAGTGAAGTCTTTTTTGGATCAGTGAGATGAAAATTTAGAGGGCAGAGAGGGAAAAGATAGTGAAATAATTTAGCTTAGGATAATGAAGGCAGTGAGATTTCTAAAACTCACAATATTTCATAAATATTGTTTTAGAAGTCTAGGACCATCACGTAGTCATCTTCATAATCAACAAAAATTACTGATGACTAACACCACCCACCTCTTCTTATTTTCTCTCTTGTAAATCATATATATATATATATATATATATATATATATATATATATATATATATATATATATATATATATAATGCCAACGTTGTAGTCAGGACTCTAAGGAAATTAATTTTATTATGTTTTCATTTTGGATTCTTTCTATCCTCTAGATATTTGAGTTGGATAAGAGAAGTGGTGACTCTTTTTCTAGTCCATTTCTACTCTATGTAAGTGTTAAAGGACAAAACTATTTCCATCAACCTATTATGTGATATGAGTCTTCTATTAATAAATATTTGTGGCCTGTATATTTACTATTTAATTATGTTTTTGTATTAGATTCCATTCCTTTTACTAGAATTCTCTCATTTAGTACTGTAAAGTGTACACTGGCTCATTTCTTTGTAGGATTCATTCATTGATTTATGAGTACCTTGCAAATATTATTCACTCATTTTTTTCATGCCCTTATGTATTAATTGTGACTCTGTAATCCCAAAGGACATACACCATTCAAGTTCCATCCAACTAGTATTTTAACTTTATTCCTTTTAATATGTTCATTATTTTTTCTAAATTATCATATTACAACTTTTAAGGTTCATTGTAGATCAAAGATAGTATCAAGGATACCCTCTTGAGATGGAAAAAAATCAAATCTAAAGCGATAATAAAGGTATTCAGGTGACAATCAACAACTCTTCTAAGTTACTTCAAGCATTTTCCAATGCCATTCAAGAATTAATATCCACAAATTAAGTTTGGGAGAGAGAACATTGCATTTTTTAGAGACATTATATTATAAGTACAATACTGTTATAGCATCATTTATCACCAGCTTATATTTGATGATTTATACATTAGGCTTGGGCAACCCTTTCCTTCAGACTTGGAATTATTTCTAAAAAAACTGTATCTTAAACCCCATACGTGACTTTGCCCAGAATTTTCCATGTATATACGCGAGTCCATACATAGAGAACCGCGTATGCCATTTTAAGCATTAAAAAATATATATTTTCCCTATTTTAGAGGAGGGTTTTACGGTTGTTCCAGTAACTTAACCACCCCAGCTCATGGTCTAACTGTTCCCAACTGTAAAAACTAATTTGAGGGAGTATAAAATCCCCTAAAGGGAATGGCCTAAGGGGGAAGAGAGAGAGAGATATAGATATTATACGCTAGTGGAGCCCTATCCAAGTCTGATATATTCCCGTGCCTCCTACACTTCCCAGATATTTGCAGGAAACCCTTGTTTCCTTGAGATGCTCACCACCCTATGTGACATCCATTGCACATTATCCTTGGAAGAAATCTTGAGAGGCTAGGGCTGGACGGATCCAGAGGACGGTATGCTCGAAAGCCATGACAGATTTCAGGTGATCTCTCCACGTTTATTTACTGTACATATCATTAATAATAGAAGAGCCATCTTGTTCTTGATGTTTATGTGTCAATAATATTTTATACATGTGTAATGATCATTAATTGAACATTAATAATTGTTTTTATGATGTTATGCATGATTTTCACTAACATCTAGAACCTATATATGTTGTACAACTAGGGTTTTGTGTTTGTTCTTTGTTGATTTACAGATTACGAAGCACAAAGTGTTGCAGGGGGTTTACACCTGTAGGATCCACTTCAACCGAGGGATCCGAGTAAGGTCTGCAACCTGTATATTCTAGTTATTTGCATAAAAGTTGGTTAAGTGAGTCCTTCTTGTAATAATATTCCCTTGATTTGTGAAGGTTCATCAACCCAAGACCTTTAGGGTAACATTTCCCGAAACATAAATGGCGACTCCACTGGGGATCATAATCTTGTGATTTCCCATTTGGGTTGTTTTATCTATCTTGTAGGTTTTTGACAGGTTTTATCACTTTTTACAGTCTAGCAAGTCTTTTTTCAGTCAGACAGAAGACCTAGTCCCTTGACCAGGCTTTACTTTTTATTTTTTCCCTATTTTTATTTCCATACACAGATTTTTCTTTGCACAGTTGCATATACCTGCTGTTTTTTCCAAAGGGATTCGCGTATATGCGATTTTCCTTTGTTACAATCATGTATACACACTTGTTGCACACTGTAAAACTGTGTATGGCTAGAAAATATTGAAAATTTAGGTTTTCAGCCTCTGTAGTCTTGTCTGTCTGAGTTGGACCATTCCTATGGAATTTTTAAGGTCTCTGGAATGTGTTTATGGTGATTTCATATCCATTTCTCTCTTTTTTTGTGAAAACCTAGCCATTTGGTGAATTACCTTGCTTAGTGTGTTTGAAATTACGGCTGAAGCACCGAGAGATTTTCTTGAAGTTCTTGGATGTTCTGACCTATCAGAACAGTGAGCCTCTGTTTGTTTTCTCTTCTTGGCCCTATGCATTGCTTCACTTATGCTTTTTTCCTCCTTGGTCTATTTTGGTTTTCTTGATTTCTTGAACTTGTCTTGTTGCGAATCTTGAAGTATATTTTTTGGGTTTTTTGAGTGATTGTTCATTGCAAGATTGTGTTGTTGTGCCGAATCAATTGCTTTAGTTTCTTGGTTCTTTTTTCTCATTTAAGTCCTGCTATGAGAGTAGCACAGTTGGCTTGAGCACTTTTGAAGCCTTTGTTGAAACTCATTTGTTTTGATTTGGGTTCTTGGGTAGTTTTTGTTTGTCTTCTTGAAATCTCTTTTCTTCCATTATTAGTGAAAAGCCCAAAAACGTTTTGTATTTTCCGTACTTTTTGCTTTGAGTTTGTTTTGACGGTTTCATTATATATTTTGAAGATTTTTGATTGGTTTCTAGTCTTTGGTTCTTGGCTTGATTGTGAAGGAAGTATTCTTTTGCTTTCACTCTTTTGTATCCAGTGCATTTTTGGCATTCTTATGCATATGAGTTTTGTTTGGAACTGTTCTCGTTTTCTGTCAAAAAGTGGTCGAACCATTGTCTTGCTAGGAGCTCTTTTTGCTTCTTTAGAATTAGCATCTTAGGATTTTCATGTCATTGGTAGTTTTCATTAAGTACATTTGAAAATTTTAGTATTTTTCATAAATTTCTAAATTTTGTGAAGTGTAAGTGTCTGAAAAGAAAAAACAAAGTTTTTGCTTATTAGTTTCATAGAACCTTGGTAGAAATCACTTTTCATCGAAAGGAAATCGTTGCATTTGCATGTAATTAGGTTTTCATTGATTTCTTTTGCATCATAAAACACCATCAGTTTCACTTCCATGTTCCCTTGACTTAAGTAATAACCAATTTAAAACAAGCGATATAATTAAAAGCAACTAGAAGTTTTTGTATTATTTTCATTAATCATAAACCAACTAGCTAGGTTGTAGTGCCTTGGATTAGGTGAGTGGAGAGTTAACTCTCCAAGGCCGCTCAAATTGTTAAACATAGAAATTTTATTAATGAGTGAAATCCAACACCGTTAAGTGGACTGGGAAAGCTCTCCTCCAGAGAGTCAAGCACGAGGGATAGTCCAGGAAGAGAAGAGAGATACCCCCTCTCCTATTTGTTGAATCTTAACCTAAGATTGTTCCGCCCAGCTGGCGATACGGATTGGTGCCCTTAGTTTCCTATCCTAGGGACCACACAGGTGACTGCGGGGGGGAATACTCGTGGTACTTGAGATAGACGTTGCATCACTTCCATCAGTACTTCTGGAAGGTGCCCTTGCGAAGCTTGGGGAATTTCATCGGAAAAGGCTGTTGTTAGGAGGTCAGGGTAACTATTTCTGTTACCTTCGCTAGTAGGCCTAGGGCGTAATTACCCCAAAATATTTTCAAAAGGTCCTATTATTTCGCTATCTTGTATTTTTGTGTCCAATCCTTATCACCTGGAGCAGAAATACTTGAGAGCGGCTTGCCTGGCTGTATCTTAGGAAATTTTTAGAGTGTGCTATTTTCTCCTAGATTGCTTAGCTTCATATATTTTTTGAGTCTAGTTTAATCTCTTAAAGTGGCTGACCGATCACCTCATCGATCGAGGAGACTTCATGGGTTGTCTCCTGTGAGTGTCGAGCCTTCTTCAAGAAGGCGTAGGAGTAATTCGGTGGGTGATTTTCACCCGATGGTTTCGAACGCAGCGGACAGAGATCCTCCGTCAGGGCTTTAAGTGTTGAAGATTGCAACAAGAAACAGTGAAGGAGGCATCCTGAAACATCATTCCTGATCCTAGTTGGAAAATAATCACCTAAACTAGGTGGGGCCCACACAGGTGATTTTTGGCGCAAAGTCTATTTTTAGACTATGTCTATTTTTAGACATGTCGATCATATTCTATGAGTTGTAGGATGTTATTTGTGGATGGTTGGTCAAGTTAGAAAAACAGATGGACTTCTATTTTTAGACATATTGGGCGGAATCTATTTTTAGATTGCTAGTCTAAAAATAGCGCCGAATATTATTAGCTCTTTAGTTACATATTTGGACTCTAAACATTATCTTATCCTCTGAGTACCCCCGCTGAGGCCACTTTTTTGAGGGCAGGATGCAGTACCGACAAGGAATTACGCTTATTCAGGGGTTAGTTGAGCTATTGCATGGTTACCAAATAGAACTCATGTATGTGAAAATAGTGTTTGGTGGAGTCAAGGAGAAAGAGCAACAGTTCGGTTAACTTAGTTGAACTAGTTGTATTTAGTCTAACTGATAAATACACTAGTGATGAGTGGTGTGAATTAATTATTAATTAATTCACTAATTATTAAATCATAAATCAACTAAAGAATACATCAGTTAACTGCAATGCATGGATAGTTCAGTGGAGACCAGTGTTAGAGGTGGGTGAAAGGGTGAGTGTGGCTATCAGTTGTGACTATACTTGTGCAGGAGATTTGCACACACATTGATTGAGATTGCCAATGAGGATTGCACAGGATAAGCTAGTGAGATTTGAACTTGGATCTCATTCATTCTCATCTTGGATTGCGCAGTAGAGGCAGGCAAACAGTGGAGGAGATTTGAACCTGTGACTTGTTCAGATCTGAGCTAGTTTGTGTGTAACAATTGGAGATAGTGTTGAGAGCTTGTGAGGAGTTTGTGCTATGTATTGTTACATGTTCTCTATCATTATAATATACAGATAGTTGGGGGTTTTCAGCTGTATGCTTTCCCCATTACATACTCTGTTATATGTGTGCTTGATTATGTTTTAATGTGCGCATGCGACTGCTTCTATTTCCGCATATTGATGATCAATTGTAGAAGAGGTTATGTATTATGCATGAAGCTTAAATAGTGTGTAATCAGGATAATCTCGGTGAATAATTCAGCTATTATTCAAATTTCTACATGAAGTTTCTATGGGTGGTTCTGGTGTTGGTGTCAGTATAGAGAGGAGTGCTCCACTCATCTCTAGAGTTTTATTTCTGGCAGAAGAAGTAGAAATAGAGGAAGTCCCTCAGCTTGCTGAATCTCTTCCATCTCCTCTTCCTGCTAGTTATCCTTACATTATTTAGTACATCGGACCCAAGTCTCAGAGACCAGAGAGTCCTTATCCGTCATATTCCTTTCTTTCGATGGCCACGACTGGGAACACAGTTTCGGTTGTGAAAACCGTAAGTGTTCAAACTCTTTTTTCACTTAAAGGAGGGGGCACTACTGCTATATATACGATCGCTTCTAGTGTTGTTGTGTTTGTCTTTGGAAACACCCAATCACATTCTTCTCAATCTGGTCCCTTTTCTTATGGAATGCCCACTACTGGAATTCCTTCTTTCTCCTTTTCTTTTGTTTCAACTGTTTCCATGCCCATTCCTTCTATGGCTAGTGGATCAAATTCGTTTCAAGGGTTCCCCTTTAGAAGTGGGCACATCCCTCATTCAACCCCTTCCTTAGGATCTTTACCTTTTACCTCTCAGGCTCAAGGTTTCAATCCTTTTTCGGGAGGTAAAAATTCTAATTCCTTTACAGGATGGAACCCTGTTTTTATAGCGTTAGGAGCGGGGAGTCAGTTTCTCGCTGGTCAGCAAGGGAATGTTCCTTTCCCTTCATTGAGTACTTCTCAAGATTTTTCTCCATTTGCAAATGCTTGGAACCCTTACCAATGGGTTTCCTCTTCATTCACTACCTCAGTTGGAGGGAATGGTCCTGTGTATAGTAACTCTATGTTGGGGGGGGGGGGGGGTCCTTCTCCGAATGTTTGGTCACAAGAATTTTCGTATGGCCCAACATTATTTATGAACAATATCTGGCAACATGGTGCCTCAAAAAATCCAAGTTATTTTTTTCAGAATGTGGAAAATCCTTCCTATGGGGGATGGAATTCCCAGGCTCCTCCTCGTTTACCATTTCTGGCAACGTTAAACTTGCCAAATCTATCAAAATTGACTAACGATCATTTTCAATATAGTTTGGGTTGGCCTCCAGTCCCCACTAAGCTCCCTTTAGACATTCCAAAGTTTTAAGGTGTTGTAGCTCCTAGAGACAGCCTAGAGTTGTGATAGACCAGTGCCTAGGACATCTTAGCATAGCAAGGGGCATCTAATATAATGTATGAAGTTGTCAGCTTCAGCTCACATGCCATCTCCTGTAAACAGGGAAATAAAATAGAATGGGACCAAACCCTTAGAAACTTACACAGGGAAAGAGACGCTGCAGAGGTAAGATTCAGAACTCTAATACAAAAGCAACAGACAATTCAGAGACAGTTTACTGCAAAGCGGGCCGATTCAGAAATACTTCACAGACATAAATTATCAGAAAGTGTCTGTAGTGTGAGAAGTATTAAGAAGATACTAGTTAACTTTGAGCTGATACCCAGATATACAATATCACCATGCATGGGCTTACCAATCTAAGAATCCATACATGATAATAGCATTTTAAAAGCACCCTCCCAAAGCAACTAATATAGCAGAAGTATGGTTAGCTGAATAATGGAACAAAATATCATGCAGGAGCCATATTTAAAGTGCTTGACTGATCTGAGCATGGGCATCAACTAGGATGAATCCATACCAGAAATCAGTGAGCCACTCGCATTCCAAAATATGATATAAGAAAGATGGATGAAATGAAATGTTCTATTAATATAACACAATAAAGAAGATTACAGACTGTGAAATACCAAAGACCAGAATCCTCTTTGATAGATAGAACTCCTCCTCACTGAGACCCTATGGGCTCTAAGCCTTCATACAAGAATTTTACAAAATGTATGCAAAAGCCTTTCACTGCATAATTTTCTGATAAAAATCTGGAACCCCTACAATACGTTTCTTCATGGTTTTTATAGGAGGAACTAAAACCTAGCAAAAGAGGTAGGTGATGAACATTTAATTGTATCATTAAAACAAAATGGTGGAGAAGTGCCCGCCCATACTACTTGATGGCGCTGTGTTGTTTGTACTCTTTGACCTGCTAACTGAAATAAATGCACTGGGTGAAAATCTTTTCAGGAACACGATATAGTGATAACCATACCAACATTATGTCCTTTCCTGGAGAGAAAACTCTGTTGAAATAAAGCCTTGAGGACATTGTTTTCTGTGTATAGAACTTTCGAATGATGTGCAGGATCTTCAATTTGGTACTCTGCTTCCAAAGGCTAGGACAAGGCCCCCAAAATATTCAACTACCTGCCTTTAATTCTCTGCTGATCACTGATATTCTTTATCTGCCCCATTGATATCTTCATCTGTTAAATCGGCGCCTTGGATGTCCCTGCAGGGTTTGACAAATTTGAACCTTGCCTCCTTTAATTGAAGTCTTGTCGATTTGGCTTCCGAGGAATTTATTCATAATTCTGCTCTGAAATTGGTCCTTTGATGTGTGTTCTATCACAGCAATTAAGACTGTGAGTCATAATAGTTCTCCGTCACTGCACACCTGCAAAATCCACAAACTCGTTACAGAAAACCATGCACGGGAAGGCGAACACAATGGGGATAATGGCAAGGTTAATGGAAATAGTCGTGTAAATTGTGATATGGTGAAATAACGTAGGGTGGCGGAAAAATGCAGCAGAGGAATGGCGGACGAGCTGGCTAGAGAAAAACATTAAAATATAACGTATGAAAGAAATATATAAATGGTGAAGGAAGAAATGCGATAACACATGGGATGATGACGTGGAGGAACAGGATCAATGGCAGAGTATGCAGGAGATATGGACCGTTCGATCTCTGGGCGAGATCGACGGTTAAAAACACATCGTAAGACAATAAGATGGTGGGCCAGGGGCACGATGGGCTTGGAATAAATCTTGTGCAGCTTCAGAGCGCGATGACCGTCGGATGAAGGCCCTCAGATCGGATGACTGTGATGAATATCGCTGTGTGACTTTGGTCGAACATTAACGTGCGATGGAGGGCATTATTCGGGTCGTACGCGGGGACACGTTGTGAGCGCTGTATGGAATCGCCGACCCAGGGAGAAATACCACCTACCGCCAAAAGGCGGTGCGATGAATACCAGGCAGTTTTTGAACAGTGGACGTGGGGCGGGGACCACAAGGCAGGAGAGATGTGAACCGTAGATTTTACGATTTGATCAGACGGTGAATAGGTAGGCTACAGGTGCGATAGAGATGAGTAAACACCGTTCGATCTGCACAGATCGATGGCTCAGGATGAGCCCGATATGTCTTAGATAAGTGTTCGTCGGACTAGCGCCTGGTCTAGCATCGAGGTTACATGGGGCAAAAGAACAAAGGGGCTAGGGCCGAAGGAGCTATGCCTCAAATATTTCAGATATGGGTTTTCAGCCATTTATAATGAGTTTTGGAGGCGAGAAATGGCCACGATAGACACAAAAAATGATTTTCCAAGGCCGCAAGGGGAAATTTGAAAGCTTTGAGCCAGAATGCCTGTGAAATTTTATAGGAAACGAATTATGATCAACAGAAGGGAAAACTGGTGAGGATCTGATAGATCATATCACCACTTTCCATTTATGGTGTTCCTCGAACTCCCTGATCGATGATTCGATTAGGTTGAGATTATTTCAAAGAACCTTAACTGGAAATGCTACCAAATGGTATATTGAGTTAACTAGGGGAAGTTTTGCTACTTTTGGAGAGTTGGCTACCATGTTATTAAATCATTTACAGTTACCTGTCTGTTATGACGTCAGGACTGACCTCTTGGCCAATTTTCAGTAGGACAAGGCAACTCACATTTCTGATCATATTCAGGAATGGTGAAGAAGGAAGAGGCTTATTAAGGCCCAAATCCTGAATGAATTCCTTCTTGAGTGGATTTTGAAATCTTTATAGCCAGAAATTTCTAAGGATGTATCCCTTTTAGGGGTATTTTCTGAACAACGGGCTATTTTTAGGGCTCAGCGATTAGAACTGATTTATTATCAGTCTGGAGTCCTTAATAAAAATTTTCCGGATGCTCCTCACTCCAAATTAGACTTAGTCAAAGCTAAACCTGGTCCTCATGGTGATGGGATTATCGGTTCGATTTATAGCGGTGCGGCTAACTTGCTAAGTCAATTACAACAGTTGTCTATACAATCTGCTTCTTCTGGTCAAGCTGTGCCTTCAGTGTCAACTCCTTCCCAATCCTTAGCAATTAATGATGTCCAAACTTCCAATCCCAAAGGAAATCAACAATCCAATGGGAAGAATAAGGGATAGAATAACAAGAAAAAGGACAAGGAGGGGAATGGGAATGCAAACAAATACAACAATGATGTTGAAGAGGGTAAAAAGGATAATAAAAAGAAGGTGAAATTTCCATGCAAATTATGCATTGGAGATCATCTTATGCACCTTTGCCCTAAAATTCAAGATGCACAGCGCTTGTTAGCTCAACAGGGTTCTTCCAGTTCCCGGGTTATGCTAACAAACCATTTTCCCCAAGGGCAACAATTAGTTGCTGGCGCGAATCCAAATACTGGGGCTTCCTCTGGGGGCACCCAAGAAGGGGAAAGTACATCAAACATATACATGATGAGTGCTCACACAGATATCGCTACGAGATCTCGTGAATATGGTGATGCTGAGTCTTCGAAAGCCAAGGGTGCTCTTGATAGTACTGAGCCACTTCATATTACTAGGCCTATTGTTGAGCCTATGCCTCAGATTCCAAAAGGGTCTTCAAAACGTTCAATAGTCAATCCTAATGCCAAGGTTGCCCAGACCTACTCGATTATAGAAGATCTGGCTCAAAGTCCTTGTGCCATGTATGTGTTAGAGGTGCTCCAGTCTTGTTCGGCTCAGTGGAGTGCTCAACTCACTTCTATTGGAGCTTTTGATCCAAAGAATTCTCTTATGATCACATTTGATATGTCGAATTTTAAAAAGAGACTTCCTCATCATATGGCTTTCCATATCAGATCGACTTACCAGAAATTTAATATCTTTCGAATATTTGTAGATGAGGGTGCTTCCACGTGTGTAATGTCTCTTGCATGCTGGAAGGGTATTGGATCTCCTGCATCTATTCCTTCAGCCACTCTTATGACTACGTTTTATGGTCATTCTCACAGGCCACATGGTATTGTTCCAGCTTTGCCCACATGTGTTGGGGGCAAGACTGTTAATATCAAAGTTGAGATAGTTGATGCAAGCTTAGACTATAACCTTCCAATGGGGAAAACTGGATCTATGAGATGGATGCTATTGCATCTTGATTATTTCGTATTGTTTGTTTCCCTCACAAAGGGAGAATTGTCACAGTTGACCAACTAGATTGTCCTCCTGTAGATCCGAATGCATCTTCTGACTCAACAATTCCTTTGGTGAAGGATACCAAGCCACCTGTTGAGAATCTGGGGTTTGACTGTACACTTCCTTGATGGGTACTTTTGATCTTCCACCTCCTTCGGTTCATATCAATGCTATTTCATCCTCTAGGGCTCCTATTCGAAGAGATTTCTTCACAACTCATTATTTTTTGAACCCCTGGACCTTACCTTCTCCTACCTCCACATTAGCAGAAGGTCAAGTGGGTGGAATGGCATTTCCTATGTCTGCAGCTGAGATTTCTTATAGCTCTATTGTTGACTCTGCAGATTCCATTCCAGTTTCTCTTTCACTAGAGGAATTGGATTGAGATGTGGCCCCGACTTGGACTCTTAGTTCATCTACAGCTCAGGATTTCCTTGATACCACTCTTCCATCTGAAGATACCATCCTGGAAGCAATGACCGGTGTAGAGAGACCGTGGGATGATTTTCATCATCGGTCTTACTTTCTCCCGGACTTGCGCGAATTTGAATCAAGTTTTCCAAGCCCTCAGTCTTCTGGTCCTGTTCACCCAGTCTTGAATCCTTTAGCACCAACACAGGTTTTTGCTGAAGGGAACATGGCTGTGATTTCTCCTACTATCCCGGTGAACATCTCCAGAGATCCCAACATTATAGAGAATGTTTTCATCGGAGCCAAATATTCCCGTGAAGAGATTACACCGATCTCTTTCGAGAGTTTAGAGATGTGTTTTCCTAGTCTTATGAGGAAATTCTTGGTATATATCCATCTATTGTCTAACATGAGATCAAGGTATACGAAAATTCTAAGTCGATCAGGCAAAAGCTTCATCCGGTCAGCCCTAGGAAGGTCGCAGCTATTGAAGCTAAGGTGGAGAAGCTGCTAAAGGCAGGGTTCATTTACCCAGTTCCTTTGACTGAGTGGGTTTCAAATCCAGTTCCTGTGGACAAGAAACAAGGAACAATTCAAGTTTGCATCGAATTCAGAGACCTAAATAAAGCATGTCCTAAAGATAACTACCTCACACCATTTATAGATCAGATTATCGATGAGTGTGTAGGGAATGGGATTTTCTCCTTCATGGACGGTTTCTCTGGATATAATCAAATTACTATCCATCCTGAAGATCAACATAAGACTGCATTTATTTGTCCCTGGGGTACCTTTGCTTACAAGAAAATGCCTTTTGGCCTAAAAAATGTTGGAGCTACTTTTCAGCGAGCCATGTCTTATGCCTTCCACGACATCAAACATATTATTGAGGCATATTTGGATGATTTAGCTGCCTGTTCTCATAAAATAAATGATCATCCTTCTCACCTCTGTCAAGTTTTTGAACGATGTCGACATTATAAAATTTGGTTGAACCCGTACAAGTGTGTTTTCGCTGTCACATCCGGTCGGTTGTTGGGATTCATAGTGTCTACAGAAGGGATTCGGGTAGATCCCTTCAAGGTTGAGGCAATACTTCAGTTGCCTCCCCCATATTCAATTCGTCAACTTTAAAGTCTGCAAGGAAAAGCTAATTTCTGCGGAGATTGATCATAAATTATGCTGAGATTACGAAAGGATTTATGAGATTATTAAAGAAAGGAGTTCCATTCTTTTGGGATGAATTTTCTCAACGCTCAATCGATGCTTTGAAAAAAGTATTGACCTCTTCTCCTTTACTGATTCCACTCGATTATAGCAGGGCTTTCCTTTTGTCTCTCGCTGTAGAAAAATCTACCATTGGTATGGTTTTGGTTCAGGAGGATGATGCTCTTTCTGAGCATGTTATATACTACCTTAGTCGAGGTTTGGTAGGACCTGAACTTCGGTATTCTTCGATATAGAAGCTTGCTTTAGCAACTGTTCATGTTGTTCAACAGCTTAGACATTACATTCTTCTACGCAAAACTTATGTTTTGGTAGTTGTCAATCCATTTTATTTTGTTCTCAGTAGGCGAGTGATTGGGGGCAAATACAATCGATGGATTGTGATTTTGCAGGAATTTGATCTTGAGTTTATGTTTGCCAAGTCCAAGAAATAATTAGTTTTTGCAAAATTGATTTTTGACTTGCCCTATGGAGAAGAGATTGTTTATGACGAATCATTTCCCGATGAACATATTTTTCTCATTCTTCACAGGATCCTTGGTATGGGGATCTCATAGTTTATCTCCAAACTGCAAAGTTTCCCTCGACTTTTTCAAAATATGAGCGTCGAAAGTTACATCACTTAGCCAAAAATTATTTGATTATTGGTGACACTTTATATCGTTGCGGGGTCGATTCGATCTTTAGACGTTGCTTAACTCTCGAAGAAGCTGAGGTTGTGCTGAATGATTGCCACAATGGAGCTTGTGGTGGTCATTTATCTGGGCTTGCTACAGCCCAAAAAATCTTGCGTGCAGGATACTTTTGGCCTTCGATTTTCAAAGATTGTATGGAATTGGTCAAAAGATGTCATTCGTGTCAATTTTATACTCGAAAGATGTACGCTCATCCAACTCCGCTCTTTCCTGTCATTACTGTCAGTCCCTTTAAAAAGTGGGGTATTGATTTTACTACTTGTAACCCGCCTTCGGCTAAAGGTCACAAGTACATTATTGTAGTGGTACACTACTTCACGAAGTGGGTTGAGGCTATGCCTACTTTTTGGAATGACGGTGAGACAAAAACTCTTTTCCTCTTCAATCAAGTCATTTCTCACTTTGGTATTCCCAAAGAGATTGGCATTGATCATGGCAGTCACTTTCAGAACAACATGATGGCTGAATTGGCTTTGAAATTAGGTTTCTGGCAGGAGCATTCATCTCCTTATTATCCTCAGGCCAATGGGCAAGTTGAAGCCATGAAAAAATCCTTGAAGACAATTCTTCAAAGGAAAATTGATAAAGCCAGATATAATTGGCATATTATGCTATATCCTGCACTTTGGGCATACTGAATGTCAGTCAAAACTGCAACCGGTTTTACTCCTTTTCAACTGGCTTATGGGTTGGAAACTATATTTCCTATTGAGTGTGAAATTCTCTCTCTTAAGTTAGCTGTTGAGATTCTTCCTGACACTTCTAGTCTTGAAGAACGCCTCCTTCATCTGGAACATCTTGATGAGTAGCGTCTAGATGCATCTACGATGAATGAGGCGCATAAGAAACAGGTAAAGGTTCAGTATGATAAGGCGGTCAAACCTAGGGTTTTCTCTGAAGGTGACCTTGTCTTGGTTTATTCCCAAGAGAAGGATGCCTTGGGGGCAGGTAATTTTAAATCCATGTGGTATGGCCCCTTCATTGTTAAAAAGGTTCTGAAGAAAGGAGCTTATGCCTTGATTTATTTTGACGGAAATGAGTTGGCGGAGCCCAGAAATGGGCTCTATTTGAAAAAGTATTATGCCTAGGCTTTGGCCTTCATCTTGCTTTGTTGTGAATATTTTTGTTTTTGTAAATATCTGGGTTTTCAATTTTGTGGTGTGATTTTGATGAATTTGATTTGCTTTGGCAAGTGTTATTGGATGACATGAGTCACTTTGGTTTCGCCGATGGTGCTAGTAGACGTACCCGGAACTTAGCTTCCGCAGCTTGGGTACTCCATTATCCATCCGGTCAGTTGTTAGTGTCAAGAGGTGTCTGCATTGGTCCTGCTTCGAACAACATAGAAGAATACACTGCAGTGATTAATCTACTCCTGGAGGAAATATCCTTAGGTGTTGATTCGTTGGTAGTTTTCTTGGATTCACAGTTGGTGGTTTTGCAGTTGAACAACACATATCGGGTCCGAGACCCATTTTTACATCGATTGTTTTTTAGGGTACGTTTGCTGCAAAGATCATTTCAATTTATAACATTCATTCATATTCCTCGAGCTGACAATTGGATGGCAGAATTATTGGCTAATCAAGCAATTGATTGGCATATTAATCATTCAATACTTTAAAATATATCAAATACATCATTCATTTTCACACATTTGAGTCATCACATCATATAAATCGCTATATATATATAGTCAGAGTGTTCAAAAATATACAAAATATGGACCATCATGTCCTACAAAATTAGTGCTTATGCCCGATCATGTATATCGTCAAAAAATATTATAGTCATCCGATCATACCTACAAAATCTACTCCTGAGGTCCCTATCCAACATTTGTGTTCCTATAGAACACAATGGCAGTCGCTACATGATGGAATAACTACACCCAGTCTCATGGTACTCCTACCACCCATCTCTAGATAGCCTCCGGTAGGTCCTCTGTCGTGACCATAGGCACCTGGCGAGTCAAGCTCTCCAAGTTCCTCTATACTGCATGTAGTGTCCTACCACGATATTCAATATCTGCCTCACCTTTGCGACGCTTGTGCCTTGGGTATCCCTCAGGCCTGACTGGTCCCATGTCTGCATCATGATCATCATAATTTTGTAAGTCATTTAGTCCTCAAAAACATTTTTTCATTTTCATAATTTGAAAAAATCATAAACAAATCACATAATCAAAAAATAAAAATGCAATCTCACCAAATGCGCCCCATGCTACACTGGGTGGCAAGACTAGATCTGGATCACCATGAAAGTCCATCCCAGCATAGGGATAATCTTCCACTACAATGACTTGTTCTTCCCACCATTGGAAGAACTCATCATCCTAAGTGGTCCGGGGAACTTCACTTCCCCCTAATCTTTTCATCAGATCAACCCAACGGGCTATTCTTGGATCTCTCGGGCTGCTGATAGTAGAGATGAATTTGGGCCAAAGCCCTGGGGCCCTCTCGAAGAAGAATGTCAGCAAGATTGTACCATACCCGAAATGTTTGGTCTTTGCTTTCCGGATTGAAGTTAACTGTTTCTCCATGTTTCTCAATAAGGCTGTGCACCAATCAAAGAGATGTATCAGGAATTCTACTGCTATGCTCATTTGTGTTCTCGAAGCCTGATGCAGAGAGGCAGATCCTACTACTCTGCCAATGGTGAAGAGAAGGATCTTCATGTATAAATCCTTCAAGTCTCTGATAGGAATCTGAGTTCCTACTTTTTGTACATTATCTATGCAGTAGACCTAGACATAATCCTCCACGTTAAATCCTCCACCAGTCTTTGCGTGCAAGTCTACAGGGTCTACTCTCCGGGAGAGTCTAGTGATAAAGTATATATCTTCCACTTCTATGCGTAGTGGCATGTGATAAATAATGAAGCAATATTCTTCTGGTTCCCAATGATCAACCAACATTTGAAGCAACCGTACATTGCTTTTCATATTTGGCATTTTGAAAAACTTGAGAAATCCACAATTTCGGAGAACATCTAATGAAGTTTGATCTTCCATTACTTCATTATCAATTACACTATGTTCACACTCTCTCTAGCTAATGGACATCCTGAGAAAAATTATTAAATCATGGATTAGATTCAAGTTTTAAATTTTCACTCTGCGCATACGCGACTTCACTTGTACACAGTCGCGTATGATACACAGGTCCGTCTACACAAACCCGCATATGCGCAGAGGGTTTCATCAAAAAATATTTTTTCTATGGTCAAATTTCAAAAAAATTACCTTAAACTAGAACGAAATTGATGAAAAGGATGAATTTAGAGCTTACCTGATTGATTTGGTGCAATTTTACAGCTGATTGCTTCGGTTTTGAGAAAAGGAATTTTTTCTTCAAAAGCTCCTTCTCCACTTCTGCAATGTGAAAATAATCCAAATGTAAGTCAAATGGTGTATTTATGCCCAGAATTTGAATTTTTTTTGCAAATTTTCATTGTGCTTATTTTTTGAATTTGACTAAGGCTATATAACCGTTTGGCTTGTAATTGTTGGGAAAGGTATTTTTTCAGGTACATGTTGCTGAATTTGAGATTTTTCTAGTTTTGCTTCGGATCCATGACTGCTGAACTGTCATGGCAGGTATATGATTTCGAACTGGCATATAGGTTAGGGAATCCACTTTCCGTTGCATTGCATACTAGCCTCCATTCTGATAACTTTCCATAGGGTCGATCCCATCATGTCATGATTCCTTAACCCATTTCACCTGCCGATTGTTTAATCATGACTTGGTGGTAGAGCCTTCCTTTACATGGGCTTCCTAGTTAGTTCCCCGCTAGCATTTTTTGTCCATAATGCAATTATTGTAGGCTCGGGAGTCCTCTTTAGTCCCGCTATGTCTTATGCATTGAAGCTTCATTCTTCTTCCTCTTTGCTATCATTTTTCTGGCCATTACCCTAGATTCTCCCTTATGTTGTTGAGTTGTATTACTGCATTGCATATTAACTACTTGTTTATCTTGGCCTTTAGCCGGCTTCATATGGACTCATGTTTAAGCCATCTTTTGACCATGTCTTTCTGTACAAGTTAACCATGCAATCACTTAGCTTCTGCAACCTGACACCTTTACCCATAGATGGAACATTCCTCTGAGTGTCACTTACCAGTTTTCGCCACCTTGCATTGAGCATAGGATCATTCCTATCCCAGGAACTAGAGCATCTGTGTCACGAAAATCGTTCTATCCATTGTACTATAGCATTCTTTTATTACTTTTTAGGCTTTAAATATGAAAAAGACAAAAAAAATTAAATATTTTGAAAAAGAGCGGGAACGAGATATTTACTTCCATATTTGATGGCAGCTACAGTGTCAGTTTTGTCGCCCTTGAACAAAGCACAAAAAAGCTAAGTCTTTTCTCCTTTTGGGATGGTTTTAGTTTTTACTTAGGAGAAGCCATAACCTTGTTTCATGAGTCAGTACTCCCCCGATTGGTTATCTCTTCCAATCATATGGAGGGTTTTTTTATGCCTTCTGCATGACAAACTTATACAAAGTTATCATTTGCTACCATAGTCAAACATGAGTCGTGATTTTTTTTAAGGGAAGTTAACCCGAGTAAGCCTTTCTACGGTGTCTCTTGACTTATTTTTCATTCGGCCTTCCCGATCTTGTCAGTGTCTTGTTCTATCACATTAGATATTTGGTCCTTTGCTATTGCTGGTTTGAGAAGGTCTCCACTGATTTCTTGCCGGCGGGTTTGTCTCTTATCGACTACGACATATTGCTCTGAGAGTAAACCTATAGCTACACCCGGGCCCTATTTACATCATTGATAGGTGACCTTGTACTCAACATTTGATCATCATCATGGGTCTTTTACTGAGTGGTTTCCCTTGTGTTCAATGTCAGCTCACATTATGACACTTAGGATTCGTGAAGTACCTTGATTTCAATTTGACCCTATCGCTGGATATCTCGGCTCTTTGTTAGCTTTCATTATTGGTTGGTTCATTGGTTCAGAGGGTTTCTGACGTGCGCTAGCTTCATCTTGTGCATGCCGGAAACGTACTTCGATTTGGTTACTTCACTCTACTTTGTCCGATTCCTTCCAAATCTTGGCCTGCGTGTTACACTTGCGCTGGACTGATGTGGGATTCCTTAATGCCTTCCTTCCAGCAGATCTTTTCCCATCGACTCCGACTCATTTCTCTGGGAATAAGATCTAAAGTATTTTTTTTTTCAATACCTTAGGGTTTGCAGTCATCAGTGGCAGACACTTCACTATTGATAGTGAGGATACATTATTACCTCTTGATTGATAGATTCTTTCAAGTGTTCGACTTCATCTCATTCATTCACACTTGCTAGATTGTACTAAGGCACCTTAACACTCATTATCATTATCGGTGGGTTGTCTCGCGTTTGTTAACAATATACATCAATGACCGGTAATCAAACTATTTCTCACATGGTCGAATTCAGCTCATTTATTCCCATTGTGTAGAATTGTGCCATAGTGATCGGTGAAGACCTCAGGTTTGCATCAACATGCTTTGGTTCACTTAGACAACTCCTTCAGTTTCTACCAGTGACACCATCCACCCTTATATGTTGCAGTTTCCTCACAACAACATTCTATATGTTGGCTCCCGAGTTGCGTGTTGTACCATTTGTTCCACCACTTATGATTTGGTACTTGGAGATTCAGTTGTGACTTTTGTGATCAGATATCCATTGCATCATCATTGATTAGTCTTCTATATGTGATACTTGGACTTGATTTTGACTTGTACTTCTAGGTAGTGATCAAATGATTCACTATGTACTTTACATTTCAGTTATACTTGTATACATATTGGATCCGCTCTATACTTCATGTGCAGACATGATTTTATTTCATTGAGCATGGGTATGCTCGCCTCAGACATGAGCTATCTTTTTGATCTCTCTCACTGGTTTTTTTGGCAGGCTGAAATCTGGTGAAGTTCTCTCTATTCCTCGCAAGGTTCTTTCTATGCACATAATACATTTCGGCCATCATGTACCCCTTCTGACCTCATATATTAGGGGGCATATGTTATAACATCATTTATCACCAAATTATTCTTGATGATTTATACATTTTCCTTGGGCAACCCTTTCCTTCAGACTTGGACTTATTTCTCAAAAAATAGTATCTTAAACCCCATATGTGACTCTGCCCATACTTTTTCACGTATATATGCAAGTCCATACATAGAGAAATGTGTATGCCATTTTAAACATTAAAAAATATATATTTTTCCCTATTTTAGAGGCGGGGTTTACTGTTGTTCCAGTAACTTAACCACCCCAGCCCATGGCCTAACTGTTCCCAACTGTAAAAACTAATTTGAGGGAGTATAAAAGCCCCTCAAGGGAATGGCCTAAGGGGGAAGAGAGAGAGAAATATAGATATTATACATTGTTGGAGCCGTATCCAAGTCTGATATATTCCCGTGCCTCCTGCACTTCCCAGATATTTGCAAGAAACCCTTGTTTCCTTGATATGCTCACCACCCTATGTGACATCCATTGTGCATTATCCTTGGAATAAATATTGAGAGGCTAGGGTTGGATGGATCCAGAGGACGATATGCTCGAAGTCCGTGGCAGATTTCAGGTGATCTCTCCACGTTTATTTAATGTATATGTCATTAATAATAGAAGAGCCATCTTGTTTCTGATGTTTACGTGTCAATAATACTTTATACATGTAATGATCATTAATTGAACATTTAATATTGTTTTTATGATGTTATGCATGATTTTCACTAACATCTAGAACCTATATATGCTTTACAACTAGGGTTTTGTGTTAGTTCTTTGTTGATTTATAGATTATAGAGCACAAAGTGTTGCAGGGGGTTTGCAGCCCGCGGGATCTACTTCAATCGAGGGATATCCGGGTAAGGTCTGCAACCTGTAGATTCTAGTTATTTGCATAGAAGTTGGTTAAGTGAGTCCTTCTTGTAATGATATGCCCCTGATCTGTGCAGGTTCATCAACCCAAGACCTTTAGGGTAACATTTCCCGAAACAAATACAAAGAGTATTATTTTTCTTTGGAGTATGGAGGGAATATGGCCTCTTATTGATTTCAACAACTCATTCAATCACATTTTTATCATATGTGTTCTATTCATTTCTCTCCTTTTTCTTTGGTTTTGACATATCTTGCTTCTAACTAGATCAAGTAAACTAATTAGGGGGTAAATATCACATTTATTTATCATCACTCATTCATTTCCTAACCATAGAAGAAACCCTCAAGTCTTAATAAAAGTACCCATTAAATCCAAATAAACCCTAGATGAACATTTAAATTGTATGTTAATAAGCAATCTAGTGCCTTTTCCTCTTCCCTTCACCTCCCTCCTTTTGGTTATTAAATTTCTTCAAGAACAAGGAGATGAATCCACTCCCTTCTACCTCCCTTTTAGTGGTAGTAGAGAAATTTGCTTGGTGGTGTAGTATGTCAGCACTTCATTTTCTTCACCACAAGACATTTAATGTTGAATTTTAAAAATGTCACCATGTGGAATTTAAAAGTGTAGTGTTACTTAACCCTTGAACTTGAAATACAACCACGTATATAAAGACTTTAATGTTGGAATTCACAATTATATGGAGGGGTGAATAAGTATAATGAAAAATTATACTTGAACATTTTAACATCATAAAACATCAATCTCATAAACTGAACAAGTAACACAAGATATATGTGGAAACCCTTACAAAAGAAAACCATAAAACTTCTTTATATAAAATATTTTGCAATCACCAACCTACGATTAAATCAATTGTAGGCACCAAACTATAGGAGACACCAATCCACTTTATTTTTTTTGTAGGAACCAACTTGTAGGATACACCAATCCCCTCCGTGGCTTTGTAGGCACGAACCTACATGTGACACCAATCCCCTATGTCGCTTTGTAGGCATCAACCTATAGGAGACACCAATCCCCTCTATTGTTTTATAGGAACTAACCTACATGAGACACCAATCCCCACTACTGTAATATTTTTAGGCACCAACCTATATGAGACACCAATCCCCACTGGTGCAAATATTCGTAGACACCAACGTACTTCCTTGTATCTACTTGATTCTTCACAATGTATGATAACTTATTCTATTTTCACCAAGTCTACTTACTGCTTCTGCCATCACTAAGTATAAAAGTTGCTTCCACCATCACTAAGTTTGTTAGTTACTTCTTCCTTCACTTGGTCTACTTGTTGCTTCTTCTCTCATTAGGTCTACTTCTCCCAAACCTTGTTGCTTTGGATGAACCTTCCCAAGAATGATTTTCCACAACATGCCACATATCAAATTTTGTAAATATGATTCTAAAGTTTCTACCATAAATACCTAGAGATCTCTCTACCTCATACAAATTTCATAATCTGAGACATATCATAAAGAAATTTATAGGAAAAATTCCAAGTTGACCTATTTGAAGCATGTTTCAAGAGCAAGTCAAGAACACTAAATTCCTCATATAATATCTCTGAAATTATAGTGAAAAAAGGTCTAAAATTTCTATCACAAGTAACTTGAGATCTATTCTGTCTCCTCCATATTTTCAGAATATGAAACATCACAAAAAGAAAGATATAACACAAATACCAAGATCATGCATATGAAGAAGATTTTAGGAGTGTTCAAGAAGCCTAACTTTCTTATAGAATATCTTCAAAATTATGGTGAAATATGCTTGTAATTTGAATCACAATTACATGATGTTTTATATCTATCTTCTCCAAGTTTCATAGTTTGGAACATCTCAAAAAAAAATATAGCGAAAATTCCAAGCTGACATGTTTGAAGAAGATTTGAGGAGCATTTGGGAAGCCTAACGTAGAGCATATCTTCGAAATTATAGCACACCAAGGTATGAAATTCAAACCACATGTATATGTCGATCTTATTTCTATATCCTTTGAGTTTCATGGTTCGAAACATCCTAGAATGAAAGTTATAGAAAAGTTGACATTCTTGAAGGAGATTTCAACAACATTTAGGAAGCCTACCTTCCTAGAGCATATCTCTAAAATTTTAGCAAACCAAGGTCTAATATTTGAACGACAAGTACGTGGTGATATTGTATCTATATTGTATAAATTCACGGTTTGAAACATCCTAGAATGAAAGTCATAACACAAATTCCAAGATGACTTGTTCACCCCATAAATCACACTTTTGCTTCCACCTTTAGACAATAAGTTACCCCAAAAATTAATCTTCAGCAACTATTGCGACTAAATGCACTCATATGCACTTTATTTTTAGTATTTGTACATTCACTTATGGGGCTGACTTATAAAAATGGTTGATTCAACTTGATAGTACTTTGTTTGGGTCGTCATGACAAAATCCTTCATATCTCCTCATTCTTGTGGAATTATATGAGTGTCATATACTATTGAAAATGTATCATAATGAGCTTTCCAACCATATATCCTATTCTCCCATTTGAGATAGGTAATTGAGTAAAAATTCCTTCAAATATAGGGTATCCAAATGGGGCATCAAAACTCTAAAAATAATATTTCCAACAATCTTCATTTTCTAATATTTATCTTGGACATAGGTAGTCTCCCCCTGTCTTTGAAATCAATACAATAACATTTTCAACAATCTCCCCCTTTGTTATTGATGAAACCCCTGAGTCAATTATGCAATAATATTATAGAACTCCTCCTATCTACAATTCTTCATGTGCCTACAACTTCTCCCCCTTTGACATCAATGGCAAAGGGATGCTCTCCCTAAACTTGTGCTTGTCCTTATCTATAACTCATATTTTGTATGCAAATTTTCTTAATGTCTATAACTCTTCCTCTATTTGTGACTTCTCTTAGTGAATACAACTACTCTACTGTCTACCATCTCTCATCTATGCATATTATCCCCCTTTTACATCAATCACAAAAGATTATTTTTACTTATGGCTACAATTTCTTCCCCTAAGATCTTAACAACAAAATAATTACTTTCTCTAGTTGCGAAAGTTACATTTAGTAAGAAACATTGTCATTGCTTAACTATCTTAAGTTTTGAGTTGAGTTTTATCTTTGGAATCCTTTGATACCATTGTGAAAGAAATATATTATATTATATTTGGTTGTATAAATTAATTATATTTAATATTTTAAAAAAATTATATAATTATTAAAAAATTGTTAGTTTTGATTGTATAAAAAAATTAGTACATAATATGATTGATATATAATATAAACTTAAACTTATTTAAATATATATTAATACATTTTTTATAAATAAATGGTTTAAAAAATGAAATTTTTATTTATTTATGTGAGTAACAAAGTGTCACGAAACCACCATCATGGTTGACATAACTGACGAACACAACCATGTCCCAAATGCGATATATGATATAAATGCAAAATGAATTTTGAGCTCTATTTAAATTGAATTCCAATTGATAACAAATTAACCTAATTTAGAATTTGTAAACTGTAGCTCTTTCAAGAATTTGTAAACCTAATTTACAATAAAATTAACCTAATTTAGAATTTGTAAACTGTAGCTCTTTCAATTTATCTGACTTGAGTATAATGTCAACTATCACCATACCCACCATCAATTCTGGGTTCTTCCGTCTTTCAAGATTCCATTAAGAATAGTTCAAATCGCAAGCTCTCTCCCTCTTCGTCAAATCTACTTAGGTGTTGCCTCATGAGAAACGAAACTATTTTATTCTAATGTAAACGAAATTATTCGATTCTAATGTTTTTAACCAATGGTGAAATAAATATTTTTTAAATTAAACTTGATATCATGTGGGAAAATAAAGGGTTTTGAAGATTATTGTTGAATTTCTTTTCCTGAAAATTAAAATTACACCCCTTGTTAGTTGGCTTTTTATTACTTATTATTATATGTTTATCAAGCAATTATTAAAATCATAAATATTACAATGAAACAAAGTACACAAGATATGTAGAAATTAATGTTTAGATTTTAAAATTCTTATAAAATTTACTAAATCACAAAACTAGAAGCTACTCTACTGATCTGCAGAAGTTAATTCACGATCGAGAATACATAACATTAGCATGCAAGAAGAAACATCACACATGCACACATATTTATCTAGGGGAAATCAACTGCTCAAAACCCCTTATTATGTGTATTGCGTTAATCAAAGAATATAAATGAAATACAATGCTTGCTCAAGCCTCAGCACAACCTGCAAGTGCATAGTCTATCTCTCTACTTGAATGATTGAACCTAGCCAATACTTAGCTAATTTCAATCCTTCCCAAGCTCCTAATTCCTTGTGTTTTTCCTTGAGGAAATAGGCCCCTATTAAATAGGAATTTCCCCTGTTTGCTCGTGCAATTCCTCTCGGTTGATCCTCTGACCAATACAATGAACTATACACTCAATCTAGTATATAATTAATTGTACACTGCCTTGGAAACTCCACCACAACTGAGAAATTCAAATTCTCTGCATGCATGAGAAAATTAAGGCTAATTGATTAGTTCTTTGGATGATCATTGAGTGTGATTGAAGTTACACTGCACAACTTGACCTTCCACTAGTTTCTCCAAAAGTTGGAACAAGTTTAACTAACCATAAATCAATTTAACTGAATTAAATTGCTACAACTAAAATTAACTCAACCTAGGATCCTAAAATTTAGGAACCCAATGCGCACCACTGAACTTCCCCTAACTCAACTTAATTAAGCTAGACTCCTATTTTTTAGGAATCAATTCATGTAAACTGAACTTGAACTCATTAACTCGAATTTAGTGTTCTTGACTGAGTGAAAAGAGCCATGTCACCTCACTTAACTCCTCCAAGTTGTCTACTGATGTGGAATTTCAAATTTCCTCAATTTTTATTAAGGGAAAATCAAAATTGAGACTTTCTTGTTGCATTTTCAACACTCCACTCTACTTACTTTCTGCTTCTCCATTTGTGGCTTCTCCACTATCTCCTAAGGCTTCTTTTGAGGTTGCATGTTGAGAGGTCTAACATGCTCCCTCTCAACCACCAAATCTCTAGTCTTTGCCTTGATCCTCAAGGCTTTGCATACATCTTCTAACTCAAGTGCATATAAGTTCTTGACTCGAGCACCGATCCGCTTCACCTGTCATGTGGAAATGTGTCTCATGAATGCATTTCCTTTACTGGATATCACATCGTAGCCATAGTCTTCCAACACCGTGACAAAAACCGGATTCTTCTTTAGACCTGATACAAACATCACATCCTTAAGCCTAAGAGGGGAGCGCGACTCCCTCTGAAAGGTGACTGTATTGATAATAGTCGTGCTATACCTTTCATTGTCCCCAAACTCAATGTTCATATGGAGATATTTCTCCTCCAGGTCATTGAAAAATTCTTTGTTCCCCATCATGTGGAACGAGGCATTGATATCCAGGTACCACACACTTCCCATCATTGTGCTTTCCATGCATGCGATGAGAGTGAAGTCAAGCTCAAACTGTGAACCCAAAGCTTCACTTATTTCTATTACTGCAAGCTCTTTCTTGCTTGCCTTCTTGTGTGGACACTTCATGGCATAATGCCTGAATTCATGACAGTGAAAGCACCTGATTTTGGACAAGTATTTCTTCTTTCCCTCTTGTTTGGAATTCACCTCATCTCGAGACTTATTCCCCTTGGCCTTCCTTCCTTTTCTGACTAATGCAAAGTCCTCTTCCTCTACTTTGGATGATGTCCCATCTCTGGTATTTCACCTTATTTCTTCTTGCACTAGATCATACCATAATCACTCCCAACTTGGTAGTTTCTCTCTTCCATTTGCCGAATCTTAATAACTATGGCAACTCTTAGGAAGGCCTAAAAGGGTAGAGCTACCAAGTATTCTTCAGGGACATTAACACCGACCCCACTAAGTTCATCAAGACACTATGTAAAACTGCTTAGGTATTGCAGAATTGTGTCATTCTTTTGCATCTTGATGCTTCGAAGCTTGTCCTTGAGTGCCTGTTTCTTGTGGTCACTATTGTTCTCGAACAACTTTGTCATTGTTTTCCACATTGCGAACAAAGTCTATTTCTCATGGAGATTCAAGAGAATAGGATCCCATACTCCCTCCAATATGATTCTCCTCACTTTGGCCACATATTTCTTCTACTGAGCAATATTCTAGGCATCAGATGATTGGGGTTTTTCTACATCTCTCTTGACGTATTATAGAAACCCATTGTCATCCAATACTTCCTCCATGTGAATATTTCAAGCCACAAAGTTTGTGGTTCATTCCAAAGCATACTCGAGTCCGAGTCCATTGAAATCCATCTTCTCAGTCCTGGAGAAAGCCTGTAAAAATGATCTTCAATTTCGAATCTCCTCCAAAGACACCTTCAAAATCTCTTCTCCATTGTGAATCTAGCTTTGATACCATGTAAAAATTAATGTGTAGATTATAAAATTCTCATGAAAATTACTAAATCACAAGTTTAGAAGCTACTCTACTGATTTGAGGAAGCTAATTCATGATCGAGAACACATAAAATTAACATGCAAGAAGAAACATAACACGTGCGCAAAGATTTATCTAGTGGAAAGAAACTGCTCAAAACTCCTTACTATTTGTATTGCATTAATCAAATAATAGAGTTGAAATAAAATGCTTGCTCAAGCCTGAGCATGACCTACAAGTGTATAGTCTATCTCTCTGCCTGTCTGACTAAACTTGACCAATTCTTAGCCAATTTCAAGCCTTCCAAAGCTCCTAATTCCTGGCGTTGTTCCTTGAGGAAATAAACCCCTATTAAATAGGAATTTCCCCTATTTTCTTGCACATTTCCTCTGGGTTGATCCTCTGACCAATACAATGAACTATACACTCAATCTAGTATATAATTAATTATACATTGCCTTGGAAACTCCACCACAACTGGGAAATTCAAATTCTCTACATGCATGAGCTAATTTAGGCGAATTGATTAGTTATTTAGATGATCACTGAGTGTGATTGACATTACACTGCACAACTTGACCTTCCACTAGTTTCTCCAACAGTTGGAGCTAGTTTAACTGACCATAACTCAATTTAACTTAATTAAATTGCTACAACTGAAATTAACTCAACTTAGGCTCCTAATATTTTAGGAACCCACTACACACAATTGAACTTCATGCCCCTAACTCAAATTAACCAACCTAGACTCCTATTTTTTAGGAATCGACTCATGTAAACTAAACTTGAACTCATTAACTTGAATTCAGTGTTCATAACTGAATGAAAAGAGCCATGTCACCTCAGTTAACTCCTCCAAGTTGTCTGGTGATGTGGAATTTCGAATTTCCTCAATTTTAATTAAGGAAAAATCAAAATTGAGACTTTTTTGCTGCATTTTCAACAAGATATAGGCTCCAAGCAAGGGAAAAACCCCTCCAAGGGGAAGACCAACAAATAAATGCTTCTCTTCTTATAGAATTTTCTTACAATGAGACTTCCAAGACCCAAAGACCAAAGCCCAAAATCCTCCCAAGCACCAAGTTAGCTCCTTGCAGGATCTTCTTCAAGGCAACTTCCAAACTTCAACCTTCTACAACTTCACTTTAGAGTTTCGGCCATGCAACTTCTTCTAAGAATTTCGGCCCTGCGATTTTTTCCTCCTACAAGTGCAACTAAACATAAAACCGAACTTTGCACATGTGGACAGTGAGAGAGAGAGATTACCCAAAAAACTTTGTTTCTTCCCTCTTTTCTTCGTCCTTCCAACTCTTCTTCTCCTTCACTATTACATATTGAACTTGTGATGAATGAGTGTATAAAATGAGGTTGATATCCTTGTATTTATATCCTCCTTGAGGGGTTGAATAACCCTCACTTTAGGTTGACTTGTCCTTGACTGGGGCTGACTTGGTCTTGGAGGAGTACATGGCCTTTTCTTGAAAAAATAAATATTTTTCTTTGTTACAATGAGTCCATATGGGACTATAACACATGACATAATTTCTTCTTTGTGCTAGAAAGACCTATAAGCACGAATAACATGCCTTTGACCTAAAATTGAGCATGGAATCCACGCTTTACATTAAAAATAATTTTATTTTATTTTATTTATTTATTTTATACAAAATATATAATTTCATGATTACACATAGGTTATTATGAATATCGAACCTAGTTACAATTTCCAACAGTTGAGAGACTAATGGGGACTAAGGATTAATATTTTCACCTTGATGCACTAGTCCATAAAGTGAACCTGATGATTTACATTCCATTGATACATCATAGTTTTGTGTTGAATCTGAGTTAGTAGTTGAGATATTATTTATGTTTGATCTCTGATCTCCATGGTATTGGAACATATAGAAAATAGTGTTTTCATTTGAGTGCTTACTTAGTCTAGTCTATTGATCCAAGATGAACACTATGATGACCATAACTATGATTGATATACCATAAAAACCTATTCTAATAAGTGTATCTCTATCTTCTCTATTAGTTATCACAATCTGAATAAAATAGTAATACTTAGAGAAGCTTCTTTTTAGAGTGGTCTACCTGGTAAAATAGTACTACTTCGATACCTATGTTTTATGATCAAGCTTCATTAGTAGTTGTTATGGTACATTGAGTGTCTCATGCTGCAATGATTTATGATATTTTTAGCCAACCATTAGCGTATGTATATTCCACTCTGACTTCATGTTATTTATCTACTCTGGAGAATGCCAAGAGAGTTAGAAAAAATTGAGCACTAGGAAAGTTTCCAATGGTGAGGGGTTTCAAGTCAAAGTTCCTTCAGCTCGGTGTTGATTCTCTTAACTCCCTGTTGCATACTTTAATAATATTGTTTGCTGCTATTTCCAACACTCTTGGAACCAATGCATCATTCATCTTGTTTATAAGTAATTTGACTACTTTGATACCAATAACTATAAAACCTTATGTTTGGACATACTTTTTCCAAATTATACTTTGTCATTCTTGACATGTTTCTTGCTTCATCTCAAAAAGACAAATTTGCATCAAATTCACTGTAATGTGCTTGTCCTTTGATGGTATTCTAGTTTTTCAATTTTACTTCGTTATCATTAGAGTTTGAGCTTAAGATTAATATGAATTATGTTTCTCCTATATATGTCCATATACAATGTCATCGTTTCCTACTCCATGGAATATGAATTCCATCTGCATTGATTAGAGGACCTGGTGTGCATGTAAATGATATTTAAATTCACAATTACAATGCAGGTCTAACCATGGTTTTATAATAGGTGGAGTGATGAATAGACCAAACTAGGCCATCCCATGAACTCTCAGGACATCTTGGGAAATATGTTTATATGCAATTCCACATTGAGCATTACCTCTTTCACCCCATATCCTCCAATTATTGGATTGAACTATAATTCTTTCCCTGATCTTCTCCATTGCACTTGATTGCATCATAGAAGCTAAACCATAGTTCCAGAAAATGACACATATACTGGAATTTATTATGTAGGTACTAGTTCTTTGGTAATGGCTCTAATGTGTGCATAAATTTATGCACCCAAGGGTGAAATGGAATATCCTATGGTTTCCATTGTGATGCTACAATTCTATACTATGGCATGATTTGTTCCTCTACTTGGTCCACAAATTTGGCCATTTTAGTTGTGCAGGAAAACTTCGGTGGTACTTCAAATCTATGCCAATACACTTTTATAATCACAATACCATGTACTGATGTGTGGATTGCTACTAACACGAGAGGAATATTTGTTGTCCAATATCTTGATGAATTCAAAATCTATGTAGGTCACGATACCATATAGATAAACCCGTATTTGTTGCAAACAACTCGTGTTATGCAAGTGTTGGGTATAGTTAGGAACATCAATTACTCTGATTATTCAAAGTACAAGCTCACTCTTTGATGACTTCAAAATATATGTAGGTCCTGATCCCATATAGATAAACCTTTATTTGTTCCAAACTACTTGTGTTATGAAAGTGTACTTGGGTATAGTTAGGAACATCACTTACTCTGATTACTCAGAGTAAAATCTCACTCTTTATTAACGTTATTGTTATGTTTGGACCGCTCTATATTGTTTAAAATTTTAATTTAATGCACACATTTTAGCTAAATTCCAATCTTGGCAAGGTTTCTTAGAAGGAGGCTCTCCATATGTAGAATGGTGCAAAAATACATCAACAATCATTTCTCTCACAAAAATGTGGATTGGTAGCTAGACTATGTTCAATGATATTGTAATTTGTTGTAAATTGAATCTTTATGCTAATATCTGAAGAATTTTGTGTGTTCTATGAAGCGGTGTGTCAATAATACCAAAATTATTCCATAATCATTTTTTTAAATATTGTAAAGTTATATTATCTGAAACTATTCCAGAGTACATCTTTCTTAGTTCAACATTGACTGGACATGCATCTGCTGCATTTCTGTTTTGGATGAGAGGTTGTTTTTTTCCTAAAAGAAGATGAAACAAATTTTAAATTATTGGTAAAGATTACAGTGGTAATTATACTTACCTTTTATTTTTGTATTCATTTTCATAAATTCCCCTTGTAACCTAGTTTCTCAACTTTTGGAAATCTACAAAGGTACAAATGTGAATTGTTGTCATTCTTTTCAGGCACCCTCTGTGTAATCTTGTCTTTTGATGATAATTTCCTTTAGCTTATCTACATTAATAATTTCTTTTTGAACTCCATTTATCTAGGACACTACGTTTATGTACTAATCATTAATTTATGTACTAATTATTAATATCTTTCTTCTCGGATGTCTTCTATTGAACCAATTCATTGGAAGCCCACATTTACAATCCCAATAGCCCAATAAACATTTCCACTTGCAATATGGGCAATTGAATAGACATTTGCACTGCAAATTTTATAGGTACACAACAATTACTTCCTGTTCTACATTGGCTTTCATTGTTCAACTTGCTTTTATGAGCTTAAGATTAATATGAATTATGTTTCTCCTATATATGTACATATACAATGTCATCACTTCCTGTTGTGATACTTCATGGAATATGGTTGCCATCTGCATTGATTAGAGGAATTTATGTGCATGTGCAAGATATTTAAATCCTCATGAACAATGTTGGTCTAACCATGGTTTTATACTCAAATCCAGTATATCATACTTAGTTTTTTCTTTTTTCTTTTCAGCCCATGCAACTTAGCACTTGAACTTACCTCCATACTTTATTAGACACTCACATAATTCCTCTCATCCAACCAATATTTGAAATCAGGTTATTTTATTGTTCTTGAATACGCTACTTAAATATTTTCATTGTCTGTATTTAGAATGACTGAGTTGCCTTTCCTTAATGGTCTCTGATATTCTAAGTGATTCTTAAGTAACTATTAGAGTTGCTCATGCAATGACCATTGTTTAGGCATTTCAAATCCAAGAGATTGATATAAATGCTTCTTGTATTTGCTTAACCATAACTTTTTTTTTTTTTTTACACATTAATACCCATAGTCTCTTATTTGGAATGCTCCGAAAAATTCGGTCTCCTTAAGACTGGAAACAACTTGATCATCCTCTAGAATATGTATGAATTCCTTTGACCATATCTAGACTTCATCTTTAGCTAACTGCATTGGTATGCCCAGGCATCTACTCAGTGGTCTAATGATGGATGGTGGTATATCCCCTTATATAGAACTAGCCTCTCATGCACGAAAAAGTTCCCAGGTCACATTGCCTCATCTTGGGTGACAATTTTTGTCCCTTTATACATGAGACCCACCAAATAAACACCAATAATCCATGGCTCTAAATTGAAGCAACAGACTCAGAAAGTATTAAGAATCTTTCCCATAGTTCCAACAAATGGCACATATACTGGCATTTATTTTGTAGGTACTAGTTCTTTGGCAGTGGCTCTATTGTGTGCATAAATTTATGCACCCATGCATGAAACATAATCTCTTACATTTAATTTATGAATAGTTTACAGTGACTCTTTCACTGGCATTACACAACTGTGCATATAAAATACAGTGGTAACAACCTAGGGTTGTTATAATGACAATATTAATATAACTAATTCTTGCAACCTGGATTCCTATGAATAATAAATTAATATTCATCTCGCTAGCTCCTTACCTATGAGTTGTACTTGCAAGTTGACATTTGAAAAAGCAATGTTTATACAATCACCTACACCCTTGTGATACTATCATTTATAATTGCATTGAATTACTAAGGATCTATTAGGCGCCATCATGTGTGTTTCATGTCAAAAGGAAAATTGGATTCTTAAGTTAATATTAGAGTTGTTGATGCAATCAACATTTTTTAGGAATTTCCGATCCAAAATGTTCATAGAAATGCTTCTTGTATTTTCTGAACCATAAGTTGTAAAATATTGCTACACATTCTTACCCATGGGATCTTGTATGGATTGCTCCAAAATATTTTGTTTCTTGAGTTCTTTTTTTTACCTTCTGTTAATTTCATCCTTAGATATGTTAAGCACATGGTTTGGATTGAGTATTATCTATTATTTTCTTTCTACTTCCTCATTATAAGAAAATTAGTAGCTATTAGAGTTGTTGATGCAATCACCATTGTTTAGGAATTTTTTATCAGAAAAGATTGATAGAAATGCTTCTTGTATTTGTTGAACCATAAGTTGTAAAATATTGTTACACATTCTTACCCATAGGCTCTTGTCTGAATTGCTCTGAAATATTTGGTTCTTGAGTTCTTTTTTTTACCAACTGTTCATTTCATCCCCAAATATGTTAGGCACAAGGTTTGGATTGAGTACTATCTATTGTTTTCTTGCTACTTCTTGGTTATAAGAAAATTAGAACTAAATTTGTTCTAAACAAATTTCCCTTGCATGGAGAAATGCAGTGAAACTTTGAGTATATCTCAATACTGTATGGCTAGCAACTGCTATTTTTTTCCCTTGGAAAAAATAATATAATATCATTGGGAAATAAAAGATCTAAATTACACATATACTTGAACACCACTATGACATGTCTGAACAAGAAGAAACTAGCTGTCTTTCTTCATAATGTCCAGAGGCACACAACCATCTACCAAACATATCTAGAGCTCTAGTAATCCTCATAATAAAAAATAATCCCAAACCTTGGAATGCACATGATTTCTCTTATTCTTACAAATGCATTGCATTATTATATATGACAGGAAAAATGGAAATCTTTCTTCTCAATATCTATCCAATACCTCACCATTATCATCTTCAATTAATGTCAAAAAAATTGTTACAATCCACATCAATGGAATTGTGTACACTTATTGAGAGGATCAAAAAAGACTTGAGGAGAGATACCTAACCAACCTATAAATATCAACTTCAATATTAAATATCCTTAAGTTCAACCTCTTGTAGTTTTGTTCTACTTATGAAGAAGCACTTTCTATTTTCTTGTTCAAAAGATATATCATTTTGGCTTACGCTGCTGGAAACTATAAGAAACAAACATGGAAAGTCTATTAGAGATTGTCTCAACGACATTGACTGAGAATTAAGAACCCTTCTTCAAATATAACTTTACACCGAGTCTTCTGAATGTGATCGGAGATGATCATATTAACAATAATCATATTGAATCTCTTATAAATAGGGATTCCTAGACCTATAAGCCCTTCCTTCCAACTGTTAGCCACTATAAAGGCATATAAATTTTATATACCTTAATACAAAATATCTTTAGTAATCTAATAGAACCAAAACATGTGTAGTGTGGTCTCCTTAACATAAAAAAGGACAATTCCCATCCCCTAAGTTATACTTTTTGAGTTTGTCACAAGAGGTTAAGCCTCCTTCTAGGATGCCCCATATAAACACCTTCACCTTGATACCACATAATACTTTAACCCAATATTGGGATATATATCATATATTATTATAGAAATACAACTACTTATATTCTACCAAACACATTGACTTACTTGATTAGGTGATTACTAGTAAGCAATGATCCTTATTGGTAATTAGTGAAAAACAATGATTGAGTCTCGATTACTACTATTCTAAACATATAGAGAATATTTCTATATTCTTTGTACTCATTAATTTATGTACTAATAATTAATATCTTTCTTCTCAGATGTATTTTATTGAACCAATTCACTGGATGTTCACATTTGAAATTTCAATAGCTCAATAGACATTTCCACTTTCAATCTTAACAACTGAATAGACATTTGCACTCCAAATTTTATAGATACACAAAAATTACTTCCTGTTCTACCTTGAATTTCATTGTTCAACTTACTGTTATGATACTATAATTTATAATTTCATTGAATTACTAAGCATGTATAATTACATTGAACTATTATGCGTCATCATGTTTTCTTCATCTCAAAAAGGAAAATCTAAATTAGTCTTGGAAAATCATAACTTGTTTTGCGTAAACAATTTATTATATCTGATTGGAAACTATTTGTTTGATAGTTTATAGCTTTTACTACATTTTAGATACACATCGGTAGAGTTAAGAAAATGAATAATATAGTATTTTATGTTAAGTCCCTATAATACTAGTGTATCCCCTTATTGTTATTGTTAGTGTAGCCCCCTTATTGTTAGTATTGTGCCCATGTAGTCCTCATATTGTTATTATTGTGCCCTAGAGAATCCCACTATTGTTATTGTTGTGCCATTACATTATTATTGTTATGTAGGCTCTGATTATATTGTGACCCCTTAGACCCCTATATATAAAAAGTAGGTTTTGTAATTTGTATCATCCAATAAATTTTCATTTATGTAATGTAAAGGAGGTTTCCCCCTTGAAGAGGCCGATTTCTAAGTCGTTGATTTATATTTTCTTCTATTTTGTGAGTTGGTTGCATAACATTTGGTATCAGAGTTTTCAATTCTAGGGTTTCACTTCTTCAAACATGTCATCTTGGATTTTCACTATAAATTTTTTTTATACGAATCTTTAGAAGCTAAAATTGAAACCCTGTGGAGTATAAATAGTGATGAACCTAGTGTACAAATTTCAGATCTTGGTTCACTATATTTTTGGAGATATGATCCGAGGAAGTCAGGGTTTTTTCAGGCTCCAGAATTTCATCTCAAACAGCAAACGAGGGAAAATCGTCTTCAATTTCATTTCAGGCATCGTATTTGAATTATGTAAAAAGTGGCCGAAATCAAATAGACTATAATTTATTTTGTATCAATTTCAGGGCTGAAGGTTGAAGGAGTGACACGTGGCACCTCGTACAAGTTCACTCTATTGAACCAATCCATAATTAGGTCACTGTGGGAGATCAGACATAACTTTACTTTAAAGAATATAAATTAGGTCTGACCTATGGTATTCGAAAAAAGACTCAGAGGGATACTATAGTACTGAAGTTCAAATCTTGGGGACCTTAAATCACATAGATACATTAGGTTCAATATCTATCTCCTCAAAAGCAAGCGAAATGCATGTATTTTTTTTTTAATTGCATAACTTTTGTTTGAAACATTAGTTTGAAGTGATTCCAAGGGCATATTGAAGCATTGACATTCGTATTGGGTTCTAAAATTCATCCCAAAAATAATTCCACATCCATTAAGCCCTTAGAAATCTCTACTATGATGCATTAAGAGGAAGAGGTGCAACCTGATATATCAAAATTATGAGACAAAGTGCAACAAATTTCGCTTTCGCAAAGAGTAACCAAAAATGAAATGGAAGCTAATATGGATGGTTTAAAGAATGACGTGGAAGCTAAGATCGATGTTATAGAAGACAAACTGAAACGAAACATGGAAGACAAGAAGAATGGTCTAATAACAGACATGGAGGGGTTGAAGGAAGGTTTGACAAAGTTGCTACAAGAAATTATTCTTGATGGAGAAAAGGTAGTAGATGAAACTCATGATGAGAAAAAAATAAATGTTAATCATGATTTCATATACTATAATGTTGGATTTAAGACCTACCATATTTCAAAGATCGATATGCAGAAGTTTTATGGAAAGGATATGGTAACATGGATACTACAAATGGAGCAATATTTTGATCTCCATAATGTGCAAAACACACAAAAGGTACACTTTGCAACTTTATATTTAGAACCCAATCAGTTTCTATGGTATCGATGGCTTTGTTCTCGTAAACCGCTTTTCACTTGGTCAATTTTACAAAAAGTAACACCTTCTTTAGCTAATTGATAAATCTCAAACAAAAGGGTTCAATGGTGGAGCACATTGAGGACTTTCAAAAATTGAATATAAGGGTAAATGATATTCCAGAGTACCATAGGATTGATGTCTTCATAGGGACTTTAAAGGATATATTCCAACATGAGGTTCACCTTTGGGAACTTGATTCATTGGAGAAGGCATTCAAGTTGGAAAGAAAAATTATGGAAACAAGGAAGCCTACCACTCACAACTATACAGATGGAAGTGTTGTTGATCCTAACCTTCCACAACCTACAAGGTTGACACCACAAAAATTGGAAGAAAAAAGAGAAAAATGGCTTTGTTACAATTGTGATAGAAAATACAATAAAGGTCATAAGTGTGCTTAGAAGAAATTGTTTTACATAGATTGTGAAGAGGAGGAAGTCAAGGAACAAGAAACTTCAAAAGAAGAGGATATACAACAAGAAACAACCTTAGAGAAAGAACAACAATCTTTATTAAAGAGTAGAAGTGGGAGGTTACAACCAATGATCGATTTGATGCCACCAACTCCAGCTTCATCCCAGCCTCATCACATCCAACATCACACCAACAACATATCAATACTTCCACTCTCCCAAATGAGAATCCAACAACATTTCTTTACCAAAATTATTCCCTCTCTAGCACTAGGATATGTGCTCAATTTATAGGGAAATTGATGGTAGTTTCTCAATGAATGACTTTCTAAGAATAGGCAAGACATGTTCCCAAGTTCAGAGGTGTTAGATGGACACTTGGATTCAAATTTTGACACATATGGACTCTTCTAGAAGGCATTGACCATGTGGAGATTCCCAAAACAATGAGAATTCCTCTCCCAAGTGACCAACGCACTCTTGAATGTCACAAAGTGCATTGTAGTGCACCCTTGAATAGAGGATGTTGCATATGAAACACAGTTAGTCCCTTTAGAGGTTGCGTTGGTGAGTTTATAAGTGATATAGCATATAATTCAAACCTTAGAAATCTCACAATAGAAACCATGAATGAATTGTTCTTCTCTTAGGGCATATAGCAACTGAAAATTAAGGGGATGATAGACCCTATTTCATTGGTCCTGGAGATGATGTCCAGTTTGACCAGGTCATGGGGGATGATGCCCAAATTGACCTATAACAATCTATCTTAATAATCAATAAAATGCATAGTAAATATTATCATCATATAAGGTAAATGAAAAAATAATCAATGTATGATGTCCTCAATTAATAATATTCTATCAAAATATATCTTTCAAAAGTCAAAATTAAAATGAAAAGTACTTAAAAATTCAAATAGAATAGAGTACTACATATGTGATAATTTCTATGATATTAGATTTTTTCCATCTAATTGAATTTTTTAGTAAGGGCACGATGACTCCTAATACGAAGCAACTTATAGTTTTAAATAAGATATTAAGATAAATTGCTACAAAGAAATTTATTATAATGAATAGTTACAACCAGGAAGAATGAAGCACACATTTATGGTAACTAGGTATTAAAAATAGATAGTTGATAGTGAATTAATGATTATCTATTCACATAAGGTGTGAGTTGGATGAGAAACTATCAACTAGTAATGGCATTCTTTAACCATAAACATGGGCATATGTAAGCTAATCAAGCTTAGGCATTATGGGTTTAAAGATTGTATGAATAAATTGAAATGATATTATATTAATGATGTTGAATGTAACACGAAGTGGAATGATATTGAGGAAGAAACTCACTTGGTATTCAATGAGAAAATAGGGGACTGTCGCAATCTTTTTATGCACCACTTCCTTGGAGGTGTAGTATAATATATTTTCTTATTAATTGTTGGGAATATTGAATTGGTATTATTATAAGTTATATTAATTTGAGCTATATATGTGTTTTATAAGTTAGATTGGTCTAAATATGTGTTTAGTAAGATAAATTGGTTTCAATAAATATATTTTAGGTTTTTAGTAATTATTTATTCAAAATAATGATAATTTATATGTAGTTTATTAAATTAATATTTAATATTAAATAATATTAAATATTTTTTTAAAATAATTTTTAGTTTATTAAAAAACAAATTAAATAAGAAATAAGAAATCATAGTAACTTTAGGTTAACCAAAAAAAATATTTAGCATTTTCGAATTAGTTTAGAATGTGAATGTACACCCTTGATGAGATAGCAAAGATGGTAAGATTTTAACAAATTAGCCTATAATGACATATATTTACAAATTGCATGATTGATTTGTTAAATTATTTTATATTAAAAAAATTAATATAAATTATTAAGTTATTTTTATATAAAAAAATTTAAAATAAATTTATTTTAATTTTTATTAATATTTTATTTTAATTTCAAGTACACTACATGCATTTAGTTGTGAAGATGATCTAAAAGTTTCTCATATATCACTATAGTGGAAAATTAACATTAATTACATTTATGAAACTTATTTAATATTTTCAAATTGTTGTGTATTGGTGTAGAATGTGAGTGTACAACCTTGGGGAGATAGCATATGGTAAGATCTAAGGGTTAGTATCTCATTACATATATTCAAATATTGTTTTATTCATTTATATTATATTAAAAAGTTAATATAAATTTATTTTAATTTCAAATCCACTTATATTTCTTTTAATGAGGGTGATTTATTTGTTAAAATAAGGCATTGAGAGTGACGCTCACCATCTAGCCACCTCCTAAGGGTATTAATGGAGGGGTGGCATGACCTACCCCGAGGACGTTTGCATGTATAAGCTACATCTTCACACAGTGATGGTTGAGAGAAGTAACATTCCCCTATTCATGATGGGTAAGGAGACATGTTTCCCTTAAAGACTTCGATACTTCATTGAGTTGAGTAATGTATGGTGAAGCGACCATCTCTATCAGTTAAGATTCGTCTGTTTTTGGTGGAAGGTATGACCAATTTTTATTTTTTTAGTGGAAGGTATGACAAATTTTTGTTTGGGATAGCTTTGGCTTACTACCCGTGGAGAGCAGGAAGCCTTTCCTTCCTTCTCCCTCGTAAATTCCACATGTATTTTCAACTCTACATTTATTAGGTGGTCTCTTTCAAATTTGTTGATGAAGAAATTGAACAATTTGGGGATTGGAAGTTTGGTTTGGGGTACTTAGAGTGCCTTTTGTGTAATCGTGGGGGTGCGGCTACAGAGGGGATTGATTGTTGGTCTCAGTCTCATGGTCTTCTTCTACACTTGAATTTAACTTTTCAAGTAATTGCCTGTTCTCGACTCAGTAAATTTATTTTTCCTGTGTCGAGTTTTATTCTGGTGGTGTTGCATTTTGGAGTGGTACTTGTGTCATGTATGAGCCTCGCTATCTCTCTAGTGGTTTTGTGTTGTTTGGGTTTGTGGGTGTTGGATATTTGTAAGGTGTTGTGGTTATTTCTGTATAGTGGAGGGATAACTTGCCTATTGTGGAGTATTCTATCTTTCTGGAACTTCTGTCCATGGGCTTTGGATTGTGCAAGGATTTGGGTTGTGTTGGTATCGACTGGGGATAACAATTTTGGTTCCTTCTTGGTTATTTGCGAATTATTTCCTATGGAGGAGGGGGTGATGTATTTTGACTATCTGTGGGGCCATCGGTGTGTGTACTTACTCTACTGTTCCGAACTCCTCTGGTCAATTGAAAGCATGACCTATCTTCGAGCATGAGAGTGCTGAGGTGAGGGGGGTCCGAGCTAGCCTTGCAGGCCACGAGTAGAGGTGCAAGCCAAGGAGGCTGCTGCAATCTTCCATGCTGTGACCCCCCTATCACGTGAAAGGATATTCGAAAATGGGAAACCCAGGTTATTAAGGAACTTCTTATTCATTCTGATATTGAGTTTCTAGACGAGGGTATCTCATTGCCTTTTAGACACTAGTGACACCAGGGGAAGAAGAAACCAATATGCACTCAATCACTTTCCAATGGCAACTTAAGATGTTGTTGGGTCGTGTTCTTAGAAACAAAACATGAAGACAAAATTATATCATCTCCTTGAATGAAATCTAGAGGAATCAGTGGAAGATGCAAGGCAATTTGGACAAAATGGATGCTCGTCTTTCTCACATGGAAAAACATATTCAATGTGAGTTCAAGCTCCAAAGGCCTCCTAATTCGAACACAAATGACCCAACCCCAATCACTTCTTCAGATTCTTGAATCGATTGCGATGCAATGACTTTTTTTGCAAGACTACTTGATCAATGGGTTTTCATGTATAAATCATGTTAATTTTGTTTTTAAGTAAACTCATAGACTTATCTTTTACTAGTTTTCCTCTCTACTTTCCAATATGACAAAGAAACTCATAAAGTTATGACGGGAACCAACTAAATAATGTGATTTGAAACCAACTAGATAATGTGATTTTTGCAGTGAAAGATGAAAATAAAATAAAGTAAATCCACTCACGATTTATATTAATTTGCAATGGAGTTGTCTTTAGTGCGACTTTTTGGAGTTTCAGGTGTCGAAATCCAGCAAAAAATTTGAGTTGAAATCTTGATTTGTGTTATTTAAACAGGTTTTTTTACTGTATATATGGATTAAGCACCCTGAAAAACCTTTAGGGCACTTCTATTGTGCAAGATTACCCATCAAACTTCTGTTTTCAATAAATTCTTGTCGGATTTTAGAGAATTTAGGCCAGAAAAATCCACCAGAAAAACCTTCAAAAACTCGCACTAAAGACAACTCGATTCACAATGCTCGAACATGTATTTGGATATGAAGATTGTCCAATAGCATCTTCCATATCGTGATAAAGTGGAAAATCAAATCTAATTCATATGAAAGGTTGAATAGAATTATTGCAACCAACAAATTGTTTGTGTGTGATGGTCGCTAATTTGTAAAATCCCATCAAACCCACTAACATTTCTAACATAGTTTGGTGTGAGGGTGATCCAACGACATCATCGAATGGTGACAAAGTGGAGGATAAAAGTTTAGTCACAGGAAAGATTGGAGATAATTATTACAATCAACCAATTATTTTTGTGTGATGGTCGTTTATTTGGAAAGTCGCATCAAACGTCTCCTCTCTACACGTTGTCGTATTATATTGTTATTTATTGGCTTTGATGGAAGAGGAAAATAATTCTTAACAGAGTAGTATTTTTGGCTAGTTACTTAAATTTTTTGGCATTGTGTATTGAGGTAACAATGTTGTTTATGGCAAAATTCTGGTTGGAATTTAGGGATTTTATTCAATTTTAGAAGTGTTTGAATTGTTTTTTAATGGATTTAACATCATAAAAAACGCTTGAATTACCTAAAATCCTGAAACTATATATTTCCAAAAAATTATGTCTGATTTTTTCAAAATTCTACCTAAAAGCTTTTATTTCTTTTAAAGTACAAAATAATGCTTTCTTTTTACTATATAAAAAAATTACAAAAAACAAAAATCTTTCTCCTCAATATTTCTCTTCCATTTGTAGATAGTATCCAAAAGAAAAAGAAAATGCACCTCTTATAAATTTCTATATTGTTCTTATCTTTCCCCATCATTACATTGAGTTAATTTCCTTAGGCATAGAAAGGTGTTCTTATCTTTCCCCATCATTACATTGAATTAATTCCCTTATAGAGATATAGAGGTATTCCGTTTATCTTCAAAAAAATATGGATCTCATAGTATCATATAGAACCTACCGGATTACGTAAAATGTCCCATAAAATATAAACCAAAAAACTAAAATACACTTTAAAAGAACTTGATGCTTCCTGCATTTATATGGGTGTTATGCACCAAAGCTTCAAAATAAAAAATTTCATGTTCTTTTCCTATGCCCCTCTTTGAAAGTAGACCAATTACCTGATTTTGTTCCTTATATATGCTTAAAAGTTATAGATTGGAAAGAAATCACCAGGTTGCGGATACCACACATCCAATTTGATAGAGGAAGACTAAAATGAGCATAATCCTTTATCCAGTGGATTATGCCCTTTGCATCACTAAAAATTGAATAGTACTAAAATGAGTATAATCTTTTATCCAGTTGATTATACCCTTTGCATCACCAAAAACGTGAAGAGTCTCCAATCCTAACCATCTTGAACAAATCAAAACTCCCCACAAAGCTATAATTTCTGCCTTGATATTAGTGACTTTGCCACCATCCCACCAAAAGTGATAAAATCTGCCTCACTCCTCATCCACATTTCCTTTGTTGGCATGCCCCTTCAAAAAAACCTAACTTATTAGGAATGCTTCTCAAATGTCCTTTAACCTGATCCCTCTCTTATTTTATTTCATTTTAATTGGCCTTGGCATGCCCTTCAAAAAAACCTAACCTATCAATAATGCTTCCCAAATGTCCTTTAACCTGATCCCTCTCTTATTATATTTCATCTTAATTGGCCTTATTTATCAGAAATATGCCACTGCTTTTATGATAACAACCTTTTATGATAACAACCATGACAGTTATTATTTTCTGTTCAAACCAGAGAAAATTTCTGCATCTCCAAACAGACCTGATATATAATGAAAAAGATTGTGTTTCTTTCTATTCAAAACCCAAAAAAATAAACAAATCTCCATCCATTCTGGCTCCCATAACCCATTAATGCTTAAAACATCTAGGACCCCTTCCCAAACAGCCACAACAATTAACACCTCAACCATAGATGACATACATGACATACATTCTCTGAACCCAGTTTACACATTGGACAGATACTTATCCATTAAAACCTCTTCGCTCAAGGTTGCTCCATGTCTAATGCCAGCCATCCAAAAAATATATATATGTTTCAGAGACATTTCCCAATTTCACACGCAATGGTACCATCTAAATTTTCAAGAGGACTTTGTCCCTTCTTCATTTTCCCGTCCCACATCATCATGTGTCCTCATGTGTAAAGATATTAATACCAATTAGCACATATGCCTCCCTTTCTATAGATGCCTCATACAAACCCAAATCATCTGCTTTCTTCCAATATTGAAAAATAAAGATTTGATTGCGATCTGATAGAGATAGAAAATACCTTTGCCATCACGGAAGGCTTTTCCTTGTGTAGTTGTTATCGGTACATGCTTGTCGACAAGGCTCTTGAACTGTACTCTATGAAGCAAAAATGGACACGATGAAAAAGCTTTCCAAGAAAATCAATAACGCCGAGCCACACGATTTTGATGCCTTTTCAACGATTTAGTGACCATGACTAGAATGGAGTAAACACCACGAATAATATGAAGTTGCGGGTCAAAACTGCAATCAGGCCACACCATAACTTTTGCTACCAGTTTCTGACAAAACCCAAAAACATCTATCACGAATCTGCTGAAATAATTGTCAGTCGGCATGAAACAAACGGAATTACTGTGCATCTGAGAAACGGAATTTCTTAGAAGGGGGATCTGGGCATACTGTGGCCACGATGATCAGGTTTTTCTCAATTGCATGCAGCTGAGAATGTTATGATTGGACTAATGTACTGTCATATATAATATACAGTTTTTTTTTTTCTTTCTGAAAAAATAAAGAAAGAAACGGAATTAGAATATACTGCACAATAAAAAGGTGATTATTGTAAGTAATGGATGCACATCAATTTCAAAAATGAGATACCAGGTTTTTTTGGTTTGTTTAGATGATATTTTTTTTGTTAGTGATTTTTGTGAGATTTTTTGAAGTTTTTTTTGGATTTTTTTGTCTTATTTTTTAAATTTAACAAAAATTTATTGAAATAATTCTTGCATAATCCAAATGCCTTAAAATTTAAGACAACAATGTGCTTTGTTAAGGTACTCCATGGTGTAAAGATCACCTGTTGGAAATTTAGTGGGCAAAAATCCACCAATGTTAAGCATTAGCGTGATGTAGCCCAGACATGTGTGATTCTTGGGCTCTTTTTACGGCTTAGATGCCCATAACTTAGATGTCCCTAAATCAGTAAAAATCCACCCATGCTAAGCATTGATGTGGCACAAACAAGTGTGATCCGCTTGGATACTCATGACTTAAATATCTCCAGATATGATCTCAAAAACTCTCTCACACACACATTTATATATTATCAACCTTAGTCAAATATTTATTTTCTTATTTTCTCAGATTAACATTGAAATTGAAAAATATAAAGTTTAAGCCATTCACATTTAGTTGCCATTTCTTATATGTGATTCTACCATCTATTTTGTATTTGAAAGCACTGCACTTACCATTCCATGCACAAAAATTAACAAATCCATGTAATCCGTAAATATTATTAAATAAAAAGAACACATGTTAAACTTTTAGCAATGCTCTATTTAGTAGTGGAGTAGAATAAAAACTTGTTAAATTTTGCAATAGAAATTTATATGATATGGAATTATATAAAGAACTATAATAAAATTTATATTTATGATGAATTTGATTTTGATTTTGATATGTAATGTATTGTATTTATTTAGTGGTAATGTAGTTAATTTGTGAATATTTATGATTTTGACTTTATTGTAATATGTAATGTATTGTATTTACGTTTTGGTAATGTAGTTAATTTGTGTTATAAAAAATAGTTAATATAAAGATTATTTGTTTTATTAATAAATTTAATAAATGATTTGATTTAATCTATTTAGGATTGTAAATATATATATAATACTATTTGTTTTTTATTTTCAATTTTTTTTATATTTACAATAAAGTAAAGATAATTGTTTTTGTTGTTTGTATTTTTTTATGCTGCATTTCTTTACTAAATGATGAAAAATAAACATAAATTTAAGACAAATTAATTATTTTTCATATATATAGATTTTGATTGAGATATACGTTATTTTATATAAATAATTATAAAGTTAATTTCATATTGATAAATATAGTTTTTCATTAAAAAGATTATTTATTTTTAAAAAATATATCTCAAATAATTTATTTATTTATTTTTATTTTTATTTTTCTACACATTTAATTTTAATTCCATACCTACTCTTATCTCAAATTACAAACTTCACGAGAAGCTATCATTTTATTCCATACAAACTCTTATTTCAAATTACAAACTTCACGTAAAACTATCATTTTTAAATATTTATATTATAAATTAGTATAACATCTCTTTATAGTAATTATATTATTTATATCAATAATCTAAAGAATTGGTATAAGTTTTTTAAAATATAATTTCCATAAAATTATATTTTAAAATAATAAAATTGTTTAAATATATTAAGATATTAAAAAATATATTAAAACTTTATCAATGTCATAATATAATTTAAACAAACTAAAAGTAACAAATTTCAATAAACATTTTCATCCACATCGTTTCTTTCTTTCCATTAATTTCTCTGAGTAATAAAAAAAGTGAAATTCTTTTATAATCTAAGCGGATATGGATAGGACTGAAGCACATAGGGATGTAATTAAATGAATATAAATGGGATGAATAAATAGAAAAAATGTAACTAAATATAAAAATCTTGTAAAAAGAAAGACGTGGTTATCAAAGCGGATGGGAAGTGGATGGATAGGAGTAAATGTGTAAAGGGGTTTCTGGCTAGGCATTTTTATCATTACCTATAAATTCCTTTATACATAATGAATTACCTATTAGATTGGTTTCTGCCCTATAAATCAACCCCTGCCTTCATGCTGTAACAGAAGTTGCAATACTCCTCTGGATTGTCCAATTATGGCATCCACTTTTTGCTTGCTGAATGTTGTATTCTGCGTTGTTGCATTTGCTGGATGTGCCAGTGCTCATCTTAGACCTAATTTCTACCGGAATACATGTCCCAACGTTTCTAGAATAGTGGGGAAGGTTGTCCAGCAAGCTCTCCAGGCAGATTCAAGGATAGCAGCCTCTCTCCTCCATCTACAATTTCATGATTGTTTTGTAAATGTAAGTAAACCATAGAGAAGGAAGTTTCTTCATTTAAGGTGGGTTTTTTTTTTTTTAAAGAATTACTTTAGTTTTAGTATGTTGGATGGAAAAAAATTTGTTTATTAGTAGGATGCTATAGTGAAATTTGAAGGTTATTTGAGATAGTTTAATTTTCTAAAAATAACTCGTATTCTCAACCTCTTTCATAAAATAAAGCGCACACAAACCAAATAATCTACACCAATTCTCTCTATTAAACCACATCATCAGATACCTTATTATTAAATTCATTCAATCTGAACTGATTAATAACTGACAGGGCTGCGACGGATCAGTTCTTCTGAAGACCACTGCAAATTTGATGGGGGAGTGGACTAACAACACTTCTCTCAGGGGCTTTGGTGTCATTGACGACATTAAGGCAGCAGTAGAAAATGCGTGCAGGGGAACAGTTTCCTGTGCTGACATTCTCGCTATAGCAGTGGAGCGGTCCATCGCAATGGTTTGTACTCTTAATTACTGATTCATTTTACCAGATGTTTTTATAATTTATTTTTTGAAATAAAAAGTGGAAGATATATAAAGAAATAAATAAAGAAAGTATTTTTAATGTTTACTAGGTTAAAAATAGTTTATGGGACAGATTATTACTTCATGTGACTCTTGTATTAGGCCTTTTTCCTATGGAGTTTTACAATAAACACTCCAGCTTTTGGACAAACTCTTTGTTGAATAGATTATCCCAAGAACTAGTAGCCAGAATACTTGCATAATTTTCTCCCAGCGGTCTTTGAAAGCTTCACATTCTAAAATGAAATGTTTTTCTGTTTCCACTTTTCTTGAAGAGCAAAAAATACATACTCTTTCCTCCCACATTTCTTTTGGCCTTTTCCAGCTCCCTGTTTCACAACCGAGTTGATGAGAATTAGTCAATAAGAATTTTAGATCTCCAAGAAATATTGGCCCCTATGTATTCTTTTTGTTGATGATTATGAGTAGGGTTAAACTCTTCAATGTAATACTTCATCTTTCTCTCTAGCTCTTTTTCCCAAGTACGTTTGTGGAACTTATCCATAACAAAAGTTTTTATCTCTTTACTATTTGTAGGACACATGCTCAAGCAAATACCCTATTTACTAAACCATTTGTTATTTTGTCGCATCCAAGTCTTCTTTCTTTTGTACAATCTGTCATTAAACACAACCTTTGGCCATCTACCCTCATCCATTTGCTCAATTTTTTTCAAATACCTTATAGCTAGCAGATAGTGATAAAGTGTTCCCTTAAATCTATAAAAAATTATCCATGTTAAGGGCTGGTGTGACATAACCTCTGTGGAATGACTTAGATCTCTCATTGCTGTTACTTTTTAGCAAATTCCAAAAAACCAGTGATCTTTATGAGATTTTTTGAAAGATTTTCTTGTGGATTTTTCTAGTCTAATTTCCATAGAAAATTTTCAAGATACTAAATCTATATATACAATCCAAAAAAAACCAGTTTACATAACACAAATAAATAAATAAAATCTATAAAATTCTAATTTCAAAACGAAATTGCTGGTGAAAAAATAACGATTATGTGACCCTTGCTGCAACTCCAGTCTGGTGGTCCGTCCTGGTCTGTGAAATTAGGAAGAAGGGATAGCAGGACGGCCAACCCAACTCTTACGAAAACAGCCTTCCCTGCACCGAACGCATCGCTATCAGCAAACTTAAAAAAGTTCCAGAATGTGGGGCTTTCAATTACGGATTTGGTTGCTCTGTCTGGTATATATAAAAACTCTTCTTTACTTTTCATTCACTTTTGAATTTTTTTTGGCAAATTATGGAAGTATATTGAAGTATGAGAGGTTTCGTATATTATTTTTGGGATTTGATTGTTTTTTTAAAATATTATGAGAAATTAGTTAATTATTATGATTATAAGTAATAATTTACTTAATTTAATTGAAACTAAAATGATATCTAATATAAAATACTGGTTAATTAACTCATAATTTCAATATGAAATTGTATTAATTTGGTGTTTGCTGGAATATTTAATAGGAGCACATACAATAGGGCGAGCTCATTGCCCAGCGTTCAGCTATAGACTTTACAATTTCAACGGAACTGGCATCCCGGATCGGACACTTAATTCCGGCTATCGATCCACCCTGCAAAGGACTTGTCCGCAGAATGGAAACGCGAGTTCGATAACGTCATTTGATCCAGGCACTCCAAACACCTTCGACAATAACTACTTCGTAAATCTCCAGAAACACTTGGGGCTTCTTCAGTCTGATCAAGAATTGCTTTCCAGTTCAAGCACGATTTCTACTGTGAAGGATTACAGCAGGAGTCAAGCAGATTTCTTCTCTAACTTTTCTAACTCGATGATCAAAATGGGGAACCTAAGTCCTTTGACGGGAACAAGCGGAGAAATCCGCTTGAATTGTGGGAAGGTTAATGGTTAGATTCTACTTAGTGAAATATCCATGTTGTGCATTAAACAGTGATGGCAAATTGAATTAAGTGCACCAACTGTTGTGAAATGTCTGTGAATTGGATTTATTTCCAGAGTGGTCGTGAATTGGATTTATTTAGAGAGTGGTTAGGAGGTATGATTGGGTTTATTTTCGAGTGGTTGGGAGATATGATTGGGATTTATTTGAGTAGTGGGAGTTATGATTGAGATGTTTCTATTTAGTTTTAGTTTTAAGTGAAATTTGATATAATGGTTTGAAGCTTTGTTATTAAATAAATAATTCTAAAAAAAACCATAATATTTCTTATATAGTAGGAGATACTATTGTTTAGACTTAGTTTCAGTTTCAAGTGAACTTTAATATAATGGTTTGAAGCCTTGTATTAAATAAACCATTCTAAAAAACCATAATATATCTATTTTTTTGGTTATTCCTCACATAAAAATATAAAGATACATAGAGAGAAACAAATTTCCATATCACTCCGCCTGTATCGGCCGGCAGAAGTTTTTCATGCTTTTTTGCACTTGAACTTAATAAAACAAGTGGGTTTTAAATATAGCAAATCAGAAGATGTATAAGCTCTAAACAATCCATTATAGTTTACCTTATTTTTTATCTATCCAAATGAAACTTGATGTAATGCAACTTGGAGACTTGATGTAATAGCTTGGAGCGAATAAATAATTCCAGGAAAACCATAATATTTTATATTTTGTTTGGTTATTTCTAATATAAAATATAATTAAGATACATATATTTTCTATATAAGTGAAAAAAATTACCATATCACTGCGGGAGTTTTGAATACCAGTAAAAGTTTTTCATCATTTTCTGCACTTATTAAACAAGTGGGTTTTAAATATAGCAGATCAGAAGATGTCTAGGCCCTCAAGTTTACCATTCAGATTTAAGTGAGTCTTGATGTAATGGTTTGGACTCTTGTTATTGATAAATAACTCCAGGAAAAATATAATATTTCTTATAATTTTTCGTTATTTTTTATATAAAAATATAATTTTTTTTATGTAAAGAAATTTTTTTTCTATATCACTCAGTATATATTAAATATTAGTAGAAGTTTTTTATGCTTTTCTATACTTCAATTTAATAAAACTCTTAAACATAGCAAATTATAAGATTATTTTTTTTTTTAAAGAAATTTTCGGATTGTATTTTCTTTTTTCTTTTTCTTTTTGCCATAAATTAGATGTGTATAAACCAAACTTCCTCAACTAACGGTTAAACCATATCTTTAAAACTACATATCCTTATAATTTAGCTCTTGATCTATTGGGAATGAAATAACCCTGCGTTCATGTATCTCAGAATATTTAGATTTACTTCATGTTTTTCGCTAATTTTATGAAATAGATTGAGGATTTTCACATGCTTTTTTCATGTATTTGATAACTTTTGAACATGCATACTTCTGATTAAGGTGGATTATACGAGTTGAATGGTGTACTTTGTTTTGAAATGTGTTGTGCTTAATATATTAATGTTGGATTACAGTATGTTCTTTTTGATTCTATGGAAACAGGTTGAGGAATATAAAATGTTTTTATGTTCAAAGGTTGGATACTGCGAGTATTTAGACGGGTTTTATTCAAAGATTTTGATGTAGATGCTTTTTTTATTATCAGGGTTTCTTTTTTTTTTCAGCGTTTAGACGGGTTTTGATGCTATGGAGTATTTAGACTCATGACCAGGGATGGAATTTGACAGACAAGTTGCTCGTTATGGAGTGATTTGCCCGTCAAATATAGTTGAATTTTTATTCAAATTGTCAAAATCTTGTTTTAATACTGTATAGACGAATAAAAAAATTGTTAAAACCTGCAAATTTGATGGATAACCCAGTTTTGAAATTCCAACCCTGCTCATGACGATTATGGATTGATAAATGATAGAATGGTGAACTAAGTTTTCGTTCTTTCCAATAATCAGACAATAGAATATATTTGGTTATTCTATTTGGTTTTATGATTTTTCTTTTCAAATAGATCTAAAAATATGTGTGAATTGTTTTCAAATATGACTAGTGATATGGTACCTTAATACTCCTCAAGTTCCCAAAATATGTGTTTTCTTACCCCCCACCTCCTTATAAAACTATTTAATTTTCTTAATTATGGCTCTACTGTATGCATATGTCATGAAAATTCTTGTGAATTTGATGGGGTGATGGCGACTTACATATCTAATTCTAAAGTTTCTGAATTGAAGTGTGGTGTGGTGGTGCTAATATACATTGATGGTGGCTTGCATGGCACTCATTAACACTCTGTGGCTTCCCTGGAAACTTCCTGTACCAGTTGCAGGGTTTCTTGTAGCACTATTTGCATGCAAAAATCAACCAATGATCAAAACTAATTGATGGTCTCCTGCCTTTGTCCTTTGCTAACTGATATCAAAACAGTGTGAGGGGAAATGAGCCAAATTACTCTTTATTCTAATTCGAGTGGGCTTGGAGCGTAGTGGTGTTGTACCTCGCACATGGTTTCCATATTTGGACCATTGGTCCCACTCAAGCCTATCATTTCCTCTTGCCTTGTAATCAAGTCCCACTTTTTGTAATCTCCTCTTGAATGATATGACGGTCCTACGTGGCATGCAACTCCACCAAATTTTTCTAGTTCCACTGTCGAGGGTGGCCAAGTTAACTGGCCAACTTTTTTCCTATTAAGCCCTCTCTCTTCGACATTTATTCATTTGGTCAATTGATGCATAGCGAGAGGGTGAGGGAGTCATACCTAAGCCTACTTGGTTTTTGATGAGTTGTAGGATCCTTGATGTAGGGAGTTGGATCACTGGAGTGGTTACAAAGGATGCCTTTCATTTGCTGTGTTATTTATTTATTTATTTTCTAAGTGAAGTGCTTACTGTGTTTTTATTTTTTGTGTCTTCTGCGGGTACCTCATGGAGACCTCAAGCTGGTACTGCTGATGTAACTTCCTCTTTGGATTCCCCTGGTGATCTTCAGGATCAAGTATTCAACATACTTCTACCACCCTTAATGTGCTATATGGTGATCAAAAGGTTCTGATGCATGCACAAATGTGCTACAGGAAGTGATAATCTTCTTGTAGCAATCCATTTGTTATAGATTTGGAGCAAAAAATGACACAAGGAAGGGAGATGCTGGGGGTGGTGTTAGGATTTTGAGGAAAAGCATAAGATAAGAGGCCATGTGTGAGTGTTAGAGAAAGTTGATTCACAATGGAAGAATTAAGGGTTAGGTAAGGGATTTTTCATGCATGGGCTGGAGTGAGGGATAGGGATGGTAGGAATAGGTAGGGAAATTTTTTTTATGCCTTTTCTAGGTTCAGAGAGCTTTGGGTGATTGCATCTAGCCTCAGGAATCCTTCCTGTAGATTTCCAGGATTTCTTATAGCACTACAGGATTTCCCGTAGCTTCCTAGGACATCTTGTAGCATTGCATAGATAGGAGAAAATTTGGAATTTTTTCTCACTTGGTGCTAGAAATTGACGGGGAATGAGTGTTGGGGCTAGATGTGGAGTGATTATGTAGAGGAGAGAGAGAGAGAGATGGAAAAAGTTGCTCCCTTTTTCCATATTATCCTTGTTCAACAACCTGTAAACCAGAAGCATGTTAGTGAAAAAAAATTGTATTTATTTTACCTTTTCCTCTTTTTAAGATGGGTTGGATCAGTAGAGGTTTTCACCCCACAAGCCTACCTTGGGTTCCTCCAAGAGGTTTTCACCCAAGGATCCTTTATTTCTCTGTTTTTCTCTTCTTCTTTTTTCTCTAGGATTGCCTCATGGAGGTTTTCAACCCTGGAGTTGGCCTTGGATGCCTCATAAGGGTTTTCACCCATGCCTCTTTATTTTTCCTTTTTTTCTCTTTTTCTAGGAAGGTGAGGTACTAGAATTTGTGAGGCTTCAAATTATTCACCTCTCTTTTTATTGTGTTGATGAACTTTGCCTTGTACAAGGGCCTTTTTTACATTTTTATCCTATAACCATTAACCAACAGAGGGATCCCCTCCTCATCTATGGTTATGATTTGAAAAACCCCATTTTCATGGAATTTATCCACTTGATAGTGTCCTAGCTATTTGGTCATTAAATTTCCCTTGAAGTCCTTGAATCTGGAGTCATAGAGAAGAGCCCAATCCCCTTCTTGAAATTTATTCTCTTTGATATGCTTGTCATGCCAAACCTTCCTATGTAGCTGGATTAATTCTGTGTAAAGGAGGGTCTGCATCTTAAATTAATCCAAACCATTCAGCTGAATCAATCTTTCTTGTTGTGCCTTTGTGATGTCCAAATCCAATTGAGCTACCATTCTAAGGGTGTTATACTCAAACTGAATGGAAAACAAAGCTTTCTTCCCATAAACTAGATCATATGGAGTAAACCCCATAGTTTTCTTCCAAGTGGTGTTGTAAGCCCAAGTGGCCTCCACCAGTATGACCGCCCAATATTTTCTAATGCTTCTCACAATTTTTTTAAGGATGTTATCTAAGGCTCTATTTGTCACTTCCACCTGACCATTTTCTTTAGGATGATAGGAAGTAGAAGTGTTATGTTTGATTTTGTGCTTCCTATTGAGGTTCTCAATGAGATGAGATGTGAATTGAGCCCCCTGATCGGTGACTACCTCCCTGGGATATCCAAACTTATAGAACACATTCTATCTCAAAAACTCAACCACATTCTCTTATGTTGTTTCCTTTACAACCCTTGTTTCAGCCCACTTGGTCAAGTAATCAGTGCAGACTATGATATATCTCTTCTTCCCAGATGGTGGATTAATGGGTCCAATGAAGTCCATGTACCACTTTTCAAATGGATCTAAGGCCACCTGAGGTTGTAGAGGCATTTCATCCCTCTGGGTAGGTATCCCCATCCTTTGAAACTGATCACATATACTGGTGTATCTCCTAACATCCTGGTGGAGAGTAGTCCAGTAGTAGCCAGATTTCAAGGCTTTGAAGGTTTTCCTCTTAGCAACAAAATGACCCCCATAGGGACCATCATGACATTCTGAGAGGATATCAAAGACCTCCTCTTCCGTGACACATCTCTTGAGAATTTGATCAGGTCCGAACTTCAAGATATTGCCACCAATCCAATTGAAAGGGGCACTTTTTATTATAATTCTCCTCTTTTCTTTGGATGAAAGGTTTGGAGGAAAACTCTTAGCAACCAGGTAGTTGGTTATGTCAGCAAATCAAGGAGAGAGTGCTGATATAGAAAATAGGTGTTCATCCAGAAGATGATCATCAACCATTCTTTCCTCATCTGTAGACAAAGTTAGTCTAGATAAGAAATCTGCAACAACATTTTCTTTTCCCGACTTATCAACAATGGTCAAATCAAGCTGCTGCAAAAATAACAACCATCTAATTATTCTAGCATTGAAATTAGGTTTGTTCATTAAATATTTGATTGTTTCATGGTCAATATGCACAAAAGTTTGATATCCAGTAATATAATGCCTGAATTTATTTTGGGAATGGACAATAGCTAAGAGCTCCTTTTGAGTGACAATGTAGTTTAGTTCGACCTTAGACAAGTTCTTGTTGATGAAATAGATGGAATAGGGTGATTTATTTTCCAATTGTCTCAAAGCTACCCCCACAACTTTATCTGATACATCTTTATGGATGTGGAAGGGAAGAGCCCAATTGGGACCTCGAAGTATAAGGGAAGTGATCAGTTTTTCTTTGATGATATCAAAAGCTTCTTGACAAATATTAGACCAACAAAACTATGTATCTTTGGCCAAGAATCCAAATAATGGGGAAGCCACTTTGCTGAAGTCCTTGATGAACCTCCTATAGTAGCTAGCCAATCCTAAGAAACTTCTAACATCTCTCTTATTTTAAGGAATATGCACCCTTTTTATGATGGTGATTTTGTTCGGGTTTACCTGTATTCCTGCTTGTGATATGGAGTGGCCTAGGACAATCCCCACCCTTTTAAAGAACTCACATTTCTCAGGGCTCTAAGATATATGCATTTCATTAATACCTTACCCAGGTTGGAGAGAGCCTCCTAGAAATCATACCCATAAGGAGTGAAATCTTCCATGTATATCTCCACATAATCCTGGACAAGTTCAGAAAAAATTCTCAGGACTACTCTCTAGAAAGTAGCAAGGAAATTGCACAGGCCAAAGGGAAGGACTCTGTAAGCGAAGGTGCCCCAAGGACATGTGAATCTGGTCTTGTCCTGGTCCTCAGGGTTGAACTAAATCTGGTTATACCCACTTAATCCATTCAGGAAATAGAAACACTTCTTCTCTGCAAGACCATCCAAGGCTTGATCAATGAAGGGAAAAGGGAAATGGTCTTTCTTAGTGGCTTTGTTTAGCTCTCGGTAGTCAAAATAGATTCACCACTTCCCGTTCTTCTTTGGGACTAGAACAAGAGGAGACACTCATTCACTATCTAATATGGTGTAAATGAACCCTGCATCCAAAAACTTCTGCAGTTCATCGCTTACTATGCCCTCTAAGGCTGGGTTCATCCTCCTTTGGGGTTGGCGCATAGGCTTGCATCCCTCTTTAATATATTTATGATGTGTTCACACTGAGGTATGCACCCATTTCATGTCCTTGTATTCCCAAGAAAAATCATCTAAGTTTTCCCTTAGTAGTTGGCACAATTGCTCTTCTTCTTTGGCCGAGAGAGATGAGTTAATTCTTAGGGATCTAGAGGGGACAAATTCTAGAACCTTGGTGGGTTCAAAGGTTGATACAACTGAGCACAACTCAATCCAAGTGTGGCTTTCAGATTTTCTCACTAGGTCATCGAGTGGAATGGCAGTGGGGGGTTGGCTTTGAAGAATGTGGTCAATGAGGTCATCCTCATCAGGTTTCCCCCCTTGAGAAAAATATATATGGTAGAAATGGGGTAGGGTGTGGCATGATACACTTAATCTTCTTCTTTTTAATCCTCCAACCATAAGGGTAGGTCATGGTCAATGGAAGGATAAGCTAGAGGATATAATACCAGCTGTTTGGACAAGGGTCCATTCTTGATAGTCATGTTTCCAGCCCTACAGTTGATATAATCATCATTTGTGGCTAACCAAGGTCTTCTTAAAATGAGGGGATATCCATTAAACTTGATTTTTGACTGAAGCACCAGGAATTCGATGGGATACTCCAAGGAGTCAATAGAGACCATAACATCCTCAACAAATCCTTCCGAAGCTATTATGGATCTATATGCAAGTTGCATAATTGTGGTGGTCTTTCTCAAAGCTCCTTGGAGGTTGAGTTTCAACATTGTTTCCCTGGTCATCACATTGGTGGCAGCCCCAAAATCAATCAAGGTGTGGGGGTCAATGAAAACATCAATGTTTACATCTACCATTGGACTCCCAAGGTACAGGTACTTTGGGAAAATCACTCTTCACAACATCAAGTCAGCTAGTTGTCCTACAACATTGATGGTGGGGGTGTCTTTCTTATTTCTCCTAGGAATTTTAAAGAATTTTTCTTTGATGAGCTTATTGTAAATAAAAAAAATCCTTAATGGCCTGTTGAAGGGGTATTTTTACACATAGATTTCTTAGTTCTCCTAGAAGTTCAATCTCTTATGGAGTGTGATGGTTAGGGTGGATCAGTCGCTTAGGAGAAGGAGGTTGATTAATTTAAGGGTTGCTTTATTCCTTTTCCTACTCAACCTATGCAAGTGGGGATGTAAGATGATTGTCTGGGATCACTCTTCCAGACCCGAGGTTAATTTCATGTATCTCCGCAACATAAGTTGGATAGGATGTTTCTCCACAGTAAAGTTGTTGTGTCTACTTGTTTTTCGGGTTCGTATTAGGCTGGGAAGGCATATGAGGTAGCTTAGGAGGAGAAAAATGAGTGATCTTAGGTTGAGGTTGGGGTGAAGGAAATAAAGCAGGTGGTTGATTGAGTTGGGGCCTCCACCCTTGTGATGGGTTGATCTAGTGAGGTGGTTAAGGAACATACTACTTGAAAGGTTGATTTATAGGCCTAGGATGATATGGAGGGGCATAGGGCCAAGTAGGATGTGTAGGCCATGATGGAGGAGTGGAATAATACCAAGGCTGCATGGGTGCATTATAGTTTTCATGATAGTAAGTACAAGGTGAATCTTGAATGCCCTGTTGGTATGGCCGAGGCCCTTGAGGCCTCCTATGATTTATGAAACAGAGTTGCTCAGGTCCCCCTTCCCCACGTTTATATAGAAATTTGAGGCCAGGTAAGGAGGGACATTTATCTATGGCATGATTCTCTTCGCAGACTAAGAAAACCTCTATGACATTTAATGGACATTCATTTCGAGGGTGTTTCTTGGTACGTCTAGGGAAAAATATAGCTAAGGAACTCTTTTATTCCTCTTGTTTCGTCTTAATCTAAATTGTGTCAATTTGCAAATCAAAGGTGTGCAACATCTCACTTTTGGAATCCTCCAACATTTTTCTAATCTCATGCTTGATAGAGGTGGAAGAGGAAGGGGTATTGGTCACGCTTTGACTAGTTATACCTTTTTTCCTAGCTTCCGTAGAGTGGTTTATAAATATAGTATTGATGTCCTTGTAAGGTAGTTCATAGATATCTTCGCCTTGGTCTCTTTGGACCTGTAATTGTCTTTATATTTTTTGTTGAAGGATTCATGCATCTGAGCCCAAGTAGTGATATTGTTCCCAGGCAGACCCATGAGCCCACGCAAGGACGCATCCTTGAGGGTGGATGGGAACAATTTCAGTTTCTACTCATCTGAGGCATAGTAATAAGTCCTACAGACAACAACAAACTCAAACATGAAAGTGTCAGGGTCCTCAGAAGTTAAGAATTGGAAGTGTGGAAGGGTTGAAGGGCTGATGTTATTCCTTCTAGTTTCTCCATCATAGTCTCTAATGGGAAAGACTCCTTGGTTCCTTGTTTCAACCATGGCTTGAATACGTGAAGCAAATTCCTCTGGTAAAGTAAGTTCCTCTTATTCCCCAATAGGTTCTTCAATTTTTTCAAAGGGCTTACCTAGAGGGTGTTTTACCTTATAGTCACTAAAGAAGAGTGAAGGGTGACTGTGTGGGGATGTGGGGGTTTTTGTTAAGAATTTTCCTTGATTCTCCCTACTCCTACGAGGCATGAAAGTCAATTTTTTTGTGTTTTTAAATAGTTTGGAACTCAATGTAAAACATAAAGCATAAAATAATGCTCAAGCAGAAATAAACATCTACTTAGACACCTCCCTCACAATGACACCAAAAAGTTGTGAGCCTTGGTATTGCACCAAGAGTGCTGTAACTCCCAGAGGCTACTCAACTTTTCTTATCAACCCGGGGTTCGTACAAACTTGGAGGTGACAATGCTATATGCACAACAGATGAGATCTACTCATTCCATCCTCATCTTAGTTCTACAATGAGGTGCTAATAACTAGGGATATTATGAAATAGGAAGTTTGTCACACTTCTAACTGCAACTTAAGAATGAAAATTGACAATAACCATTAATCTATTGGAAAGAAAAGAAACTACACTATATTGCATTGGCTCATCTATTTAATGTCCACTTTTGCAAGAAAGAAAGATCGACACTGATTCTAAGTACAAGAAAGGGGATTACACTGAGTTGAATTCATTGTGTAGACTAATTTATTAACTTGCAAGAAGGAAGTAATCTATCTTTACACACATGTTGAATCACTGAATAACTAGTTTCTATCTAATTCATGCTAACTAATGTGAAAATGTTGTAACTTATGATGGAATAATCACACTTCAAATTACTCTGTTTTGCAGCAAGAGATGAGGGAGTTTGGGTGTCCTATGGGTATTATTGAACCAAGGATTTAGAGTTGGAGGTCTATTGATGGCTTTTCTATGATTAGGTGAGGTGCAAGAGTGATTTTTGGATGAAGGAGTGGGTTCTCAACACTGCTACATGATTCTTGTTTGCTACAGGATGTCCTATAATGATACATGAAATATGCCGGTGGAGGCTAGAAATGATGAAGATAAGGTTGGGAAAGGTGAGGGAAAGGTGGATCCAAGGAAATGGAGGATGACCAACCCCCTTGGCCAATCTCAAAGCTCTAAAAAATGCATGTCATGCACCAAAAAGGCTACTCTCGGTGGTGTGATGATGGTATCCAAAACAGGGCCATGGGTGACTTGGATGCAAGGTGACTGATGGAGAGTGTAAGCTTAGAGTGATAGTATTGCGGGGGTCCTTCTCTGCCACTGTAACCAAACCTAAAAAAATACATCTACTCATTCATTCATCATTAAAAAACTTATCATAGAAATGGCATAAAAGATGAGTTGAATTTAACTAGAACTACCTATGCAGTTGAAACATAAACCTACCTCTGAACCTACAACATATTCATGATAAGAAGAGTAAAAAATATCTTAAATTTTCTAAGAAATCATAAACTGAATATGTTTGGTATGTGGTGGAATACCTTCCTCCTCAAGCTCCAATGGAAGAGGTGAGAGAGGGAGACTAGGCAACACAGATTTGATATTTTATATGCTATCAAAATGCAATGAAATAAAAAAAACTACTGAAGCATAAAGGAAAGACACAAGTGTACACAAGAGATAATACAACCCATGGATTGGTCCCTAACCCACAAGCTCAGCTCCCTGAATTCAACTCAGTGAGAAAGAAACCAAATGGTCATCTTATTTTATAATAAGTCTCTTACATTAACAAAGAAAGTAAAAAATGCCTAATATAGAGCCAAGAGTTCTCTAGCTGCATATAAAATCCGAATCTTAATGAGCTCTTGCTATTTTCTATTTATACAAGAAGGTAGCTACCAACATATCCCTAAAATTAGGTCTTTGTTCCCTTGAAACTTGAGAGAAGTGGAGCTTGGCTCCCTCTTATAATCTACTTGCTATGCTTCCTTTGACTTAAGTTGTTGGAGGAGGATCTGAAGAGATATTAGTTGCTTCTAAAAGTTAAGAAGGTGGTCAACCTCCCTATGATTGCTTCTCATTGTCTAATCTGAGCCCTAATATGGAATCTTACTAAAAAGAAAAAAAATAGCATTATTTCCTGCTTTTAAACCATATTAGGGCATTATTTCCTTGTGTAGTTGTTACCGGTACATGCTTGTCGACAAGGCTCTTGAACTGTACTCTATGAAGCAAAAATGGACACGATGAAAAAGCTTTCCAAGAAAATCAATAACGCTGAGCCAGACGATTTTGATGCCTTTTCAACGATTTAGTGACCATGACTAGAATGGAGTAAACACCACGAATAATATGAAGTTGCGGGTCAAAACTGCAATCAGTGCACACCATAACTTTTGCTACCAGTTTCCAACAAAACCCAAAAAATTCTATCACGAATCTGCTGAAATAATTGTCAGTCGGCATGAAAGAAACGGAATTAGAATATACTGCACAATAAAAAGGTGGTTATTGTAAGTAATGGATGCACATCAATTTCAAGAATTGGATACCAGGTTTTTTTGGTTTTTTGGTTTGTTTAGATGATATTTTTTTGCGATTTTTTGGAATTTTTTTGTCTAATTTTTTAAATTTAACAAGAATTTATTGAAATCAGATGAGTAATTCTTACATAATCCAAATACCTTAAATTTTTTTCAAAATACTAAATCTATATATAATAAAAAAACCAATTTAAATAACACAAATCCAAATTTCACAAATTATTAAACAAATGTCAACCATTAATCTAAATTTATTATTAATAAAACATAATTTAATGAACTTTCCTAATCTCTCCTTTATTGTTGATGAGCATACCTCATTGGGATAGTAATATTACAGGGTTTTCCAATTGACTCTGGTTTTCACGAGAGAAACGAAACGAGCTGATGCAGTTCCAGTCATCGTTATCAAATTCTAAGAGTATTAAAAAAATTGGATGAAAAATTTTCATTTAAATTAGGCACTATACATTTTAAATATTTAGATTTATATATTTATATTTTTTCCGTTTCTTTTGTTTATTATTTATTTATTTATTTTGAAATTTAAATTATTTTTAATAATTTTAATTAATATGAACAATTTTAAAATTAAATTTGATCAAAAAAATTACACTTATCTTCTTTTTTTTTTTTTTCTAAAATTTCTCAACTTTTCAAAACTAAAAACTTTATTCTAAAATCTCTCTTTAGTTTTAAAATTTATTTAAATTTTTTTTTAATTAATATATATTTAAAAATTAAAAATTAAAAATTTATTTATGTAAAATTTCTTTTAGATAAGCTTACTGGTTAGTAGACAACAATGTGCTTTGTTAAGGTACTTCATGGTGTAAAGGTCATTTGTTGGAAATTCAGTGGGCAAAAATCCACCCATGCTAAGCATTAGTGTGACTTAGCCCAGACATGTGATGTCCATGACTTAGATGCCCCTAAATCAGTAAAAATCCACCCATACTAAGTGTTGGTACAAGTGTGATTGGCTTGGATACCCATAACTTAAATATCTCTAGATATGATCTCAAAAACTCTCTCACACACACATATATAAAATATCAACCTTAATCAAATATTTATTTTCTTATTTTCTCAAATTAGCATTTTCTTATTTTCTCAAATTAACATTGAAATTAAAAAATATAAATTTTAGGCCATTCACATTTAGTTGCCATTTCTTATACTTGATTAGACCATCTCTTTTGTATTTGAAAGCACTGCACTTAGCATTCCATGCACAAAAATTAACAAATCCATATAATCCGTAAATATTATTAAATAAAAAGAACACATGTTAAACTTTAGCAATGCTCTATTTAGTAGTGGAGTAGAATAAAAACTCGTTAAATTTTCCAATAGAAATTTATCTGATATGGAATTATATAAAGAATTATAATAAAATTTATATTTATGATGAATTTGATTTTGATTTTGATATGTAATGCATTGTATTTATTTAGTGGTAATGTAGTTAATTTGTGTTATAAAAATAGTTAGTATAAGGATTATTTGTTTTATTAATAAATTTAATAAATGATTTGATTTAATCTATTTAGGATTGTAAATATACATATAATATTATTTGTATTTTATTTTCATTTTTTTTTTTGTATTTGCAATAAAGTAAAGATAATTGTTTTTGTTGTTTGTATTTTTTTATGCTGCATTTCTTTAATAAATGATGAAAAATGAACACAAATTTAAGACAAATTAATTATTTTTCATATATATAGATTTTGATTGAGATATAATGTTATTTTGTATAAATAATTATAAAGTTAATTTCAAATTGATAAATATAATTTTTCATTAAAAAAATTATATCTCAAATAATTTATTTATTTATTTTTATTTTTAATTTTCGACACATTTAATTTTAATTTTATACTTACTCTTATCTCAAATTACAAACTTCATGAGAAACTATCATTTTATTCTATACAAACTCTTATCTCAAATTACAAACTTCACGTAAAACTATCATTTTTAAATATTTATATTATTAATTAGTATAACACCTCTTTATAGTAATTATATTATTTATATCAATAATCTAAAGAAATGGTATAAGTTTTTTAAAATACAATTTCCATAAAATTATATTTTAAAATAATAAAATTGTTTAAATATATTAAGATATTAAAAAATATATTAAAACTTTATCAATGTCATAATATAATTTAAACAAACTAACAGTAACAAATTTCAATAAACATTTTCATCCACATCGTTTCTTTCTTTCCATTAGTTTCTCTGAGTAAAAAAAAAGTGAAATTCTTTTATAATCTAAGCGGATATGGATAGGACTGAAGCACATAGGGATGTAATTAAATGAATATAAATGGGATGAATAAATAGAAAAAATGTAACTAAATATAAAAATCTTGTAAAAAGAAAGACGTGGTTATCAAAGCGGATGGGAAGTGGATGGATAGGAGTAAATGTGTAAAGGGGTTTCTGGCTAGGCATTTTTATCATTACCTATAAATTCCTTTATACATAATGAATTACCTATTAGATTGGTTTCTGCCCTATAAATCAACCCCTGCCTTCATGCTGTAACAGAAGTTGCAATACTCCTCTGGATTGTCCAATTATGGCATCCACTTTTTGCTTGCTGAATGTTGTATTCTGCGTTGTTGCATTTGCTGGATGTGCCAGTGCTCATCTTAGACCTAATTTCTACCGGAATACATGTCCCAACGTTTCTAGAATAGTGGGGAAGGTTGTCCAGCAAGCTCTCCAGGCAGATTCAAGGATAGCAGCCTCTCTCCTCCATCTACAATTTCATGATTGTTTTGTAAATGTAAGTAAACCATAGAGAAGGAAGTTTCTTCATTTAAGGTGGGTTTTTTTTTTTTTAAAGAATTACTTTAGTTTTAGTATGTTGGATGGAAAAAAATTTGTTTATTAGTAGGATGCTATAGTGAAATTTGAAGGTTATTTGAGATAGTTTAATTTTCTAAAAATAACTCGTATTCTCAACCTCTTTCATAAAATAAATCGCACACAAACCAAATAATCTACACCAATTCTCTCTATTAAACCACATCCTCAGATACCTTATTATTAAATTCATTCAATCTGAACTGATTAATAACTGACAGGGCTGCGACGGATCAGTTCTTCTGAAGACAACTGCAAATTTGATGGGGGAGTGGACTAACAACACTTCTCTCAGGGGCTTTGGTGTCATTGACGACATTAAGGCAGCAGTAGAAAATGCGTGCAGGGGAACAGTTTCCTGTGCTGACATTCTCGCTATAGCAGTGGAGCGGTCCATCGCAATGGTTTGTACTCTTAATTACTGATTCATTTTATGATTCATTTTACTAGATGTTTTTATAATTTATAAATTTTGAAGTAAAAAGTGGAAGATATATAAAGAAATAAATAAAGAAAGTATTTTAATGTTTATTAGGTTAAAAATAGTTTATGGGACAGATTATTATTTTATGTGGCTTTTGTATTAAGCCTTTTTCCTATGGAGTTTTACAATAAACACTCCAGCTTTTGGACAAACTCTTCGCTGAATAGATTATCCCAAGAACTAGTAGCCAGAATACTTGCATAATTTCCTTCCGGGTGTCTTTGAAAGCTTCACATTCTAAAATGAAATGTTTTTCTGTATCCACTTTTCCTGAAGAGAAAAAAATACATACTCTTTCCTCCCACATTTCTTTTTGCCTTTTCCAGCTCCCTGTTTCACAACGGAGTTGATGAGAATTAGTCAATAAGAATTTTAGATCTCCAAGAAATATTGGCCCCTATGTATTCTTTTTTGTTGATGACTATGAGTGGGGTTAAACTCTTCAATGTAGTACTTCATCTTTCTCTCTAGCTCTTTTTCCCAAGTATGTTTGTGGAACTTATCCATAACAAAAGTTTTTATCTCTTTACTATTTGTAGGACACATGCTCAAGCAAATACCCTATTTACTAAACCATTTGTTATTTTGTCCCATCCAAGTCTTCTTTCTTTTGCACAATCTGTCATTAAACACAACCTTTGGCCATCTACCCTCATCCATTTGCTCAATTTTTTTCAAATACCTTATAGCTAGCAGATAGTGATAAAGTGTTCCCTTAAATCTATAAAAAATTATCCATGTTAAGGGCTGGTGTGACATAACCTCTGTGGAATGACTTAGATCTCTCATTGCTGTTACTTTTTAGCAAATTCCAAAAAACCAGTGATCTTTATGAGATTTTTTGAAAGATTTTCTTGTGGATTTTTCTAGTCTAATTTCCATAGAAAATTTTCAAGATACTAAATCTATATATACAATCCAAAAAAAACCAGTTTACATAACACAAATAAATAAATAAAATCTATAAAATTCTAATTTCAAAACGAAATTGCTGGTGAAAAAATAACGATTATGTGACCCTTGCTGCAACTCCAGTCTGGTGGTCCGTCCTGGTCTGTGAAATTAGGAAGAAGGGATAGCAGGACGGCCAACCCAACTCTTACGAAAACAGCCTTCCCTGCACCGAACGCATCGCTATCAGCAAACTTAAAAAAGTTCCAGAATGTGGGGCTTTCAATTACGGATTTGGTTGCTCTGTCTGGTATATATAAAAACTCTTCTTTACTTTTCATTTACTTTTGAATTTTTTTTTTTTGCAAATTATGGAAGTATATTGAAGTAGGAGAGGTTTTCTATATTAGTTTTGGGATTCGATTGTTTTAATTAAGTCATTTATTTATGATTATTTCTAAAAAATCATGAGAAATTAGTCAATTATTATTACTTCAAAATGGTCATAAGTGAATAACTTATCTAAACCAATTGAATCCAAAAAATAATATCTAATATAAACTAGCATTTTGCAAATGAAAATGCAAAAGAAAACGCCGAAGATCACATTGATTGGTCAACGGAGACAGTGCGTAACACTTGAGATTTGATGAGTTTTGTTGTTTTACGACGAATCTCTACAGTGTCGTGAGCTAAACGCTCACAATAGAACGCCTTCCGCATTAAATACTGGTTAATTAACCCATAATTTCAATATGAAATTGTATTAATTTGGTGTTTGCTGGAATATTTAATAGGAGCACATACAATAGGGCGAGCTCATTGCCCAGCGTTCAGCTATAGACTTTACAATTTCAACGGAACTGGCATCCCGGATCGGACACTTAACTCCGGCTATCGATCCACCCTGCAAAGGACTTGTCCGCAGAATGGAAACGCGAGTTCGATAACGTCATTTGATCCAGGCACTCCAAATACCTTCGACAACAACTACTTCGTAAATCTCCAGAAACACTTGGGGCTTCTTCAGTCTGATCAAGAATTGCTTTCCAGTTCAACCACGATTTCTACTGTGAAGGATTACAGCAGGAGTCAAGCAGATTTCTTCTCTAACTTTTCTAACTCGATGATCAAAATGGGGAACCTAAGTCCTTTAACGGGAACAAGCGGAGAAATCCGCTTGAATTGTGGGAAGGTTAATGGTTAGATTCTACTTAGTGAAATATCCATGCTCTGCATTAAACAGTGATGGCAAATTGAAATAAGTGCACCAACTGTTGTGAAATGTCTGTGAATTGGATTTATTTAGTTAGTGGTTAGAAGGTATGATTGGGTTTATTTTTAGTAGTTGGGAGATGTGATTGGAATTTATTTGGAGTAATTGGGAGTTATGATTGAGATGTTTCGATTTAGTTTCAAGTTTCAATTTCAAGTGAACTTTGATGTAATGATTTGAAACTTTGTTATTAAATAAATAATTTTAAGAAAACTATAATATTTTTTTTTATATATTTTCGTTATTCCTTAGAAATATAGAGATATATATATTTTCTATGTAAAGAAAAAAATTTCAATATCACTCGGCCTGTATTAAGTACCAGTTAAGTTTTTCATGCTTTTCTGCACTTAAACTATAGTAGATCAGAAGATATAAGCCCTAAACAATCCATTATGACTTACTTTATTTTTGATATTCTCATACCTCGTTTTTTATCTTCTTACCTTCAAATGAGACCTGATGTAATGGCTTGTAGCTTTGACTGAATAAATAATTCTAGGAAAATCATAATATTTCTTATATATTTTTGTTATACCTTACATAAAAATATAAAACAAAAATACAAAGATACATATATTTTCTGTGCATATGGAAAAAAATTTCCATATCACTCCGCGTGTATTAAATAACAATAAAAGTTTTTCATGTTTTTCTGCACTTAAACTTGATAAAACAAGTGGGTTTTAAAAATTGCGGATCAGAAGATGTATAAGCGCTAAACATTAAATTATAATTTACCTTATTTTTAGTCTTCTTACCCAAATTCAAGCGAGTCTTGATGTAAGGGCTTAGTCTTGAGTCTTGATGTAATGACTTGGAGTCTTGTGGTTGAATAAATAATTCATGGAAAACTATTATTTATATATATATATATGTAATTTATATAAAAGTATAAAGATATATAATTTTTTTTTTAATAAGAAAAGTAAATTTTCATATTATTTTTAGTATATTAAATAGTAGTAGAAGTTTTTAAATTTTTTTTTTTTTTGTAAATTAGGAGGGACTGTTTTATTAAAAAGTGTATGGTACAAATGGAGTTACAATCAAAAGAAGCAAGAAACTAGGGGAGCAAGAGGAATCACCAAACCACCACAGTTTTGTGATGTTGTCAAGAGAAGCAGAAAAAGAGCAAGAGGAGCCAAGAAGACATACAAGGAGTTCTATCCAGATAGTTTGGAATCCGCGATACGAAGTTTCTTCCCTTTATTTTTTGTGACTTGAACCCAGCTGTCGGGGGCGGGTGGATTGATACCACTTGAAGATTATTGCTGGTCAATGAAGGAGATTCTTTGTTTGAGTCGGAGGTGTTGAACTCATGCGTGCGTTTCTGAAGATTCGAGGAGGCAGAGGGCCTCTCAGGAACGGACGAGGAAAGCGGTTGTTGTTCAATATCAATCTCATCATCTAAATCACATTCTTCCTCATCTGAGCTGGAGGACTCAATGTCCTCCATGGGAGGCAGAGCAAAGGGTTTCCAGCTTTTCTCTTTTGATTTGTGAGTGCTTTTTTTCTGTTGGGCTAGAAATAGAGTGCAAGAATTCTGAAGATGTCCGGTTTGATGGCAATGCCGGCAGCGGAACGCTGTATTTTCATAGTCTAAAGTTTGAGACCATGAGAAATCCCCGACTTTGAGAATGGTTTGGTCAGGTAAGCCTTTGCTGATGTTAATATCGGCGCAAATTCTGCCAAAGGTGTAGAGTCCCTGCAGGCCTCTCGAGGGATCTGTAGCAAGAAAGCAACCCAAAGAGTTACCAATGGCTTGGAAGACCGCGCAGTGCCATAGGTGAGCGGGCAAGTTAGGAAGCCTCACCCAGATCTGAAGTTTGGTGATGACAGCTGTGGAGGGATCAAAGTTGAGGAACCAAGGGGTTAGGAATAGCCCTGCCTTTCCCCAAAACTAGGGACCACCTGTTAGGGCAGTTTGGTATTCCTTGTTGTCAACAAAGATAACAATGAAGAAGCCCTTGGAGCATAGAATGACCTTGCAGTGTTTGGTCCAGGTGGAGTGAATCCATGAGTATAAATACTCTGTGCAGGGCCAGAGTCCATTGAACCTGCATATGAGGGAAAGTTATGAAAATAATTGAAGCTGATCTTCCAGATCCAGGTGGGAGATTTCTACTAAAGGCACATCCTCTAGTTTGTCTACCAAGAAAGGATTGGGAGCCTTCAAGGGAGGAGCAGAATGCTTGGAGGGCTAAGCTTTGACCGCTTCTTTGTAAGAGAGCCCTTAGGAGTAGAGGTTTGACCTGCTGCGCCTCCCCTCAAACGAAGTGAAATAATCACCGTAGCATTCTTTTCTATATTGTAAAAAGAAAGAGGGAGACAATCATCGAGCTGTTTACCTACATGAAGGAGACGCAGATATGAGGAGGGGATCCCCAGCTTGAGTTGAAGGGCCTTTGAGAGGTGATGCACCGGGTTCGAGGATTGGACCCACAGAAGCAGAGTTTTTCTTGTGATAAGAACAATCTGAATCTGAAATCGCTGTGACAGTGGATGAGAGTTTTCCATGTCGTCAGAGCTGAAAATCTGAATTGAGGGTTTGTTGCGCTGCGGGAGGTTCTCCTTACTCGTGATCTGAAGGTGCATCCTGCTGTTGCCCAGGAAAGAGGCTGCCAGGGGTAAAGACAGAGGCGGAGGGCGGAAAAGGAGTGAATGCCGGCCAGAGCAAAGAGAGCTGGGAACACAGCGGGATTGAGCGCTTGAAAGCATCCAATCCGCCCAGCTTCGAGGAGGCAGCCCTAAGCCCTCAACGATGGTGAGCACACCTAGCTTGGTGCGAAGGAGAGCGTAGCTAGCGGTGGCTTGGAAAGCCGAAGGAAGAAGAGGCCGGTCTGAACAGAGGAACTTTGTGCTGCCGTCGTGGCCCACACCGTCAACTCCAGGGCAGAACCCACAGGGGAGCATCGTTTCAGGAAAGCCATGGGCGGCCAGGCCCGACTGTTTCATGGTGGCGACAGAGAAGCGAGTGGCACAGGCTGCGCATACCCTAGGAGCCATTTTTTCCTGCTTATATCTCTTTTTTTACTTAAAATTAATACACCTAATTAGTTTTAAATATAGCATATTAGGCCCTAAACAATTAATTATGGTTTACTTTATTTTTTATTTTCTTATTTAAATTTAAATGGATCTTGATGTAATGACTTGTAGCCTTGTCCTTGAATAATTAATTTTAGGAAAACTATAGTGTTTTCTATAATTTTTGTTATTATTTATATAAAATATAAAGATACATATATTTTATATGTAAGGCAAAAAAAAATTCCATATCACTCAGCATGTATTAAATACTAGTAGAAGTTTTTTCATACTTTTCTGCACTTAAATAAAATAAAATATATGATTGGACTACAAGACCTGTAGAAATCAAACTTCCCCATTTAATTGTTGAACAATATCATCAAAACTAGACATTCTTATAATTTGACTCTCTCGCTCTATTCCAAATGAAATAACTCTGAGTTCCTCTCAAAATATTTCGAATTGCTTCATGTTTTTCGCTAATTCTATGAAATAGGTTGAGGATTTTCTTTTTCAAGAGAAAGAAAAAACATTGTTTTATTAATAAAACAATACATTCTCCAATTACATTTTCATACAGTCATAAAAGCCTGATCATATCCAGATGTGGCATGGTTCATAATCATAGTGTGTGTGCCTCCATTAGAAGGAAGGCACTTAATATAAAGTTCAAAACAAAATCCAAATATATACATTCCTAACATGTCGCCAGTGAGCAAGAAATTGCAGACTTTATATTGCTAATACTGTCATATAAACAGTCTAAAAAGGAACTATCACAATAATAATCCATCATAATAGCATAGTCCGTATGGATTTCCATTGTTGGAACTCATGCCAAGAGAGGAAAAGTAAGAAAAAAAGATCCTCTTGTAATATTTATAACCATAAAGCATAGTCATTCATCCAAAAAAGCATAGTGAAAGGATCTTGAACATGATAATAGGAAGGATTAATGATAAAGCATAATAATCCACAAGGAAAAGAGGTGTATGCCGGCTCGCTTGCCGATGATCCACAATGATGACTAAGGCAGTGGGAAAACAAAGGACCTAACCAACCTTGAGTCCTTATAATGTGAGATCTGGATATTTCCAAAAGATAAGTTAAGGCATTTCTTAGACAGGGAGTCCGCCCGAGAGTTGTTCTCTCTGTAGATATGCTGCATCGATGAATCCTGGAAATTTGTCAATAAATACTTCACTCGATCAATCTGCCCTTTCAGACCATGAAATTGTAGACTACAGATGCCAGAGATGCCATCAATGATAATTTTTGAATCTCCATATATGTGGACAATAGGTAGATTTAGATGATATGCTACCATGATCCCACTCCACAAGGCCATGAGCTCAGCCTTATTATTTGTACCCTATCCTCCATTCCAGCAAATATGATACCGCTCCATCTCCAAGAGCTTAATCCAAGCCCCACAACCACATACACCATCCCGTTGTGCCCTATCAAAATAAATCGTTGGAAGGGCAATTTGGTGAGATCGATTTCAGACAGATAGTTCCACCGCGGCCTGCGTAGGAGGAGATAAACCTCCCACCCACCTCATTATATTTCCATGAATCTGTGAAAGGTTGATAGATATACCTTCAAAATTAAGCGGTTTCGGGCACACCATATCTCTCAGAATATATAAAAAGGCAACGACTTATATATTCCATTTGTAGCCCCCCATACCATAATAGTTTGAATGTAATCGATAGGTCTCCACGCATAATCCTCCAGTAAGCTAGTAAACAAATGCCAAATGCTGAGTGAAAAGGAGCAATAAAAGAACAAGTGTACAATAGACTTCTCTTGCATATGATAGAGAGGACACCTCCCCGGCCCCTGAAAACCCCGTTTCATAAGAAAATCCCAAGTGAGAATTTTGTTTTTCCATAACAGCCACCCAAATAACAAAATCTTGGTAGGAATATTCCAGTGCCAAACCTGTTGGAAAGGTGACAGAGAACAATTCGTGAGCTGCTCCTTATTGATATAGATATATATGTCCTTGACCTGTAAACAATCATCAAGACAATTTCCGCCCCAAACTAGTTTATCACCTTCCCCACTAAAATTCATGCCCATAACCTGTAGCGCTTTCAACATTCTTTGTCATTCACTTGCCTCCCATCCTTGCAGACCCAACATCTCCACCGATTTCCAAATCGGCGATCCCAAATTCCAGCATAATATAAGATGAGATAATGAAAAGATACCCCTATGACTCAATCTGTGCAATAACTGAGGATCGATACGAAAAGCAGCATCCATTCCCAAAATCCTGTCAATACCTGGCATGATCTTCTGACCGTTCCCAAAGTGCCATACTAACCTCTGGCCCTGTAAAGGCATAACTTTAACGAAACTGCGCCATATCTGAGATGCCTTCTTAACTGATAAGGTGCAACCCCGATACAATGTGAGGATTAGATCACCCATAATGTATTTGCAAGTGATAATATATGTCCATAACCCATTTCCCTTCAAGGCCTGCCACAGTGACTTGATGAGGAGCGCATTTGTAAACAAACATAGGTTTAAGAGCCCCCAACCTCCATACTTCTTTGGGATTGTGAGACAATCCAGTCTACACAAATGTATTTTTTACTATCTGGGGATCCAACCCATATGAAATAAGAAATAATGGCATTGATTTTATCAACTGTATATGCAGGGAGATAATACAAATGAGTCCAATAAACAACAAATTGAGATAATACAATTTGTACCATAATGTATCTGTCCCAAGTGTTAGCCACTTGTTTGTCCACTTCATGATCCTGTTCTTGAATTTTTCAACCAACCAAGTCCAATCCCTGACCTTATATGCACATGGTTTTAGTACAAAGCCGAGACAGGTGAAACCCATCATTAAATGATTCTCTTGAACCCCCATGAAACCTGCTATGTAATTTATTTCATCCAAATCTCCAGATTCATATATAAAAAAAGGAATTTTCTCTATTAATGCACAGTCTAGTAGCAGCTCCAAACCGAATGAGCATAAAGTGAAGATAAAACCAATTATTCCTAATCAACCGCCCAAAAACAAGTAAATCATCCATAAATAGAGAGTGAGTAATGCATACCGTAGGGGAGAACGATAACCCTTCAAAGTGCCCTGCATTTTTTTCCATCCTCAGTAAATTGCTGAAGCCGTCCATTATATGAATAAAGATGACTGGGGACAACACACATCCCTATCTGAGACCCCTCTTAGCCATAAAGAAGTTCGACGGAAGACCATTTATTAAGAAAACAAATCTTATAGAAGATATACAAGCCATAATCCATCTAATAGATGACATAGATAATCCCACCTTTAATCCCACCTTGAGGAGAATAAGTCTAATAAAAGACCAATCAATAGAATCATATGCCTTATGGATATCAATCTTTATTATAAGAGCCTCCATCTTATTTACGTGTATCGAGTGCATCGCTTCTTGTGCAGTAGCCACTGCATCGTGTATAGATCTACCTTTTAAAAAACCATATCGTTCTTCAGATATGAAAGTTGACAAAACCTCACGGATTCTATTTGCGATGATTTTTGATGATATCTTGTATACCACATTGCATAATGAATTGGCCTAAAATTTTCAAAAAATTTTGGTGCAGATATTTTAGGGATTAATGTCAAGAATGTAGAGTTCATATCCCTGGTACAAATCCCAAAATTCGAACCTGTTCAACAACCGCAAGCAGTTCATCCTCTAAGATTTCATAAAAATGAATGAAAATTTTGGTCGGCTAGTCATCCGGTCCCAGGCTTTTATCATGTGCAAAGGATTTTAATACTACTTCTATCTCCCGTTTTGAAACTTCCCACTCCATGATATTATTTGCAGTATGATTGAACATGAGAGGCATGTGATCGAGAACCCATAATTGACATCGATGGTCAATCTCCATATCAGCCTTATAAAATTCTGAAAAGTATTTATATGCCTCTTACTAAATTTATTTTATTGAGTACTTCATTGAACCATCTGTTGTCTCAATATGCCAAATTGAGTTCTTGTTCCTTCGCCCATTTGCGCAATTATGAAATAATTTTGTATTTAAATCTCCCTCCTTTAGCCACTGGATTCTACTTTTAAGCTTCCATGTTGTCTCCTGAATTATAAGTATTTCCAGTTTCCGTGCTTCAAGTCTATTAAGGATACTATATACATGCAAATCCGGGGGAACGAGCATCATATCCTTATATATCTGAGACACTTTTTCTTCAATACCCATCAGCTCCAGCCTTAAAGGATCTTTTTTTTTTTCTTTCCATTGCTTCACGATGGCCTTTAACCGTCTAAGCTTGTCCGCGAACATTTCCCATCCCAGTAATCCACCATTTGGAACATCCTTCTTCCAGAAATCAGCAACCATATTATTAAAAATGGGATCCTCCAGCCAAATATGATTAAATTTGAAAGGCACCCCAACAGATTTTGGGTCTCGGCGCCATGATAAAACCACAGTCATATGGTCCGATAAAGAAGAAGATATCACCTGAGACCTCATATTGCCCAATATCCACAAAAGAGATACCTTAATCATGGCTCGATCTAAATGATTTCCAATGAAATCATTTCCTTGGCGTCTATTTTTCCATGTCGGAACCAATGGAGAGGGCCGAACGTCCATCATGCCAAAATCATAGAAGATTTGCCCAATTTTATTAGCAAGCTAATCAATACGAGATTTCATCCCCCATGATTCATTAGCAAACATACTTGAATTGAAATCACCCATCACAATAATATTTGTTGTGTTTAATATCCTGTATTGTTTCATATGGTCCCATAAGATAGCCCGATTATAATAAGGTGCATATAGATTAATAAGAAATATATGCTCCGAGACCCCACGGAAAGAGCCAAATAGTATGTTGTGAAACCAACTCCAAAAATAGAAGAAAAGAGATATCAATGCCTTAGAAATAAGCCACTTCGAGGGGGCAACCTCCAATACATTAAATGAATGAACAATTCTTGGATGATACAAATTACAAAACCTCCTTTCTATATATAGGAGTCCATGGGGCCACAATGTAATCCTAGCCGACCTAACAATAATAATTTAAGGGCACAATAATAACAATATGGGGGTTACAAGGGTACAATAATAACAATAAGGGACTATACTAGTAATATAGGGACCTAACATGCCCTCTCCTTCAAAAAAGTGTTGTCCTCAATGCTTGAGTAGCTCTGGGTGCTTCTGTATAAAATTCTCATCCTCCCATGTAGAATCTTCAGTGGGTAAGTTCTTCCACTTGATGAGATACTCTGAAATTGATCGATTTCGTAGTTGTCGAGTTGTTGTTTCCATGACCTCTTCAGGTTCCAATATGATTTTTCCTTCCTCATGAAGTTCTGGAAATATTGTTTGAACTGGAAGATTTTCACCTATAACCTTCTTTAAGCATGAAACATGGAAAACTGTATGTACTTGCGAAGAAGCAGGAAGCTCCAATTTGTATGCCATAGTACCAATCTTTTGCAACACCTTGTAAGGACCATAGTACTTTGGCGATAATTTATTATCCTTCTTTGCTTGCTTGAGGGACATTTGTTCGTATGGTTGTAGCCGTAAAAATACCCAATCTCCTACATCAAAACTTCTCTCGCTACGATGTTGATCTGCCTGTTGTTTCATTCGATTTTGTGCCAAATTCAGGTTATCCTTTAAGAGTTGGAGAACTTCTTGCTGATGCTCGATGTGATCTTCCACTGCTTAAACCTTCGAATTTTCTCTTAAAGATGATGTGATGGATGGTGGATGATATCCATAAAGTGCCATAAATGGGGTCATTTTTGCTGTAGTATGGAAGGAAGTGTTATACCACCATTCAGCGAGAGGTAACCACTTGACCCATCGTGTTTGTTTATCAGATACAAAACAATGAAGATATCCTTCCAAACATTTATTTACTATCTCAGTTTGACCATCAGATTGAGGATGATAAGATGAGCTATGAGCTAATTGAGTACCCAAACAAGAAAATAACTCTATCCAAAAATTTCCAGTAAAAATGGGATCTCTGTCGCTCACAATAACCCTTGGGTTTCCATGTAGCTTTTGAATTGTGTCCATAAATGTAGTAGCAACTGTAATTGCTTTAAATGGATGAGATAATGCACAAAAGTGTGCATACTTGGTAAGTCTATGAACTACCACCATGATGACACTCTTTCCTTCGGACTTAGGTAAACCTGTGATAAAATCCATTGAAATCTCCTCCCAACGTTGACTTGGAATGGATAAAGGTTGTAGAAGTCCCGGGGTCTTAATTGTCTCCACTTTATTCTGCTGGAAAACCAAACATTCAGCCACAAACTTTTGAATATCAGATTTAAGGCCATCCCAAAAAAATTCTTTCTTCACCCTGTGGTAAGTTTTTAAAAATCCTGAGTGTCCTCCTAAAGGAGAAGTGTGCAATTCCAAAAGAATATTTTGTTTTAGTTGGGAATTCTTACAAAGATATAAGTGGTATTTTTACCATAAGGAATCATTTTTCCAACTAAATGTATCAGATGTACTAGGATCTTGCTGCAACTTTTGAATGAGTGTCCACACTTCTTCGTCCTTCTTCCATTCATCCCTTGCTTTGGTTATCCAATCTGGTTGGATAATTGAAATGGCACAAAGCAATGCTTCCACCTCTTCATTCTTTCTTGAGAATGATTTTGCAACAACATTTAGTTTCCCTTTTTGTAGATTATTTCAAAGTCATAACCCAACATCTTTGTGACCCATTTTTGCTGCTCTTCTGAAGATAGTATTTGTTCCAAAAATTGTTTAAGACTATCATGATCATTTTTTACCTTGAATTGTCTTCCCATTAGGTAATTTCACCATTTCTTTAGTGCATGCAATATGGCTAACATTTCCTTCTCATAAATATATTTTCGTAAATACTTTCCTTTGATTGGACGACTTTCAAAAGCAATGGGTCTTCCTTCTTGCATTAAAACAACACCAATTCCATTTCCTGAGGCATCACATTCCATAATAAAGGTTTTTGTGAAGTCTGGCGTAGCTAAGACCGGTGCTAGGCACATTGCCTCTTTAAGATGTTCAAAGGCCTTAGTTGCTTCAGGAATCCATGAAAATGCATCTTTCTTCAATAATGTTGTTAGAGGTGCTGCTATTCTCCCATATTTCTTAAAAAACTTGCGATAATACCCTATTAGCTTGAGAAATCCTCGCAACTACTTTATGGTTGTGGGGACTTTCCATTTCTTAATGGCTTTAATTTTGTTAGGGTCTACCTTAACACCCTCGTGAGATACAACATGACCCAGATATTCCACCTCTTGTACTCCAAGGAAACATTTGGATGTTTTTGCATGTAATTGTTTCTCCTACAATAGTTTGAGCACCCTGTCAACATGTTGAACATGATCCTTCCAAGACCTACTGTAGATTAGTATATCATCAAAAAATACTAGCACAAATTTTCTAAGGAAGGGTTTGAAAATGGAATTCATCAACCCTTGAAATGTAGAAGGTGCATTGGTAAGGCCGAAAGGCATGACCAAAAATTCATAATGACCCTCATGAGTTTGAAATGCTTTTTTTGGAATATCTTCAGTCTTCATTCTAATTTGATGATATCCTGAACGAAGATCCAACTTGGTAAAATAAATTGCTCCATGTAATTCATCCAATAATTCATCAATCACAGGAATGGGAAATTTATCTTTAATGGTGAGCTTATTGGGCTCCCTATAATCCGGACACATGCGCCATGATCCATCCTTCTTGTGTACCAATACTACAGGAGCAGAGAAAGAACTTTGACTAGGTTGAATTATACCCGCCTCTAACATTTCTGCAATCATGTGTTCAATTTCACTCTTTTGGACATAAGGATATCTATAAGGCCTGATGTTTGGAGGAACACTTCTTGGAATCAAATGAATAGCATGATCATGATCACGAATAGGTGGGAGTCCTTTGGGAGTTTCAAACACCTTGGAATGATTGTCCAAGACTTTTTGGAGGTCTACAGAAATAGATTATTTTGATGTTGGAACTTATAGTGAGCATAATTGTGCAATTATGCCTCATTGTTCTTTCTTTAGAAGCTTTGTCATGACATTAGAGTTTGTTATCTTTCTAGCTTCCCTGCAATACCCCGTAATTAAACTTCATTTCCTTCTGAAAAACATTTCAAGAAAGTTCTTGAAAATTAAAAGCTACTGTCCCCAAAGATTGTAGCCATTGTACTCTTAGTACAACATCAACACCTCCCATAGGAATGGAAAGCATTGGACTATTCAATACATATTCCCCATGGTTAGCTTGATATTATGGCATTTTCCAGAGAAATTTATAGTTCCTCCATTTGCAACCATCACTTGACATTCTGATGCTGGGTATAGGAAACAATTCAATTCCTTGGCTACCTTACAATGAATAAAATTATGGGTACTACCTCAATCAATCAACACTATTACCTTTTTCTTCTTGATATGTCCTTCTATCTTGAGAGTTCGAGGAGTGGTAATTCCTATCAATGCATTACACGATATGGTTAGACTCATTTCTTCCTCTTCTAGGGTTGGTTCATGGTGTATATCCTCTTCTTTTGAAGATTCTTGTTAATTTTCTTCTTCCTCTTCACAATCTATGTAAAATAATTTCTTCTCAGCACACTTATGACCTTTAGTGTATTTGCTATCACCACTGTAGCAAAGCCCTTTTGCTCCTTTTTCTTCCAATTTTTGTGGTGTCAACCTTGTAGGTTGTGGAAATATAGGATTAGCAACACTTCCATCTTTATAGAAGTGAGTGGTAGGCTTCCTTGTCGCCATAATTTTACATTCAATTTTTCTTTCCAACCTAAATTCCTTCTCCAATGAATCAGGTTCCAAAACATGAACTTCATGTTGGATGTTATCCTTTAAAGTACATATGAAGATATCAATCCTGTGTTCCTCTGGAATATCAGTTACCCTTATATTCAATTTTTGGAAGTCCTCAATGTGATCCCCCACTGAACCCTTCTGTTTGAGATTTATCAATTGGTTAAAGAAGGTGTTGCTCTTTGTATCCTCATAATGTGCTATCATTTCCTCCGTAAAAATTGACCAAGTGACAATTTTTTGACGGGAGCAAAGCCATCGATACCATACAAATGTATTTTGTTCTAAATGTAAAGTTGCAATGCATACCTTTTGTGTGTTTTGCACATTATTGAGATCAAAATATTGCTCCATCCGTAGTATCCATGTTACAGGATCCTTTCCATCAAAATTCCTCATATCCATTTTTGGAATATGGTGGTTCTTCCCTCCAACATTAGAGTTTATGAAATCATGATTAACATTTATTTTGTTCTCATCATGAGTTTCCTCTACTATCTTTTCACCATTAGGAAACATTTCTTGTATCAATTTTGTCAAACCTTCCATGTCTGCTTTTAGATCATTCTTCATGTTTTCCATCTTAGCTTCCATGTCATCCATCTTAGATTCCATGCTAGCTTCCATGCCATCCATCTTAGCTTCCATGACATTCTTCAAACCATCCATCTTAGATTCCACGCCTTTCTTCAAACCATCCATCTTAGTTTCCACGCCTTTCTTCAAAACTTCCATGTCATTTTTTGTTGCTCTTTGCGAGAGCGAAATTTGTTGCACTTGCTCTTGTAATTTTGATATGTCATGTTGCCATTCTTCGTCTTCATGAGTCATAGTAGAGACTTCTAAAGCCTTAATGGGTGTTGAATTCTTTTTAGGGGCCATTTTAGAATCCAATAATGATATCTATTCTACAATATGCCCTTGTAATCAATTCAACTTGATTCTTCAAACAAGACTTATGCAATTTGGGAAAAATTATACACACCTTTTACTTGCTTTTGAGGAGCTCGATATTGAAATTGAATTATCTCTATAATTGCAGATCCTCAATATCTAAAATTCGGCCCTGTAGTAGTCCTCTGAAGCTTCTTTCAAATTCCACAGGTCTGACCTGATTTGGATTCTTCAAGACAAAGTTATATCCAATATCCCACAATGACCTAATTATGGACTGGTTCATTAGAGCGAACTTGTACGGCTTTCCACGTGTCACTGTTTCCTCCTTCGGCTCTGAAATTAATAGACAGGAAACTACAGTTCGTTTCTTGTGGCCACTTTTTACAGTATTCCAATTCGATACTCAGAGAGAGAGTTATGAATATTTTCCCACGTTCACCTCTTTGAGATGAAATTCGGGAGCATGAAAAAGTCCTAACTTCCACAGACCATATCTCCGAAACTATTGCGAACCAAGATCTAAAATTTTGGGACGATGTTCCTTAGGATTTCAGGTTCACGCTCTAAAAATTTCAGCTTCTGAAACTTCGTAGAAACAAATTTATAGTGAAAATTCCACGATGAACTGTTTAGGTTAAATTCAGGTGCCTACAAACAACCCTAACTTCCATATATCATATCTCTGAAAATATTGCGAACCAAGCTCTAAACTTTTGCGAAAATGTTCCTTAGGATTTATTCTTTGCGCTCTAAAAATTTCAGCGTCTTAACCTTCGTAGAAAAAAAGTTATAGCGAAAATTCCATGATGAACTGTTTGGAGCATTGAAACCCTAGAATCCAAAGTTTTGATACCAAATTTTGTGAAACCAATTCCAAAAATAGAAGAAAAGAGATATCAACGCCTTAGAAATAAGCCAGTTCGAGGGGGAAACCTCCAATACATTACATGAATGAACAATTCTTGGATGATACAAATTACAAAACCTCCTTTTTATATATAGGAGTGCATGGGGCCACAATGTAATCCTAGTGGGGCCACAATGTAATCCTATCTGACCTAACAATAAAAATTTAAGGGCACAATAATATAAATATGGGGGTTACAGGGGTACAATAATAACAATAAGGGGGTTATATTAACAACAATAAGGGACTATACTAGTAATATAGGGACCTAACATAGTAAAATTCCACCAAAAAATTTATATGCCTTAAAATTTACCAGCAATGGGTTCCAAATTACCAAAATGCCTGCCGCCCGACCAATGACATCCAATCCCACAACATGTAAGCTAGGTCTAATACTCAGCAAAGTCCTAATGGAAAGAGATCAAACACAAAGGGTTTCTTGAAAAAGGCCACAAAAGGTTGAATTTTAGAAAGCAACTCATGAAGGCGGAAAAGCTTTGAGCGGTCGCCCACCCCCCTTATGTTAAGGGATATGATAGAGTTCATTTGGGCACACCTTCAGGGCTGCTTGCTCTAAGGGCCCAAAAATCATCATATGAAGAAATAGGAACATCCCGCAGGTCATACAAGTCCCCCTGAAATAATGATTTGGTCTTAAGGCAGCCTCTAAAGTGACAAGAACCCGAATTTGATTTTTTTCTAACAGTGATGTTGGATGTAGATGCAGGGGAAATGGAAGGTTGAGGGTCCGGGGGAGCCTTATCAAAAACAATAAGTGTCGCCAGGTCCAACATCGAGTTTCCTAATAAGGACTCTAAGTAACTGCCTACCTTATTTTTTCAGGGATTTCGGTATATCCACATGCTCCGAGTTATGGGAAGAGTGTGGGGATGCCCAATCGAGCGGAGGCATCGAAAGAGATACAACAAGCGGTTCATTCAGGCACGAAATAAAAGGTAGGTCATCATGTTTATCAGAAATTCATGTGCCAAGTGGATCGTAAATATGGCCTTCAGGATGCGATGGTAATGATTTTATCAATGACGGGGTAATAATAACATCAGTACGAGGCATTACATTTATATTAAGCATATAATGACATAAATATGGCAGATTTTGTTCATATATCCTATTCGAGAAAGAAGACCTTTCACTATCATATGTAGGAGGAATTGACTTACCCGAGAGGTTTGTGCCCCCAGACTGGAAAGACGCCTTCCCTTTATTGCTGCCATAGGATTTTTTCCCACGTCGCCCCATATTTTTATGCCTTAAAGGACAAATTCTATTTATATGTCTAGTATGATGACAGATAAGGCATCGAAATGGCACTCCCCAATAATCCATCCTCTGATGGTGTTTGTGCTGCCCCCAAATCAAATCGACATCACCCAGAAACCCCCCTGCAAAAGATACCTCGACAAGAATTCATGCAATGTGCTTATCTGTTATACTGATAATTTGAGGATCAATGTGCATCGTCCGACCAATAGAGTTCCCAATGGCCCTTAGAGCTTTTATAGTCCATAATTTGAGTGGTAATCCTGGTAGCTTAAAACACACCAACTTTCTCTTTGGTGCCTCAATTACTGGATTAAAACCAAGGAACCACGACAGAAGCTGCATGAAACTTTGCCCTCTAACCCACGTGCGACCGAAGATTTTTTTACAATCATCCTCATGCATGAAGTGAACGCTGAACCAATTCCCCATCATATTGCTTATTTTTGGTATGCAGCCGAGCATTGGGCACCAAAAGGTATTAACCCACTTGACCATATCAACATCCCCTGTCTCAGAGAAGAGACACCTCCCAATGAGAACCCTCTTTTGCAGACTTGCAACCCTACCCCATAAATGATCGTATTCCAGGATAACTTGTTTCACATTTGCAGCCGGATTGTAGCATCAATTCTTTGCACGTCTAGAGCACCTTGTGTGTGGCATGCGCTTGTGTGCTCATAAGAAAAAGAACCATAACTGAGATGCACAGTCCTACCAACTACAACACTCTGAGCTCGTGCAAAAGATGGAGCAGTAACGTGGTCATCAAAACCCTGCCCTTGTCTACGGTCAATCATTACCACATGTTCTTTCTCCTCCAACAACGTGGCAACAATGAGCGCCTCGTGTGCCAATGTGTTGGAGGAAAGTGTGTCGACAACTTTTTCCATCATGTAGAAAGGCCTGATAGGAATCTGACCTCCCCGCCCCCACAAAGATGAGTAAAAAGAAGACCCTGTCAGCAGTCCAACACGACAACAGAGTCACATTATGATAAAGTCGTCACCTGGAAGAGGAAAAGTTGGAGTAAAGAGAATATTTTAGGTGTCCTTCACCAAAATCCCCCCATCTGACAAACCCATCAGGCAGATTCCAACAAATGTGCACTTCTAGACGAAGACTATTAAAAGAATTTTTCACTTCTAGATTTCCAAATATGGCTCTTACAAGGAGAATGTCAGAATGCATTTAGTTCCATAAAGAGAATTCACCAACCCGATGACCGAGACACCCGAGATGGTAATATGCCTTGTACCATGTGATTTGATAGAAGTACCAATTTGTATCTTATATGGATTTTTCTTAGATTATGTCAGAATAAGGAATAAATCCCTTAATGAGGAGTCACCAACCCGATCCAGGCGCCACCCTGGATAGCATGACATCGCAATATAAAAGGCCTAGATAAGGTACCCTCCATATCACTGCTTTCAAAACAATGTCCTACACCACATCAGCCAATAGATAGTGTAAAAGGATAATGATAGAGAAACATCCCGATCATAATCAAAACTCTTGGGATCTGTAACGATCTACCCCACTGGAAAGATTTAAAAATTCCCAGTCACCTGAAGTGGGTCCAATGTTACCGAAAGTAGGTGAGAGAAACCAGTAACACTAGAAAAACCAGAGATGTGCTTTCAACCATTATTCATACATAGCAACAGCAAAAACAACAAAATCCATCACAATGCCACCATCTGAAACAGAACTGGAATCCAAAATACTTGCAAGGTCGCGAAATGATGAAAGAATCAATCCATTTGTTCCAGAGAATGGACCATTTGGATTGATACGACGATATAAGGTTCTTCGCATATTTTAGGGTCTCTTGAGTGGGGAGCCTATTCCCTATGTTTTACATTGGACGCCTTCAAGAAGTGCCTCATATGAAGAGTGATAATACCATTTCAGATAATCATCTGACCACTCTAGAGGGGTTCTGCCCAACGTAAGAGGTGGAGTACTATCTCGACCAACCAAGAGTTCCTCAGAACAACAGAGGATGTGCAAGGTAGTGCTACCAGGGGCTGGTGCCAACCCATATGCGTGAGGAGGAGAGGGTGGAAATGATGTCAACGCAAAAAACCTTGGAGAAATTAACCTGCACCAAACCCTCTCATCTCCTTAATAGGTTGAGGATTTTCACATGCTTTATTCAGGTATTATATATCTTTTGAACATGAATATTTCTGATTAAGGTGGATTATACAAGTTAAATGGTGCACTTTGTTCTGAAATTTGTTGTGCTTAATAGATTAATGTTGGGATTACATTATGTTCTTTTTTATTCTATGGAAACAGGTTGAGGATGGGCTGGATACTGCGAATATTTAGATGGGTTTTATTCAAATATTTTGATATAGATGGTTTTTTATTAGGGTTTCTATGCTTTTTAGCGTTCTGATATAGATGGTTTTTATTAAGGTTTCCATGCTTTTCAACTTTTAGATGGGTTTTGATGCTATCAAGTATATTTCTCATGACGATTATGGATTGATAAATGATAGAATCCAATAATTAGACTCATGATCATGATCGATGTTTTTTGGGATATTTTTAAGTATTTACATTCATTAATATGAAATGATAATAGAATATATTCAGTTTTATGATTTTTTTTTTCAAATAAATCCATAAGTTTAAATATTTTATGAATATATAAATATAAAATATAGATATAAATTTATCAATCTTTAGAATATAATAATGATGTATTTCTATTATTTTTTTTTTAATATATTTTTAAGTATTTACATTCATTAAAATGAAATGATAATAGAATATATTTGGTTTTATGATTTTTTTTTTCAAATAAATCTATAAGTTTAAATATTTTATGAATATATAAATATAAAATATGGATATAAATTTATTAATCTTTACAATATAATAATGATTTGTTTCTATGAGTTATAGTTATAATTATAATTAATTATATATAAAAATAAATTAACACATATATAAAATTATAAGTTAATAATGATAATTTAGTGGTGTATAATTTTTTTCTTTTATCTTTAAATTTACATAATAAATTGTATTGAAAAGGTTAAAAAATACATTAATCATTAATATATTAAAATTAGTGATAACCATATTTAAACTAGTGATAATAATATTTAATTGTTAATATTAATTAAATCATGAATAGCTAAATATTTTATAGTGTATTATGAAGTAGAAGGTAAAAAAAAAATGAATATAAACCCAAAACTTCTAAAAAAAAATACTTAAAAAAAAAAATGAAAATTAAGCCCAAAACTTCTAAAAACAAAATACCTTAAAAAAAACAATGAAAATTAAGCCCAAATCCTCTAAAAACAAAATACCTTAAAAAAAAATGAAGCCCAAAAAACATCCAAAAAATGTATCACATACCTCCAAGAAATGTCCTTTGAATGTACCTTCAAGAAAAGTCCGTAAACCCAAAACAATCCTTTGCAAAAATGTCCTTTGAATATACCTCCAAGAAAATTCCTTAAACCCAAAACAATCCTTTGCAAAAATGTCCTTTGAATGTACCTCCAAGAAAATTCCTTAAGCTCAAAACAATCCTTTGCAAAAATTTCCTTTGAATGTACCTCCAAGAAAAGTCCTTCAACCCAAAACAATCCTTTGCAAAATCATACCAAGACCTTTGCAAAATCAGACCAAATGTGCGAAATTATGCGAAAGTAATGAATAGTTTTATGTCAATTTATATTGCCGCGAAATGTTTTTTTGGAGCGGCTTCGTTGTATTTTCCGGCCGACGGAAAGTCAGGTAAAAGGTCAGCCGAAATTTTATAATAAATTTGGCTGAACTTTTATGTCGTTCGACTTGACGGGCCATCGACGCAAAAAACAATTCGGCCGAACTTTTTTAACAGTTCGACCGAACTAACACGTCTGGAATTACGCAGAGCCAAGATCTGAATACATATCTTCAACTTTGGACTGATTAAACTCCATGAAACATTCTGAATTAATTATCGGAACCAAGACAAGCATTTTTCGAATTCTATCTACTTTCAGGAAATATAACTTTTATTGAATTTCATAAATATTTACTAATTTTAATTAATTTTGTAATAAAACGGGTGCAAACAATTTTTGAAGGCCATTATGATTCAGTGAAATCAATTTTCTATATCTTCCAAAATACACTATAAAAAAAAAAATTGAAAAAATTATGGTGCATTGCATTGGTCCATCGTCTGTAATGGGTAGTTTTTAGATTTTTAGTTTATAACTTATATGTTAAGAAATTTCGTGCGCGAAACATATTCAAAATATGCAGTTTTTTCATATTGGATCAGTTCAAAAAATTCTAGTAATTATGATATGCATCAGTTGGCTTTGTAAATATAACGAAACCGAAGTAGACTCTGTTTAGATTGTTGTAACACATTTTGTTTCTCAAAAATACAAAGTTTCAAAGAATACATCGGTGCGTATTAACATGACTTCTTATGAATCCTTTGATTGTTAAAAAATACACACTCAAAGAAACGCTAAGTTGACATATCAAATGTGTATAAAAAAATTCCAAAAAATAAGTAATAAAAAGCTAATAAAATTTCTGACAACTTTTATTTTTATCGCAAAATGAAATTCTAAACATTAAAATTGTTTTGGCTTGCAGAAAGTTGAAGAACAGAAAAAAATGATTTTTTTTCTCAAAAAAGGGCAAAAAGTGTGACCCAACTTCACATTTTCACCAAAGGGTGAATGCGTGAAGATGGGTTACACTTTTGGGCCAAATGTGGCGATGAAATTTCAAAACTTTACACTTTTATCGAATTAAAGCCCTCAACGTTCATATAAGCATTGTGAATTTTGATTCATAGTAAAAAAATAAATTGTGGAGAATTACGTTGTTGTCCTAATGATATTTTTTGCAAAAGCAATTAGTGTCGTATAAAATGTCAATTTTTCATTAAATGAAATGCTTATCCTTACAAATTTTCACACCTCTTAAAAGGTATGTGTGTGGTCACATAGCATAACTTAGTCTAAAATGTGTAATTAAAAAATATATATATATGAGCATGATCTATAGAGTGAGCTAAGTTTTTCATATTAAAATTTTAATTTTTTATGCAAAATTATATTTTTTTATTTTTATTTTTAAGTTGGCGAAGTAATATTTCAATTGCATTTTGCAGACACATGTGTTCGCTTAAGGTTTTTTTCAACTATTGAATAAAATAAAAACCAAGAGTGTTTTTTTGAAAAGGACTCGTAAACGAAGATAGTGGTATTTTTGAAAAAAATCATTGTTTATATTCTATGTTATATATTTTTTATTCAACTTCTTTAAATTTGTTCAACAATATTTCAGACTGTTTGCTTAAAAGAAAATAGATAAAAAATATCATATGAATTCGAAAATGTCAAACTCATGCCATTGGATAGAGCACTCCTTCATGAATCCAACATGATCAACTTCGCCACCTAAGGACAAATTTTCCCCTAAGTTAGCTAGGGTAAAAAATAGTGTTGCATGAAATTTTGCAAAAGGGGTGTTGAAATTGTGGATTTTAGGACATCAAAAACTCGATCTAGTGCTTGAATTTCAAATTCAAATAACTCGATCAAGGGTTTTGTAAACCTTAAATCGATTCATTTAGGTGGTTAATATGGGCTTGATCGAGTTATATGGCTCAATCTAGCTATATAGCTAGATCAAGCCTCTAAAAAAACAAAAAGTGTGAATCCCATAATTTATATTTTAGAATCAATAAATATCTAAAATTTAATCCATCAATAATTTAACCCAGTTGACATGATACTATTTGACTAAAATTGAAAATTCAAGTGGATCTAGGTTATGAACAACATTTGAAAATGTGTATATTATTGCACCGAGATGCACATTGTACGTCCCAATATGGGAAAAATGTGTAAGTATTTATGTTTATGCTCAAAATACTCCTTGTCATATACCTTGATTTTGAATAGATCATAAATTTACCTTCCAAAAAAAAATTACCACATTTTAAAATTCCAATTTTTATCATAATTTTTGCTATCATGTCATGTAAAAACCTAATTAAATTTAATATTAATATTAAAAAATTATTATTATTATTGTTAAATTAAATTATGAAATATGATATTAATATTAAAATATTTTAATGTTAATATTATTAAATTTATTAATTTTAGATTAATATTTAATAGTAACTTTAATATAATATAAATTTTGTTATATTATAATATATACTATAACAACCACTTTAATAAATGTGGTTGATATATGTCGTAGGCGTTAGCAAAAGAGTCATACAAACTGACTCAATATATTAATTTTATTTAACTTGATTTTTTATAAATTTAAAATAATAAAATATATAACAATTTTAAAATGTTAAAGTAATCACAACCTAAAGCTACCTAAATAAATAAAACCTAAATAGTTTCAATTGGAAGACATGAAGCACTCTATGTATCTCTTATGGAGGTAGCTAAAACATTAATATTTTGGAAAATTATAGGTAAGATTTCCATGGAAAATTATCATTTTCCCTCCAAGTGAATGTACAACACACATTTCAAATATTGCATTTTAAATATGTATTTTATAAAAATAAAAAAAAATTGTACGGCATCAAAATATATATATATATATATATATATATATATATATATATATATATATATATATATATATTTAAACATAATATTTTAATTTTCAAATTATTTTAAAATTTTTGAAATATAGAGGAGAGAGACAGTGGGGGGAGAGAAGGGTAAGAGAGATGGGGGGGCACGAATATGGAGAGAGGCAGAGGAGGAGAAAGAAAGGGATCTGGAGAGATGGAGTTGGAGGAAAAGATAGGGAGGGAAGAAGTGCAAGACATATATAGAGAGATATATATAGGGAGTGACAAGGGAGAGATGGAGAGAGTGTGTGTATGTTTTGGGGTGAGATAGAAAGACAAAGAAGGAGAGATGGAGAGAAGGGGAAGAGAGGATGAGAGAGGGGGGGAGATATTCAACAGATTTGTAGGACGAAGACACAGAGAGAGAGAGAGAGAGAGAGAGAGAGAGAGAGAGAGATGAGGGGGAGATATAGAGGGAGGTGAGAGATTAAGGAAGAGAGGGATGAATTAATAATGAGGGAGAAAAAGAGATGGAGTTGGAGGGAGAGAGAGAGGGAGGTAAGATGAAATACATATAGAGAGATAAAGGTGGAGAGAGAGAGAGAGAGAGGGGGGGGGGGGGGGGGCGGGGCGGGTGGGGGAATAGAGACAGAGAGGGAAGGGGAGAGGGAGAGGGAGAGATATTGAGAAAAAATGTGTATGTTTGTGGGGTGATATATAGAGACAAAGAAGGAGAGACAAATGGATATAGAGATACATATGGAAGGGGGAGAGGGAAGGAGAGAGAGATAGAGGGAGGGAGGGAGAGATAGATAGATATAAAGAGAGATACCATTTGTGTTTTGGGGGGTGTGATAAAGAGAAAAATAAGGAGAGATGGAGGGAGATATCAATATAGATGGAGGGGGGAGAGAAAGGGAAGAAATTTATTGCACTAGATGCATTGATTTAAGTGTACAGATGTTGATTTATAATCCTATTTGATTTCTTGCATTCGATGCATTGATTTCTGTGTAGATGTTGATTTCTAATTATATTTCATTGCTTACATTACATGCATTTATTTCATTAAATATGTTAATTTCTAATATTTTTTGAGTGATATTGCATTAGATGCATTGATTTTAATGTAGATGTTGATTCCTAATCCTATTTTATTTCTAGCACTAGATGCATTGATTTCAACATAGATGTTGATTTCTAATACTATTTGATTTCTTGCAACATTAGATGCATTGATTTCAATGTAGATGTTGATTTCTAATCCTATTTGATTGTTTGCATTAAATGCATTGATTTCAATGTATATGTTGATTTATCATCCTATTTAATTGATTGCATTAGATGCATTGATTTCAGTGAAGATGCTGACTTATGATTTGATGTAACTAGATGTACGGTGTACATTAATTTCAAGATAATTAGTTTAACATTGTGCATTGATTTCAGTGTAATCACAACAAAATTATTGACGACATGCATTATTACTAAGATTTTGTAGATAACTTCAAATTAAATAAAACTGAATAAAACTTATATTTGTAACTTTTACATCTCCACATCTTTTATAATTTAACTGAATGTATTTCAATCATATTTGAGTTTTTTTTAATTGAATGAAACTTATTTCAATCATAAGGAATTGATTGAAATACTTGGACAACTAAATAAATTTAGGAAAGTTGATAACATTGTATAAAATTATAGAAATGTTGTCATATATTTTTATTTTACCTATATATTAAATTTTCAATACGATTGACTTATATCATGTTATGACTAAGCTCTTGTAGATAATCTCAAAAGAAATAATATTTAATAATTTTTTTTTTTTTTTACACGACATATTTTAAAATTGAATAAAATTTAATTCAATTATATTTGTGTTTTTTTAATTGAACCTTGAGATAAGAAATTGATTGAAATACTTAAAAAGTTTGTCCATGCAATGGTATATGGGTTGGTCACAAAAATTTTCATATCTCTCTCTCTCTCTCTCTATATATATATATATATATATGGATGACTTTATAATTCAAATAATTTGTTTTAAAAATTTAATTGTAATAACATATATGTTGATTGTACTAAAAGACACTTTCTGCAAGTCAATATGAAGCATGATTGTAATTCTTTCCATGTTCAATATTAAATTGATACATGCATGGTATATTTTAGTTCATTTTAAGTATCAAAGTGACTTGCATCATAACTTAAGATTGTATTTATTTTCTTAGTCTATGAAACTAGAAATCAAAATTTCTATATTATGTAATAAAGGTTATAGTAATATAGAAATTCTTTTTTAATTAACAAAATAATTTTAACAGGTCCATAAACTTCAAAAACTAATGAAAACCCATAAACAAGATTAATACAAATCCATAAACTAAAATAGTGATTGTATCAATAAACTATCCATATGAAAATATATACAAATTACAAATATCACATGAATATCCATAAACTGAAATAATAAGCATCCATAAAATAAAATAATGTTCATGTACATCCACAAACTGTCCATGTATGAAAATATACAAATCTTGTATCACATGTGAATGTGCCCTATGAAATGAACTTGGAAATATACAAATTGTCCACTCCAAGTACCATTAGAACTCCTATGTGAGTTTTGTCGCACAAAGTAAGTGTCCATACGTTGGTACTGCAATATAACACATTCAAATTCAAACTAATTAGATTATTATTGTACAAAATAAACAATATGATTTTGAACCACATTTTTAATTGCATATACATGAATCTACTAACTTCATTCGAGTCTAAATGAAAATCATATAGGATGGGGTATGATGAATATGGTTTTGTTGCTCCCCTACTTGTGGCTCAATGATTGGGGCCTACATCGATGGACATGACCATTAATGCCTCTAAAATCAACATCCCCCTCATGTGCACCCATATAAAAACGACATCAAAAACACTTTGCATATGGGTTTGTGCACACAATGGCAAGGACAAATTATAATTAGTCTACAAATTAATTAGCATATATGCGTAACTTAAAAATAGAAAATGTTGGACATTTATAACTCGCTGCGCTGCATGACCTAGCTGCGCCGCCATCGCTCTTTTCTCTTTGGGTTCAGCTCCAATGGAGGCCGGTGCGGGAGCCGAACCTACCCCTCCCTTGCCCGAACTATTAGCTTTCAAGAACCTCTTTGTTGGTTCTCACAAAAGACCAATATCTGAAGCACAACAGAAGTTCGTTAAAAAGCTGGATTGCATCCCAATCGTTGAACTGCCAATAGCAGAGACTTGTAGATCCGCAGTCAATCTAGCAGACAGAGGGCTCATTGGACAATTTACCGGGCTCTGGCCCTCTCCCAAATCCGTTGAAGCTTGGGTGCAGATAAACTGGACACCGCTTGTTTCTGAAGGAATTAAGAGCCATTTTGTTGAAAAATGATTCTATGTGTTCGTGTTTGAAAGCTTGGACAACAAAAACCTCATTTTCAGAAACGGTCCTTACTTCATGGGGCCTCAGGGTTTATACTTGAACAAATGGACCCCTGACTTTGACCCAGCCCAGGACGTTCCGTCTGCTGTTCCAGTCTGGGTCCGTCTACCTCATCTCCCTCTTCATTGCTGGAATAAAAAATCTCTACAGGCTATCGACAACTCGCTTGGAAGGTATATCGATCAAGATGTTCGAAAAGATCAATACTCCTGCGCACGGATCTGTGTGGAGGTTGATCTGAAGGAAGGGTTACCAGAGGCAATCAAAATTATAGCAGCTGAATGGTCGCACATCCAGGAGATTGATTATGAGTAGTTACCCTTCAAATGCCAGCACTGCCACGGCTATGGTCACTTTGCCAGACACTGTAAAAAAAAGGAAGGAGAGGAGAGCGAGAACGCGAAATCAGAACAATGGACCATAGTGCAGAAAGCAGGGACAACAAAACCCAAAACCAAAAGAATTCCAAAAGGAAATAACCCCGATCCAAAGGGGCAAGAACAAAAATATGGGACCTCCATCCCCACATCGAAATCAAGAGATAAAAATGCAGAGTCCAGCAAGGCCATAGAAACTCCGGAAGCAAACAGGAACAACATCCCCACCCTGAAATCAGGAGATCAAAATGAAGAATCCAGCAAGGGCATAGAAACTCCAGAAGAAAACAGGAACAACAACAATCAGTCAAGATCCTCCCCTATCGGGAAAGGAGGAGAGGAGCAAGGGCAAACCCCAGAAGTAGCTCCCTCTCCCTCATACGCTGATGTAGCAAGAAAGAAAGTGTATGAATCTCCAAGCTCCTCGGAGGACGAGATCATAGAAAGGTCTACCAAAAGAGCAGGAAGAAAGTCTCGCAGAGAAGTGAGGGAGGAAGAAGCAGAAAGACAAAAGACTCAAGGAAGCCAACCCACTATAGAAATGTCAATTAGCAGAAACACAAGGACAAGGCCGCCAAAAGGAGGAGGCCCAACTTCCCCGAATAGTAAGTAATGAGAATAGTTTCTTCGAATTGCAGAGGGCTCGAGAATCCTATGAAAAGAGAAGCGGTCAAATATATTATGAAAGTGGAACCTGCAGACATCCTAATGCTCCAAGAGAAAAAAATTGAAGGGGAAGCCCTTCTTGAGATCAGCAAAAAGAAATGGTAGAAGAACATAGGAAAAGAAATAAGCACAAGAGGCTTCTCGGGTGGAATAGCAACCCTGTGGAAGGAAGATCAATTCAGGCTCGTCAATTCACACAACACACAACACTGGTGTTTCACTGAGCTGAAGCATATATCAAGTAAGTTAACCATTGCATTATTCAATTTATATGTACCGGTACTATATTCTGAAAAGAAATACTGTTGGAAAACATTAAATGAGTTTTTGCAACTGAATTCTCCTAACAATATAATCATAGCTGGAGATCTAAATATAGTAATGAATGAAAAAGAAAAGAGAGGGGGCAGGAACATAAAGGATTAGATGATCCAGGTAGTAGAGGACATGATACAACAATGGGATCTATTGGACTTTAAACCAAGAAAAGGGCTCTATACCTGGACAAATAACAGGACAGGGGAAGACCATATATCCGCCAGACTGGACAGGTTCTTGGTCCAAAGCATAATTTTGTTGGAACGAAAGCTCATCTCATCAACCATCCTTCCAAAGCTCACCTCGGATCATAAGCCCATCCAGCTATTGCTTGAGGAGGAAGAGAATTTGGGGCCAATCCCATTCAGATTTAGCCCTCTGTGGGATGGAAAGAGTGGCTTTGAAGAGACGATCTGAATGGCATGGAACACCACAGTTAATGGCTCTCCCAATTATGTATGGGAAAAAAAATTAAAAGTAACAAAAAGGGCACTCAAGGAATGAAGTAAACTTCCAACAAACACACCCAAAGACCAAAGAATCGAGGTAGTGCAACATTTGGAAATTCTGCAAAGTGCAATGGACACAATTGATATAAACCAAACAGAATTAGAAAAGGATCAAGTTGCCCAATGCAAAACATTCCTCTCCTTCAGAAATGAAGAAGAGTATTGGAGACTTAAGTCCCAGAGTCTTTGGCTGGAAGCTGGAGATAGGAACATATCATACTTTCATCGACAATGTAGAGCTAGACTCTCCAGGAATCACATCTCAGAGATCACTTCCTTTGATGGGAGACTTTTCAAAGGAATATAACAGATTAAATCTGTTGTAGTATTACATTTCCATCATCTTTTCAGCAAAGAGAAAGAGGATTGTGAAGAAGATAAAAAAGAATTCCTGAAGAACATCACAGCATTGGTCATCACAGAGGACAATACAACATTACTGAAGCAAAAAAATGAAGAAGAAATCAGCAATATAATTTGGTCCATGAATCCAGACAAAGCCCCTGGGCCAGATGGATTCACTATTCACTTCTACAGGATATGCTGGGATATAATAAAAACAGATCTAACTAGAATGATAAAAGGATTCTTGAAGAAATAAAAAATGGGGGGTTGCACCAACTCAACCTTCCTCGCTTTAATCTCGAAAGAGACAAACCCCTCCTCCTTTGATAGGTTCAGACCAATCTCTTTGTGCAACGCCTCATATAAAATTATTGCAAAACTTCTTGCAAATAGAATAAAGCCACTTCTGAGCAAACTTATATCAGATTCGCAAGGGGGATTCGTCAATGGGAGACATATCTTGGACAATGTAATCCAAGTCCAGGAAGTCATGCATTCCAACAATCTCAGAAAGGAGAAAGGTATGTTGATCAAGTTAGACATGGCTAATGCCTTCGACAGAGTCAAGTTGTCCTATCTATATCAAGTTCTAATCTCCTTTGGTTTTGATCAAGAGTTTGTTAATCTGATTCAAGCATGCACCAGTAGTCCATGGATTGCACCTTTGGTAAATGGGAGGCCAGCTGATTTCTTCCAAGCCACGAGGGGGTTGAGACAAGGATGTCCCATTTCTCCTTTCCTTTACATCTTAATGGCGGACACGTTGAGCAAAAATCTAGAGCTTGATATGATAACAGGAACAGCCCCAGGTTTAAAAATAACAAAGGACCTTAAAGCAATAAACCATGCACTGTTCGCGGATGACTCCCTCATGCTGGGTGGAGCTTCATCTAGAATAGGATCTGCATTCAAAAATACTCTTCATGCATATTGTAAAGCATCTGGAGCTCTAATCAGTGAAATGAAAAGTGCAGTTTATAGTTGGAATACAGAGGAGGAAGAAACTCAAAACATAACAAAAAACTTGGGGTTTAATGGATACGCAAAATGGGAAAAAATCAACTTTCTTAGACTGCCACTAACACTGGGCACACACAGAGTCAATCTGTGGGAAGGAGTAATTACAAAAATCAGAGGTAAAATCACTACATGGGGTGGTCAATGGCTAACTCATGGAGGAAAATTAACCCTTATAAAATCAGTGTTGTCATCTATGCCAATTTATCAAGCATCATACCCGATGGCTCCCAAGTCGATTTCAGGACAGATTAATAAAATCATTAGGGAATTTCTGTGGCAAGGAGGCAAAGGAAATCAGAGGAAATTTCATCTGGTGAAATGGGAGATAACAAAGCAAAATTTGAAGGAAGGAGGCCTTCAAATTCGAGATCCGGACTCTGCCAATGTATCTATGGGATGCAAAATACTCTGGAAACTCCAAAGCGACCCCAACCATCCCGTCAGCACAGCTCTTAGGCATAAATACCTCCCAAATGAAAATCTAAGAAACTTGCAGATCACAAACAGCAAAAAGAGCTCGCTGTTATGGCAGTTATGTACTAAAGGGCAGAGTTTTTTCACCCGGAATTTATATTGTATCCCAGGGAATGGGAAACGGGTCAAGATGCTGACTGATAGTATAATGGGACATTCGCCATTAGCCACACAAGACATAATACATGAGATATGTGAGTATTTAGAGAACAAAGGGGACAAGACGCTCTACGATATCTCAAAGTGGAACGAGTCTGGGCTCTGGATTGATTGGGATTTCAGAGATATCCCAGCTCACCTATTGCAACAATCAGAAATTCTCAAACAGGAACTTCGTGAGGCTTCCCCAGTGCATAAATCAGAAAAGGATAAATGGGGATGGGGACCTACAGGAGCATACACCCCAGCCAAAGGATATGAATTGATGCAAACACACAGAGATCGAATTCAACCAGCAAAATTTTGGAAAGAGGTATGGGATCCAATGGCGTTGCCCAAGGTAAACTTCTTCTTTTGGACTCTAATGCATAGAAAGATCCTGACCGGTGAAAACCTTATGAAAAGAAACATTGCAGGTCCGCATAGGTGCACACTTTGCAAATAAGCCATGGAAACCATGGATCATTTATTTGTTGAATGTCCATATGCAAACAGAGTTTGGACCCATACTCTTCAAGGATTAAAGGTTGTATCCCCCACTAAAACTTCAGTTGTGGACTTATTCCTCTCATGGAAAGAGCGATACCCGTCGCTCTCCCTAAACTCATCATGGGCCAGAATCTGGATCACTCTCCCCAAGCTAATGTGTTGGAAGCTTTGGCTAGCTAGAAATGAGCAGATATTTAACAATGTAACTTGGACCCCCAACATGGTAGCAGCAAAAGCAAAAGGACTCCTTCTAGAAATTTTGAATTCTCAGAAAATCAAAGAGGAAAATAATTGGCTTGGCATTCAAGCATTCATCCAACGGATACACAGCACAAAAAAACCCCTCAGAAATCCTGAGTGGAGGCTAAGAGAAAAGGATGAAGCTTTTCAGAATTGGTGGAGGAAGCAAGGAATAACAACAGCATTTTTTGACGGTGCCTCTAAAGGCAACCCTGGGACAGCAGGAGTTGGAGGACTCATATACTCTCCTGATGGAGGCATCATAGAAACCTTCAGTTGGGGTCTAGGTCAGCGAACTAACAATCAAGCATAAATTATTAGCCTGTTAAAAGTTTTCCAAATAGCCAAAGAGAGAGGACATCGGAAGCTGCAAGCATTCGGAGACTCAGAAATCCTGATCAAAATAATACATACGCAAGGCCAATTCAATGAAGCTGGTTTAAACAAGAATCTGCAAAGGCTGAGATACCTCCTCCAAGACTTCACTTCCTTCAAATGCTATCACATTCTCAGAGAATCAAACAAAGAGGCAGACTTCTATGCCAACAAAGGCTGCCTCTTGGCCCAAGGAGATCTAAGCACAAATGGCGGAGATCCAGAAACAATCTGTATACCATGAAATTCGAAAATTGCTGGAAACAAAAACTGTAAAATAATTGCACTGAAAGATGTAAGGCTAAGGCCATTCAGAGTTCCCTACTAATAAAATCCATACCCGTTTCAGTTAAAAAAAAAAATTAGAAAATGTTGAAATCTTAGGAATAAAAAATTTCACCTCAACTATTGGTCCATGTGGTTGTACATAGTGACTCTCCTCCACATTAGTGTTATGAGGTGGAGGTGGAGGTGGAGCAGAATCCATGGAAACATGCTTTGGTCGAGGATGGCCTGGTTGATCAACTACCCCCTCAAATGACCTAATAGGCTCAACAATGTAGTTGGGTTATGTCTACATGTTATTATGAACTTGTTAATAGAAATACAATCTAAAACAAACTAAAAATTAGTATAAATAATTATGCATAATTTGACAATAAGAGTTAAAAAAAATTATATATATGTACTTGGTCTATGTCACGTGGGTCGTGCACTCTCCAAGTGTCACAAATGACATCATAAAACATGCATGCATATTTCAAAAGTTGATCAACACGTAAACTCGCGAGAAATGATTCATCATATAAAGGCACTGGTGGGTCACAAGGCAAAGGTGGTGTTCTCCTAATCTTTCCATCCAATGCAACATGTGCACTTACCAATGATGCCTACATGCTATCTGCAATAGTCTCCCTGGTCTTAGCACTAAGTTGTGATGACTCCTCTACCTCTGTCAGCAATACCATGCTCCAAGTCTGTAGTAGCAAGTATCTCAAAGGTGTTGGTACATGCCCAAGGTCTCTACGAGCCCCCATCACGATCATATGTACGTCCCAATCCAATTCCATAATAATGAAATGTAGTATCAGTGTAATCTGGCCTCATATATAACACGAACTCTGCATATATATTATTGGAAAAATAAACGGTGACCTGGTCATGGTGGGGGAACTAGCCCCAAGCTCTAATGAATAAATCATTCAAAAAAGCAATTGCATCAACATTCCTAAATCTCAATACAATTGACTTATATCATGTTATGACTAAGCTCTTGTAGATAGTTTTGACAAAATAAATAATATTGAATAAAACCTATTTGTTGTTTAGATGACATCAAAATTGAATAAAACTTATTTCAATATTAGTTGTGTTTTCTAATTGAACCTTGAGATAAGAAACTGATTGAAATACTTAAAAAATTTGTACATGTATATGGGTGGGTCACAAAAAAATTTCATATACATATTTTTTTATTTAATATGGATGACTTTATAATTCAAATATTTTATGTTTAAACTTGAATTGTAATAACATGTATGTTGATTGCACTAGAAGACACTTTTTACAAACCCATATGAAGCATGATTGTAATTATTTCCATGCTCTATATTAAATTGATACATACTTGCATCATAACTTAAGATTGTACACTTATTTTCTTATTCTATGAAACTAGAAATCAAAATTGTTATATTATGTAATAAAGTTTATATATATATATATATAATTAAATTAGCAATACAATTTTAACAGATCCATAAACTTCAAAAATTAATTAACATCCATAAACAAGATTAATACAAATCCATAAACTGAAATAGCGATTGTATCAAGAAACCATCCATATGAAAATATACACAAATTACAATATTGCATGAATTTCCATAAACTTAAATAATAATCATCCATAAACTAAAATAATGTTCATATATATCCATAAATTGTCCATGTATGAAAATGTACAAAGTTTGTATCACATGTGAATGTGCCCTATGAAATTAACTTGAAAATATACAAACTATCCACTCTAAATACAATCATAACTCTTACGTGAGTTCTGCCATGCAAAGTAAGTGTTCATAAGTTGGTACTACAATATAACACATTCAAATTCAAACTAATTAGATCATTGTTTGTACAAAATAAACAATATGGAAATAAATGATTTTGAACCATATTTTTTATTACATCTACATGAATCTACTATCTTCAGTCGAGTCCAAATGCAAGTTAGATAGGATGGTGGTCTGATGATTATGGGTTTGGTGCTCCCCTGCTTGTGGCTCAATGATTGGGGTGTGCATCAATGGACCTGGATCATCAGTGCCTCTAAACCAAGAATCTCACTCATGTGTCCACAAAACAACGACATCAAAAACCCTCTGCATATGGACATGTGTACATAATGGCAAGGACAAATTGTAATTAGTCTGAAAATTAATTAACATATATGTGTAACTTAAAAAAAAAAATTGAAATCTTAGGAATAAAAAAGTTCACCTCAACTGCTGGTCAATGTGGTTGTACATACTGACCCTCCTCCACATTAGTGTTATGAGGTGGAGGTGGAGGTGGAGGATAAACCATGGAAATAGGATCTTGTCGAGGATGGCCTGGTTAATTAACTACCCCCTCAATTGTCCTCATAAGATCATTCATGTAGTTGGGTTGTGTCTACATGTTATCATGAACTTATTAATATAAATGAAATATAATATAAACTAGAAATTAATATGAATAAATACGTATAATTTTACAATAAGATTCAAAATTTTTGTTTATATATGTACCTGGTCTGTGTCATGCGGGTCATGCTCCTTCCAAGTTTCATGAATGAAATTACGACACATACATGCATATGTCAAAAGTCGGTCAGTTTACTTGCGAGAAATGAATCATCATATAAAGGAATTGTTGGGTCACAAGGAAATGGTGATGGTCTCCTAATCTCTCCATTCAATGCAACATGTGCACTGAACAATGACATTTGCATGCTATATAAATCAGTCTCCCTATTCTCAGCATTGAGTTGCGACGACTCCTCTAGCTCTGTTGGTAATAAAACACTCTGAGGCAGTAATGGAAAGAATCTCAAAGGTGGTGGTACATGCCCAAGGTATCTACGAGCCCCCTCACAATCATATGTACATCCCAAGCTAGGTCCATAATAATGAGATCTGGTATCAATATAATATGACCACATATGTAACATGAAATATGCATATATATGCTTGGAAAAATAAACGGCAACCTGGCCTTGGTTGGGGAACTGGCCCCAAGCTCGAGTGAATTGATCATACACAAAAGGGGATGCATCGACATTCCTAAAATATTTCTACGAAATTGTACCTTTATGTCTAGTAAGGCGATCCAGACGGATGTTGAATAACTCCCCATGAACATCATTGTTCTTGGTAGCCTCTTTCACCACCTCCCAAGTATGTGGGCCTCTAACCTCATGCATCCTAATCCTATGTTTGGATTGTAGGAGGTGGATATGTGAGCCTAACCTCTAGTATGTCTCGGTCAAAATATTAATATTATCCAGCATCAAAGACAAACTGCGACTAATAGGTGAACTGGCAGTGATGTTACACAAATTTCGTGTGATCCACATATGTTCGGTCGTAACATCCTCGAATGTGATATGTGTTGTAGCATCGTCCAAAGGAGAGATCAATGTTGCATTGTGATCCTCAGTTTCGCCCTACTAAGGGTTTAAAGACCTTAAACATAATTTAACATATATACTTAACAAACTAGAATCATAATAACATATACATTAAATTCAAACACATTATGTTAAGGAAATTTAAAAACTAAATACAATTTCAAGACATAAACACATAAATTTTAAAGATGATTTAAAAATGCAGGAGGTGTACCTGAAATACGTGAAGAAGTTCCAATAGAGGTAGCATGGTCATCAACAGAGATAAAAACATTGCCCCTGACACTCTCACTAGCGCCAAAGGTATGATCTATGAGTGGAACATGCAATTTGGGTGGGCTAAGTGATCTATGATGAGCCTAAACATGCATAACAAATCCCCTTGCACTGCGATGGCCTGCAGTTGGGGTGTGTAAATGGGATGCCTCTGCATATTACATATAATACATATAAACTAATTCAAGAAAAAAATGTTGACTAAATTATTACATATAATACATATAAACTAATCCAAGAAAAAAATGTTGACTTAGAAATAATGTTAACAAAAAAACGATTCTAAACTCAAGCAGAATAATCTAGCATGAAGTCCTAAACTTTAGAGTCCATTTTTTGATAATTTATCAACCAAAGTATTAAGTTACATGTAAGCACAATCGAAAGAAGTGATCAAATCTACCTTCACACTTTGTCATGTTTCTAAATAATACATTTTATTCATGGGACATAAATACGTAAAGATATATGTAAAAATTTGAAATAAAACTATTTACAAACCAATAAAATTTCATGTCAACCAAATACTCCAATAGGCTTTAAGTTCTTATAATGTTTGACTTTGACACATGACATGTACTAGATGCAAGCACATGAAGACAATGTTTCTTTTACAACACACTACATAATGAAACGATATGGTATAAATTAGAAAAGAGTCAAAATGTGTCTATTCAGTGGACCAAATGCACTTATCATGATGGATTTAATGTATCTAATGTTGTGCATTATTGAAACATGATATATATATATATATATATATATATATATGCTATGTTAAATGTTATAGTTATAAGTATATATTATGTTATTGTTGTGCACAATACATGTTACTATATATAACTATAACATAATATATAATTATAACTATAACATTTATCATAGCATAATTATTGAATATATATTAAATAATTTTATGTTATGTAAAATAGTTATAAAACTATGTTATATATTATATATAACTTAAGTTAAATGTTTTGTTATATATAGTGTAATGATGTTATATATATATATAACAAAAAAATAATTACTTTAAAATTATTATTTTATTTTTGAAACTAATCGTAATATATTTATTATTAAAAAATATTTAAATTTAATTTAAATTTAAAATGACAAAATAAAATAAAATTTATTATTTGATAATTAGAGATTTACTATGAGCAACCATATTCATCATGTATTTCAAAGAGAAAAAAATTGTGCTTTTCCTTAAGATGGTTATGTTCAATAAAATTTGGAAGGAAGCTGTGATGATCCAAAGCTGTTCTTGCTCTGTCACTAACATGGCAGTAAAAAAACAGTCCCAAAGTGATGTGACATATTTTCAGAAAAATTCCAAAATTCACATAGTAAGCTCGGTGCTTAACTTACTATCTAAAACAAAAAACCATATAAAAGTAAATACATGCCGATAAGTAAATATTCAGGGAGTTATACACAAAATTCTCCCCATAAAAACTGTACAGCAAGCCAGCCATCTATGCAGGTGCCTCCTCTATAAAAGGCCGATGAAAATATCTGTAAACCTGTCCACCAGAGTGCTCAGTGAAGTGCCAGGTGCCCCAGATCAGCTCCGATGCTTCTTTGGATAATTTTTCAACCATTTTGTTCCGAGACCTGTAAATATGAGTCACTGAGATAGAGTCAAATAGGACTTTGAGATGATGAACCTCACGCAGCAGTGCAGACAGTGTGTGTGAGTGACATAGTGCAAGATTGTTAAACCAATTGATAACAAGCTGAGAGTCACCAAAAATCTGGATGGAGTTGCAATGAATTTCCTGGGCAAATGTCAAAAGAAGTCTAAGGCATTTCATTTCAGCATAGTTGTTTGAGCCGGGTCCCAATCCCATTCTGATATTGTAGTGGTGATGATCATTTAAATAGAGTATTAGCCTCTCTGCTTGGTGCATTGAATACAATAATGTTATGCGTGATCAAGTGTTTGGAGTCTTACTGAGATTACTGTCCACGGGCAAGAGATTGAAAGTAGCTATTGAGGCACCGCAAATGCAGTCATAGTCAATAGGTATATCCCTGAAGATCTGTTTGTTTCGACCGATCCAAATCTCCCAAGCCACAATCAGTGGGAGATTTCTCATTCTCGGGCTGTTACCAAAGTGCTGCCACCAATTCGTCCAGGCTTCAATAAGAGTGCCCCCCTGCCAATTATGAATACAACCTAGGCCTGTGGTGACCCGTGACCAGATTACATTGATGCAGGTGCACAGAAGGAATAGATGGGTCGTGTCCTCACAGCTTGCAAGGCAGTAGTAGCATTGCGATGCGCCCTGGTATGCCCGTTTGTGGAGAAAGTCCATAGTGGGTATACTGTGATTAAGAATACACCAGAAAAGGGTTTTGTGTTTATGCAGGGCCTTTAGTTTCCACAAAATACACCACCACCAAGCTTTGATAAGGGGTTCCTTGGTCCGAGTTAGGGCGAGGTATCCAAGTTTAGGAACATAGTGACCATGCGGAGAAACCGCCCATATTAATCTGTCAGCCTGCTCAGTGATCCGAATGTTTGTAGCATTAAGAGCCCAAATGTATTTCTGCCAAATCCAGGAACCAACCTGTGGGATCTCGAGGTCATCAGTATTTAACCAGGCTTGGCCCCGCCAAGAGGAATGTGCCAAGTCCGCTATCTGTGCTAGATAGAAAATGTTCCTGTGGGCGAGGTGTTCAGTGATAAAAACAGGTAATTTGTAATACTCTCCACTGCCAGACCAAGAATCCATACCTATGCGGACCATAGCACCCGAGCCAATCTGCCATGATAATCCAAGCTGTATGATGTGAGCCGCCTTGTTGATTTCCTTCCAAATAATAGACGCACCAGGTGCCGGTCCAGTGCTGCCTCTGATCCATTCGAGGGGGTTTCGAGGTGAGATATATTTAGCCACAATAACATCTTTCCAGAGGCTCTGACCCGTGATTAGGTGCCAGCACATTTTTGCAGCCAGAGCCTTCAAAAAAAGATGCAAATATTTTAACCCCCAACCCCCCCATTGTTTAGGGATGTTGATGCGGTCCCAGGCAGTCCAAGCGAATGAGGAGGCCTTCCCCTGGTTGCGCCAGAGAAATTGTCTGCAAATCCTTTTGATTCTGTTGATAATGCCAATAGGTATCCAAGCCAGGGTCATCCAATAGACCGGAATAACTTCCAACACAGATTTGATGAGGATCAGTCGGCCAGCTCGAGATAACCATTTGTTATACCAGACATTAATTCTGCGTTCAATTTTGGCAATGATCCAGTTCCAGTCTTTAATCTTGTAGTCATTTGGTTTGATATGATACCCTAGATATTTGAGCCCATCCTTAATATCAGTGCAGACAAAGTCAAATAGGTTCAGTGAGGTGCCTTGTTCCAATCCCGAGCAGCCAGTCATGATAATAGTGGATTTGGTGCTATTAGGTGCCATACCTGTGGCCCTGCAAAAGCACTTCAGGAGCAGATCAAAATGGACGGAGTCTTGTCTAGTACCATTAAGGAAAATGAGTACATCGTCCACAAATAAAAGATGGGTGAGATGAAGAATATCATTGATCTGGAGTCCTTGTAGTTCTCCCCTGTCTTTTGCATTCTTAATGAGAACCGAGAGTCCCTCCATCACCAAGACAAATAATAATGGAGAGAGAGGACATCCCTGTCGAAGTCCCCTCCCCGCATGAAAGAAATCAGATGCGGTGCCATTGATCAGAATGCTAAAGGTGGCATGTCTAATACAGCCCATAATCCAGTTTATAAACAAATGAGGGAAGCCAGAGTGGATTAATATGAGATGAAGGTAACTCCAGTTGACCTGATCAAATGCCTTAGTAAGATCGATTTTGAGAATGGTTGATTTCTGGTGCAGGGTCTTAATGGAGTGAAGGGCTTCGTGGGCGGTACCAATAGCTTCATGAATTTGCCTATGATTCAGAAAAGAAAATTGTTCCTTTTCAATATGTGTAGACAGAAGAGGCTTGATGCGATTTGCAATAATTTTGGATATGATCTTATAAATGCAATTACATAGAGATATAGGCCTGTAATCATTGAAACAAGTTGGATTGTCCGATTTTGGTATAAGAGCAATGAAAGTGGTATTGAACCCATCATATATCCTGCCATGCACTATGCTGTCTTCAATCATATTCAACAGATCAGAAGATATCAGTTCATAAAAATGGATGAAAAACTCAATGGGCCAGCCATCAGGCCTAGGGCTTTTATCCCGCTTGAACCATTTCAATACTCCTTCAAGTTCACCCAATGTAACCGGTGCATTAAGGTCATCCATCTGATCCTGTTCCACAAAACGTTTGAAATGCTGAGTAATGCACATGATATACGGAAGATCAATGAAACTAGATGCCCTATAAGGGTTTGTGAAATGTCTGGTGCCCAGGTCAAATAATTGAGACTGCGTTCTCGCAGTAAACCCATTGTTATCAGAAAGTTCCAATATTGCATTTGCAGCCCTACGGCCATTTGCATGTTGCTGAAAGAACTTGGTATTTTCATCACCCGCATTTAACCATATAGCCCGGCTTTTAAGCCTCCAGTCTTCCTCCTTATGTCTTAGAAGTTTAGCTTTTTCAGATTCAAGAGAAATTAATTGTTCCCTGGTATCATTAGTTCTATACCCCAGCAAATCTGCATTGTTGAGACGGGCAATCTTGTTTTCAATATTATGCAGAGCCTCCTTCTCTGATCTCTTTTTGTTCTGAACCCACTGAATGGTAAGGTGCTTAATGCAGTTAATATTGTCATTTATGGTCCGACCCGGATCACTATTATTCAAAGGGCCATAGTGCTGCCAAGCCCGAGTGACCAACAGGTGGTAATCAGGATCTCTCAACCAACAAGAATTGAATTTAAATGGGGTATGAGCCCTGTTAGGGTCACACTCGAATTCCAGATAAATTGGAGAGTGGTCAGATTTTCCACCCATCCCCACCCACTGACGAGCACGAGTCATAATAGGTATGAGAGACTGCTTAATGAGAAATCTGTCTAATCTGCGAGCCAAGGCGGCATTGCCAGTCCTTCTGTTCCTCCAGGTGGGTTGGATCTTGGTAGATTGAATGTCAATGAGATTTGAGTTGCCCAGCAATGAGTTGAAAAACTCAGCCAAAGGATCCGGGGTGGCTTGGGTTACCCCAAGATTCAGAGATACCTAAAGAAAAATTTAGATCACCAACCAAAATAAGATGAGGTGCATTTAGTAGAGAGCAAGACAATAAGGAGGTCCAGAATTGCTCTCTGTTCGTGCAGGGCCCATAAATGTTGATCAAGGTAATTCCACCTCCAAGTTGCCAAAAAGGACATGCATAGCCAGTACTCCAGACCGGCCCCAACAGTTTGTCATCCGGGTGGTCCTGTCATTTATACCCAATGCACAGCCCCAGATCTCCCAAAAGCATCAATGGTAATGAAGGTCCATCCAGGTAGAAGAGAAGTCAAGGAAGCCTGCACAGCAGGGCCAGCACCAAACGTTTCCTGAAGAAATAGGATGTCAATGGGTCTTTGAGAAATCAATTCTCTGAGGGCCAATCTCTTATCGGGGTTGGCAAGACCCCTGCAATTGAAAGAGAGGAAAATCATGATGAAACAGTCAACAAGGGTCTTCTAGCTCTAAGGACCCGCATAAGAGAGGATTGAGTGCCATCCTCCACTTTGAGATTGGCTCTTTTGATTGCCTTCGCCAATGCAGAAGGTCGACCACGAGTTTTATAGGGTAAACAGTCCAGACTTGGCCCAATACCGAAAGTCTCACCAGATTGTGAAAGTGAGAGAGATCTAAGATAGTAGTTATGACTCGATGAGGGAGTCTCAGATGAGGAGGATGATAGGCAGTGTGAGGGCTCAGCAGTGGAGTGGTGAATAATGGGAGAGAATGACGGTTGAGCCATAGAAATGGTGCAGCATACCGAGGGGAGTTTCCGTGTATGGCCAGACAGAGTCGATGGTATGCAAGTATTAGTAGTAGAGGAGGACTGATTGGTAACTACAATACCAAATGTGGATGCAAGAAGAGTGCTAGAAGGTAAGTCTAGATTATCATTAGAAAACAAGGAGACAATGGAAGGAGAAGTACCCGGGATAGATGAGGCCAGCTTAGTAGTCTCTGACATAACCCGAGGGCGAGATCTGGGATGCGAGGTAGTCCACGATGGGAGAACAGTCTGCACCAATCTAGCATCTCTCGGGGAATCTGGGGTCGGCAACGGCGCATCTGCAAAGCCCAGCCCAGTTCTGTTCACCGGCACAGTCTGTGTTCCAATCGAACAAGATTTCTTTAAAGCTTGCTTGCCAAAACCCTTCTTTGGACATTCTTTGTATAAGTGTCCAACTTCATGACACTTCCTGCATCGAAAGGGCACACCCTCGTAGTCCAGTGGTTGCTGCCACATCATCCCGTCAAATAGCATGTTGAATTTTTCATAGAGACCGTCCCGAGTGTCTAAGAAAATCAAGATTCGAGCCACAGCTCGACTGCCCGATGTCAGGTAAGATCGGTCATGGTCCAGATATAGGCCAAAGTGTCCTCCAATGTTCCTGAGCGCAGAGTCGCTCCAAAATTGCAGTGGCAGACCCGGCAGCCTCATCCATATGGGACCTGCTCCCGCATTCTCCTTTTTGGGGTCGAACAGGGGAACCCATCTTTTGAGGTAGACGGGGTGCATCTCAAGATGCCAGTAATGCTTGAGTGCCCAGTCCGAATGCTCAGGGCGATCAAAAGAGAGTGAAAACCAACCTTTGGTGAGTACCTGGGCTTCCGGGAGAACATCGAGAGTCCCACTCCAGAGCTCACGAATCCACCGCTGTAGCCGAGTCTCGGAGTATTTTCGGCCTCAGACCTTCCCCACAAGCGTCTTGGAAGCAATAATGCCCCAGTCCTTCATACCGCTCTCACTACCAAAGTTTGTGATATAACTGAGTTTAGTCTTTGTGACCCTGTGCTGTTTGTATGCTTTAGTGCAGCCCAGCCCTGGCTCAACAGAGGTTTCTGATTCTGAGGATGTACAAATCTTCTCCGGAATGGAGATGTCCTCCGGAATGTTAGCAAACACCCCCGAGGCCACCGATGGTCCCGTGGAAGCCAGGTCAATAAATGCTCCGCCGCGAAGGTCAGAAGGTCCAATAGTGGTAGACCAATTTGGGAGAGATCCTCCAATGCTCAGCTGAGCCAGTGAGCAGGTAGCATCCCCAATATCGTGAAAAACCGCTTCCGAGAAATGTGCTGAGCATCCAATAGCAGCATCCGTCAGTGTATCAGTTCATGCCTGGGAGAAATCCAAGGGCCCAATGTCAGCACTCGAGGGCGAGTCGAATGTGAATAACACAAGGTCTCCCAAGGGCGAGTTGCAGCCCTCCACTCCAGCCAACTCGGATGGAGCATTAGCCTCCACCTCAGGAGACGGGTCCAGGTCAGACATACTGGCCACCTCATCATGTGCATCAAGTCCCCATATATCGACCCCCTCTAGAGGATCCTCCGAATAGTCCACCTCGTCCTCATAGTGACTCATTGTGGGGCGAGAACAGCCAGTCAATAGGTGAGAAGCACCAGCGGGAGGAGGTCAGAACCCCCAAGAAAATGGTGAAGGATATCCGGTCCGACTGGTAGCTCAGTGAAAACAGTGTCAGAACTGGTGCAAACACCAAAATGAAGTAGGGGCCCGATGAACGACCAAAGCAAATACTGATCAGGGTCCACAGACCAGAATGACCCCACCCAAAACAGCGGGTTGGCCAAACAGTGAAAATGATGTCAGGACAAATATAATGATACGCCCTTCACAATCCCAAGAAAAGATGAGAATCAAACCCCGGTTCGAAGCAGTCGCTCACCCCTCCGATAGCAACCGAGAATATATTTCATGAAACACGGGAGACAGTCACGAAGCTGGGCCAACAGATGCCCAGATCAAACCATATACAAACCAAATCGCAGAATCCAAAAATACTGCGCTGGGAACAGAACAAACCTATGAGACAAACAAGTCCCGCCTTTACCAGACAAGGGTACCAACCTCATTAGTAGTTCCAAAGTGCCCCCAAAGGAGAGAACCAACACCGCCCAGGGGCGCCGACGCCGCCATCAAACCTGCATCGCAAAATTGAAAATTTATTTCGCAAAATTCCTAAAGAAAAACTTTAAAACCTAAAATAATTATAAAATAATGTTTTACCATTCAAAATAAAAAAATGTGCATTCAATAAATAAAACATGCTGCCATTGCATGTAAGAAAAATTTTAAAACCTAAATTATAGTTTTTTTGGTGGTTTCAAAGCATTTTCTTGGTTTTTTTGTGGTTTTATTAGTTGTTTTGAAGGAATTTTTTTTATGGTTTTTTGTTTTTGTTTTCTAGGTTGGTTTTGTGGTTTTCTAAGTTGTTATGAAGGTTTTTTTTTATGGTTTTTGTAGTTTTATAGGTTGGTTTTGTGGTTTTCTAAGTTGTTTTGAGGGACTGTTTTAATGGTTTTATGTGGTTTTCATGGTTTTTGTATGGTAAGTATTTTTTTTAAAATTGATTTGTTAAATTTTTCAAAAATTAATAAATAAGAAAAAAATGACGGAATACCTACCTTCATTTGAGCCTCTCGATCGAGCTATTCAAACACTCTCAATCGAGCTATAAATTGTCCTACGGTTTGTGCAAAAGACGTGCAAAGACTGCAAGCGCGAAATTTAATAGGAAAAAATGGCTCAATAAAGCGTTAGAGCTCGATTGAGCCCTAAATCTCAATTTAGGGTTTGTTTTAACCCTCAATCGAGCTATTTTTTTAGTGCTTGAGGAGCTCAATTGAGCACTTAAAATGGATTGATCGAGCGCTTAAATTGCTCATCGAGCCATCCTTTTTGCCACCTAAACACGTCATCTCTTTCCAAAAAGTGTAACCCAACTCCATGTTATAACCCATAAATAAATTTTATATTATTATTTAAAAAAAACATTATATTATATATTAAATTATAAAATTTAATTCACTTTATATAATTAATATGACATCCATTGGTTAACATTCTCTCTTCTTAATAATTATGATTTCTTTAAAATGGTTGAGAGAGAAACACAAATTCCATTGCTTGAGGGAGGTTCCTTGAGTAAATAATTATTTTTAAATATCAATCCTAGTTGGCTGAAAATAATTAAATATACCAACACTGCATTAAATTTAACTGAAAGAGGAAGGACGGGTCCAAGTGTCCTTCAGACCCGGCCATAAGCAAGAAAAGGAAAAAATTAAAGATAGGCATGGGTTGCGTTGTCTGGACATGGATTATTGTGAAAATCATGGATAAGAGAGGGTTATTATGTTTTGGGGGAAGGAAGGAGAACATTCAGGATCATCGAGTGATAAATTTTTTTCTTTGTCAGAAGGTGTGGGCATAAGGCATCAGAAAAGAGCACAACATTTAGAGTTGATGTGTATGAACACTGAGCCAAAAGGGAGAACAAGTGATCATTAACATTGAATTGAATCTTGGGAAAAGGGTAACTAACTAAAGAACCTTTGAAGTGAGGCTTGTTGGGTGATTTAATTCAGAGAGCGGGGATTGCTTATAAGGCTGAAGAACCCACTAGAATTTTTTGGATTGATGAACCTGTTAGACAAGGAAGAATCATTCAGGTGTTTGTGAGGGTTGATGAATCACCACGATTTACCCTAGGGTTGAAGCTTTGGTGCTTGAATCACTAAGGAACCACCCGGAGTAGTGATTTATTTACCCATAGGCAACTTAACCACTGAAGACCCTTCCTTATTGTGGACTCTCTTCTCCCGAAAGTGGGCTAACCTTTCTTTGTATTGTGAAATGTTGGCATGAATGTGAATATGCTTGAATGGTGTGATTGATAATGAGCATAGCTGGTGGATAAAGGCATCATGGCCTTGTGACATCAGGTTTTATTTTGTTGAAATCGCTTAGAAGCACCCCACATGAAGCTTTGGAATTTGGCTCGGGGGTGACAGTTGCAAGCAAGGCTTGCAACTATTTATGGCTGGGTGGAGATTTGCAGTCCTAATCTCAGTTTCTAGACCATTCAATTCATAAGATAAGTGAATGTTCTAGCTCTTTTAATTTTAATTTCTAAAATATGATCACTTTATTGGCTTTAGGCTTGTAGTGATGTTTATTTGATGTTTAACTATGTAGCTTATGCATGAAATTTGAATTTTCCTAAATGTGATGACTATAGGATTGTAATATTGTTAATATTGAGCCTGAATGTATGATTTATTCTTGTAATTCGAACTGGGAAGGAGTACTCCTATTTATCTATGGAGTGTTAATCTCCTTGCAGCCTTTTTGGGTACTGTATGCTTTCTAGTTTCTTTTATAAGTTGTTTTATGCTTATTTCTCCATCAAAGGTGACTTTTAGATCTATGGAATGAGATATAATCGTTTCCTATAACTTGTTAATAATCATAGGGACCACAAAACTCTTAGAGGCTAAATGGACAATTTCTTGTACTTCGTCTTACATTTTAGCCATCGAGAACCCAGGAAGGGTAACCCTATGGTAAGATAAGGAGGGATAGTACCAACGCATGCCTCCTAAAACCTTAATGGTGATGGTAAAGCTCTAGCGCAAGTCCAAACGATTATAGAACCACCATGGTCGAGCCATAGTCAGGTTCTTTAACAAATGGCTCATAATGCGAGAACAAGTGAAAACCTAAGATTATAACCCTTGGTGTTTTTAATTTCTTGTGTTGCGACTTGTTGTTAACCAAAGTCTCGGTAAGAAAAAACCCTAAGATCCTACCCGAGATGGATAAATCCTTGTCAAATATCATCCTGCACTCTGTCATATGTTGTAAACATTGGAGGAAATACTCTCGTGGAAAATGGCTTGGTGGAAAGGTATTTCTCTTTGATAATGGTTCTCAGTGAGAACCTAGCTCTGAAGAAATGTGTTAGGAACCATCTCGGCAGAAGGAGGAGTTCTCGGTGATATAGTTTTCAGTGAAAATTCATCTTGAAGGAACTCCTCGGTGGTAAAGGAGATCTCAGTAGTATAGTTCTCGGTTATAACTTGTCCTGCAAGAAACTCCTCAGCGTAAAGGGCCTTAGTGGAGGAGGATTATTGGAGAGGAATTAGTTTCAAGATGATGTGGCATAGGAGGGACCCACACCACTAACCCTCAACCGTGGCTTGTGTTTTGTGGTGGATTCGTGTCGGTCCCAGCAGGTTAAGGAAATACCATCATGAACGGGTCGAAAAAAAGTACATTGATGCTAAGTGGCATGGCCACTGGTAGGGATAGCCACGAGGGTACCATGTGGGTGCCACATGGCGAATTGATGAAATGGCACTAGTTGACTCAGCTAAATATTTAAATGGTCATATCTCTCAATCTAAGGGTTGGATTAGGACAAAAATTATATCGTCAGAATCTTCTCGACGAGACGAATGAAATGGAATTATCCATTGGTAGTTTGGAGGAAGTTGAAAAAGGTCGAAATTTTAGGCACCATTTCCATGACGTCATTATGGATCTTGGGTCAACATAGTACACACCTCTTGTTAATGGGTGTTATGAGGCAAGATTAAGAGGGGGTGTGTTACAGAGTGGTATCAAAGCATCTAGGTTCAACACTTAGACTAGATGGGTTCTATAATGGGCGAGTAATTGCAAGAGTTCTTACAAGGGGAAGGGTCTTGTAATTATTTTTATAAAATTAACTAAACAAATTTTTAAGTTTTAAATAATGAGTCCATATAGGTGGCGTTTAAATTTTTAAATAGTGTGGAATAACATGTTATAGATTTTTTTAAACCCAATGTTTCAGACTTCTAAGTGAGTCCATCATAGGGGAATGCCATTTATCTTGAGAAGATTAATGTGTTTTGTATAGAGCTAATATATATATATATATCTATATATATATATATATATATATATATATATATATATATATATATATATATATATATATATATATATATATATATATATATATAGGTAATAATTTGGGTCGGCTAGATTGATTATTGAATTCTTAATTATTTTATAATTATGAACGTATGTAATATTATATCATGATTATTTTATTAATTATATTTTTATTTTTTAATATATTTAATTTAGTTGGCATTAGGAATAATTTTTATTAATGGTTTCCATGTGTTGCTTAGTTTTAATCCATCATCATGGATTAAGTCCTTGATGCGCTAGACTATTGATTGCATGTGTTAGTGTCGTGCTTACCTTGTGATTTGAATATGTAGCATGATGCTAATAATTGATATGATTTCATTATTATTGACACTCTCACTTGCAATGTATTTTTTATCTAGCTTTGCACTGAGCATATTTCCACAAATGAGCCAAGGTGATATCATTTGTCATGTGCTTAAATTTTGTTAAATATAGAAATTATGTGTGTGTGTGTGTGATATCACATAATATAAGGCAAGAATAAACTAATGATTAAAGAGATGAGGACAAGGATGGAGAAATTTAGTTCCAACCAATCACAACATGGACATGAAGAAGCAAGGAAAAATGAATAATAAAGATCAGTTGGTCAGGGGGGGAGGGGAAGACTCTCTAGACTTAGTGGATACCTTGAGGAGCCTAAGGGGTGAGACTAGGAGTTTTAAAGAAGATAATGAAAGGTCGTTAAGGGAACATGAAATTCAAGATAAGGTAAATGCGTATTCATACTACAAAGCCTCTTAGACTTATAGAGACAAAGGCAGTATGAACCGAGGGTTAGTCATAGAGACGGGAAGAACCCTTTGGAAGCATAAGAGATAATGAATTGGGAAGATGGTATAAAATCCAGTGAGAGGCATATAAGGGAAAGTGAATACATAATGAGAGGGAGTGCACCATTGAGTACCTCAAAGAGAAAATCTAGCACTTACTAGGCATCATCAACATCATCGTCATCGTCATGAGAGAAGGAGAGAAAGGGACCATATGCAAGAGGAATTTTAGAAGGAAAAAATATCTATATTTGATAGAGAGATGAATAAATATGAAGATGCAGAAGCTTGGTTGCTTGGAATGAAGAAGTTATTCAAAATCCATAATATTTTGAGAACATGAAAGAAAGGTAGCCACCTATAGTCTAAAGGGAAAAGTAGACATATGATGGGAATATTTGAAGAATGTTAGGAGCATAACTAAAGAGGGATTGAATTGGGAAGATTTGAAAGGCTCTTCAGAGAAAAATGTTTATCATACAGATACTATGAAAGAAAGGAAAAAAAATTATGAGCTCAGAATGGGACCAATGTCGGATGAAGAATACACAACTAAGTTTTTGGAATTGCTAAGATATGTGGCATATCTTAAATATGAGAAGGAAAAATTTCAAAGCTTCATTAGGGGATTGCCTCTATCATTCAGAGATAGAATTGAGATCAATGAGCCTTAGATATTAAATGATTCCATTAAAAAGTTGAAACATTGTTATGCACAATCCAAACGTTGTCCAAAATTGAAGGGAAATTAGAAATTGAAAAGTAGTTCCAAGGTCAATGGAAAGAAACAGAAAATGATTAATGAATCACATACATCCTTTACTACTCAAGAGAGCCAACAAAGGCTTATAACTGTTGGAAATTACCATTTTACTCAAAAAAGAGCTAAGAATTACAGGAAAGGTCCATACAAATGTTGGACATGTGGGGAAAGTCATTTGAGGTAGGACTTCCCCAAACACAAGCATGCTGGCACAAAAATGTACAATGCACAGGAAGTGAAAATAGTGGTAGAAGTGCTAGATGGTATTCCCATAATCTATGCGGCACTAGACAATCGACAGGAATATCGTCAGGATTCTATAATTGATATGGAAGGTAAGTCTTGCGATCAAATTATTTCTATTTTGATTGGATTTGGTCCTAATTATAGCTACATTAGCCCAATGTGTATGGAACAATTCGATTTGAACAAAGAACCACATTAGGAATTAGCTAGTTCAATTAGCCACGGGAATGAACAAGAGGGTCAAGTATTAAGTGAAGTACTTCCCAATTGAATTACATGGAGTTCCCACAATGGAAAACCTCAATGTGTTTCCACTAGGATCATACAACATACTGTTGGGAATGGATTGGTTGTACAAGAATCACACCAAGGTAGATTGTTTTTTGAAGTAAATCGAGTGCCTTGATGAGAATGGAGAAAGAAAGGTACTACAAGGGAAGCTAAAGCCTACTTATGTGAGGTTGATCACAACCATGCAAGCTAAGAGAAGTAGTAAGAAGAGATGCATTTTATTTTCTATGTGAATTTCCATCAATGATAAATCCAACAACAGCATTGGCAGTGTCATGCCCTACTATTGTTACCCTTTTCCACACCCTATCATATTGTTTTTACCATAACCTATCATACTTTACCTATTCTTATATCCTGAAATCTCCCTATGTTAACTAAAATATGTTATTTTACAGTGGAGGTAAGAATAATTAGTCAAGGTTGTTTTCACATATCTTTGGTTAATTTAAGTAGGTGTTAAATGAATTTATATTTCTTGACTTATTAATTGACTGATTTATAGATGGGATTCTTAAATATAGGGATGGAACTTGAGTACATGGACAGGTCATCAAGGACCCAACACCCAATATGGATCAAGCAACCATTTTGTACTTAGTTCAGTACTTCATTCAATACTCTAATCCATTCAACACTCTATTCTATTCGATACTATACTCCAGGTTCGGTACCAGTCAACCAGTCAACTATTGGCATCTTGAAGATAAATTATCTTATTCGTGATCTTGGTGTTGGTTCTCTCAGTCCAAAGATAGCATCACAAACGAAACAATGCAGATACGATGAGGATGAAGTGATCTCGGGGATTTATCTTAGCTTAAATTAGTCCAGATCACATATGTATTTAATTTTTTCGGTCATTTTTTTGTAACCATTTTTCAATCCTGAACTCTTTAGAAAGGCCCAATGTTTGTAGGAGAGGTTACACATGCACACATGGAGTGGACCAGTGATAGAGGATTGAGATTAAACACCATTTGTCTGTATTTTTTTTAAGCATTGAAATTTATGGACTTATGTTTTATTGAAATTTTTAATATAATCGCATTGAATTTTATATATATTCATGGATTTATGTCTTTCTAATCCACAAGTTATTGATTTAAGTTAAACTTGTTCTAGGTTGTGGCAAGGGCCCACCACATACCTCATCCAAGTTCTGTAATGATTTTTGGTTAAGTAGAAGGTGTTTTTTGAATTCGTTTAGCAGAACTGTACTTAACATTTGTTTCCTTTTGTTGGTAATTCTCAGAATTTATGTACTTAGAATCGTTCTTGAATTTCGTTTGAAAGACCTTGTAGATTTGAAGGTTATGATAGTAGGATAGATGTTCATTGAGTCTTTTTTCAATTTTGTAAATAATCTTCATAAGTATTTTCTACAGTTATCAATTTATTTGGTTGATTTCAAGATTATGTAATACACTTCAGTTTAGGAAAAATGTATAAAGGATGAGTTCTTACAATTTTAAACAGAATTATTTGGTCCTAAGAGATTCCAGTTTTGAAACCATTATTTAAACTCCTAAGAGGACCTTTGAGGACCTCTGGCATCTCTTCCACTTTTCCACGGTACGTCCTCTGAAGACCCTGAATCTTTTATGTTTGAATTTGACATTCTTTGCGGGAGAGACAATTATTAGGATGATGCACATATACTTAAACTTTTTCATGCCGCCTTAAAAGATCAATCTCTAAGATGGTTCATAATTTTGGGAGAACATACTCTTTACTCATGGGATGATATGAAGTCTATTTTTCTTAAGAAATATCAGGATTACTATAAAAGCAGATATTTTAATGATATTTTCAGAATGCAACAGATGGAATATGAGAGTTTGGAAGAATATCTTGAAAGCTTTCTTTATAACTATCACTATCATAAATCCTGAATAGGTACTCTATATGAGAGAACCTTTAGTATTTTTTTTCTCAAACGATTAAGGGAAGAGTGAATTTAAACACTAAATCTCTTGAGTTCTAGTGATATCTATAGAAACCATTATGTTGAAATAGTTGAATTATCTAGATTTTATTCTAGAATTCAAGACAAGGTAGACAAGAGAATTTAGGACAACCCAAGGGATTATGTGTCTAGAAATTCTAAACCAGTGCAGGGTGGTGTCACTCGAACTGAACTGGGGAACCTATTGGAAAATTTTAAAACATACATCCTAAATACCATTAGTGATCAGTTGGATACTCAGAAAATTAAGAAAAAACAAGAGGAAGAGAAGGTTGTCTTGGTTATTTTCTGTCCTAAATGCAGATGAAAAAATATTGAGAGGGAAAGCCCCATTAATGTGAGGGAATTTTGTGGAATTTGTACCCATGAGCACCCCACTGACTAGTGTCTGTCCCTTACAGGATTTCAAGTTGTTTATAAAGGGGGGTGGGGGGTTGAAAGCGGTGAGCTTCCATAATCATCTAGGAAACCATCATGGAGGATTCCAAACAATAATAAATATCAATATCCTAACATGTATGGTTTTCCTCAATACCAACCATGGAACTCTTAACCATCCTACTCTCCACAACCCACATAGCCACCTCAAATTTCATCATGGAACCAAAGGTGGAGAGGGAACCCTTATGTAAAAACCTTTCATCCCCAAACCCATACGCCTTCATACCCTCAGTATCAACCACAATATCCACCCTACATTTCTTATGCATTGGATATGCCTCAAATACATCAAGGGTATAACTCACCGTACCCTCAACAAATTTCATTACCACTGCCACCTCCATTACCACATCCACAACCCTTACCCCTACCACAAAACACCAATCCATCTCTACAACAAATGGAGAAATCATTCAACCCTCCTCAACCAACATAATTTCATGCACAACTGATATCTAATCCCAATAATAGACCTCCTCAACCTATATAGAACATTGAACTGAACCATTTTCCCACTTATGTTATCACTTGTTTTCCTTTAAATGAAATTCATCTGAGATCTTGGAAAACATAAATAAATCAGCAGTATTTATCCAAGAGGAGGATTCCCATGTAGAATATGAAGATAAACTCAATGAAAAAATAGTAAATGAAAAAGAAAAGGAAGTAAAGGAACCACTGTAGATCTTAGAATAGAAGGAGCCTCCTTTTCCTAAAATATTGCTTGTAAATAAAAGTGAGACACCCATAGAATATGAATTGGATTCTGAGCTAATAATTGTTTGTCTAAATATCCCTTTGTTACAAGCCATTAGAGATATTCCTATTTATACTAATATTATTAGGGATATTTATATTAAAAACCTAGGAAGGAAGAGGAATAATAATAAGATCATCAAAGTAATTAACCAAATGTCAGAAATTATATCTGGAATACCACCGAAATACGATGACCCGGAGAACCCAGTAGTGACCATAGAAATCAATGGAACTTTTCTTTCTAACACTTTAGTAGATCTGGGGGCAACCATCAATGCAGTGAAAGTTGATAATATGACATTATTGCAATTAAAAGAGATAATACCCACACCCATTGTGTTGTAATTAGCAGATAAGTCCATCATTAAACCTATGGGGTCTTAGAAGATGTGGTGGTGACAATAGCTTCATGGGAATATCCAATTGATATTATAGTAATTTCTCCAAAAACTACTAAACCTGCACACCCAATAGTTCTAGGTCGACCTTGGCTGGCCACTGTTGATGTTGTTATTGGGTGCAGAAATGGGGAAATGACTATCTCTAATGGGTCACAAATTCAATGATTGAATATCTTTTCACCTTCCCAATTAGCTACTAAAGTGCCTCTTTGGTTGGAAAATCATTATGGGGAAGAATATTGCATGCTTCCTTTGTTGACTTTAGGACAATCAAGAGGGCTTCAAGAACAATCTGAAGAACATGTTTTGAAACAATTCTTACCTAATATAAATTGTATAAAATATCTTGTTTCTTTTAGTGGCCACCATCATGTTTTCAACAATGAATTTCAGGAAAAATTTTAACCTGTTGTGTTTGCATCATTTATCGAGCATCCTTAGAGGAAAACAGAGAATCAAGTGCCCAACCTATTGAAATCAGTGCTAGAAAAATGTTGTATGTGGGTACAGATTTAAGTACAAAACAAATATAGCAAGTAATGAACATGATCCAAAAATAGTTTGGGGAATTTTCTTGGGAATATGTCGATATGAAAGGAATACATCATGATACTTTCATACACCACATTTATACCAATGATCAAATTAGGCCTATAACACATCCACAAAGACGAGTGAATCCAACCCTCAAAGAAATTGTCAAAGATGAATTGCAAAAAATTTTGAGTGTGAATGTTATTTATCCCATCTCTGACAGTAAATGGATATCTCCCTTGGTTGTGTTTCCCAAGAAAATTGGGAAGTGGAGGACTTGCATTGACTATAGGGAGCTGAAAAAAGCCACCTTGAGGGACTATATTCCTCTACCTTTCATTGACCAGGTACTTGATTCTCTATTAGGGAAAAGGTATTTCTTCTTATTAGATGGGTAAAGCGGTTACAATCAAATCCAAATAGCCCCAGAAGACTAAGAGAAGATTACTTTACATGTCCATGGGGCACCTACGCATACAGACTTCTTCCATTTGGCTTGTGTAATGCCCCAACTACTTTTTAGAGCGTTTTTTTAGCTATTTTTATTGATCTTATACATGTCTGTGTGGAAGTCTACATGGATGACTTCACAATGTATGGAAATGATTCCTAGTAGGCTCTGGAAAACTTGGAAATTTTTTTGATTTGTTGTCAAGAAAATAATTTGGCCCTAAATAATGAGAAATGCAGAATGATGAAAACTGAGGGGATTGTTTTCGGTCGCCATGTGTCACAAACAAGGATAAAAGTTGAGCCTGCAAAAATTGAGGTAATTTTACACCTTTCAATATCAACATCGCAAAAGGAGGTTAGAAGTTTTTTAGGACATGTAGGGTATTATAGGATATTTTTTGAAAAAAATACTAAAATTTGTGCACCTATGTTTAAATTTCTCACTAAATATGCTTATTTTTTATGGGATATTGGTTGTTAAAATTATTTTCAGGTACTGAAAGACAAATTGGAAACTACTCCAGTGTTGAGAGGACCTAATTGGCCTCTCCCTTTTCACATTTGTAACAATGCATCAGATACAATCCTTAGAGTTGTGCTAGGAAAAAGGGCTAACCACATTCCTTATGTTGTTTATTTTGTTAGAAAAAATATCTCACCTGTAGAATTAAATTACACTGTTACTGAAAAATAATTACTATCAATAATCAATTCTATCAACAAATTTAGGCACTATATTATTGGTTACGAAATTTCCATCCATATTGATCACTCCCCTATTATATTCCTTATGACTAAACCAATTACTAATGGAATAATTACTAGATGGTTACTCTTACTTAAGGAATTTAATATTACTGTGGTTGACAGGCCCATACGAGATAATTCAGTTGCATATTTCTTGTACCGAATGAATGTTTCACAAAAAATGCTCTGATTCCAATACCTGATTATTTTCCTGATGAAAAATTGTTTTATATTTCAACACATACTCCTTGGTTTGTTGATGTGGCTAACTATTTGGTATTGGGCAATATGCCACAGAATCCGTCTACTCGAGAAAGACACAACATTGTGCAGTGGCGTGCCTATTATTCCTAGATAGAAGGATACATGTATCACACCGAACCTGATCTAATTATGAGGACGTGTGCACGAGAGGATGAAATGTATGATGTCTTGAGATATTTCCACAATGAACCCTGTCGTGGGAATTTTTTATACAAAAAATCATATTATAAAGTACTACATGTGGTTTATTATTGGCCCACTCTTTTCAAGGATGCCAAGAAGTTTGTCTTTGGCTGCGATGATTTCCAAAGAATGGGAAGGCTTGTTCAAAGTGATGAAATTCCTCTTCAAACTTAGATATCAATAACACCTTTTGAAAAATGGGCGTTAGATTTTTTGGGGCCTATTTCTCCTATGTAAAAGAAGAAAAGGTATATATTAGTTTGTACTATTTATGCAATGAAGTGGGTGGAAGACAAGGCTTTATATTCTACCACTCAAAATTTTGTTGTAGATTTCATTTTTGAAGATATCTTCACTCGGACCGATCAAGGGACACAATTTACCTCCAAATTAGTAAATGATATCACTGAACAATAGAAAATTAAGCACCAAAAATCTACCCCATACCACCCTCAGGAAAATGGATAGGTTGAGTCTACTAACAAAGTATTGGAGTCCATTCTTACTAAAATAGTTTAGCTACACCATGGGGATTGGGCTGATAGGTTGTCAGAATCATTATGGGTTTATCGAATAACATGGAGTAATGTGACAGGATATACTCCATATGAGTTAGTATATGGTAAGAAAGTGCTGCTCCCCATCTAGTTTCAGGTAAAAAAATTCCACATCGCTACTCAATTGGGATTGGATCAAAATGAAGCTAAAAAACAAAGAATACTTTAGCTGAATGAATGTGACGAAATAATACAAGATTCCTTCCAAACAACTAGGTTGGTATAGGACCAAAGAGCTTGGTGGCATGATAATTATATCAAGAAGAAAGTCTTCCAATGAAGAGATTGGGCATTATTGTACGATAACTAGTTTAAACACATCAAAGGGAAACTTTCTACAAGGTGGTTGGGACCCTATGAAGTGTAGGAATTTTTCGATAATGGATCAATCAGGATTAAAATCATTGACGATGATCAGACTTTATTTGTGGTAAATTACCACAAACTGAAAATCTACCACTTTTTTCTCTCCCAACAGGAATTTTTTTTCAAGATGTGATGTAGGATCCAGAAATGGAGTTGGTTCATAAGGAGGATCCAACTCCTATTGGTTCTTCAAATTAATTTATTCTTATAATTATATATATGTGTACATATCATAAATAAAATTGGGTTGATTTCTTCTTTCCTCCACAACTCACATAGAATAAAGAAGAAATTTGTCAAGGATAGGTTTATTCCTTTATCCGGACTTGAAAGATTATTTATGGAAAAGGACATCTTGAAGTTGACTGTGAACATTTAAGACTACCTAAAATTGAATGTTCTAAGAATTTAATGACCCATGCTCATTAATATTAATGGTATAATAGTATTTAGGGATCTTCCAAGGACATAATTATTATTTTCCAGGTTTGGAAGAATAATTACGGAAAATAAATCCCTGGAGTCTACTTAGGCTTTTCAGACTCTCTAAAATTGAATACCCTGAGCATTAGCTAATGCAAGCTCATTAAAATTTATGAGAAGAAAATATATAGGCTTCTATTGAGTACAAAATTATTCTTTCTTGGGATCAACATAATGATTACGGGAAAGAAGCCCCTTGGAGGCTTCTTTTGTGCATTTCAGATTCTTGAAAATTGAAATTCCCCAGGAAATGACCATTCCAGCCCTAGTCAAAATCCATGGAGTGGTAGCACCAACACTGTTCTACAAAAAACAATAGTCAAAATTCAGTTGCAATTGCCAAAGTTGATTTATATTAATTCTCAAGCTCATAAGGGAAGCCTTCTATTTATTTTGCCAATACAGTTACAATTGTTCACTATATTCCATGAATTGTTTAGATAATCTGTACTCAATTCGATACTTATTATAGGACTGAAAATTGGGTAATAAATATTTTTTATAGTATGGATATCATGTCGAATAATGTTAGATAACTTCAACTTTGGCTCAGTAGCATTGAATTAATGGAGGTAATAAATTACAATTTTTTGGTTCATTCATGATTAAATTAGGAGCCTTATATAATGAAAACAAAAAATGGCAAAGAAAAATAGCTAAGGATCAAGTTTTCCTCACCTGTATTATTTTTGAACTCTTGGATATCATTAAAAATTCAAATCAAGGTATGAATGAATTTTCATTTACTTAGATTAATTCAGAAAATGTGGATAATAGAAACTAATTGTGATCTTCCTCCATTTTTTTCAATTATATACATGTCCTTTCCATATGTCATTCAAATTCAATTAATGTTTGACCATCCTATCCAATCACTCGTTCCACTCATTCTTCTTCATGTGATACATGTATCTAGTACCTATTCCATCATTGCAAGTGACCAATCCATGACATGATTAAGAAATACATAGTTGCCCTTTTTGAATAAACCTCAGCATATTTGAAACCCTGAAACCAAGGAGTTTCCTGTCTCATTTTCTAAATCCAGTGGTTAGTTGACATGTGATTCCCTACAACTTCCTCCTCACTTTTGACATTGTTTCATCTTTTGAATGGGAGTTGATCGCTATGAACCCACATTCTCCCAATTCCGCGTTGGACTGAAATATGTAGTCTATAAGGGTCATTTTGAGGAGAAATGATGGATATTCTTCCTTAAAAAGTTTCGAGTTTATAACAACCAGGTTTCCATGGAATTTGTGTGGACCTTCAATGGAGAAGTCACAGAAATCCGGTATCTGATTATTAAGGTTACAGAAAAGTTAATAAGTAAGGAAATAGGGTTTCGATTGACTAGTGAAGTTACTTCAAAGGAGGGTTATTTGAATGGGACGATTGTACCAAGTTTCTTAAGCCCGCGTACAAAACCATCAACTGGTCGAAGGGAGTTTTGTGAAGATGTATAGAAGAGGAGTGGTGGCCACTTATCATAGCATTGCAAAGCTTCGTCACCTGCGAGGGAAGGTATGAATCAATATTTCTTTATCACATTAGGCTCCTCTTACATTTCACAGATGGGTGTGAGGTTAATTTTCCATTCTTCATTCATCAAAGTTTGTATAAAGTTTCTCGAGTCGTTCAGTCTACCATTAAAAATGTTGAAACTAGCCTATGCCATCATAGTATCATCAAAATGCTAATCGTTTATGAGTTGGGTCGGCATAAAAATTCATGGAAAGAGTTATTGATTGAAAATTTTCAAGGGGAGGAAAATAAAATCAAAGGTCACCAACAAATTATTAGCCCTCATACAAAGAAACTGGGTCAAGGGATCAAGACCCCTCCCGAGTTTGTTTCCCAATATGACCAGGGCCCTGATGGAACCCGTGTATCAGTGAAAACAGAGGGTATTTCGGTGAATACCCTGGAGAAACCTGGAGTTTCAAACCCTAGTTATTCTATCAAGAAACGAGCCCTAACCTCAAAGGGAAAAAAATGTAAATCAGAGAGTGAGAAGAAGAAGGAACATGTAAGCAAGGATGCAGCAATAGAAGAGAGAGAACTTGTAAGCAAGAATGCAACAACAAAAGACCCCAAACATAATAAGTGAAATAAGCCTCAGGTGGAGGTTACAAATCCAGTTGTCTCGTCGATAGAAGAATGGCTTGAAAATGATAACCCATATCCTAAGAAAGGGAAGAAGAAACTTGGTGAACCCTGGTATTGCACCAAGAGTGTTGCAACTACTAGAGGCTACTCTACTTTACTTTTACAACCCAGGGTTCGTACATAATTGGAGGTGATAGTGCTATATACACAACAAATGCATTCTACTTATGTCCTCCTCTTTTGAGTCCTACGAAAGGGTGCTATTTCTAGGGTTTCTGAGTGAAGTATGTCACACTTTAGAATTAGACCTAGAACTACAAGAGACTCAACATCATTATTATATCAACAGTAAAAGGATTATTCTAAAGAAAGAAGATACATCTAGCTATTTTTCAAAGAAAGAAATATACAATGTAGGCTATGGCAAGAAATAGAAGCAAACTAGGCAACATTCATGAAGTAAAGTGCTGAATTGAAATTGCAGAAATGAGACTAATATAATCACACATTGTTGGTCCAAATGGATAAAAACACTCTAACTACTTCATTATTTAACTATCATGCTTTAAATCATGCATCTAATCATGAAATAATTCTGCTTGTAAAAACATTGTTTTGTAGTAAGGAGGAGAAGGCGCTAAGGTGGCTTAGGAAGGTCTTGAACTCATGGATGTAGGGTTGAAGGTGTCTTGATGGTTATGTCAGGTCCAGATGAGGTTGATGATGGTTTATGGGCTGAAGGTAAGGTTAAATGGTGCTACTACAGGGTTTGCTACAGGTTTCCTGTAGTGCTACATGAAAGTCCTGAATTGCTACATGAAACAGGCCGAGGGAAATCCAAGGCAAAAAATGATGGAGAAAAGTGTAGGGGAGGTGGAATGAAGGTGTACTTGGATGGATTGAAGGTGGCCAATCCCTTTTCCAAGCTCATAACCACTTGCAAATATCGTCTTGCACTTCTTAGGTTGCTCACGGTGTGAAAGTGAAAATCTGAAAAACAAGGTTGAAGGAAATTTGGTTGATAGAAGGCTGACAAAAGGTGATAAATGAATCTAGGGGTGTTGGTGAAGTCCTCCTCTGTTGTGCTACTTGAACCTACAAGAAAACTACATGTTCATGCAACAAAAATTGGAAAATATATGATGAATAATATGGGAATGATGAGTTCAATTTGACAAGAAAACCTACTTAAGCATTCAAACAGAAATCTAACTCAATATTCTCAACATGTTCATGACACTACAACAACCTATATATTCTTTCCAAGAAATCATAGACAAAAGAGAAAATTTGGGCCTGTGGTGAATATTTACCCTCCTCGAGTTATAATGGAAGAGATGAGAGAGGGAAACTTTGACACATAACTTTTTGATTTTATATCTATGAAAGCCTACCTACAACAATGATAAAATGAAGAAAACTAAAAACAGTGAATTGAAATTTAAACAAAATAGCTAAAAATCATAAAGAAAACTAGCTACAATGGCAGAAAGATAAATATGAATACACAAGAGGGAGACTAAGGCCAATGGATTGGGCCCTAACCCACAATCCTAGTCCTCTGAAACTAAATCAGTGAAGGACAATCTGAATACTCATCTTATTGCAGCAAATAGTCTCATTAAATAATCATAAAAGTCTCAAAAACCTATTACAAGAGCTAAGAGTCTACTAGCTTCCATTATTTAACCTAAAGGGTAGCTACCAACAGCTTCCTAAAAAGTAGGTGATGTGTCCCCTTTGACTACAAGATAAGTGGAGCCTTGGTGCACTTGATCTCCCACTTGATTGGTTTCCTTTGATTTCAAGCTGTTGGAGGGAATCTCGAGGATCCATTGGTTTCCTTTGAGAGTTAAGGAGGTGGACAACCCTCCTAGAATCTCTCTGTGTTGTCTACTCCGAGATTTAATCGCAAAATCTTTAACAAAAGTGGAATATCTTCATGATTATCCTACATTTAAACCATATTAGGCATTCGAATTATGGAAAGCCTTAATCACCATATACACTAGAAACCTATGGCCATAATATAATTAAATGTGAGAAAGAGAGAGTAATAAGGCTAAAACGGTGACAATTAATCCATCCAGTTATACCTAATGATGAATCTCATCATCACCCCCCTACCAAATGATTTCTCATCCTCTGAGAAAATTAGTCCTCCTTCTCAATATCTTTCAGTGCTTTAGTTTCCCCTCTAACCTCCTAAGGAATAAGTGAAGGAGTTCCTTATGGAGGGTATAACACAACATTTTTTTCTGCCTCTTCCCATTTTTGTTTTCCTCCTCTCGGTCTTTCCCATCACCCAGTCCCAGCAACAAAGGTGGACTGAGTTTCAAGCCAATCCATTGTATCTTCATTGCTTGCATAGCCCTTTGGTATAGTGGTTCCCTTTCTATATCACTCCTCAATCTCTCCGGGGTGTGGTATTTCATGTTTTTGAGACTGAATGGGAGGCCATTCCATCTCCTTTGACTGGCTAGTATACATTCATCTCCCAACAACCTAGAAACATCATCAAAGTGGGAAATGGATTGTGCTTGCGTGTTGAGGTACTTGTACGCAAGTGCATCATCCTTTTCTATGTTGAGATGGTTGTTGATGACTCCCCTAGGACTGAATAGTTCTTCCCTAATGTGTAGAGGCTCTCTATTTTCTCTCCTCATTACCCTCCTTAATTCTTGTGCTCTTGCTTCCTCATTAACCATCCAAGAGGTTAATGCCACCGACTGCATGTCTCCCATTCTAGGGTTAGGGTCCCAAATGTTCAAGTCTGTCAACACAAGATTGTGCATGTAGAATTATGCCATCTTTTCCTTGTCTGACATGCTTGACTGGTTGTAAAAGTCAATTAATTGTCTGCAGTTCTGAAAAGGTAAGGACCCATGAGAGTCTAGTGTCTTGATTTGAAATTGGAGCCACTGTTCTTTGAGGTAGACTGCATAGGAGTCTGATGGGTATCTGTTTTGAATGGCCTCCATGAAAAAATCTGTCATGGTGGCCATTTGTTTGTATTTTTGCTGAAGTTGATCTTGAAATCTTGCATTCTCTTCCTAGGCTTCCTAAAGTTTCTCTTTAAACATGGATTATCTGAGCCTAACATAAAAAAAATCCCTTCCTAACTCAATGGCTTCCTCCATGATCCCTATGTCATGCACACCTTTTATTGTAGCAATTTTCATCCAATGATGAGTGCGTGCTATTTATTGTTCTAACTCATAAAATAAAGGTACTGCAAAATTCTAAGGAATCAATATACCCTCTTGAATAAATATATAGTAGGAGCTGATATTTGACTGAGGGCTAGGGTGTTACACTATTGATATATCTTTGGGGACAGGTTTTGGGGAGGTAGACGCCTCCTTTTCATCTTTATCTTCCTCCCCTTTGGCATATTTCCCTTCATCTTGTGCTTTTTCCTCAAATTCTTGGGCCTCTTTCCCACCCCTGGGTGTCTTTTCTCCCTCATCCAAGGATTCCTTCTCTGATTCTAGACCTACTGGAGTTTCCTGTAGCAAAGACATATATTCCTATAGAAAACTCTATTTTCCCTGTGGAAAACCCTCTCTTGCTTGTTTTTCCATATTTTCTATCTTTTGAGGGTCTGTGGGGGTTGGTATATGTGTAGGGAATGCTAACCTTGATGAATTTATTCTTATGTAGGTCATAGGGGTCCTCACAGGTGAGGTGACCTCTTGAACCTTTCCTTCTTCTAACCTTATTTCATCATCCTGTTTGGGAGACTCCTCAATGGTAATAGGGATTTTAGTTGGAGTCTGTGTTTTCCCCTGCCTTACCCTTTCACTCTTCCTTGTCTTGAAGTACATCGGTGTTTGTCTCTTCCTCTTTGATTTCACTGGTGTGCTCAAAGTGGTTAGGGTAGAAGCCACTTCCTTCTCTGTTATCTCAGGTGATATGTTGTTTTTTTTAGGAGAGGTATCAGTGCCTAGCATAGGGTCCAATATTTCCTTCTCCTCTGTCTTCTCTTCCTTCTTCCCCTCAGTCTATTCCTTCTTTGTTTCATCTTCCTCTTTTTATTTTTATTTCCATTTCTATAATTCTAATATTTATGTGTTTTTTGTTTCAACCTCCATCTCTTCTTCTTCCTCCTCATCTTCCCTTCCGTCTTTCCGCCGCCTCTTCTTCTTATTCTTTTGTTTCCGACTGACTGATTAGAGGCAGATTTGTTTCCAGTTTGGGTGGCTATGAAGGATTTCTTATCCATGTCTATGAATGAGGACCAAGATAGAGGGAGGTTTAATCTACTTAGAGCATCACTCACTATCATTTTGATGAGGCCATGATGAGACAAATGCTGGTACTTCCTTTCCCTCACCAATTTTCTCATATATGTTATTAAGTTCAAGAGGAAATGAGGGATGCTAAGTATTTGTTCTAGATGGATTTCTCCTTGGAATCTAAGTTCATTCAACAACCTGAAATGTTATCCATTGGCTACACTAAACCTGAGCTCACAAGAAATGAATTTCATGATGTGGAAGGCTACTTCATCCCAGGGGTATGGAAGGATTTCTCTCCTCACTCCATTATTGTCCTCAATGAAGTCTTCTCCTGGCATAAGGAAGTTTTTTGTGGTTTCATTGTTGGGCATCATGTATTCCTTAGTCCACTTGACTCCTAAGGGAAAAGTGGTGATTCTAATGATTAGTTCAAGTGAAAGTGTGATATCTAGGCCTCTAACCATAGTGGTGTCTCACTCCTCTAAGTGTGATTGCAGAGCCACTTCAAATTCTTGAGCCATATCCTCATCAAAACCCTTGAGAAACTTGAAGAAACCTAGCCACCAGTGGTTCCTGAAAATCTCCATTACTTGAGGGTGTAGTATTATTCTTTTGATGTTAGTGGGCTCCCTTATGTTAAATCCCCCTCTCATTTTGTGGCTGTGATAGGAAGGTGGTAGAATGGTTTTTGTTTGAGAGTTACTTGTGAAGATATTCCTTGGAGATTATGGTCCCAAAAAAACTCAGATTTCACCATTTAATTTCCAATTTATGATTGATTGTGTATAAATTTCATGGAGAAATTGCAATTATGGAGGGGGGAAACCACTTACCTTTTTACTCTGGTGTATTTTTTTGTTAATGGTGGTCTTAGGAGGTAATAACACCCAAGAGTGTCTCTGCTTTTCTCTTCTTATCCCTGCTGATCTTCCTGTGAATTTTCCTATAACACTTCACTGTTTCCTGTAGCGCGGTGGTGCATGCAAGCTTGGACTCGATGATTTTCTCTTCGATGGCTCCTATGAATGCTCTTGCTCCTACTTATCTCTAAATTCTAAATAGAGTGGGAATAATGAGGCAAAACTTACCTTTATGGCCTCTTAACCGAATTTGGAGTGGAGTGCTGACTTGAACTGGGCACGAGTCTTCCTTTTTGGGATTGTTGGTCCCACTCCAATTAATCATTGCCCCTGCCTCAGAATCACCTCCTTATCCTTTTTTACTCTCCCTTGATTGATTTGAATTTCCCATGTTGCATGTACACTCAAATTTTCATCCACTTTAACTCTACGAGGGTGGACAAGTTAACTGGCCACATTTTTTCCTTTTTAGTCTCTAAATCTTGACATTAAATCATTTTGATCAATATGAGTGCATAATGAGAGGTGAAGGAACATTAAATCAACTTCCTGTAGTAGTCTTCTTTCTGCTTCTTGGGGCTCCAGATTGCTTGAAGATGAAGGGAAATGGTTTATGGAGGTTAGGGATGGAGTGATGGAATGAGTGGAGTGACGAAGAGGTAAGAGGAGAGGTCTCATGCCAAGAGATAGATGATCTAGTTGCTAGTGGCGCAACATAGGGTTTAGAGAGTGAATCCTTGTGCATGGAGTGAAGTGAGGGTTGGGAGTAGTAGGTATAGGAAAAAAATTTTATCTTGCTCTTTTTGAAGTTTATAAACCTTTGAGAGAGCTAATTTCCATGTAAATAAGTTTCATGTAGCATTTACAGGGTTTCCTCAAGTGCTACAGGAATCCTGTAGCTGCTAGGAATTTCTTATAGCAATTACAGTCAGGAGTGAAAATGGAGTTTTTTGCCTACTTGAAAGGTGAAATGAGTGAATGGGTGCATGTTGGATTTTTCCATGGAGTGTGTAAGTAGAGGAGAGAGAAGAGAGGAAGAAACTTCTCCCTTGGATCTAAAAACTCCTTTGATCAACAACCTGCAAAATAAAACAAGTGAGTACACATGTATCATTTTATTTTTTTATTTTTGTTTATTTTCTCTTTTTTTCTCTCTCTTTTTTTTTTTGAAGGCAGGTGGGCTGCCCCCACAGAGGTTTTCAACCCACAAGCCTGCCTTGGGCGCCTCAAGGAGGTTTTCACCTAAGGATATTTTATTCTTTGTTTCTTTTTTTTACTCCAGGATTTCCTCATGGAGGTTTTCAACCCTGGAGTTGACCTTGGGTCCCTCAGAGAGGTTTTCACCCATGCCTCTTTATTTTTCTTTTCTTTGTTTTTCTTGGAGGGGGAGGTGCTGGAAAATATGGAGTTTCCAATGACAGACACCTCCCTATTTATTGAATTTATAAACTTAGCCCTAGACATGGGATTTTTGTAAAATTTGAGCCTATAACCATTGACAAGCAGGGGAATCCCCTCCTCATATATGGTCTTGATCTAAACTGCACCATTATCATAGCATTTTTCCAATTTGTAAGGTCCCAACCATATTGTCATTAATTTTCCTTTGAAATCCTTGAACCTTGGGTCATACAACAACACCAAATCTCCTTCTTTAAAGGTCTTATCCTTAATATGATTTCCATGCGAGGAATTCCTTTGCAGCTGAATCACTTCTATGTGAAGGAGTGCCTGCATCCTGAACTCATCCAAGCCATTTAATTGTAGAAACCTTTATTTTTGGGAATTTGTGATATCCAGGTCTAATTTAGCTTCCATCCTCAAGGTGTTGAACTCAAACTCAATTGAAAGAAGAGCTTTCTTCCCATAGACCAAGTCATAAGGAGTGAACCCTCTTGTTGCCTTCCAAGTGGTATTGTAGGCCCAAGTGGCCTCTACAATATGCCTGTCCAATATTTTATTTTTATTCTCACAGCCTTGGTGACGATATTCCCTAAGGCTTTGTTGGTCACTTCCACTTGGCCATTTTCTTGAGGATGGTAGGCAGTGGAATTCTTATGCTTTATATTGTGCCTCCTTAGAATATTTTCAATGAGATGAGATGTGAATTGAGCCCCCTGATAAATGACTACCTCTCTAAGGTATCCAAACTTGTAAAACACATTCCCTCTCATAAATTATGCTACCTTCTCCTCAGTTGCTACCTTTACAACCTTTGTTTCAACCCACTTTGTTAGGTAGTCAGTGCATACTATGATATACTTCTTTTGCCCAGATGGTGGATCAATTGGTCTAATGAATTCCATGCCCCATCCAAATGGCCTCACATAATGCCTGACTGGCTGCCATGTAATCTACCTTTACTGAACTGAGTGAAACTGATCTATGTTTCCTATTGTACCAAGAAATTTTTGTTGATCCTATGTTGATGATGCCCCCTAATGTGATCTTCCTATCGGATGGACTCTCTGCCCAATCTGCATTAGTGAAGCTTTGAAGCTTCACTCCCTCTGTTTGTTTATACCATAGCCCATACTCTATAGTGCTTCTGAGGTATCTCAACACATGCTTTCCTGCCTTTCAAAATATCTTGGTAGGATTACCCATAGCTTGAGTAAGTTGGTTAACTGCATAGCATATGTTTAATCGTGTGTTAACCAAATACATGAGTGAACCCACAAGATGCTTGTAAAAACTTGCATCTACTACCTCGCCTGAAATATCATCCTCCTTCCTATAGTTTCATGCTAAAGGAGTCTCCATGGGTTTTCTTCCCTCCATGTGGAACTTCCTAAGGATCTTGTTCACATAATTTCCCTGAGATACAAATAGATCCCCATCTCTTTTCCATACTTCCAATCCCAGGAAATAATGCAAGGGCACCATGTCCTTCATTGCAAATTCTCTTGCAAGATCCTCTTTGCAAGACTTGATGAGCTTCTCCTCACCTGTTAGTATCAGATCATTGACATAAAGTACAATAATCAAAAGCTTACCTTCTACCATAATGTGATAAAGTTTCACATATTATTCACTCTTGGTGAAGCCCAGCCCGGTAAAATAATTTTTGATCCTGGTGTACCAAGCATGAGGTGATTACTTTAGCCCATACAGTGCTCTCTTGAGTCTGCACAAATGTGACTCCCTTTGAAAGGTCTCAAAACATTTTGGCTACTCAATGTGCACCTCTTCCTCAATCACACCATTGAGGAAGGTTGTCTTTACATCCATATGATGTATTTTCCATCCCATCTGCGCTGAGAGTGCAAGGATGGATCTGATTGATGAGTAACTTGCGGCTGGTGCAAAATTATCATCATAATTAATCCCCTCCACCTGGTAGAACCCTATGGCCACAAACCCAACCTTGTGCTTCTCCACACTCCCATCTGTTGGCTGCTTCACCTTGTAGATCCACCTAGATCCTACAACTAAATTCCCCTCTGGTCTTGGGAAAACTTCCCATGATTTTTTTTCTGATAACGGAGTCATACTCCTCAACCATGGCATCAACCCAAATTGTTTGTTGCATTTCTTCCTAAAAATAGGATGGTTCTATCTCTACACCCTCGCTGATAAGAACCATGTATCTAGTGTAACACTCTGGGGACCTTCTCTACTTGCGTTGTGATGTGGGTGCTTCAACATTCTCTCTTGCATCTAGAAAAAACATGTCAGCCTCTCTGGTGCACTTCCTTCCATCTCGATATGTCTTTGCATGAGTGGGTGTTTCCACTCTCTGCACCTCTTCTTGTGGTTTCTCCACATCTTGAGGTTCTTCTTTTGGAACCAAGAGATCCTCAACTGCATGAAAATGAATCTCCTTCTCAAGGGTAATTTACATGGCTTTCTCTTTATTCAATTTCACATCTCTTCTGACCATTGTCATCTTGTGTGTTGGTAAGTACACCCGATAGTTATGAGGTGTAACATTGTACCTCACAAATATCCCCAACTCAATTGTTGGCTCTAGAGTGTTTCTTGAAACTTTTGTCACATGGAAATAAACTGATGAACCAAAATTTTTAAAATGTGACACATATAATCTCTTACTTGAAAATTTTTCCTTTGGTGTACTCATCCCAAGTATCCGATGAGGACTTTTTTTCTACATAAATATCGTTGTATTGCATGCTTCTGCCCACAGATGCAACGGTAGGCCCTAATCATGCAATGTAGCTCATGTTGCTCCCACAATAGTTTTTTTCTTCATTTATGCAACTCCATTCTATTGTGGGCTATGAGGTGCTATCAATTCTCTTCGAATTCCTTCTAAAGCACAAAACTTCTAGAATTCATTAGAGACAAATTATAAACCATTTTCACTCCTCAAAGCATTCACCTTCTTCCCTATATCTTTCTCGAAAAGTACCTTGAACTCACAAAACTTGGAGAATATCTTATATTTCTTCTACATGAAGAAAATACAACAATTGCATGAAAAATCATCTACGAAAATCACATAATACATATGTCTTGTTGTGGAATTTGTCAAGAACGATCCACACACGTCTAAGTGAACTCTCTCAAGGGTTACCTTTGCTCATATTTCCTTCTTGTGAAAGGTGGCTTTGGTATACTTCCCCAATGTGCACCCTTTTCATGTATCTCTCTATGCAAGTGCACCCTTTGGAAGTTGTTTAGAAATTGTTGCATGATCTTCAAAGCACCATGATGTAGATGGCCCAATTTCCTGTGCCATAAGTCACCGATGTCTCGACTCTCTACCTTCTATTTTTTTGTTCTCATGGCAACATCGTCTTCTACATCCAATTTTTAGAGGTTCTTTACTCGAACCCAAAACATTTTGATCTGTCACGTGGCTTTGTGACGAAGGAATGCCTTTCCTTCACTAAATATCACATCATAGCCACATGCTTCCAATATAGCAACAAAAACCAAATTATTATTTAAACCATTAACATACATGACATATTTTAATATGAGAGGAGTAATTGACTCCCTTTGAAAGGTAATTGTACCTACACCGGTAGTGCTATACCTCCCATCATCTCCCATCTTGATGTGCATCTAGAGATCCTTCTCCTCCAAGATACTAAAGAATTATTTGTTGTCGATCATATGGAACGACGAACTCATCTTCATCAAGTTGTTGCCCTCTAAGAACAATATCTATGGTACAAATCGGGTAGGGTGTAGCGTTGTATACTTCATCTTCTTCTTCTTCACCCTCCAACCATAAAGGTAGATCATGGTAAATGAAAGGTTGGGCTGGAGGATATAATACCAGTTGTTTAGACAAGGGCACATTCTTGATAGTCATGTTTTCGGCCTGACAGTTGATATAAGCATTGGTAGTGGCTAACCAAGGTCTCCCTAAAATGAGAGGATACCCATTAAACTCTGTTTTTAGCTGGAGAACCATGAAATATGTAGGGTACTCCTAAGAGTCAATTCAAACCATAAAATTTTCAACAATTCCTTTCGGAGCTACTATGGAAAGATATGCAAGTTGCATAACCATTGTGGTTTTCCTCAAAGTCCCTTGGAGATTTAGATTAATATTCATAGTTTCCTTGGTCATTACATTGATGGCAGCCCCGAGATCTATCAGAGTAATGGGCACTATGACACAATCTATGTGCACATCTACAACTGGACTAATAGGATCTAGGTACTTCGATAAGATCACCCTTCCCAACATTAATTCATACAGTTGGCATACTACATTGATGGTGGGGGTATTTTCTTCTTTATCCCAGGATTCTCAAATTACTTTTCTTTGATGAGCCTATTGTAAATAGGGACATCCTTAATGACTTGGAGAAGGGGTATTTTTAAGCACAAATTTTTCAGTTCTCCCATAAGTTCAGTTTCTTCTAGTGTATGCTAACTAGAGTGAATCAAGCACTCAGAAAAAGGAGGTTTTTGGATCTGAGTGTGATTTTATTCCTCTTCCTCCTCAATCTCTGCAGGTGGATATAGAGGACGGTTGTCCGAGATTACTCTTCCCGGCCTGAGATTAATCTCCTGTATCTCCACAACATAAGCTGGATAGGATGTCTCCCCACTGTAAACCTGTTGTTCTTGCTTGTTTTTCGGGTTTAGATTGGGCTGTGCAGGCATCTAAGGAATATTGGGTTGAGTAGAATGAGTGAGTTGAGGTTGAGGTTGGGGTGGCGGCAGTAGAGCAGGTGGTTGATTATGTTGAGGCCTCCACCCTTGTGATGGGTTGCTCCACTGAGGTGGTTGAGGACCATACCACTGAAATGGTTGATTTACTAGCTGAGGATGATATGGAGGGTGCTAAGGCCAAGTAGGAGGTGTAGGCCATGATGGAGGAGTGGAGGTGTGCCAATACTGCGTTGGTGCACGTTGATTTTTATGATAATAGGAGTAAGGTGCACATTGCATACCCTACCGATACGACTGAGGGCCTTGAGGCCTTCTCTGATTGATGAAACATAGTTTCTCTGGTCCTACCTCCCCACCTTGATATACAACTTTGAGTCCAGGTAAGGAGGGACACTTATCTGTGCCATGATTCTCCTCACAGACTAAGAAAACCTCTATGACATTCAATGGACATTCATTCTGAGGGTGTTTTCTAGTACATCTAGGGCAGAATATAGCCAAGGCTCTTTCTTCTTTCTCTTGATCTGCATTGTGTCCATTTTCAAATAAAAGGTGTGGAACATCTCACTCTTGAAGTTCTCCAACATATTTCCAATCTCATGCTTGATGGAGGTGGAAGAGGAAGTGGTATTGGTAAGACTTTGGCTAGCTTTATCTTTCTTCCTAGCTACCCTAGAATGGTTCCTGAAGACAATTTTGATGTTCTCAAAAGGAAGCTAGTAGATATATCATCCTGATAACATATTGATGGTTTCTATCACCTCCTCCTTGATCCCTTAGAGAATTACAAGTTTATGTGATCCATGATCAAGGATGGAGTTAGATCTTTTGTAACTTAACTGGAATAGTACTCATAATATTCTAGGGATTCATGAGGCCCTAGAGTCATCCTAAATATTTCCTCTTTAGTTTCTTTGGATGTACAATAGTCCTTGTACTTGTTGTTGAAGGCCTTTTTCATCTGTGCCCAGGTAGTGATGATTTCGCCAGGAAAACCCATAAACCAGAGCAAGGTTGCATCCTTGAGGGTAGATGGGAATAACTTCAAATTTTGATCATCTCGGGCATAGTCATAGGTCCTACAGATAACAACAAATTCAAACATGAAGGTGTCAGGGTCCTCAAACGTAATTCCATGGAAATGTGGAAGGGATGAGGGGTTGTTGTTCTTCATCTTAGTTTCCCCATCTGTCTCTCTAATGGGAAAGACTCCTTGGGTTCCACTCTCAGCCATGGCTTGGATTGGAGAATCAGGTTCCTTTGGTGAAACAAGTTCTTCTTCTTCTCTAACAGGTTCTTCAAAATTTTCAAAAGGTTGACCTATGGTGTGTTCAACCTCATAGTTGTTGAAGAAGAGTGAAGGGTGACTGTGTGGGGATGTGGGGGTTTTTGGTAAAAAAATTCCTTGATTATTCCTACTCCTACGAAACATCAAAATCATTTTTTTTTGTATTTTTCAATATTTTTGAAACTGCATGTAAAAGAAAACCAGAAAAGAATGCTAAAATAGAATCAAAGCATTTACTTAGACACCTCCCTGGCAACGATGTCAAAAAGTGGTGAACCCTGGTATTGCACCAAGAGTGATGAAACTCCTAGAGGTTACTCTACTTTAATTTATCAACCTGGGGCTCGTACAAACTTGGAGGTGACAATGCTATATACACAATAGATGCATTCTACTAATGTCATCCTCTTCTGAGTCCTACGAAAGGGTGTTATTTTTAGGGTTTCTGAGAGAAGTCTGTCACACTTTGGAATTAGAACTAGAAATACAAGAGGCTCAAAACCATTACTCTATCAACAGTAAAATGAATATTCTAAAGCAAGAAGATACATCTAGCTATTTTACAAAGAAAGTAATCTACAATGTAGGCTATGGCAAGAAATAGAAGCAAACTAGGCAACATTCATGAAGTCAAGTGCTGAATTGAAATTGCGTAAAGGAAACTAATTTAATCACACATTTCTAGGCCAAATGGCTAAACACACTATAACTATTTCATGCTTTAACTATCAACCTTTTAATAATGCATCTAATCATGACCTAATTATGTTTGTAAATGAATGTTTTTGCAGTAAGGAGGAGAAGGCGCTAAGGTGGCTTAGGAAGGTCTTAAACTCATGGATGTAGGGTTGAAGGTGTATTGATGGTTATGGCAGGTCCAAATGAGGTTGATGATGGTTTCTAGGCTGAAGGTGAGGCTAAATGGTGCTACTACAAGGTCTGCTAAAGGCTTCTTGTAATTCTACATGAAAGTCCTAAATTGCTACAGGAAACACGTCGAGGGAAATCCAAGGCCAAAAATGATGGATAAAAGTGTAGGGGAGGTGGAACGAAGGTGTACTTGGATGGATGGAAGGTGTCCAACCCCTTGGCCAAGCTTAAAACCTCTTACAAAGCTCGTCTTTAACTTCTAGGGTTGCTCACAGTGTGGAGGTGAAAATCTCAAAAACAAGGTTGAAGGAGATTTGGTTGAAAGAAGGCTGATGAAAGGTGAGAAATGAAGCTAGGGGTGTTGGTGAATTCCTCCTCTGTTGTTCCACTTAACCTACAAGAAAACTACTTTTTCATGCAACAAACTTTGGCAAATATATGATGAAAAATGGAAAACATGAGTTGAAATTGACAAGAAAACCTACTTAAGCATTCAAACAGAAATCTAACTCAATATTGTTAACATGTTCATGAAACCACAAAAACCTATATATTCTTTCCAATAAATCATAAACTAAAGAGAAAATGTGGGCCTGTGGTGATGATCTACCCTCCTCAAGCTCCAATGGAAGAGATGAGAGAGGGAGGCTTTCACACACAACTTTCTGAGTTTATATGCTATTGTACCAAGATCTATGCAAGCCTACCTATAGCAAGGATAAAATGAAGCAAACTAAAAACAGTAAATTGAAATGTAAACAAACTAGCTAAAACTCATAAAGAAAACTAGCTACGATGGAAAAAAGATAAATATGAATACACAAGAGAGAGACTAAGGCCAATGGATTGGGCCCTAACCCACAAGCCTATTCCTCTGAAACTAAATCAATGAAGGACAATCTGAATACTCATCTTATTGCAGAAAATAGTCTCAATACATATTCATAAAATTCTCCAAACCTATTAAAAGAGCTAAGAGTCTACTAGATTCCTTCAAAGTTTGAATCCTAATGATATCTTACTTTTCCCTATTTGACCTAAAGGGTAGCTACCAACAAATGCCTAAAAAGTAGGTGATGTGTCCCCTTTGACTGCAACATAAGTGGAGATTTGGTGCACTTGAACTCCCACTTTCTTAGCTGCCTTTGATTCCAAGTTGTTGAAGGGAATATCGAGGATCCCTTAGCTACCTTTGGGAGTTAAGGAGTTGGAAAACCCTCCTAGAATATCTCCTTACTTTCTACTCCGAGATTTAATTGCAAAATATTCAACAAAAGTGGAATATCTTCGTGATTATGCTGCATTTAAACCATATTAGGCATTCGAAGTATGACAAGCATTAATCACCGTCTACACTAGCAACATATGACCGTAATATAATTAAACATGAGAAATAGAGACTAATAAGGCAAAAAAGGTGACAATTAATCCCACCAATTATACCTAATGATGGAACTCATCAAAACTCTTTCGAGAAAAGGAAGAAGTGGTATCGGCACCAAATTCGCCACCACGGGAAACCCATAAAGTATATGAGATTATGACAGCTCCACACAGTTGGTGGCACACTAGGAGCATGACTAGACATCGATATCCACCTTCCGGTATTCAAACCCTTGAACTCGTCACCATTTTGTCTTCTCCAGAACAGGAAGTGAAAAGCCCCTATCGAGTATTCAAAGAAACAAAGAAAGTATAATATATTTCGCCCAAGGAAGACAGACCGATTAACAACTTCTAGGATCTTTTACATATTTCTCCACATCATGACCAATTTGAAACAAAACCTGCAATAGGGAAACAGGCAGCTAAAACTATGGTAAGCCAAACACACAAAAGATCAACTCAGAAAGGGAGCAGTTCGCAGAAGCAAACCATGCCTCCTAAGGATACCTCGACTTACAGAGAGGAAGACTTGCAATTTAAAATAGCCAAGTTATAGAAGAAAAATGAGAAACTTAGAGAGAGCTTTCATAAGTAAAAAAACGTTGTTTCGTTATGTACAGTCGGTTAATCAGGCATATCGAAACTAGGATCTGGCTCTCATTTCTAAGAATGATGCGCAGATCCCGAAGAATAAGAAGTTAATTATTTCAAGCAGGAAAATGAAACCCATAAAAATATCGAAGGCCCAAGGGAATGAGCCCTGAAGTTTTCTGCAGCAATTAGTGCAAAAGATCCATGGTTCAAAAGTCCTAGTTAGTGCTATTAACTGGCTGTGGATAGCCCAATTTTGATGACTGGTCAATTTTGAAAGGAGCAGTTGCATGAGGACATGCATTCCATCTGGCATGGAGGGTTGTTGGGCCCTACTATTGTTACCCTTTTCCACACCCTATCCCACTGTTTTTACCATCACCTATCCTACATTACCTATTTTTGTATCCTGAAACCTCCCAATGTTGACTAAACTATGTTATTTTATAGTGGAGGTAACAATCATTAATCAATGTTGTTTTCACATATCTTTGGTTAATTTAAGTAGTTGTTAAATGAATTTATATTTCTTGACTTATTAGTTGATTTATTTATAGATGAGATTCTTAAATATAGCGGTGGAACTTGAGTACATGGGTAGGTCATCAAGGATTCGACACCTAGTGCAACAGATATATCAAGAAACCATTTTGTACTCAGTTGAGTACTCCATTCGATACTCTACCCCATTGATCACTCTACTCTATTCGGTACTCTAATCTAGGTTCAGTGCCAGTTAACTTTCGACATCCCGAAGATAGCTTCTCTTGTTCGTGATCTTGGTGTTGGTTATCTCAGCCCATAAATAGCATCACAAATGAAACAATGCAGATACAATGGGGATGAAGTGATCCTGGGGATTTAGCTTAGCTTAAATTAGTCCAAATCACATATGTATTTTCTTTTCTTGGTCATTTTTTTGTAACCATTTTTCAGGCCTGAACTATTTAAAAATGTCCAGTGTTTGTATGAGAGGTTACACATGTGCACATAGAGTGGACCAGTGACGAGAATATTGATATTAAACACCAATTGACTCTATTTTGTTTTAAGTATTGAAACTTCTGGACTTATGTTTTATTGAAAGTTTTAATATAATTGTCTTGACTTTTATATATATTTGTGGATTTATGTCTTCCTAATCCATAAGTTATTGAGTTAAGTTAAACTTGTTTCGGGTCATGGAAACATACCACCACAGACCTCGTCCAAGTTCTGTAATGATTTTTGGTTAAGTAGAAGGTGTGTTTCGAATTCCTTTAGCAAAAATGTACTTAATGTTTGTTTCATTTTGTTTGTAATCGTCATAATCTATGTACTTATAATCGTACTTGAATTTTCCTTGAAATATCCTGTAGATATGAAGGTTATGATAGCAGGATAGATGTCCATTGAGTCTTTTTTCAAGTTTCTAAATCTTCTTCATAAGTATTTTCTGCAGTTAATGATTTCTTTAGTTTCTTTCAAGATTTTGTAATACGCTTCAGTTTAGGACAGATTTTTGATGGATGAGTTCTTACAGTTTTAAATCGAATCCTCTGTTCTAAATGGAATGACTTGATTATGCATGGATCTATATATTTTTAGAAAAATACTCTGATAGATGATGTTTAGGATTGTTTGTGAGATTTTATTAGGAAAAACGTGTCATTTATTTCATCGAGAAACAATGTGTTAATTATTTAATGAAACAATGTGTCATCCATTTGATTTCATAGCTAATTTTGAGTTAGATTTACCGATTTAGAATCATAAAGTTATTTGCTTCCTTACTCAGGTAGTTAGGAGATTGTGTGTCATTTGATTATTCATTTAATTTCAAATTAGAAAATCCATGTGTTATTTTCTCAATTTCTTGGTTAATTTCAATTCGATTTGTTAAAAAGGAAATAGTATGAATGTTTTTTCAATAACACTATTGAGTTTATTTTTCTATTTCTAACACCCTGGGGTTAGTTTTGTATAGTGATTTCTGAGTGGAATGAATTTTTAAATGGGATTGAAAATATGGTTTGTGATGATTGTTAATTTTGTCTCTGAAATAATATTTAGCCAGTTGCACTATAACTGAGGAAAAATGAGTAATTTGGATTAGATTAAATTGAGGAGTGTAATAGGTTTCTTCACTTCAACAAATTTCAGTATGACCATTTTAATTTAGGAACAAAGTTTGGTTAATATGCACTTAATTTCGTTCTAAGTCAGCATAATATAAATTTATATCTGAACCATAATGCCTTGTAACTCAAAGCTTACGAACTCTGGTTGAGAATTTTAAATTTAGGGAATTTAATGACATATAAAAACCATAACAAAGAGTAATGAAGATGACATCTTAACCAAATACCCCATCCTAAAGCAGTTCTAATATGTCTTTCTAGAGGAAATAACTGGCTTACCTCCTCATGGAGAGGTCGATTTCTCTATTGAATTGATTCTTGGAGAAGCTGTAACATCGAAGGCACAATATTGAATGAGTATTACAAACTTGTTTGAGCTAAAGCTATAGCTCAAGGAAATGCTTGACAAGGGCTATATAAGGTCAAGTGTGCCCCCATGGGGAGCTCCAATGTTATTTGTGAATAAAAAGGATGCCACACTCAGGTTATGTATCGACTATTGGCAACTAAACAAGATGACCATCAGGAACCAATACCCTTTGCCAAGGATTAGTGACATGTTTAATCAATTAAGAGGAGCAGATGTCCTTTCGAAGGTCGATTTGAGGTTAGGGTATCATCAAGTATGCTTAAAGGAGGATGATATCCAAAAGACATTCTTTCAAACGAGGTGTGGGAATTATGAATTTGTAGTGGTAGCCTTTAGGCTTACTAATGCCCCTGCCACCTTCATGTGTTTAATGAACAATGTGTGATGTCCTTACTTGAACAAATTTGTGGCTGTTCATTAATGATACCCTGGTATATTCAATGACTTAAGAAGTGCATGAACAACATCTAGCTACAGTGTTGCAACTACTGAGGTAACACAAGCTTTATGAAAATCTCAGCAAGTGTGATTTCTTCAATCACCAATGCACTATTTGGGACACATTGTCTCCAAGAAGGGAGTAGTAGTTGATCCTGAAAATAAAAAGGCCATAATGGAGTGTCCAACACCGAAGAATGTGAATGAGATTAAAGCATTCATAAGGTTGGCAGGCTATTACAGAAGGTTTATCAAAAAATTCTCCAAGATAGGCCACCCAATCACTTCATTTCAGAGGAAATAAAATATATTTGAGTGGGCAATTGAATGTACAACAAGTTTTGATTAGTTGAATAAATTTCTCACTAATGCAACAGTGTTGATAATTGCAAATCCTGATAAATATTTTATGGTTTGCATGGATTCATGCAAGGAGGGCTAGGTGGAGTCTTGATGTAGGAAGGGCAATTAGTTTACTATGAGTCTCGAAATACAAATGAACATGAGGAAAAATATGTAACCCATGATCTAGAGTTTATTGTCATCACCCATGCACTAAAAATGTGGATGAATTACCTCTTAGCAGAATATTTACACTCATGATGGACCATGGGGGACTCAAATATTTTTTTGATCAGCCTAAGTTGAATGCAATGCAAGCTAGGTGGTTGGCCACACTTAGAGAGTTTGATTTTAAAGGATAACAGAGTAGAAGATGAACTCAATAGGAGGGTGTAATTAAATCATTTGGAAGCCATGAGTTCTTATGGGATTTATCTTGAATAAAAATATAAAAAAATGTTGGGCATCATGATGAGAATTATCAGCAAATAAAGGAAAGGGTAACAAGATGGCGAGGGTGGAAAGGATGAAGAATATTAGATTTCATTGGATGTTCTAGTTATACTCAAGAAAAAAATCTATGTACCAATCAATATTGGATTGAAGAGGCTCATAATGAGATATTTCCATGCTAACTTGTATTTTGGCCACCCAGGATACCAAAATACCCTCACGGTCATAAAGAAGTTTTACTATTGGCCTAACATGAAAAACGAAGTCGTTGACTTTGTTGCTAAATACATGGAGTATCAACAAGGGAAGGTTGAATGTAAGCACCCACTGGGGTTTTTGCAACCCATTTCCATGATGGAATGGAAGTGGGAAGTAATCTCCATGGATTTCATTACTAGTTTTCGAAGAACCTCCAAGTAGCATGATGAAATTATAATGATCATTAACAAGTTGAGTAAGGTGGCTCATTTTGTTGTATTCAAATATATCAATTTAACTAATGAGGTGGAACAAGTCTTCATCAAGGAGATTGTGAGGTTACATGGGTTTTCCAAGAAAATAATGTCAGATAGAGATGCCAAGTTCAGTTCAAAGTTTTGGAAGGATCTATTTTCAAGCTTAGGGGTTGAATTGGAATTCTAGTATAGATTATCATCCACAAACGGATGGGAAAATATAGAGGACAAATAGAATCCTCGAAGACATGTTGAGGATGTATGTAATGCACCATCCAAATAGGTGGGAAGAGTACCTTTCACTTGCATAATTTCCATACAACAATGGACACCAAAAATATCTAAACATGAGTCCATTCGAGATAATTTATGGGAGGAGTTCCAATATTGCTCTAAACTAGAGTGATCCAATGAGTAGGGTCCTTATTGGGCTTGATATGTTAAAAGAAATGGAACAACAAATGTTGCTTATTAGGAATAATTTAAAGATGGAACGTGACAGGAAGAAGAGTTATGTGGATCAACATAGGGTGCACAAAGAGTTCCAAGTTTGGGAACATGTTTACTTGAGAACTAAGCCCAAGAAAATTTCCTTAAAGATTGGGTCATGTGCCAAGTTGGCACCACAGTTTTGTGGACCTTTTTAGATACTTGAAAGGATAGGGCCAACAGGTTATCGATTAGCCTTACCTCAATCGATGGAATTCCATCATGTTTTCCATGTTTCATTGCTTAAAAGATATGTACATGGTTTTGATTATGTGATTGATTGGTCTATGTTACAGGTGGAAATAGAGGGAGAGTTCCAACCAGAACCCCTATGCATCCTGGATCGAATACATCTCACACTTCGGAATTGAATAATAGATAAATTAAAAGTGTAGTGGAGGCACTTTGGTCCCGAGGAAGCCACATGGGAAATGGATGACCATATGAGGGCAACATATCCTTTCTTATTTGTTGAGTAAAGCAAAATTGTAAATACATTGGAAATGTTGTAAAAAGTTCTGTGTATAAATCTCCATACAATTTTTGTTTGTTTTGTTTTATGGTTATTGAACACTGAGGACGGTGTTCCCCCTCAAGGGGGAGTGGACTATGACATCCCCTAGTTAACATTCTCTCTTCTAAATAATTGTGATTGTTTTAAAATGGTTGAGAGAGGGACACATATTCCATTGTTTGAGGAAGGAGGTTGCTTGAGGAAATGGTTGTTTTTAGATATCAGTCCTCGTTGGTTGAAAATAATTAAATTTGTTGAGTATGCATTAAATTTAACTGAATGTGGAAGTACTAATCCAATTGTCCTTCAACCCCAACCACAAGAAATAAAAGGAAAAAATTAAAGACAAGAATGGGCTTCGTTGTCAAGTTGTGGAATATTGTACAAATCGTGGAGAAGCGAGGGAAGTTATTCCATTTTGGGGGAAGGAAGGAGAACATTCAAGATCATCGAGAGATACATGTTTTTCTCTCTGAGAGGGCATGAGTAAAAGGCATCAATAGAGAGCGTAATTTTTAGAGTTTTTTTGTATGAACATAGAGACAAAAGGGAGATCAAGTGATATGTGACATTGGATCGAATCTTGGGAAAAGGGGCGCCAACTGAAGAACCTTCAGAGTGAGGCTTGCCAGGTGATTAAATTCAGAGAGTGAAAATTTCCTATAAGGCTGAAGAAACCTCTGGAAGATTTTGGATTAATGAACTTGCTGGAATTGGAAGAATGACTCAGGTGTTTGTGAGGGCTAATGAATCACCAAGATTTTCCTTGAGGTTGATGCTTTGGTGCTTGATTCACTGAGGAACCACTTGGAGCAGTGATTTATTTACCCATAGATAGCTTAACCACTCAAGAACCTTCCTTATTGTGGAAGCTCTTCCCTTGAAAGTGGGATAGAGTTATTTGTATTATGAAATGTTGGCATGACTATGAATATGCTTGAACAATGTGATAGATAATGAGCATAGTTGGTGGATGAACGTAGCATGGCCTTGTGACATCCTATTTCAGTTTTTTGGGTTGGTTGAAACCCTGAGAAGCACCCCACCTCAAGCTTTGGAATATGGCTCAAGGGTGACAGTTGCAAGTAAGGTTTGGTTGCATCTATCTATGGTTAGGTGGAGAGTTGTAGTCCTAATCTCAGTTGCTAAACCCTCCAAATCATAAGATAAGTAAATGTTCTAGCTCTTGTAAAGTTGAATGTTTGAGATATGATCATTGTGTTGGCTTTAGGCTTGTAATGATGTTCATTTGATGTTCAACTATGTGGATTTTGCTTGAAATTCATATCATCCTTAATGTAATGCATATAGGTCTGTAATATTGTTAATCATGAGCTTGAATGTATAGTTTATGCATGTAATTCGAACTGAGAAAGAGACTTTTTATTTATCTATAGAACATTGCTCTTCTGGTAGCCTTTTTGGGTATTGTATGCTTTTTTTTTGTTTCTTTTATAAGTCTTTTTATACTCAGCTTGTTTCCTATAACTTGTTAAGAATCAAAGACACCACATACCTATGAGATGTTGAATGGACAAGTCCTTGTACTTTGTCTTACATTTTATCCATCAAACACTTAGGAGAGGTAACCCTATGGTAAGCTCAAGAGGGATAGCACCATTGCGTGCCTTATAAAACCTTAATAGCGATGGTTAAGTTTTGGCAAAAGTCCAAACGATTAGTACAAAACCATTTTGGTCGAGCCATAGTCGACTTCTTTCACAAATGAATCATATGCGAGAACAAAGCAGGATAATTTAATATTACAACCCTTGGTGCTTTTAATTTATTGTGTAAGCGACTTGCTGTTAGCAACGATCTCGATTGAGAAAAACCCACGACATCATATCCTGGGGCCGATAAATCCCCATCCAAATTTTGCTTTGCACTTCGTCCTATGTTGGAAATCACAAAGGAAATTCTCTCCCAAAAAATGACTTGGTGGCAAGATTTCTCGGCGAGAACCCACCTTGGAAGAAATGTGGTAGGAACTAGCTTGGAAAGGAGATTTCTCGGCGATATGGTTTTTGGTGAAATTGGTCTCGGAGGAAGAACTCGGGGAAGGAGAATCTCGGAAATAAGGAGATCTCGGAATTATAGTTCTCGGTGAGAATTTGTCTCGGAGGGAACTCCTCGGTGCAAACGGCCTGTTGTAGCCGCTACAACAACACCCAAAATTTTGGGTATATTTAAAATTTCGGGTCCCCCCTCTACTTGCTTAGCCGTTAAGGTTTTAACCTGGCCTGTAGACGATGACATCCTCGTAACCTGTCCCAAGCCCCTCGTGAGCCTTCTCACCATCATGACAAGATACTCTTACCGCAGCCGTGCCATGTGTGAAGGGATCGCCATGCATACATTCGAATGGAATTTTTTTTTGTGTATTTACATTAAAAGCTCTTGCACCATGGATTGTTTAGGCACTCGGTTTAGGTACTTCACCAAGCTCATAATCTAATGTTAATTATTTGGGGGCATCGCTCTCTAAAGGGTAACTGTGAACTAATTAATGTTATAATGTTTCATACAGGTCAATCCCACGGATGATATACTCATTAATGCCATCACCACACGGAGGGAAATGCACAAAAGCTAAACAACAAGGTCACAACTGTGAAACATGACACTTTCATCCACATGCCCCCTGCCCAGGTGGGGATGAGACTTAAGGCTACCATTGAAGACCATTGTGAAGGAAGATGACAAGGATACACCCACAAGTGAGAAGGAGAAGCAATTTAACATTATTTTCAGATGGAGGATGGTGTGGTGTATGTTCATTCAGATAAAGGATCAAGGAAAGAATTGTTCGTGGTTGACCGATGCAACAAAATTCTTCATTGATGCACTAGCATTGGCATATCAGAGTATTGATGTTTTCCATGGCAATTTAAGTATCTCCCCACTCTATGTCTTCAGAAGTACTTGTGCTAAAGACATTCAACACTCCGAAAAAGTAAAGAGATACTTGGAGCATTTTCCTTTGTCTTCTAGACATTAACTTTGGTGCCTTTATTCAAGTATGTCTTTATAGTGTTGAAAGCTGATGACAACGGCGAAGGTGGAGCTTTTGCATTATGCAGGCACGCCTAAGTTGGTTTGCTGACAAAATGCCCGAACTGCTGATGATGAGCTTTCGACATATAAAAAGGAACTTCCCCCCCACACGAGGAAAGGGTCAAGAATAAGACAGATTCTCGAAAAGCATAGAAGCCTTCGGTTTGCGCTGTTGGTTGTAGCTTTGCTGGGAAATTGTATGGTTATTGGAGATGGTGTGCTAACACCAACCATTTACATGTATTTTGCAGTCTCAGGATTTGAAGTTGTTTCGATGGAACACCTACATGAATATGTCAACCCCACAGACGATATACCAAAAATACTACCATCACACTCAAAGAAAGAAATTGGAACTCAAATAATTAGGGCACACTGGTTAAGGGAATTGTCAGTCACAATTAAGCCACGTCCTTCTGGATGTGCATCTTCATTCCAAAAGAAAGGCTGTTACATGAATTCATATGGCTATATATTGATTGAAAAAAGTAGTGGCTTAAATCAACAACGTACATCAGCTGCGATACAGTAGTTCTGGAAGGATCTTGAACGCAAACGTTGTCATCTCAAATTTCCACTTTCATGACATTGAGTAGAATCCTAATAAGATTAAGGGCCTATATCTCGAAAATTGATCTATCATTTTGTTTATAAATGATGCTAAGACTATTATAAAGCTGCCCTAAGGCATGATAAAGAGCTTGGCAGTACAAGCAATATTTTCGACTTCATGGTTAAAGCTTAGTTTCCTATCAGCGCCCAGATGTTTGGCTAATTATGGGTGTTACGACGTTTTGATCCCATTACTAAATCTGCAAGGAAGTTAGTCCGATGCATATTTGAGTACAACCCCACCAGTGGTATTGTGGCTCATATTCATTCATAGGAGGACATGATAGGTTTTTCTAGCTGCATGTTTGATAATAGTAATTATGTGCGGAAAGCATGGATGTTTCACTTGTGCTCTTTAAAGTTTTGCACGAAGGGTGAGCTCCCATTTGTTGTTTCCATTATACTTGCTATTATAATGCTAAGTGGAAGCCATGCAAGATGCAAGAAGATTTAGTACGAAGTAGCCCACAGCACGGACGTTGACTCTCTGCCAGATTAGAAAGAATATTTTCGGTCACGCACTTGAACACGAGCATGGTGTTACCAAGATAGAGTTTGTTCATATGAAAAGTAAGCCTCGAAGGTCGAGCATTGGGTTTGATATGTTAATAAAAGAGGAATGTTTGTCATTCAAAAAAAGTCACGACGGTTTGTAGAAAGTCCAACCATAACTCATCAGGTCGGAATATGTCATACAAACGAGGGTAATGCAAGAAAGGTTAACAAGCTCGAGTATAATAGGAGCGAAGCCATGTGCTTATGAGCGATTGCGCGTTGAGCTCAACACAATGCCAGTTGCGCTCCTAAAATCAGCCACATGGTTTAGTAATGGCCATGGCACAAACAAGAAACCGCCCATGATAGATATTGTGCGCACGCTCCCAACATAACTAAAGCATGAATGCCGCAATACCAAATCGGGTATCACACAGACATTCTCTGTGGGTGCAGTTATTAGTATTCGCAGGCGGCATACCCATAATATTATTGCCGCAGGGTGTTGAAATAATCCGGTTGCGCCACCTACCATTGAAAAAGCTCACTCCTGCCACGGCCTCGGCATGCCAAACGCAGCGCCAGTACCCGTTTTCGCAGAGTTTGTTTAGCGGTGAATATCCCTTCATTATGAGTTGCTGCCATGGCTGGAATATGTGGTGCGAATGCCAATGGTTACAGACAAATAAGTAGAACAATTTAAAGATCACAAAACATCAATCAAAGGGAGCCCGCAGCTCATACGAATCCTCGACTGTGTGAGGGCAAAATAAGTCGCAAAGTCGCAGTTAAGCACATCTGGGAGAGATCGCGACTAGTGCGACTCTCCGACTGTGCGACCTCCGCACCAGAATTGCGACTTCACACCCTCATGCACTCAAACCTCATAATGATCACATGCACTCGAGTTACAGTAGGTGGTGAGCGCCTTGAGGGGAAATATCATCGAAGGTGGATGTGTATGAGAATGAAGGGGCATGCCTCTCACAGCAAAATGGAAGCATATGCATGGTCGCAAAAGGGGTACTTCGCAGGCCTCGAGGCACAAGGTCGCAAATGTTTGCTTTCGGTCAACAAATGCGACCTATTTCCCATGCGATTGTGTGACCTCTCTGAGGTCGCAAGGTCGCAAAAGGTGTGTCCGAGAGGAACCGATGAAATTCTCCGACTATGCGACCCCAAAGTGCAACCTCTTTGAAAGGAAAACACACATGCCCATATAAACGCAAAGTCACACTCTCAAAATAGGGCGGGCACGCATTTGTATTACAGAGGGTATTGAGCTTACATAACAACAAATGATCGAAACGTTGTTACGAGAGGCCCCATAATCACACTGTTGGAAGCACACCAGGGGTGCGCACGTATACATGCACCAGCTTTGCCAAGGATGCATCCCATTTTGAAGCCATGCAAAGATCGTACAAGGTAGTAACCAAGAAGGAAACACGTGAATAGAAGCGCGCTCGATGAAAATTAGGCTCTCTCCTTACCGTGCACCGTAGGGAAGAAATAAGTCTTGGGTAAAAGGGAACAGGAGTATAATATACAAATCACATCACCTAATAAGGTGGAGACGTGGAAAAAGGACTATGCAGGAGTCCAAGCTAGTTGTTAAAATCCCCTGATTTTATTTGTCAATATGCCCCTTATGCATCTGCGTTTTTTTAATTTTTCCTCAACATGCATAAATATATCTGTGTGTGTGAGGCTAATTTAATAAGTTATACATGGCTAATTTGATATGCTTATGCGCAGGTAACATGAGGAAATTATGATGATGACCCAGACGAGGAAGTTTGTCGCTTACCTAGAAAATGCTGGTTCACGTGGTGAGAGGTAAGACTATCTCAAGAAGAAAAATGTAGAAGGGATAAAACCCCCAGGTCGCAGATTTCCTCAGGTCGCCAGGCCGCTAAGTCGCGTTCCATGCCAAACGCTCGATGACGCGACCCAGCAACCCAACGACTGGGTTGCAAGGTCGTAGAATCCAGGCAGGTCGCAGGTCACAGATTTGCTTAAGGTCGCAGGTCACAGATTTCCTCAGGTCGCAAGTCGCAGATTGCTTGAGGTCGCAAGTCACGGAGTGCTCGAGGTCGCAAGTCGCAAAATCCAGTGAGGTCGCAGGTCGCAAAATCTACTAAGTCGCAAGGCAGCCCAACGGTCAGGAAGGCAAAAGGTCAAGGAACCCCAAAGGGCAAGTTTTGTCCTATAAATATTTCCTTCGGGAGATTGTAATGGACTTTTTTCCTTGGAGACTCAAAGAGGATAACATTGTATAGAAGGACTACACATTTTGATATATGAATACAAGCATTTGAGGATTTCATTTTTGGATCTGATGTTGTTAATGTGTGAACACTATGAGTATTTCGTTTTTCAGTTTCTAACATATTTTGGATAACGAAACTGTGTCTCTAATAGCATCATTCATGCATTATAGTTTGCTAGACATGTGTTAATGGTGTTAAATTTATATCACTTTCTTCGCGAATGTTAATAACTGTGTACTGACATTTATATTATCTCCTAAACCTTTTAAGGAAGTGAAGGGTATTCTGCCATAAAGAACTATTTCTTCTATGGTTAGAATAGCGCATAAGCATGACCCTAATGATGTGCTGTTAACAACACTTCCTTTGGCCCCATGCTTTCTAACTCATCTTGCTACGCATAGTGTTATATGTTCATTTAATTCATCAATCATGTGTTTTGTATCATTTGAATAAGCGTGTTTCCGTAGGTTCACAGAGTTCTCCTGAGACCAAAGGAAAAGAAACTAAGCGGTAGCTGGACCTACACCCCGGACGGGATCCCCATTCCAAACGGTTTAGAGTCTAGTTGGGACTTTTTACTGGGGAGATCCCCTGCTGTTGGCTGGACAAATTTTCCCGTCAAAAGAATTAGCGCTAGAAGGAGGGCCAGATGACAAGCTGAGCCCTTAGAGCCTGCAGTTAATCATATATCTATAATGGCTCGTCCCCAAATCATCCTCCCGAGATGTTTGTCAGAGTTTTATAGGCCTCAATGCTCCATCCTCGATGAAATTATGTATCACTTGTCCCAGTTAAAATTTGATGGTGAAAACAGAGTTTCCGTAACCAAACATCTTTTAGATTTTTGTGAGTGCTACGAAATTGACAATGAAGGGTTGACTTGTTTGATTTTCTCCCTCACTCTCGAAGGTCGCGCTAAGCAATGGTGCCGCACATTGTCGGAAGTTTCCATCCATTTGTACGAGCAACTTGCCGGTGAAATACAAGAAGATTTTCACAGGTATGATCTTCAAAATGTATTATTAAAATTAAATGACATCAAAATGGAACCTCAGGAACCTCTAGATGAATTCTCTATCAGATTTTTTCATTATTGTATTGAGATCCCTGAAAAGGATGTTGATTGGAGATATTTAAGTGAACAATTCAGGCATGCGATTTCCGTTTCCCTTGAACAGTTCCAATTAGCAACCAAGCTTGATTCTAGTGTTTGCTATGATGACCTGCAAGTTGCTAGCTATTCAGACTTTGTTCCTAATGTTTCCTTGTCCCTCTCCCCAAGTTTAGACCACATTGAGGAGAGTATTACTATTTGTGATATTCCTATTCCTTCCCCTGAATGGCCGTGTAGTGGAGTTGTTACCTCGGAAGTTCTAAGAAATGATAGATGTGTGCCAGAAGATAAAACCTGTTGTGTCACCACCGAATCTGTCACGCACCCTGTCGAATCAAAGCCTGAAAATCATATGGGCCCAACATTTCTCCAAGATCATGAAGCCCATATCGAGCCTACTAAATGTTTCCATAGGCACAGTCCTAAATCTGATTCCTATACTGATGATGAATTGACTCTTATCCCGCGCGAAGCTGATTTCCTCACAAGGCCTGCCAGATCATTGTCATCTCTGGATGACACGGATGTGCGTGATGAAAATCTTTGTACAGTTGATACCCCAGTGGAGCCTAAAATGCCAAGTACCCAACTTGATCAAATCGATGGTTCTAGTGATCACTGTTTATCTGAAAACATATTCACTCATACTGCTGAGGACTGTCACTCATATCTCTTTTCCGACCATATGAAGACACCAGAATTCGATAATCCGCTTTGTGAAGATTCAAGTACCCATCAGGAAATCGAAGCACTTTAGCTTCTGCCGACACTTACCCCAAGTTCTTCCAATCCTGATGAGACCCCCCAAACAACTCCAACTAGGGTTACTCGGATTAGGGTTTCTGAAATGACGATTCCCAAGTACCATGCTCCTCCCAGCATAACTACGTTGAATTCACCCCACTGGCAATTCTAAAGAATCTAATACATTGGATTATCAATCTGTCTGTGCGCAAATATTTGACCGAATTGATACAAAGACCACTGACATTTTGCAACTCACCACAATTCATGATCACATCCATTCGCCTGTTGATCTCGCCAAACCATCAAAGTTGGGAAGCCCCCCGCTTGAAGGTCTGAAGTTTGTTCAAAATAGTAAGGAATTGTAGCCTCCACTAAAGGTGGATTCGGATCCTCATATCCTCGACAAAACCTAGGAGCAACTTCGAACTAGGGTTTTCAAAATTAGGGTTTCTGCTCTTGGATTCGCAAGTATCTATAATTCGCCTGGCAGACGCTTATTTTTTCCATCCTATCAGGTTAATCATCCTCAACACCATGATGAGATTTCCGGTCAATTCGACGAATCCTACCCAGTGAATATACTTGCAAATAGGCAATGGCTTACCCCCCTCCCATCGGACCTAGGGTTGTGCATGAATGGCTGTGTGTCATTCATAAATAATTTTAAGTTTCAAGAACATATTTCCGTGTATCAGGATGAGAGTGGAATTCAGCTTGCACAATCCATTCTGGCATGTTCTCTGGTAAGTATCCATGATGTTCTTTCCGTTTCACATGCTCTTCAGGTAAGTTTTATTGTCGATGCACATTTTTGGATGCTAGCTCTGATCTCGAGCATTGTTGTTCTTGCAGGATGGGAACTAATGCGGTGGCTGCACTGGAAAGCTGATTTCACATAACCCAACCGCCTCATTAGTTAAACTAGGGTTTTAGGTGTAGGCTAGCTAGGACCTATTAATAAATTTTTTTTTTTTAAATTAGGTTTAATTGCGAAATTTTTACTTTATAATTTAAAAGTGTGTCTGCTATTTTTGCTTACGATTAATATCTTAGGCATCATCATGTTACAATTGTTTTGCAATCATTTCTTTTTCATTTTTCTTGTTGCTGCATAAATAATCACTGCTTGTATTGCGCCTCTTTTCCATCTACAACTGGTTGATGTTCTGACACATGGCGTTTCATTTCATCTTGAGCCTCGTCTATTACATTGCGTCATACACTTTCTTCCTCACACCGTTTCCGCAGGTTGTTGACATAGATTTGAAAGTTTCGATATATCGCATACCACGGTGCAAGCTCGCATTGAAACCCTCATGACCTTGCTGACTTGTTTTACCTCGATTGCTGAAGCAGTAACTCCATTATTAGTGTGAGGTTGCGGTTGTTACCTCAAGAGGAAACTTCTCTCAAGACAGGTCATCGAAGTCGCATTCTCAACAAATTGCCTATGAGTCTAAATTCATTAGCTGGGGAGATACGAGCCAGTTGTTCGTGGGAAACCTAATGAGTTTGAATGGCCCATACCCATACCCTAAGCCTTGTGCCCGGCATAGTCTCGAACATCTTAATGATATGTTTTGCACGCTTCGCCTATTGTGGTAGATGGGATGTGAAGGTTTGGCACAAGGGAAAACCCAAATCAGGATATGTTTCAGTTTCTGTAAAACAAGAAACAACCTCTCTTGCTCATAAAATAAGTCGGGATCCCTCATCCGCCCATCAAAAATAAGTGCCACGAGCACATGAAAATAAGTGCTACAAGCACATGAAACAAATAAGGGTAAAGGATCGAGAAAGGCTTCCTGCGTAGAGAGGTAATGCAATGACTCCACCGGGGTACTGACCAGGCTCGCTAACAACAGAGCAACGCTTGTGATTTCTTGAAGTGACTCCACCAGGGTACTGTCCAGGCCTGCTGGCAGCGGAGCAACACCGAAAAATTACTTTAAAAATCTCGAGAATAATAAACCCACTGCCTTGCACTTCACATCATCAACAAGCTACTGGCGTCTGTGAGCTTCCGCTTTGATGTGTTCTGATTAGCGAGACCTAGCTGAGGCACAAGGACTGGGCATACCTATAAAGGCCAAAGTAATACAAAGGGTACTCACAAAACTTGTTCAATATTCCCTTGCATCACTATCTCGACTCAGACTATTGTTGTGATATTGACGGAGATGCTGGATTCTACTAGTGGTTCGCCATTTGTTGTAGCCGCTACAACAACACCCAAAATTTTGGGTTTATTTAAAATTTCGGGTCCCCCCTCTACTTGCTTAGCCATTAAAGTTTTAACCTGGCCTGTAGACAATGACATCCTTGTAACCTGTCCCAAGCCCCTCGTGAGCCTTCTCACCATCATGACGAGATAATCTTACCGCAACTGTGCCATGTGTGAAGGGATCTCCATGCATACATTCGAATGGAAACTTTTTTTTGTGTATTTACATTAAAATCTCTTGCACCATGGATTGTTTAGGCACTCGGTTTGGGTACTTCACCAAGCTCATAATCTGATGTTAATTACCTGGGGGCATCGCTCTCTAAAGGGTAACTGTGAACTAATTAATGTTATAATGTTTCATACAGGTCAATCCCACGGATGATATACTCATTAATGTCATCACCACACCGAGGGAAATGCACAGAAGCTAAACAACAAGGTCACAGCTGTGAAACATGACACTTTCATCCACATGCCCCTTGCCCAGGTGGGGATGAGACTTAAGGCTACCATTGAAGACCATTGTGAAGGCAAATGACAAGGATACACCCACAAGTGAGAAGGAGAAGCAATTTAACATTATTTTCAGATGGAGGATAGTGTGGTGTATGTTCATTCAGATAAAGGATCAAGGAAATAATTGTTCGTGGTTGACCGATGCAACAAAATTATTCACTGATGCACTAGCATTGGCATATTAGAGTATTGATGTTGTGCATGGCAATTTAAATATCTCCCCGCTCTATGTCTTCAGAAGTACTTGTGCTGAAGACATTCAACACTCCGAAAAAGTAAAGAGATACTTGGAGCATTGTCCTTTGTCTCCCGAACATTAAATTTGGTGCCTTTATTCAAGTATGTCTTTATAGTGTTGAAAGCTGGTGACAACGGCGAAGGTGGAGCTTTTGCATTATGTAGGCATGCCTAAGTTGCTCTGCTGACAAAATGCCCGAAATGATGATGAGGAACTTTCGACATATAAAAAGGAACTACCCCCCCACACGAGGAAAGGGTCAAGAATAAGATAGATTCTCGAAAAGCATAGAAGCCTTCGGTCTGCGCTGCTGGTTGTAGCTTTGCTGGGAAATTGTATGGTATTGGAGATGGTGTGCTAACACCAACCATTTACATGTATTTTTCAGTCTCAGGCTTTGAAGTTGTTGCGACGGAACACCTACATGAATATGTCAACCCCACAGACGATATACCAAAAATACTACCATCACACTCAAAGAAAGAAATTGGAACTCAAATAACCAGGGCACACTAGTTAAGGGAACTGTTAGTCACAATTAAGCCACGTCCTTCTGGATGTGCATCTTCATTCCTAAGGAAAGGCGGTTACATGAATTCATATGGCTATATATTGATTGAAACAAGTAGTGGCTTAAATCAGCAACGTACATCAGCTGCGATACGGTAGTTGTGGCAGGATCTTGAACGCAAACGTTGTCATCTCAAATTTCCACTTTCATGACATTCAACAGAATCCTAATAAGATTAAGGGCCTATATATCGAAAATCGCTCTATCATTTTTTTTAGAAATGATGCTAAGACTATTATAAAGCTGCCCGAAGGCATGATAGAGAGCTTGGCAGCACAAGCAATATTTTCGACTTCATGGTTAAAGCTTAGTCTCTTATTAGCGCCCAGATGTTTGGCTAATTACGGGTGTTACGAAGTTTTGATCCCATTACTAAATTTGCAAGGAAGTTAGTCCGATGCATATTTGAGTACAACCCCACCAGTGGTAAAAAATTATATTATGGCTCATATTCATGCATAGGAGGACATGACAGGTTTTTCTAGCTGCATGTTTGATAATAGTAATTATGTGCGGAAAGCATGGATGTTTCACTTATGCTATTTAAAGTCCCGCACGAAGGGTGAGCTCCCATTTGTTGTTTCCATTATACTTGCTATTATAATGCTAAGTGGAAACCATGCAACACGCAAGAAGATTTAGTACGAAGTAGCCCACAGCACGGACGTTGACTCTCTGCTAGATTAGAAAGAATATTTTCGGTCACGCACTTGAACACGAGCATGGTGTTACCAAGATAGAGTTTGTTCATATGAAAAATAAGCCTCGAAGGCCGAGCATTGGGTTTGATATGTTAATAATAGAGGAATGTTTGTCATTCAACACAAGTCACGACGGTTTGTAGAAAGTCCAACCATAACTCATCAGGTCAGAATATGTCATACAAACGAGGGTAATGCAAGAAAGGTTAACAGGCTCGAGTATAATAGGAGCGAAGCCACGTGCTTATGAGCGATTGCTCGTTGAGCTCAACACAAGGCCAGTTGCGCTCCTAAAATCAGCCACATGGTTTAGTAATGGCCATGGCACAAACAAGAAACCGCCCATGATAGATATTGTGCGCACGCTCCCAACATAACTAAAGCATGAATGCCGCAATACCAAATCGGGTATCACACAGACATTCTCTGTGGGTGCAGTTATTAGTATTCGCAGGCGGCATACCCATAATATTATTGCCGCAGGGTGTTGAAGTAATTCGGTTGCGCCTACCGTTGACAAAGCTCACTCCCGCCATGGCCTCGGCATGCCAAACGTAGCTCTAGTACCCATTTTCACAGAGTTTGTTTAGCGGTGCATATCCCTTTATTATGAGCTGATGCCATCACTGGAATATGTGGTGCAAATGCCAATGGTTACAGACAAATAAGTAGAATAGTTTAAAGATCACAAAACATCAATCAAAGGGAGCCCGCAACTCATACGACTCCTCAACTGTGTGAGGGAAAAATAAGTCGCAAAGTCGCAGTTAAGCGCATCCAGGAGAGATCGCGACTGGTGCGACTCTCTGACTATGTGACCTCCGCGCCAGAATTGCGACTTCACACCCTCAGGCACTCAAACCTCATAATGATCACATGCACTCGAGTTACAGTAGGTGGTGAGCGCCTTGAGGGGAAATATCATCAAAGACGGATGTGTATGAGAATGAAGGGGCAGGCCTCTCGTAGCAAAATGGAAGCATATGCATGGTCACAAAAGGGGTACTTCGCAGGCCTCGGGTTGCAAGGTCGCAGATGTTTACTTCCGATCAACAAATGCAACCTATTTCCCATGCGACTGTGCGACCTCTCTGAGGTCGCAAGGTCGCAGAAGGTGTGTTCGAGAGGAACCGATGAAATTCTCCAACTATGCGACCCCAAAGTGCAACCTCTTTGAAAGGAAAACACCCATGCCCATATAAACGCAAAGTCACACTCTCAAAATAGGGCGGGCACGCATTTGTATTATGGACGGTATTAAGCTTACATAACAGCAAATGATCGAAACGCTTCTACGAGAGGCCCCATAATCGCATTGTTGGAAGCACACCAGGGGTGCGCACGTATACATGCACCAACTTTTCCAAGGATGCATCCCATTTTGAAGCCATGCAAAGATCGTACAAGGTAGTAACCAAGAAGGAAACACGTGAATAGAAGTGCACTCGATGAAAATTAGTCTCTCTCCTTACCGTGCACTGTAGGGAAGAAATAAGTCTTGGGTAAAAGGGAACAGGAGTATAATATACAAATCACATCACCCAATAAGGCGGAGACGTGGAAACAGGACTATGTAGGTGTCCAAGCTAGTTGTTAAAATCCCCTGATTTTATTTGTCAATAGGCCCCTTATGCATCTGCGTTTATTTTATTTTATTTTTCCTCAACATGCATAAATATATTTGTGTGTGTGAGGCTAATTTAATAAGTTATACATGGCTAATATGATATGCTTACGCGTAGGTAACATGAGGAAATTATGATGATGACCCAGACGAGGAAGTTTGTCGCTTACCTAGAAAATGCTGGTTCACGTGGCGAGAGGTAAGACTATCTCAAGAAGAGAAATGTAGAAGGGATAAAACCCCTAGGTCGCAGATTTCCTCAAGTCGCTAGGTCGCTAAGTTGCGTTCCATGCCAAACGCTCGACGACGCGACCCAGTGACCCAACGACTGGGTCGCAAGGTCGCAAAATCCAGGTAGGTCGCAGGTCGAAGGTCACATATTTGTTTAAGGTTGCATGTCGCAGATTTCCTCAGGTCGCAGGTCACAGATTGCTTGAGGTCGCAGGTCGCGGATTGCTCGAGGTCGCAAGTCGCGATATCCAGTGAGGTCGCAGGTCGCAAAATCTACTAAGTCGCAAGGAAACCCAACGGTTAGGAAGGCAAAAGGTCAAGGAAGCCCAAAGGGAAAGTTTTGTCCTATAAATACTTCCTTCGAGAGATTGTAATGGACTTTTTTCCTTGGAGACTCAAAGAGGATAACATTGTATAGAAGGACTACACATTTTGATATATGAATACAAGAATTTAAGGATTTCATTTTTGGATCTGATGTTGTTAATGTGTGAACACTATGAGTATTTCGTTTTTCAGTTTTTAACATCTTTCGGATAACGAAACTGTGTCTCTAATAGCATCATTCATGCATTATAGTTTTCTAGACATGTGTTAATGGTGTTAAAGTTATATCACTTTATTCGCGAATGTTAATAACTTTGTGTACTGACATTTGTATTATCTCCTAAACCTTTTAAGGAAGTGAAGGGTATTCTGCCATAAAGAACTGTTTCTTCTTTGGTTAGAATAGCGCATAAGCATGACCCTAATGATGTGCTGTTAACAACACTTCCTTTGGCCCCATGCTTTCTAACTCATCTTGCTACGCATAGTGTTATATGTTCATTTACTTCATCAATCATGTTTTTTTTTATCATTTGAATAAGCGTGTGTTCGTAGGTTCACAGAGTTCTCCTGAGACTAAAGGAAAAGAAACTAAGTGGTAGCCGGACCTACACCCCAGACGGGATCCCCATTCCAAACGGTTTAGAGTCTAGTTGGGACTTTTTACCGGGGAGATCCCTTGCTGTTGGCCGGAAAATTTTTCTCGTCAACAGGACCTTAAGATATTCGTGGAGGACCCTAGCTTTGCTGAAGCATGCATCAGTTCATGTTGTTTAAATTTCTGCTGGAGCTAACAAGGAAATTGTTGTGTTTTTGGACTATTTGAGCAGTAAGTTTAAAGAGATTATTATGGATGAAAAAAGATGAATTTGGAAATACTGAGAGAGGTTATTTTCAAGAACAAAACAAAGAAAAATAACCTCTTTCACTTTTCTCACAGGTGCTATCAATTGGGATATACAGAGATTTCTTTGAGCCCTATTTTCAGAAAACAAAGTTTTCCTGTTTTACACGTTTTGTTCAAATGCAGATTCTGGACAGCTGGAGATGGTATTTAAAAAACAAAGAGAGGTTTTTCTTAAAAACATTCTAAGCTACAAAAATCTCCTCCACTTTTGCAAAATACATCATGGATTCAGAGATATAAGCTCTGTTATAAGACCTATTTTTCAGAAAAAACAGGAAAATTCTGCAAAGATGTTTTAAATATGTAAGGTGATGGTGATTGTGTTCCTCATTAGTTTGATGAGGTCCATAACATGCAGAGAGGTTCATGGTATGCTGAATGTCAAGTTTTAACAACTGGAGGTCACTTTTCGAAGAAAATCTTGAAATATGGAACTTCTGCACTTTTTCATAGTTTTGTAGCGTGTCCTAGGCTTAAAGACAGGAAAACGCTACGAAAATTTCTGTAGCAGCCTATTTACTTCCAAAATCACTTTTCGAAGTTTTTAAGGAAGGATTTTAATGGTGGTGAGGTGTCATGTCTTGGTTGACACCATGGAACAACAAAAGAGCAAAATTTATGGGTGCAAAAGCTATTTTCTGAATGCTACTAAAGCTCGCTATGAAACTATTCTGTTTTCATAGCGAGCTGTTTTTCAAGGTTTTGGAGCAGCTTTATGACAGTTGTGGATAGGTGGATACATCCAACAGGTCAATGGACCTTACCATCAAACATTTATTACTTGAAAATAGTGTTGTGGAGACAACTCATCAGTTAAAGCTTTCGTTGAAGATAATGTCTTGTACTCCTGAAAAATAAGGTTTCGTTCCACATGATTAGGAGGATTTTTAATATGTCAAGTAGTGATGAGCTATGTCATAGCCTATTTGAACATGTGATGCTTAGTTGTCACTGATATGTAACAATTTTAAAGACAAGGTAGATTGATGTAATAAATAGGAGTTTGAGTCCTATTAGGAAAAGTCATCTTTAGGGTGTAGTTGTCATTTTCTTATTAAAAGACATGTTTTTTTTTCTTTTCTTTGTTATATGAAGTGTCATAGGAAGAGTTCGAAGAATCTAGCCAAGAGGTAGATCACCCTTGCTGTAAGAATGTCTATTTAAGGGCATATTATCAAAGTTGTAAAGGGTTGGAGATTTTTTGCACCATACTGCTGCTTTATGTAATTTGACTTATATCAGTAATACATAAAACTTCTTCTTGACAGACCTGAGATTCTCATGGAGTTTTTAATGTCTTTATGATCTATATCTTGATGTTTACCACTTGTAGTAGATTTCATCTTTATTACTCAAAATTCATATGTTTATGCTCTGACTTCCTTTATTGATGAAATGACTGTGTTGCCCTATGTTCTTTGTGTGATTTTCCTTTGTTAAAGACTCTTATCTGCCTCAGCTTCCATGTCAACAAACCTTGCCACTGAATCTACTAATTTGTTGACTCCATAAGCCCAATGGTTGCAAGCCTATACTCTTTTCAGCCTACATACATAAAAATGAAGTTACTTTTCAAATAGAGTGAACCATCTAGTTCCATCGTTATCTAATAACATAAACCCCTTTGAGAGAGCCCTCTCAGACTAAAGAGGCTAAGCTTTAGTCAAAATATGGTTTGAAATAGTTACATAGAGTTGTCTGATTAACAGCCAATCAAGTGTAATTTTGTGATAACAGAGATCATGAAGGCTTGTTTTCAGCTACCATTGGAATTAACACACTTAATATTTATACTTTGTTAGCCTTGTGTGTAATTGTAGACACTGTTGTGGGTTTCACTGTGAAAATTAACATGCAGAATTTTGATCTAGAGGTTTCAAATGAGGCTTTTCAGAGAAATACGTCGCTAGTGATATGCGCACGCTTTCATTCTGCTAAAAACTGTAAAACCATATGAATTTATGGTTTGATGGAGATTTTTCATTCTTTGCTATCCATTAAAATAATAGATGCCTCAGATAAAATGTTAAATTGTCTCATAACAACACATCATATGGTAAGACGAAATTTTGGCAGCGTGCCTCCTTTCTCCAACAATCATGTTACCATAAATTCGTCAGCAACTTTGCCAAAAAATTCTCAAAAATTCTTTCATGCAGTCTCATTATAGGCTCCACAAATGCAATACCTACATATCTGTTAGGTCTCTGTAGTTTGCAAGATTGGCAAATACAAAGCTGCAGAGCCTACATATGAACCACTTTGGGATTCTAGGATCTAGCCCTCTTGAATCCAGAGAGGGATCTCTCTATAAGTGCAAAGATTGATTTATCTTTTAAGGTTTTGGAATGTGATATTAGGCTAGTTATTAAGAATAAGGGTTTTGTTTGGTTTTGGTTGGGCAAGGATATGATGAAGGTGAAGGAAGTCTATATGAAGGGTGAAGGTGTAAATAGATAGAAGAATGATTCAGCTAATAAGATAGGCAAGGAGCATCTTTAATCCATTGGGCTATGGAGTCATAAGAGGATTTAATTGAAACAACAAGATTTAAGAGTGGTCCATGGGGCAAGTCATCTATGTCAAAGGATCTCTTTAAGTTAATTTTATGGAATGGAACAATAAGAAATGGAGTGAGGGAAATCGAACAGATGAAGAAACAAAGAACAACCTAAGATCAAGTAAGTACTTTGAAACTATCCTGCTTTTGGCATGCACTTAAGAAAAGACACAAAAGTAATCTAAGATCAGGTAATTACTTTGAAACTATCGTGATTTTGAAGTACTTTCAATAGAAAACATTTAAAACACTCAGAATAGCTTAAGATCAAGTAAATACTTTTAACTTAGCCTACTTTCAGCGTATTCAAAAGGAAAACATTCATGATAAACATAAAAAGTAGTCTAAGATCAGGTAATTACTTTGAAACTAGCTTGCTTTTGACATACTCTTAGGGAAACTTTCAAACAACCTTTGGAGAAAGAACTAGAAGACATGGCAAACCATAAAATTTTCTAGTCCAACTCTACTTAGCATGTAATGAAAATATCATTCAAGAACAATGTTTGAAGTTTAGACAGTAAGACATGGGCTCACCAACATTCCTTGACTACTTGGACTGTATTAAATCATTCTTAAATACACAAAGGAGGAAAACATAAAGATAAATCTTATCAGTGAGAGTAGGGTACTTGTAAGAGTAAATCCTAGCTCTATATTTGCTGTTCTTTATCAGAGAAAAGTGGACAGAATGGAAACAAAAAGAAAATAACAATTTGCAATAAGAAACACATCACCATTGACATAGACCAAGATCCCATAAATCAGCTTGTATTTGATGTTCAAACCAATTACAATCATCAAGTCCAGTAGGTCTTTACAGCTTCAAACTTCTCATCTTAGCTTATGTATCTTCAATTACAAACAGGGCTACAACAGCTTCAGAAAAATATTTACATGCAATAGATATCCAGAGACCAACCTCTAAAATATCTTCTACAGAAGTATTTATAGAAGAAAGAGGAGGTGGGATGAAAAATAAGATCTCTAGTTCAATTAATACAAGTTTTAATGCTTCTCTGTTTTTGAGGGGTTCAATAGAGAAGTTTTTTGATATTTCTCTGTATTAATTGTTTTTCATTAAGTATTTAGCCGCTTAGCAGATTTTGTTGACTTTAAAACTCTTTTAGGCAGGCTGGCAATAACTCTGGCTGCTTTAAACAAAATATCACTAACTAAGGCAATTACTATGCCTCCTTCTGATTTATTGAGGATGTAGGTGGCACTTTGGTAGCTGAAGAGGATATTTTGGCCTCTGATGTGGCAATGGAGGCTTCCTTCGATTGATATAACTCTCTGTTTAACCTTAAAACACTCTTAATTTGCTTTCGGTATGTGTTTTAGGCTTAACTAGCCTTGATCTTTGTCTTCGGGTCTTTGTTATTTAACATTGTCTTTATCCTTTTAACCTGTGGATTAAAACCCTGATCTTCAGGCTTCGGATTTAATCACTCTTTAACCCTGATTTCTTCACTCTGATACAATTCACTGTTATTTGTTTATGCAGGTGGCTTTATTCTATGGGCGGGTTTTATCTGAGATTGAAGGTTGTGATCTCCCTGATAAAACATGAATTCGCAACCCGCTGGCTCCTTTTCTTCATTGATTTAAGGTTATAATCGTCACTCTGAACCTTATCAGTCACCTATCTGTGAATATGGAAATACACAGATTAACCACCATTACAACCCTGCAAAACACACAAACTCATTATAAAACCCTGCGGAATTTGGTTAAGGTTGCTTCAGAGGCTCGTGAGGATGGAGGAGCAGTGAGGAAGAATGTGGATACAGCGGAAAAAGGGAGGAAAATCCTGGCAGAACAGCTAACCAGGTGAAAAGGGAGTTTGGGCGCGACAACGAACAGGAACCATTGGATTAGGATAATCAACAATGGATATTGCTCGATCAAGTCATTTGGGAGAAGGTTGGGTGAAAAGTGAATGGGGGCGAGATTAAAATAGGATCGTCCGATCTCAGAGTTCGACGACCACGATTAAAAGATGAAAAAGCAACGTTGGCGGAGGGAGTGGTATAGCGAAAAACCGGCAGCGGTTTTCGCGTTGCGTTTGGGGGGGTAAGCGGTATTGTAAAAAAAAACGAGATTCCATACACCTGCTGACACCTATCCCTCTAAATACCACCCATTTCGCGTAATTTTTTGGCGTTAACGTTTAGGCGCAAAAATTTTGCGAAATGCAACGTAAACCGTCAGATTGGAGGCGCCAGATCCAACGACGCGGGTTGAGCGCGATGGTGTGCAAGGTGCAGGGTTTAAAGCTTTGGCGGGGTCCATGGTGTTGGCTTATCAGGTTTAATCCCAATCGTCTGATCTTTTGAATGGACAGTTAGGATTGAAAGGAGGAGCGGATGGACGAATAGAGGAAAAGGCAAGGCAGAGGGTAAGGCGGAGATCGGGTAGCCCAGTGGCCCCAGATTTGTTTAAATCATATCGTCGGGGAAATGAAAAAATAAAAAAAGGTAAGGTTTCGAGAAGGTTTTTACTTAGGAAGAGAGGTTTTATAAGAGCGGCGGGAAGGATTAATGGGAGCCGTCGGATCATGAGGATCGACGGTCGAGATCTGTCGATGGGGGAGAAAGAGAAGGGCGGGGTTTGAAAAACAGGAGTATTGTGGGCCATCAGATTTGAGAAGATCAACAGCGGAGATTGCATCGCAGAATCGTGCAGGATGTGAATGGTGCGAGGGGAGGGGAGAAAGGAGATGATGTGATTGAGCGCAGACCATTTGATCAAACTTGATCAACGGTGGAGATTTCATCAGAGCATCACATCAGCGGAGGTCAAAGGGTAAGGGACTAAGCCTTAGCGATATGCGATTATGCGAGGACCGTCCGATCTGAAGGATGATCGACGGTCAGGATTTAATCGGCGGGCGTGATGTCGGAGGCTTATGAGCGGAGCGCGATTGAATCTCGGCCGTCGGTTCTTGTGGATCCGACGACTGAGATTAAATCGGGGGATCTGCATCGGAGGAGGAAAAATAAAGGATAAAGGGAAATTGCAATTTCCGATTGCGATGGAGCGATTAGGCTTAGTGCTCGGTCGCGGCTCTGAGTCATATAAGGAAAAGGGGCTAGGGCTAAGGCTGAAAAGGGGCTTAAGGCCTTAATGAAAAAATGAAGGTTTTTAAGATTTTTGAAGGGTTTTTTGAGGAATTTGGAGGTTCCAATAGGTGAGAAGAAGGGATTTAAACCAAATCAAAGGGAGATATAAGGTTTAAAGAGGATTTTAGGATGGTTTAGAGGCTAAATGAAGGTATTTTGAGGGTTAAAATGAAAGGGAAAAATGGGTGAAAATGGATAATTGAGATGATGGAAAATGGCGTTTTAAGCAGTTTTTCTCTTGGAAAACAACAGGTACTTTAGGACTAATAATGAAACAGCAGTGAAGATTAGCTTAGAGGGTAAAGATCATCATAAGACTTCAAGAACTCACAATTTATTCATGAATTGTTTCTTGAAGGCTAAAAAAGATTTAGCCACCATTTGATATGACAATTTGAGGAATTTGGAGGTTCCGATAGGGGTAAAGACGGGGGTTTAAACCTTGTAAAGGGATTTCACAAGGCTTTAAAGGGGAATTTGAGGGAATGAGAGGTAAAATGAAAGGGTTTATGGATGAAATGGAGAAGGAAATGGAGAAGTGTAATGATGAAAAATGGAGTTTTTAAGCAGTCTTTCTCCCTTAGTAAACAATAGGTACTTTAGGCTAATAGTGAAACAACAGTGAAGATTAACTCAAAGGGTGATTATCATCATAAGACTTCAAGAACTCACAATTTGGACATGAAATTTTTTCTTGAAGACCTAAAAATATTTAGCCACCATTTTGTATGACAAATTTATAAAATAATCAGTGGCTCCACATGGGGATGGCATCTTCTTGAAGGTGTCAAGAACTTCAGACAATCTTATCTTTTGATGCTGATCAGTGCCTTGCACTTTGATAATCATTTTATCAGCTACTAATAGAAATGGTTAGAACTTGTTACATCAGCAAAGTATTTCCCAAACAACTACCTACACAACCTACTTCCTAGCATTTTTTCTTCAGAAGGTGCATTTGGACTTGCAAACATTTTCATCAATCATTTTATTCTTTTGAAATAGGAAACTAATATATTTCTACTCTTATTTCTCCATGAGTTCAGATTAAATAGTTGAACTCATAAATTCACTACCTAACTATTATCTGTCAGGATTAGACTGTCTGATAGATCTTTATTCTCTAAATTCCAAAACAGGAAATTTAAAAGCAGCCAAGCCAGGATTAAGCAGTCTGACTTGTTGTTGATCTATGGCATAAAAACAAGCTGCACATAGACTAAAATTTGCAGAAAAATTTAAAACAAAATTGTGGAGGCTTAAGATTTGAAAATAAAAATATCCTTCATTATTCTACAGCTCTGGTTTTGATTTTATTTGAGTTGTCTTCTCTTTCTTTCCTGGTTCAAGTTTTGAGCTTTTTAGAACCAGTTTGCTTTCTATCTTTGGCTCAAGATTTGATCTGATTAGATCCATTCTTCTTTTGAAATTCATGGGTTCAGATTTTGAATTTGTTTAACCCTCTGTTTTTCTATCCTAATCTACCTTACTGATAAGCCAAGATTGTGATGTTTGGCTAATCTAATTCACTAACCTATCAGCAGTAAATTGAAAAGCTAATTAGTCATGATTAGGCTGTATGACTAACTAGAAGTGTGTTTTTAGGAGTGGCATTTGAGCTTGCACACTTTCAGATTTTGTTTCTCTTTTTTGGTATGGGGCTGTACCTTTCTTGTTTTCATTCTGCCCTCTTTTCTATTTTTATTGTTTTGTATTTTTCTTTTTTGTATTCTTCAAAGCAGAAATCAACAACTAACTAAATGCTCAAAACTGAGCTTTATTGACATTCCTATTTAACCTACTTTAACTTGGAGTGTTTACATTTTTAACTTACAAACTCTCTTTTCCAATACATCCAGTCAATCAAATGGTTCCATGGCTGGTCTTTTCTCATCTCTTTGAGCATGTAGGACAGACAGGGGCATTCCCATTTGCTTTGTTTCTCAACAACAGTTCTAAAATATTTTGTTGTACTTGGTGATATCCTGTTGTTTGCAACCTTTGTCCCTTCTTCATATGTCTTTAGGAAATCAACATAGGGATCTTGAAATAATGCCTAGTCAAGAGCATTTGGAAGATGTGTTTCAACCAGGATCATCTCTTCTTTCTCCACTGGATCAAGGCAAAAATTCTTTTGAGGAAGACAGTCTTCCTCATCTTCATTGTCATCGGAACTGGAAAATTTATCATACACTGCAGTGTTGTCCTCTAGAAGTCCCGATGTGTCATGCTTTAATGGACTGATCTCTGTGAAGAGGTTATTACATTCTTGAGCAGGGGTAAGTTCACTTGCTTCCTCTTTTTCAAGGGAAGGCTCCTTGGTTTCAACCTGCTCAACAATTTCTTCATTGCTTTCCTCCTCCACCTTTGAGTTGAAAGGCTGTTGATTCCCAATCACATGGAAATTATTACTGATGGTCTGAGATGAAGTAGAGTAAAGATCCAACGAATCTTTACTTACTTCCAAGCTTTCATAACTTTCTTCATCAGTATCATAAATAGTCTGTACTGGCTCATTACTTCTTTGAAGGAACTGATCTTCATCCCATAAATCTGCTAATGATGGTCCTGCAAGGTTAACTTCTGTTTGGGGAGCATCATCACTAGATAGATGAAAGTTAGGAAAATCATAAATATAAGTAATACTACTAATCAAACATACTGGGTTATCAGCAGGTCCTTCTTTATTTTGATCTACAAAAGAACTTTCTAAATCTGTACAACAAAGTTCTCTATGTGAATGGGCAAGAGTATTCGTTTTGCAAAAAGTTTCAGAGACTGGCTATTTATTAATAGTCTGGTCTATTTTTTTTCTGTCAAAGGGGAAGATGTTTCTATGTTCCTTTGAACATGAGTACAATAGTTCTCTGTCTCTTGTGAAGACTGATTTTGAGGTTGGATGTCTTCTTCAGCCTCAGCTATAAGGGATGATGAATCATTATTTGGGTTTTCAGGGATATCTTGAGGAACGTCCTTTATTTCTTGGATGATTTCTTCCTCAACTGAATCGTTTATATTCTTATAATTTTTCAATTGGATATTAAACTCATGAATGGCTGTTAAAAGATCTTCAGGATGTATTTCTTCCAAATCCTCATCATTGTCTATAACGTATTGGGTGATGTTTTGTGATGGATCATAATGTTTTCCACCCCATGATAATGATGTAGTGTTTCCTTTATAGTTCTCATAAAACACATATAAAAGGTCCTTTAAAGAAAACAAACTACCAGACTTCAACCATTCATACCAATCCCTAGCTTTTCCTTCTAACGTTAACATGAACATTTTCATTAGGCAGTCTTCATGCCATTCAACCTTTAATGTATGTGAAATTTGATGAGATGTAATAAAGGGTCATCAAACTTTTCACCTTGAAAAATAGGCAGGTTGTCATCCCAATTCACATGGGGCATATCTTCGTTGTATCCTTGGAATCATGTTTGTAAATCAAGAAAGAGGTCACTGTGTCTATTCAACCAGTTCAGAGTCTTCTACCAATGGATTCATTTGGTCTTATGAGAGTTGTGGAGTCACTAGGTAGAGAATTTCAAAGATTTGAGATGAGTTGTTGTCCACCATCAGAAATTGAATACCAATCTAAGGAGATTATGGGTATTCTAAGGTCTTAAGGGTATCTAAGATGAAATTCACTTAGAAAGTCCCCAGTGGAGTTGCCAGAATGTTAGGGTCTCTGTAGTTTGCAAGATTGGCAAATACAAAGCTGCAGAGCCTACATATGAACCACTTTGGGATTCTAGGATCTAGCCCTCCTAAATCTAGAGAGGGATCTCTCTTTAAGTGCAAAGATTGATTTATCTTTTAAGGTTCTAAAATGTGATTTTAGGCTAGTTATTAAGAACAAGGGTTTTGTTTGGTTTTGGTTGGGAAAGGATATGATGAAGGTGAAGGAAGTCTATATGAAGGGTGAAGGTGTAAATAAGTGGGAGAATGTTTCAGCTAATAAGATAGGAAAGAAGTAGCTTTAATCCATTAGGCTATGGAGTCATAGAGGATTTAATTGAAACAGCAAGTCTACAAAGGTTACCATGGGGCAAGTCATCTACATCTCAGGATCCTTTAAGTTGAGTTTGTGGTATGAAACATTAAGAAGTGAGGTGAAAGAAAGAAATAAAAGTGCAGCCTAAGATCAGGTAAGGACTTTGAACCTATCCTGCTTTTGACATACTTTTAGAGGAAACTTTTAATAAGAAACAAAGGGTAGCCTAAGATCAGGTAAGGACTTTGAACCTAGCCTGATTTTGGCATACTCTAGAGGGAAACTTCTAAGCAACTGTTTAAGACATAAACCAAGGCAGAGCTAACCATAAACCTCTTGGTCAATATTCCTACTAAAGCCAACCTATCAGACAAACAATCCAGCAATCCTCTTGACTACCTTCAAAAAATAAAAAACATTAAAGACAAACATAAAGAGTAGCTTAAGATCAGGTAAGGACTTTGAACCTATCCTGCTTTCAGCATACTCTTGAGGAAAACTTTCAAACTACCTTTGGAGAAAGAACTAGAGGATAGGGCAAACCATAAACTTCCATAGTTTAGCTCTACTAAGCATGTAATGAAAATCTCATTCAAGAACAATGTTTAAAGTTTAGACAATAAGACATGGACTCACCAACATTCCTTGACTGCTTGGACTATATTAAATCATTTTTAAATACACAAAGGAGGAAAACATAAAGATAAAGCTTATCAGTGAGAGTAGGGTACTTGTAAGAGTAAATCCTAGCTCTATATTTGTTGTTCTTTATCAGAGAAAATTGGACAGTATGAAAAACATGAAAGAAGACAATTTAAAATAAGAAAAACTTCACCATTAATGTAGACCAGGATCCCATGGAATTTGACTCGTATATTGATGTTCAAACCAGTACAATCTTTAAGTCCAAAAGGTCTTAACAACTCAGAAAACTTTCTCTTTTCAGCCTAATTTTCTCCCATTATTTACAGAGCTTCAGCAGCTTCAGAAAACTATTTACATGCAACAGATATCCAGAGACCAACAACCAACTATCTTCTACAGAATTATTTATAGAAGAAAGAGGAGGTGGGATGAAAAATAAGATCTCTAGTTCAATTAATACGAGTTTTAATGCTTCTCTGTCTTTGAGGGGTTCAATAGAGAATTTTTCTGATATTTCTCTGCATTAATTGGTTTTCATTAAGTATTTAGCCACTCGGCAGTTTTTGTTGACTTTAAAACTCTTTAGGCAGGCTGGAAATAACTCTGGCTGTCTTTAAACAAAATATCGTTGATCAAGGCAATTACTATGCCTTCCTTTGATTTATTGAGGTTGCAGGTGGCACTTTGGTAGCTGAAGAGGATATTTGCCCTCATGTGCAAGGAGACCTTTTTTGATATTTTCTCCGCTTTTCCTTAAAACACCTTTAATCTCGCTTTTTGGTTCTTGTTTTAGGCTTAATCAAGCCTCATCTCGTCTTCGGGATTTTGTTATTTGACACTGCCTTTAACTTTTTAAATCAGGGGATTGGAAGATCTGATCTTCGGGCTTCAAATTTAATCACTCTTTAACCTTGATTTCGTCATTACTGATTCACTTTTCTTGGCTTGTTTACACAGGTGGATTTCTGCTAAACCCTGGATCATGTTCCAAATGATTTAAACGTAGATTTCGAGCCCTACCAATCCTTTCTTCTTTGATTTTAAGCCACATAATCATCATTCTGGGCCTTTTTGTCACATATCTCTGACTATGGAAAAACACAGAGCAAACACCGTTTAAAACCCTTCAAAACACAGAAACTCATTATAAAATCCTGCAGAATTTGGTTAAGACTGCTTCAGAGGCTCGTGACGATGGAGGAGCAGTGAGGAAGAACGTGGATGCAACGGAAAAAAGGGAGGAAAATCCTGGCAGAACAGCTAACCAGGTGAAAACAGAGTTTGGGCGCGACAACGAACAGAAACCGTTGGATTAGGATAATCAACGGTGGAGATTTCTCGATCAAGTCGTTTGGGAGAAGTTTGGGTGAAAAGTGAATGGGGGAGAGATTAAAACAGGATCGTCCGATCTCAGAGATCGACAGCCACGATTAAAAGATGAAAAAGCTACGTTGGCAGAGAGAGCGGTATAGCGGAAAACCGACAGTGGTTTTCGCGTTGCGTTTGGAGGGGTAAGCGATATTGTAAAAAAAAATGCGATTCCATACAGCTGCTGACACATGTCCCTCCGAATACCGCCCATTTCGCGTAATTTTTTAGCATTAACGTTTAGGTGCAAAAATTTTGCGAAATGCAACGTAATTTGTTGGATCGAAGGTGCCAGGTCCAACAGCGCGGGTTGAGCACGATGGTGGGCAAGGTGCAGGGTTTAAAGCTTTGGCAGGGTCCATGGTGTTTGCTTATCGGGTTTAATCCCGATCGTTCGATCTTTTGAATGGATGGTTAGGATTGAAAGGAGGAGCGGATGGACGAATAGAGGAAAAGGCAAGGCAGAGGGTAAGGCGGAGATCGGGTAGCCCAGTGGCCGTTGATCTATGTAGATCAATGGTCGAGATTTTTTTAAATCATATTGTCGGGGAAATGAAAAAATAAACAAAGGGTAAGGTTTCGGGAAGGTTTTTACTTAAGAAGAGGGGTTTTATAAGAGCGACAAGAAGGATTAATGGGAGAAAGAGAAGGGCGGGGTTTGAAAAACAAGAGTATTGTGGGCCGTCGGATTTGAGAAGATCAATGACGGATATTGCATCGCAGAATTGTGCAGGACGTGAATTGTGCGAGGGGAGGGGAGAAAGGCGATGATGCGATTGAGCGCAGATCGTTTGATCAAACTTGATCCACGGTGGAGATTTCATCGGAGCATCGCATCGGCGGAGGTCAAAGGGTAAGGGACTAAGCCTTTGCGATATACGATTATGCGAAGGCCGTCCGATCTGAAGGATGATCGACGGTCAGGATTTAATCGACGGGTGTGATGTTGGAGGCTTATGAGCGGAGTACGATTGAATCTCGGTCGTCGGTTCTTGTGGATTCGACGGCTGAGATTAAATCGGGGGATCGACATCAGAGGAGGAAAAAGAAAGGATAAAGGGAAACTGCGATTGCCGATTGCGATGGAGCGATTAGGCTTAGCGCTCGGTCACAGCTCCAGGTCATATAAGGAAAATGGGCTAGGGCTAAGGCCGAAAAGGGGCTTAAGGCCTTAATGAAAAAATGAAGGTTTTTAGGATTTTTGAAGGGATTTTTGAGGAATTTGGAGGCTTCGATAGGTGAGAGGAAGGGATTTAAACCAAATCAAAGGGAGATATAAGGTTTAAAGAGGATTTTGGGATGGTTTAGAGGCTAAATGAAGGTATTTTGAGGGTTAAAATGAAAGGGAAAAATGGGTGAAAATGGATAATTGAGATGATGGAAAATGGAGTTTTAAGCAGTTTCTCTCTTGGCAAACAACAGGTACTTTAGGACTAATAGTGAAACAACAGTGAAGATTAACTCAGAGGGTAAAGATCATCATAAGACTTCAAGAACTCACAATTTGGTCATGAATTTTTTCTTGAAGGCTAAAAAATATTTAGCCACCATTTGATATGACAAATTTTATAGGTGGCTAACAATATCTACTCTACAAGAATTCATCACATTGTTGCAGGTCATTACGACCCTCTCAATTTTTGCGCTAATATCAACAACATATAGGAAACAATTTCAATCAAGACCCTTTAACCAAAATTTGATGCAACAACTAACCATAGGGCCTTACACACACATCAAACTGAATTGGAATCCACACAAAAATGAATGCACATAAAAACTGAGAAATAATCCATTAAAAAAAATAAAATATTTATGGGAGGATTATAATATTTGGTTTTATAATATTAGGTTTAATATTAGTGTTTGCAATAGTGAGTTTAATATTTATATTTATAGTATTAATACCTTGGGTTTATTAAATATTTGGCTTTATAATATAGTATAGTTTATAATATAGTATTTAGTATAAAATTGTGCAAGAACATTGACAAATATGGTTATGCATATGCTTAATATACGCTAATCAACGTATATGAACTACATTTACTAATGTGGTTGTTGTAAGGTTTATAACATTTGATGCTATAACATTCGCACTTTTAAGGATGATAGTTTTTAATATTAGGGTTTATATTATTTAGGTTTATAATATTGTGTTTAATAATAAGATTTATAATATTGGGTTTAATATTAGAGTTTATAATATCGAGTGTTTAATATATATATGGTTTATAATATTTGGGTTTAATCTTACGATTTATATTATGGTTTGATATGTAGGGTCATAATAAAGGTTTTAATAGATAGGGTTTATAATTAGGGTTTAAGATTTGGGTTTATAATATTTGGGTTTATAATATCAGGTTTAATATAGTGGTTTATAATATTGATAAATGTTGTTGTACTTGTGGGTTATAATATTGGGTTTAATATTCGTAATCCCACAACAATAACCAAGAACAATGTTATAACCACAAACACAACCACAACCAATGTTATAATATTGGTAAATGTGGTTGTGGTGGTAGGTTATAATATAGTTGTGCTAGTGGGGTTATAATAGTGGGTTATCTATAGTATTGGGTTTATAATAGTATTTATAACATAGTATAGTATAATATCATTAACCTATTAATATAATATAGTTTTGGATATGTAGGATTAAAAATATTAATATCGTGTAGTTTATAATATATTATATTTATCCCCGGATGCGGGTGTTCAATTGGATTAAGGATGTGGCGCTTCCTCAACGTGGCATCTGGCCTAGCCACATGGCCACGCATGGTGCTCGTCCTTCTGCTTTTAATACGTCTCGCTGTTGGCCTCACACCACAAATAATGCCTCTTCTTCCCGCATTGATGGATGTCCAGTCTACGAGCTTGCTCGCTATTTCATGGCACCCTCCACCTCTTCGCTGTCATTTACCAACTGCAGTCTCTCGACTCTTGTTGTTTATTGCAGCTTCAAGCTTCTCTGTGACCTTCAAGCTCTGCTCGCGTTGCTGCCTCTGGCCTTCGGTCTCCCCTTTGCTTCTGCCCGTGTATCAGCTCCCTCCTGCTCAACCATTCTGCAAAGGCATAGAATGAGATGTCGTCGGGGTTATGGCAGAGGTCAATCCTCTCGCCCACCCATTTCCATCCATGAGGACAGTCATCCCCCTCCTCTTGAGGATAATTTGGCCTCATACCAGTTTCAATATGACTGCACCTTGGACCATCCTCGGGTCACCGCCACCCTCACTGTGTGCTTTCAGGAAGCTCCATCTAGCTCTGCTGGCTCTGGTTCGAGAAAGCATCTCAGAAAATATACCATCTCCCCTTCTCCCCCTCAGCATTCCCGGAAACCAAAGGCATTACTTGTCAAAATAGGTGTGCATTCTTCTAGCAGTGAAGGCATCGAAAGTGGCAGTCTAGAGCGTTCAACATATGACAAGAGGGAAGGCAACGAAAACCCTGTGTGTTCCGCCAACACGCTTGAGCCCAACGTGCAGTAGTCGAAGAAGGATGAGGATACGTCAAACGACTACAAGTGTCTCATCATCGAAGAGCCTCCACCTCAGCCTCATGACAAATAGCATGCCATGCAACCTCATAATCGAGAGGTTTCTAGTCTCTGTGTTGTTTCAAATTTCATATATCATGTTTTTTATGCACTGTTCGATAAACTCCTGGTTATTTTTTGCCAATACTGGTTTCCCTATCCAGTGCAACAATTTTTGGACTGGTTTCCCCAGCTAGGGCGGTCATATTTTTGATTTTCTGAACTATGCTCCCTCCGAAATTGGCTAGCATAGCAACTCCGGAGGACAACTTCGAAATGTATATTATGTGAAAAATTAATAGATTAGTCTTATTTAGAAAAAATATATATATTATATTTATAATATATTATAGTTTATAATATAATATTTATGGTGGGTTTAATATTAGTATTTATAATATTGAGTTTATAGTCCCTTCGGTATATAATATTAATCCTAGGACTTACTGTTAATCCTAGGGTTTATAATCCTTGGGGCATATAATATTAATGATAGGTTTTAGTATTAATCGTTTAGGTTTATAATCCATTCAATTTATAATATTAATCTTAGGGTCTATATTTATAGGATTTAATATTAATTGTACGGTTTATAATATTACTATTGTAGGTTTATAACATTAATCCCTTGGGTTTATAATATTAATGATCCATTGGGTTTATAATATTAATAATCCCTTGAGTTTATTAATCCCTTGATTTATAATACTATTCCCTTGTGTTTATAAAATTGATCATTTGGGTTTATTAATCTCTTCGGTTTATAATATTTATAATCCCTTCGGTTTATTTATCCCTTTGGTTTATAATATTAATCCCAAGGGTTTTTAATATTAGTGCCTTGAGTTTATAATATTAATTCCTTAGGATTAAAATATTAATAATCACTTGGGTTTATAATATTAATCCCAATGGTTTATAATATTAATCCCTTAGTTTTATAATATTAATGCCTTGGGTTTATCAATACTTTGGTTTTATAATATTAATCCATTAGTTTTATTAATTCCTTTGGCTTTTGGGTCTATAATATAGTGTCTACAATAATATAATATATTATATTATAAAATTTCTGAACCTATGGTTAATAGTATCATAAACCTAAGGGTTAACAATATTAATATTTTTCAAATAATTATTCGGAAAACCACATCATAATTTCTAGAGCCAACGCATTTCAAACTACTTAGTGTAGTTCAAACTACTGTCTAACATTAATATTAATATAGTGTAGTTTAGGATATCTATGGTTAACAATATTAATATATTATAGTTTATAATATAGTATTTATATTGGGTTTAATATTAATATGTACAGTATTGGGTTTATAGTCTCTTGGGTTTAATAATCCCTTGGTTTTATTACCCCTTGAGTTTATAATATTAATCTTAAGAGTTTATAATATTAATGGCTTGGGTTTATAATATTGATCCCTTGACTTTATTAATACCTCGGGTTTATTGATCCCTTGGGTTTATAACATTAATCACTTGTGTTTTTAATATTAATGCCTTGGTTTATAACATCAACCTTTTGGATTTATCAATCCCTTGGGATTATAATATTAATAATCCCTTGATTTTATAATATTAATCCTTTGGGTCTATTAATCCTTGCATTTATAATATTAATCTCTTGGGTTTATTCATCCCGTGAGATTATGATATTAATAATCTCTTTGGTTTTTTATATTGGCTTAGAGTTTATAATATTAATCTCTCAGGTTTATTAATCTATTTGGTTAATTTTTTTATAATAATATTGGGTTTTATTTTATATATATATATATATATATATATATATATATATAAGTTTAATATATAGTCTCTCTATAGTTAAGATTATCAATATACTTGATGCAGGGGCATTAGGCTCAAGAAATACTTTGTATTTTTATAAGACATAGGGGGGTCTTATGTTTCTAAATTCTCATGTGATTATTAATATTTTTGAATAAAGTAGTGAGTACTTGTAAATGTTCTCTAACCATTAGAGAATATGAGAGGAAGGTGATTAGTTAGGAATATGAAGAGACAACCGAGGGTTAAGAGAAAATTTAGGATCAGTTCCAGTAATTTTAGGAATTGAGTCTAACTTTAGGAATTTGGAGAATTCCAAGAGTCTTTGTTGAGCTGTTAAGGAAGCTGAACTGATTCATTATTAATTTGTATAAATGTAAGCCTACGGGCAGATAGAATAGCTGTTCAGAGACAGAGTGAGTGGTTCAAGAGGCAGAGTAGTGAGGGTAGAAGGGTCATTCGAATTGAAGATCTGGCCGAAGAAAACAGGAAGTCTGTAAGTAATTTCATTTGTATGTATGAAAATATATGTTCCGGAATTATATGTGTTTATTGGTTGAGCAATTGTTATTAAATCTCTGTAATTGAGGGCTGAGGTGAGATTTTGTAAGTGATTGTAATATTTCTCTTCATATAGGGGAGAAATCGATGTTAATTATTATGTTTTGAAGTTGAATGCATATTGGCATACATATTTCTGTGAAATGTTAGGAGAAGAGTTGCAGTCATCGATCACTATAAGGATCGATGACGCAAAGGATGTTTGAATAGCATTCAATTTGGAATTGATGAGATTTGATAGGTTGATGTATGAATTTGACTAGATGTGTTCCGAAATGGGGTTAATTTCATAGAAGGAATTTTAGGGGATATTACATTCCTTGTGAAACAATAGCACAGTGTGAGGGAGTCGATCTACAACAACAATTGCATTTCAATTGGACTTATTCGATCCTTGAATTGGAGCGAAGGCATAGTAGGAACACGATTCTAAATCGAAGAAATTGTAAAGGAGGTATCAGAACTACGAAGAGGGGTTTTAAGTAAGTTCCGCATTAAAGAGTGAAGCGGAATTGAATTCATGAGCACAAAGGCCCTACATTGAGGACGCAGAGGAAACTGTAACTTAGTTGCAGAGTTGCGTAATGAAGAACTGGGAGAAGAAGCGAAGAATGGAACGGAACCTTGAACAAGCGGGCAGATGGAACCATGAAGCACGAACAGTGAAGACGGTTTTCAATTACAAACTGGCGGTATCGCGTGGCCTCTCAAATGGTAAGTGGATTTCACTTTTAGAACGTGATATGGGTCTTTGATGGACACGTGTTGTTAAGAGGTATTATGAAACCAGTTATATCGCGTGATTTCAAAGAATTAAGGAGCTCGCATCTTAGTTGTGCGATATCCGTCGGATGTGCGCCCAAAGCCTTGTTGGTGCGCGAGATCAGCTAGGCCGTAGGATCATAAGAGAAGTTGCAAGGTTATGAACGCAAGGTATGATTGTTGTGGGACCCAAACGAATATTAATGTTTGCGGGGTCTTCATATAAAGTCCAAGGTTTATTAATGTTCCTTAACACTTGATTTGGGGAGTATACATATATGTTGATATATATATTATGTTTGATGATAAAGCCGAACCTTGCATGAAATGAATTGTTTGCTGGGTGCATATTAAGGTTAATACTTGGGTCTTCAAATGTTAGAATCATATTAAGGGTTGAAGTCGGAACACTACGGAAGGGAGGTATGACATATAGTCATATGATAATAAGTTGTGGGCCATAATAGTTATATGGGTGTTTAAACCAATAGTTGCAAAAGGGTTGTCGCCCGTGAATAAATTAAATAACAAACCTTGGATATAAGGTTTGTTTGGATTTTAAATGGAAGAGCATATTATATGCGGTGAGAGTTTATCCTTTGGTTGAACCATAGGTTTTGAAGGGTTCTGCAATTTAAATCAATTTGCCCAAATTGAGAATATAACTGAGTGTGTGGTTTTGGATGAATTCATGAAGTGGGGCTTCCTCCTATACATAGTGAGAGGATGGTTTTAATCATTGAGATTTTAATTATAGATTCAAGCTTCTGTAGGTATTATTGTTGAGTTGCCAGATTTAAAATTATTTGGGTAAAACAGGATTGCAGTTTATGTGCACCTAGAGGGTGTGATAGTGGATTGAGAGGTTAGCCCGAGCATCATGTGGTATCAAAGCAGGAAAGGTTCTGTTTAAAGTAAAGGATTTTTTTGTAATTAAATCTGAATGTGTGATGAGAGAAGAAAGAAGATCAGATTCTAAAATCTGATATGCAGCATATACATATTTGCAGTGAACAGGATTTGAAGAAATAAATGAGTGAAGAACAAGGTAATGCAGGGATCTTGCAGGTAAAATAATTTTAAATCTGACTTGAATTTATGATTGAAGGAGTATGGTTGCAGAAAGTGTAGAATGAGTTTTGATGATGATGGCAGTGAACCTGATATTCAGCTAAAGGCTGATAGGGAGAACAATTGCAGTGTTCTCAAGAGAAGGTGAGTTGATGAGCAGTGTTTAACTCTGGTTTGAAGAATTGTTTGCAGAATTCGGATTGCAGGAAATTGAAGAAATCTCAACAAAAGCAGATCACAACTTTGAGAGCAGTGATGAAAGAGTCCAGCAGAGTATTCTAAAGTGAAGAAGAAAGTGTGGTAGAACCTGGAGAATTCCCAACAGAGGTTGGATGAAAGAAGAACAGATGTGTTCTTGAAAAGTTTCAGAGTGAAGCCTAGAGAGAGTAGAAGAGAGTGCTCAAAAGGTTCCAGTAGAAGGAGAACCAGTACTTGCCAAAAGCCCAGATCCGGAGGAAAGGATTGGTGAGGTAAGTGGCAGCAGGAGAGCTTGCTGTTGCAGAGGCTTAGTGCAGCTTGTGAGTGAAGAACTCATGGAGAAAAGGATGAATACTGATAGTCATAACAGAGATAGAAAAGGTTTTGAGAGAGACCACATAAAAAGAAAGGAGAAAGCAGATGCCAACGCAAATGGCATAAGGCAACAGTTGACTGATGCAGAATGTTGGAAAGAGATAGCTGAGATCAGAGAACAGTTTAATAGACTGGAGAGGATGATAGAGGAAAGCCAGAGAGTTGGTTGGCTCATGAAGAAGAGAGTGAAATGGCAACCATTACAGTTAAGGTTGAGGCAAAATGAGATTGCCTTGTTGAAAGAGGAACTCAGAGTAGCTGAGCTAAGAAAAGAAGTTTATGTTTGTGAAGCAGAACAGGGTATAGATGAAGAATGGAGATCTGTAAAAGATCTTGTGAATCATGATGAAGACTTAAGGCAGCAAGAATTTTGTCTTGCCGAAGAGAAAATCATTGATGATTTCCTGAGTTATTGGACAAGTCCAGATCAGCTGGAAGATGTAAAGCCTTGTATTTTTGAATCTGACAACTGTGAGGTGATGATAGGTTCTACAGATGAAGAGGATCAATCTGAGGCACTGATAAATGAAGCAATCGAGACTGAAAAGTCTTGTGGGTTTAAAACTAAAGAGTTGTGTATGTTAGCAGGTACATCACAGGGAGATGAAAAAGCTTTAAAGTTTGTTGAGGAGGAGAAATTGAATCTGAAATCTGTTCAAATCAATGCTGAGATAGCAAGATCTCAGGAGGAATTGAAGACAAGGGAGTCTAATGAGGATATTCAACAGAATATTGAAGCAGAGAGAGAAGGACCAACTAATGATTGTTCAAGAGCAAGCAAAGGCATAAAAGGTTGGGTGAGGTTCCCAACATCTACTCCAATTGAAGTTGTTGAATTGTATAGAAGGTTGGATTTTCAAAGAAGAGAATTGGAGAAGCAGAGGACCTATGCACAGGATAAATTTCTGAAGAAGCAAGACAGAGGAATTGTCATGAATGACAATCAGAGAACAGAGGATAAGAAAATGATTCAGCAAAATGAAGAAGTTCATTTTGGTGAATCACAGCAGAAGGACATTCATGAAGCAGATGATGGAAAGAAGGGGAGGCTAGCTGACAGTGTCACGGGGGATGCAAATCAACATACTGATGTGCTGACAGAGGATTTGGAAGAAAACTCAGAACAACATACTGATGTGTTGTTAGAGAAGGAAGCATTGAGACCTTGAAATTTTAGTGCTGAAGGTTCATGTGTTAATTATGCAGGCAAAGAAGAACATCAATTGGAAATTGTCAGGAAAGTTAATAAGAAGGAAACTATGTTAGCTGAAAACATAGGGAAGGATCATCACTTTAACATGGTGATTGCAACAGTGGAGATAACTCTAGAAGCTGAGGAGAAAGATAGTGAATATTTTCTGAGTCCTGAAGAAGACTTGGAACTGCAGAGAGAATAATTGGTGACTGGATCATCAATTGAGACCATTGGGTCTTGTGATTTTGAAACTGACAATTTGATTGTACTTACAGGTATTGCAGGAGACAGTCCACCTCTTGGTATTTTCTTGAAGGAAGGTGAAACAGTCATGCATGAACTTGTTACTATTGGTGACAAGGAGGAGTTGGCTTGTCTGAATAGCCAAGAGCAGACTGTGGGGAAGATTTTTAAAACTGACACAGTGATGAAGAATTAGAATTCTATTCTGATAGAAGGTGAAAATGCAGAATTTGAAGAACTTGATTTGATTGCCAGAATCAAACAAGAAGGTGCAAGACAATTACTGAAGATTTTCAAAGAAGAAGAAGATGCTGGATTTGAATTGCAGCATACTGATGATGTAAAAAAAATACAAAGAGAATGGCTGAATTGGTTGCTGGAAAAAATTATACAAGAGGAAGGAATTGCTGACACTAGAGTAAAATTTCCTAAAGTTGTGAAAGGAGCAGATACTAGTTTGACAAATTTGATTATGTTTACTAGTATACTAAATGAGTATGTTACCGCAGGAAGAAAATTAATTGATGATTCACTTGCTAAAAGTATATTTGCAGGTGAAGAGCAAAAGAAAATTGTTGCAGAGAGAGATATCTTAAGAGATATTTAGGGAGCTTGGGAGGCAGCAACATTTCTGGCAAAAGAGGAAACATTAGCAAGGGCAGCAACAAAATTCTTGGAGGCAGTAACAACAACAGTATTGGCAGCAACAGGAATTGAAAGCAACAACAGTGGGCAGAGAAATTTCCAAATAGAAGATAAGCTGGACAGAGAAATTGAAAACATCAGAGAACTGATGATGAAGGTGTCTCAGAAACAACAGACAACAACAAGAAAGTAGAAGGATTTTAGCAAAAGAAAGACAAGAAGAGATTGTGGAAGTATAGCTGGAGGTAATTTGCAGAACAAGATATGGAGACCTGTAGAAGTGCAATTGAAGGATGATGCAGCTGTTGGACAGTAGCAAAGCAAAGTATGGGATCCAGGAAAGCAAGGACGAAAGACACATGATCAGGAGATCATGATCAATTTGAACCTTGGGAGTCTGATGCAGGGGCATTAGGCTCAAGAAATACTTTGCATTTTTATAAGACATAGGGGGGTCTTATGTTTCTAAATTCTCATGTGATTATTAATATTTTTGAATAAAGTAGTGAGGAATTGTAAATTTTCTCTAACCATTAGAGAACATGAGAGGAAGGTGATTAGTTAGGAATATGAAGAGACAATCGAGGGTTAAGAGAAAATTTAGGATCAGTTCCAGTAGTTTTATGAATTGAGTCTAACTTTAGGACTTTGGAGAATTCCAAGAGTCTTTATTGAGCTGTTAAGGAAGCTGAATTGATTCATTATTGATTTGTATAAATGTAAGCCTACGGGCAGATAGAATAGCTGTTTAGAGATAGAGTAAGTGGTTCAAGAGGCAGAGTAGTGAGGGTAGAAGGGCCATTCGAATTGAAGATCTGGCCGAAGAAAATAGGAAGTCTGTAAGTAATTTCATTTGTATGTATGAAAATATATGTTCCGGAATTATATGTGTTGATTGATTGAGAAATTGTTATTAAATCTCTGTAATTGAGGGCTGAGGTGAGATTCTGTAAGTGATTGTAATATTGCTCTTCATCTAGGGGAGAAATCGATGTTAATTATTATGTTTTGAAGTTGAATGCATATTGGCATACATATTTCTGTGAAATGTTAGGAGAAGAGCTGCAGTCATCGATCACTGTAAGGACCGATGACGCAAAGGATGTTTGAATAGCATTCAATTTGGAACTGACGAGAGTTGATAGTTTGATGTATGAATTTGACTAGATGTGTTCCGAAATGGGGTTAATTTCATAGAAGGAATTTTAGGGGATATTACATTCCTTGTGAAACAATAACACAGTGTGAGGGAGTCAATATACAACAACAATTGCATTTCAATTGGACTTATTCGATGCTTGAATTGGAGCGAAGGCATAGTAAGAACACGATTCTAAATTGAGGAAATCGTAAAGGAGGTATTAGAACTACGAAGAGGGGTTCTAAGTAAGTTCCACATTAAAGAGTGAAGCGGAATTGAATTCATGAGCACAGAGGCCCTACATTGAGGACACAGAGGAAATTGTAACTTAGTTGCAGAGATGCGTAATGAAGAACTGGGAGAAGAAGCGAAGAATGGAACGGAACCTTGAACAAGCAGGTAGATGGTACCATGAAGCACGAACAGTGAAGACGGTTTTCAATTACAAACTGGTGATATCGTGTGGCCTCTCAAATGGTAAGTGGATTTCACTTTTAGAACGCGATATGGGTCTTTGATGGACACGTGTTGTTAAGCGGTATTATGAAACCAGTTATATCGCGTGATTTCAAAGAATTAAGGAGCTCGCATCTTAGTTGCGTGATATTCGTCAGATGTGCGCCCAAAGCCTTGTTGGTGCGCGAGATCAGCTAGGCCGTAGGATCATAAGCAAAGTTGCAAGGTTATGAACGCAAGGTATGATTGTTGTGGGACCCAAATGAATCTTAATGTTTGCGGGGTCTTCATATAAAGTCCAAGGTTTATTAATGTTCCTTAACACTTGATATGGGGAGTATACATATATGTTGATATATATATTATGTTTGATGATAAAGCCGAACCTTGCAGGAAATGAATTGTGTGTTGGGTGCATATTAAAGTTAATACTTGTGTCTTCAAATGTTAGAATCATATTAAGGGTTGAAGTCAAAACACTACGGAAGGGGGGTATGACATATAGTCATATGATAATAAGTTGTGGGCCATAATAGTTATATGGGTGTTTAAACCAATAGTTGCAAAAGGGTTCTTGCTCGTGAATAAATTAAATAACAAACCTTGGATACGAGGTTTGTTTGGATTTTAAATGGAAGAGCATATTATATGCGGTGAGAGTTTATCCTTTGGTTGAACCATAGGTTTTGAAGGGTTTTGCAATTTAAATCAATTTGCCCAAATTGAGAATATAACTGAGTGTGTGGTTTTGGATGAATTCATGAAGTGGGGCTTCCTCCTATACATAGTGAGAGGATGGTTTTAATCATTGAGATTTTAAGTAGAGATTCAAGCTTCTGCATGTATTATTGTTGAGTTGCCAGATTTAAAATTATTTGGGTAAAACAGGATTGCAGTTTATGTGCACCTAGAGGGTGTGATAGTGGATTGAGAGGTTAGCCCGGGCATCAATACTCCAACTATATATATAAATAATATTGACAATAATATTAGTAAATATATAATAATTATTGACCATAACATAATACAAAAATAAGTATTATTATTAATAATTAAATTCTATTATGTTATATGTTAATTATAATATTGTTTGAAGTATACCTATTAATATAATATAATATTAATATATAATATAATTTTAATATAATAACCATATATATATAAGTATACAATAATATGGTGGTTATTATTTATACAATTTTTAATAATTAGAAATAGTTAGTGTTTAGCAATATACACGTAATAATTATTAATGTGGTTGATATATGCCTATAGGTGCATATCAATCACATTTACTAATGTGGTTGTAGATGTGCTTCATATACGCCTATCAGCGTATATCAACCACAATGATAAATGTGGTTGTGCTAGTACATAATATAATCCAGAATTCTGAGTATTGGTCCTAATTATCCCGGGGTCTTATACGAACTCCAAGAAAAGAAAATGCATTGCGTAAAGAACCTATAGGTAAATATATGGTTGAAGAAGATGTATTATAGTTTTATGACAATAGAGACAATGGTGAAAATAAGAGTAGTGGTAGTGCAACGAACATTTTTAGTCCACGTACATTTGTAGTCCACGTGAAAGCGTTATAAAATGTGTCGTGCTACTCATAATCCTTGCGCCGCTGCGAGATCCACTTTGTTGTGCACATCACTTCAAATTTTCCTTGCACTGGATATTAGCCTTCCATGCACTGCAACACAATCATACTTAACCCCACTGCGCCAGAATACTGAAAAACACTACACCACAATGCACGGGGAAATCATATGTTCGAAATAATTCAAATTTCACATGCCATGAAACAAATTGGTAGGGGTGCAACGAATGTGAAAGGTCTTGATTGGTTCACCAACCCAACCCTCAAACAAGAACTATGGCTATTTTGAAACATATTGTAAAACGATTATAAGTGAATCAGGCCTCATACTATCCATACTTTGAAATTATTGATCGTGTATTACCTGAGAGAGAACATGAAGAGGGAATTGATCACATAAACCTTTATCAATTTGAAGCATAAATAATTCACAAAATTTGTAATGGAGTTGCCTATTGTAAGTACCAGAATATTGTTGTTTGGCCCTGGAGGCTCACACATATTTTTAGAAAATAGTTTTGATTAAAAAATTCTTATTGTTATATAAATTCAATGTCATTGGGATCATTAATGGAAGATGTAGATGTTTTGAAGGAATACTTAAGATATGAGAGTAAATGTGTATGATTCCAACAACACATAGTATATGGAAATGATTTGCAATAAAAAAGTGGAGCTTGACTAGGCATTAAAAAGATCACTAGGGTTTTGCTGGATGGAATTTGGGTGGATTATTGGAACTTCCTTCTTGTCTTTGAAAACTTGGATACTATATATATTCTCAAACCAAATGAAGAATTTCCAAAGAATATTTCAAAGATTTACTTTCAAGTAGCAGGGATGATTGTTAGATTGTTCATTTAGTAGGATAGGAAAGAAAATATATATGATATGTATAGTACCACGATTATTATATCATGATGCAGTTTCCAGTGGATCTTACTCAACGAGGAAAATGATGCAATCAATCCCTTGAATAGGAAGGGAACCCAACGATTGAAACTGAGACAACATCAATTGGGAATATCTTGTGCTTGTTCCCACAAGGATATTTCTATGCTAGATGTAGCTGGGTCAACTATGGAAGGTTTGTATTGTTCCTCTATATGGTGCCTTAAAAATACATCAGATATAGAATTAATCTATTCTAATTTAGAGATTAAATGTGTTCTCAAATTTCCAAAGAGGCACTTAGGGTCATTCTCTGATCCAAAAGTTGTTATCTCATTTAGTTGGGCATCTTGAAATGCTTGATATGACTAGAATTTTTCATGTATTAACCCTAGAAGGAAACCCATATTTTTGTTATGAAAATTCACTTAGTAACAATAAATGTATGTAAATTTATATTGAAGGATGGGAGGTTGTAAGTCCAGATGGCATCATGGATGTTGCATTGTGGTTTAATATGATTATGATGAAGTTTGGAAGTTTAATTTAAGGAGGCTTCAACTATTGCAATATAATGACGAGATGGAAACATTTTTTAGAGTGAACATGGGCATATTTTCTTCACAAGAGTATGCAATACTTTGCAAACAACAGCTTGGTGAATTTTCCATTAATATTGCAGAGAGAGGAGAAGTTGGATATTTTAAATTTATTTCAAAGCACCATAACTGTTGTGTAACCAGCTCCAAAAAGAGAAGAAAAGAGATATAAATGCCTTAGAAATGAGCCACTTTGAGGGGGAAACCTCCAATACATTACATAAATGAAAAATTCTTGGATGATCCAATTTACAAAACCTCCTTTCTTTATATAGGAGTCCATGGGGCCATAATGTAATCCTAGTGGGCCACAATGTAATCCTAGCCGACCTAACAATAATAATTTAAGGGCACAATAATAATAAAATGGGGGTTACAATAATAACAATAAGGGGGTTACACTAACAACAATAAGGGACTATACTAGTAATATAGGGACTTAACATGCCCCTCTCCTTCAAACAAGTGTTGTCCTCAACGCTTGATTATTTCTTGATGCTTCTGTATAAAATTCTCATCCTCCCATGTGAAATATTCTATAGGAAAGTTCTTCCACTTGCTGAGATACTCTGAAATTGATCGTACTTGTCGAGTTCTTGTTTTTGTGACTGCTTCAGAACTTCTTTCGATGTGATGTTGATATTCCTGTAGTTTCATTAGATTTTGCACCAAAGTTAGGTTATCCTTTGAGAGTTGGAGAACTTGTTGTTGATGCTCGTTGTGATCTTCCACTAATTTATCATCCATATTAGCTATTATTTGATCCTTCAAACCATCCAACTTACCCTCCATTTCTGCTTTTAAACCATCTATTTCATCTTCGATTGCTCTTCGTAAGATCAAAACTTGTTGCACTTGGTACCGTAATTTTGATATCTCATACTGCAATTCTTCCTCTTCATGCATCATAGTATAGCTTTCTGAGGGCTTAATGGGTATGGAATTATTTTTTGGAGGCATAATAGAACCCATTACTGACAAAAATTCTTCAATATGCCCTTGGAATCAATTCAACTTGATTCTTCAAACAAGACTTATGCAATTCGGAAAAAAAACAATACACACCTTTTTCTAGATTTTGAGGAGCTCGATATTGAAATTGTATTATCTCTGTGATTGTGGCTCTTCAATATCTAAAATTCAGCACTGAAGTAGCCCTCTGAATTCTCTTTTGAATGCCATAGGTCTGACTTGATTTGGATTCTCCAAGACAAAGTTGTGTCCAATATCCCACAATGACCTAATTCTGGATTGGTTCAGTAGAGCGAAATTGTAGGACTTGCCACATGTCACTGTTTCATCCTTTGTCTCTGAAATTGATAGCCACGAAACTTCAGTCCGTGTACTTGCAACCAAATTTTACGGCACTCCAATCCAATTCCCAGAGAGAGAGTTATTGAACTTTTCACACGATCACCTCTTTGAGATGAAATTCAGGAGCCTGAAAAAGCACTACCTTCCACAGATCATATCTCCAAAAATATTGCGAACAAAGCTCTGAAATTTTTTGACGAATTTCCTCAGGATTTCAGCTTCGCACCATACGAATTTCAGATTCTGAACCTTCATAGAAAAAAATTTATAGCGAAAATGCCACGATGACCTGTTTAGGATCTTGAAAAAAGTCCTAACTTCCACAGATGATATCTCCGAAAATATTGCGAACCAAGCTCTGAAATTGTTAGACAATATTCCTCAGGATTTCAGCTTCGCACCCTAAAAATTTCAGCTTTTGAAAATTCGTAGAAAAAAAGTTGTAGCGAAAATTCCACGATGACCTGTTTGGAGCAGCGAAACCCTAGAATCCAAACCTCTGATACCAAATGTTGTGTAACCAGCTCCAAAAAGAGAAGAAAAGAGATATCAACGCCGTAGAAATGAGCCACTTCGAGGGGGAAACCTCCAATACATTACATAAATTAACAATTCTTGGATGATCCAATTCACAAAACCTCCTTTCTATATATAGGAGTCCATGGGGCCATAATGTAATCCTAGTGGGCCACAATGTAATCCTAGCCGACCTAACAATAATAATTTAAGGGCACAATAATAATAAAATGGGGGTTACAATAATAAAAATAAGGGGGTTACACTAACAACAATAAGGGACTATACTAGTAATATAGGGACTTAACAATAACTTCTCCTTAGCTCCATTTATCTTCAGAATATTAGATGCAATTCCTGGAACCATTCCAATCCACAACTATAGTCAATCACTTCCTAGATTACCAAAAAATTAACCTACTGCAAGGGATGAGGATTCAATCGAGATGAATAATTTATGGCTTCTATTAACAATCATTGGAAAGACAAAGACAAAGACCTTGATTTTAAATATCAATTCTTGGGAAACTATTTTTTATTATGAAAAATTATTGTAATGATCGACGGAGTGACTATGGATACATTCGTGGAAATATTAAGGGAGTTGGTTTTTCCTTTTATGGATAGGAAATATGGCATACTAGGCACACATGAGGAGGTATATTCTATAAGGAATAAGCAAGTCAAGTCTATAGACTCTTCAAAGATATTTTTAGTTAAATGGTTGAAAGAGAAAGCAAAGGAGAATAATTTGGAAGTGTGCTCTATGATTTTAGAGGAGGGATACAAAGATTCAGAAGGGAATTGGATTTTAAAGTTTGAAGCGGAAATAATAGAGGCTGGTTTGAACTATTTACATGCTTTTATACTCACTGATAGATGGGGTCTGATGGCCTCTATATTTCCTAATATTGAACAAAAAATCTTGAAGAGTAGACATTTTGTTGGTGGTTCTGAGGATTTTATTCCGAGAAAGGGCTTGGAAAGAGTGCTAAGAAATTATTATAGTGGCATTTCTTCAAATTCAAGGCTCACCATGAGTCCGTTATTCTTGAATGATGAGGTTTATAGTTAGTTATTTATCAATGAAAGAAATGATGATTTTTCTGGTCAAGATAAACATGCTAGCATTCTTGGAAACTTAGAAAAAAGATTAAGACTGGTTGAGGGGCATGCTTTAACAAGGAAAAAATGGAGAGGCATAGAAACCCATATATATTTTCATGGTCACATTACGATTAATTTATGGAGGAGGAGGAGGGGGGGGGGGTGAGAGGGCGCAATAGAAGTGGATATTGACTATGTAATTATGTAATTATGTATTGAAGAAGACAAATATAATAAAATGTATTTTTGTTATGCTTGCTTCATTGGTTTCATGAGCAAGGTTTTTATTATAGGTCAAAAGACTTCTTCTTGATGTCTTTTAGGGATTTTTCATCTTGTCATAAATGTACTAATTAAGAGTCATGTATATGAAGAGTTTAGTCAAAGAAGTATGCTCAAGACCTTATCATATAATCCTTGAAGACATGGCTCAGAATGTGGCTCAAGATCAATGTTGAAATGCCTCCTCAAGTCGGCCTATGTGTAGTGTACATGTCGGCTTACAATCAACATATAGGTCGACTTAATGAACAACCATATATATTGACTTTCAGGTCAACTAATATAGGGGTTGAACACTATATATACCCCTGTGTAATGTGTAGAAAAGATAGGAATATAATCTTAGACTTCTATGATTTTCAGTCAAGGTATCAGTGATAAGATTGCGATAAATTCAGGAATAATTATGTGATGAAATGCAAATGGAAGGACAGAGATACAAGTGCAGAATTAGAAGTGGATCAACGAAGTATTCAAGAGTGAATCTGTTTGCAATAAGTATGATTTAAGTATTGTGTAAAAGGAAGACATAAAAGCAAAGGAATAAGGCTACCACATATACAAGGTTTGGGAATAAGTATCTCAGACTACATCACCATAAGCCAAGAAGTAACAGGAGTGTGTAATACAATAATTCTACTTAGCAAAGAAGAGTTAAGTAGAATTATATCTTTCATAGAGAAAGGGCATAATTATAATATGGACTAAGATAAGACGTGTGTACATTAAAGACCAGCCAACAAATTCAAGTGGAGATGCAAGGTGTGCATAGGACTTTCCAAGTCAAGATGTTGATATCTCAGTATATCACACACAACCAAAGAAGGTAAATACAATGAGAGAGACCAAGCTCTCTAGTCCTCGTGCAGGACGGTGCATAAAAGAAGGATCAGCCCAAGGAGTCAATGAAGAAGCAGTGACAAGGTCTTGGAGGCATACAAGGGTTAAGGGTCTGTGTCATGGTCATGGTACTTGTCATCTGAAAGTCTATAAGAATAATTTCTGGTGGGTTTTCCTCTCCAAGAGGGAGAGGTTTTTTCCCATGGCTCGAAGAGCCTAAATTTGTGTCTCCTCTGTTTTGGTGAGGCTTCTAGAAGTTACCTTTTCATGTTTACTTTCTTTTATGGGGGTGCAAAGGTTTTATGGGCGAATAGAGCGAAGATCTCCGCAGCTAATAGAGGAAGTATCAACGCATGTGTAGGAAGTGACCACAAAAAGAGTGCATGCAAACTTTAAGAGTTTTTAAGAGATTTTTCCCGGTTTATAAGACTTGGTTTAAGAACTTGAATGTTTTGGCTTCTAAGGAAGCATGAGTATGGATGGTGATAGATCCATATTGATAGTCAAATGTCATGGTGAGAAAATGATATGTAATAGATTTCCCCCTAAAGTGCGAAGTTTGAGAAAATATCTCTCGAGAGTGAAGCGCTCTATCATTCCAAGGATTGGATCAGAGACATCAGTGGAGAACCTGTAAGAAAGATTCAATGAAAATATATAATCATCACTAAGGTAGGCATTCCCATACTTAGAGAAAAACTAACTAAATATTCTGGTACATATATGACTTTAGCATTACATCAAAAGTAGACACATTATGGGCACAACCATATGTTATGATTAAGTCTATTGTATCATGAATACATAACTCCTCGCAGCTTGGATGGTTGAAACTAGATCTAGGGTCTTGATTTCTCATTCTCGAACTAGTACGAATCTATCCATGTGATTGATTGTTTCAAAGTCGAACATGGTAGAAACCACTTGATTACCGGTCATTGATGAAAATAGTTAACAAGTGTGAGAGAAACCACCAAAAATGACCATGTTTCTCAAAGTACTTCAGTAAAATCTACGAAATGTGAATGAATGATTCGCAGTCGAACACTCATAGAGTCATTCAATCAAAGGCCAATGATGAAAACCTGTCATCGAAGGCGAGAAACCTGCCATTAGGGCATGCAGATTCCAAGGTACTGATAGGATTTCTAGATCAACTTCCTAGATAATGAGTTGATGTTGATAGGAAGTGATCCGTTGTAGGAGGGCCTATGACACGAAACCATTATGTCATGTTTTGAAGAAATGTTTCTCAAAGATTAGCTCAGGGATGGTCAACGCGAATGGAGACAAATTTTTGCAATGAATAGTGAATTTGAAGTTGAAATTTCTCTTGAACACATAATGACACTGTAAATGACTTGACAAAATTTGACTTAAAGATAATACCCAAAATCGGCTGAAGAATTTCAATGAGGTTTGATTAACTGTAAGTCAAAAGGATTACCCAACCCAGACGCGAGTGCGACAAAGTGTCGTGTTCAAGAGCGACATGCTGCTTTTAAAAACAAGTATAAAAGATGGATTCTTTTTCTCACTTTTTCCCCCACCATTACTAGAAAGTACCTCTTTAATTTTTTCAAGCTTGAGGAGGATAACATTTTCTTGTTGTGTAAGCTCATCCTTCGGACGAGTCCATCTCAGTATTTTTTAACGAACCCTAAGAAGGAGAGGTTTGGTCCTTTTGTAATCGACATGTCCTACACTGTTTAGTTTTAACGAGTCCATCATAGGATTAAATTAGTGTTTTTCAGTTTTAGGGAGTCAGAAGAAAAACATAAGTAAACTCCGTAGTGTTCTTTTTCATAAGTTTAGTCTCTCAAAACAGAAAAAGGATAAAATTATGTAAGAGATAGCTATATTGACCATAATTAGTCAACATATACCTTTTTCGTAATTAGCCTAGTTCAGTCTGGAAAAGGGGTAAACTCATACTGAGTAGACGACTATTAATTTATTTTAACGAGTTCTAATAGTCAAGTGCTTGACGATATTTTCATGTTTAGAGAGTCTGAAAATGGCTTAAAAGAGGTCTCCATGGTTTTTCTTTTTGAGAGCCCGAAAAAGTGATAAAATTTTACTCGTTGTCAAAATGATTCGTTTTCAAACACAACCTTTTCTATGCACAAAAAATAAAAAATTATAATCATCTGCTCTCAATCATGGTAAAAATATTAAAAATATAACTTCTAAAGGTCAAAATAAACAAAATAATTTTATTTTATTCATGAAAACCTATAAAAAGTGGTCAGAACAAATGATTTTTACCTTTTGATTTCCAGAGCAGTGAGTTTTTACCATAGATATTCTGAAGAAGATATCGGGAGAACCAACCAACCATTTCGCAAACCTTCGTTCCAAGTATTTAATCTCTTCATTGTATTTCTTCTCATCCATTTAATTTTTTCAATTTAAGTTTTTAGATTTTTTTTTGGAGGAAAAATGGTTTTAGAATCCGCCCTCGGGGGTGTGCAGGTTTTTGTGGAAAAATCCCGATGATTTTTTAATATAAAAAATCAATGTGCCATCGTGAATTTTATACATAAATCATGCACAAAAATGCACTGTTTATGAACAAAAACTGCATAAGCGCCGTAGGGTTTTCAAAATTTATTTTATTTCCACAAAAATTGCTCCAAATTCTTCCACAAGTTTTCTAATGTTCCTAAATGATTGTTTGTAGGCAACCAATCATGCTTGAGTGGAGAGAACACGATCATGAATCACACGATAATGAATCCATTGATAGTCTAGCAATGCATTGTGTGTTAAAGAATTGTGATTTATAAAAATTTTGGGCAATAAAAGGAATGAAGGCCCAAGTGGAACTCATGACCTGGTTAGTTAATGCTTGGGATGTCCAAGATAAATGTTTCATCATCGGGGATCACATGCTTGTGATTGAGATAGAGGATATTTATTTCCTCATCAGTTTACCCCAAAGAGGAATTTATTTATTCGACACATGACTAGAGGGGCTTCCTACTGATTCCTATATGGTGCAGTATTACATGCAGGATTCACAATTGAAGGATGGTCGTATCGACATAAAAACCATTAAACGAATAGACCTTAAAATTATTAATTTTATATTTACTCAAATCTGTGGTAGTGAAGCTCCTCATGTGGCTACCAAAGCACATATGCAGACTGTTGTTGAGTGTTTCGAGGGAACAATTTTTAACTCGTGTGAAGGAGTGTTGGTCAATATGAAAAGCAAACTCACATGAGCAAAGAATGGAAGTTGAAGAACTTCAGCTATGGAGCCAGTCTCATATATTTCGCCTTGGAGAGAATTCCATTCCTTGTACCTCAGTAGTTGTTAGTGGTTCTGACGGGACAAAGGGAACCACTCATGTTGTGATGGATTTCATTGATGGCTCGCCATGGTGTCGATGGTGGTCTTATAGTTTGATATAATCCTTAGTTTTTCGTATGGCTCAGGAGCCAAATCTTCATGATTGAGGATTTTTTTTATGCAGGGGTTGATTTCAGGGGTGACCCCGACACATCACTCCCACCGGGAACACATTGGGATGCGTTAAGTAAAAAGTATCATTTTGAGTTTTACTTTTATCTAATTTTTATTTGATTTTTATCATCCAATACTAACAAAAACATTAAAATGCAGATGTTTTCCCAACAGGACCAACGGTGCTTCATTGTTTTGATAAACAAGAAGCACAACCTATAGCGGAAACTCCACCATTGATTGATGCAGCAGAGGCCCTTGCAGAGTTGGAACACAACCTGGAGAGGTTGACCATTGACATCCTAGATACTGGGACAAATGATTTTCCTATTAGATACTAGAGGCATGTGACTGGGGTTCTTGGTCCATTTATTCGATATCTGCGTAGAGTGGCGCGTGTTATACTCTGCTACCATGACCATCATCATGGATAGCTGATGGTCGATTTTGATTGTCATTTTTTTTTGTATCAATATCTTTAGATCATAAGGTGTTTGAAACCTATGATCACAAACAATATAATATTTTTTGACACACAACTATTTTGATCTAATGATATTACTACATTTGATCTCTGAGTATCTTGTTCAATATGGATTGAATATTGTTTTATTTTACTTTCAATGCTGCAAATGTATATTTAAAACTTGATTAGCCAATGCGTCAACTAATGTGTTTAAATTTCTTGAAATGTATTGATAGTCGATGTAATAAAATTTTCTTTCCAAGAGACGAACCCTTAAAAACATTCTTAACAAAAATGGATTTCTGATTGCATAAACATCATTCAAATGTAATACAATGAGTTGCAAATCTAACCTAACAATCAAATTTTGAATGCAAAATGCAATGGCATCAAATAATAGCTTAATGACTACGCTATATTCTTCAATATTGCTCGTTGTTTGACTGAGGAAAATCCCATGAATAGAAACTAACTCATCAACTGGTGAATCGATAACATAAGCAGTGGAAGATAAGTTCTGTGTACTACGACAGGTGTCGTCAGCAAAGCCAATGTAAGTTTGAGGTAATTTCAACATCTGCAGTATCGAGAGTAATCAAGATAAGAAACCAAAGTAGTGAAAACTCGACAAGGAAAATAACTAATATAAAGCACACTTCTCTAATCTAAGGCACATTGTTCTAAAAAGTAACTAATGTAAAAAGAAGATCTTCAAACGAAAAATCATGCATAATATCTCTTCATATAAAGATAATTTCTAGGCTTATATAAAGAGACGTCATCATAATCAACTAATTCATAGGCCCTTTTTGCAAGTACACACTTAACAATATAAGGACCATGCCACATTGGTTCAAATTTACTAGCGCTTAGTTTATCGTGAGCTTGATCGTATACTAAGACTGGGACACCTTCCGAATAGATATGAGGGTTAACACTTTGATAATATTGAGCCTTAACACATTTTTTATGAGCTTCAAAAACTAATGAAGTGGTGCGACGAGTCTCTTCTAACTGTGCTAGGTATAATAAATTTTTTTCCTCTTTAGAGGTAGCTAGTAATAACTCAATGGCTAGTTTGAGTGACAAAATTTCACATTCAATGGGTAAAACAACTTCTAAACTGTAAATGAGTTGAAAAGGAGTAAACACTGTGGATGTTTTTGCAGAGGTACGATATGCCCACAATGCAGAAAAAAACATGGTATGCCAATTTGATTTATGACTTCCTACAATCCGTTTGATCATGTTGGTTAAAACCTTATTAAAAACCTCAACTTGACCATTGGCCTGTGGGTAATATGGTGTCGAATTATCATGGTGTAGGCCAAGCTGGGCGAATAGTTCATTCATCATAGTATTTCGAAAATGGCTACCATGGTCTGTTATGATAGCTTTAGGAACACCAAACCTAGCAATCACATGATTGAATATGAAAATAGTTGCAGTTTTCCGTCAGCCGTGAATGTAGGCATCACCTCGACCCATTTGGTAAAATAATCTACATCGAGAATAATATACCGATTCCCCTCGACTTATTGAGGGTTACATGCAAACTATTAGCATTCATATTATTATAACTTAGAAATGAGGAGGTTATGCTCCCACCTTTCAACGAGATGTTTTATGTAGACCTTGCCTTTCACTCCAAAGAAGTCCTTCAATGTTGAGAAGAACTTGCAATCACAAACATGCAAAGAATCAAAAGCACTTGCAGTATATAATAATAAAAAATACCAGTTCAAATTAATGATCAAGGAGATTAAGAATTGTCATTGTTTTAATGAATCTAAAAAAAACACAATGAGAAAAAGAGATCCATATGTATTGTCAAGAATTATAAAGAGCAATCTTATAACTTGAGCCTTGATGTTGTACAAATTTCTCCCGTATACGTTCACAATCGCGCTCCTTGGTTTGACAAGCCTTTCTCTCTAGAATTACCAACATAGGTTTATCTTCATTGAACTCTTTTACCAAGTACTATTTCCAATGTACAAAGTAAGTTAACCCTTAACCCTAAAGCTTCAACTCAATTTATAGGAGAAATTGAGGAGGTTTCAGATCCATCAAGAGAGGGTTGAGATCCTCTAATGAAGGGATTAGGGTTCCTTTATCGAAGGGGATAAATTCCATGAGTGGAGGTATATAGCTCGAACTGGCACGACTCAAGAGGCTTTTAGTTGGAAGAATATTTTCCCAACTAGGCTTCTAGAAGTTACTTTTTCATGTTTACTTTATTTTACGAGCGTGTGCAGGTTTTATGGGCGAACAGAGTGGAGATCGTCGCAACTAATAGATGAAGTATCATTGTATGCATAGGAAGTGACCACAAAAAACATGCATGCAACCTTTAAGAGTTTTTAAGAGATTTTTCCCAGTTTACAATACTTGGTTTAGGAACATGAATGTTTTGACTTCTAAGGAAGCATGAGTATGGATGGTGATAGATCCATGTTGAAAGTCAAATTTCATGGTGAAAAAATGACGTGTAACACTATTGCATGGCTTAACATTTCAATGCTATTTCTCCAAGCCTGTTGTAGATGTTTTTAACTCGAGATTTCTTGTGGCCCCTCCTATATCTCACCCAATTGAGTTACAAAGGTAAATGAAATTAGTTGTATGAAATTAGCATTCCCTTGAACTTGAGTGGCCACATTTCCTTGAACTTCAGTGTATCTATGGACACTCAAGTTCATGGCCTAACATATTATTATAGGTTGGATTCATATGGATGTTTACAGTGGCCAAAACTATACTATGTATCTCACCATGTCAGCTAAGACGTGGAGTTCTGGTGCTAGTCAAGGGTCAATATACTCATAAAATAATGCAGCAACAAGCAAGTGGAGTTCCTTTACAACATTTTGATGGCAAAATTCTTGTTCAGCAACCCATATAAGCTTCTGTGATTTTGAAAAAACACCAATAACAACCATCTCAAAATTCCCAACAACAATCTATGTTTCTCCAAGCATGATAGAAGTTGGATCAAAATCTGCTTAGAAAGCTCATGATTTCTCTTTTGTCATGAAAACAGAAAATAGAAAAGTCATGCAAGACTCAGTAAGAATATGAAAAGTCACCAGGAATAAGATCGGTAATGAGGAAAATGAACAATCATGAGGAAGGTGAAGAGTCACCTACCCATTTGTATAAACATGACATCTTACCTCTAGTAAAGGGGATTTTAGCACTTGAATATTTGAGCATTTAGATAGCTTTCAACACTTAGGTTTCTCAGAGCACTCTTACTCATGGTATTTGTAGATTCAGTCGTAGTGAGACTAACAAAATTACTTTGGAGATGATATGAACAACCGGCCTTCCACTATTTGATTTTGATGGACCGATGGTGCATGGACATGAGATTGAAAAATTATAAATGAGAATCTCTTCACCCTTGGAAAGATTCTCGTGCACTTTCATGGTGGTTGTAATGGTTATTCGATACTTCTATTATGTGTGCATGTTTTCTTTCACATAATTTATATGTTGATGAACTAATTCGTGGTTTAGGGCTCATATGCTTGCTTATGAATTTCTTCTTTTTCATTCCACACATCACACTAGTTATTAGTTGTGAACTACTTTGCAATTAGTTTCTAGTGCTCTTTTGATCTTGTATATCTTGGATGGGTTTATCTAACTAAATTCTCTTGAGATGTACTTCTTCTTAATTTTTTGTTGTTATATTCTTGTGATTTTTGTTTCAAGTTTGTCATTTTTGAGTTGATTCATATTCACACTCCGAAAAATTTCATACTTTCCTTCACATTAATTCACTCAAATCCAAAGAGAAAAGAAACAAACGTGGTGGCAGCTAGGCCCACATATTGGATGGGACTCTGATCCCAAACAATGTGAGTTCTAATTAGGAATTAATACCAGAAAGTTCCTCTAACTGTTGGCGGTGATTTTTGCCCCTTCATCATATTCCAAGGCATGAAACTTCATATTTAATTCTATTTGTTAGGGGGTTTCTACATTCAACTTGTCAGGAGTAGAGGCCATGTTGTTTGAGAAATTACAAGAAATCCATTAAGATATATCTATGGAGCAAAGATTTTATAAAATAAAAGTAGAAATCATTTGGTTCCTTAACTATTTATCTTACTTTAATAGTCTTAAGGATCTTACACAAAATCTATCTAAATATTTATTGGTTCCTCAACTATTTCTCTTACTTTAATAGTCTTAATAATCTTACATGCAAGCTACTAGGTGGCAGCAAAGGATGGTACAAGGTCAATGTTGCTGGAAAAATAGTCACCACAATGGGATTTATGTGAGATATGGGCTTGAATATGTATGGAGACATAGACATTTATTGTTAGGAAGTAATCGTAGAGTGAGTTCTAGCATTACTTGACATGATTAAAATTATTAGTCAATTCTATATTTTATCCTAATAAATTAGCACAAGATACGGGCCTCTGCTTCGAGAAGAGGCCAAATAAAGCCTTCAACTTGAAACTACGGTTAAAATGATAAATAAGAGTGAAAAAATTGTATAAATTTAGGAAATTTTGGTTAATCAATAAAATTATTGGTTTCTATGAAAAATGAAAATCAATTACTATATTCCCTACAACCTGAAGAGCATGGAATAATTATGATGTCATTGGAATTTCATATTTCTAAAGTTTATTTATCAAATGGAATTTCATACTTCTAAGATTGCTTTATCAAAATATTCCACACTATGTGAGACAACATAATCATTAATTTAGAAAACAGTATGAAAGGGGATTCTCCCTTATTTTATTTAATTATTTAGCACTGAAGCTAAATATGAATGGATAACTAAAATTTTTCTTTTTTTCTCTTCTAACAGATGTAAATAACAAATTGGCTTGTAAATTACGATTTGGATATATAAATCTTACATGAACACAATTTTATTCTATTGGCAAGAAGGAAAAAAACCTACCTTGACACAAAGAGCACACATAAGAGAAGATAAAATTTAGACATATACCTACTTAAAGATGGGTAAATTTGCCATGTACTCAATATTTTACTATTGTGAGACATGTGGATATGTTAAAATATAGTAATATTTATCTCATTATCTATATACCACCTACATCAATTGTGGTCTTCAACATAATAATATATTGTTGTGCAAATTCTAATATAGACTTCTTACAGACTCAAAGGAGCGGATTGACCTCAACAAAGTCTCATACTCAATACTCCCTAAGATTCCCTCCACTTTAGGTTCACATATGCATCAAGTGCACATGCGCAGGCTTTTCGAACTTGGAATTAAAGACATAATGACACAAATATTGAGAGAGAGAGAGAGCTTAGAATAAACACACAGACTCGAATGCCCCTAATGGTGATACATCTTCCTTATTTATAGGATTTCGAGAGAGCCTCAAGAATCTTCTCGAAATATGACCTATTTTCATAAAATGTACAAACTCTAGATCTCAAATATAACTTTTCTGTAGATTCTCTGAAATGTGGGTCAAATCCCACCAAAAGTTAGAGAAGTGCTCTGAGTTTCAGATATTCTTCTAGAAAGTTAACCTAATATTTTACTTTGGAGGACAGACCCCTCCACTTAGTCATTTTAAACTCTCCTAAAATTTACACAGTGGAGATTTTATCGAAATCCCATGATACCAGTCACACTCACTGTCAGGTGACTAGACATGAAATACTACTCATCATGCTTCTTTACAAATATCCTGTCAGTTGCTTGGATACCCATAATTATCACTATCACTTGAATAATATAAAATTTTGCGGAATTGGTGACAAATGTGGTTCTACATGAGGTGGCATGATATTAGAGCACAAGAAGAAGGGAGATCCATACATGCTAGGTACTCTATCATTTGCAAAATTACAAAGTGACCCAAAGAATTGAGATATTTCCTTTTAGATGGGCTTCTCTGGTGGCTGAATATTATGTACTTTAGGTGTGATGAACAAAGGTTCTATCTGGAATCAAAACCATGCTTCAGATTGAGCTAATGTTCTGATGTCTTCTTAGAGGTAATCAATAAATTCATTTTTTCTAATGGTCCAAAATATTTCTTCCCTTGGGCACTGGTCATGTAGCATTATTTTGAACCAAGATGACTAGTGGTTGTAGGGTTTACTCATAGAGCTACATTCGAACATCATGAAAACTCTTTTGGCATATTTGATGTATATCGGGATATTACGATGGTCCACATATCTCAACGATGGCTCATACAGACAAATATATCTTTGTCCTGCAAAAGGTGCAAATATAATGGCCCCTTGAAACATTTTGGGCGACTCTATAAAATACATAAGATTACTTACATTACTATGGATACTATTAATCCATTTTTTCAGAATGAATTCATATGTAGGACTCTCCTTGACCCTATCTATGAGAAACTGAAATAAAAATGACATATGACAATATTTACATATTAAAACCGACTGAAAACCCTCTAAATAAGGGGGAGGTGATGATGAAGTGAAGATGATGGACAACTGAAAGTCTTGATTTATTTTGGAGTTGATACTCTTGTAAGCAAATCTGCTAAGCAATTTTATTTTCCCTTTTTATATTCAATTTCAAAGTCGAATCCATCCAACCATAGGCTCCATCTTAGTATCCTATTGTTTCCTTGTTCTAACGATATTCTGTTTCTAAGCATCCCAACCATATGTTTCAAATCTGTTCTTATAATCAATCTTACTGGCTTTAGGAATAACTTGAATATTTTGATTCCATTTTTGACAGTAATAATTTCTTTATGAGATGATGGATACCTGAGCTCAGTGTCATTGAAACAACCTGATTCATATGAGAAAAATTCTTTCCTTCTTGCATGTGTTTGCATCAAAACTCCTGCCCATACTTCATTGGTTGCATTTGTTTCTAAAATGTAAGGAAATTCATGTTTTGGAAGAACTTGTTAGCCCCCTATGAATTTTTTGACAAGCAAACAGGGGGCTAAAATGTTTTTGAGCCTTCAAGAATTGCATTTCCCCTGAGAACACATCATCCTGGAAGCCTCCTTATGCCCTTGTCCTTTGATAAATCCCCACTGCTGTTTCCAGTTATAAAGCCTCTCTGATTGTGAAGAAATGCCCAAAAGGCCTCATTTTTTCCCTTTATATCATCCATTCTAAACCCCTGTTTCATCCCCTTTTACTCCTCTCTATTTCCCCTATTAACCCTCTAAACCATCTCAAGTCCCCTTTTAAAACCTTCAAATACTCTTTGTTTGGTTTAATAAACCCTTTTCCTCTCTATAGTTACCCTTCTTTGGCCTTAAAATGCATTAAAATGGGCCAAAAAACCCACTTTCTACCTTATATTAAGGCCTAGCCCCTTTCGGCCTAGCCCCTTAACCACTTCCCTGCCATATGTCCCGCGCCCAGGACCAAGCGCTTAAGCCCAGGGCGCTAATCGCAATCGCACTGTCGGGCGGGCGCAACTCTTTGTTACACGCAAAAATCCTGATGCGACTGAGTTTGGTCTGTAGCGCTGCGGATACAATCTCCGCCATTGATCTGAATAGATCTAATGGTCCGCGCTCTCCCGCTTCCCCCGCTCCGATTGCAATCACAATTTTCAATCGTTGCCACTCCCTTGTTCCCCCGATTGCGATCCCTCGATCGAATCCCAGCCGTCCATCCATTCGGAATCAACGACCTAGATCCCGTCGCTCCCCTCCCATCGCTCCTCTCGTTTCTCCCCGCCGATTAATTCTCCATCGTTGATCTATCACCCGGATCCGACGGCTGGCACTCAATCGCATCGCCGCTCCTATCGCAATCGCAATTTCCAAACAATGCCACCCTCTGCCCTTTGCGATTGCGATTCTCTGATCCAATCTCGACCGTCTGTTCATCCAAGATCGACGTCCATCGCACAATCGCATCATCGCCCCATGACCCTTCTTTCTCCTCGCTGATTGAATCTCCGCCGTCGATCTGACCCAAATCAGATGGTTGGTGCTCAATTGCTCCATCGCAATTGCAAAAGTTTAAAATTGTCACCTCCCGTGCCCTAGATTGCAATCCCCCGATTTGATCTTCGTCGTCCATTTCTTCAGATCCGACGACTGGGATCTAATCGCACCCCTCCATCACATTTCTTCGTCGGAGCCTTTATTAACATCATCTTTCGACCTCCGCCGTTGATCTCCTCCTGAGATCAACGGTCCAAATCTCATCACCCTCTGCTCGCGCCGGGTCCCACATCCAAAGCCTCTGCTTCATTGTTTTTCCGTGTTTTCCTTTGTAATTCGCCCAGGCATTGATCTTTTGGCTTTACACTAATGATCATTTCTTCTGCCACTCTTCATTGTTTCCACTGTTCTCCACTGCTCTGCCACCATTCCTCCGGCCTCCACATCAAATCTTCTGCCACCATCCCCGGATTTTATAATTGACTTAATTTATTGTGCAGGGGTCGCAAAGAGGCCATTTTAGCATCGGCCAATGTTATAGCAGCAGAGATTTAAAGGTTGATTAAAGACCGTGATGGAATACTTAACGCTTTAATCCCGATTCATAGGAATCAAGGCATAGTTTGAAGACCAAAGAGCGCATTAGCAAGTCATATCAGTGCTACGTAACAGCAGAACGTGTTTTCTCCAGAGGTACACCTTCCTACATCAGTCTCCATGCCTCCTCGAGCCCAGAAACAGTTAATTACACTGACAGAAGATTCTTAAAGACTGTCAGGACTATAGTTATGGAAGCATGGAGACCTGAAGACCTTTTCAGTCACCTTAATTGCTTCAGAAGACAAAACAGAGGGCCTTACGACCAAAAGGACATTCAAGAAACATCAGAGGTCAATCTTGGCCTGACAGAGTCTCCCAGACCATACCAAAAGTACTTACAGCGATGCAGATTGCCATTAAGCAGAGTGAGCATGAACTCTTTCTCCACTCTGTCTTAATGAGATCCATTTAATGAATATCATCTACTCATGTTATTCTCTTCTCCTATAAGAATTCCCGAGAACATGTTGTAAAGGTTGTTGTTCGGTTGTCGCTGTTGTTGTTAGAGGGATTCAATTTGACTGTTAGAACAGTCTTGGGAGGGAGTAGTAGAGTAGTTTGTAATTCAGTAGGCTGGGAGGAGAAAGTCTGGACTCGTAAATATTCATTGAGCTCGTGTGGCATGTAGATATGTGATTGGTTTTGCATCAATTAATCAAGCACATTTCACAAGATCCTGGTCTATTACTATTGGTGATGTTTTTCTAACACTGTTTATTACATTTTCATACTGTTTCATTTTCTGCTGGCTTGCATCAGAAATATGGCATAGGATTTACCCTTGTTAGGTACCCTATGTTTCTGCTCTCCTTGCCTTTAATGTTTTCTGCCGATTGTGAATCTAAGAGTAAATTCAACTAATTTAACTAGTGTAGCGGATGTTATTGCCTGCTAGCTGATGTATGAATTCAGGGTTTGCTGCTTAGTTGTTCTTGTTGGGTTTAAGCTGGAAGATTTGGGAACACTGGGGATTAGAGTTAGCCCTGTCCACTAGGATCCTTGTGCGACCAGCTGGCCTTTCTAAGATCTCTTGCTGGTGTCAAAGCATTGAAGCTTCAAAGTCCTTCTCTGATCTATAGACCCTGACTCTATTAAAATTATCTCTGTTTTCTCTTGGAGCATGCTAAAGCTGACCTGGAGTTAAATGACCTCTGGTCCGATCTACAAGCTACCCCCTTGTGACTTCATTGAGAGCTGCCTTTGAGTATGTCCAAGCAGTCCTGGAGTTAAATGACCTCTGACCTGATCTATAGACATAAATTGGGTTGTTTTCCTTCTTTCACTTTCAATCCTTAATGTTCCATTCCATCATCTATCTAAAAATTTCCTTTAGTGTAGATGACTTGCCCTCTAAAAGCCTTGGCTAGTTGTTGCATGTAATTACCTTTCATGACTCCATAGCCCAATAGATGGCATTTTCTTGACCTATCCTCCTTTGCTGAAACATCCTGCTATTTTGCTCCTTTCCTCCTATTACCTTCTCAGTCTATGATCTCATGACTCAAATAAACAACCAACCAACCAAACCATTTTAAAGACCCCCACTTTGTGCTTCATACCTAGCCTAATATCTCAATTTGAGCTTCAAAGATATATATCATTCTTTGTTTTATGGAGAGATCCCTCTCCGGATCGGGAGGCTGAATCTGGGTCCCAGTGATTTGATGTTAAATACTTCGCACTCTTTTGGTGTTGCAATCCTACTTTGAAAACAACAGAACCTGGCATAATGGCGGCTCCATGCCGGGAGGTGGAGACAGTGACTGGATTTGATGGTGCGTGGGTGGATAGTAAAATCTTAAATCCTCCACCTGACGACTCCACATTTCCTAAATGATTAAAAGACTCCACTGGTGATCAGTAGGCCGCTGATTATCTGTGTGTTCGCGAGATTCCACTGGGAGACCATGTCGCAGTACAAAATCAACCATGCTAAAGACCAAGTCACTTCACTGATGGAAGAATCTGAGAAATTTGTGAAAATGCATCCAATTTTTATAGCAGAGTGTCGTAGTATAATGTCAAGTGACTTGGCAGAGCTGGAGGTGGAGGACCTTCCAAGGGCTATTCTTCTCAGCTCAAAATTCAATCCTGTGCTTAAGAAATTTTTTCTAGAATTGGTGGTTGAAAGGTATGTAGCTGAGATTGAAATTTTGAACTCACAAGAAAAATCATACCAGTTCAGAGACCCGAGAGCCTTTTTGGAAAGCCTTCCTCCTCCTAAAAAAGAAGAAATTCCACTGCATTTTGCTGCGCAAGAAGAATATGATCGGGCTTTCAAGAGCCACTTTGAGGATGCAGTGGAAGATGCAACAATCGAAGCTACCCAGGATGAAGACAACCTACCAGTCATGGCAGGCATGAAAGAAGAAAGTGTACATCATCTGTTCATTGATCCTGTGGCAGAATACATGGAGGCCCTGATCAGTCCAAATTCTCCAGCATTGATCCTCATCACGGGCCAAATTCATTAGGAGTGGTCACTACTGATGGTGACCTCAGTTTTGAAGAACCACATGCAGAGCACCCTGTGGTTATCTCTGACAGGCAGTCAGTGCTCATATCCTTTTTTGTTACTGCTTGACTGGCTGCATTGGAATTATTGTATCACCTAGAGCATCAGAGATTTCTAGGTTAGAGTAGAGTAGGTAGGAAGTCTGAAATAAAGCTCAGTGTGTGAGCATGTAGTTAGTTGTTTTAATTTTTGCAAAGTCCAACAAGCCAGACAGTGTAATCCTGGCTTGACTGTTTTTCAATTTCTGTCTTAGAATATAGAGAAGAAATCTGCTAGACAGTTTAATCCTAGTAGATACTAGATTAGGTAGAAAAACTATGAGACCAACAGTTTAATCTGGTCTCATGGAGTAATAAGGGTAGAAGTAGAATAGGTTTATTTTCCTGTTTGTAAAAATTGATGATGTAACGGGTCTGCAAGTCCAAATGCGCCTAGAAGAAAAAATGTTAGGACTATAGTGTGGGTAGGTAGTTTTTTGGGAGAATTTTACTGCTGATATGATGTCTTCATGATTTGTGGCAGCTGATCCAAGAAAGAAAATGGACGATTCGAGTACCAGGCATCTGGCCTACACCAAATATTTATCTTCTGAATTCTTGACTCCTTCAAGAAGAAGCCACCCCCATGTGGAGCCACTGTTAGCCCTCTATGAATTTTTTGACAAGCAAATAGGGGGCTAAAATGTTTTTGAGTCTTCAAGGAATGCATTTCCCCTGAGAACACATCATCCTTAAAGCCTCCTTATGCCCTTGTCCTTTGATAAATCCCCACTGCTGTTTCCAGTTATAAAGCCTCTCTAATTGTGAAGAAATGCCCAAAAGGCCTCCTTTTTTCCCCTTATATCATCCCTTCTAAACCCCTGTTTCATCCCCTTTTACTCCTCTCTATTTCCCCCATTAACCCTCTAAACCATCTCAAGTCCCCTTTTAAACCCTTCAAATACTCTTTGTTTGGTTTAATAAACCCTTTTCCTCTCTATCGTTACCCTTCTTTGGCCTTAAAATGCATTAAAATGGGCAAAAAAACCCACTTTCTACCTTATATTAAGGCCTAGCCCCTTTCGGCCTAGCCCCTTAACCACTTCCTCGCTATATGCCCTGTGCCTAGGACCAAGCGCTTAAGCCCCGGGCGCTAATCGCAATCGCACCGTCGGGCGGGTGCAGCTCTTTGTTACATGCAAAAATCCCGATGCGATTGAGTTTGGTCTGTAGCGTCACGGATACAATCTCCGCAGTTGATCTGAATAGATCTAACAGTCCGCGCTCTCCTGCTTCCCTCGCTCCGATCGCAATCGCAATTGTCAATCACTTCCACTCCCTTGTTCCCCCGATTGCGATCCCTCGATCGAATCCCAGCCGTCCATCCATTCGGAACCAACGGCCCATATCCCGTCGCTCCCCTCCCATCGCTCCTCTCGTTTCTCCCCGCCGATTGCTTCTCCACCATTGATATATCACCCAGATACGACGGCTGGCGCTCAATCGCATCGCCGCTCCAATCGCAATCGCAATTTCCAAACGATGCCACCCTCCGCCCTTTGCGATTGCAATTCTCCGATCCAATCTCAACCACCCGTTCATCCAAGATCGACGACCATTGCACAATCGCATCATCGCCCCGTGGCCCTTCTTTCTCCCCACTGATTGAATCTCCGTCGTCGATCTGACCTAGATCGGACGGTTGGCGCTCAATCTCTCCATCGCAATCGCAAAATTCTAAAATTGTCACCTCCTGTGCCCCTGATTGCGATCCGCCGATTCGATCTTCGTCGTCCATTTCTTCAGATCCGATGGCTGGGATCTAATCGCGCCCCTCCATCACATTTCTTCGTCGGAGCCTTTATTAACTTCATCTTTCAATCTCCGCCGTTGATCTCCTCCTGAGATCAATGGTCCAAATCTCATCGCCCTTCGCTCGCGCTGGGTCCCACATCCAAAGGCTCTGCTTCATTGTTTTTCCGTGTTTTCCTTTGTAATTCGCCCAAGCATTGATCTTTGGGCTTTACACTAATGATCATTTCTTCCGCCACTCTTCATTTTTTCCACTGTTCTCGACTGCTCCGCCACCATTCCTCCGGCCTCCACAGCAAATCTTTTGCCACCATCCTCGGATTTTATAATTGACTTAATTTATTGTGCAGGGGTCGCAAAGAGGCCATTTTAGCATCGGCCAATGTTACAGCAGTAGAGATTTAAAGGTTGATTAAATCTCGTGATGGAATACTTAACGCTTTAATCCTGATTCATAGGAATCAAGGCACAGTTTGAAGACCAAAGAGCGCACTAGCAAGTCATATCAGTGCTACGTAACAGTAGAATGTGTTTTCTCCAGAGGTACACCTTCCTACATCAGTCTCCATGCCTCCTCAAGCCCAGAAACAGTTAATTACACTGACAGAAGCTTCTTAAAGACTGCCAGGACTGCAGTTATGGAAGCATGGAGACCTAAAGACCTTTTCAGTCACCTTACTTGCTTCAGAAGACAAAACAGAGGGCCTTACAGCCAGAAGGACATTCAAGAAACATCACAGGTCAATCTTGGCCTGACAGAGTCTCGCAGAGCATACCAAAAGTACTTACAGTGATGCAGATTGCCATTAAGCAGAGTGGGCATGAACTCTTTCTCCACTCTGTCTTAATGAGATCCATTTAATGAATATCATCTACTCCTGTTATTCTCTTCTCCTATAAGAATTCCCGAGAACATGTTGTAAAGGTTGTTGTTTGGTTGTCGTTGTTGCTGTTAGAAGGATTCAGTTTGACTGTTAGAACAGTCTTGGGAGGGAGTAGCAGATTAGTTTGTAATGTAGTAGGCTGGGAGGAGAAAGTCTGGACTATAAAAGCTATTGAGCTCAGGGTATGTGACTGGTTTTGCATCAATTAATCAAGCACATTTCATAGGATCCTGGTCTATTACTATTGGTGATGTTTTTCTAACATTGTTTATTACATTTTCATACTGTTTCATTTTCTGTTGGCTTGCATCAGAAATCTGGCATAGGATTTACCCTTGTTAGGTACCCTATGTTTCTACTCTCCTTGCGTTTAATGTTTTCTGCCGATTGTGAATCTAAGAGTAAAATCAACTAATTTAACCAGTGTAGCGGATGTTATTGCCTGCTAGCTGATGTATGAATTTGGGGTTTGCTGCTTAGTTGTTCTTGTTGGGTTTAAGCTAGAAGATTTGGGAACACTGGGGATTAGAGTTAGCCCTGTCCACTAGGATCCTTGTGCGACCAGCTGGCCTTTCTAAGATCTCTTGCTGGTGTCAAAGAATTGAAGGTTCAAAGTCCTTCTCTAATCTATAGACCCTGGCTCTGTTAAACTTATCTCGTTTTCCTTTGGAGCATGCTAAAGCTGAATTGGAGTTAAATGACCTCTGGTCTGATCTATAAGCTACCCCTTTGTCTCTCCTTGAGAGTTGCCTTTGAGTATGTCCAAGCAGGTCTGGAGTTAAATGACCTCTGACCTAATCTATAGATAGAAATTGGGTTGTTTTCCTTCTTTCACCTTCAATCCTTAATGTTCCATTCCACCATCTATCTAAAAAGATCCTTTAGTGTAGATGACTTGCCCTCTGAAAGCCTTGGCTAGTTGTGTGCAAGTAATCCCCTTTCATGACTCCATAGCCCAATGGATGGCACTTTCTTTACCTATCCTCTTTGCTGAAACATCCTGCTGCTCTTTTTCCTTTCCTTCCATTATTTTCTTAGTCCATGATCTCATGACTCAACCCACCAACCAACCAACCAAACCATTTTAAACCCCCCCCCCCTTTGTGCTTCATACCTAGCCTAATATCTCAATTTGAGCTTCAAAGATATATATCATTCTTTGTTTTATGGAGAGATCCCTCTCCGGATCCAGGAGGGCTAGATCCTAGGATCCCAAAGTGGTTTGATGTTGTCTTATCTTTTGGTATTGCCAAATCTTCCAAAACATAGGAACCCCAACAGAACCAGACTTGGAAAATTTTGGACCTTTTGTTTGATAATTTGACCTGCAGTTGTCAAAGATGGGGAACATTCTATTCCTTTGAGTCTCTTCTCTAGGACATTATCATATTTGGATTGATTTTCATAAAACTATCAAATTTTGAGGCTTCCCAAGAACCTCTACAATTTCCTGCGATCATAAATGGCATATGGAAATTCTATTAAAGCTTTCAACACGTTATTTTAATTCAACTTTTCCTTGGAATACGATTAGTCCTTAATATTCAATTCTAGTTTTTTCAAAATCAAGCTTAGGCTTACTGAGGACTAGCCCATGTTTAAAAATCCCGTGGTCAAATATCTCCAAGTGATTTATGTGTTCTTTTAAATCAAAATAACATATTAGTAAATCATCAATATAAACAATAACAAATTTCAAATCTCCAAAAATGTCTTCCATTACTTTTTGAAATTCAAAGGGTTCATTCTTCAATCCAAATGGCATTACTCGCCACTGGAACTGTCCATGTGGCACCACAAAACCAATATTGTATCTGTCAGAAGGTTTGACATTGGAAATCACTTCCACATTGTCCTTTGCTAGAATTCTTCTTTTTTCTTTTGCAGCCAAAATGATAAGTTTCAACATAGATATCACATCACTTGCATTGAAACCAAGTTGTTTCTTTACTGATTTGGCTGTATTTTTTTGGAGGCATTCTTTTTACAGAGTAAATACAATTTGTTCATGAAGTCCTGCAAGAGAAATATTTTCAATATTTAAATTTTTAGCTTCAAATCTAGCCCTGACAAGATCTGGGATTCTTCCAGGCATTGCAGACAAATATTTTCTCAAATAAGCTGTATTTTGTGGGTATATTTCCTTATAAAGAAGATCTTGCATTGTGCAAAAAACTCATGAAGTTATTTTATATCACAAATTCTTTGGCTCATGAACATATCTGCATAATGATGGCCATCAACCTTAATTTCTTCATAAAACTCATGGAAAACTTCCCTGACAAGTTTAGCATTTGGCTTATCACTATTCATAATATTGAGTTTGCCAGATTCATTCATTCTAGACCACCATAATTCTAAGTTACCTTGGAAACCCCAAGTTATCCTTAAATCTAATTCTGACCATGAGAATCAGTTTCTGTGAATGGACTTTTGAGTGCTTTCCCATGCACTCCAAGTATGGATTTCCATGAGGATTTCATTTTTAGACTTGTAGTTCATATTTGTCACTAGAGCTTGATCGATGTTGGCTCGACTAAGAGTATGGAACTCATCAGAGTTTGAAGGATCCTATGGTGTTTTTCCAGGAGAACCATACTTGGCATTACACCATTTTTCCCATGCAGATTCGAAAGGTCGGTTTGGTCTATCACTATCTGCGCTCCTGGGTCTTTTGCTGGGTCCTTCTCCTTCCTATTTTACCATTTTTATTTATGATATGTTCTATGGTGGCCGATCAAATACTGGGATCTATGATTGATTAGAGCCAATTTTTCTCTAGCAAATGAAATAAAATTGAAAAATTGAAAAATTCTAGGATCATGTACATAGAACTGTTTGAGTAGTAGTGGAGTATTTTTCTCTTCCGAGTTCCTTTCTTCTAGCTGGAATGTCTAGCTATAAAAATTTTCTACAGTAAGTTCTTCTTCTAAATCAGGATTTTCTTTTTCCAGACTCAACTTTAAATCTACTACTACTTCCATAATTTTCTCTAGCTTCATATTTACATCTTTTAACTTATCAAAATGCTCAGAAGCTTTTTGACTCAAATCATCTAAACTAGAATGAAGTCCTGACATGGGATTGTACTTTAAGCACTTCTTGTGATAGGTCATCTAGATTATGTGCTACACATGTAAGTTGATAATTGTTATATTTTTAAAGCCATATAATGCCTTGGGGCTTCTCATCCAGCAATTTCCAATATTGTAGGAAATACACATCAGCTACAACATTACCATATTTAAATTTCTGTACAAAATTTCCAGGAGAAAGTCTCCTTTCTGGGAATATATTCTTATCTATATCAACCCTTGCCTTTTCTCTATGTAGTGTGTATCTCATGAACTTAATGTCTCTCGGAGAGGCAATACGTAGACATTCCTGGCATTCTGCATGTTGACATAAATGTTCCTCTTTCAAGATAGACTGAGGTCATTAAAAGACTTGAAATTTTTATCAGAACTTGAACTTCTAGAGGCAATACATAGTTTTCATTGAGAGGAGGATCCATACTTGTATTTTTCTAGATGCTTACTGAGATTTGAAGTATCATGGCTTCTAAGATAGTGACTTCTAACAGATATTTTGGGTACTACAGTTTCATTTCTTAGTCTAATGACTGGTCCTCTACTTGACTTAGAAATAGACAATATTTTAGGTTCTAGAGTTAGAAAATACCTTTGAGACAATGGATGGTATTCTGCAATCCACTCATAAAGAATTGTTAATTGGGAAAACCCTATTATGATAGGAGTGACATTACCAGGACCAACCACCACTCCTTCTGCTATTTCTATCTGAGTAAGCTGAGGATTGAGATTTGGGAGAGTTGTGGAGATAAATCTTAAACAAACAGTGGAATGTAACTGGGAAATATTAGATTGCCCAGACATATAAAAGCCAAAAAAATGGATGTAGACTTGAAGCAGTTCGTTAATATGGGGGTTAGTTAATGAAACTTGGTATCGTGGGATGATAGATGAGAAAATTGGACCATTGTGAAAAGGGGCCTCAAAAACACCTAGTAGAGCATCAGTGAATTGATTATGGCATGAGTGAATTACACAAGCTAAGAAAGACACATTTAAACCAAGTCTGACAAGAGGATTAACACCAAATTGTATTAGTCCAACACGCACATACTTATAACCTTGTTATAGTGCCCATTGGACATCTTCTAGTTTTATGAGAGGTATACGATACATAGGCTGGGTAATATTGATAGGTACATTTATAGAGGCATATATAATAAGATTGGTTGCACAAAACTGAAAAATTGGAAGGTTATAGATATTACTGGGAGATATCTGAGGAAGCTGCCAATTAGGATTGGGGGTAAATTCTTGGACTACCACCCTGGTATCATACAAGGGTTCAGACTGTGACTTGTTTAATATCCTTCCAATCGAATTAGTTTTCTTTGGGGCTTTCATATCAACAGATAAATCAAAACTACTTTAGGTCATTTGGTATCAGAGCCAAAAAGTCTTTGTTGGATTATATATCCACAACCTTCTTCTGCCGATCTTGGGCCCCCTTACTCTGATGTTCCTTAGGTTTTTTTCTTCCGGGGAAACGATATTGTTACTTGCTTCTGAGGCTTCTTGGATGGCACTGCGCCCGCAGTCATCTGCTAATTAGGAGACCTTAGACCTGTAACAGTTTCTAGCAGTGTAACCTCCATTATGGATCCCAATCCTCGGTGGAGAAATTCCTGCTCAATCTTCTCCTAGATCCTTCCTGACATACAACAGATAGCTTGATGCTCTTGCAGACAACAATTCTCACTTTTTAATCTTAACATGCAAAGTGCTCAAATGGGGAGCGGGATCCCTGATTTATAGCAAAATTCAAATTTGAACTCCATCATCGCCTTCAGATACTCCTCATAAATGCTGATTTGGTGGCAGATCCGCCCAAATATTCCCATTAAATGCATCCCTCCCACTCATTTTAACAAGCAAGTCAGTGTCCAATCAACTGTTATTGTTCCAACTATCACTTTTTGGGCGAACTCTATGAGACTCACCCCGTCATTGAAGTCCTGCCTCCCTTGGCGCAATACTCTCCAGTTGCGCCTACTGTCATTCTACCACCCAGTGCTTATACTTCGACTCAGCCATGTTTCAGTAGACTCATTGATAGTCTTATGTGCTTGTTCAAATAGGCACATGTAGATGTCCTCTCGCAACACAAAATTGATGGCCAGGTCTTTCCAAGCAGATTGTTTGTAACATTTGCATGCTTGTTCCAAATGCGCAACCCAATCAAGATGTACCAAAGTCCTTGGCTCCTTGGTAATTCAAAACACTCTTGCTTTGAATTCTTAAAGAGCCTCATTAATACACTCCCAACCATCAACGAAGTTATAAGTTAACAAGAACCCTTCCATCATCTTGTCCCAATCTGTAGTGTCGTGGCACAACTTTGTTTCAAGATACCACTGCTGAGGTATCATATCCAAGGAATGAAAGAACATGTGCACCCATTATGGTTGATGTTCTGGACCCCAAGTTGTTGTCTAGCGATATAAATTCTGGCAAGGATTTTTTTGACCATCATATTTCTCCACGATCTTCGTGTCTGTTATCACTCAGGTTTTCCTTGAAGTTGTGGAAAAGGAAAGTATACCCGAGGTAACCACAAACCAACCTTTAGATGCAGAATCTAGCCAATCTTCATCCAGAGAGGGCTCTCTCTTTATGATTTATCTTTGTTCTTAGAAAGTTTTAGGCTAGTTATAAGTCCAAGAAATTTGTTTGAAAATGGTGGAATTCGCCAACTAAGGGCAAGGTTGAATATTTTCAGGCCATTGGGCTATGGATTCAAAGGATGGCTTTACTGAATTACTCTTCTACACACAAGATGGCTTTGTAGGGCAAGATAGCCAAACATAGAACAATTTTTAGGAATTAAAGTGGATGGAATGGGTTTTGAAGGGATGAAAGGCACTCAAGAATCTTTCAACATGTTCAAAAGAAAGAAATGGAATGATTACAAATAAAGAGCAGTGAAGAATTCTTTACTATAGTAATCAATATGCTTAAATTAGAGAAGCAAGAGAAATTAAGAATTCGTTGCTTATAACTAATTTAGAGGAAAACATTTAGAATAATCACAATTGAAATCAGAGTATAATTAAGTAAATTCTGATTTATTCTTTTATGTCAATTATTCAGAAATGGACACGATGATAATATAAACAGATATAAAACTTAAGACATAAGATAGAAAGACTTATTGAACTGCAGTCCGACACATGAATCCTGAAAAAAGTCCTGAGCTTCAAATTGTCATCCAGCAAGCCACGAATAAATTTCTCCAAAACACTTTTATTCCAAAAAGTCAATTTTACAGCAAAGTAGAAGAATCCACCCTCAATACTTTATTCGAGGGTTTATTTATACAAAAAATGATTTAAAATATCTCACACTAACCTAGGAAATAATCTAGGGTGACTAATGAATAAGTTACAATAAAAGAGGAGACAGATGGTCTCGTAGATAGGACAAAAAGTAACTGCTGGTGTGCTGTTTCCTCCCTTTGTGGATGTGCTGGAGGCAGGTCCTACAATAGGGCTCGATGCTGTCCTTTTGAGTAATTCTTTTTTACGGCCTTGCTTGTCTGATACTCTTCATTTCTACTGATACTCTTTCAACTGCCAAAATGATACTCTTTAACCTTTGCTCATCTATTTATTCTTTACATGATAGTAAAAGGAAAAATTCTCTACCTGAAGATAAATTTCACAAAATTTCTAATAAGTATTCCCACCATTTGTCTTCTGCTATTATGGTTCGTTTAAGCTTTCTCAATGTTTCATCGGCCTCTGTGTATCTGAAGAAAGTGGGCCGGTTTGGGAATAAATACCTTATTTCATACTCAAGATGAAACAAATTCTTTAACCTGTCGTAGAGATTCTTCCCTGTTGGCAATGTTGCTTCTGATGAACTGATAGAGTGAACAGTTGTGTTATGAGCATGTATATCCAATTTGTTAACATAGGTTCCCAAGTCCATTATTTTGTCTTCTGAGAGCATAGGACTGGGTAACCCGTTGTTCAATAAAACCTGAAACTTTTCTTTGAAGGCATTAATTTCTTCCTGAATATCTGAGCATCTTCTTTCCAGATTTTTCATAAGAGTTCTTTTGGTAAAAACTCTTTTTATTTCTAAAATAGTACCTGTCCTGTCCTCAATTCCAAGCTCTGCAAGCTGTTGCTTGGTCTGGGTGTTCAAAAACTGTATAAGTTGATTTGCTTTCTCAGGTCTGTCCCTTAATTCTTCTCTTGTTTTGTCAATTTCTTCCATAGCTACTTTGACCAAGTCATTTTGTTCAAAGATTATTTGAACAAAGGACCAAATACTCTTTATTGAATCAATAATATTATTCCAAAGAATTTCATTTATTTCTCATAAAGGCTTTTCTAATGAGAGATCTTTTTCTAAAGCCTTAACCAATTTTTCCAGCCTCTTAATTTCCCTTTTATTATCAGCAACAGTCTTTTTTGACATATCATATTTTTGTTCCAAATTTGTGAGCTGCAATTTGGTAGACTGAAGTTCTGTGACTCTGAGTTTTAAACTTCCCATTTGTTTTACTAATTCATTAGAACGTAAATTAGAAGTATGCACCTGTAATGGATCTGTTTGTTGATCTGCTGCTATTGTACCTGTACCTGTTGTAGATGTCTGCATGATAGCTTCCTTTTCTTTTAATGCCTGCTCCAGTTCTTTCTCGGTCTCACTCAGTTGTTCAGTCATTTTCAGGAGCAATTCCATCATTTCTTCTTGTGAATTTTCCTTCAAAACTTCTTGAGTTTGGGGATGCCTTGATGCTAGCAATTTCAATTGTTTTCTTAGTGCAGCAATATCATCATCCTTCTTTTTAATCAGTGCCTCAATGATTTTTATATCTTTGGGATTGTGACCCAAACTGATGATTATTTCTTCCAGAGATTTTATTCTGTTATCTTTTGCCTGAGAAGAAGCTTTCTCAATTTGCAACTGGGTATTTGTATTATTTAAAGAATCTTGCAATCTATGGGCTGCCATTGCTTTATCAGTAAGGGTGGAATATATCATTTCCCCAGTTTTTTTATGTAATTCTATCTGGTCCAATGGATGAATGTCTTTTTCTAGGACCTCAAAATTGGTCCTAATGTAATCAGATGCTGTGTTGGGTTTTGACACTTTGGATTTGAAATGGCTCATCATAATTTTCCCTTGCCGAATGTCAAAAGCTGACATTAATATTTCTTGATTGTGTGGAGCCATTCTAAGATACTGATCATATACCTGCATCCTCAATGGGTCATTCCTTGCTTTTATATTAATGAAAGTCTTCTTTATATCACTTGCATCTGTCTTTGGCTGTTTAAAGGAAGACACTTCAGTGCTCAACTGTTTTTGTAATTCCTTTCCTTTATGACATGTGTGTGTTTCACTAACTGAACCAGTTAGTTGACTATCTTCTCTTTCATCATCAATGATTTCATCTATAGATTCCACTTCTGGAAGTGGATTTAGTTTCTGCCTTTTAGCTGGATGTTGTTGTGAGGATTCTTTGGGAGGAGTGGGATTTGCAACCTGTCTTTTCTTGCCTATTTCCATATTAGATGGAGTCTGCAATTCTGAAACTTCAGGGTGATTAACTTGAGTAGGAGAAACCTGTGTTTGATCTGGTGCCTTAGAAGTTTGAGGCTTTTCTGTCATAATGAAAGTTTCAATGACTTGTAATTTAGGTTCTTTCCCTTTGCCTTTAGACTCAACTGCAATTGATGGACTATTTTCATGTAATCCCTGTTGAAGATTTCCTGCTGAAGAAGTGCCAATATGAGGTACCTGCACTTGCCCAAAAGATTCTACGTCAAACTTTTTCTCAAGATCTTTCATAATTTTGTTCATATTGACTTTTTCACTATCCTGTTCAACTAATGTTCCTTCCATCCACTCATCTTGATTAGCATACTGTTCTATTTCTGGAATTCTGTGGTGAAAGTAGGGTGCTGATTTGTTCTTCATTCTTTTGTCACAAATAAAACTGAATGGATCATAGGGAATCCAACGAAAACTCTTTTGTATCTTGAAATGGTTTTGCAATATGTTTTATGCTTCTTGTTCAGCATCCCTAGAATTGCATATAAAGGGACCTAACTGACTTTTGATTCTGAGTTAGGCTTTCTTCTTAGCGTTACAAAAATGAATAACATCAGAATTATTCATTTTCCTGAAATACTCTAAGGCAAAAAGTCTCATAGGCACATATTTAGGCAGCTTGAATGGACAAAGTTCACATCCATATATTCTGATTTCTAAATAATTTTGGTACAAATACCAGTCTCCAACTTTGTATGTCCTTGAAAGCTGTAAAGTTTTCTTAATCTCATTGCTGAGCCTTGGAGGAGCAACTCCTGTCAACAAGGTAGTTGCAAGATGTATGAAAAGATCAATGAACTCAGCATAAGAATAGGGAGAATTATAGAAACTGTGAGTTATGGCAGACCAAAATATAACAGATCTAGGGTTTCCCTTGGCATCAAGCTTTTGAACAGGAAAAGTGAAGTTCTCTGATTGATAATAAATGATGAGATGGTAAATGACTGAGGAATACTTAAACACTTTCTCATTATCTAACCTCATGAACTGGTCATGGATTTTATTTGCAATAAAAGATGCAAAGTCATATTTCACAGCAGGAAGCTGTCCAGGAGTGAAGATGGATAATAATACTAGGGTTAATTCATCAACATACTCACTATTATTAAAACCCAGTACAAAGGATATCATATTCGGGATGAGCTTGCCTAATTCAGTAAAATAAGAAAAACCATAGGGAGGAGGGCCCTTAGGTTGTTGTTCAGGTAACGTAAAGGTCTGGCAAATGCATTTCAATTTTTCTTGGGACAATTGGGTAGACTTTTCAAGTAGTTCTTCCATGGACAAGGGAGTAAGATTTTGATCAGGTTCAAAATGGAGCATTGTATTGATAGCTTGAGGAGTAATGGAGAAAATGATAATCTGGTCTGGGGATAACACTGCTCTTTGAGTTGGATCATAATTGGAATGACAGTAATGGATAATTTCTGGAAAAATACGGACTAAGGGGATGAGATATCTTGGAAAATTGGATTCCCATAACCCAATGATATCCAAACTTTTCAAATAATCATCTCTGCAGCGATAATAACTTTGAAGGGGATTTTCATTGAAAACTAAGTCTTTAATTTGAAAATCTTTATCCACTAGTGGCAAGTATTCTAATTCTCTTGTAGGCGTTTTAATGGGGCTACATTGAGGACATCGGGACTTCCATTTTGGTTCTTGCTGTATTCAAAGTGGAGACTTACGGGGTTTTTACGGAATGGGCGCAATTTTGAATTTTGGAAGTTTGATTTGGATTGCGGAGCCCCAGAACAGACCAATCATTAACCTTCTCTTCAGACTGTGGCGTGAATTTAACACTGGAATGCGGATTTTTCAAAGAGTTCCAGCAAGAAATCGGATAAATACCTGTTTTATGGAGAATGTCGAAATTTACAGGTACTGGTTAACGGCGGATGAATGCTCGGGCACTGGTATAACAATGGCGTTCAGCAATTTTGGTTGACAACAGTTTAACTGCGGATTTTTGAAATTTTCAGTGGAGGACGCAGTCACTTTCACCAGACAAAATGATAGAAAATACGCGGAATTTTGTTTTATTTGCAAAGTCAATGGGCTTTTTTTTATTATTTTTGAGAATGACGTCATCCGTGTACGAGAGGACACGTCACCGGAGTCGGGCGGTAAGCGGTAATTTCCGCACCACTTTCGGGAGTTGGTGGTTTTCCGCGGGGAGGCAGCGATTCCACTGGTTGAATGCCACGTAGCCCACGCACTGTTTGAAAACCGTCGCGATTTCGCGCGTTAATTCTCGTACAGAGGTTGGCCAGCGGAATCATCCTGGGCCGTAGATCTTCGGCGGAGTGATCCAACGGTGGACCGAACGGGGATATGGTATGGGAGTTAAAGTGCGGGCCCGACGGGTTTTCAAAATAATTAACATTTAATTAATTATTCCGGACGGCTTTTAATTGGTGAAAAGGTTGGTTATTAATTAATCCGGATGATTAATTAATCCCTGTATTATCTGGGCAATCGATCGGGGATTTGGTTTTTAAACCAGAGTTTAGAGTTGGAACTTGGGAACTTTAACTCTAGTTAGGGCGTCGGGTGAAAGGAAAATACCAAGGGGATAGGTTATTTGTTTTGAAGTTTTAGGTTTAAACTAAACTTCGAGTTTTTTGTTTTAAACACATGAACATGTTTAAACGTTTTTTCATATATTTTTATTATATGGTAAGTAAATTGAAATCATTTAATTAACATAGGGGGCAGGAATAGTCTATAAAGATATGTTTTTAGCCAAAGGGTTTATAATGTGGGAATTTGATTTTATTATATGGGTTTAAATACTTTGGCTAAAAATCTATAGTAAGAGGGTTTTGGGGATATTACATAGAAGGATTTATATATATAGGGAAATGTAATATGTATAAAGATTTAATATTTAAAGTTAAATGTTAATATGACAAAGGGACAACGAAAACTCAAAACACTTTGCAAATCTAGGAAAGTGAAGATTTCTGAAGCAAATTGCATTATATCAACTTCAACACTTAGATTTAGAACATCAAGTAATTTTGAGGATTTATTGTGGAATTTTGCATGATTTTCCGAAGTAAAATAGGATTTTACTTAGGAAGAGATTAAAAGTGAATGAGTGTAATGATGGATAACTTCAAGTACTTAGGTCTTTTTGATCATCAGTCCGAGGGTCCGGTCCCTCCAAAAGTCAGGGAAATGCCTTGAACCCCTTCAATCTTCAAATACCTTTGCGCTTTGGGGAAATTAGTAAAACTCTTAGGGAGAAAGTGAGGTGGGAAGTTAATGATTTTGACTATGCTTCTTGTGAATTTTCCAATGTAGCACCTTCCTTGGCAATTTGTGATGAAAGTAGAAGATTAAACACATTTAACACCCATCATTCATCACATGGCTTTGCTTTCATCTACCTACTATATCTACTTCTTACTGCCATTTTTCTTTGGTGCCTTAGGCTGACCAAACCTGTCAATCTTCTCTTTTTCTTTAAGACAAATCTATCTCATTCTACCTTATTATCTCACTTTGGATGGCTGTTAGTACCTTTATTCATCTATCATATACTTAGGGTCATACAAACTTTCAGATATTTATTTTCTATTCTACAACATGAAATTGAAAAATGAATGAGTCAAGTTTAAACAGTTTGACTCTTCATAAATTGTGGCAAAAGTTTGACAAACTGCACACAATTTTGTTTACTACAAAATATGAAATAGTAGTGGCACTTGGATTTGCACACTTTCCTTGGTCTATTTTTGTTTGGGGTTCATTTTTTTCACCTTTTTGACCATTTTTTTTTTCTTACCCTTTGATTTTTCTTTTAGGGTATACCCTCTTTACATTTTTTAAATTTTTTGATTTTTTGATTTTTCAAGAATATGGAACACCTTTACACAAAAAAAAGGTTTGAACATATTGCATAGTTCAATCAAGACAATCATGAAAAATGACACCTATTGGTATAGGAGTCTAACACTGGCTCCACTTGGGGATGGCTTTTCCTTGTGAAAAGTCAAGAACAGCAGGTCAGTTGCCTCAAAATGTCTTCAAACTGGACCATGTAATCTTCTTCTTCTGGTAGCTTTATTGTATATATGATAGTGGAACTTTTGAACCTTAGGTCCTTCGCTTCGGGCTTCAACTCCAAGAAGTCACCATCCAATCAAAACTGCATTAGAAAAGGATATATTATGTACAAGTTAGAAAAATAAAAATATCCTAGTAAATAGGATCAAAATAGTGCTTGTAACAGACCATTGAATGATTCTTCACCAACCACGGAATTGTCAAATTTTTCAAAAAGTATGTGTTTTTTCCTGCTAAAGCATGTATGTTGGGTCTTTTCCCCTAGAAATAGAAGAATTTTATGTTTCCCTTTTTCTTCTCTTAAGTCCCATCTCAGGACTTTGTCTCCTAGTTAAATAATTACACTTTAGTTCTTTTTGTCAAACATTTTACTGTAATTTTTCATAGACGGTCGTTGATACACTTCTTCTACGTTTACCAGTGAATTGTTTGATTTTAATTCTCTGATATCATTTTAGTTCCACTTGACCTCCTGAAATAACTCTATACTTGAGGAATTCCTAAAGATGATGGTAATCTTACCTCCATGCATAAACTAATTCATATGGGTAGTCCCACTTGATTTCTGCTAGTTGTAAGTCTGTGCCTTTGTCGTGGTAAGTTTCTTATGCAATTCTTTTCTATTTCTTCCAATAATTTATGATATTGATAAGACTTTTATTGGAAGATTCTGCCAGTCCATTACCCTGAGGATAATAGGCTGTTGAATGGCCTAAAGTGATGTGATATTTATTGCAGAAACTAATCATTTTCTTAGACTTAAATGCAGCAGCATTATCTGTTATAATTTTCTCTGGACAACCAAATCTTGAAAGTATATTAGTTTCTAAAAACCCTATAATTACAGAATCATTGGCTTGTCTGCATGGGATAGCTTCAATCCATTTAGTAAAGTAATTTGTGGCAGTGAGAATCCATCTGTGTTGCCCAGAAGAAGGTGGATGAATTTCTCCAATAAAATCCAGTCCCCATTGTTGAAAGGGTCTCTCTGTGGAAATTGGTTTTAATGGTAAAGGTAACAACTTTCTTTTGCCCTCAAAGATCTGACACTTATGACAAGAAGTTACAAATTTCTTAACATCTGAAAACAAGGTTGGCCAGTAAAAACCAGCCCTTAAGATTTTATCTGCAGTTGACTTCCAGTAGAGGTGTCCACCACAATCTCCTGCATGAAATTCATTAAGAACCTTGTTAGTTTCATCTTTCAATAAACAATTTAATAGAATTCCATCATGATTCTGCCAAAAAATAGCACTATCTAAAATACAATACTTTAAAGATTTCATTTTTAAGAACCTTTGTTTCGTTCTGGACAACCCTGGAGGAGCTTGCAGGTTTAACAAAACATAAATGATATCAGTGTACCAGGGTGAGTCTAAAAAGGTCTGACTGATCTGTGGAGTCGCCATCTCTTGTTCGTCATCTAGTTCGTTAATGTCCAGGGCTTGGCAATTAGTTTCAGTCATGAGTTGAGCCAAACCTTGTCCTTTTATGAGTTTTGTTGGTTTTATTTCAATATCATATTCTAATATGGTAGCTATCCACTTACCTCTTTTGCCTTCAATACCATCTTGAGTTAAGATGTCTTTAACGACAGCATTAGGTACATAAGCTATCACATGAGAATACAATATATAAACTTTGAAATCTTTAATTTCTTTCACAAGTGCAAAATCTTGTTTCTCCATGATATTATATTTCAATGATGCATCTCTAAGTGCTTTACTAAAAAAGGCTATTGGTTTTTCACATCCTTGATCATCATTTTGTAGTAAAATAGCTGCAACTGTATGTTCAGAAGCAAATGAAAAAATGATGAAATCTCTATCAAATTTTGGACTGGTAAGAACTGGTGTTCTGGTTAAAGCCATTTTTATTTCTTCAAATGATTGCTTGGCTTCCACGGTCCAGTCAATGCTTGAATCCTTTCTCAACATGTTAGTAAGCAGTCTAAGTAATTCAGCTAAACTAGAAATGAATCTTCTCAAAAAGTTAATCTTTCCTATGAAAGCTTGAAGTTCTTTAATGTTTCTAGGATGAGGTATCTGCAAAATTGCTTGTATTCTTTCAGGATCAATTCTAATGCCATCTTTAGAAATAATGTGACCTAGGAGCTTTCCTTCTTCCAAACCAAACAATGACTTTTTAGGATTTAAGGAAATACCATACTTTCTGCACTTTATAAACACTTGCCTTAGATGATCTAAATGTTGCTGATCTGTTTTAGAAAAAATAGTTAAATCATCTAGATAAATAACCAGAAAATCATGTATTTCTTTAGCAAAAGTAATGTCCATTTCTCTTTGAAATGTAGCTCCTGCATTCTTAAGTCCAAATGGCATCTTGACATATTTAAAAGTACCCCATGGTGTTGTAAATGCTGTTTTATCTTGATCATCAGGATGAACCAGAATCTGGTTATACCCTGAAAATCCATCCAGAAGAGATATCCTAGAAGATCCCACTACCCTTTGTAGGATATGGTCCATTTTAGGCAAAGGATAGTTATCTTTTAAAGAAACTTTATTCAAATTTCTCAAATCGACACACAGTCTGATTTCTCCAGTCTTTTTTCGTGTTGGTACTAAATTAGAAACCCATTCTGAGAACCTAATAGGAGCTATAATTCCTGCTTCATACATTCTTTTAATTTCCTTTTCAATTAAAGGTAGTAAAACATGATTGATCCTTCTAAGTTTCTGTTTAAAAGGTTTCTGATCTGGTTTCAAAGGTATTGTATGTTGAATGATTGATGTATCATATGATTTAAGATCTTCATAAATCCAAGCAAAAACGTCCTGGAATTCTTTTAAGAGTTCAACATATTTAACCTTTTGATCTTCTGGCATAGATTTGGATAACTTAACCATTTTGGGATTTTCTGGAGTTCCTAAATTGCATTCTTCAATGTCAGCTTTAACAGGTTCCATTTTGGGTTTTAAGGGAATGTCATTTGAGTCAGAAAGATCTTCCAAAGGAGTTAATCCTTTGGGTAAATGATTATCTTTCAGATTAATGATTTCAGTTTCATCTTCTATGATCTCATCGAATTCCATTTGTTTCAAATCTTGCATATCTTTTTCAGTGAATTTGGTTGGGTGAAGCATGTGAATTGCAGTTTTTTCTGAAATATTCGTTTCTTGTTCATCTACTTGATTAGATTCATTGACTGTTATGTCTTCATCTATATTACTGTTAGAAAACTCATTTTCTAGTGTCAAAAAACTATCGATCTGATTATTATTTACAAATACTTGCCAATTCATTAGATTGTCCGGTATAGCAGGTCTATGCCTAATCTCAACTGTGAACTGATGATTAGGTCCAAAAGGCAATTTACATGTGCTAGCGAACATTGCAAGACTATGAGCATGCAAATTTTGTTTCCTGGGAATATTGGCAAGTTGAGCTTGTAGAAAAGTGTTGAGAATTTCCACAACTGTTTCTCTGTATTGTTTCAATCTGGGATCTTTTGTTGAACATTCACTATTAATCTGTTGGATAATTAATTCAGAGTCTCCTATGATTGATACTCTAATTTCTCCTAACTTTTTGACATGTTTAAGCCCTAGCAAAAGAGCTTCGTACTCAGCCATGTTGTTAGTGCATTTAAAATTCAATCTATAAGAATGTCCTTCGGCATGATCATTTTCAACATTATGTAACCAGATTCCAGCTCCTGCTCCTAACTTGTTTACTGAGCCATCAAATTCTAAATGCCACAGAATTTCATGTTCATAATCTTCATCAACTGTTTTAACATGTTTCTTAACAGGAGCTAGTTTTTTAGTTCTTTCTAGTATCTCTTGATTTTCTGGTGTTTCTTTGTCTTCGGAAATTTCTTCGATCTGAACAGTGGATTTATTTGTAGTTTCCATTTCAGGTGCTTCTAGCTCAGTAGGAAGGTCCATTTCAGCATTATAAAGGATGAAGAAGTCCATATCAGAATGTACTGAATAGACAGGCAAGTTTTCAGGCTTCTCATGGCTACTGACTAAATATTTCATCAAGGTCTCTCTATATAATATTTTAGGTTGACCAAATACTGAAATAGTGGCATATGACATGTCTAATTGAATAGATCCTCCAAGTTTAGCACCCCAGGATCTAGACAACAACATACCATATTTAGGAGGAATATCAGCCACTACTATATCCATCAAAACAGACTTCGCAGGGTATTGCACCAAAGTAACACACAAATATTTAATCAAACCTAAACATCTTACCTGACTAGAATCAAAAGAAAACAAATCTTTATACGGTCTGGTAATGTCTAAATTTAATCTTTCCATCACATCTTTTGGCATCAAATTGTGGGATGCTCCAGAATCAAGCATAGCATTATGGAGTATTTTGTCATGAACGTTCAAGCTCACATAAAATGGAGGGGTTCCTCCACTTTCTGGTTTTCCATTTACCTCGGGGCCAAAAAGGAGTTTGGGTTGATCATCAAGAATATTCACTGAATCATCCATTCCAGTAATGTTAACGTTAAGAGATTTGCTGATTTGACTTCTATAGACATCATGTTTAGCCAATTCTGATAAAGGAACAACTATCTTTAGTTTGCCTATTTCAGCCTCTAGATTGAAAGGTTTTTCTGTTTGAGCTCTAGTGTTCTGGACAGTTGGGTTTTCTCTATTTTTTGGGTCTTCAACATTTTTCTCTTTTTCATGAGTGGGTTTATGATTTGAAGGTGTTTCTGAATTAACTTCTACTGTTTCTTCTGCGTTTCCTACAGAAGGAAAAGTATTAGGTTGTTGTTTATTGTTTGGTTGGTTGTCAGACACATCTTCGATTATTGGATTTGAGGGGTTAGGAGTTGTTCTAGACAAAATTTGTACAGGGGGAATGTTTTGTACAGAAGGGATGTTAACTTTACCTTTGACATTTTGTTTTACAGCTTTCTGTTTGCTATTTTCTGGCACATCAATCCGTCTGCTTCTTAAATTGTACTGTTTATGAACCTCATAAATTGCTGTGTCATAGCCTTCTTTAAAATCAAAAGTTTCTCCTGAATGAGTTTGAAATGTTTCAAGGATGTGAGTCTCTTGATCATCTTGAGATAGGAAAACTTCTGGTTCATTTTTGTCCTCAGTTACGTTATTTATTTCAACATCCTTAGTAGGTTCTTCAGAAGTTGAACCTTCAACAAAATTTTCTTGGAAAGGTGGCCTGATATTTTGGTCAGGGACATTTTTCCCAATATTTTGGTTCTGATTTCTTCTAAAGTTTGGGTTTCTCACAACATTTTGATTATCACCAGAAGACTTTCTTTCGATTGTCTCCACTTTGTATCCCAGTCTTTCCATACCTTTGATGATTGCATCCATCTTTCTTTCAAAAGCTGAAGGTTCTTCATTCATAGGCATTCTTCTTTCGGCCCTAGCTCTGGCTCGTTTTTCTATGAGGTTTGCTTCCACACTAACCACTATGCTTTTCATTTCCTCTAGGGTTTGGGGGGCTCTTTCCCTAAGAGAATATGCTATGTCAGAGTCAAAACCATCCGGAAATTTAACCAATACTGAGTCCAGAGGTGGTCTAAGGTTTTGAGGAACATTGTTATAGGCTTCATTAAATCTGATGATGTAATCTTGTACTGTTTCATTAGGTCCTCTTTTTAATTTTCCAAATTCAGATAGGATCTGAAGAGGGTCTTTCTTCTTCTCCCATCTATTTAAAAATGACCTATACAAAGCTGGTAAATCAGCAATACTGTTTGGAGCAAGGGCCCTAAACCATGTCCTGACTTCCCCAGTAAGACTTTGAACAAAAATTCTCATTCAGACATCATCGGCGTCAATTTCATAAAATTCAAAGTAATCAGTCATTCTTTTCGTATGTTGTTGAGCTGTGTAAGTACCTGAGCCATCAAAAGGGGTGATCTTACTCTGATAATCCTGAGGCAAAGCAGCAGGATTGCCTGGCAACCTTAACGGGGCATATCTATTGGCCATTGGAAGGTGTAATGGAATAACAGGTGATGATGGTTTGGGTGGAGGAGTAGAAGGAGTGACTGGGGTTTGAAAGGCTTGAGGAAAAGTAGCTGAACTTGGGGAAGCTTCAGTAATTACAGAAATGTTTGAACTTTCTTCAAAGGTTTGTTCAGATTGAATGGAATTTTGTAAATGTCTGTCAAGATGATGTGAAACAAATCTCAATTTCAAATCTTCAAGAAATAGTGGGTCTGGAACAAGCTTAGACAATTCAGATTCAGAAAAATTCACAAACAAAGATGTTTCAAATCGCTCATCAAAAGGAATTTCGTCAAAATATATAATTTTCACAGGACAAGAATGTGATCTAGAAAGAGGTCTGGAACTTCCAGAACTCTCTTGACTTCCTCTTTCAGAACTTTCTTGACTTCCCTGTCTTCTAAGAATCCTAGGAATCAGATTTGGATTTTCAAATATCGGTGGTGGGTTAGGGTCCGGATTTGACCTGGTATGACGAATCCTTTCTGAAGCCAGTTTTCCTAGATTTTATCTTTTTGGATTTTTGGTTTTAATTGAAATGAAAGTACAACTTCTACAAATTCTTCAAGAAATAATGATTTGTGATTAAAATTTTCTCAAAGATTTATTGAACTAGAGAGTCTGATTAAACATTTGAAACTAAGGTTCAGTGTATAAGCTAAATCAGAGATAGACTGAAGCAGCATTTATTTACTATGCAGTTGCAGGGCAAAAGCATTTCAAAGGCTACCTGGCTGATCTTCAGACTCTGTCTATAGCTTATAAGTGAACAATATTAACAATAAAAATGATTCAGATTCCCCAGTATGGTCGCCACTATGTTATCACTCAGGTTTTCCTTGAAGTTGTGGAAAAGGAAAGTATACCCGAGGTAACCACAAACCAACCTTCGGATGCAGAATCTATCCAATCTGCATCCAGAGAGGGCTCTCTCTTTATGATTTATCTTTGTTCTTAGAAAGTTTTAGGCTAGTTATAAGTCCAAGAAATTTGTTTGGAAATGGTGGAATTCGCCAACTAAGGGCAAGGTTGAATATTTTCAGGCCATTGGGCTATGGAGTCAAAGGATGGCTTTACTGGATTAATCTTCTACACACAAGATGGCTTTCCAGGGCAAGATAGCCAAACATAGAACAATTTCTAGAATTTAAAGTGGATGGAATAGGTTTTGAAGGGATGAAAGGCACTCAAGAAATCTTTCAACATGTTCAAAAGAAAGAAATGAAATGATTACAAATAAAGAGTAGTGAATAATTCTTTACTATAGTAATCAATATGCTTAAATTAGAGAAGCAAGAGCAATTAAGAATTCGTTGCTTATAACTAATTTAGAGGAAAACATTTAGAATAATCACAACTGAACTCAGAGTACAATTAAGTAAATTCTGAGTTATTCTTTTATGTCAAGTATTCAGAAATGGACACAATGATATTATAAACAAATATAAACTTAAGACATAGGATAGAAAGACTTATTGAACTGCAGTCAGACACATGAATCCTGCAAAAAGTCCTGAGCTTCAAATTGTCATCCAACAAGCCACAAAGAAATTTCTCCAAAACGTTTTTATTCCAAAAACATCAATGTCACGGCAAAGTAGTAGAATCCACCCTCAATACTTTCTTTGAGGGTTTATTTATACAAAAAATGATTTAAAATATCTCACACTAACCTAGCAAATAATCTAGGGTGACTAATGAATAAGTTACAATAAAAAGGAGACAGATGGTCTCGTAGATAGGACAAAAAGTAACTGCTGGTGTGCTGTTTCCTCCCTTTGTGGATGTGCTGGAGGCAGGTCCTACAATAGGGCTCGATGCTGTCCTTTTGAGTAATTCTTTTTTACGGCCTTGCTTGTCTGATACTCTTCATTTCTACTGATACTCTTTCAACTGCCAAAATGATACTCTTTAACCTTTGCTCATCTATTTATTCTTTACATGATAGTAAAAGGAAAAATTCTCTACCTGAAGATAAATTTCACAAAATTTCTAATAAGTATTCCCACCATTTGTCTTCTGCTATTATGGTTCGTTTAAGCTTTCTCAATGTTTCATCGGCCTCTGTGTATCTGAAGAAAGTGGGCCGGTTTGGGAATAAATACCTTATTTCATACTCAAGATGAAACAAATTCTTTAACCTGTCGTAGAGATTCTTCCCTGTTGGCAATGTTGCTTCTGATGAACTGATAGAGTGAACAGTTGTGTTATGAGCATGTATATCCAATTTGTTAACATAGGTTCCCAAGTCCATTATTTTGTCTTCTGAGAGCATAGGACTGGGTAACCCGTTGTTCAATAAAACCTGAAACTTTTCTTTGAAGGCATTAATTTCTTCCTGAATATCTGAGCATCTTCTTTCCAGATTTTGCATAAGAGTTCTTTTGGTAAAAACTCTTTTTATTTCTAAAATAGTACCTGTCCTGTCCTCAATTCCAAGCTCTACAAGCTGTTGCTTGGTCTGGGTGTTCAAAAACTGTATAAGTTGATTTGCTTGCTCAGGTCTGTCCTTTAATTCTTCTCTTGTTTTGGCAATTTCTTCCATAGCTACTTTGACCAAGTCATTTTGTTCAAAGATTATTTGAACAAAGGACCAAATACTCTTTATTGAATCAATAATATTATTCCAAAGAATTTCATTAATTTCTCTCAAAGGCTTTTCTAATGAGAGATATTTTTCTAAAGCCTTAACCAATTTCTCCAGCCTTTTGATTTCTCTTGTATTATCAGCAACAACCTTTTTTGACATATCATATTTTTGTTCCAAATTCACTAGCTGTAATTTTGTAGATTGAAGTTTTGTGACTCTGAGTTTTAAACTTTCCATTTGTTTTGCTAATTCATCAGAACTTAAATTAGAAGTATTCACCTATGATGGATCTGTTTTTTGATCTGCTGCTGTTGTACCTGTAGTAGCCTCTGTTGTGGATGTCTGCATAATAGTTTGATTTTTTTTCAATGCCTGCTCCAGTTCTTTTTCTGTTTCACTCAGTTGCTCAGTCATTTTCAGGAGCAACTCCATCATTTCTTCTTGTGAATTTTCCTTCAAAACTTCTTGAGTTTGGGGATGCCTTGAAGCTGGTAATTTCAATTGCTTTCTCAGTGCAGCAATATCATTATCCTTCTTTTTAATCAGTGCCTCAATGCCTTTTATATCTTTGGGATTATGACCCAAACTGATGATTATTTCCTCCAGAGATTTTATTCTGTTATCCTTTGCCTGAGAAGAAGCTTTCTCAATTTGCAACTGGGTATTTGTATTATTTAAATAATCTTGCAATCTATGGGCTACCATTGCTTTATCAGTAAGGGTGGAATATATCATTTCCCCAGTTTGTTTATGTAATTCTATCTGGTCCAATGGATAAATGTCTTTTGCTAGGACCTCAAAATTGGTCCTAATGTAATCAGATGCTGTCTTGGGTTTTGGCACTTTGGATTTGAAATGGCTCATCATCATTTTCCCTTGTTGAATGTCAAAAGCTGACATTAATCTTTCTTGATTGTGTGGAGCCATTATAAGATACTGATCATATACCTGCATCCTCAATGGGTCATTCCTTGCTTTTATATTAATGAAAGTCTTCTTTATATCACCTGTATCTGTATTTGGCTGTTTAAAGGAAGACACTTCAGTGCTCAACTATTTTTGTAATTCCTTTCCTTTATGACCTGTGTGTGTTTTACTAACTGAACCAGTTATTTGACTATCCTCTCTTTCATCATCAATGATTTCATCTATAGATTCCACTTCTGGAAGTGGATTCAGTTTCTGCCTTTTAGCTGGATGTTGTTGTGAGGATTCTTTGGGAGGAGTGGGATTTGCAACCTGTCTTTTCTTGCCTATTTCCATATTAGATGGAGTCTGCAGTTCTGAAACTTCAGAGTGATTAACTTGAGTAGGAGAAACCTGTGTTTGATCTGGTGCCTTGAAATTTTGAGGCTTTTCTGTCATAATGAAAGTTTCAATGACTTGTACTTCAGGTTCTTTCCCTTTGCCTTTAGACTCAACTGTAATTGATGGAATATTTTCCTGTAATCCCTGTTGAAGATTTCCTGCTGAAGAAGTGCCAATATGAGGTACCTGCACTTGCCCAAAATATTCTAGGTCAAACTTTTTCTCAAGATCTTTCATAATTTTGTTCATATTGACTTCTTCACTATCCTGTTCAACTAATGTTCCTTCCATCCACTCATCTTGATTAGCATATTGTTCTATTTCTGGAATTCTGTGGTGAAAGTAGGGTGCTGATTTGTTCTTCATTCTTTTGTCACAAATAAAACTGAATGGATCATAGGGAATCCAACGGAAACTCTTTTGTAACTTGAAATGGTTTTGCAATATATTTTCTGATTCTTGTTCAGCATCCCTAGAATTGCATATAAAGGGACCTAACTGACTTTTGATTCTGATTTGGGCTTTCTTCTTAGCGTTACAAAAATGAATAACATCAGAATTATTCATTTGCTTGAAATACTCTAAGGCAAAAAGTCTCATAGGCACATATTTAGGCAGCTTGAATGGACAAAGTTCACATCCATATATTCTGATTTCTGAATAATTTTGGTACAAATACCACTCTCAAACTTTGTATGTCCTTGAAAGCTGTAAAGTTTTCTTAATCTCATTGCTGAGCCTTGGAGGAGCAACTCCTGTCAACAAGGTAGTTGCAGGATGTATGAAAAGATCAATGAACTCAGCATAAGAATAGGGAGAATTATAGGAACTGTGAGTTATGGCAGATCAAAATATAACAGATCTAGGGTTTCCCTTGGCATCAAGCTTTTGAACAGGAAAATGGAAGTTTTCTGATTGATAATAAATGATGAGATGGTAAATGACTGAGGAATACTTAAACACTTTCTCATTATCTAACCTCATGAATTGGTCATGGATTTTATTTGCAATGAAAGATGCAAAGTCATATTTCACAGCAGGAGGTTGTCCAGGAGTGAAGATGGATAATAATACTAGGGTTAATTCATCAACATACTCACTAGTATTAAAACCCGGTACAAAGGATATCATATTCAGGATGAGCTTGCCTAATTCAGTAAAATAAGAAAAACCATAGGGGGGAGGGCCCTTAGGTTGATGTTCAGGTAACATAAAGGTCTGACAAATGCATTTCAATTTTTCTTGGGACAATTGGGTAGACTTTTCAAGTAGTTCTTCCATGGACAAGGGAGTAAGATTTTGATCAAGTTCAAAATGGAGCATTGTATTGATAGCTTGAGGAGTAATGGGGAAAAGGATACTCTGGTCCGGGGATAACACTGCTCTTTGAGTTGGATCATAATTGGAATGACAGTAATGGATAATTTCTGGGAAAATACGGACTGAGGGGATGAGATATCTTGGAAAATTGGATTCCCATAACCCAATGATATCCAAACCTTTCGAATAATCATCTCTGCAGCGACAATAACTTTGAAGGGGATTTTCATTGAAAACTAAGTCTTTAATTTGAAAATCTTTATCCACTAGTGGCAAGTATTCCAATTCTCTGTGAGGTGCGTTTAATGGGGCTACATTCAGGGCTGTCGGGACTTCCATTTTGATTCTTGTGTATTCAAAGTGGAAGTTTCGGGGGTTTTTACGGAACGGGCGCAATTTTAGTTTTGGAAGTTTGATTTCAGTTGCAGGAACTAGAACAGACCAATCATTAACCTTCTCTTCAGACTATGGCGTGAATTTAACACTGGAATTCGGATTTTTCAAAGAGTTCCAGCAAGAAATCAGATAAATACCTATTTTATGGAGAATGTCGAAATTTACAGGTACTGGTTAACGGCGGATGAATGCTCGGGCACTGATATAACAATGGCGTTCATCAATTTTGGTCGACAACAGTTTAATAGCGGATTTTTCAAATTTTCAGTGGAGGACGCAGTCACTTTCACCAGACAAAATGATAGAAAATACGCGTAATTTTGTTTTATTTGAAAAGTCAACGGATTTTTATTATTATTTTTGAGAATGACGTCATCCGTGTACGGGAGGACACGTCACCGGAGTCGGGCGGTAAGCGGTAATTTCCGCACTGCTTTCGGGAGTTGGTGGTTTTCCGCGGGGAGGTAGCGATTCCACTAGTTGAATGCCACGTAGCCCACGCACTGTTTGAAAACCGTTGCGATTTCGCGCGTTAATTCTCGTACAGAGGTTGGCCATCGGAATCATCGTGGGTCGTAGATCTTCGGCGGAGTGATCCAACGGTGGACCGAACGGGGAGATGGTATGGGAGTTAAAGTGCGGGCCCGACGGGTTTTCAAAATAATTAACATTTAATTAATTATTCCGGGCGGCTTTTGATTGGTGAAAGGGTTGGTTATTAATTAATCCGGATGATTAATTAATCCGGATGATTAATTAATCCCTGTATTATGTGGGAAATCGATCGGGGATTTGGTTTTTAAACCAGAGTTTAGAGTTGGAACTTGGGAACTTTAACTCTAGTTAGGGCGTCGGGTGAAAGGAAAATACCAAGGGGATAGGTTATTTGTTTTGAAGTTTTAGGTTTAAACTAAACTTCGAGTTTTTTGTTTTAAACACATATGAACATGTTTAAACGTTTTTTCATATATTTTTATTATATGGTAATTAAATTGAATAATTTAATTAACATAGGGGGCGGGAATAGTCTATAAAGATATGTTTTTAGCCAAAGGGTGTATAATGTGGGAATTTGATTTTATTATATGGGTTTAAATACTTTGGCTAAAAATCTATAGTAAGAGGGTTTTGGGGATATTACATAGGAGGAGTTATACATATAGGGAAAAGGTAATCTGTATAAGGATTTAATATTTAAAGTCAAATGTTAATATGACAAAGGGACAAGGAAAACTCAAAACACTTTGCAAATCTAGGAAAGTGAAGATTTCTAAAGTAAATTGTATTATCTCAACTTCAACACTTAAACTTAGAATAATAAGTTATTTTGAGGGATTATTATGGAATTTTGCATGATTTTCCTAAGTAAAATGAGATTTTACTTAGGAAAAGATTAAAACTGAATGAGTGCAATGATGGATAACTTCAAGTACTTAGGTCTTTTTGATCATCAGGCCGAGGGTCCGGTCCCTCCAAAAGTCAAGGAAATGCCTTGAGCCCCTTTAATCTTCAAATACCTTTGCACTTTGGAGAAATTAGTAAAACTCTTAGGGAGAAAGTGAGGTGGGAAGTTAATGATTTTGACTTTTCTTCTTGTGAATTTTCCAATGTAGCACCTTCCTTGGCAATTTGTGATGAAAGTAGAAGATTAAACACATTTAACACCATCATTCATCACATGAAACTTTGCAACAACATCTACCTACCCTACCTACTTTACACTACCATTTTCTCTTCTTTATTAGGGTGCATTTAGACTTGCAAACCCTTATCAATATTTTTCTTTTTACATGGAAAATCTATCTAAGTCTACACTTATTACATCCAAGGGCTCAGATTAAACTGTTGAGCACCTTTTATTAACTCTACCTATCTACTTATCTGCCAAGATTAAACTGTTTGGTCAGATATTTATTCACTATTCTACCACATGAAATTGAAAAATGAATGAGTCAAATTTATACAGTTTGACTCTTCATAAATTGTGGCAAAGTTTAACAAGCTGCACACAATTACTTATTTTCAAAAAATGAAATAGTAGTGGCATTTGGATTTTCACACTTTCATTGGCCTTTGTTTTTGTTTGGGGTTCATTTCTTTCACTTTTTTGACCATTCTATTTTTCTTACCCTTTGATTTTCTTTTAGGGTATACCCTCTTTACATTTTTTTTGAAATTTTTTGATTTTTTGATTTTTCAAGAATATGGAACACCTTTGCACAAGAAAAAGGTTTGAACATATTTCATAATTCAATCAAGACAATCATGAAAAATGACACCTATTGGTATAGGAGTCTAACACTCCCAATTTCTCATTAGATTTTCCTTTTTCAAGAATACAAAGCGGGAGTGGAAGTGTGTACAGGTCTGCAGGACGATTGTGTGTCAGCGAGAGTGGAAGTGTGTATAGGTCCGCAGGATGGTTGTGTTTTAGGCGGAGTTACCCTTTTCCATTGATGTCAAAGGGGGAGAGAATGTTGTAGGAAGAGGTGTCATGATCGTAGGGGGAGTACTCGTGTTGCCATCAATGCCAAAGGGGGAGATTGTTGATCAGCAGTTGTCATTGATGTCAACCCAAGCAGCACCAGGGGCTAACCCAATATTGAATGAGACGTTTTACCTACCAAATTAATATATTCTTGGTCAATAATGCTTTTTATGGTTTCTACTTGTCGAGATGTTTCCGTTGATATATGGAACTCCATTTAATTATTCACGGTTTGAGAGATATTCATGTTTGAAGTTTGTACCCTAGTTAGTGGGCTAAAACCCCATGGGGTTGGGGCATGGGTCATTGAAAATTCATAATTAATATTTTCTAAGCTCCTAAAATCCCTCCCACATTCACTTGTTGAAGCCCCTCTCAACTTAAGAATTCATATATATTGTGATCTTCATTTCCTCCTTAGGCATGGGATTCAACCATCTGAAACAGGTCATCGTGGCATTCTCTTTCTAAATTTTTTTCTACGAAGGCTAAGAAGCTAAAATATTTATGAGGTGAATCCGAAATCTTGAGGAAGCTGCAGTAAAAATTTCAGATCAATTTGCGCAATATTTTTGAAGATATGATCTGTGGAAGTGAGGGTTTTTGCAGGCTCCTGAAATTCATCTCAAAGAAGTGACATTGGTAAAATCGTCATAACTCTCTCTCTGAGTATCGGATTGGAAATTCGTAAAAAGTGGAAGATATTTCATAGCCTTTAATTTTTTCTCTATCAATTTCAGAAACAAATGAAGAAATAGTGATACGTGGCAAGCTGTACAAGTGCGCTCTGCTGAAACAATCCATAATTAGGGCATTGTGAGAGATTGGGTATAACTCTCTCTTCAAGAATCCAAATTGGGCCAGACTTGTGGCATTGGAAAGATGACTTAGAGGAATACTACAGGACCGAAAATCTGATATTGAGGATCTAAAATGACAGAGATACATCAGATTGAATATCAAGCTCATAGAAGGCAAGAAAAAGCTAGATCATGTGTTGTCAAGGGTTGCAAAGGACCAGACTTTATACGGCAGAAAAGCAAAGAAAGGTGCAGCAGAGGGTAGCATGACAAGAGAAGCCACCAAGGTGCATAACAGTAGAAAGAAGTTCATCATATGAAGTTTTCAAGTGGGCAGCACTGCATACAATCATTGTAAAGGTATCATTGTACTTAGTCATTGTAAATACATTATTGTACAAATTGTACTAGTATCTATCTGCCAAGGGTTGAAGAGGTAGTGTTGGGAGGTCTAGGATCATCATTAGGTGGTTGTGTCAAAGTTGGGTTTATGGTCTAGTATATCTTCTTCTTCTACATCATTCTATATCATTGTAAAGTGGACCATTTTCCCTGGTACGAGAGTCCATTCTTCTTTTATTCTTCTATAGGGTGGTAGGGTGGTGCTAGGGTGAGTTGTAGCTCATTGGGTGTTTGGGCATCCATTCAGTTGACTACTGAATAATATCAGGCGTTGGAGCGCCTATCCAGTGGGAGCTAGAGAAGAATGATTTTCTATATTCTAGGAAGTTGGAGCTTTATTTTCAATTGGAGTTGAATATTAAAGAATTATTAGAAAATAATTAGGTGGTTTTTGTCCCGAAGTGGGTTTCCACCTTAAAAACTATGTGCATTCATGTTCCTCTTTTTTACTGCTATCATTGTACAAACACTGATAATAATTGAAGATTAACTAATTCTCTAATTGAAAGGAATATTGATTCACCCTCCCCCCCCCCCCTCTCAGTATTTCCAACTTTAAGGTGCTTGCAGACTTCAATGTCATACAAATTGTGGATGATACTGATCCTTATCCTGTGTTGTTAGGCTTATATTGGGCTATTGATATGTATGGCATCATAAATATTAAGAGGAGAATTATGGTATTTTAGAAAAAGAGAACCAGAGTTGTAGTACCCTTAGATCCTATAGAAGGTGCAACATATATAGAACCGGTGTGCGTAGACAATGATGTTGACCATATCTATAAGCTGACTGTGCGAGATGATGATTGGATAAACCTGACAGCTGATGGAAGACTTAATTGGGAAAAACATATTTCTTTCTTCTCCGACTCAGATGAAGAATTGGAGAACTGGCAGAACCAGCTACATAAAATATCCGCGTTGCGCTGCAATTGAGTGACCAATTCCCTTCGCTGCATAAAATCAGAGGTATGAGAAATTGTCGTATTATTATGGTTTAACTAATGTGAACAAGTGTTTAGGATAACTTGAAATAATTTTTCCAGAAGGAAAAAGATTCCATGCACTGGATATTGTGCTGCACTCTACTCGAGCACGATGGTGGGAGACTCACAAAGGAAACTTGGGCAACTGGGAAGAATGTATTCGAATGATGAGATTGCACTTTGAGTGTCCAACTACCAAAATGGAAGAGGTTTTTTCTGCGAAATGTGATCCATGCAGACATCTGGCCAAATGGATTGAATTATGGGGTGCATATTCGAGACCAAAATGGGTGTACATGTTCATCCACACACTGGGGAAGGTTTCTATTGATTGGTACCTAGAAACATAGCTGTGTTGAGGAAATAATGAATGGTTTGCACTGACCTAAAGTTTCATTTTAACCTTCAACTTTGAGAGTGGTTTTGATTGCTTGGGAAAAGTTCTGCAAGGTATTCAGGAGGTTATCCTTGATACAACAAAGCTGAATATAGAGCGCACTTCACCAGCATGGGATGCACAAAATAGGGATATTTTCAATTGCAAAAATATAATAGTTGAAGAAACTGAAGAAGATCCAAGGAATATAATAATCCCTGAATCTGAGGGTCAGTGCGCAGTTCCTGGGCCTTCAATTATGTTGGTAGACATCATGGAGCCTATGAAGATTCGACAAGTGAACATTCATACAGAGGAGCAGTCGAAGTTGATGAAGATTGGAGATTACTGGGATGATGATGCATTAGGAAAGGTTTTTGAGCTATTGATAGAGTACCAAGACATGTTTCCTACAACACTTTCTGAGTTTAAAGGTGTTGGCTTAAGGGGTCCTGACCCAAGTTCAGAGTTTATCACGCAACCAAAAAACCCTCAAACTACTGGCCCTTTCGAAAATGACCTGCTTGCACAGATCAAAGTCTCACCTAAAGCAGTATGGGGGGGTGCTGGAACCAGGTTTCTGCACCCTGAGGAATAAAATAATGTAGTGGCCCTAAACATATTGATTGTAGAACTTATAAAGATCTTAACAGATATGCACAATTATGGAATCATACTTATCAGATCTCAGAACATAATCACAGATTACTTCATCGCAGATGTATCATAAAAAAATCAAATCCAGATCTATATAATGTGTAATCACTTAAAAATATTCATCCATGTATTCAACCATTAGTATAACAGCATGCATAAATAACAGATCTATTCGTGTAGATACAAGTAAGCATGACCGAAACAAAGTGATCTTAAGACAGAAATAATAAACAGATAACTTAGATAGATAACACAATGCTTTCACCAAAATCATTCCTTGTATTAGATTTAGAGAAATTAAGTACATTAGACTTTCCCCTACACTTTACCCTTCCATTCACACAGCAAGCGGAGTCTGCACACAACCAGGAATGGGTCTCCATGCATACAGCCAGCAGGAACCTTTCTACCCAACCTACACTGAACCCTTACAAAAAGTATCACAGATGCATAAACACTTATATACAAAACATGAATAATGGTTGACTATCTCCTTATATTCAGTCTATCTATTTAGATCCCATCTAGCATGTAGATACGATGGTCTCAAACCATGGTTTGAGGCCCATTGTTTACCCTTAAAACCCCTTTACATCAAAGAGGGACTTTGACCTTCCCCAAAGCCCTTTGACCTATCCGCGTGGCGCACATATACAAAATGTATACAAAAAAGGTATCCAAAAATGTACCCCAGGGGACACCTCCCCAACAAAAGGCATAATTGGTGAGCTTGCAATCATGGATATCGCTTTGAAGCCTAATGTACGACCTGTGAAGCAATGCTCGTATAGATTAAATCCAAAATACAAGAATAAAGTTAAGGAAGAGTTGGATAAAATGGTTGTTGCAAACATTATAGAACCAGTCATGAGGATTCTTATTGGGTAAGTCCTATGGTAGTGCAAGAAAATAAGACAAAAGAAAATAAGGATTTGTGTGGACCTGCATAAACTGAATGATGCCTGCATTCATGATCCATTTCCAACCCCATTTTCTGATGATATCATCGACAAAGTAGGAGGACAAGAGGCTTATTCATTCACAGATGGTGTCTAAGGAGATCATCAAATCATAATTTTGTTGAAATATCGAAGTAAGATAACATTTTCCACATAATGGGGATATTTTTAGTATACAGTCATGCCATTTGGGTTGAAGAATGCACCTGCTATCTTATCGCACGTAGTAGTAGTTGCATTGAAGGAATATATCCACAAGTTCATGGAAGTCTAATTTGATGGTTAGACTTTCTTTGGGTTTTTGAAAAAGCACATATAAAGTTTGTGCCTATTGCTGGATACCTGTAGAAAATATCAGATCTCACTTAATTTGAAGAAGTGCATATTGTGTGTGTCATTCGGGATATTGTTGGGTCATATTGTCTGCCAGCAAGGGTTGATGGTAGATCCCACAAAGATCACAGTGTTTCTTAATATGGAAGTTCTTGTGAATGTAAAACAACTATGCTCAATTTTGGGACATACAAGATACTATCAAAAGTTCATCCAAGGTTATGCGGTGATCACTGCGCCAATGGATAAATTTCTCAAGAAAGATGCGTCATTATGTTGGGATGAATAATGTCATAATATTTTTGAATTACTGAAAGAAAATATGGTCAATGCGCTGATATTGGTATTTCTAGATTGGTCAATGGTATTCCATGTGCATGTTGATGGCTCTTGCATCACGCTCAGAGCCATTTTAGCGCAACTAGGAGCTTGTGAGATCGATCACCCTATTGCATTTGTGAGTAGGAATTTATCAAGTGTGGAGTATAATTATTCAACCACGGAGAGAGAAGGATTGGAAATGGTGTATGCGGTGTAGAAATTCCACAAATAGCTGTTAGGAGGACACTTCCATATGTTTTCTAACCACTCTTCTTTGAAGTACGTGGCCAATAAGCCTGTTTTGGGGGGGCATATCTACAGGTAGTTGTTGCTGTTCCACGAGTATGATTTTGAAATTATTTTGAATCTAGGTAGACTGAATGTTGAGCCAAACCATTTGTCGTGCATTGAGAATGGAGAAAATCCAACTAGCTTGGAAGATGGGTTACCAGATGCGCAGTTATTCTCTATAAAGGTGGTTGATGATAATTTCCCTGGTATCATTAATTTCTTGACTACTTGACGTGCACCCAAGGATTATACAATGCAACAGAAGAAAGATATGATTGGGTGCACAACTGACTTCACTCTCATTATCGGTCAATTGTATAAGATGGGTGCAGATGAGATATTGCAAAGATATGTATTGGAATTTTAAAGACGACATATATTATTTGAAGCTAATGGAGATGTTTCCAGAGGTCACTATGCAGGGAAAGCCACTGCGTAGAAGATCCTGTGTGCTGTTTTATGGTGGCCCACCCTGCACAATGATGCATATGTGCATTTTCGTGCATGCAATGTATGCCAAAGGACAGGAAAACCATCACGCAAATATGGGATTCCCTTGCACCCACATATGGCGCTACAAGCATTTGATCAATGGGCCATTGATTTTGTTGGACCTATTGACCCTCTAGGGAAGAAGACAGGTGTGCGTTACATAATCACTATGACAAATTATGTGACTAGATGGGTTGAAGCTAAGCCGGTGAAGGATTTTTGTGCAGACAAAGCTATGCACTTCATCTTTGAGAACATTTTGACTCGGTTTGGATGCCATAAGATCATGATGAGTAATCAATGTATGCTCTTCGTGAATGAAATTGTTGAAGCTCTGACAGAGTAATTATGGATTCATCATTAGAACAGAGCTACATATCACCCATAGGCGAATGATGTAGAAGAATATTTTAATAATATATTGGAGACTGCGCTCACTAAGATTTGAAATTCTAACCGGAATGATTGGGATGTGTGCATACCTGCAGTTATTTGGGCATATAGAACCACATGCAAGAAGTTGACAGGAAAGAGACCATTTAGGATGGTGCATGGGTACGAAGATGTGATGACAATGGGGTAAATTGTTCCAAGTCTGTGCATTGCAACATTAAAAAATGTGGCACTGCAGGATATTATGGAAGAACGATTGTCACAGTTGGTCACGCTTGAAGAGGATCGCTTTATTGAAAATTTCCATAATCAAGTGTAGAAGGCGCATGAAAAGGCATGGAATGATAGACATATTCGACAGAAGGTCTTTAAGGTAGAATATTTGGTCTTGTTGTATGACAACAAGTTTGCGTGCCACCCAGGGAAGTTCAAGATGCATTGGCTAGGACCATATATTGTTAAGGAGATCACTCACAGAGGTGCGGTGCACCTAGCCATGTTGAGCAGATAAAATCTTCCTAGTTATGTTATGGGAAGCTGATTGAAGCCTTGCAAGGACGACCCTCTCCCTGCGTCCACCAAATGACTATATGGACAAAGTATTAGATCTGTGCAAAAGGAATGGTGGATGCGCAGACAGGTGTGATGTGCACAGATAAGTTGTGCGTAGAGGTTGATTTGGTCGTAGAAGTTCCAGAATATAGCCATCGAAATAGTAAATATGGACAAAGAAGTATTCTTACCATTTGGAGGAGCGTCTAAGTTGAATTTAATGAGGATATTATGCAAAATTTGGAGTCGTTTTATCATTTATGAAGTTCCATTAATGCACAAGGGACTGTTTAAGACGTGCCTAAGCTATTAATATGACCAAGGGGGTCACATTAGTTCCCTTTTCCTTATTTTTTACTTTTTTTGAATTGAGCTCTCTGATTTCGCAAGCCTGTCTAAAGTCTATGTCAGGTCTTGATCCGTTGTTTGAGGAGGAGTTGGGCCGTAGAGGTTTAGGCAACATAATCTTGCCTAGTATGATAACGAATAGACTAGGAGAGGAACCCACTAAAAAGGTAGCTAAGACCCCTACGCCTACTCATACCAAGAAGGGATCGACCTCAGGGTCCCAGAAGTTGCCTAGAAAGAATACCCCTAAGCCGCACTCCACTGCGGCTAAGCACCAAAAGTAGCCGATGGCTGAGATTCCAGAAACCAGAATGGAGGAAGCAGATGTGGTAGAGGTTGCCAATCCTATCACGCAGTTTCCTTCATATGTTGTACCATGCAAAGCTTCGGTGAAGATCTCGAAGAACCTTGACAAAATGCACGCTTACATAAACATGACATTGCTGCGAGAGAATGTCATTATGGAAGGTGATATGTTCGCCAAAGTTCCAATGATGAAAATGGAGGATTGGGACCTCGTTGATCAAGAATGCTTTCCCAAGCTTGTGCTAGATAGGTATCTAGAGCGCATTTAGTATGATGATGGTGTCATGAAGTTTGATTTGATTCCCTAGGCGTTGGGCTTGCATAAGTCCATATTTATAAATCTATTACAGATCCCTCACTTCGGGGGCAACCCATTCAATGATATTTATGTGTGACAGGTGCTGGAATTGATTCATGATGATTTTATATGTCTCGAGGAGCGTATACCAATTGATTTTGCAGTGATCCATCGGATCAACAGTTTTCCTGAACAGGGTGCATACCATGTGGTAGCATTCAGCGAGAATGGTCAAAAGAATAAGATCACCGACAAAGTAAAGAAAGACTACAAAGTGTCACACCACACCCGAGGGTTTCCGGTAAGTGAAATCATTGGCCTGGATTACCAATTTTGAACCATCGTGCTTGCCTGCAAAATGATGAGGAAGTGCAGGTAGAAGGAAGTCCCAGGGTGTCTAGTACAACTGGGCATAATATTTATAAACTGAGCTTTTAGAAAATGTGCGCGAGGCACAGGAGGAAGGAAAACATTTCTACTACGCCTAGTTGATCCTCCTTGTCGCCCTCATTGGATGGAAGACCCCGGAAGAGACACAGTTCCCCGAGATAGATCCATATATGTGTCAATCCGCGTGCTATGCCACTCTATGGAATTCCAATATTCCATCCCGAATAACTGAAAACGAATTATTTTGGGTCCTTTTTTAATTTGCGATGTGTCAGGCGATTCAGTCGAAGCCAAAGTTATCCCCAACCTTGTATGAGAAATACAAGCTGATCGCAGAATTCAAGGTGACATTCCACAATGTTCATATCTGTGTAAAAGGTGTTGTCAAAGGTGTATGGTATGATTTACCATATTCAGTCACTGAAGATGACTTAGTGTGCATCACGGCTGAGTAGAAGCCCACTTTGTTGGAGCCGCGCACCACGGGAGGTGCATCCTCATCAATTCCAAAGACTCCTACCAATCCCATAGCAGGTACACAACCAATAGGTAAAGACACTAGAGTATAGGCCAAGCTGCCCACAATCAATGAGACCATTGATCTCGAAAAAGAGGTAGAGCCTGAGAATAATTGTGCAGGTGCCAAGGAGACTGAAGCTCAGACTGCCGAGGAGACGACAACATAGACCTCCAAGGGAACAAAGCACATCTCTTAGGTCATGGTAGGTCCTTGAAAGAAGAGAAAATAGACCAAAGAAGCTAACATCGAATACCTAACCTTGACAGAGGATGATTTCAACTATATTGCAAATACTGTGACGTCTGCGACTGAAGATAAGTGGACAGATTTGGAGGTGCAGCACAAAGCTGTGCTCGACAGTGTGCAGACTGGAATTCAGGAGTTTAAGGTCCAAGCGAGCCAAATCCAAGCAAGCATGGCCCAGGTGAGCCTTCCTGCTACCAGCGCGCAGCCGATGAACACCATGATCCCTTCGACCGGGGATAGCCACCTAATCTAAATCCCTGAGCCTTCCATCTGAGTCAAGTAGTCAACTCTGCGCGCACAGCTCAGAGCCCATGGAGAAATCAACGTTGATCTAGTTGTGCTAGTGGCAGGGAAGCTCTACATGATCCACACCATGATTGTGGATTAGTTTCAGCTTAGAGAAGCCCAAGCCTACTGCACTATTAATGAGTCGCAACAACAAGAAGCATAAATTTAATAAAAGCAGTAGAAATCCGAGGAAGTGTGTCGCGCAATAGAGGCTTGGTGCACTGCCTTGGAGACCAAGATTGATCAAGTCTACAACGATGTGCCAGTGGTCCCTACCTCAGCCTCCCCTGCAGAAAAATTAGAAGGGTTGGTCATTGCACTGAAGCCATCACCCGATGAAGTGAAAATTGTTAGAGCAAAATTTTAACAACAAATTGCAGACTTGCAGTTGAAGTTGTAGCAGAAAACACCTCCAGAAGTTAGTGCACAGCATGTTGCAGAGTTCAAGGCTGTGAAAAAAAACATCTTAGTTTCCATAACGAAGTGCCGCCAATTTTTATATGAGGCCAGGGATTTATAGAATTCGATTTGGAATGACCCAATGGTGCAGTAGCTACACAACGAGTTGTGCATGAATGAATATGGCGTGGGGGTGATTGGCTAAAATAGAGATTTTCTTTAGCCCAATCTCTAGTTGGGTGGTACATGGAACTCCCTAATGTGGTTTCCATTTTCCTATGCTAATATGATTTATTTTACTATTGTGATCTATGACAAGTTTTACTAGTTATCTTGTTGACATTATTGTTGATTTTTTATGGTATTTATTTTAGTTATGTGTTGGTTATATGCATGGTTCTATTGTGTTCTCTAACTATGGTTTTTTTCCATGTTTTGATAAGCTATTGTATGGTTGATGATGTTAGGTCTCCATAATTTTCTAGATTGATTGAGATACAAATGGATAGGGGTAACATCAAACCAAGATTTGGAATCCAAGGACCTAGCCTTCCCGGATTCAGAAAGGGATCTCTCTAGTAGATGCAAAGATGTGAACTTGTTTGCTGATTAGGTTTGATTTCAGGCTAGATGTTAAGTGCAGGGTATTTTGATTGTTTTTGGTTGGGTATGATGCTCATATAGATTTAGATAGAAAACAAGGGATATTGTTAAGTCATTGGGCAATGGAGTCTAACAAGGTCATGATAAGTTCATCAATGGTTTCAAGAGCATTTGCAGGGTAATTTTAACTTGGTTGGTGGATATTTTAAGGTTGTGAAGGGTCATGAGGTGAACATTAAGCTTGAGAACAATAAGCTAATAAAGGGGAAAAAATGAATCCTTTATGTACTTGTAAACTGAGAGAGTCAGAATATTTATGAGCATAGCAAGAGAATCAAAGGCATAAGAAAAACCTAATCCATTTGATTTCAGATTGAAAGTAGATAATCAACCAAGACAAACATTTAGATGAAACATAGAAAGGCAAGAAACTTATTTAACTTTCATAGATTTCATCATTAAGAGCATAAAAACATTTAAGATGCACAAGTAGCTATAACCATAGAAGGAGAGAAAACCCTGAACATCTAAAGTTACAGCTGTGAAGGTTCCTTGAAACAAATTCAGCTAATTAAAGGCAACGAGCAGGATTGAAACAAAATTCTTTGATAAACCATAGGAAAAGATGCTTTTAAAGAGATGATTCCAAGAACATAGTATTTCAGTGCCAACAATATGTAGGGCTAGCCATAAATATACTTGATACTAACTGATCTAAACCATTCAAGAAATGGACAAGCTAAGAACTTCTTAGGGAGAAAGAGATGGATTCCCTAAAATATCTCAACAGAAGAAAACATTGAGGTAGTGAAGGACAAACAGAAGTAAGGTGCCATCAGAAAACATTTCTTAATCTTAAATTTTTTGTCCTACTAAAAAATAGCAAGATGGAAAACAGAATGGAAAACTAGAAAACATGAACATAAGAAACACTTCACCATCAACCAAGCTTATGGATCCTGCAAACAATCTGTCTCCATCAACAAGCAAACCTGGGCATACATGAGCTCCAAAGCATCAAATTGTTATCAAAAACTCCAAGAGACTATGTATTGCTTTAGCATAAGTCATCAATTTCAAAATAATACATAAGAGTCTCATGCTCTATTTATGGAGAAAATGAGGAGGGGGAAACCCTAATTTAGCCATAAATGTTATAAATGTGCTTAATGACCATGCAAGGCCCAAGACACATAAGATATAAGATAATAAATGAGAAACATAAAAACATAACTCCAAAATAAAATAAGGAGTGATTTGTCCAAAAAAAACATTAAAAAACCAATTTTTCACTAATCAGTGTCTTTTGTTGACTTTTTGGCAAAAGGTTGTCTTTGTGCATAGTGCCATTTTAGCAAAAAATAGGGTTTGTTGTAGCTGAGTTTTGGACCCCTTCCCGGCATCGAATTTCACCCCGTGATGGCTAGTTGGAAAGCTTGATGAGTCTAATTTCAAAAAATACTTTATTTGTGCTAAATGGATGCCATTTACCTGCCCAAAAATCAAATCTCCCATGATTGCTCTGTGCATAGCACCAGGCCTAAAAAGGAGGTAGAAAGGTCAATTTTGAGGTGTTTTTTGACCTTTTGAGGGGGAAACAAATGCTCCAATTGACCTAAAAATTTGTGGGTAGACTATTGGTGATGTGAAAAATCAAAAAATGTAAACTCCAGTAGCTGAGGATGCCCCAATTTTTTCCGTAGAGCCTAGGGTGCTGCGCTCCTAGGGGTCAAAATTTGGAGAAAACAAAAAGTTTCCAGATTTTCCTCAAAATTGGTGTGTGGACCCCTCAAGGGGTTTTAGACACCTGCTGAAAAGCATCATCCAAGATCCTGATGATTTCATGCACTTTGGTCCTTTTTAGCTCTTCTAGCTCCATGAAGGCTTGCTTGAGTTTGGCATTAGCAAGCATGCTCTTCCTTGCATAGTGTTTTACCATTTTCTTTTGCAAGGCAAGGCCCCTCTTCACCTCTTTGAAATGTTTATGCTCCTCTTTATAATAGTATATGATCCTTTGTGCCCTCTCAAAGTCTTTTTCCCATTCTTGAAGTTGTGCATCCTTTTCTAAGAGGAGCAACTTAGTACTTATCCCTTGGTCCTCATTATCATTGTCTAAATCAACAAAAAGAGGGCCTTAAGAAGTATTTTTTATCCTTTTTCTCCTTCTTACTTGTACTTTTTTCTCAACTTTTTCCATTTTTTCTTTGCCTTTGTCCAATGTTTTGGCTATTTGAGAAGAGATGGCCCTTTGCCTTTTAGAGGCAACAAACACATTTCTTCTCCCTCTATGATATGTGCATGTGAGAGGGGTGACAATGGAAGTTTTAAAGGTAGTGATATCATCGTTTTGACCTTTAGTTTGATATCTTCTGCACTTGCCTCACTCTGATTTTCTTTTTCATCCATGGAATGATTTTTGTCAAGACAGTCATGACTGTTTTCATGACTGTCATGACTCTTTCCTTGAATTTTTGGTGTACTTTGATGGCTTTCCTCTTCATCATGCTGCTCTTCCTCATCATCTAGCTACTCTTCCTCATCATTTGGCTGCTCTTCTTCATCACTTTGTTGTTCCTCTTCATCATATTGCTTCTCCTCTTCATCATTTTTCCCACTACTTTCATCTCTGTTTTCCTCTTCATCGGGCTCACTACTCTTATCTTTGTGGCTGCCTTCACTAATTTTATCATTGCCATCACTACTTTCTTTATGGCTACTTCTCTCCTCTTCACTGTTTTCTTCATTTTCATCATCTTATTCTCCACTTCTCCCTTCTTGTCCATCATTATATGTCTCAGTTTCCTCCTGACTGTTGCCTTCTATTTTTTCTTCACTAGGGCTACTGTCAGACCCCTCACTTGGAAATTTAGGGGAAGAGGTAAGAGGTGAAATTATTTGTGGAGAAGGCAAATGGGGATATTATGGATGTGTGGAGATGGATGGTTCTGAATTGGAAGGCAAGTTCTGCTGGATGAAGGCTCGAGGGTCTATAAACACATCATGTGAGATGAAGGTTTCCCAAGATATTACTTGCTGCTCTAGCTAGTATAGGACAATCATTTTGATCAAGGAGTGATGAAAGTGGCTTGGCATTTGGTGATCATAACTTTTATTCTTAACAACTGAGGCCATTTTATCAATGCTTTGGAAAAGGTAGTAAGGTAGGTTCATCATCTTGACCCTAGTAAAATGCATCAGCAACCTTATATGATATGAGTAGATCCGGGAGTATCTCCCCTCACATGTGAAATAATTGATAATCTGCCTCATAAATGCAGCATACCTCTCAGCAAATTGGAAAAAGGGAAAACATCCTTACAATTTTTTTGATAGCTGGGTTTCAAATAGGGCCCATAATAACTCAACTCCATCTTCTTTTGTTTGAACCACACCTCACCAATGTCTAGTATACCTGTTGCTTTGGAAATGATCTCAGATGAGAGCTCAAATTGTACCCCCGCTAGATTGACTTGATGGTTTTGTAAGCTACAGACAAACAATATAGTTAAGTTTGAATGGCTGCTGACTTGCTTGACCCTGTCACAAAATTTGTAGCACCCTACATCTTGGAAGCATGAAAGGATCATAGGAGATGAAGTGATTGGAGTGGTGTCTAGGGCCTCAAATCTTTTTGCTTTTCCTCCATGATGTTTTGTCTTGGTGGGAGTATGACTCTCATCACTACTGGTGTTACTATCTCCCTCTGACATGATGACTGGTCCAAAAATAGCAGTAGGACCTCTAGACTTTCCTTGAGGGTTTTTGGGCAAACTAGGTGCTTTTAGTGGTTTTTAGGTCAACTCTTTGCAAAACGAATGCTAAGGTAAAAATGATTTTTTAGAGCTTGTACTTGGGGTTTAGAGGTTAGCCTATAGTTTACCCAATCTTCTTTTTGTACTTGAAACCAGCTTCACTTGCAAACCCTAACTCAAAGACTAAATAATTGATCTTTATATAGTCTAGGGTTTAGTATAATTTTGACTATGGATGACTTCCTTGTTTCTGGAAAAAGGAAAGCTTGGGAGGAGAAAAAAGTTTCACCAACCTTAGACTTTGATTGCAGAAGTTTTGAAGACGAAATTTTAGATTTTGGAGCTCTTTGAGAAAATGTGGAGAAATCTGGCGAGAGTGTAGCACCTGTACGCAGCGCCTGTGCGTAGCGCCGGGCAGACTGGGCAGTGTCCCGGGTGCTTCCTGTCTTTGTTGGGCCTGTGCGTATCATCGGGCTAGGTGAGCAGCACTGGGATTTGAGCGCGTAGCGCATTATATTTTTACACTGCCTCCCTCCCTCCTATGCGTAGCGCCGACCTCGATGCGTAGCACTAGAAATTTTTATAGTTTGGCCTGAAAACCCCGAAAAAATTCTTCCAACGGATTCTTCGCTTTGGAAAATGGAAAATGATGCATGGCAAAGGTTCAAGTGACCTTTTATAGTTGTTTTGAAGAGTAATTTTTGAAAGATAAAACCGGCTTTTTCAAAGTTAATGTCCCCTACATTTTTAGTGTGCCTTTTGACTAATATTTGTTGTGAAACACACTTTTGACACTTTTTGGCAAAAATGTTTAATTAAGCCTTTGTCATCTTTTGCAGAATGATATTTTTGACATGGAGGCCTTTGTTCAGGGTCTACTTTTGAAATGCAAACCAGGGGCACACTTGCTTTTTAGGCCGTTTTGATAATAACTTATGCCCAACCTTTGATCTTCTTTCAAAAACTCTACATTTTACCCTTTGGTAAGATGATCCCTTTTTAAAATAATACTCTTTCTCTTTTCTTCTCTTAGTGCAGGTGAAGAAA